>OY776674.1:106721692-109121692 GCA_963675555.1 Leptura quadrifasciata | reverse complement strand
TTGTCAAGAAAAACTTGAACATTATCAATAAATATCTCAAGGTTTCAAAGAAAAATCATCATTTTCTTGGATTTGTGACAAAAAAGACTGTCATTTAGGTGGTCAGGCTATTTGCTTTTTGAAAACTGTATAAAATATTTCTGAGTATCATAACTAAAACTATAATTTTGAGATTATACAAACTAACTAAATATATTTTTAAAAAGTCTTTATGTAGCATATAATTTTATATCAAAAACGAACTGCCACTGAAAAAGAGAACGTGGAAAGTTTTAATTGCTGTTGAGCTTTAATTGTAATATAAATCATGTATATTGTAGAAATATTATAGAATTTTTGTCTATGCCTTGTAAATGTATGGCTTTAATCGTACAAATTGTAGATTTTTATATTTCTTGCTACGTCCTCAGGCTAACTGAACGTTACTATATTATTTTTTCGATTTTCTCATGTAATCTGAAACGTGCCTGATGATGTAGGTCGACTATATGTAAATCTGTTGTTGCAATTTCATCTAATGGGCAGATATTAGAAAATTTATTTTATCAAAAGTACCTCCTCGATTGCTTGACGTCCATTTTAAAATAGTGATAAATATTACCTAGTAATCTTTAGATATATTTCCATATTACTCATTTAAAATCGTAAAATTAAAGAAAAAACAATGTAAATGTGAAGCATTACATACAAGCTAGTTATTTCATAATAATAACCATCATCAAATTTTCTAGCTGGTTTTTATACAGAACAGTAATGGATTTGCCATAGGGAATCATATCTGATGGTGCATTTATGAAAATTAAATTAAAAACTGTTACACATCATAGTACAGTCAGTCGGTGGGGGTTCTTACCATTCAAAAGGCGGGGTAGTTCCAATTTTTTATATGTTGTGCAAGTTTTCGACTAGTCGACCTTGAGGCGTTGCCGTTCGAGCCACCATGCCACCTTGAACCCTTTCAGTCATACTATATTCAATTGAATACCTGACATTGACTTGAATTTTTAGTAATTAAAAGGCGCAATTGTGAATAATGGCACCACCTGTTATTGGTTGGGCCAAGCATTTGTCATAATGAGGATATATATTTAGTCATCTATCGGAAGTTATTTAAACTGAAGAAAATTGAAAGTAGGGAACTGCATGGCTGTCATCACGTGCTGTCTGTCAGGTGCTTGTTGTCAATTTTTATACAGTTGTTTACAGTATACTGCTCGTCGGGTTTTGATAGTAAAAAGTGCAATGTTTGTCACATAATGCGCAGTAACTCGTTAAGTATTAGAGACACAAAAATTTTTTATAAGGAAAGATTATTCAAAATTTTATCCTCTACAACTTTTATTAGGTCATATTGCTCTAAGAAATGTTTAGGAAACCACCCCTATAGCGCAAATCGTACTACGAGTTCGAGTGTGATCTATTGGTTGGATACTCAGGAGGTAGTCCCCAAGCATCCCTGAAGAATCATCCTGTTTGGATTTTTTTTTTAAATGACATGTTTATTGGATTATATACAACATATAAAAAAAATTAGAACTGCCCCACCTTTTGCACACCAAAGGTTATTTGGTTGCCCAACTGACATACTAAAAGTCTTCGAAAAATAAATTTGTGTTGCGACCGCCATCTTCACACTGTAGAGGACAAAAATAAAAAATGAAATAGAAAATGTCAATATCTATCAGAATAACCTTCATGTACTGATACAGTAGTTTACAGTCTTCGAGATATTCATGTTTTTCTGATTATTTCTATAGCCGCTACCCATGTCAATAATTTTTATTATTATTATTAACCTTTTTTCTTAAATTTAAGTAATATTCATTGATAAGTTATTGCTAAAAATTCTAAGCTGTTTACTTTAGTAAAGTTAGTGAAAATTAAAGACAAGGTAATAAT
This sequence comes from Leptura quadrifasciata, assembly GCA_963675555.1. Taxonomy (NCBI): domain Eukaryota; kingdom Metazoa; phylum Arthropoda; class Insecta; order Coleoptera; family Cerambycidae; genus Leptura; species Leptura quadrifasciata. The sequence continues at coordinate 109,119,793 of OY776674.1, read as the reverse complement.
TTGTGACCTGTGATGAAATTCTTCTAAAGGAAATTTCACCAAATTTGACTGGTATATCCAAAATGTCTACTAGTCGAAGAAATGAAGCACTGAGCAAGCTCAAATTGGCGCAGTAAGATGGATCGCGATGGGATTTTTTGCATTCGATTCGTAATGCCGTCCCGAAACTTTGTGAAGATAGTTATTGAATGCATTAAATAACTATTTTACAACTCGGTCAATTATTATAGAATAAGTCCAATTTTGTTACTCGGGGGTTTTGGGGGTCACTGAGCACGATTATGCAGTCGGCGACGGCGTCCGATGCACCTGGGGCCCAGGGTGGGCGTCAAACACGTCGTCTTCTGGAGTTTTGCCTCCAATTTATAAAACACGGAGCCAAAATACTTACTCGGGGGTTTTGGGGGTCGCTGAGCACGATTATGCAGTCGGCGATGGCGTCCGATGCACCTGGGGCCCAGGGTGGGCGTCAAACACGTCATCTTCTGGAGTTTTGCCTCCAATTTATAAAACACGGAGAAAAAATACTTACTCGGGGGTTTTGGGGGTCGCTGAGCACGATTATGCAGTCGGCGATGGCGTCCGATGCACCTGGAGCCCAGGGTGGGCGTCAAGCACCTCGTCTTCTGGAGTTTTGCCTCTAACTTATAAAATACCAAACCAAAATACTTATTCGAGGGTTTTTACTTTTAGTGTCGCTGAATACGAATGTGTATTCAGCAAGGACATACAAAAATATTGTTTTAAATTGTTTATGTTAAAAAATTTAAAGATTTATTTTAAAAAAATTTACATCACAAAGACAGTGTATTTTCGGGTCATACACTCACTGATAATAAAGAGTGTTTTCTCTACAAACTTATAATAAACAAGTAACTTGGATATTACATCTTAACAAAACGTAAAACAGCTGAGAGAATCACGTGGATAGAACAAGTACAGAACCACAAATAGATTATACTTCCTCCTTCAAGAAAGATGTTAGAAGTTTCGTGTTAGTAAGTTGGATGCTAGTACCAACTGTGAAATATGTAAGGCGCCAAATTTAAAAGCGGACAGGGCTCGAAGCTACGTATGGATATCCAGCCTGGGCCCCAGGTGCATCGGACGCATAATCGTGCTCAGCGACCCTCAAAACCCCTCAGTAACAAAATTGGACTTATTTCTATAATAATTGACCGAGTTGTAAAATAGTTATTTAATGCTTCTTAGCGTTGCTTTTCTAAAATCAGTATTTTTATTGCAATTATTTATTTATTCAAAATGCATTCAATAACTATCTTCACAAAGTTTCGGGACGGCATTACGAATCGAATGCAAAAAATCCCATCGCGATCCATCTTACTGCGCCAATTTGGGCTTGTTTGGCCTGATTTTGTGCTTTATTTCTTCGACTATACACACAATAGGTTTTCAGATATAAAAATAAAATATTCAGTTAATTGAAAACATTAAGTAATTACTCGCAATTCAACGGACAAAGGCACAATTTCAAAGTAATTTCAATATTTATTTCATGGGAAAGTTTTTTTCTTTTAAGCAAAATGTTTTATAATTTTAATTTCGCGTCGGTATCGGTTAAACAGGGTTAATCATTGTTAAGTAACAAAGTAAGGTGAAATAAAAGAAAACGAAAACAAACGATCAATATTGGTAAAAGTGCAATTTCAAAATAATTTCGATATTTACTACACTGATCACTCATTTATTTATTCCTAAATAATCCTACAGGTACCTGATAAAAACATTTCAATTGAATAAAATTTTACAAATGTGAATTTACGGAAGGTGTCTGCCATCAGCCACTACACATTATTTTCATCTTCTGAATAAATTGTTTGAGCGCTCGAAAGACGTGCTGACCTCATTTGGATTTCAACTTAGTGTATTTTATTTCTAAGCACCTTTTCACACTGGGCGATTTAGCAGCGCGGTTTAGTAGTTAGGGGCTAAGTTCTTCATCAGCGATACATTCCGAGGCGTATACAATTTATTTGTAATACCCTAAACGAAAAATCTATGCGGTGCACGTCTAGTGATCATGGTGACCATATGATATGTCTACCACGTCTATTATCGTATTGCCTAGCTATAACTATATAAAAACAGGAGGCTCCATCATTTTGGAACCATACTCTTTAGCGCAATTTAAAATTGAAATTTTCCAAAAACCGCCATTTATAAGAAAATTTAAGTATGTTTGACCACTCAATAGTCGCTGTAGTTCAAATAGCCTAATTACTATACCTTTAAGCGACGTTGATCGCTTTCTTTCATTTTTTTTAACCCTACCTACGCTGCTGTTATTTACTAAAAATTATTAAAATATTTTTATCCGATACTGATATTAAAATATGAAAAAGAAACATTTTACTGCTTGCCAACGACGTAAATATCGATATTACTTTAAAATTGCTCCTTTGTGTACTACTACTTTATTATAAGTAAGTTGATAACTTATCTTTTACATTTAAAGGCCTATTGTGTGCAGAAGTATTTGATATATCAATTAGATTCGATGAATAATTCCTTAAAAAAATTCATCATCGAAATTTGAAAAAATTCATGGCAAGTCACAAATTACTATTGTCTTTAATTTTTACTGGCTGTACTAAAGTAAACAATTTGGAATTTTTTAGTAATAACCTTAGACCATCCAATGTGCTGCTTACGCTCTAATGGACTGCTTATTTGTATACCTTCCAACGTGCTGAAAATATTATAACATTAGACGAACCACACGATATTAGTTGTTCCTTTCTCCCGAAAATGCTATAGTGAGTTTGTGTCCAATTTAAAATACACAGCACAGCACACAATGGACTCTTATACTAGTTCTGTTAAAATACACCATAGAAAATAAATATAAATTAATTTAATATTATATGAAATACACCAACATGTTGAAAATATCATATGACGAGTTCGTTCTGATGCCAAGAGCCATACCATTTCGTTTCCTTTAGGGACATTTTAAAACATGTTATTTGGATATTATTAAAATGATTGTCAAACCTCTATCAAACCAGTTCTTTTTCATTTTCAATCTATATATCTGTCAAAAAGTACCGCTGAAGCTGTATCCAAATTTCATTCAAATATGAATGTCAATCGTCAGTTGAGGAATATGCGTAAATTCGGCAACGTGGTTACGACTAACCAAAGTTTATGATGCCATACTATTTCCGCATAAAAAGAGACAGTTGAAATTTTCTATCTCTTAAAACATAAGAGTAGTTTTCGCAACTGTAATGCCAGTTCACTAGAGCGTAGCGGCACGTTGAATGGTCTAAGGTATTAACTCACTTATTAGAGAATATAGAATTTAAAAATAATAATAATAATAGTAACAGTAATGAAAAACATTTTACTGGCAGGGGTAGGACCTATTGAAAGAATCAGAAAAACGTCCATATCTCAAAGACAATAAATAATCAGATAACATACATAGAAGTTATTTTGATAGATATTAATTCCCTATATATATTTTTTCACTCTTTACCTTCAACCTTTACCTCTGGGCCACTCTGTATTTGTACAACACATAAGGAATATTTTATATTTTTGTTGGTTCCAGTAGGTCTGATAGACCTCAAGATATTAAAAAAAAAACAAAAACGATGGAAAACACGCTCTAAAAATTTCATTGTTGACCCCATGAATACGTTAAAATAAAAACTGTCCTCGCCAGACAATTCACAATCAAACTTTAAACGTGGCGAAAAGATAAAAATATTCAAATAGACATGCAATATTAAATGTTTTTATATCTTTCACAGAAAAAGCAGACTACCTGTAAGATTTTTCCGCCTTGAGAGCACATTTAACTTTCTGCTGTAATTGAATAAAAATATCTATTAAACGTATGACAACTTGGATTAGTGATAAAATTTCTAGTATGTATATACACAACAGTAATAATTAAAAAAAACATCCTGTGATATAAATGAGTGATTTGGAATATATACATTGACTACTGATTTATAAAGACTTTGACCTTTGCTTTTTTACTCGAATAATAGAAGTTTATGTTATAACAAACACATTATTTTTTAAATTGTTTCGTTTTTTATACCAATGTGTTAATACAAAGTAGAATATGGTACGTAATTATTTTATTCGATATATAAGTTCTAGATGTAGGTTTGTTATTATATTTACTAATAAATTTTATGTTCAGGAAAAGTGTTCTTTTTTTACTTTGTAGAACTAAACTTAAATTTAACTCTGTAACCAGCCTCGTAGACATTGTACAAGGTGGTCCAAAATTGTCTCTCGATATTTCTGTCGCTAGTACATCGAAAGATAATGGTAGTCTTTTATATAAACTTGTTCTCGAAAATAATTAATAAGGGAGATGATAAAAGGGGATGATAAATTTCAGTTTTTCTGCAATATCTTCCAACGTCCTTAAAATATCAATTCATATTTTAAACTTAGTCATAGACCATCCGGACACTAGTTTACGCGGTATCGGTCAACCCTATCTTTTGCTTAAGTGGTAGTTTTATGGGGTGACTGGCAGTATATTTCTCATAACTTTTTAAATTTTTTTTTTTTTACATTTCTAAAAATTATTATAAAAAAAATTGTATTCTTCTTGGCTTTCTATGAACCAAGCCGTTCTCGGGTAATTTTTGTTTTAAAAAAATGTGCATTTACAATATTTTATTAATAATTTCTTTTACACATAAAGAATATTTTACACGTCCTCTGAATTAACAGACGTAGTTTTAACTTTGGGAGAATGCTTTGGTAATGCTACTGCAGCATTCCCGAACAGAAATATTCCTGATGCCAAAACTTGTTTAAGTACACAACGCCGATTTAGAAAAGTTAGAGAAAGTTTTCAAGTGAAAAACAGAGATGCTGGCCGTCCAAGAAACACAAGAACTGTTGACTTTGAAGAAAAAATATTAGATATTGTAATGGAAGATCCTATGATAAGTACTAGAAGATTAGGCTTAAGAATGAATATATCTCACTAAAGCGTACTACATGAACAATAATTGCACCCGTTCTATTACCGAAAAACTCAAGAATTAATAACAGTTGATTTCTGTGAATTGTTGCTTGAACGAACGGAAAATGCTCCAGATTTTTTAACTAAAATACTTTTTGATGACTTTTTGCCTTGTCGTGTGAATGTATCACACCACAAGGAATGTTTAATTCTTAGAAAATGCATTTCTGGGCTGATAAAAATCCTAATGTGACAATACAACCCATTTTTAACATAGGTGCCTTCAAAATAAGTACATAGGCAGCAATTCTAGGGAATCCGTTAGTTGGATACCATATATTTCCTGGAAATTTAAATGGCGATATGTATTATGATTTTTTGGAAACACCTTGCATGAATTATCAGGTAATATTTCATTGCGAATAAGAAGAAATATGTTTTATCGTCAAGCGTCAGATAATTATGACATTTTTTACTCATTTCATGATATTAAATATTGACATTTCAGACGGCTATGCGTTGCCATTAGCAAGTAAAGTAAAAGCACTTTTTCTTCCGCTCGCGCAGACTTTACTTCCGTTCCTAAATTTTTTATCTTTATTTTTTTATAGCTAATCGGCGTTTAAAGAAAAAATAACATATCTTATTCATAGTAAAAGCCACTTTTACTCCTAATAAAACAATATACTATTTTATGCACGAGGGAGTAACACCGCATCATACCAGAACATGTAGATTGAACATTCTGACAATCTACTGACCAAGGTGCCGATGCACCAATTAAATGGCCTGCTCGGTCTCCCGACTTGACTCCTCTTGATTTCAATATGTAGAGTTATCTAAAATCAAAAGTTTGTAATACTTAAATTGACATGACTGAACAATTGAGAGAAATAAATGATTAAGAGTTTACAATGCTACAGAATGATGAATAAATGTTACAGGGTATTCAACGTTCCGTAAAAAAAGACGGAGTAGGAGAAGAAATATGTTTTTACGCATGATGGACCGACACCGCATTATACCAGAACATAGTTACACAATCACTATCCTTATAAATGGATGCACCGATCAAGCGGTCTGCTCGATCTCCTGATCTAACGCTTCTTGATTTCTCTGTGTGGAGTTATCTAAAATCACTAGTTTCTAATACTCAACCTGACACGATTGAACAGTTGAGAGAAAAAATCGATCAAGAGTTTACAATGCTACAGGATGATGAAGGACTTTTACAGCGTATTCAACGTTCCTTAAAAAAAAGACTTAGATTGTGCATAAGAAAAAATGGAGGACATTTCGATGAATTTTTGTAATTGATAATTAACTGTATTCTACGTTTATTTATATTTCAAAGCCTTCTTTATGTGTAAAACTGTAAAAGAATTTATTAATAAAGTGTTGTAAATGCACGTTGTTGTTTAAACATAAGTTACTCGAGAACGGCTTGGTTTATCGAAATGAAATAAGAATACCTTTTTTTTAGATCTGATGATCTGAGAATTAGCTTTTTGTAATAATATTTAGAAATATTTAAAAAAATTAAAAATCTATTAGGAAGATACTGACAGTTGCCCCCTAAAACTACTCCTTAAGCAGAAGATATGGTTTGACTGATACCATGTAAACTACTGTCCAGATGACATATAAATAAATTTAAAATATGAATTTGATATTTTAAAGGAGCCTGAAGATATTTTAGAAATACTGAAAATTATAATCCCTCTTTTAAGGGGTATATCTCCATTAGTATTAATTTTCGGAAATAAGTTTATATACTACTACTACCATTATTTTTGGATATACTATCAGCCGCAGAAATATCGGCAGACAATTTTGGACCACTTTGTATAAAACAGAATCAAGAATAAGGTCCCGAGATTTATGTCTATTTGAGTGTTTCTTATGATACCAAATGCAAACGGACTCGTTTTTTTCGAATTTTTATTTGTGGTGTTATGAAGTCGGACGTTCAGGCGCTCAAGCGGTGGGGAAGTGACGAGTGGTAGGGGAAGTATCTCCCGCAGCCGGACTTAGAGCGGAACAGCGGCGTAACCAACACTCGAGGACGAGAACTGCTGCGGTTCCTGGGACAGCACGCCGGCGAACTGCTGGTGGTAGGACCAGTCCAGCCCACCTTTGACAACGGTAGAAACAGGCCAGACGTACTGGACATAGCCATCCTAAAGGAGATGACCCTCGAAGCGGAGATCTCCACCAGAACGGAGGGATCTACCGAGCACAACCCGATCTTCCTAACTCTAGGAGGACAGGCGGGTGACGACAACGCTACCTTCACGAAGCGACGAACGGACTGGGAATCGTACCGGCTGCACCTGCAGCAGTACATTGCACAAATTCCCAGGCTAGATACCGTGGGGGACGTTGAGAGGGCTCCTGGGAGCAATAAGGGCCAGCACGACAGAAACAGAAGTAAGAAGACACCCAGCACCGATGGCGAACCTACCAGAGGTCACCAGGCAGCTGATAAGGGATAGAAGAAGCGCCAAGAGACGGGCTCAGAGGACGAGACTCCCCGCCGACAGAAGGGAGTATAACGTCCTCAGCCGAAGAGTGAAAGCCGCCCTCCAAGAACACCGTCAGGAGGGGTGGCAACGCCACCTTGAGTCACTCGATCCACAGGACAGAAGTATGTGGAATACCCAACGTGCCCTGCGAAACCGGAGGAAACCTATACCCCCGATTCACGGAGAGCGAGGGAGGATCGTCTACACTAACCAGGAAAAAGCCGAGGCGTTTGCCGACAGCTTAGAACTGCAGTGTAGAGAGAACGAGCTCGATGACGAGGACGAGGACTGGGTGGACGATGTCGAGCGCAGAGTACGTAGGATCCACCGCCTGCTTGATGACGACCACATCCGCCCGACTACCCCCGAGGAAGTCAAGGAAATCCTTAGGAGCCTAAAGCCGAGAAAGGCTCCGGGATGTGACAAGATAGGAAACATCGCTCTCAAAAAGCTACCCAGGAAAGGAGTAGCGGCGCTAGTCAACATCGTAAACGCGATGTTAAGGTTACGGCATTTTCCAGCCAGGTGGAAAAAGGCCGACGTCATTATGATCCCTAAACCAGGGAAAGAACTAATTTTCCCGTGTTCTTACAGGCCCATCAGCCTCCTCCCAGCCATGAGCAAGGTTGCAGAACGGGTCATCTTGAAGAGGCTCAGAGAAAAGACAGAAGAGCTGAATATCATCCCGGATGAACAGTTCGCGTACCGAACAGGACATTCCACCGAACTCCAAGTACTTCGCCTCACCGAGGAGATTACTAAGGGGTTCAACCAGCGGCAAGTCACCGCGGCGCTGTTCCTAGATGTTGCCAAAGCGTTCGACAGGGTCTGGCACGACGGCCTCCTAGCTAAAATGATGAGTATGGGTTACCCCATCGAACTCGTCAAACTAGTGAGGTCCTACCTGCACCGCAGACAGCTAAGGGTCAAAATCTCGGACCAACTCTCCACTTACAGGACCGTGGAGGCGGGAGTCCCGCAAGGTTCGGTGCTGTCACCGCACCTGTTCGCTATCTACACCTCAGACCTCCCCAGGACCGACCACACAGCCCTGGCCCTGTATGCAGACGACACAGCAATAATTGCCAGATCCTGGAAAGCCAGGGACGCAACCAGAAAACTCCAGGAAATGGCCACACTCCTGGAAGAATGGTGCACGAAGTGGAAAGTCGCCGTCAACGCCGACAAAAGCCAAGCCATACTCTTCAGACGAGTGCGGAAAGAAATTCCCACAGGACACGTCTCCATGAACGGCGAGGACATCCAATGGCACGACACCGTCAAATACCTTGGTGTGGTCATGGACAAAAGCCTAACGTGGAGACAGAACACGGACGCTATTACAGCCAAGGCGCGGCGCACAAGAGCCCTCATCTACCCGATGATGGGAAACGGTAGCCGTCTCAACCTGAGGAATAAGCTCACGCTTATCAAAACCCTCATCAGGCCGCAGCTGACGTACGCCTCGGTAGCGTGGGGTTACCAGGCAAAGTCCTACATGAAGAAAATCCAGGCAGTGGAAAACATCGCCCTCAGGACGGCGGTCGACGCACCATGGTACGTGAGAAACGCAGACATCGTCAGAGACCTGGAGTACACCACGGTCACTGAAGTCATCCGGGAACGAGCGAAGAAGCTGTACGCCCAAGCAGAGGAGCACGGGAACCCGCTAATCAGACAGGCCACTGATTACGACCCTGCCGACGCCCCGAGGCACAAACGGCCGAGGGTACAGCTTCTGGACAACGGGTGAGTATAACTTATATTTCCCGCTAACCGATCTGTTTCAGATACCCCAGGACGGACCACCACTACCAGAGACATGACGTTTTTCTACCCAAACCCAACCTCCTTGCGGGCGTCGGACAACATACCGTCCAACGCCCGTTGTCCTACCTGCTCCGTGGAGTCCGAAAGTGCTAAAAAAGCACTTAGGGTCTCCACACTCCCGAGCTACACAGCTCATATCCTTACCTTTCCGATGATCCGGGGTAGGACACACCTTTACTGTGTCCTACGTACCGGCAGTCAATCCCAGCCAAAACTTCCTAAAACCCAACTAGACCGATGACTACCCACGGGGGTGACAAGCTGGCGAAGAAAGAAAATATCAAGACAAGAAGAGCGCCAGAAGAGACCTCTGCCAGCGAGGTTGAAGAGCCAGGACCAGGGGAGGTCCGCAGAAAATACCACGACACATCTCGCATTTGCGGGCTGGGTCTGGTAGAAGTAAGCGGGCCCACCTATCACGAAGGCCGGTCCAGGTCTACAGAGATAATCTAGGAGCAAAGAGTAGTAGTCCTACTCGGCCCTAGTTATCGAGACCGTCATCAAGCCAATGGATATTGGCGCCGCTAAATGATCGCGCTTCTCTCCACCACGCCTCACTTCCCCTCCGATCCGTCCAAAATTCAAAAATAGCCCTATTTTCAAATGCGTTTTTAAGGTACCAAACGGAACTTTAACGAAAATTTAAAGATAATAGCGTTGTAGAAAATTTTATCAGGAACGATCTTTTTGAAAGCTTTCTGAAAAATTGTTCTAGGACTATTTTTGACCATTTCCACGCCGTTTTTCGGAAACACCTTTTTCATATTTTCGCTATTTTCGTTAAAAGTTATTAATATTTTGCATTTTAGAGTAGGTAGGTACCGATTAAAGCTACAATTTGAGCTGCGAAACAACTTCCTACGATAATTACAGTCCCTGTAATTAAATGGCTAAAAATGGCCATATTTAGCGGTTTTTAATTTTTTGTGCAAAAAGTTATTGACCGATTGTAATGGTCAAGAACTAATTTTTTCGTCTTTTTACGAAGTATTTCGTAGTATTTTTTGTATATATAAAAAAAAAATCTTTCGCATCGAAAACGTAAAAAAAACTGTTTTCAGCACTTTCACGCCTTTTTTTCAACAGGTTCCAGATAAAAAAAATTTTCCAAAATATATACATCTAATTCTCACTATTTTTCTCCTAATTATCACGTTCACAAAATGGACTGAGGAATTTTTCGAAAAAATAAATTATCTAACCTGAGCTATAAGTACTGTGTCCAAATTTTAAGTCGCTGGTTGATTAGGGGGAGGGGAATGGTAAACGTAAATGAAATTAAAACTGCTGTAACTTTCGCAATTTCTTCCGCAAATCGCGCAGCAAACGTGACATTGTGTACTAATCTGTCTACTTTCAGTTCCGCTCATGTATTTTCAACTTTCGCCATAAATAAACAAATGGTTGCGAAATAACCAATTTATTGTTGTTATTATTTTTAGAGAGTCATTTTTCGCCAGGAAGGAAAGGAGTGGAATCGAATGTGGAATTTTTTTCTCCTATGATTTAAGCCCGACCAGATTGCGATCGGATAATTAGGAGGCGAGAGGGGGGCCCGCAAAGTTTTTGCCCTGTAGAAGGGCAAGGGAAAGGGTAGGGACTTCGGACCGGGCTCATTTTCAAAGGTAATCAATTCTTTTTTAAGAGTTTTTTTACCCGGAAGCTCTAACTTCATTAGGGCCTGCACGCGCGCGTGCAACAATTCAGCAGCCGTGCAGCGAGATGCCGGGGGAGAAGCCTAGCGCCCCCACTTCTCTCCCTTCTCTCTCACAAATACACGTCCCATTCCTCTCGTCCGTTTTTATAAATGTAACTCTTTTCCTTTCTGGCGAAAAATGACTTTTTCTAAAAATAACAACAATAAATTCGTTATTTTGCAACCATTTGTTTAGTTATAGCGAAAGTTGAAAATACATGAGCGGAACTCAAAGTAGATACATTAGTACACAATGTCACGTTTGCTGCGCGGTTTGCGGAAAAAATTGCGGAAGTTACAGCAGTTTTAATTTAATTTACGTTTACCCTTCCCCCTCCTCCTTAATCAACCTAGCGACTTGAAATTTGGACACAGTGCTTAGGTCCTGAGTGTCTATCGGGGGAAGAAAAAAAAGTCGCCAAGTCACTTTCTTCCCCGAAAAAAATGCGAAAACGGCTCTCGGCACGTTCCCGCCGCAGCGAGAAATCCTAATACAAATCCGTACTTTCATATCTCAATATCTCGGGAACCGCTTGACCGATTTCGACGACTCGAAATTCAAAAAAAAAAAATCGAAAAAAAAAGAGTCCGTTTCAAGCCATTTTAAATGCCAGATCGACCCCACTATATTTGCTCTACTATACCTAGAGCATTTGATATATACGTTAGGTTGACTTCCGAATTTGAGCTCGTCGAGTGAGCACGTGGGATTTGAGGCGGTTAAACTCAGTGATTTAGTGTGAGATACTAACCTGTCCTTTGTAGATATTACCTACCTTTCCCATATAATACTTGGTGAGTTAAATTTAAGGTAAATAATTGCAATATATAAAATACGTTAAGTGCATAGAACACTCATGGATGAGACCCTGGGGGAGCCCCCCCCAACATATCTACACCTGAAGGTGCAGAAAAAGTTATCAAAAAACAAAATGTTTTTTACAAAGCCACTGATATAGGGCCCTTTTTAATTATAATATAATCAACAGAGAAATCTGATAATAATATAGGGAAATACAATCACCGCAGCATTGCTAGGAAAATATTTAATCTCGAACTAAAAGATATAAAAAAATTAAAATTAAGGGTATTAATAGGATAGGAGTGGAATTCATTAACTATTTGTCTGCAAATAAATTTATGAATGATACTATTCTTAAAGATAAACGATACAATATTTACATTCCTTATAATCAAGTCACTTGTAAAGGTATTGTCCGACATGTAAACACACAATTTAGTCTGGAAGATATTAAAAAAATGTGCAAAACTCCATTTAATATTATAGATATTAAAAGATTAAACCGGAAAAACATTAAGAATGCAAAGTGGAGTATGTACCCAGAGGCACTGTCCTTATCACTTTTGAAGGAATTATATTACCAAGATACATTGATATATGTTATTTACCAATGCCACTAACCCCATATATCTCCCCAGTCACTCAGTGCTTCTCGTGTCTATTATATGGACACACTAAAAATCAGTGTAGAGGTAAACCCAAATGTTTCAACTGTGCATCACACCATGATGACACAGAAAAAGACTGCCAAGTAATAGAATGCTTACATTGTAATCAAGATCATAGATCTTCTGATAAAAATTGTCCTGGATATCTAAGACAAAAAGAAATAAAAAGGGTTATGGCATTTGATAATATTTCATATTTTGACGCTAACAAAGTATGTCCCAAAACCCATAACAATGAAAAAGATTTCACTGCACACCCGCAGGACTTCCCCTCTCTACCGACAAAAATAATAATGATAATAGAATTGATGTAAGTCAGAGACGAATGGTTGCTAACGATAGTAGTCTCATTAAATCTAAACGCAGTTACGAGGATGTTGTCTCAAATTCACAGAAAAAAAAAGTAGAACAATACCAAATATAAATACAGGTTATGACCGAGAACGTCATGACAATTGTCTATTATATCCTAACTCTAGAGAGAAAAAAAATCCTCTACAATCCCAGACCAAACAGGGATCATCTCATGTCGCCTTTTAGTGCCCCGCAAAATTCTGAAACAAATATTGTAAGTGAATATTATAATAGTTTCCTTTCAATTCCCGATTCATTCAAACTCGAAATTAGAGATTTAATAAATACACATATAAATCATTCTCAGGTCACCCATCTGGATGATCCTGAGAATTATCACAAGTCTACTCGTAAACAATCTAAGCTAATTTTAAAATAATCCAAATGGACCATCAAACCAATATAAAAATTTTACAATGGAATATTCATAGTGCTAATGCCAATAGGAGCAATTTAATTAACGTGATAGGAGTGCAAAATCCAGATATTATATTGTTAAATGAAACCTGGCTTAATCCCACATTAAACTATAAGATTGCCTTTACAACATAATACGGGCCGACCGAAACGATGGGCTATATTAATAAAAAATAAATTAAATTTTACCGAAATTAAATTAAATCCCTCTTTTCATTTAAACGTATTTCAATTTATGATTATCAAAATTAAGAACATCAATGTTATTAATATGTATTCCACTCCAAGAAATAAATTATCAAGCTCTGTATTTAATCAAATATTTCAGTCTCTTAGCGGCTCCATCATCATGATGGGAGATTTAAATGCACATCATCAAAGCTGGGGTAGTGTGACATCTAATAGGGTTTTCCCAGAAAAAAAAATTATTGCTGAAATACTTAACTCACGTAAAAAAATGATTTATGGCATATTTATTATCTTATTAATTTTACTAATAGTAACAAAAAAAAAACTTGAAGTTTGAAAAATATTGGGTTCATTTTAAACAGCCATAAATTGGCGCGTTGTGACGTCAACAGCCTGAAATCCAATCACAGAGGTTGTCTCTGTTCAAGATTGTTTATTAATCTTGGTCTCCGTTAACATAACATAACCTCTATTTATTGACAGCACTCAGCACTTTTCTACTTTAGGTAAAATATCAGCGGCACCTTTAACATATCCCTCTTCCACTTGATTCCATTTTGATTGTAGAATTAATAAAACATAAACCAGAAACTGATAAAATAATATTTTCACTCCAAACAATACAAACATAAAAATATAAATTTGACGTTTTAGGTTAGTCATCTGATGTGTAATGTCGGTGAAGGTTAAACCTAAACTACAGTACAAAATATTAACGTCCGACGCTTTCACGAATAACTTGTGCGGCATTTATCTGGATTCTGATTGGCCAATATTTACACGTCCACTGCTTTAGACCAATCACAATACAAGCATTACAAATTGAAATTCTGAGAAGTTTTAGAGGAAAGCTTTCTTTAACACACAGTTAGAATCTATTACAAACTAATTATATCCATAATCTCATTGATTTTCCGGCTAGATACGTAATTCTGGCGCGTAAAAATGCCCGTTTTAAAAAGCAGTGAAATTATCAGCAAGTTGTTTTAACGATATTTTCTTAGGAATAATTCTTATTAGAAAAGTAAATTGTTGTAAATTATTAAAATGTTTTATTATATCATTTTCACGACACAAATTGTTAAAATAAAATTAGTGGGAAAACCCTATTACTCGGGCAATGTTTTAATAACAATTATTGACGACCATAACCTAATCTTTCAAAATGACGGACGATCCACTAGGTTTATTTCCCCGACAGAAAACCCAAGCCCCGTTGATTTAACGATGGTTTCAAATGATATTGTACTATACTGTTCTTGGGATGTATTACAGGATTGCGGAAATAATGATCATTTTCCTACTGTGTGTAATATTTGCCTTAATCTACAACAATCCCTAATTTACAACATTATAAAAAACACGCCACGACGCAACACAGCTAAAGCAAGCTGGCCCCTATACGTGGATAACATTATCGAATCATTTTCTGAATTAGAAGACACTAATTATGACACTTTTTACATTATCAATAATGCCGCTGAAACTGCGATTCCTAATAAAATCAATAACAAAAACAAACCCCGGAACCCCTGGTGGGATAAGGAATGCTCAGACAAAATAATTGAAAGAACAAATGCAATAAATAACTATAAAATGAATTGTACAATTGGAAATATAATTATATTTTTGCAAAAAAAATTATCGCTTCAACTAGATGCTTTTTAAGAAAAAAGAAAAAACAGAAATTTCAAATATTCTGTTCCACATTAAATAGGAACACGGATCACAGATACATTTGGTCTATGATAAAAAAAATTTCTAATAACCAAATTACCGAATTTAATAACAATTTTCCAGATAGCACGATGGCTAAGATGATACTTAACCTTCTGACACCATACGTGATTGATCCATTCTTTAATATATCCACTGCTGAAAATAAAATAGAACCCTTTAACATTATCGAATTAAAAAATTGCTTAAACGGGAAAAGAGATACCGCAACAGGATTAGATAACATAACATATTCCATGATTATTAACCTTCCTGAAACTGCTTTACAAGAATTTCTTAATATATATAACAACTGTCTATTTGGTGCTGTTATACCTGAACAGTGGAAAAATCAAATCATTCTAGCTTTTCTTAAACCCAATAGAGACCCCAATGATGCAGAAAATTATAGAGCCATTGCACTATTGTCCTGCGCATGTAAATTATTAGAATCTTTAATAAAAAATAGACTGGAATGGATAGTGGAGAATAAAAGTCTCTTCCCGCCTTTCCAGATAGGTTTCAGACGCGGCATGGGAGTCAATGAAAATATAGCTTATTTAACATCCTTTATACAACTATCCTTTAGTCACAACCAAACAGTAATTGCGACTTTCCTAGATATTAAAACCGCATATGATCATGTGAACATATACTTACTGTATAAATATTTAATAACCCGTGGATTTCCCGTGGAAATAGCAAATAGCAAATTTAATTTTTAAAATTTTAGACAAGCGTAACATATATATTAAAAATAAGGATGGTGAATTAATAGGAGCTAAATCTGCTAGTAGAGGCTTACCACAAGGGTCACCTCTTAACACATACATTCATAGCATCTTCAATATAATTCCCGATGATATGGAATTGTTATCTTATGCTGATGATCTTGTCTTATTTACTAATGGAATTAATATTAATAGTATGACGCTCAGAATAAACAATACACTAGAGTCTATATTAAATTGGTTGAATTCACATAACTTTTCCCTATCAGTCAAAAATTGTGAAGCATTATGGTTCAGAAAAGGTAACACTAAAACAATTCCCCCGTCCATTAAAATAGACAATAATGTAATTCCATATAAAAATAATGTTACATATTTGGGAGTCATTTTTAATCAAAATCTAAAATGGAATGATCACATTGAATACATAATTTGTAAGGCAACAAAAGGTATAAATATTCTTAGATCCTTTTGTAGAGTTTGGTGGGGTGCAGATCTTGTCTCGTTACATATGGCATACAATGGGATTGTAAAAGCACACTTGGATTATGGGTCAATTTTTGTAAAATCATGTAACAAAAATTATTTAAATAAACTGAACACAATTCAATTTCAAGCACTTAGAATAATTACTGGATGCATGAAAACTACCTCTACTAATACCCTCCTGGCAGAATGTGCAGAACACTCATTGGAGCACAGACGTAACTGGCTTGCCACTAAATTTTTAATGAAAATTGTTGGATATAGTAATCATCCTCTTCTGACAATTTTCGAATCTTTGCGAGATTTCTGTAACAATACTTATGGATACTGGCGAGGTAAAGAATCTCCATATTTGATATCAGCATTGAATTACATTACTCCTTACCTTAATTTAATCTATAAAAGTGAATTACTTCCTTGTTTTGAATTTGATTATCTACAACAAATTAAACCAGTTGATATCATTAATTTAAAGTTAAATACTAATCAAGTTAATAACAAATTCCAATTTTGTCTCGCTGTTGAAAAATATCATAATACTCATGCACATATATATATATATATATATATATATATATATATATATAAACATAAAATTTATTGAGGTTGCAGTCAGTGAATAAGGTATTTTGGCCAATACAAAAAGAAAACTCTTTGTTATTGTCAAGCTTTCGCTAATGTTTATTAGCTTTCTCAAGACATTAACTTGAGGTTAATTTGATAAACCTGCGTCGAAACACATGGCAGGAAAATTTCTTAAAACGTAACTAGTGGTCGATCCCACACACATAGCTACACTCCTACTGTTATAAATAAAACATTTAACTTAAGTTTAGTTACACATATTAATAAAATCTGATTAAAATTTCATTTAAAATAATTAACAAAATGGACTCAGCTGAAACTATGCTGAAGCCCAGAGAGTTTCAGCTGAGTCCATTTTGTTAATTATTTTAAATGAAATTTTAATCAGATTTTATTAATATGTGTAATTAAACTTAAGTTAAATGTTTTATTTATAACAGTAGGAGTGTAGCTATGTGTGTGGGATCGACCACTAGTTACGTTTTAAGAAATTTTCCTGCCATGTGTTTCGACGCAGGTTTATCAAATTAACCTCAAGTTAATGTCTTGAGAAAGCTAATAAACATTAGCGAAAGCTTGACAATAACAAACAGTTTTCTTTTTGTATTGGCCAAAATACCTTATCACTGACTGCAACCTCAATAAATTTTATGTTTGTACCTTAACTAGTCAGTCAAGACTACCTTTCTAAAAGCTATATATATATATATATATATATATATATATATATATATATATATATTCAGATGCCTCCAAATGTGAACACAGAGCAGGTTTTGGTGTGCATATTCCGGAAATTGAATTCTCCTTTTCATCTAGATTACCAAATAACACTCAAATTTGCACCGCTGAAATGATAGCCATCAACAAAGGAGGTACTGTTTGTTTACAACACGATTTTAAGAATAGTATAATTTTTAGTGATTCAAAAAGTGCAATTGAGAAATTATCAAAAACCAAAATTGACACTAAAAGTGATTGTATTTCCTTAATTATCAAACAACTAATATTGGAATCAAATGAGAATAATGTCAACATAATAATGGCATGGATACCTGGACATGCAGGAATTGTCGGAAATGAAACAGCAGATACCCTTGCCAATATAGGCAGAAATCTAAACATTCCTATGGATATAAAATTGGATAAAAATGATATTATGCCAGTAATAAAAAATAAAATGAACCAAAAACATACAAACGAATGGAGAAGATCTACACAAACTAAGGGAAAATGGTATTCCAAAATCCAGGGTGAATTTCCAGAGAAAGCGTGGTATTCAAAATTTCCATTTATTGATAGACGACATTTAACAACCATTATTCGTATGAGAACTGGACATTGCCTCTGTAATAGTCATTTATATAAAATTGTTATCAAAGATAATCCACATTGTGAATGTGGGCAAATTGATGACATTAATCATATTATATTTCAGTGCCCAATAAATATTATTCCAAATTTTGATATATATAATGAATTTAGAAAATGTGGAATTCCGACACCGATGAGTATTGAAACTTTATTAGTGAACTTAAATTTAAATGCGTTAAAAATACTAATTAAATTTTTAAATTATAATAAAATTAATCTATAAATCTTTATATCACATCCTTCTTTTATTCCCTGGGTGCTATATACCGAGGCAACATTTCTGGTTGTGAATGCTCCGCCGTTGCCCGGGAACAAGAAAAGTTTATTCCTATGTTGTGCTATTTGTCTTTTAACTAACCTTCACACACACGTATTCAGAATATCATAAGAGGTGAAATTACATAATCATAAACAATCCTAGACAAAGGGTATGAGTAATCTCAGACACACTTATATGTGGCCCTTACTAATAATAAATAAGAATAAATAATGAGCTGGCCAACTATCTTATAGGTAAAGGCCATAAACGTGGAAGAAGATGAAGTATACGTTAGGTTTAAAAAAGTGCTTCAGTGTCATCTGATTATTCAGTTAAGGTAAGTGAATTTATATTCATTATATCCACACATTAAATCAATGTAGTTGTCTGTTACTTTGTAATATTCCATTATAATAAATATTTCTTTGTTACATATCACTATATATTTTTTTATTTTAAAGTTTGCGACTGCAGTTTCATAGAATCCAGTCTACATGTTCAAGCACTATGTTTGAAGTAATTTAAGATATATATATATATATATATATATATATATATACACACATATTCTTTAAATCTTATATCAGAATCGATAGTAAGTCAAAAATTGTCTGCTTCGTTTACACAATCCATATTAATATCATCGACTTTTAGATTTAAATCCTTAAGTACGGTCGTGAACAAAAAAAATAGGACGAGTCTTATAAACAAATTGCACTGCGTTATAATATTGACAAAATTCGGTGTGTAACATTTTAAGAAAGTGGAGAATAAACGGTACGATTAGTAGAAATCCTGGATAAGGGCGACGGAGAATATCAACTCAACAAGATTTGCAATCGGTAAATGCTTTAGTAGAAAATCCATTTTACTCAGGTATACAGGCTGCTGAAGTAATGAATTTTCCTGGATCGAGTAGTACTGGTCGCCGGCGAGTAAGAGAATCGGAGCTACGCTGTCATGCAGCAGCACAGAAATACTTACTTAAAACTGAACATAAAATAGCTCGAGGAGGATTTGCGCTTGAATTTTTAGCGCATGATGTAAATTTTTGGAACAATGTAATCATTACAGATGAAATAACTTTCCAGTCAACACACAGCGGTCGTATTCGTGCTAAGAGGTAGATTTTCCGTCAATATGTGGGCTTGGACATCGGCACGTGATCCTGGTGTTTTGTGGCATATTGAGGAACGATTTAATAGTGAAACGTATATTAAGATTTTAGACAATATTATGCTCCCTTCTGTGTCACAATTATTTCCTAATAATGAGTTCATATTTCAACAAGACAATTGTCCCGTTCATACTGCTCATACCGTAACGAACTGGTTTCAAGATAACAACATCAATGTTCTTAACTGGCCCAGTTATAGTCCAGATCTTAACCCTGTGGAAGAAGTATGGGGACTACTCATAAGAAGTATCCAAAAACGAAATGTGAGACCACGGAATGCCGAAGAATTACTGGAAAGAGTAAATAATGCATGGGAAAATATTATTACTAATGATTATTGTATAGGGTTATTTAATTCTATGCCAAACAAACTTATAGAAGTTATAAATAGAAATGGTGCAATAACGAAATATTAATAGACAACGCAGTGCAATTTGTCTCATTAACCATCCGTCATTTACCATAACAATAACTACAGCACTAAAATAAAAAATAAATTAAAAGTTATATCTATTTTATTTCGGCTACTCATTACATATTCAAATAGAGAAGTCGTTATTAGTTCAGCAATATCATTATTAATTATATCATTCGCATCGTCAATATGTTGTGAGTCAAGAGAATAATACAATTGAATCGCTTATTATTAAAAGGGACTAAAGACACTTTAACAAGTTTTGAAAATTTTGTACTAACGTACTAAGTGGAGCGACTTGGTTCCTTTTAAAAATAAACAGCAATATCAGTGGCACTTGTTTTTTTTTTTTATTACCAAACGATTCACCTTTATTATTTTAGTAGCGAACATCCTATATCTAAAAATGGCCGAATAGTGACTTAGTCCCTTTTAACAATAAGCGATTCTGAAAAATTTTCCTCTAAACGATGGAAGAAATCAACTATATTTGAATTAGTGGGACAGTATATTGCACCAATGCAAAATTTCTTTTTAGATATTGTAATATAACCTCACATCTGTTCGAAATTTAAACTATACCGTCTGTCTATTTTACGATCTCGGTTAATATCTATTGTAGAAAAATAAAGTTTTAGAAATAGTTATCCCATTTTTTGTGAGCTATATTTCAGTAAGAGAAATTTGAAATTCATAGCCTACTTTGTGAGATATATTACAAAAACCGGAAAAGTAGGAAAACCACAAAGGTTATAGCTTTCTTGTTTGAGGAGATACGAAAAAAGTTAAAGGGATGAAAGTTGACGGCAAGGACAATAAGAATAATAATGTGCATCAAAAAATTCGAGAAAAGCAGTTGGCTTTGATATGCTCTTGTGCAAAAATGAAAAGAACAAATCTCAAAATAGGCCACGACACCATTAATTCCGTTTATTTTTTCTCTTTTCAGCGATATAAAACATGTCAAAAAGATTGTAACTGACAGTGTCAATATTTAATATTTTACGAAAACCACAACTCATATCATTGAATCGTAAAAACCAGCTGTGCCATAATAGTAAAAATTCACTTTATAATAATTATAATTCAGTAATTATTTATTACAATTTAATACAAACAAACAAATATCTCATAAATAAAAATACAAGTACAAAATGAACACCCAAAAGAAAACGAAAAACTATGTATAACAGTATAGTGTATACGACCAGAATTGAAATCGCATAAAAACTAAAATCCGGCAAAAACAGCCGGCATCTCTTTATTGTTTTTCTTATGACAAGCATTTCTATTTACCTCCGCGATATATGCCGACTGTTTTTGCCAGCTTTTAGTTTTTATACGGTTTCAATTCTGGTCGTATACACTATACTACCTTTATTATTATTATTAGCCGTTACTCGAGTCCGAGTATAAAAATGTTACAGTCGATAGATTGTGTACAATAAAAAACAAGTAAAAGGTGTAGTCTATTGTAATTCCCATTCATCTACGGTGCACACGACTATGGCTATAGAGGCCAATTCGGGAGAGCACATGTCGACCGCAGTCAGGACAAACATAGACTTGGTTAGGTCTTGGATTCGGCCTTCTTGCAGCAACATTTCCTTGATAGCTGGCCACAACCCCTCGCCATTCGGTTCTGTCCGCTGCAAGTTGTTCCCATTGCTCGTCTGCAATACCGCAGGATTTTAGATTTTCATAGAGAGCGTCTTTGAACCTCTTTCGTTGACCGCCACGCCTTCTTTTACCGCTTAGCAATTCACCATAAAGTGTACATTTAGGAAGGCGGTTATCATGCATACGATGAACGTGACCTGCCCATCTTAGGCGTGCTCTTGAAATAAGCACCTCAATTGGAAGGCTGTTTGCTCTCCTGAGTACTTCCATGTTTGATATGTGATGGAACCAACGGATCATACTTCTGAGGTGTCTTTGCTACTACTACCTACTACCATACTGAAAAGAAAATGTGTGTATTTATTTTTCTAACTACAAATACAAATTGTGCACCATGCATTCTAATACACAAACGTGCTTTACAAGACACCTCACGCATTACATTTTGGAACATTTCAGGAGTAATTGCCTCACATGCATTTCTAATTCTGGTTTTGATATCCTCAATATTTTCAGGGGCAGCTTGACATGCCTCGTTATTAATGTAACCCCAGACGAAAAATCCAAGAGAGTAATATCTGGTAATCGAGCTAGCCATAGAATGGGTCCATATGTGCCTATCCAGCTATCTGGCATAACTTGATTTAAATAATTTGTACATATTACAGCAGTGTGAGGTGGAGCCCCATCTTGTTGAAAATATGAATAATTTAATATTTCTGCCACTGTTAATTCATAAAGAAAATCTTGAAATTCGTTTTGCAGGAAATTAAGGTATCTACGAGCGGTTAATTTGCCATCATAAAAATAACGTCCAATTACTTTAGTCCCCAAAAGACCTACCCAAACATTCATAGAAAATATTTCTTGGAAAGCAGTCTATCTGCACAAATATGTATTTTCTCGTGTCCATTTATAATGCATATTTCTATTGAATAATCTCCATTATTAGAAAAATTTGATTCGTCCGACCAAAGAATTTTGTTACATATCAGCGGGTCATTCCTTTTTAACACGCCTTTTATTAGCTTCACCTGTATGTTTGTTTGTTTGTTAGTTTATTTGCTTGCTTGTGACGGAATCTTTGAACGTGATTCACATCAACTTCAAAACGTCAGATTAAACTGAAACTTTGCATACTTATCAAGGACCGATGACAATACAATAATTTGACAACTTTGTCCTAATGTCCTCACCAGGATCATCAGGATAAAATTAAATTAAAAAATGATCAATCTATTTCGAGATTTTGCCGGAGGAGCCGCTGTTATTAATATTGTTACATGTAACTTTCCCAGTAGGCATCTCAGTAGTATAAACTTTATTTTGGAAATTATTTTTGTGAATATCGCCCACGGTTAGGTAATTATGAACCTATAATCAGTTAATCATCAATATTGATTAAGAAATATTTGCTTAAACCTACCGTGATATGTTAATTCAATTCCGGCTAATAGTTTCATTCCATATTCAAATTATTTAAAATAATGTATTATTAAATTCAATATTTATGAATATTTATTAGGAGAATGGGGTAGATAAATTGTTAATATATCGTAGGTAGTTACTTCTTCATGTTAGTTCTAATACAATTAAAAATTACTGTTTATATCGCGCATTCGAAACTTATGGGACAAAATAAGATGTTTTTTTTTGTTAGGCTTCTTTTTCTTATCGATTCATTCTATTCCACCGTGTGAGTTAGCAAAGGTTTAATAATCGTGGTGCAGTTAGAAAAATTATATGTCAATTTCCTATTTCGGATAAACAGATTGCACCATTTGTAAGTTGTCACTTATAGTTATTTGGAGTATTGCTTTGAAGAGTTGCCGCATACTTTTCCATTTCTTGGGTAATTTTTTTTACCTTGCTTGCCGAAGGCGAAGTTTCACTTACACCCCGCCTAACACCTACAAGTGTGTTAATATTGCATTTTAGAGTATTAATTTCCAGAGCTAATTATCAAAGTACATATTTATTTGATACCTTTCTTTTAACTGAAATTTAAGTAATCATTATCAATCAACTTATGTAAATTAAAACTACCGTTATGTCATATATGAACACATGTAAAATAATTTTCTCTTTTTAGGGTTCTTCTTCTTTTTCCTGTTTTATGTCTTTCGTCTCCACTCTTGCTTTTCGTATTGCTGTTGTATATATTTCCCGTTCCTGTTGCTGTGATAGTTTGTTGGAAATTGGGGTTATATATACTATGTTTCCTCTGGAGAGGATGCTGAAAGAATTTTAAGAAGATTTGAGTTTTTGGTTGCATTTTGGGCAGAAATTATACAGAAACACGTGGATCGGTCACCGGAAGTCCCGAGTTGCCGCCATCTTGAAATTGTCACTTCATCTCTGCGGAAGAACCTGCACCGCCATTTTATTTTGCGCAGATAAGTTTTAAGTTAAGAATATGCCCATCTGGCTCTTTTGAGATATATATTTTCTTGCAGCTTTACCTCTTTAGTATTATCTGTTTTAATAACTGAATTTTACAAATATAGTAATAATTACGATTCTGGTTCTCTCTATATATGTATTTTTTATTGCATAATATAATTTTTTTATTAAGATTCACAGTGAATGTTAAAGAACACGCCAAAACCCTCGATAAACTTTTCGAAACTGTAACAAAATCCGACTTCTCGATAAACATTTCGCATGAAAAGCATGCTTCACGTAAAAATGCCGTTGGAAGAGGCTTTTATATTTTAAATCATATTTTCGCTCTACGGAGCGTTTTTTATGCAAATATTTCAGAAACTCATCAAGGAGTGTAATTTTAGAAAGTGTAGTAAATGTTCGCTGCACGGGGACGTAATGTCGCCCCGACCACCAAAATTTAGAAGATGTAACTAAAATCGACTTTAATTTCGGAAATTTCAAAATTAAAAACCCTTTTACGAATCCACGTTGTGCAGCACTGCAACTCACGCGTTGTGTTAAATATGAGGACAAGTTAATCCAGTCTCTATTCAAAGTATATCGAGAGTTTTAGCGAAAATAGCCTTTAGCGACAAGGGTACCCTATCATTTTCTAGCAGTCGATTTTGACGGGAAAATCATGGGTTTTAACGGGATTTGGCCTAAACCAGTTCCTCAGTGATTCGGTGTCAGAAAAGTATAGTTACCATGTACTCATATGTGACCGCCTTGCCTGAACGTATGAATTTATAATTGCTACAATATAATTCAGAATCGTTGCGATTCAAGCATTTTTAAGCTCCGAGGAGCGAACCAAATTATAATTGAACTGATAATACGTAAACAAACAGGCAAGCAAAAGCCCACCAAAAATGTTTAAACATTGAACTTTTCTTGAATCTTTTTGTGTAATCGTTAGCTATAAACCGCATATTGGATGGCAGTTGGTACATTATAAGTCGTTCCGCTCCTCACCATGTGTTGTACATGAGCTAGACTAAAGTTTGTCAATACATTTTTCTTGAAGTTTTTGTAAAACATGATTTTTTAAAAGAGATTTAATATACATTTTTTTAACTTTATATTGTCTTTTTCTTGCGTTTTCAAAATTCCTTTTCAGGTTTAATTTTAAGAAAGTGTTAGTACTCACTGTGTTAGATTTATAGTGTTACGACGTCAAATTGGTACCATCAGTGAAGCAGTTAAGCATAAACGAACAATAAGTATAAATTTTGTATTATTTTCCGTCTGAAACAGTCGTTTTGAACCCTTTTTGTGAACGTTTAATATTCATTCTTGGAAAATATAATAGAAGTCCTTCAGACGCGAAAAGATGGATCGTTCAGATGAACACCAAAGTGATATGCAGTTATTTGCTTAAATATCTTATTTTCTTTCAAATTGTTTGGAAATTGTACATATATATATATATATATATATATATATATATATATATATATATTTGCTAAATATTGCCTTATAACCAGTTTCTTCGGATGTTTTATGAAATTGTTTATTGTGGAGAATCGTAAAATATATATGAGATGTTTGTGATAACGTTAACGCTTTATTTATCAATTAACCATTCAACTCACCACTTACCCACCCCACCGCTCACTGAGCTAGTCAGTGTCGCTTCCGGACTTTTTTAAAAATATTTTGATAATAAATTTGTATATGGAAGAGGCACTAAAAATCTCAATTTGTTACCTTCACTTTAAGAGGCTAAACAGCAAAAGTCTCTTTCCTAAACCACTTTAGGCAACCACCGGGTTTGCAATTAAATTTTTGTCCTCTTGCAATTTGTTTTAAAGTCTTTCTAAGCCCTTTGATCATGTAACAATATATAATATAAATAAATAAACACCACAGAAATTAGACAACCCCCAATTCCAGAAGCCAGGGCTTGTGCGGAAGGGGGTTACACATTGAAAAAACGCGGACTGTTACGACCGCACCCTGTATATATATTTAAGTTTACGTTAAATTTCAATTATTTTTTATTCTTGTCATATATTTGTCCTAGTGTAATTTTATTACTAAGATTCTTCAATTTAAATATTCGTGCGACATCTGTGGGCTGGAGATGGGACGGCTTGCCATTTGGTCGACAGAAGTCACAAAGTTCGGCAGCTCCGTAAACCACTAAAATATTCTGAATCTCGTTATTTATTTTTGTTTAACATATATGTGTGCGTGTGTATATATATTCTCATTCAATACAGTCCATCGCTCAGCGTTCAACAAGGAGTGGAAAACGCATAGGAAAAGGTGAGTCAGTACTATTTTCCAGCCCTCGCGGTTACTCTTTGTTCTTGCTCATTCATTTAATGGTCCCTTAACGAGCCAAATTTTAAATATAAAGTATTTAGTTTCTAATTTAATAAAATAAATGTCTTAGCAATAAAAATTATATTTTCGTTCATTTTAATACGTATAAAATTCACTTATACCTATTAAATATACAATTTATAGCGTTTCAGTTTTTTGCGCGACCTCTTTATCTCTTGAGTTTTTATTCTACAAATACTTTCTTTCAAACATCACATTTATTGAAATATTTTTCGATTACTCAATAATTATTCTTGATTAATTTGTGAATTAATCAGCCAATATTTATAATAAATTCTCACGAAAAAAAAAAAAAAATAAATAAATAAATAAATAAAAATTGGAATACTTTTACTTTCTGAATATTTCAGTATTGGGTTTTGCTCACAATTCAAGTGAATTTTATATACAGGGTGTTAGTGGTATTAGTCTTTATTCGATTTTCATAACATAAACATACAGTTTGTTATTGTTTAATGCGTTTTATTGATATAATACGTCACTAAATAAATATTTTGTTAATTTGTAGCGAACTTTTGCAAAATAAAATAGTAAATCAAGATAATTTAATTCTTGGTATCCGATTATAAAATAGATTTTGCTCAATTTAGATATTTAAAATATTATTTAAATCAATTTCACATTTTTTATTGTTGCCAGTTTCAACATGACGACTAACGCTAATAAAATAAAACAAGCTAAAGCTTTGCGTCAATTACAAATTGATCATATTGATAATATTTTGGTACTTGCTCAGTCGGCAGTTACAGACGAGAGCCTTCACGTTAGATTTAAAGTCAGATGTCAGTGTTTAGAGAATATTTATGATGAATTTCAGAAACAACACGATACTATTATTTTGCTTTTGTCGACTACAGAAAATCCGGAACTAGAAAATGAAAAGATTGTTCGAACCACTTTTTTCGACAACTATTTTACAGTTAAAACAATTTACACTAATATTTTCTGTGCTCAACAGTCTAAGGAATCTAAAGACGATTTAACTACATCTCCAAATGTCAAACTGCCACAAATATCGTTACCCGTTTTTGACGGGAATTATCAAAACTAGTTAAATTTTCATGATCTATTTTCAACTTTAATTCATAATAATAAGTCGTTATCTAATATTGAAAAGTTTCAACACTTGTTAAGCTCACTTACATCACACGCTCTTAGTTTATTAAAAGGTATTCCTGTCACAGCTCAAAATTATGAAACAGCCTTTAAAACTTTAACTGATAGATACGAAAATCGCCGGTTACTTACAAATTCTTGTTGGCAGGCTATATTTAATGCTCCTAAATTAAATAATGATTCTGCGGCGGGACTTCGTCAAATATTAGAAACCTTCAATGAAAACTTAGCTGCCTTAGAGAATTTGAAATTACCGGTTGATAAATGGGATTTTATTCTATTCCACATACTTATACAAAAATTAGACGCCTCTAGTATCAAACGGTTTGAATTACAAGAAGCGTCTACTGAAATTCCTTCCTTTTCTAAACTCAAAGATTTTCTTTCAAAACAATGTACAGCTCTTGAATCTGTTGCTCTTTCCATCTCTAATCAAAAAACAAATAAAAATGTGTCAGTCTCTCAAAGCTCTACTAAAGCAAATTATAATAATTCCAATCGTTTTCGTTCAGCCTTACCCAAAGTTAGCTCTTCTCTTCTTGTACATTCTAACCCTGAAGCTAAAATAAGTACCTGTAATTATTGTAAATTTGCTCATACTATTTATCAATGCTCTGCTTTTCAAAATCAAAATCCTTCAAAAAGGTTACAAATTGCCAAAGAAAAAAAATGGTGTACGAATTGTCTACACGCTGGTCACCGTATAAATTCTTGTAGCTCTAAATTCACTTGTCGTGTTTGCCAAGCCAAACATCACACTCTTCTTCATATTTCTCCTGAATCATCTTTGCCCTCAACCAATCCGGTGGAAAATAATGCAAGCGGTTTTTCTTCTTCTTCATCTTCTGAAATTACAGTTGCCCAAGTACATTCGCTAACAAACTGCATTCCATCAAATACTGTGGTACTACTCGCTACCGCTAAAATAGAAACTCTGGATGCTTGGGGTAATTATCGGTCTGTTCGAGTGCTCCTCGATGGAGGTTCACAAGCCAATATAATCTCACAAAAGTGTGTACAAAGACTTTGTCTCACTAGTTCAAAAATTTCTCTGTCAATTCTCGGTCTAGGTCAGACTTCTTCATCTGCCACCAGGGGGATATCTTGTACTATTCGCCCAACGGGGCAAACTTCTCCCACTTTTACCGTGGACTTTGTTGTTCTCCCTAAAATATGCAATCCTATGCCAACTTCAGTAATTTCTTCTATAGACTGGAAATATTTAAATAATCTCAAATTGGCCGATCCTCAATTTCACATACCCGGTGAAATAGATATGTTAATGGGCGCAGATATTTTCTCCCAAATTCTCCAAGACGGTAAATTGTCAGGTAACAATAATGAACCTACAGAATAAACACAATTTTCGGATGGGTTTTAATGGGTAAAGTGACTCGTACTTCTGATCAATCTTTTTTAAATTCATTCGTTTCTTTTGTCGATACATCATTAGATTTAACAATTAGACGTTTTTGGGAACTGGAAGAAATACCCGACGTTAATACCCCTTCCCCTGAGGATATTTTATGCGAAAAATCATTTTTGGAAACCTATAGTCTGGATTCCACCGGTCGATATAGTGTAGCTCTTCCATTTAAAGGGCCTGAACCTTTATTTGGAGACTCTAAATCTGGAGCCCTACGCCGATTCTATTCTCTTGAGCGCCGCCTCCTTTCTGATAAGTCCTTGTATAGTTCATATCACGATTTTATGAAAGATTATTTAGAGAGCGGTCACATGGAACTTGTCACCTCACCATCACTATGTTCTGGAAAATTGTTCTATATTCCTCATCACTCTGTCATAAATCTCAATAGTTCGACATCTCCTCTTAGAGTTGTTTTTGATGCCTCTGCGAAAAGTGCCAATGGTATATCTCTAAATGATAGTCTTCTAGTTGGCCCGAAACTCCAGAAGGACATTGTCACTTTGATTTTACACTTTCGGTGTCATTCGTTTGTTCTTACAGCCGACATAAAGCAAATGTATCGGCAGATATATCTTCATTCGGACCACAGAGATTATCAGAGAATTGTGTGGAGATTCTCCCCCCATGTTCCTGTTCAAGAGTTTCGACTCAATACAGTCACCTATGGTGTTTCTTCAGCACCATTCCTTGCTCTTAGAACACTTCAGCAATTGGCTAAAGATGAAAAAGAAATGTTTCCTTTAGCTGCTGAAGTAATTCGTTCTGATATGTATATAGATGACATAGTTACAGGATGTTCCACTCTTCATGAAGCTATGAATCTTAAAAGCCAACTTATTTCTTTATTACAAAAAGGAGGATTTACTCTCCGAAAATGGGCCAGTAATAGTACCGCCTTTCTAGAATCTATTCCCGACGATTTACGACAAACCCAGTCTCTTTGTTTTGCTGACGAAAATAATTCAGCTATAAAAATTCTTGGTCTAAAATGGCTTCCTTCTTCTGATGTTTTCTGTTACTCTGTCGAAACTTTAAATCGCCCTTGTACGAAACGTACAATCCTGTGGCCCGAATCTTCGATCCTATTGGATTTTTGTCACCTCTCACCTTTTTTACCAAGTATTTAATTCAGTACCTCTGGACATTAGGAATTGATTGGGACCAAGACCCTCCTTCTGATGTGGTACATCGCTGGAACAAGTATAAATCCGAGCTTCCCGAAAAGGGTTATGCTGCAGGTATCTATTTGCGTTTTCAAGTCAATACTAAAGTTTATATTTCCCTGATTTGCGCCAAATCAAAAGTGTCGCCCCTTAAGCGAATTTCCCTTCCCCGTTTAGAACTATGCGCAGCTGTTCTTTTATCTCGACTTATTTCGTTTGTAGTTGAAATTTATTCAGGAAAACTTTCGTTAAAAAATATTTTTGCTTGGTCCGATTCATCGGTAGCATTATCCTTTATCAGATCTTCTCCTCACAGGTTTAAGACTTTCGTAAGTAATCGTGTGACTCAGATTCAGGAACGAATTACTCCTAATCGCTGGTTTCACATTTCATCCGCTGATAATCCTGCCGATTGTGCCAGTCGAGGATTACTTCCTTCTGAATTAGTAAATCACTCATTATGGTGGGCGGGCCCTGAATGGCTCAATTTGCCCTGCAATGCCTGGCCCACAAGTAATTTTGATATTTCTAATCACCCTTCTTTTGCGGAAGAAGAACGAAAAATCGTACTTTCTAATTTCATTCTTTTAGATTCTATAGACACCCTATTGGACAAATACTCCTCACTTTCTAAAATAAAACGTATATTTTGCTATTGTTTGCGTTTCATTAAGAATGCTAGCAATCCTCGCACTAAAGCCTATAAAGCATTCACTAACAAAGAATTTAATGAAGTTTTATTTATATTAGTCAAACGTGTTCAGTATTTATGTTTTTCGGATGTCATTGAAAGTCTTCAAACAGGCAAATCCCTTCCTAAGTGTTTTCGAAAATTGAGCCCATTTATAGGCGAAGATGGCGTTCTCAGGGTGGGCGGTCGTCTGACCCATTCTGGATTGCTTTACAACCAGAAACATTCGGCTCTATTACCTCGCAAACATCGCCTTACCGAGCTTATAATCGAAGATGTTCATAAAGAGAATCTTCATGCTGGGCTACAAACGCTTCAATTTCTACTTTCTCAAAATTTCTGGGTTCTTTCTCCTAGGCGAGCTATTCGTCACACCCTTTCCGAATGTCTCCGTTGTTTTAAGGTTAAACCTAAACCATACCAACCCCCCATGGGTAATTTACCTTCAGTACGAGTAAATCAGGTGAAACCATTTCAATGTGTAGGGGTAGATTTCGGGGGACCGTTTTTCATAACTTTGGGGAAATCTAGAGGAATCAAATCTCGAAAAGCGTACTTGTGCTTATTCGTCTGTTTCGCTACCAAGGCAGTTCACCTTGAATTAGCCTCAGATTTAACTTCTGAATGTTTTCTTGCTGCCCTAAGGCGTTTTATCTCTCGCAGAGGGCGCTGTACTAACATTTTCTCTGATCAAGGGCGAAACTTCATTGGAGCGGCAAATGAGTTGATTGAACTTATGAAACAAGCTTCAGAATGCGAAAAAATTTCCTGGGCATTTAATCCACCCTCAGCACCTCATTTTGGAGGACTGTGGGAATCAGGAATCAAATCTGTCAAATCACACCTTATTCGGGTCATAGGTCAACAATTATTGACTTATGAAGAATTTTACACAGTTCTAGTTCAAATCGAAGCTCTCCTAAACTCCCGTCCTCTCTGTCCTCTAAGTTCGGATCCTCATGATCTTTCTCATCTAACACCTGGACACTTCCTTACTTTGGAACCTCTTACTTCACTACCAGGCCCAGATCTTTCTCACGTTTCACTAAACCGGTTATCTCGGTGGCAATTACTCCATAGGCTGCATCGCGATTTTTGGAAACGTTGGCATCTGGAGTACCTTAATACTTTGCAACAACGACAAAAGTAGTTGGACTCTGACTTTTTAAAGGTTTCTCAGGGTACACTGGTGCTCATTAAAGACGAACAAACTCCGCCATTAAAATGGCGTTTAGGCCGAATTGAGCAAATTCACCCGGGTGCAGACAGAATATGTAGAGTTGCTACTGTGCGCACTATTAACGGCATCATGCAAAGGCCACTGATAAAACTGTGTCCTTTGCCCATTTCCGAATATTAATAAAATGCATTAAACATTTTAGGTGGGCGGTTATGTTACGACCGCACCCTGTATATATATTTAAGTTTACGTTAAATTTCAATTATTTTTTATTATTGTCATATATTTGTCCTAGTGTAATTTTATTGCTAAGATTCTTCAATTTAAATATTCGTGCGACATCTGTGGGCTGGAGATGGGACGGCTTGCCATTCGGTCGACAGAAGTCACAAAGTTCGGCAGCTCCGTAAACCACTAAAATATTCTGAATCTCGTTATTTATTTTTGTTTAACATATATGTGTGTGTGTGTGTATATATTCTCATTCAATACAGTCCATCGCTCAGCGTTCAACAAGGAGTGGAAAACGCATAGGAAAAGGTGAGTCAGTACTATTTTCCAGCCCTCGCAGTTACTCTTTGTTCTTGCTCATTCATTCACACGACATACGACCATTTCCTCCGACAGTGTCAGTGCCGGAGCCAGGATTCGAACCGGGTGGTGCGATGTCCGTGTAATTAATCGCGATTGCCACCTCACGCCTTAACCCACTCGGCTATCGACCAGACAATATATTCTAACTATCTCAAAATATAATAATAAAAAACGGGTTAATTAAATGATTTTTAGTAAGTTTTAAAAAATATAGTTTAAAAAACTTAAAAAAACACGTTTTAATAGCAAACCGAACTAAAAAGTAAAAAATAATTAAATATTGTTATGTGCTGCCCTCTAACGAGGAAAGATGTGATTAAGTTCCTGTTCAAGATGAAAGGAAACCTGTATGGTGGCGCCGTCTATGAGCCAATTGACGAACAATCATCTAGTACATAGTAGAAAACTATGGAGGATTCTAGAGAAGAGTTCTGGAAGGATTCCAAGTGTGTATATAAAGAGGTGAATCCAGCAGATGGGGGAACAGTCAGTTCAGTGAAGTAAATAGACAGAGTTTTTAGGTTAGACAAGAGTTGACAAGTTTAGGAAGAAAAGTAAAGTACATAGTGTTTTAACAGTAGTGAATTTATATTAGATTAAGTTATTATTAGTTGTGTGATTTTTAAGTATTTACTAGTGTAATTTTAGTGATTAAATAAATCAGTGGTTTGTGAAAATTCTTGTTGCAAGTTATTTGGAATCCACAAAGTGTTTACTGAAAATTGTAAGCACGTAACAATTGGTGTCGGAAGCGGAATTGCAACAGAATTTCTGAAGAATTCCATAGTGTTCTATTTGGAAACCACTGGAGATAGTGAAGTGAGTTGAACTGGAAAGTGATATAGACATTAGACAAGATTTATTTGTGCTAGTGTGAGGAAATTTCTGGGACATTCTGTTTAGAAATTAGTGTAGTTTTGAATTGCTTTCAACTGAGAAGCGATATAGACTTTAAATAAGACTTGTTAGTGTTGTTTGTCAGTGTTGTTTGTTAATTTTTGAATGGAAACAAGAAGCATGGCTGCTGAAAAACAAATGCAAGACAATTTAGAAAAATGATGCTAGACCAAAAAGAAGAACAAGAGAGACGCAAAGAAGAAAAAGAAAGGAAACGTCAGGCAGAAAAAGAAGAACAAGAGAAACGACGTCAAGAAGAAAAGGAAGAGCAAGAGAAACGACGCCAAGAAGAAAAAGAAGAACAAGAGAGACGTCAAGAAGAAAAAGAAAGACGACGTCAAAAAGAAAAAGAAGAACAAGAGAAACGTGAAGAAGAATTAAGGAAAATTATACAGGGGCAACAAGATGTTATCCTTTCGGCAACTGAAGACCTCAAAAGTGAAATTAAAGAGGATATTGGCAACATAAAGACTGAAATATGTGATGTCAAAGGAAAAATAAATAAGGTTGAAGAGGAAGTATCTGAAGTCAAAGGAAAAGTTACTGGCGTCGAAGAAAAAGTTACTGGCGTCGAAGGGAAAGTTACCGATATAGAAGGAAAATTTCAGGTAGTTAAGGGAGAGGTAGAACAACTTAAGCGACAGTTAAGAATGCAAGGAGGCCAGCTAGTATTATCATCGTCAGGTCCTCGATTACAACCGCCATCCTTCGATGGTCAAACTTCTTGGTCAACCTACAAAAGACAATTTGAGGCAGCGGCGTGTGCAAACAATTGGAGCAATGAAGACAAGGCTATGGCATTGGTGCTAGCATTAAGAGGTCAAGCATCAGAGTTGCTTCAGACTATCCCAGTGACGCAGCAACGGGATTTTAAAGTTTTGGAGGCTGCACTAGATCTAAGATATGGCGACCAACACCTCGCCCAAGTATACCGGACTCAGCTCAAATCACGCACACAAAAGGCTGGGGAAAGTTTACAAGATTTTGAAGCAGCTGTTGAGCGACTCACATACCTGGCTTACCCAGATGCACCCAAAGAATTCCAGGAACAATTAACAGTTGGTACTTTCATTGATGGCATAAGAGACGAGGAGATCAGGCGAGCCCTTAGATTATCTCGAGATAAGACTGGTAGTGAAGCGTTGATCCGTGCCCTCGAGGTTGAAGCCGCTTACAAAGAGACTGCACGTCCGAGAGTACGAGCCATGAAAGTAGAAGAAGAGAACTATTTAGAAAAATCAAATATGGAATATTTGATGGCTGACATGCACAAAATGATAAGCCAGTTGATGACCAAATCAGATGCTCCAAGGAAGCAGGAAAGAGAACAGAGCGATGGACAGTCAAGGAAAGTGATTCGGTGTTATAAGTGCGGCAAACCAGGGCATATTAAGCGAAACTGTCGGCAGCGGAGCCCTGAGAGAGTAAATGCCGCAATTACTGAAGAGCCGCAGGAAAACTAAAGATAGCCAGCACCTTGGGGGCTGTGCTGGCTGGTGAACACGGTGCCCCCAGAGAGATACGGGTTTCCCAGATTAGAAGAGTCCCGAGTAGTCTGCTTTTGGATGGCTATGTAAACAAAAGGAGATGTATCTTCACTATCGACACAGGTGCCACGTCATCAATAGTGCGACCCGGATTTTTATCAGGAATAAGAGTTGATAAAAGCCAAAATGGATTGGTTGTTCGAACAGCCACAGGAGACAGGGTAAGGGTTCATGGAGAAGTTGACCTAGATCTGCAGTTTGGACGCCTGTGCTTTAGTCATAGGGTTATTGTGGCTGACATCACTGATGATTTCATTTTGGGGCTGGATGTTATGGGAGTACAAGATCAATTTGTACTTGACGTGGTAGAACGAGTCCTAAAGATTGGAAATGAAGAATTTATTTTGTCAACAGCAAATGACCGATTTCAAAAAGTGAGGCTACTGACGGCTCAGACAATCAAGATTCCTGCCCGTTCAGAACAAATAATCGAGGCCATTCTGGAAGGAAACTCTGGTGGATACCGTGTTGGCCTTGTTGAAAAAGATGATTCAATTAAGACAGAAAACGTAATCTTAGCAGAACTCTGACCCGGACAAAAGACAAAATTCCAATTAGAGTGGCTAATTTAAATTCCCACTCGGTAACTTTCAAGGAAGGTGAGGCAATAGGATCCTACAAACCAGTCCAGTGGATAGCAAGGTGCGAGGAACAAGAGGAGAAATGTTCGCCAACCAGTGTAGACAGGGAAGTTGTGACTTTGTTGAGTTCCCAGTTTGAACACCTATCTGAGGATGAACGTAGAGAGGCAATCAAGTTTTTGGAGAAAGAAAGTGCGGTATTTGCCAAGAACACAGACATCCTCACGAAAACTGATATAGTACAGCATCGGATAGACACTGGTGATTCAGCCGCAATCCGCCAACAACCTAGGAGGTTGTCACTAGCTAAACAGGAAGAAGCTGCTGCGATGGTTCAAAAGATGCTACAAGATGGAGTAATTGAGGAATCAACCAGTCCCTGGTCATCACCGGTAGTCTTAGTTGCCAAGAAGGACGGAACTTTGAGATTTTGTGTCGACTACCGGAAGCTGAATGATGTTACGAAAAAAGACAGCTATCCACTACCACGAATTGACGATACATTAAGTACGCTGGCAGGGTCACGATGGTTTTCAACTCTAGACCTTCGAAGTGGGTATTGGCAGGTGGGACTTCACCCTGACGACAAGGAAAAGACTGCCTTCTCAACAGGTAGTGGTTTATATCAATTCACCGTGATGCCTTTTGGACTTTGCAATGCGCCAGCTACTTTTGAAAGATTGATGGAATTTGTACTCCGAGGACTAACTTGGAAGACGTGCTTAGTTCATCTTGATGACGTAATGGTTATGGGACGAAACTTCAGGGAACATTTGGAAAATCTTCAAGAAGTATTTGGGAGAATCAGAAATGCACACCTAAAGTTGAATCCAAAGAAGTGTCTACTATTCCAAAAAGAAGTGAAATTCCTTGGACATGTCGTATCTTCGGAGGGAATACAGACAGATCCAGACAAGATCTCTGCGGTGCGTGATTGGCCAAGACCTTCAAATGTACACGAATTACGAAGCTTTCTTGGCCTCTGCACTTACTATAGACGTTTTGTGGAAGGATTTGCGGATATAGCAAAGCCACTACACCAGCTAACGGAGGAGAAAGTTAAATATCAGTGGACACCGGAGTGTGAAACATCATGGAAGAAGCTGAAAGCAGCGTTATGCAGTAGTCCTGTGCTAGCATATCCCCAACAAAAGGGCCTCTATATTCTTGACACGGATGCTAGCAACTCCGCAATTGAATGTGTACTATCTCAAGTCCAAAATGGAGAGGAAAAAGTAATCGAGTATTTCAGTAAGGCACTGTCCAAACCAGAGAGGAATTATTGTGTAACAAGGAAGGAACTATTGGCCATTGTTAAGTCCGTTGACCATTTTCACAAGTACCTCTATGGCCAACATTTCAAAATCAGGACCGATCATGCTGCATTAAAATGGCTACTGCAGCTGAAAACTCCAGAAGGTCAACTGGCTCGCTGGATAGAAAGACTGCAGCAATATGACCTCACAATCGAACACCGACCTGGAAAGTCTCATAAAAATGCAGATGCTCTGTCAAGAAGACCGTGCAAAGATGACTGCAAGCACTGCTATCGGGTTGAAAAAGCACAGGGCACGGTAATAGTAAACACAGTTCAGGTAGATGTTCCAGATGATTGGACAAAGGAA
This sequence comes from Leptura quadrifasciata, assembly GCA_963675555.1. Lineage (NCBI taxonomy): Eukaryota > Metazoa > Arthropoda > Insecta > Coleoptera > Cerambycidae > Leptura > Leptura quadrifasciata. The sequence continues at coordinate 109,082,384 of OY776674.1, read as the reverse complement.
GTTCTAAGACGAGAACAAATGGATGACAGCGTAATTGGTCCTATATTAAGGGCAAAAGAAAAAGGAACGCGACCGGAATGGAAGGATGTTTCGGACAAAAGTGTGGAGCTGAAGGCATTGTGGGCACAATGGGACTCCCTTAAGGTTGTAGATGGACTATTAAAGAGAGCATGGGAAAGTCCAGACGGGAAGGAAGTTACCATGCGTCTAGTGATACCCAGCTGTCGGATCCCAAAAGTACTTCAGGAAATACATGATGGAGTGTCTGGGGGACATTTTGGTATGAATAAGACACTGGCTAAAGTACGGGAACGATTTTATTGGATCAATAGCCGTCAAGATGTGGAGGCTTGGTGTCGCAAATGCAAGGCTTGTGCAGCTACCAAAGGGCCACAGACGAAGAGCAGGGGCCAAATGAAGCAATATAACGTCGGAGCTCCTTTTGAGAGGATTGCTATAGATATAGCGGGCCCATTCCCAGTGACAGATGATGGGAATAAATACATCCTGGTCGCTATGGACTATTTTAGTAAATGGCCGGAAGCCTATGCCATTCCGAATCAGGAAGCAGTTACTGTTGCTCGAGTTCTGGTGGATAACCTTGCATGCCGATTTGGTGTACCCCTGGAGCTACATTCCGATCAAGGGAGGAACTTTGAGTCGGGAGTATTTCAGAAAATTTGTGAGTTGCTGGGCATTCACAAGACTCGGACAACCCCTCTTCATCCCCAGTCAGATGGAATGGTGGAACGACATAATAAAACCATGAAGGAACATCTTTCTAAGGTAGTTCACAAGAACCAGCGAGATTGGGATCGACATATACCATTTTTCTTAATGGCATACAGGGCTGCCATTCATGAGACTACTAAACAGACACCGGCTCGTGTAATATTTGGGCACGAGATCAGACTGCCATGTGATTTGATGTTTGGTACACCAGATAAGAAGCCACTGTCCGTGGATGACTATGCAGATGAAGTTAGTCAACAGCTGAGGAATGTCCACAAGTTGGTTCGAAACCAAGTTAGCATAGCTAGTGACAGAATGAAGGCTCGCTATGACCGAAAGGGGACGTCAGCAGGATTCCAGGAGGGCGATCTGGTTTGGCTATATAACCCCCAGCAAAAGAAGGGAAGATCTCCGAAGCTTCACCCACCTTGGGAAGGACCGTATTCAGTCATCACTCGGATCAATGACGTTGTTTACCGAATTCAACGTAGTAAGAAGTCCAAGATGAAGATCGTGCACTTGGATAGGTTGGCGAAGTATGAAGTATGTTGGGGAATCTGAATTGCCTGACCGGGACGTTCAGGCTTAAGGAGGGGGCAGTGTTATGTGCTGCCCTCTAACGAGGAAAGATGTGATTAAGTTCCTGTTCAAGATGAAAGGAAACCTGTATGGTGGGGCCGTCTATGAGCCAATTGACGAACAATCATCTAGTACATAGTAGAAAACTATGGAGGATTCTAGAAAAGAGTTCTGGAAGGATTCCAAGTGTGTATATAAAGAGGTGAATCCAGCAGATGGGGGAACAGTCAGTTCAGTGAAGTAAACAGACAGAGTTTTTAGGTTAGACAAGAGTTGACAAGTTTAGGAAGAAAAGTAAAGTACATAGTGTTTTAACAGTAGTGAATTTATATTAGATTAAGTTATTATTAGTTGTGTGATTTTTAAGTATTTACTAGTGTAATTTTAGTGATTAAATAAATCAGTGGTTTGTGAAAATTCTTGTTGCAAGTTATTTGGAATCCACAAAGTGTTTACTGAAAATTGTAAGCACGTAACAATATTAAGATTTTGTTCAACAGCGATAGATTGTAAAAAGCGTGGGGTGTTTGACATCAATTGTTACAAATATTTTATTGGTAGCTATTGATAAAAGTAGAACTATAGTAAAAGTAGGTATAGTAAAAAAGCTTTCCACGATTTTATAATCTATCGCTGTTGAACAAAATCTTAATATTTAATTATTTTTTACTTTTCAGTTCGGTTTGCTATTAAGCGTATTTCTTTTAGTTTTTTAAACTATAAATTTTTTTTATACCTTCTACAAAATCTTACTCTCCTCGGTTTACCTCCCTCATTTAAATGTTAAACTTTCTTCATTTCGTGGCATCGAAATCCGTTTTTTTTTATATTTTTCTTGCACTGTCTTTTTTCATGCGACAATTTGTCTGAATTTGCTTCAAAGAGGTTTCTTCATTCTGGTTAACATAATTTTATAGTCTAATCACTTTTCTTACATTATCCACAACATGCCCTCTTACCACTTTTTTTGGAAATGAACCGTGCGTTTTTAGATTTTGAACTAACTTCCTAAACATAGTTCGATTTGGCTTCGGAGCATCTGGAAATTTATCCCCGTAAACCGTGACTGTAAACTCGACAACGCAACACACGACATACCAAGGATTGTAAACAACGACATACAACAGTGACGATCTGTCAAATTTGTTAATAACTGTATAATTTTTTTTTGACTAATCATGGCATAGCTAATTTTTACGATTCCATTATATGAATTGTGGTTTTCGTAAAATCGTTGAAAAGAGAAAAAATAAACGGATTTAATGGTGTCATGGCCTACTTTGAGATTTGTTCTTTTCAGTTTTGTACAAGAGCGTATGTCAAAGTCAACTGCGTTTTTCGATTTTTTGATACACATTATTATTCTTATTGTCTTTGCCGTCAGCTTTCATCCCTTTAACTATTTTCGTATCTCCTCAAATAAGGAAGCTATAACCGTTTGCGGTTTTCTTATTTTTCAGCTTTTGTAATATATCTCACAAAGTAGGCTATGGATTTGAAATTTCTTTTTACTGAAATATAGCTCACAAAAAATCGAATAACTGTTTCTTTTTTATTCTTCTACAATAGATATTAAGAGAGATATTTGGTGTGGTCCTCGTAAAATAGGCAGACGGTATATGACTTACCTCTATTCTTTCAAAAAAATATTTTGATGGTATGTATGTATTCTAAGTCTATTTATAAGAACGTGTGCCCTCTCCCCTATTAGTTATTTTTTATGTATTTTTGCATTTTTTGCAAAAATCAATATCATAGTGTGGATAGACTTTATTGAGATGCACTGTATAAATCGAATATATATCTAACTGACGAAATAAATAGATTGTGTTAAATTAACCATGTTTCTTCATTAGAAAATCATAGTATATCCAAACACCCTTGGTTGGTTTGAAAAATATAGATATTTCTTCAAACCAACCACTGCAGCATGCTTTTAACTCTGCGCATGCGTCTCTATATTTTAAAACTAGATTTGCAGTTATAATTTTAAATCGGCCAAATAAACAAAAATAAACTAAATTAATATTATGGCATAATTTAGACATCGATAAAGCCAACTGATTGCGATTTTATAAAACATGCGGCCTATACATGGAACAAAAGTCAACGAGAAAAGGGAACAGAGAGAGAGAGCGAGCGAGAAGAGAGACTAAGTAGATCAATATAAGACGCCGCAGACTGCGAGGCACATTGCAGTTTTGTTCAATATCTACCATAAAACTTATCGGTAAAAAACGTGCAAAATGAATACGAAACGTAAACCAAATATAATTCTTAATAGAATACTAGCAACCCTAACATGAGATATATAAATCAGTAGTGAAATATTTAACAATAATTAAATTCATCTATGCTAGATTAGGTACCTGAAATAAATGTGATTGTGTTATTATCTTAATTTTAGACAATTTCCAAGATGTATAAAATCATATTGGCTTCCTTAGGTAATATAAATTTAAATTATGCTAAATATTTTTTGTTTCCTTTGAATTAAAAAACCATTGAAAAAATTTCAGTTTTGCTCTTGACCTCCAATATTTGATTCATAAAGCTAAAATAGATTTAGAAGTGTCTTAAAATAAATTACATAAATAGAAATATAGTTTTGATTTTAATATTTTTATAGTTTCGCGAATTTTTAATCAAAGTATTAACTTTATTGCAGTTTATTTTGTATCTTTTGGAAGTTCTCAGTGGGAGTGTGCTCGTGAGTAAAAATTAACAACTTTTTCTGTAATTTTGCTTGAAGTAATTATTACTAATACTTATTTAGATTTTTTATAGAAAACTAGTTAAAATTTTTCATGAAAATAACAAATGCTTATATTATCAAAATTAAAAATAACATACTAAATATTTTACATCATATAATTTATGTAATATTTAACCACATTTTTCTTTAATTGTACATATCTATCATAGCAATAGCGGCGATGAAGCCGCAACTCACCTAATTTTATTTTATTTAGTCATTTCGTAAACCAGAACCAAATTTTTATAATCATCTGCAATAGTTTCTTTTAGTAGTGATCATCCAGTGTACATTTGTAAAGTCTTTTGCACTATGAGATTTTTTTTATGTTTAGCACAACTTTATGCATGCTTGTAAAGATTAATATTGCCATATACACTATTTCTATTGTTTGTAGAAGTTTCTACCTACTGATTTGGTTTATTTTTGAATGATTTAAACTTTGCATAGTATAATCAGATACATACATAGTAAAATCAGACAAGTCTTTACATTTAAGAAGTAAAACAATTGATATATTTATAAACAATTAGGAACTATTATCTTCAAAATTATAGATAGAAATGAAAGATGGTAAAGAAAGATAACACAGGGATTGTGAAAAAGAAATCATTTAACAGTACAGTGCCTCGATGTGAAGAAATGAAAAGAAAAACATCACATCTAATCATAATAATTTAAGAGTGACTATGTTGTAAAGGGTGTTTTCCTCCCTTATCCTAACATAGATGCTGCTGCTGGGCAGTTGATCCTACACTCACCTCTAAAACAAATAATTTAATATTTGAAAAAGTGATTTATACTAGAAACGTGGAATATATGTGTATTTGGGGTGACTGACTACGAATCTAAACTTAAAATTCAAAATGGCGGCTCCAATCTGGCACATGAAATTGGGGTGCAATTTTTTCTTTAAAAAATGCTTTAAAAATAATCCAGCCGAAATCTGGAGGCAGTACTTTGTTTTACACGAAGTTGAAGGTTTCGGTAATAATAATAATAATAATAATAATTTTATTTTCCACGAAGACAATTACATTGTATAGGATTCGTTAGTTATTTCAAAAATTCAGAGACTCTGTAAAAACATCCATCAACTAAAAATTTTTTTAAATTTCTTTTAAAAATGTACAAATTTTGACAATCTTTAATATTTTTCGGTAAAGAGTTAAACATCTTAGGTACAATACAATTAGGAGCATCTAAAGAAAGTTTTTGTCTAGCGAACGGCACATGGAACTCATCAACATGTCTCGTATTATATCTATGCATATCTTTATTGGCAATAAATCTTAGTTTATTCTTATATACATAGACACTCATTTCATATATATATATATATATATATATATATATAAGCATGCAAGAGGTAATATATTTAATTGTCTGGAAAATGTTTTACATGATTCTCTCTGGGAATTTTTGTCATACACCTAATGATTCTTTTTTGTGCTATAAACACATTTGTTGCGTCAGTCAGGCAAATCCCGTATCTCAACCTTGAATCTACTTGAGCAGAGTAAATCTGAAGCAGCTGAGGCATTTCCAGTACCGTTCGCAAATTAATGAAAAGAAACTTTAACGAATTCATTTTACAAATTAGTTTATGACAATGCTGTTTCCAGTTGAGAAATTCATCCATATGAACACCAAGAAAACACACACTATCGTGTGTATTTGTTAATGCTATACCATTAGTATTAAAATTTAGATCATCTGCATCCTCTTGGCGATTGTGTATTCTGAGTATGTCAGTTTTTTCGGCATTGAAAAATAAGTCAATACTATTAAAATATTCCGATATTCTGGTGACAGCGTTTGCACTTTTAGCATTCAATGTGTTAGAATTATTTGATGATATAACGAGAGAAAAGTCGTCAGCATAAGCTGTATAATAATTGCTTTTTACCACTGTGGATATATTATTTACGTACAAAATAAACAAAATAGGACCTAATATTGATCCTTGAGTGACCCCCATATTTACCTCCAAGCACTCAGACTTCACATAATCTACAGATTTCTCGTTTTCAACTTTTAAATATACATATTGTTCTCGATTTTCAAGGAATGTTGATATCCAATTTAGTGCTACGCCTCTTATGCCATATGTTTCTAAATTACACAGTAACAGAGTACGGTTGACGCAGTCGAATGCTCTGCTTAGATCGCAAAATATCGCCGCTGGGCATTCGCCTGCCTCAACATACTCAATGATTGTGTGTTAAACATGGTGTTAGATGGCGGCAAAATTTTAGGCGGGGGGAGTTGGTTAAATATGTATGTGTTTTCGATAATTTTAGCTGAAAATCAAGAATATCACGAAACCCATGCACTCTATCAAAAAAAATCAAGTTAAAAATGTACTCGTAATTAAATTTTCTACAGATTTGTCTGGGAAAAAATTTTGATTTTCCCATCCGCTTTTAAGCAATAAATGAAAAACGGAGATACAAGATGGTCCAAAATTGTCTCCTGATATTTCTCCGTTTTTCTGCAATATCTTCCGACTCACTCAAAATATCAAATTCGTATTTTAAAATTAGTCATAGGCCATCCGCACACTAGTTTCCTTGTTTGTCTGGTCGATAGCCGAGTCGCGATTAATCACACGGACATCGCACCACCGCGTTCGAATCCTGGTTCCGGCACTGGCACTGTCGGAGGAAATGGTAGTTATGTCCACATTCTTTCAATGTGTAACCCCCTTCCGTACAAGCCCTGACTTCTGGAATTGGGGGTTGTCTAATTTCTGTGGTGTGGTGTGTTTATTTATCAGTCAAAGCCTCTCTTCTGATTAAGGGGTAGTTTTAGAGGATGACTGTCAGTATTTGCCTCACAACTTTTTAATTTTTTCCTATTTTTAAAAATTATTATAAAAAACAAATTTTTAGATCTTTAGAAATAAAAAAGGATTCTTCTTCTACACATAAAAAATGCTTTGAAATATAATTAACCGTAAAAAATAGCTAATTATTGTTCGAAATGTCTTCCATTTTCCCTTATGCACAATCTAAGTCTTTGTTTTTAAGGAACGTTGAATACCCTGTAAGATTCCTTCATCTTTCTGTAGCATTTTTCTCACAACTGTTCAATCGTGTCAATTTGAATATTATAAACTCGCGATTTTAGATAACTCCACACAGAGAAATCAAGAAGCGTTAGGTCAGGAGACCGAGCAGACCGCTTGATCGGTGCATCTGCACTCCGGTCAATCCATTTATAAGGATAGTGGTTGTGTAATCATGTTCTGGTATAATGCGGTGTTGGACCATCATGCGTAAAAAACATATTTCTTCTCCGTCTCAATGAAATATTACCTAATACTTCATGTAAGGCGTTTTCCAAAAAATCATAATACGTATCGCCATTTAAATTTCCAGGAAATATATGGTATTCGACTAACTAATTTCCTAGAGTTGATGTTCACATACATGCATTTATTTTGAAGGTATGTTGAAAATGGGTTTGTATTGTTGCTTTACGACTTTCCTCAACCCAGACATGCATATTCAGAGAATTAAACATGCTTTGTCGTATGAATGTAGCCTTGTCAGTAAAAATAATTTTACTTGAAAAAATCTGGATCATATCCGTTCGTTCAAGCGACAATTATAATATATATTATTATATTTAAAAAAAAATATAGTTTAAAAAACTATAAAAAACACGCTTTAATAGCAAACCGAACCAAAAATTAAAAAATAACATTTAAATATTAATATTCTTATTTTATTGTAAAAAGCGTGGGGTTTATAACAATTGATATCAAGCACCCCACCCCACGCTTTATAGAATAAAATAAGAATCTTAGTATTTAAACATTATTTTTTACTATTTAGTTCTGTTTGCTATTAAAGCGTATTTTTTGTTTTTTTAACTATGATTTTTTTCTAATAATCTGAAAATTAGTTGTTTATAATAATTTTTGAAAATATGAAAAAAAATTAAAAGTTATGAGGAGAATACTGACAGTCACCCCCTAAAACTACCCCTTAAACAGAAGAGAAGGTTTGACTGATACTACGTAAACTAGTGCCCGGATAGCCTATAACTAAGTTTAAAATATGAATTTGATATTTAAAGGGAGTCGGATTGCAGAAAAATTATTATATTAAATTATTTATTAATTATTAAATTTGTATGACTGATGGTCGAGAGGTGAGCGCACTTGCCTCTCACCTAAAAGCTCCGGGTTCGTGGCAGTGGAAAATACTGTGAGAGGAATTTTTCCATTATACACGGATATTGGGTGTGTGTCCCTTGTCTCTAAATGTGCAGCCACCTCCCACACAAGGCTCTTCTAGAGCCTTCCGGGATAAAGGGGGTCGTCATTACCTGCGGTGTATTTATAATTTATTTATTTATTTATAATTATAATTAAAAATTTATAAACATATTATCCCCCTTTTAAGGGGTATTAACTGCCTTATTATTCATTTTCGGAACTAAGTTAACTAAAAGATTGCCATTATTTTTAAAAGTTATCAGCCGGAGGAATTTTGGGAGACAATTTTGGACCACCTTGTACAATGTACACAAAAATTGCAAAAAAATCGCTTATATCATGAAGGCTATGTATTTTTTTGAAAAATGCTCAGATCGACGTTTTCAATAGGAAAATAAAACAAAAACCCTTTATTTTTCATTCGGTTTCCCGTAATCACGAAAAATCGCGTATTACATGAATTTAAAATCGAAAACTCATCAAAAAATTTTAAAGAACAAAAAGTGTTTAGATCTACGTTTCTTACAAGAAAACAAAGAAAGACTCATACATTTTCTACCCGCCTAATAAATGTCGAAGAATAAAAGTATATATTTCGACGTTTTGCAGAAGAACAATCATAAATTTTGAAATATTTGTATGTAAGTACATTAAGATGCAATGTATGGGCAAATCCGTGTAACTTTTAAATTTGTAGTAAAACGTATAAAAAATCGATTTATTTTGGTCAGGCATTTTTTTTTTTTTACTGCGACTGACGTTATTTTTGGTCCTTATGCACTATAATCAAATCTGATACAGGCAATTTTATGACAGTTTTTAGGAACTTAAAGTTTTGAATTTTTCTCGGAACCTAAATGAATAAATAATTCGAAGTGCTGTAAATTTTTTTCGCATGCATTCACACAGTTTTTTAGCAGTTCATTTATACATTGACAGCTTCAATTTGACAACAACAAAATTCAGTCATTTTGAGTAAATACTTAAAAATACACTAAATCAGTATACAATATAATGTCATTTGATGAAGTAGTCAACTACCTAACGTCCATTATACTTAACCCCTTTTTCTCGCAAAAAACTCGGGAAACATCAACTTTGCTGTAAAATATGTGCACATGAAAATTATAGGTAATAAAAATCCGCACAATTTCGTTTTTTTTTAAACTTCGTACGACCTATTGAAGCCGAGATATATATTTTTAAAATGTTGACAATTTTGCGGCGCAAATGAAACGCGCGAGTTTTTCACTAAAATCTCGAAAATGTATGACACGTCTTTCTCCACCTCGCACGATGACGTGGAGAAAAGGACGCGACCACTCTTTGACACACGAGCTCCAGAAACAAGTTAACGGTTTTACTCCAGAGGGTCAATGTATGGGAAATTAGACGTTCACACACAAACAGTCAAAATAAAATCAGTATATTACGGTAAATCTAAATGTACAATTCTAAATATTTATTATGAAAAATCTTTTTTTTTTTTTTTTTTTTTTAACATTTATTTAACGTCGGTCTATTTCCGCTACTGAGGCCTATCACCGATGCCTGTAGACGAGCTACCCCCAACCAGGAATTTTGCCGAACCTCTTCCCTTAAGAAGAGTAGGGATCTTTTACTTGCCTACCATTTAATAGACAAGGGACCAACGGCTTTACATCCCCTCCGAAGGATGGTATATCCCCTATACAACCCTCGCCTAAGGTTGTATAGCTTCCGCGCATACACTGATATACAAGCCGCTGGAAGATATATGAGGCGAGGACACGGTCTTCTTTGAAACGGTCACCATCCAAGTACTAACCGTGCCTAACGTTGCTTTACATCGCATATCGAAGTATGTACTATGAAAAATCTATAATTTATCAAATACCAGGAGGAGCACGCGTAGCAACGCAAAACCTCAATAGCACTAGATAACTCAGGTGATCAGATTAGCGGGCTGCAACACACAGCATATACGGTTAGCAAGAATAAACAGGGTGCAGAATAGTTACGGACACCAGACAAGTAAAGCAAGACAGATATATATAAAAACTACAGTGAAACAGTTTATCAAGTACTTGATAGTATATCAGTTTACCTACTCCTCTGTGGACTTACTTCCTATGCTTACGGTCGGGCACGTCTGCTTCAGTGGAGCGATCGTAGTGGAATCCCTTCTGCAGAAATCCTCAGAGCCTTTTCTGAAAACGAAACAACTTAGTATAGGAGTGAGAGTAGACGCCTGATGGATGCGCTGCTGATCGACTGGCCAAAATCCTACAGCTCGAATGGCAGATGGCACCTGGGTTCGCTTCTCGGAGTGGACACGCGTGATCCCGATGAGTCGCTTGGGCTGACTGACTTCTTGACTCCACAGGTCCTCTTCTTCTTCTAGCAGCGAAACCTCTTACCATGGGAGTGGGAGTAGGCGCTAGACGGATGCGCTGCTGGTCGGTGACGTTAAACGGACTTTGGACTGGAAAAATAAGGCCACTACGGATTTGTGAACTTAGCAAATTTACCTTACTCTGCTATCACAGGATGGAGAACTCTGCACATCTAACCTGGTCGGTCGATGGGAAGGCACTGCTCCGTACGTGGTTTGGCTTGTCTGAAATGTTGACACTCTTCTCGTCGCTTCCCCACCCGAGTTCATCTGTACTTTACAATCTGGTCTACCTACGCGATTTTTCTTGAAATTAATTCATTTTAAACTAATTCGCCTACGGCGCTATAATATAATTACAAATATAAATATAACAGAACAGTTACTATAAAATATTTTCAAGAAAATAATGATATTTTATACATATTTCGGTAACGAAAAACACTCCGCTACAGTCGTTGGGATTGCAAAATGTTTGAAATGAAAGTTGTAGAAAATTCGATTACGAACAATTACTTTTTATTTTTCATTTCCATTCGATTAATATTGGCAGAGATATCAATTTTTAAACATCTTTATAGCGCGCTATCAGAATACTTGTTTCATGATAAAATCGATAAAAACTCGAAAATGATAGATCGTACGTATATAGTGTATCTAATGAAAATTAAAGTGAATCAAATTTTGAATATGTCGGTGTATGCATAAAATCATTTTGATAACGAGTGAATGGAATGGAAAAACATGAAGAATTGTAAATTTTCCAGTGCACTTTGACAAATAGCCCCTAAAGGTTTTTTTAAGAGAATTAAATTATTTGTAAAATGAGCTCCAAGTGACCTTAATACGATGATAGCTTCACGAGTTACAGCTGTTTAAAACTATGAGCAACAATTTATTTTTTATTATAAATTAAGATTTTCCTGTGTATAAAAATTTTTTTAAAATTGGCTTTGACCTATATTTATTAGTTTATATACATATGAAAGTAATACAATAGCATAAGTCGTTCGCAAATATTTTCTTTAAAAAAAGTTCTTGAAAACCGTTTTTGTTCAGAAAAATTGAACCATATTATTTTTCAATTCCTTTTTTTATATATATCATCGTTCCTTTTGACTTTACGACAAAATTTCATAAGACCTAAATGAAAGCTTACAAAATTTCCTACAAAAAATACTTTCTCGTGTATGATTTTCAATAAGTAGCGATAAGGAACTGACGATTCAAAATGCTTTTTGAAGTATCAGAAGTTATTCTGTGAGCATTTCTGAGCCGTTTCATACCAGGTTCATATTTTTAAAAATTGTTATATACAGTTGTTGCATGAAAATCTTAATTTATAAGAAAAAAGAAATTATTGCTCATAGCTTTAAACAGCTGTAACTCGTGAACCATTCATCGTATGAAGGTCACTTGGAGCTCATTTTACAGATAATTTGATTCTCTTCAAAAAACCTTTAGTGTCATTATTGCCTAAAGTCGATCAAAATATAGCTATTTGTCTAAATGCACTTGAAAATGACAATTTTTCATGTTTTTCCCTTTTATCTCCATTTACTCGTTATCAAAACGATTTTATACATACACTAACATATTCAAAATTTGATTCTCTTTAATTTTCATTATATGCGTACGATCTATCGTTTTCGAGTTTTTATCGATTTTATCATGAAACAAGTGTTTCTCATATCTCTGCCATCAAATGGAAATGAAAAATAAAAGGAAATTGTTCATAATAGAATTCTGTTCAACTTTCATTTGAAACATTTTGCGATTCGAACGACCATTTTTCAGATTTCAGCGAAGAACGCGGGCGTTTCCGTTGCGTCGCAAAATTTCAAAAAAATCTATCTCGGCTCCAATGGGTCGTACGAAGTTTAAAAAGGACGAAAATGTCCGGATTTTTATTACCTATAATTTTCATGTGCACATATTTTACAGCAAAATTGATGCTCTCCCGAGTTTTTTGCGATTTTTCCCTCCCTCCCCTCCGCCGGCGTTTACGGATGGGGACTTTTGATATGTTAAAAAGTACCACAAAATAAGCCTGTTCTCAAAATTTCAGCCCATTCTGAATTATTTCATCCAAATCGACAAATTTCGTCCCATTTTATTGGGCTAACTGTTAATATCACTTAAATAACCTACAAAGAACTTATCATTTGTTTTTCTGTACATAGAACGTATTTAAGCTTTTTTGAGTTTAAAGCTCCAATTATCACTTTGAAACTTATATTAAATACCAAAAAACAGTTAACAGTAATTTGTATCAAGAACGTGACAGATGTGGCAACGTCTACTTGGAATTTTTAATGCAATAGTGCAATATTAATTAATAAATCATCTAACTCAAAATTGAAGATACGAGTATCTAATGCAAAGTTGTTTTATTAAGACCAAAAATTAATGTTCTGTAAACGTCAAAAATGTATCAATGTAACTGATTTTATTCGTACATGTTAGTACAAGTCTTCTCATAGTCAATTGGAGATGGGAAATGGAATCTGTTATTTTCAATGTAAATTTAAATTCAAAAAGATTAAATACGGTCCATGTACAGAAAAACAAATGATAACAAAGACACCTAAAATGTGTAAATATATACTTACATGTAAATCTCAAAATTTAAAAAAGTAAGTTTAATTTATACTGTAATTGTTTGAATATGTCATTAATTTGAGTCCGAAAAATGGGTTATTACGGGATCAGAGTCGGAAAAATTTGCTAGGCAACTTTCCGCACTGTTTTCTTATTAACAAAATAAAACGTCAAAAAGTTTCAAACTCAAAAAATTGTACTTACCACATCCAAAAAGTATGCTAACATAACATCGTCAATTTAATCTATTTGATAAACTTTTTCCCATTCGCAAAAATGCTGATACTTATTGTACCTAACAGTAGATTTCGTGGGAATCAGTTTTTCCGTTGCTTCCGCAGATTTTAATAAAATTTCATTAGAAATATTTATATTTACGTTAGCTTCCATTTTTCACAATTCAAATGACATTCAAATAAGTAAATTAACAAATAAAACATGCCGTCGCTATGCAACTTTAAAAGCATGTAATGTGAATTTGGTTAAATCACGGAATATCGAAAGTACAAATGAAATAAGATATGATGCGACTTTAGTTAAATCGCTGAATATCAAAAGCGCAGTATAAAATAAAATACAGTACTCGTTTAGAGATTCCATATAACAAACATCTAACTCGTACCGTAACACATCACTTTCCGGACTTGTAACGTAAATAGCTATTACAGTACTGTTTTTAAATTTTACATAGTTCGAATAGGAACTGGATCTCGTGGATTTAAATGAAAGAAACGACGAAATAAACTCTGGGTGGTTCAAACAGAATAGTTATTTTTTTAGATAAGCTTCAACCGTAAAAAACGTTGAATATTTGACCTATCTTATTTTTCACAGCTAAACTGACGTTTCTCGCAAACGCTTTGACAAATTTCCATTTATCGCGAAAGCATGGCGCCTTCATTTGATTTTATATTTCATTATATTATGGCATGAATTATTTATTAACTTTGAAAATGATACTCCATTCTGCTGGACCCGTTACTACTAGAAAAGCCATTTATTTGTGAATTCCTGGCGAATTCGCCAAATTCTCTAACGCAAAGCTTTAAAATTTTTATTTCATTTCTCATCTCCAGAGTCCGTATTCTCGAGCGTAAGAGAATGAGAACGTTCACATCGGCGAAATAATCGTTCACATCCCGCGCTCTAAAATCGGTATCCTCAAACACAGGTGATATATCCCGTTAAGGGAACAGACAAGCATGTAATTTTCAAATGCTTATTACATAAAAGCTGTAGAAGCTGAAAAATCGTGCAGTACCGCGATGAAAAAAAGGAAGGATGACATTTTATGCAAATCATAAGTTGCACGCCTAAATCAAAAATTAAAGGCGACACGAATCAATAGAATCGTGTCCATTTTAATAAAAATGGGCATTAATTATTTGGTACATATAGATAAAAAGTAAATATAAAACTAAGGTCAGACGTCACTAGAGATGACACTTGCCAAGCTCCATAGGCATTCTCCAATGCAATCGTTTTATTCCCTCAAAAAATTGCAGAAGATCTCTTACTATCTTGCAATGTGAACGATCACTTGTGATCGAGAATACGGTTTTAGACATTCAGAAGAAACGCGCCCATTTATCTCATGAGAACGCTGTTCCCCGACTTCATAAATTAAGACCTAGGAAAATTAAACTTAAATAAAGCAAAACTATAAGAAAAAGCCCGACCAAGCTTAATTTTTGTGGAGTTCTTTATGTTGATGTGATGAAATTTTTTTCATGCAACTAACCGTTTTTTAGTAATATGTGCGGTTACACTGTTACAATGTCTGTAGTGCTTAAAAATACGTACTCCTTTCTACACCACTATCGAGGTACACTACTAAGGCGTTCTTTTTTATGTATGTCTCCGTTAGACTTAATCCATATTGGAACGTGCTAGAAATTTATTTCTTAATTATTCGGTGTCTTCCTCTACATCTATCTAACCCCGTTCAGTTCGAGCAACGAGAGGCAGCAGTAGACAGCTTTCAGCGAGAACCTGAAGATGGCAGATGAGATTCTGCCGAAACGTCTTTTAGACAACCATATTATTTTAATTAATTTTCTATTACTTCAGTCTCGGCGTTTATAATAGATTGTCTACTGCAGTACCCGCATACCACAAAACAGCGAAGACCTATTTTGCTAAGGGTACGGCTCGCACTACAGACTTTATTGCAGATGCAAAATATAGTATTGAGCAACAGGTCTGGGGGTGGTGGCAAAAGGTTTGAATCGGTTAGAAACTATTGTTGATAATCGTCCACTCCCATTCTTCTGGATTTAGTTCACTATCAACCATTTTTAGGCTTGCAAATACACTCTAACAAAACGTTGTGATACATAGAAAGTGGGTGGTAGAATCGATAATTTTACGAGCTCATTTAATCTGGTTGCCTTTGCAAATGAATAATGAGAATAGATTTTTCCTTCTGTGGAACGTTGTACATGGCCAGAAATAAGAAAATCCTACTTTTAATCAATAGTTTAATCTTGTAAATACTTGCGATTTTGGAGCAATAACAGTTATATCCGACACAATGTATAATATTTATGATAATATTGACTCTGAAAATGTAGCAACCGGCATATACAGAGCGTAATTAGTTTTCTATCATTAAAAACTGGTAATAGGGATCGACCAGACAAGCAAAAACCTTAAATAATATCCATAGTTGTCAAAATAAAAAGGAATTTAAAAAAATGATCTTGGGAACTCCTGACCAGATAGTGTACGTATAATATTGAAGAGGTCAGTAACAACTGTCGAACTACTAAGTTCTTTTCGACCTACATCTCCCTGTCTTTAATAGACGTTGCATCGACGGAAAAAAAATAACGAGAAAATACGCCAGATACATCTTACCCAACCTATTCGAATGCCGCCACCGCTTTTATACATCGAAATTTATTAAAATAGCATAAGAATCACCGACTTCTGTTCTATCAATTAGATTTAATGCCGATCACATGTGGCGAATGTATGTAATTATCGCTTTGATGCCTTGCAGTATTTTAGACTGCTGGGCAATAAAATTTAATTGTCACGATAACCAAACTTCAAAAAAGTATTCTTTTATTCCTTCATAACTACGCGGCCATTGACCCAAACTAATAAGTGATATTTATTAAAATTATTAAGACATGTTAATTTTTTCAAAATACTCCAACTTACCGTAACCAAATTTTTATTATGACGTTTTGTCTCTTCAAGGTCACGACAACTTATTTTTTTTTAATACGGATCTGTCATTTTTATTACTTTTTTTTTTTAAGTATTTGACATTATGAATTCAAGAGTATGTCACACTTGACGATTTTACTACGTTTTGTCAGGAAAATAATCATCATTCATTTAATTGCCTTCGCCCTTCACAAAACATATTTTTGTTAAGCACTACAAGATGTGACTCATTATTTAAAAGCTTATTTTGTGAACAACAAAAATGCATTAATTAACATGGCTAGTCCGTTCTTGCTATTATTCAATATTATTTTGCCTATTTCAAATTTTCAATTATACTTTAAGCAATGAATACAATTTATAAAAAATTATAATTTGGTAAATAAACAGGTAGAACATTACAATTTCTCAAAATGTCCACAATTCTTCTGAATGTAAAGTCGCGTTTTCTTAGATATCTGTTTAATAGTTTCAGTAATCATATATGTAATTTGGTGGGAAACCTATTTCAACAACAATTCTATTCTGCAATTCATTGAGACCTTAAGACCTGATTGTAGCATATTTTGCAAACGCAAAATAATCTAAAGAATTTAAGTAAGGTCAGTGAAATGGCCCCCTTACTGGTACATATATACATATTGGTGTTTATGGCATCTTAGAAGAAAGTAAGTAAATAATATTGAGTTAACAATGGGGCTGGATTAACCATATTAGTTAATGCATTGAACTGTTCATAAAATTAGCAGTTAAGAGATGAAGCACACCTCTCATTGTTATGTGTTCACAACTTGTATTAGTAAACACCCCGAACATAGGTTCAATAATTGCAACACGGATTGTCACTAACCACTAATTCTTTTATGACTTAAATTACAATAATTAGTCCTTATAATAACACACTAATTGTAATTCTTAACTACTATAGGCCCACTACTGTAATTCACAACTCGTCACTCTTCTTTATCTTATCTGATTACTTGGCTAATTTCAGAACTGCACTGAACTGACTGACTGATGCGCTGATCACGCTTCTTGTATATTCCGTGGCGCTTATTCTAGAGTTTTCCAGTCTGTAATTCGAGATGAATCTATCGCTTTCCAGTCTATCCATGGTAATGGCGCCATCTCTGGGCCAACTGGTGAACTACCATTTTACTGGTAGCTAATTAGGCAGGCTCCCTTTTACTCTGCTACTAGGTATTAAACCTCTCTTCGTAAGAGGGCATGGGAGTGCACGTAACACTGGTCCCTCCTTTTAGCCTGAACGTCCCTGTCAGGCAATTCAGAGTTCCCAACATATTTCGATTTTCATCTTGGACTTCTTACTACGTTGAATCCGATAAACAACGTCGTTGATCCGGGTAATGGCAGAATACGGAACATCCCAAGGTGAGCGAGGCTTCGAGAATCCTTCTTCACTCCGCTGTGGGTTGTACAGCCAAAACAAGTCCCCCATCTTGAATCCCGCTGAATTGACGTTACGGTCATATCGAGCCTTCATTCGGTCACCACTCCCTGTAGATAACCCCTTGGTGGCCACATCCACACAAACCTTGTATTTGCGACACCGAGCCTCTACATCCTGACTGCTGTTAAACCAGTAAAATCGTTCCCGTACTCTAGCCAAGGTCTTATTTTTACCAAAGTGCGCTCCGAATAGTCCTTCGTATGCTCTTGGTACTCGGCACCTGAGTATCACCAGCCGCATAGTAAGTTCCTTCCCATCCGGGCTCTCCCACGCTCTACGTAGTACTCCATCTTCAAGCCTTAGGGAAACCCATTACGCTCTAAAGCTAAAGCTTTCAGTCCAGCACTTTTGTTTAAAATGTCGTTCCATTCTGGGCGGAGTCCTGTTCTTTCTATTACTCCAATTTAGTTGTCCTTCAGTATTTCCTTCCTTACAATTTCCTTTGTCGAGGCCTTAGGAACCTCTACTTAACCATCATTGATCATTAATTGAGTAAACATCTTGTGTATCCATATAAGCGGCCCCTATCTCAAGTGCATGGATCAATGCTTCGCTACTAGTCTTATGCCGAGATAGTCTAAGGACCCGCCTAATCTTATCGTCTTTTATGTCATCAATGAACGTCTCAACTGCTAATTGCTCCTGGAACTGCTTTGGTACACCCGGGTAAGAAAAGTGTGCCAGTCTCTCCACTGCAGCCTCAAATTCTTGTAAGCTCGCCCCAGATTTTTGTGTACGTGACTTTATCTGAGTCCGGTATAGTTGAGCAAGGTGTTGGTCACCATATCCTAAACCAAATGCAACTTCTAAAACTTAATCCTGTTGCTGCGCCACTGGGATCGTCTGTGGCAATTCTAATGCTTGACCTCTCAATGCTAGAATTAGTGTCATCGCCTTTTGCTCATTATTCCACTTTATTGCGTAAGTAGCTGCCTCAAGCTGTCTTTTATAGGTCGTCCAAAAGAGGGAGGTTGTAATCGAGCACCCGATGATACTAATAGCTGACCTCCTTTTCCCGCAATTGTCGCTTAAATCGTTCTACTTCTTCCTCAGTTACCCGAAATTTCCCTTTCACATCCGTAACTTTTTCTTCAACGCCATTAACTTTAGCATTTACAATCCCTTTATCTTCCTTGATTTCGTTTTTAATTTCTTCAGCGGCTGAGAGAATAACGCCCTATTGCACCCCTATAATTTTTGTTAACTCTTCCTGTTGTGTTATTTCTTTCTGTGTTTCCTCGTGAAGTTTTATCTCCAGATCTACCATCATTTTCCTCAATTCTCTCTGACGTCGTTGTTCTTGCTCTTCTTTTTCTTCTTGATGTCCTTTTTCCTGGTCAAGCATAGTTTTTCTTAATTCTACGAACATGTCTTGCATTTTTTCGAAACAGCACTAATGAGTCTTATTTAAAGTCTATATTGGGTATAATTCAAATATTTTCACAAAATCCAGAATAGAATGCTCTAGAAATTTCTTCAAAATGTCACAAATAGGTCTTACTTACTGTCTATACCACTTTCCAGTTGAAATAACTCAAGTAACTGCACTAATTTCTAAATGAAGTGTTCTAGAAATTTTCTCAAAATGCCACAAATAGCTCTTATTTCATGTCTACATCACTGTCCAGTTGATAGAACTTAACTAACTGCACAAGTCTCTAAACAGAATCTTCCAAAAATTTTGTCAAATTGTCACAAATAGGTCTTATTTAATAATGTAACTTTCCAGTTGACAGAACTTAACTAACTGCATTAGTTACTAAATAGAATGTCCTGGAAATTTCCTGACGCTAGTATAAATAAGTCTTGCTGAATGTCTCTATCACTTTCCAGTTCAAAGCACTTCACTATCTCCAGTGTTTTCTAAATAGAACACTCTGGAACTTCTTTGAATTTTCCAGGAATCCTGTTACAATTCCGCTTCTGACACCAATTGTTACTGTTTACACCCTGTAGTAAACACTACGAATGTAGGTTCAATAATTGCAACACGGATTGTCACTAACCATTGATTTATTTATCACTTAAATTACAATAATTAGTCCTTATAATAACACACCAATTATAACTTTTAACTACTGTAGACTCACTCTTATAACTCACAACTTGTTACTGTTGTTTATCTTATCTGATCAATTGGTTCATTTCAGAACTGTACTGAACTGACTGACTGTTGTGGTGGTCCTGCTTCTTACATATTACGTAGCGCTTATTCTAGAGTTTTCCGGTCTGTCATTCAGGATGATTCTACCGATTTCCAGTCTATCCGTGGTAATGGCGCCATTTCTGGGCCAATTGGCGAACCACCGTTTTACTGGTTGCTCCCTTTTACTCTGCCATTAGGGATTAAACCTCTCTTCGCAAGAGAGCGTGGGCGTGCACATAACATTATTCCTCCAAAACGTAATAAAATTGCCAAGCTTTACAATTTCAAATGCTTTGAAAATTTTACATGAAAAAAGACAGGTAGGAAAATAAATTTGATGGTGACCTTGAAGAGACAAAACGTTATAATATAAATCTGAATACGGTAAGTTATAAGAAAGTTATAGAATATTCCTATAAAATTTGTCAATATTATCTGTAATAGCAACGCTAGGTAAATAGAAAGAAAACAAACTGTTTCGGGCTTTACCGTATATCTCCAGGACCAATCGGAATATTTTCAATTTCTATAAACCATTTCACTGGCCTTTAAAATATGAAACTTTTTTCCCATTTAACTGACTTTATAACTATTATGGATTGCGAGATAGCAACACCGTTCAATGTAAAAAATAGCCATCCAAATTTCAATCGCTTATCATTAAAACTAAACAAAAAAAGGGGGGGGGGTACCATGATCCTGTTACACGCGGTATAGTGAATTGGAGTAATGTGGAATATTGGGTACTGAATTTGAAAGGATAAAGTCATTTGTAAAGGGGACAATTTAACTGATCATTATTTTAAATATAATGGGCATTATTTTCCAATACAATAATTTATCGGAAAACAATTTATTAATTGTAACACTAACAAATACTAACTCACATCTCAAAAATCATTGTGATATTGAATAAAAATAAATGTCCTTACGTTTAAATATAATTAATCTACAATAATTAAACTAACATTATGTCAGTTACATGAGCAAAAATAATGCATACTAAGAAGAAATAAATTAAATAAAATTACATTAAAATTATTAATTTCATAATATTTTAATTTCACTGCCCTTAATATATTCGATGTGTTCTGAGCTAAAACTTTTATGAGCAACTGAAATATTATTTTAGCCCTAAAATTAATAAAAGCGAATTAAAAAAGGTAAAATGCACACTATAAGGTGTAAGCTTTTCAAATATTGGGATATTGGACATAACATATTGTTACGTGTTGTAACTAGCCATTGTTCCTGGTTTTGCGCGGTTTCAAGAAATTGTTGGTTAGGTTCGTTTTAGTTGTTGTTGTTAGTATTTTTCAAACTCCAACACTTCTCCGCCTTAACAAAATTTTCTGCAACCTAACAACAACGAACCTAACCAACAATTTCTTGAAACCACGCAAAACAAGGTACAATGGCTAACGCTAAAATGTAATAAATCATTTCATTTTTTTATTTCATTAAATCACCTTTATTTTTTTGATATGTAGGATTTGTCTCTAATTAGTCATCAACCCATTAGTTATTTACCTACAATACATACTTTTAAGGTAAAAGTACGCTTTGATATTTTATTTATTACATAAATAATCTGTACGAGATAGTGAAATAATTAATATACTTAGTAATATCTGATCATTCTTCTAGTGCACGAATAGTAAAAAAATCTTATTTTAATGCGCAGAAATTTAATATATTTTGCACAACTACTTATATTATATAATGCGTATTTAAATTTTATATGTTTAAAATAGACATGTTTATTTATTGTGAGGTTTGTCATATTTTAATACGCAAAATAATAATTTAAATGCTCAAAGTATGTGGAATAATGCGCGCTTAAATCATATCCATTTGTAAATGTAAACGAATTGTTGAACTAAAAGCATGTCTTAATAACATAAATGTCACAGCTCAAAATATAAATGATGCTGTTGCAGTTGCAATCTTGTAGTAAATATATAGAGAAATGATGTGATGATAGGAAACTACAGTTAAATGTCACAAAAACAAATATAATCCATTACAAATATCTCCAGTTCCAGCTCAACAAACAAGTACAACAAAAGGGTTAGGTATCCATGAACAAAAATTTAAATTGGACAAAACATGTCAATTAGATCGTTTAAATTCTGTAAATTATGTATTATATCATATTAGGAATCTTGATTCAGAGTCAACATTACTGTTATTTTATTATTCAATCTACTGACTAATAATCTGAGGCGCCCATTATAGATTATTTGCACTTCAGGAAAAAAATACGTACATTAAATAAAACCAATAATTATATAATGATCATTGTAAACCACTATTTATAAAACTAAAGTAATGAAGATTTATTCCTTGTATTTAAACAGTCTATTTATATTTGTTTACAAAAATAGTAACAAATTCTCAGATTTCACTACATCTACAATTAATACAAGAAACAAAGATGCTTTGGTTACACCTTCACATTCTACATACTAATAAGAAAAAGGTTCATATTACAGTAAACTCCAAAACAAGTATAAAAACATTAGTATATCTATATTTTCCTGCTGAAACCATATTCTTCGAATATCCATACCAATATTACGAAGTAAATATTCAAAGTTACGCAATAGCTGTTGATAACGTTGTGATGTAACAGTGGCCGTCAATTTGTTTGCCTCAAAGAAGAACGGTCCAAAAATTCCAAAGGCTGATACTCCACACCATACAGTAACCTTGTTGCTATGAAGCGGTACTTCGTGCAATTGCAGAGGATTTACCGTCGCCCAGTAGCGAAAGTTATGTTTGTTAACATATCCGAAAAGATGAAATGAACTTCATCTGACATGAGCAAGCAATCAACGATATTCAAGTTTTCAGCAAATAGCCCTTCGAAATGTTCGCAAAAATTAGCGTGTGATTAAAAATCTTGAGGTAAAAGTTTTTGTATGACTTGAATTTTGTAGGGATAGAAGTGTAACTCTTTCAGGGTGCGACGATAACCACAGTTCGAAATATTTAGTGCTAATTCTTGCAGTTTTGCAAATCGTTTAGGACTTTGTAGCACAACTGCTCTTGCCTCTTCAGCATTGAATTTTGTAGGAAACTGTGAAACTTGTGTACCCACTTTTTAATTGTTATTCGACAAGGAACTTTATCTACTCTATCTAAGTGATGACGAAATAAACGCTGGGTAATTACAACAGAATAGTTATTTTTTGAATAAACTTCAATCGCAAAAGAACGTTATTCAAATATTCATTAGACCAACGCTCCATATTCACAGCTAAACTGACATTTCTCGTAAACGCTTTGACAACTGTCTTAAATTTCCATTTATTGCGATGGCCACTTGATTTGAATTTATATCTCATTATACATATTATGATATTAATTAACTTTGAAAATTAATGCATCATTCTGTCGGACCCGTTAGTAAGAAGAGCATAAAATTCTCTTTCCAAATGTATATAGTATTACCCTCTCAATTTTCTTTAAATGGATCAATTTTGAATACTTTTTTGACAGTATAAGACGATTTGAACATGAAAACAGCTGCAAACACTAATCCCGTATTACCTTGACACCTGCCTACTATAGTTTTATGAAGAGGAGCTTATCTACGGAGTTTAATTGCAAAATAAAGAAAAGCACTTCTTTAAAAAAAATACATTTTATTCAACTAAGTTAAACACTATTCCACAAGTAGACCTCTTACTAGTACACACTTTTCTAATCTTTTTCTGAATTTTTCATACACAGATGAGATCACATCTTCACTTATAGTAGTGTTCAACTTGTTGAATAAAATATTATTTTCTTTTTCTAGGTCTCTTTATTTTGCAACTAAACTCCGTGTTAAGCTTTCCTCATAACAGAAAAAACTTTATCAAATAAAATAAAATAAAAAAAGGTAATTTGTTTAAATTTCAATTTTTAATTTTTAGAATACCCCGTATAATTTATCTTAAGTTTAACAATTATTTATGACTTCCTGAGATAAGCAAAACTTTAAATAAAATATAAAAATATGCCATTTTCAATTTTTTTTGTAAAATTGCCTATTCGACCATAACTTTTTCGATTCGATTTTGTTTGATTCCCCAGCGGCATGGGATTCCTTAGAAAAATTTACGTCAGACAGATTTTTAAATAAAAAAAATATTTCAAACATTACCGATAAAATCAAACGTAACGCATCAACTGGGACACCGTATATATTATATACATTATACAACCCACTCGCTTTTTTATTCACGGTCATGTGAAAGTATTAAAATAAAAATAATTAAGTCGAACCGTCATTCATCGATATTTTGAGTGTGCCACGCGTGTAACCAAAATAAACAAACGAACAAAACACAAACGCTGTTGCTTGAATTTATTTTGTGATTTTGTTTGCGCTATAAAATTAAACGGAAAATAATAACGATGTTTCTTCTTGCAAAAGGTTTGAAGCATTAATTATTATTTTCTAAAAATTCATTGTAGATTTTGTGATGAAACTTGTATACGATATGTACTAATATACACAAGTTAGTTACTTATTATACTCATTTTGCAAGAGTCAAGAAATTTACTGTTACTATTCATTACTACACCCATTTTTCAAAATTAAGTGTAATAAAAGCATAAGCTATTTATTGTAAGTCCTAAATGAAAAACTTTGTTAAATAAGATTTGCATTGAAAACGTAAAAAACATAGTTTGCTTAAATTCGATTTCATATTTTCTAATTTTTAGTATACCCTGTATAATTTACCTTAAGTTTAAGTTTTTTATGCATTTATTTAACGTCAGCCTATTTCCGCAACCGAGGCCTAACACCGACGCCTATAGACGAGCTACACCCGACCAGGAAGTTTTCCGCACATCTTCTCTTTCGAATAGTAGGGATCTTTTACTTGCCTAACATTTAATAGACAAGGGACCGACGGTTTTACATCCTCTCCGAAGGATGGCATATTTCATATATAACCCTCGTCTAAGGTTGCATAGCTTCCGCGCATACACTGATATACTAACCGCTGGAAGATGTGAGGCGAGGACGCGGTTTTCCTTGTGAACACGTAAAAACTCCCTCGTTTGGTAAAATAAAAAAAATGCGGTAGAGCGTTGAGCTTTAGAGCTTAATAGAGATCCTGGGAGCCTTCAGTGGAGTTATTTTTTTGATTTGGGAAGAGTGGGGGTTACTCCTAAAACGTCGGATAGGGGCAAATGCTACACTCTGTATAAGCCTTTGAGTTGATTGATGCGCTTGTAATAGATTAATTATCACTTGGATTTATTTTATTGTCTATGGCAGGATCCAAAGCTTCACCCTGTATATACTTTTGTTGAATTAAAACACTTTGTTTTAAAACGAACAAGAAATGATTTATTTAATAACTGAACAAAGCTTTAAAACGATTTAACTTAAATATTTAATTCACAAAATTATATAACTATACTTTTCGAACAGTGAAATTCAGTTTTTTTGAAATATTAAGATTTAAATGTAAAATGTATTAACACAATGTTTGTAAAATCTGAAAAAAATCACTTTTATGTTGATGCGCGAGGGCAGATTGTAATTGAATTGAAAAACTCTTTTTTAACTGGTTTCGGCCAAGGAAGCAGCTGTAGTGGCCCGTTCTCGGCGCGAACGTATCGACTTGCCTGAGATCATCGTGCTCGGCTTTTCATATGGATCGCCGGAGGCATGGCGCGCGGAGGTCTGAAAAGGTCTGGAAATGTCCTCGCCCATTCCCTGGCGGGCCCGATTGCACAACATTGCATTAGAAAAGGTAAAGATGAAAAATTCGGACATGAAAATTATATGACCGTATCCGCATTAAAATGAGAAATTTATTTATATATGAATGGAGTTCGAATCGATTTGAATTCAGAAGTTATGGATGAAAATTCATTGAAAATATTGATTAAATTTGAAACGGCCCCGTAAAGTTGTTCCAAAGGTCCGGCATAAAGAGTTTAAATGAAATTAAATTTGTGCTGATTGGATTTGGGCGCAAATGATGACGTGTATTCAATTTAATTTGATACATAGCTTATGTTTCGAAAGTAAATTTTGATAACAAAAGGGAGACAGTAGTGCCGGTACTCTATTGGACATTTTGAGTGGAGATTGATTATGTTGATATTTAGGATGCGTAACCGAATGAATGGTGGAATCGAAAGGGTGAATAATTTATAAAAAGTTTGCGTGATTGAAATAAAATATTTTAAATACTAAATAGTTTTGATGTGTTTTAAGCTCATGTCATGGGCGGTATTTTTTAGGATGTTAACTTATAATGTTTGAGCTGTAAAATGAATAATTTGAAAGATTGAGTGTTTCTATGAATGAATTTGGATTGTTTGAGAATTATCGTTGGCTTGTAAATTTTTTCAGATTTTTTCTTAAAGAATTGTAGTTTTTCATGAAATTAAGCGTCTTAAGGACTTTTTTATCATGTTTAATAAATTAAGCTGAAAGATTGAATTTCTTGACAAATTTTGAGACTTTTACAAATTGTTCTCTCTTGTTTATGGAATATACTACTTATAACACTTGAAACAGTCACCCATCTAAGTACTTACCACGCTTAACGTTGCTTTACATCGCATATCGAAATATATACACAGTGAAGACGCACCTTGTTGCAGTATGTTTCACAAAATTTCAAAGAATTAACTCAAAAAACTTCAAAATTCGAAAATTAAATCAATCTATGTTCAACTTGTCAAACCAGAAAAAAGTAGTCTAACTACAAATCTATACAAAAAACTACAGTCTTCAAAAACAATTCTTGGAAACATCACAACACTTCGATAATTCACAAATATGCCAAAACAATCAAAAAATACTTCAAAAAGTTCCATACTCCAATTTTACAACTTTTACACTAACAAAAAATAACATGAAAATTATTGCCCCTGTATAATCTAAAACATCACCAAAAGCACTTTCCGTAACCCCGGTACAATAATTTGAATCCATCTCGTACATTTTCTATAACCAATTTTTTAACCAAATTAGACGTCTATTTAATTCGCGTCGTAAATATTAAAACACTATTTTCATTTATCGCATTCCAAAGCTTACAAATTATAATGAAAACTTATTTCCGTTGACATATTATGCACATTTTATTATCATACTGATACTTTGCCGCTCCGTTCGAAACATGATCCCAACTTCACCTCGGTCGAGCTCGCTCCATACGGCACTTAGCGTGACCTAGCCATATGATGACCGCCAGCCGGCGATAGTGTTGTACGAGGATGAATAAGAAAATAATCAAACATTTCCGACTAATTTAGTTAATAACTCCCAAATTAAAATCGCTCCGAACTTAAGTCATATACCAAAAGATCCCCAATTTTACGGCCGAACCAATGGCATACATTACAATTCCGAATTCAATCAATTTCACTTATTACGCAGTTACGTCACCCGCACTGAATGGCGAGTACCCTAAAAAACGTTCGTGCCTGACTTGACGGGGCACGATTAACGCAACAAAACCAATAGTATATAAGGCTGAGCGGAAAGAGGCTTGAGCAAGTCAGTTTTCGGTCGGCAAGTGAGCATCAAGTAGTTTAAAGAAGTTTTCCAACAGTGCAGTATACTAGCATAATTCTCGGTTTTTAAATATAGCTCTTTAGTGCCGGTTGCCTAGTCCCCACGCTTAGTGTTAACCTAGTGAACTCGATATTTAACAAACCGTTCAAATTGCTTCCTTGGAAGCCCCAAGTAAAAAACGCATATTTCGCACCAAGTGCCCTAGCTTTAAGAACATTTCATCAATTAATCTATTCTGCACTCGCACTTCAAACCTAAGTGAATTTTTCCAGATTTTCAAAACAATCTGCCACTACGAGTTAATTTTTTCTAATCTCAGACGAAACTTTCATTGTCGAAAAGTTACCTTTTCACAACTTTGTAAGAATAAACATTTTACGTTAATTTTAAGTGGCGATACAGGGCGATTCAAAACATCCTGTCACCAATGAATAAATAAATAAATAAATAAATATCCTAATTTCGATTAAAACTCAAGAGAGAGTATACAGAGCGACTAAAAAAGTATCCTTCCATAGACAATCATAAAGAATCAAAAGTGTTTTCGAACTCAATCTAAAACAAAGTGTTTCTTCGAACTTCTATCACTATATACAGGGTGGAGCAGTAACCCTTGTACCAAAAAATCAATTTTCAAGAAAATTTCAAATAAACCAAGATAACCACTTTTA
Organism: Leptura quadrifasciata; assembly: GCA_963675555.1. Classification (NCBI taxonomy): domain Eukaryota; kingdom Metazoa; phylum Arthropoda; class Insecta; order Coleoptera; family Cerambycidae; genus Leptura; species Leptura quadrifasciata. The sequence continues at coordinate 109,054,107 of OY776674.1, read as the reverse complement.
CTCAAATTTAAGAGCACGCAGGCTTTGAGGAGTCTCTTATAAGCTCTGAACTAGCCCAATTATATTTTTTATCATAACCGCAAGGTTCAGTCGTATTCAACCTATGCTCGCCCCTAAGTTTAAGTTCCAAAGCATTTATCTACTATATTCTGATACTGATAGCAGTTCAGAAAATAATGATAGTGGGGTCTATAACAACTGGTTTGTGTCTATTATTAAAAACATCACTATTTCCGTGATCGCTGAAACTATAAAAATTGTAAAGAATAAAATTACTTCCGGCCTTATTTATTGCTATCCTTTCTACTTTCTGTTGTAACGCATTCCCTGTACTATTTCATAATTCTTTCAGCCTTAAATTAAAAACAATAAATTTTCGTAAAACTGCCGAATTAAATTATCATTACTTTTCTCCTCTCCTTTGCAGCTTTGCTAAGGTCTTAGAGGTAATTGTTCCCCACTCAGGAGATGCTTCAATATATCACACTCAGCACGGGTTTGTAAATAAATCGCTTGGCAAGAAAAAGTGGTTTTTGTAGCATTTTCTTGTATGAAGTGCCGTTTAAAATAAGTTTGTTATCAAAATCACTGCCGTAAACGTTGTAAATGATTCAGAGCTTGTTACAAAATTTTTAATGATTCTTAGAATCAATCAGTAGGCAATATTTTTAGTTTCTCTTACGGATGACTTGATCCTCAACATAAGTATATGCATATTTTGATATAAACTACAAAGAAACTATAAATAGTTTAATAATCTGGTTCGGTCAACCGAAATATGTAACAGCTCTCCTATGACCAGGTGTAGAAGCGGAAAATCTGTCCAGTTCTAATACAGTAACACGATATATGTTCTCCTACGTAACCAGTTCCGCATCGCAAATAGAGGAAAACGCGTTCCGGTGGTGGTTTTTGGCCAATAGGGGTGAAACTAGAGGGTTAGGGAAGCTGGGACCCCGAGCAATCGATTTAGCGCGAAAATTTACGTAGGGAAACATATATCGTGTTACTACTGTATCAGAACTGGACTGATTTTCCGCTTCTGCACCTGGTCTAAAAATAGCTAAACAAATTGATTATTTTTATAGAACATCAAATTTTATTTAATTTCGGTTTTATACTTTTCTTCCAGGGTTTAATATGTTTTTATTTATGGGAGTGAATTTTTTTTTTTCAATTTTCTCGTTTTTTGCAAGTCTTATGGTAAAAATAGTTATCATCAAATTTGTTGAAAATAAAATAATCTACAAATTTCACATAAAGCCTTTTCATGTTTGATTAATCTTAAAAATTATGCAACACTGCAATGGTCTTTGATAGATAATGGATTGGCTCAGAACATGTCAAATGTAGGAAATTGCTTATATCCAATTATCAAATTTGGTTGCTCTATTCTAAAGTATTCATAGCACTCTTTCTGTGAAAAATTCCCAAGATAACTTCTTTCACTGGCCAGCTAGGTCCCCAGACCTTACTGCTGCAAATTACTTTTTATGGGGATATCTTATGGATATATCGTATAAGTATACACATTCTAAAGCGTAGATCCTTGCAATAGCATAATGCAAGAATTCATAAGTCCACTCCAAGAATTTTGGAAAAGCAAGGTTTATGTTTAGTGATGGAAGGTGAGTGGTTAGCGCGCTTAGCTTTGCCTCTGAGCTTATCTAACGTGGAGGGTTCGAGCCCCACTTACTGAAAAGTAATTTTAAATAACAAAATTATCCCCAAGGAGAGGTCCGGATTCCACTTTAAACTATAGTGCCCCGTCTGCTTTCCCAGACAAATCTAGATTTCCTAAACTTAAGAGGGTCATTCAGGTGACTTGAAAGGCGGCTAAATAACTAGAAGAATTATTAATGACAGAAACATATTTTTTTGAAATAGTTCAAGAGTAAGGTTTTATATAAAAGTTGTATATTTTACATGTTCTAAAAATGTATTAATGACTAATTGGTAAAAATAGTTATTATCAACCTACCAAAAACAAGAAGAATGAGAAAAATGTTTTTCACAACTTTTTATCAATCAAAAATATGAATTCTACAAAAAAAATAGAAAGTGGCAAAAATTGTAGACAATTTCAATGTCTATAAAATTGATAATCACTATTATTTATGCATGTTGTGTGAGTACAACTAATTAAATGTTCTTCAGAAGGAGTTATTTACTAAACAAAACTTTAACAAAAAGTGGTTACGAATCTTAAGTTTAAATATACGAAGTGAATGGTTTGAGAACAGAAATATGACTGACCTCTTTTGCCTGTATTTCGGTGGTCTCTCATCTACCTCTCGAGGGATGGGTAAATGAGCGTAATTTCCAAATTACCGTTGGCTATTGTAGTTGGCCATTACTGCCTCCAGCCTGTCGGCATTTTAGCCTTAAAGGTATAACCTTTGTTAGTTTTATGATTATGGTATATCCATGCTTAATTGTGGGAAAGTATACTACAATGCAAATCTGGCAGGATGCCAGATATTTAAAAAAGAAACGGAACTATTTTCTCAAGATGGCATAATTTTAATACATACAAGGTGGTGGAAAACCTGAATTTACATTCATGGTAGACGCCTTAAAATCCTTTAAATCTACAGAAAGTTATACAACGCTGAAGCATTTTTAACGTACAGGAAAATGAATTAAATACAAAGCCGCGAACCTTCGTTTAGAGTAGGAATGATAGGAATACATATTCCTTTTCACCTTACATGTGCTGGCCAGCTTAAATATTTCATATACCCATTATAAATGTATATTAAAAACTAATCAGTGTCTGGATGCATTGCACATTTTCATTCTAATTTGCCTCAGACAAATGTGGTTAAATTAAGCATAAATTAGTAAAGACAAAAATCACTGACGTTTTACTTTTATTTACAATATGAACTGTCACGTTATATTACATTAAAAAACGTGTGGAAAAGTATCATGAATTAAAAAAGAAATACCTAAATTGAATACAAGATAATAATAAAATTAACATTATATATGCTTTATTTTTCAGTGATAATATTGCTAGCTATAACAACAGTTTGTAAAGCTGAATGCCAAAGTAAGTTTGTTATGTATGCATTTCTTTAATGTTCTATGTGTTAATAATAATTGTTTCTAACAAATAAATATAGATCGCTTTAACATCTTTACTATTTTTATCTAGTTTTATAGTTACAGCTGAATGTAGCTCTCCAGAAGACATTCTTTATTCTTGTACATACTTCACACACTCTTTAGAATGTGGTGAAAATTTTATGTATATGGAAACTGATCCTGAAACCAAGAATTGAATTAGAGCCTCAAGACGGTATCTTAGAGATTACTTTTAAAGTGCGTTCCAGCCAAGCTTTTCGCATCTTACTTCTCACGTTACGAATTTCTGAAATAAAACTGCTTATCATAAAGAATATTTTCAGTTTTTTATTAATGCAATATGAAACTACTATCATTGACATAATTTAAAAAACTAGGTACTGAATATTTTTCACAAACGGCAGAAAGCTTAATACTATTCTCAAAGGGCATTTGGCCAAGTATTACCTGAAGATACTAAAACATGAGCGTCAGTAGAATCTCACAAACAAGTAACAAAATGTAGAAAGTTTGGTTAGGAATACCCTTTAAAGATGATTTTCCGATCAAACTCTTTGCCCTCTTGCATCTTATAACCATATAAATAGCTATTTGTTTTCTTACTAATGCATCTGACACTCAGGTGTCTTCAAAAACTCCCAAAAACACCGAGCACCTGCCGCGCATTGTGTTAATACGTGTGTTGTGTACATGAAAGGTTCTAAATTCCTATCGCGGTAAAATGAAGCTATTCATATGAAAGAAAATCTTAAACATGATCAAAATAATGTTAGCAAGCAAAAAGTTTGATTAGGTGCTTATATTAAAAATGTTGGTTATGTCATCGAATACGACAGAAAAATTTCATGTGCTATTTTGGTACAAAAAAATAAAATTTAGAGTAATATATTTCCGTTTTCACTTTCAAGTGGTATTATGGCTTTCACATTTCAGCTTTAAGTCAAATGGATTGTGTTCTTGAAAATAAGAGAACAGAAAAAATTATTTTAAAAATGGAGGTACTACCTCATAAAAAATTAATGTCCTCATCAGTTTTAATCAAACTGTTATCATTATGGGTGTCCTATTAACCGTGCTCCATATTGCATTAATAGGGGCCGAATTCTTTTCAAAATGTGATTGCGAGTTATTTTTAAATCTTACTTAGTGTAGCTGTCGATGCTAGACTCCCGTTTTCGAGAACTTTGTGCAAAAGATTATTTTTTGTGACAATAAAAAAACTCAATTATCTTTATAAACATGTCTTATTTCTAGCATTATAAGAATTGTCAATTGTCAGTACCATTACAAGTTGAATAATTAGAGTAAGTCTTAAACGTTTTCGTTGGACACTTTTCCATAATTTTAACGACCGCACAGTCCTCAACTTTAAAAAAATATAGCTAGTAGATCCCACTTTTGAAATGAATTTATGTAAGAAACATTTTTCTTGAAAATGAAACATTTTTCTTGAAAATGAAACATTTTCAAGTTACCTATTCGCGTCTTCGCTGATTCTTCGATACTTTATTGACCATTTCTGCCTGTGTTTTGATCTGTAGGTCGTTCCTTGCTGCCTTCAGTTGAGTACCCTGCGACGCCTTCATCATACCGAGTAGCTCAGCCGATAGGGACACTCTTGTAACTTTTGAATGGGCGAAATCCAGTAACCACGTAAATTTACCTGGAAAAATTTGCTTCAGTTTTAATATTTGGTGATTCTATGTATTTAGAACTGGTATCTGTGCGTCTGGCGTCACTATAAAGAAAAAAGTGACCTGAAATCATTTTTTGTATATATCTTGTTTCTGGTTGATTTTACAACAAAAACGATTCTGTAATAAATTAAACTACACAATTTTCTCTACAAAATAGGTACATATAATTTTTTCATAAAACTAACCATTTTCACGTACGAGAAATACAAAATTTACCAAGTACTTAACAGTTGACCATTGACCTCGTCCTCCCCACCACTACAACCTTATCAAATCAACCGTATAACTAGATATATGAATCGTCAGTGAATCCTGGAGAATCACAGATGGACGGCGCTTCACAATTAGACGTGCTGACAAATTTTGGTGTGGCACATGGTTAGACATGACGATTGAGCAGTCGTTAATGCGAACGATGAAAACCGTGGGTGGAATAACTCGTGGGCGAGGGGTCAAAGAAAGCGTTCTTTCCACATGGACTATGGGAATCTAATTCTTGCACAGTATTTCTGACGAGGTTGAACAATTTTGCAATGTGGATTTTGGCACTTCAGAACAGTATGTTGAATTGAGAAGTTCACGGATTATTCGTGATAATGACGACGTGAAAGAATTAATGGATTGGTTCTCCCAACATTCGCCTTTTCCTGAAACGAAAGAATTGGTCAATAAGTACTAGAGTCATTGGTGATGATGAAGAATGTGTGTAGCAAAAAAATCTGACCAAGAACTCGAACAATACGTAAAGGCGTTAAGTCTTCCCTTTATATAGCTTTTCAAGAATGCGCTACTAATGTTGATTTCGAAAACCGCATACATATCTTAGATGGAGGGTATTTATTGCATCGCGTTGTCTGGAATCGCGGAGACTCATTTGCATCTATTTGCAACAGTTATGTTTCTTTCATTCAGTCACATTATGGAACTAACACCAACGTCATATTTGATGGATCTATTGAAGATGTTAAAGAACTGAGCACAAAATACATGGAACGATCATGACAATCACGAATAATGCATGCTTCAACACGCATACTGTTTGACGAGACGATGATTCCAACCATATCGCAAGAACACGTTCTATGTAACGATAAAAATAAAAATCGTTCTATTGAACTGTTAAAGACAAAATTTCAAGCTGCTAACATCCTGGTAAAGAAGCCACGGAAGAAGCGAATAGGCTCATAATAATCACAGCAATAAGCGTGTCCCATTTGTTTGACTCTGTAATAGTTGTTAGAGAAGATATTGATCTCTTAGTCATTCTGACAGGCACGTCAACACAAGCGAATATCCATTTCCTTAAACCTACGAAGGGAAAGATTTTGCAACGTATATACTCAACAAATAGTATAACACATGACGTCGCCTCTTTTCAATCAGGGCAAGCTCAAAATGTAGCTAAAGCTGGAGAATACTTTCTACTCGCGGCTATAATAAAAAGGAATTTATACCTCTAAACACTTATAGGCACCAATGCTTCATAAAATCAGCATACGGGAATAAAATTAACATCGCTGCATTGCCTCCTACAGAAGCAGCAGTAAGACAACATTCGTTTCAAATGTATTAACAGGTACAGCAATCGATTGTTAGCGAAAAACCTGCAGATCACTGGGGATGGAAGAAAGACAAAAATGGTCTTGTCCCTCTAACAACACTCCAAGCTCCTGCTCCAGAAGTTCTTCGGAAACTAATTTCTTGTAAATACAAGAAAGGATGTTGGGAAGCATGCAGGAAAGCAGGGCTCAACTGTTCTATAATTTGCTCGAACTGCGACAATAGATGTGATAACATGCCTCAAACATTGAAAGACAGTGATGAAGATGGAGACACTGATACGATCTTAGAACCACTGTGTAATGAAATTGATACAGAGAGTAGAGAAGAAACTGCTGCGTCAGAAGAATTTATCTTACACGACACATCGATAAAGCTGGTCCCTCAGGGGTACCTAAACGAAAGAAGTTAGTGTAACTTTTATTTATCAATTAATGTGTGGATTAGACCTACTGGGGAAACCACAGAAAAAAAACACGTCATATTAATCTATCTCATAGTGGTGTGGTCGAAAATGGGTATTACTTTTCACTGCACTGTAAATAGTGACCTTTGTTAGCTCCTATCCAAAACGGATCGGTTTTAGGAAAAAAATGGTTAGAACCTATTTCGTAGAAAATGTCCTGGTCTTTAATTTGTTATATAGCCATAGAAAGTGTAGCTAAAGTTGGAGAATACTTTCTTCTCACGGCTATAATAAAAAGGAATTTATTATTAAACACTTATAGGCACAAATGCTTCATAAAATCAGCATACAGGAATAAATTTAACATCGCTTCATTGCCTCCTACAGAAACAGCAGTAAGACAACATTCATTTCAAATGTATTATCAGATACAGCAATGGATTGGTACCTGTAAGGGTAGGTCCAATAATTGCAACACGAATTGTCACGAACTACTGATTTATTAGTCACTACATTAATTAGTCGTTATAATAACACTAATTATTACTTTTATCTACTATAGACTCACTACAATAATTCACAATTTGTTACTGTTCTTTTTCTTATCTGATCTCTGACTGTCCGATGAGCTGGTTCCGCTTCTTATATATTCCGTGATGCTTATTCTCAATCCATCCATTTGACTCTAGGCTGTTCCAGACGAATTCTCCTCCCTTCTAGTATACTTTATGAGGAAGCGCCACCTCTCGGCCGACTGTTGAACTATAACCTGTAGTAGCTAATTAGGCAGGCTTCCTTTTACTCTGCTACTAGGAATTGAACCTCTATTCATAAGAGAGCGTGGGCGTACACATAACAATATTAACAAAGAGTGTAGTAAGATAAAAACAAAGACACATGAGGCTCATTTTAGACGAGCGGCGGCCGCTCGGCAGCCGACTCGCTACAAAGTTTTATTATTATTATTATTAGCCGTTACTCGAGTCCGAGTATAAAAATGTTACAGTCGATAGATTGTGTACAATAAAAAACAAGTGTAGTCTATTGTAATTCCCATTCATCTACGGTGCACACGACTATGGCTATAGAGGCCAATTCGGGAGAGCACATGTCGACCGCAGTCAGGACAAACATAGACCTGGTTAGGTCTTGGATTCGGCCTTCTTGCAGCAACATTTCCTTGATAGCTGGCCACAACCTCTCGCCATTCGGTTCTGTCCACTGCAAGTTGTTCCCATTGCTCGTCTGCAATACCGCAGGATTTTAGATTTTCATGGAGAGCGTCTTTGAACCTCTTTCGTTGACCGCCACGCCTTCTTCTACCGCTTAGCAATTCACCATAAAGTGTACATTTAGGAAGGCGGTTATCATGCATACGATGAACGTGACCTGCCCATCTTAGGCGTGCTCTTGAAATAAGCACCTCAATTGGAAGGCTCTTTGCTCTCCTGAGTACTTCCACGTTTGATATGTGATGGAACCAACGGATTTTCATCATACTTCTGAGGTGTCTTTGCTGAAAACGTTCTAATTCGTTCACATGACGACGGTAAGTGACCCAGCTTTCACATCCATATAGCAGTGTTGGAATGACAACTGCTCTGTAGACAGCCATTTTCGTTGACAAAGCAAGGTTCTATTGCGAATCTCGCTGTCCATGTTTGCTTTGTCATTAACAACGTTGCCTAAGTAATTGAACTGATCCACCACTTCAAGAGAATTTCCGTTAAGTGTAATGTCTATTTGGTTTACTTGATGAGGAGTTGACATAATCTTAGTCTTTCCAATGTTGATTTTAAGTCCCAAGGAATCATAGCTCTGGGCATACACATCTAAAAGTTCTTGAAGCTCTTCCGGCGTAGAGGCTAAAAGTGCACAGTCATCCGCATACTGGAGATCACAAATGAATCGTGTGCGTGTCTTTGTGAAAGCTCTAAAGCGCCCTATGTTAAAGAGACCGCCATCAAAACGGTATCTGAGACCTATTCCTCTGACTGTCAGTTTGTTGTCAACGATAATTGTTAGAGCAGTGGTAAACAAATTAAAGAGTAGGGGTGCCAGGACACATCCCTGCCTAACTCCAGTGAGGGTTTGGAACGGTTCGGTTGCCTCATTATTATACATAACCTGGGCGTTGTTGTTTGTATGTAGACTGCGACATACTTCCACAAATTTTCTAGGGATACCTAAGCGGAACATAATTTTCCAGAGCACTTCCCTATCCACCGAGTCAAACGCCTTGGTTAAATCAATGAAGGCCATGTGAATTTCTCCATGATGTTCGAGTGCTTTTTCTTGAAGCTGTTTAAGTGTGAAGATTAAATCCGATGTGCCTCGGTTTGGTCTAAAGCCACTCTGTGTTTCAGGAAGTAACTTTTCCATAACAGGTGTTAGCCTATTTGCCATCGCTTTAGTGAGTATCTTCCCTCCAACAGCCAGGAGAGCTATACCCCTGTAATTTCCACAGTCCGCAGCGCTCCCTTTGTTTTTGAAGAGGTTGATTAAAAGTGTATCACGAAACTCCTGCGGAGCTTGACCACTTTCCCACACGACATCAAACAGTTTTTTGAGGTAGGGTATGAGCTCTGACGACACAGCTTTAAAGATCTCAGCTGGGAGTGAGTCGGCGCCGGGAGATTTGTTATTTTTTAGCTGCCCAATGGCGGTTAAGATCTCTTCCGTTGTTAGTGGTTTATCTAAGTCTTCGAAGGTGTCATATTGAGGGATAAGATTTATAATATCGTGATCGGCTTGACTTTGCTGGTTAAGAATGTTAGAGTAGTGTTCCTTCCATCGGGCTCTTATTTCCTGGTCTTCTTTGAGCAGATTTCCATTTAAATCTTTAATAGGGCACATATTTTTCCGACTGGGGCCGTACACTGCTTTTACTCCTTGAAAGAAATTCCTGTAGTCGTGTGAATCGGCGTACCTTTGAATTTCTCTGGCCTTGCTTGCCCACCACTCGTTCTTTATTCTTCTGATTTCGCGTTGCGTTTCATACTTAGATTGGGTAAAAGCTTCTGCTTTTGATGAGTCGTTGGGGTGGTTGATAGCGTTTTGGAAGGCAATATGTTTGCGGTTAAGAAGTTCTTGTATAAAAGCTTCATTATCATTGAACCAGTCCTCCTGTTTTTTACTTGCTGCAGTGCCAAGAATTTCCTCACTCGCACTTTTTAAACTGTCTTTAATTTGTGTCCAGGTAGCAGCGACATCTACAGAATTGGTTTCTTCTAGTGCACTCAAATTCTCTTGAACTTTTTGCTTTAGCTGCTCGACGGTTTGTTGGTCACGCAATTTACTAATACAGAGACGGAGTCTACGTTTTACTTGAGTTCTTCGGTGTTTGGGTCTCATAACAATTTTCATTTTAGAGACAACAGGACGATGATCGGTCCAACATTCGCTATCAATGCGCGCCTTTGTAATTTGGACGTCCTTGAGATGCTTCCTACGTACGATAACATAGTCCAGTAGATGCCAGTGACCTGATCTGGGGTGACGCCAGGTGCCTTTAAATTTATCCTTTTGTCGGAAAATGGTGTTTGTTATAACTAGATCATGTTCGGCGCATTTAGTTAGGAGTAGTTGACCGTTAGCGTTCATGTTGCCCAAACCGTTCTTGCCTATGATGCCTGGCCAGGTGTCTGCATCTCTCCCTACTCTAGCGTTAAAATCGCCAAGAATAACGAGTCGTTCCGTTTTAGGTATTCTACAGAGGGTTTCTTCCAGCTGTTGATAGAAGCTTTCCTTGGTTTCGTGACTTGCACCCAGAGTGGGAGCGTAGGCGCTTATTAGATTTACCGCGTTGCCATCTGATAGCTCATAGCGTAGCAGCATTAGACGCTCGGATAGGCCTTGTGGTACTTGTGTTAAGTTGGATACAAGTTGATTCCGAACGGCAAATCCTACCCCGTGTTGTCTTCTTGAATTGGTGGGAAGACCTTTCCAATAGAAAGTGTAGTACTTTTCTGTGAGAGAACCTTCCTCCAGAAATCGAGTTTCGCTGAGAGCTGCAACGTCAACATTGAGTCGGTGAAGTTCTCTATCTATTAGAGCAGTTCTTCTTTCAGGCCGATCGGTGCGAGTGCTGTCGTTCAAAGTACGAACATTCCAAGCGCCGTAAATGAAAGAATTAGTTTTCTTGGATTTAACTTGTCGATGTTTTTTCGACATTCGATGAGGTGTCCCTGTGGGCACCCTCCCCCGGAGATCCGATCGGGAGGGTATTTTACCTCCGGATGATTTTGTCCCACTTGAACGCTCCATCATTTTTTAAAGCCTTAGTCGACTGAAAACGAAGCTGCATTTGAAGTTTTAGCTGGAGCAGGTATGCAACTGACCAGCTCGGTTGCGGAAGGCGAGTGGTGTGGTCCCATGGCACAGAAGGAGACTGCGACGATGGGGTAACCAAACGATTCCAAAAGCAACCTTTGTGTGCGGTGGGTTATTTTTACCGCACTCTTCGTGAGAAGGTGGATGTGCTCACGGCAAAAGGTAAGGGTTATTCCGCCCTTACTCGGTCGTTAGAGCCTCGTTAGTGAAAACAGGGTGCACCAAGTTCAAATTGAACTCATCGCGAAGGTGAGGTTAACAATTGAGTAGGAGAGGCTATAACTTGCGCTTCCCTACCCCATTACCCCCAGTTTTATACTCTTTCATGGAAACGCGCACACGTGATGCACAAAAATTTCGATCTTAGGCGACACGCCTCGGCGCATTGTCTGGACCATGGGCCGCTCGTTGGCTGGCGTTGACGCTTGTCCTTTCGTCTATAGATATTACGTGTAACCGCACAGACGTGCTTATGTTGTAAGGTTGATGCGTGCTTGCCAAATCTGTTTACAAAAGAATAATTTGCGATTTGCGTGAAAAGAAACTTGATGATAGCGACAATTTTGATTTGGAAAAGTTAATATCAGAGATTCAGAAGAGACTGGCAATATGAGACATGAGAACAAAAGAATATTCTGATGAAAAAGATTTAGTTGAGAGGAAATTCTAAATTTACTTTCAAAAGGCAATAATTACTGTTTTGATTTGTTATGTCACTGTTTAAATAATTCATTTAATGACTTTTTGGACATTTTGACAAAATTAAAAAACTTTTCGTCATCATATTTCATTGTACATTTAAATAAATTATAGATCGCTCTTTTCCGGACCTTCTTTGTTTATTGAGTGAACCCACACACGTCGACTTTTCTTTTTCTTCAGTTGGCAATGCAATAAGCCAATTAGAATTAAAAATTCTTCCGAATCACTATCCGTAGCCGTAAATTACAACCGGCAACGTCTAATAATTTACTAAATAAAAATAGTTAAAAGTTTGGTATGCTATGTTTCATGAGACGATACGTATGTGCGGTAATAGGCGGTCTCCGAGCGGCCGCCGCTCGTCTAAAATGAGCCTCGTGTGTCTTTGGCCAATCGGTCCCGACGCGGATTTGTACTGTTTTCTCTCAGTAGCACTTACAATTTTTCCACATGCTATCCCTTGGCCATAAAACATAACCATTGGTACGTAACAAAAATATTAGAAATATCGAAAATATTAATATAATACAAGCAGTCCGATTCCGCTGTCTCCAAAGGTCGCCATATTATTTTGAGTCTAAATTCTAAATCTATTATAGGACATTTTTTCCATTTTTACAATTTTGTCACGTCCTACTCTGTATAGAATTTTACGCAGAAACAACTGTTACCGAATAAGATTCAAAAAGGATACTTATAACTCCTACCGAAAAAAAACTTTTACTATATTAATTGGCACGGTTACTAGGACGACTCCACCGAAATTAAATTTATTGTTTACTTAACTTTACTCTAGTTAATTTTAGTCTACTTTGACCAATTCATGATCACACGAAACGTTTTAGTGAATTCGATGACATCCTATGATTTTGTAAATACCATTAATCAACCTACATTTGCGTTTAATTATTTATAAAATTTTCGCTGCATATATCGTTTAGTAACAACTTTAAAACTACTAGCATGAATAAGATAAATAGTTTAATAATGTTAAAGTATTCTTTTTGCTAAAATGAAACATGTGTTATTGATATTCCAGCTCGACAAATCTATTGCTACGAGTGCGATAGTTGGTCTGATCTGAGGTGCAAGGATCCCTTCAATTATACAGCGCTGCCAAGGGATCAACCGCCACTCATGACGTGTAATGGTTGTTGCGTGAAAATGGTTCGCAATGCTAAAACTAGTAAGTATAAAAAGAAATCCGAAATAATTTTTATTAAATATGTATATATAAACTGGTACTTATTAGCACCAATTCCTATGATACTTCAAAAATTCTATAAAGAATAATTAGTCGTATCATCATTGTCCCGATGTACTCAAATTAGCACGCAAAGATGCTACTGACAATCCCTCTAATTATATACCTATTTCTATTATACTAACTTTTGGGATAATATTTGAGGTTATACTAAAATTACAAATTTCACATTATTTTGAAGTCAATATTCTCTTTAGTAAATACCAGTTTGGCTTTAGAAGTAATATATCAACAACGCGTGCTATAAATAATTATTAAAATTATAAACACTGGTTTTGAGGAAGGATACTTTATTTACACGTATGATTTAACTAAAGCTTTTGACTGCGTGTCGCATAAAATCTTAGTAGAAAAGTTAGTTTTTTACAAATTTAGTAACAACAGTATAAATCTTACCTCACTAATCGTCTTCAGTTTGTGTTTATAGGTAGCAATAAATCGGTGCTACGCGTTATTACGGAGGAAGTACCTCAAGGTTCAGTACTGAGGCCATTGATTTTCCTTATTTATGTAAACGTTTTGCCCAGTATCATCCCTACTGCTGATTTTGTCTTATTTGCTGATGGTACAACTGTTATATCAAGGAATAAGCATATAAATAACTTGTTACCAAATGTTCACGGTAAACAGTCGTTAGTTAAAGAGTAGCTTTTGGCGAATAAGTTGACCTTAAATACATCTAAATCTGAGAATATGGTATTTTCATTTCGCCAAGTCAATGCTGGGATGAAAAGTGAAACAGCTGATTGTGTAAAGTTCCCAGGAGTTTACTAGGATAATAAATTGGGAAAACCACATAAACTTAATTTGCAAGAATGTCTCTGGCAATAGGTACTCGTTACGAAATCCGACGAATCGGATATTACAAACAACTTTAATTACAGCCTATTTTTATATATTCCACAATTTCTTATGCTATCTTAACCTGGGACCTCTAAACTTACAGTGCATCTGTCTTCGGAAAACAAAGGAGAGCAATAAGAATTGTAGCACGGCTAAATTACACAGATAACTGTAAAGAAGTTTTTAAAAAACTAAGAGTGCAAACACTACCTTGCATTTATATACTTCAATGTCTCCTTCATATAAAAACTAATATTAATCTCTACATCTTACACTCACAAATGCATACTTATTCCACTAGAAACATCGAAATATTACTCGAAAATACAATCTTGACTCTTTACGACTTTGTAAAACTCGAAATGGAACTAGGTATTACGCTATCAAATTTTATAATATGTTACCTGCAGAAGTTCGAAATCGGGACTATAATAGTTTTAAGACAACCCTTAAGATATTAGACAATGTATTTTACAGTTTAAATGAATTTCAAATTTATTGCAATATTTGTCAAATAAAAAACATTGATATTATGCAACAGCCCTAAAATGAAAATTAAAAAATCGTATTGTTTCTTCTTACTATATCAAGTAGTGCTACTAATGTGCTCAAATATTTTAGGATTTATGAAATCACCTATTTTATAAATATTGTATAGTGTATACGAGCACAATTGAAACCGTATAAAAACTAAAAGCCGGCAAAAACAGTCGGCATGTCTTTATTGTACATGAGCGGAGGTAAATAGAAATGCTTGTCATAAGAAAAATAATAAAGAGGTGCCGACTGTTTTAGCCGGCTTTTAGTTTTTATACGGTTTCAATTGTGCTCGTATACACTATACTTTAAAGCAATATTTCACGATTTTACAGAATTACATTTTATTTATTTTAAGCAAAGAAATGATTGTACAGAAATTATTTATTGCTTATTAAGCTTTATGTTAATATTTTGTCATTTTTTAGTTTAATACAACAGGTTTTGAGTTATTTGCAAAGAAGAACTTTTTGTCAAAGTCGCGAGACCTTGTTTTGGATCGAGGTATAATATTTTATGAAATAAGTACTTCGAAAATCCCCAAAAATATTAATGATTTATTTTATTTTATTTTAACACCTTATTGAGATTTAGACGTCCTGGTAGAGTTTAGCATTAGCTTTTCCACCACTCAACCAATACACATATATACAAACAATTATACAACGACCATTCCCTACGACATTGCCATCTGCTGCAGCTGAGATTCGAACTCAGGAACGGTACATGTCTCTCTCTACATATTGTCTCTCACACAACCTCGTCTAGTCCACTGCTAATAACTCGGTAATACATGAAAAACACCACTAAACATCCATACCCTAGCCAGGATTCGAACTCCGGGACTCCTTGGTTATAGGCCTAACAATTCAATTCAATATAACTTTATTATCAATTATTAATTACAGTTGCCTCCCCAGAACCCACTCCGGGTCCGGTCGTGCAACCACCGCGCGATTCGCGGTGGCTGATTGCAGAGCCGGGCGGATTGGATCCGGTTTGGCTAAAAAAACAGTTAAATCTTAAAACCTATACTCCTGCTGACAAACAGATTAAAAGGTGTCAAAATGATATACAGGGTGGACCATTAATAATAGGCAATATTCAGAGATAGATTCTTTGGGTCAAAATATGAGGATATAACCAAATATGCTTTAGTAAAATGTTGCTGTGGAAAAAGATACAGGGTGTCAAAGTTCAAATTATTTTTTTGTTTTTTTTGCAGCCTCTTGACTGATCTTCGCCAAATTTGTTAGAGGAACTTTTTTATTCTAAGAAATAATAATGTATGTATTACATCACGTTAGATCATAGAGGGCGCCGCAGGACCTGTACCTGATGATGAGTTTTTTTCATATTTTTTTTGACGAAACGTTGTGGTACTTCTGACCAGAAAATCCGATGAGGGCGTCATTTCCACGTATAAAAGGCATACTTGGTAGAACTTGATAATTCCAACCGTTTTCGAGGAAAGTGCCGTTAAACATTTCAATAATTTTTGGAGACAAATTCAAATTTAATGAAACAAAGTGTATTTATTGAAAAAGTACAAAACGTAAGGGAAACAAAAGCGTAATAACAGCGTAAACTCTTTCTCACTTTCTTATGAACCAATGGATTATTTTCATTGTATTGAGATAAATACATAAATCAAGAGATTGTCTAAAATAAGGATCTAATCTTATTAGAAGAACAAAAAATAACTTAAAAGTTGACTTAATGACATTATAAGCTTTCCCCTATGCAAAAACCCCATTGCTGCAACTTACAGTAAATGTTCGATATGGTCTCCGCCTACTTCGATGCCTTTTCTAATTCTATTCATAAAAGATTTTTTTACACTGAAAAATACTTTTTCCTGTCCTCTAATAAAATTCGCTGCGTTTTGTATTTTGTCCCACAGTTCTTCCCTTGAGTTGATAGTATTTACATAGACTAAGGACTCAATATGTCACCACACATAATAATCCAAAGGATTATAATAAAGACTCCATGGTGGCCAAGCAAACTCAGTCTCATCTAGATAATTCCTGACTTCAATGGAGAAATGAGGGGGAGCTCCATCCTGCATGAATCACATTCTGTTCCGTATGTCTAGCATGAAGGCATGTAATAATCAGCAAAAGTATTTTGAAGAAAAAACATATAAGAGTGTCCATTTAAATTTGGAGAAAGGACAAATGGTCCCATAATTGATCGCCGATGATACCACACCAAAAGTTAATCTTAAATTCTTGCTGAAAATGCCTTTCTTTAACGGCATGAGGATTTTCTACTTCCCAGTAATGGGTATTTCTCCAATTAAATACGCCTCGACGAGTAAAAGTTGCTTCATCGGTAAATAAAGTGTTCTTGACAAAATTTCGATCCCTGTTGTGTTTATTTAGAACAAATTGACAAAATTGTAGCCTTTGTGGAAGATCCCTTCGAAGTATGTTTTGTACAGGAGTGAGATGATATGGGTAGAAACGTTCTTTAAGTAAGACTCTTAGAACAGGTTGTTTACTCACCCCTGTTGCCGCTGCTATCTAGGCATTGTAAATAAATAAGTTAAAGAAATTAGAGGGGGCGAGCGTAGGTGCGTCTTTACTATGTACATACTTCGGTATGCGATGTAAAGCAACGACAGGCGCGGTTAGTACTTGGATTGGTGACCATTCCAACGGAAACCGCGTCCTCGCCTCACACATCTTCCAGCGGCTTGTATATCAGTGTATGCGCGGAAGCTATACAACCTTAGGCGAGGGTTGTATAGGAGATATACCATCCTTCGGAGGGGATGTAAAGCCGTCGGTCCCTTGTCTATTAAATGTTAGGCAAGTAAAAGATCCCTACTCTTCTTAAGGGAAGAGGTTCGGCAAAATTCCTGGTTGGGGGTAGCTCGTCTACAGGCGTCGGTGTTAGGCCTCAGTAGCGGAAATAGGCCGACGTTAAATAAATGTATAATAAAAAAAAAAAAAAAAAAGAAATTAGCTCAAGGAACACAAGAACAAAATAAAATGATTAAATGACGTAAGTGACAGAACTAAGACGTAACCAAAGCACGCTTTTCAATAAATATACTTTGTTTCATTAAATTTAAATTTCTTTCAAAAAATTATTGAAATGTTTAACGGCATGTCAAGTGGTAATAATTATTCTGCACTATAAAATTAACCAAAATACTTTTTAGCATATTCTCTACAAAATATAATTTTCAAATATTCAATAATAAATTAAATAAGTTGCAAAACTAAATCGATAAATAAATTCTACATTCTTTCCAAGTTAAATTTTATCATTCATATTTTATTTCTACAGTATAAATTCGCTATTTAACAAGCATAAAGGATGTAAAGTTTCATATTTCAATATCAGCTTGTAACCGCGTTGAGACATAAACTTTAAGTCTACCTTTATAGGAATATTGCTGAATAAGTATTTAGGAATCATATAAATAGTCCAGGATTGATACACACATTACTTACTTACTTATTGGTAGTCAGTCAACGAGCACCTACCTGATGCATCTCCCCCATTATGGACTGGTAAGATCTTTTTATTTTATATTTTATATTTTTTATTATTTGAACTATTTTCCTTGTTTGTTATTTTTACCTGCAATAAAATGTTGGTATCTTTTTGTTTTACATCTTTATTTTACTTCTAATTTAACCTCTCGCAAGCCAAGCACCCCCGGCTCGTGACACATGGTGGAGGCGCCTAGCTTCATTCTTAGGGTTTTTATTCTTCCTAATAAACCCAATGTTTTTTTATTGTATTTCCATTAGCCCGTGGCAACTGGCTGGAAATATGATTGAAAATATTTTTTTTAATTGGTAGTCGTATTTTAGCCCGTGTCAACTGGCTAGTACGTAGTACTAATTTTATCCTCCAATTGTGGTATTTCTAGTGCCCGTGTAAAACTGGCTGGAAATAAAACAGTAAAACAAAAAAATAAGAAATATTATCCGTATTTCAACCGAGTGTCAGACTGGTTGGTACAGGGTAGTATTTTTCTCCCCCCGTATTGTGGTATTTCTAGTGCCCGTGTAAAACTGGCTGGAAATAAAACAGTAAAACAAAAAAATAAGAAATATTATCCGTATTTCAGCCGAGTGTCAGACTGGTTGGTACAGGGTAGTATTTTTCTCCCCCCGTATTGTGGTATTTCTAGTGCCCGTGTAAAACTGGCTGGAAATAAAACAGTAAAACAAGAAATAAGAAATATGATTCGTATTTCAGCCGAGTGTCAGACTGGTTGGTACAGAGTAGTATTTTTTTCTACCCCTTTACCTCGATTTAACCCCAATACCTCTTACATATATATTTTTTAATCTTGATTTAATTTTCATTTTTTTCTATTAATTTTTTAAAGTAATTTTAAAATCAGTCGAATCAATATTTACTGTTGGAAGGTTATTTTATTAGAGTTTTTTTCAATATTCCTTTAAACTTTTTTTAACGCCACGAAAAAAGCTTGGGAGGAGAGAGCGCCAGGAGAGGAGAATACTTAAATTAGATTTACCAAATCACACTAATGTCCAAGTAAGAGAATCAGGGTTACCTCTTACCCCTGGTTCAGAACAAAATAATAGTAAAAAACATTTTGTCTTTCCTGAAGGAAATAAAAGCCAACAGAAACCTATTAGCAAAGAGTTGGCAGAAAAGTTAAAACGTTTATTTGGTGAGGACGATGAATAAAACAATCCTTTTTTAAAACTGATTTAAGGTATTTAGAAGACACTATTTGTGCTTACTGTGCTTTTTTTTATTTAAATAATAAGTATTTTTATATGAATAAACCATATTACATACGTAAATACATTCATATAACACAAATCATAATGGAGGAGATGAGTCAGGGTAGTTTTGCAAAAGGTACAAGGTATTTCTCGAAGAAAAATGTGGTAAGATTTACAATATTTAAAATATTAAATGATAAATTGACAGTGAAAATAAAAATATATAAATTAGAAAAGAAAGGAAAGTATATAAGTAACAAAAGGGGACAAGAAAACTTAAATAAAATTAAAATAGGTTGTAAAAAGGGAAATACCGACAGACAGAAAATAGAGATTAGGGTGGTTACATACTATCCAACCTTAATAAGAAGTAAAAATCGAATGAATAGGAACTATAGGACTAGGAAAAAGTATTACATACAGAATGACAGAGCGAATGAAATTGAGATGAAAGAGAGATTGACTAGAAAATGTGAGACAGGGTTATATGACAAAAATAGGGACAGACTAGGGAAACATAAACTTAAAAACTTTGAAGAATGTACACGAGAAATAAGTAAACAGAAATGCAATTTTAAAGTAACTTGTAATAACATATTTATAAGGAAATTAAATCATATCAGTAACAATGAGACTAAAACATGTAATGAAACACGTTGTAATTTAATATTCGAGAATAAAAGTTATGAGTGGGATCAGGTCACTGTGTCAGCCTTTGACATTTGATGCTATTTTGAGCAGAGATATTTTGTCTGAACCAAGGAAACATTTAGTATTAAGTGCGAAATAAATATATGATGATATGAAGTATATAGAAGCGGTGAAATGATACCGAAAATGATATGAAATAATTATGAATATAAATGAATAATGAACTCTTAATGTTGAAGGAGATAATGCATATGTATGGTGAGGGAACCACATATGATAAGTATTAGTTTTAAGGTATCCAAGGTTCAAACAGAATGTACATTCTCAATATGGTGCTCATGTGCGGAAGTTGTCACAAGACAGTCTACTTAATTTCTAGAAGTTTTAAAATATAAAATTCAACAATTTTTTTTTTATTGAAAGTATAATATAAATGTATTACAATTATTATGTCAAAGGTATGATTATGAAAATATATATCTATAAATGTTATAAGTAAATACATTCACAGGTATATAACACGCTAAATGATTAATTCAAATGGCAACTCCAAGTATTTTCCACTAGTCGTGAACCTGAAAGAAACAAAAAAAAATACATATTTTAAACAAATAAGTATAATGGAATATTTGGGAAAGTTTAATTAAAAAGCTACATGAACTTAAATTTTGTGGTAGTGAAACCATTCTTAGGAAATTTCACATAGAACTATTATTTGCGCACCTGCCTGATCGAATTTGATTTTCTACACTTGCTGTATGAATGTGACATTCTTTATGGAAACTAAAAGGATGTTAGGGTATATATTGTATCTAAGATTATTTTAAGTTTGAGGGGATTGTGCTATGATTTACAATACTAGGCAAAAGCTAACACAAAAATGTCAACATTAAGATTTTATAGGTAACTAAGATTTCGTGAAACTATTAGGTACTTATAATTTTTAGAAATTTGGACACCAATAATGTTTTGAACTTGTGTACATTTATGTACCGTATCACAGGACTCGTTCCAATTAAAGGCAGGCAAAACCATATTTGATGATAATATTAAATATAAATAATAATAGAATAAAGTTTTACTTTGATTTTGAAATATTTAGCTTGCTATATATACTAGTAAATTGTGAATACAATCCATCGCTAGGGTTTTTTAGTCAAAATAATAACCAGTAACGAAAAAATTTTTCATGTGGAAATTAGCCACTAGAGAGACGAAACGTCCCAGAAAGTAATAATAAATATATACTAGAAGTAGATGCAAGTTTATCAAACCTTTCTCCAGGTACTAGCCTCAATTGTGTAATACACAATACCGAGGAAGTATGAAATTTTCTTTTTTAACATAAAGCCCCACTACGCCACAAGTATAAGTAAATATAAAAAGCAAAAGTGTGCAATTATCGCTGTTAATAGGTGCATAATGATGCAAACTGAGTAAGTATAGAAAAGTACCAAGATAAAAGTATGTATAAGGGTACTTAAAAAACGTTATTATTGAAAAAGGAATTTATTGACAATGTGTGTATAATGTTATTGTAAGAAAAGAATTATGTCGACAATGTGTGTATAATTATATTGTAGAAGTATATTGAAAATATATGTATAGTATTACTGTAGAAAAATTAAATATGTGAACAATGTGTATACAAGAATATTTAATGAAAAAGTTTTTCTAAGGAAAAAATATATTTGTTTTAGAATGTCCAAATAGGTACATTATTAATAGGAACTGCAGTATGGCGCTATAATTTCAAAACTGATATATCGTTGGGGTATTTAAGTTAACGTTATAAATGGGCATTAAATAAATATCTCTTCAATTATCTAACAGCTTGAAAATGTAGTTCATGTTAGAACGAAGTTATATTAAAGTTATGTATAAACAATGCAAGGAAATAAATGTAATAAAATAATACACACAGTACAGAGGGTATAATGATAAGTAAATAAATGAGATAGAAAGATGTTTTTTTGTATCGAGAAATAGATTATAAATGCACACAATTTTCTTAAAATAAATCTTATTTTAAGTTGACAGATTAAAAAGGCGTGGTAGTATATTGGGGGCTAAAAGTAGTCAAATGAAAGGTATGAAATAAGAATATCAATCTTATAATTTTTCTAGTATAAAAGCTACTAATGATCATTAACATTGGATAATAAAACGTATATACATACGATGAACTTAAAAATCACTAAATATCATAGTTATGCAAATATCCATTTTACTTAGTCACTTAAAAAATGGGGTAGTGAAGCGCAAGTTATAGCCTCTCCTACTCAATTGTTAACCTCACCTTCGCGGTGAGTTCAATTTGAACTTGGTGCACCCTGTTTTCACTAACGAGGCTCTAACGACCGAGTAAGGGCGGAATAACCCTTACCTTTTGCCGTGAGCACATCCACCTTCTCACGAAGAGTGCGGTAAAAATAACCCACCGCACACAAAGGTTGCTTTTGGAATCGTTTGGTTACCCCATCGTCGCAGTCTCCTTCTGTGCCATGGGACCACACCACTCGCCTTCCGCAACCGAGCTGGTCAGTTGCATACCTGCTCCAGCTAAAACTTCAAATGCAGCTTCGTTTTCAGTCGATTAAGGCTTTAAAAAAATGATGGAGCGTTCAAGTGGGACAAAATCATCCGGAGGTAAAATACCCTCCCGATCGGATCTCCGGGGGAGGGTGCCCACAGGGACACCTCATCGAATGTCGAAAAAACACCGACAAGTTAAATCCAACAAAATTAATTCTTTCATCTACGGCGCTTGGAATGTTCGTACTTTGAACGACAGCACTCGCACCGATCGGCCTGAAAGAAGAACTGCTCTAATAGATAGAGAACTTCACCGACTCAATGTTGACGTTGCAGCTCTCAGCGAAACTCGATTTTTGGAGGAAGGCTCTCTCACAGAAAAGTACTACACCTTCTATTGGAAAGGTCTTCCCACCAATTCAAGAAGACAACATGGAGTAGGATTTGCCGTTCGAAATTAACTTGTATCCAACTTAACACAAGTACCACAAGGCCTATCCGAGCGTCTAATGCTGCTACGCTATGAGCTATCAGATGGCAACGCGGTAAATCTAATAAGCGCCTACGCTCCCACTCTGGATGCAAGTCACGAAACCAAGGAAAGCTTCTATCAACAGCTGGAAGAAACCCTCTGTAGAATACCTAAAACGGAACGACTCGTTATTCTTGGCGATTTTAACGCTAGAGTAGAGAGAGATGCATACACCTGGCCAGGCATCATAGGCAAGAACGGTTTGGGCAACATGAACGCTAACGGTCAACTACTCCTAACTAAATGCGCCGAACATGATCTAGTTATAACAAACACCATTTTCCGACAAAAGGATAAATTTAAAGGCACCTGGCGTCACCCCAGATCAGGTCACTGGCATCTACTGGACTATGTTATCGTACGTAGGAAGCATCTCAAGGACGTCCAAATTACAAAGGCGCGCATTGATAGCGAATGTTGGACCGATCATCGTCCTGTTGTCTCTAAAATGAAAATTGTTATGAGACCCAAACACCGAAGAACTCAAGTAAAACGTAGACTCTGTCTCTGTGTTAGTAAATTGCGTGACCAACAAACCGTCGAACAGCTAAAGCAAAAAGTTCAAGAGAATTTGAGTGCACTAGAAGAAACCAATTCTGTAGATGTCGCTGCTACCTGGACACAAATTAAAGATAGTTTAAAAAGTGCGAGTGAGGAAATTCTTGGCACTGCAGCAAGTAAAAAACAGGAGGACTGGTTCAATGATAATGAAGCTTTTATACAAGAACTTCTTGACCGCAAACATATTGCCTTCTAAAACGCTATCAACCACCCCAATGACTCATCAAAAGCAGAAGCTTTTACCCAATCTAAGTATGAAACGCAACGCGAAATTAGAAGAATAAAGAACGAGTGGTGGGCAAGCAAGGCCAGAGAAATTCAAAGGTACGCCGATTCACACGACTACAGGAATTAACGCTGCATCTAGAGCACTCTGGGGACTTAGAGAGAGAGTATTTGACAACCACCACCTTGCTTTGTCAACGAAAATGGCTGTCTACAGAGCAGTTGTCATTCCAACACTGCTATATGGATGTGAAAGCTGGGTCACTTACCGTCGTCATGTGAAAGAATTAGAACGTTTTCAGCAAAGATACCTCAGAAGTATGATGAAAATCCGTTGGTTCCATCACATATCAAACGTGGAAGTACTCAGGAGAGCAAACAGTCTTCCGATTGAGGTGCTTATTTCAAGAGCACGCCTAAGATGGGCAGGTCACGTTCATCGTATGCATGATAACCGCCTTCCTAAATGTATACTTTATGGTGAATTGCTAAGCGGTAGAAGAAGGCGTGGCGGTCAACGAAAGAGGTTTAAGGACGCTCTCCATGAAAATCTAAAATCCTGCGGTATTGCAGACGAGCAATGGGAACAACTTGCAGCGGACAGAACCGAATGGCGAGGGGTTGTGGCCAGCTATCAAGGAAATGTTGCTGCAAGAAGGCCGAATCCAAGACCTAACCAGGTCTATGTTTGTCCTGACTGCGGTCGACATGTGCTCTCCTGAATTGGCCTCTATAGCCATAGTCGTGTGCACCGTAGATGAATGGGAATTACAATAGTCTACACCTTTTACTTGTTTTTTATTGTACACAATTTATCGACTGTAACATTTTTATACTCGGACTCGAGTAACGGCTAATAATAATAATAATAATAATAATAATAATAATAATAAAAAATCTCAACAATAATGATACTATTTTATACTTATACTATTCTTTAACTTTGAGAAAGAAAAAATTTAAAAAAAGGGAAAAATAGTAGTTAAGAGGTCTTGAAATAAATACCTACATCACTATATTTTATAATTAAGGATAAATTGTAATAGATTAACAATTCCTTATTGTGTAATTTAAATATAGATCAGTAATATTTAAATATTAATAAGAAATGAAAACTTAAATTGTGACAAAGATATGACAAATAATAAATAAATAGATTAGATAAATAAAACTTTAATTATCGAAGAATGTTATGAAGGAACTATTTTTAAATATAAGGACTTACTTGGGTTCTATTCTTTGTTTCATGTTGAATGCACACGGAGCACTGACGATGGCAAATGACCCACTCCACACGAACCCCAGAATTAGCATCTAACCCTTAACACACAATGTGGCTAGATCGAGGAACTGGAAAAGGTTGAGTACACCAATAGGTACCCATATCGCAGTCCCAGGATAAGATGTTTTTTTGTCTCTCAGAAAAAATTCCGGTACGAGTTTCGTCTTCTGTTAAGCAACTAACATAAGGGAATAGCATCTTGGCATTTTTTCCAAATTTGCGCACTCCGCAAATTTCTGTCGCCATATTCTCCAAGTTCCTGCATAACAGAAGTACAATTAAACAACTGAAATGGAATTGAGACAACCCTAATGGAACCCTCCGAATTTACACTAGTTCACAAATGTTTACACTGGTTTTCGTAAACAGTAACTAGAAAAATAAGCAACAAGGGGTACATAAACATCTATTGGCCTAGCAGTTAATATGGGTCATTCACCTTCTACAAGATAAGAAAATGTAACAGGTCAAGAAAGCTGACTCACTTACCCACTAATTTCCACCTGGAGATTCCCAGCTAATAACTTCAACCGATGCTGAAAATGGGTTCCACCGTTCGCCACATAGTGTTAAAAAGTAAAATAAAACTACACAAACTTACAAACAATAAAACTCCGCGCGGTATCAAACCAAAGGATAGCCGACTGGAAGCGCGACCCACATAAAATGACAATTATTGTATGTAGTGCTGCCAATATCTTGAACTAAAAATAACTTACGTGAAGTAGACTGCGGAAAGAGACAGGACCGAACTAAGCCAGTGCTATAAAAATGTGTGCCAAAAACTTTTTATTAATTGACTCTATTAAAAGACTAAATTTTTGTTTTATTATTGTTGATTTTCCTTTATATTATTTGCCATTTTATTTTTCAGATATTGTATATTAATTGTACGACATGCGGTGTGTTCCACCACATATAATTATTATATGCTTTATATTTTCTTATTTTTCATTATTTTGATAAACGTGTTGTAATTGTATTTTTATAGCATTTTAACTAATTACCGGCAGTTAAAGCTGGTGGCCAGCTATTCGGAAGGGGGAAATGTGTCAAGTAGTAATAATTATTCTGCACTATAAAATTAACCAAAATACTTTTTAGCATATTCTCTACAAAATATAATTTTCAAATATTCAATAATAAATTAAATAAGTCGCAAAACTAAATCGATAAATAAATTCTACATTCTTTCCAAGTTAAATTTTATCATTCATATTTTATTTCTACAGTATAAATTCGCTATTTAACAAGCATAAAGGATGTAAAGTTTCATATTTCAATATCAGCTTGTAACCGCGTTGAGACATAAACTTTAAGTCTACCTTTATAGGAATATTGCTGAATAAGTATTTAGGAATCAAATAAATAGTCCAGGATTGATACACACATTACTTACTTACTTATTGGTAGTCAGTCAACGAGCACCTACCTGACGCATCTCCCCCATTATGGACTGGTAAGATCTTTTTATTTTATATTTTATATTTTTTATTATTTGAACTATTTTCCTTGTTTGTTATTTTTACCTGCAATAAAATGTTGGTATCTTTTTGTTTTACATCTTTATTTTACTTATAATTTAACCTCTCGCAAGCCAAGCACCCCCGGCTCGTGACAGGCACTTTCCTCGAAAACGGTTGTAGTTATCAAGTTCTACCAAATGTACCTTTTATACGTGGAAATGACGCCATCATCAGATTTTCTGGTCAGAAGTACCACAATATTTCGTCAAAAAAAATATGAAAAAAATTCATCATCAGATACGGGTTTGCGGCGCCCTCTATGATCTAACGTGATGTAATAAATAAATTATTGTTTCTTAGAATAAAAAAAGTTCTTCTAGCAAATTTGGCGAAGATCAGTCAAGAGGCTGTTGAGTTATTGCAAAAAAAATGAAAAATAATTTGAACTTTGATACCCTGTATCTTTTTCCACAGCAACATTTTACTAAAGCATATTTGGTTATATCCTCATATTTTTGCCCGAAGAATCTACCCCTGAATTATGGCCTATTATTAATGGTCCACCCTGTATATCTGAAAAATAGATTTTATAAAACTTAAAAACTACAGATTTTTTACAACTTTCACATTTCATAATTTAATTTTGACACTGACGCTGACACCTCAACTTAAACAAGGAGCCATCCACGGGGTGTGACAACGCCTGGCTGCGCATAGGCTGGCCTAAACTGTGGTTTTTTAAAAATTTTGGTTTTTCGAGAATTTTGATTGTTTTGTTGAAAATTTTTGAATGAAAATGAATTTAGAGACAAAAATGTACAAAAGAAAAAATAATAAACGGGATAAAAGGAAACAAACAGAAAGGAAGGAGGGGACAGGAAAGATTTAAACATTCAAAAGGTACAAAATATCAGTAAAGGTGGATAGGATAAGCGAAAGTTATAGTTGGTGAAGTTTGGCCGTGGAAGATCGGTAACGTTTGGTATGGTAGGGTGTTTTATCCGAAATGGCGCATTATGCTGTCTAATCTGTTTAATGTTTCTTGTTAGTGGACTGTCGCCCAGCTTGAAGGAATAGAATTTTTGTGAGATGTTCTGGACGTAGTCCGCTATTGGGGTTATGTAGAGGCAAAGTGTGTACAAGTCTCTGAGGGAGGTATACCTTCCGGAATTAGAGATGAGGCGCATAAATTTGTGTTCAAACACTTTTAATTTTCTGTCGTGGCCGACTTGCTGCACCCCAGCGCCAGTGGCGCCACGTATGTGATGGACGGTCTGACCACCATTGTGTACAACAATTTCTTATTTTGCCGGTTAAGTTTGATACCCCTGAACATGAATGGATACAGACTAACACGTAAGCTTTGAGCCACTGAGCCGGTGACATAGTGGATATTGTCAAAAAATTAACATGGGTTTTTAGAAAATGTATTCTACGATCAGTGGCAGCAGGGAAACCTTATATTGTTCTTTTAAAAAAATACGAGACACTCATAACTTAAATATTTTTAAAAATAGAGGACATAGGGTTAAAACCATTTTGTACGAAATTTCAAGATTTTCAATTGCCACCATGTGCATTTATAACGCTCGGCTGGTTCTTTTTGAGATGTTTAAGACTTAAACAATATATCTCGATTCACAAATGTTCGAGCACCAGCATTAAACTACCATATCTTTAGAATTTACTCATCAAATAGAAAGGAAAAGCAAACAAAATATCTGTTACTTTATAAGCTTCTCTTTTGTGCTATACCACTTTTCCATTAAAAATACTTTTTGCTATTATAAAGTGGTAAACATTTCTCTATCGAGTATCAACTAAGATTTATAAAAATCCATTCATTGGAACCAGATTCCGAGGTTTATCGGTTTTTAATTCTAACGGCACTGCATTAGATTTTGATTTGAATAATTCGTTATCATGAATGTGTGATACTGTCATTCCTGGTATGTTTCTGACTTTATGGTTACTTTATCAGTCTTTTAGTGTACAATAAAATATCCTGCAGGTCAGTTTCGGTCTCATTAAAAATGTTTCAGCACCTTTCCTGAACAGCTTGTCCGCTTTCTCATTACTTATGTAGTTTTGATACCCTCGCATTCACTTCAATAGCACAATGTTTTATTCAACCAGTTTCGTCGGGGAACTACTTGCCACTATAGAAGGTGCTTTCTGAACTTTGAGAGCTATCAGTAATTATGCGAATCCTCCTCAGGGTACGACCAGAATCATTTCTTGTGCGCAGGCGTCTATGGCTGTTACACTGTATTACTCAGGTTCAGGCTGATTCCTGTCAGTTAACCTCCAATACGATTTGGCGCTTTTCATTCGTCAATAAACCTTATGTTTCATTTGAATGTATTCGCATTTGCTTTGTTACTTCCTAAGCTTATATACCCGTACAAGTTTTCGTGCATGAGGGTATGAGTTCCACTATTAAATGTAATGATATTAGGCCTCCAATTTTCCGGCTTTGTACTAACAAATAAGGGCGATATAGATTACTACCAGTAAGTACTACAAATGCCGCGTAGTTTTGATGAGCGCTTTGTCTAGAAAAGCTTACAGTTTAGTATCTAAAATCGAATCAAGTAACTAGCCTTATTGCTTACCTGTGGTTCTTTTCCCCGAAATTGCATTTTGCTCAGCCTTTGAAGTTGACAGTCACCACAGTAATCTTTTTCAAATCAACGGACAGCTCTTCCCATGTACATCATTGGTCTATCATATTGAAGGTCTTTTTCATCATTTCAGGTGCAGGATTCTTAAAATTTTATTGTTAAAAGGATGGGGGGTCGTTTGCCTATTCCTGCGTATTTATTCCTTGCGGTTGGTTCTAATTCAATCAGAAGTTCGTTTAACACCAGATGTCAGAGGGGAGATGAAAAAGCTCTCTCTCTGTAGGCATCATCTCGTTACACACATCCTCAGTAGTGGATTCCAGCACGGTATGAACTTTTCTTGTACTGATTGTCAACTCGATCCATCTTGTTATTGACTGACCTCCCCACATCTCTTCACTGCTCAGTTTAAAGACTCAAATGAGATCCCATGTCTACAAAGGTTTGCTTACTGTTTAAAGTCCTTTCTATTCTATAAGTAAATTCATCAGTCGAAATTAATATTCAAAAATTGTATTTAATCAATTAATGTTGGCTTATTCCCACTTAGCCCAATAAAATGGGAAAATTTGGATGAAATAATTCAAAGCGGGCTGAAATTTTGGAAACGGTACTTTTTAACATATTAAAAGTCCCACCCGTAGACGCCGGCAGAGGGGAGGGGGGAGAAAATAAGTTAAAAAATCGGTTTTTCGCAGAAAAACTCGGAAAGTATCAATTTTACTGAAAAATATATACACGTGAAAATTATAGGTAATAAGAATCTGCAGAATTCGGTTCTTTTAAAAACTTCTTACGACCTTTTGAAGCCGAGATAAATTTTTTTGAAATTTTGACAGTTTTGCGACGCAACGGAAATGTGCGCGTTCTTCGCTAAAATCACAAAAATGGTAGTTCGGATCGCAAAATCTTTCAAATGAAAGTTGTAGAGAATTCGATTACGAACAATTTGCTTTTATTTTTCATTTCCGTTCGATTAATATTGGTAGAGTTATAAATTTTTAAATATCTTTATAGCGCGCTATCAGAACACTTGTTTCATGATAAAATCGCTAAAAACTCGAAAACGATAGATCGTACGCATATAGTGTATCTAATGAAAGTTAAAGAGAATCAAATTTTGAATATATTGGTGTATGTACAAAATCGTTTTGATGACGAGTGAATGGAGATAAAAGGGAGACACATGAAAAATTGACATTTTCAAGTGCATTTTGACAAATGATTTTTTGATTGGCTTATTTATTATTAGGCATTAATTGCACAAAAGATTTTTTAAAGAGAATTAAATTGTCTGTAAAATGAGCTCCAAGCGACCTCCATACGATGAATGGTTCACGAGTTACAGCTGTTTAAAACTATGAGCAAAAATTTCTTTTTTTATTATAAATTAAGATTTTCCTGCAAAAACTGTGTATAGCAATTTTTTAAAAATTGGTTTTGACCTATTTTTATTAGTTTATATGCATATGAAAGTAATGCAATAGCATAAGTTGTTCGCAAGGTATATTTTATTTAAAAAAAAATGTTTTTGTTCAGAAAAATTCAACCAATACTATTTTTTAATTCCTTTTTTTGCATATATCGTCGTCTCTTTTGACTTTAGGAAAAAATTAACCTAAATGAACGCTTACAAAATTTTTTACAGAAAACACTTTTTCCTGTATGATTTTCAATAAGTCGACAAGGAACTGACGATTGAAAATGCGGTTGATTTTTAATTTTTAGCAAACAGGCAATTTTCGTCACGTCTGAAGTACAAAAAACTACATTTAACAATATTTTTTCACTTTTTGAGGTATCAGAATTTATTCTGTGAGCATTTCTAAGTTGTTTCATACTGGACCCATATTTTTTTGAAAATAATAATAAAAAGAAATTTTTGCTCATAGCTTTAAACATCTGTAACTCGTGAACCATTCATCGTATGAAGGTCACTTGGAGGTCATTCTACAGATAATTTAATTATCTTTAAAAAGCCTTTAGTACCATTAATGCTTAAAGCCAATCAAAAAATAACTACTTGTCAAAATGCACTTAAAAATGACAATTTTTCATGTTTTTCCCTTTTATCTCAATTCTCTCGTTATCAAAACGATTTTGTACATACACCAACATATTCAAAATTTGATTCTCTTTAACTTTCATTACATACACTATATGCGTACGATGTATAGCTTTTGAGTTTTTATAAATTTTATCATGAAACAAGTCCTCTAAGATAGCGCGCTATAAAGATGTTTAAAAATTCATATCTCTGCCAACATTGATCGAATGGAAATGAAAAAAATCGGCAGCTACTGGAAGCGGCTGGAACCTCCCCACTCGGTGGATCTTTGAAGCCGAAAAGAGCATTAAAATATGTGACAAAACGGCACTAAACGTAATCCGATCTCATCCAAAACCTTTTCAGATCTTCTGGGGCACTAAAAAAACCCTCAACTTAATGAATTTACAATCATCTATGCGAGTTATTACCTACATTATCGCTCGTTGAATAATATACTATTAGGATATTAACAACTTTAACATCACTTGAACGACTAATGGCCAGTTTCTGAAACGTTAAATAGAGTTAATTATTCGTTTACTGTCATAGTTACAACTGTGACAACAATTGTTACTATGGCATTTATTAATAGATAACTTTATTTTACGTTTCAGAAACTGGCCATTAGAAAGTCTAGTTATCCTAAATACTACAGATTTGTAAAGCAACAAACTGAAAACTGGTAAAGTGATAATGTATAATAAATTCACCAACGATGTTACAGAAAGCATATGATATTGATATTGTTACATCTACCTTTAAAGTTTGTGACAATCCACTAAAAGTTACAAATATGCCAAAATCTTATTAACATGACATGACACCAACGTTATCGGATGACAAACGATGACAATGACAACCGTGAAAATTTGCTCATTGCAATCCGATCGCTCATGTCATGCGAAATGCGATTTATGCTTCATATTTGCTTTGTTTTAAATTTTTTTCACGGAAACCAAATCGTAAGGGTGGAAGTGTGATATATCGTTGAAATCAGAATTTTAACTGCTTTTCAATGGTTCTGTTACAAATTGAAAGTAATTATAAAATAAACAACTTGTTGCGTCAAAATGGCACTAAACGTAATCCGATCTCAACCAAAACCTTTTCAGATCTTCTGGGGCACTAAAGAAACGCACATGCAAAGTTTAATTCAAATCCGTTCAGTGGTTTCGGCGCTATCGTGCTAACACACATACACACATACACACACACACACACACACACACACACACACACACACACACACACACACACAGAGACATTTTTCAAAAACCACTTTTTTCGGTTCCTAGGACCTCAAAACGTAAAGATTTGATGTTATCTCAATTTTCGTTTTTGAACCAATTTTAGTAACCTCTCACAATTTTATGGTGGAGAGGTTAACAAAATAAAATTGTTTGTAATCAAATTCTCTACAACTTTCATAACAATTTGCAATCCGAACGACCATTTTTGAGATTTTAGCGAAGGACGTGCGCGTTTCCGTTTCCGCGCGATTTTTATTACCTATAATTTTCATGAGTACATATTTTCCAGTAAAATTGATACTTTCCGAGTTTTTTTGGCAAAAATCGATTTATTTTACCTATTTTCTCCCCCCATCCCCTCCGCCGGCGTCTACGGGTGGGGACTTTATTATGTTAAAAAGTACCACAAAATAAGCCCGTTTAGGCCCACCCGAATTAGGGGCGTGTCGGCCCATCGGGGGCTTCCCCTGGGAAAGTGATCGGAAAGGACCCTAGGGCTTAGCTAAATTTTTAAATTTTAAATTACAATAATGAAAAATTATCCCGTCTATGTCATCCGCGCCACGCACGTCCGTGACATTCCGGAGGTTTCAAATATTTTGTCTGTGTACCTCGGTTTTAATAAAAATACAATGTGGGACTCTTTCTCCTGTAATATTCTTAGGTTCTTGAGTGTCCATTAGGGTGTCCATTTAATAATATTCCATATACTATTATACAAAATTTTATCTACTGTTTCACATTAGGTGTTCTTACAACTACTCTGCTTGTTGTCTAACTAAATATTAAAATGTCTAATGGCAAAAATATGTCACCCTAGTACTCAATATGTTTCCCTATCACTAATATAATAATATGCAATACCAGCAGTAACATAGTAGTAGAATAGAATTGCATTGATGAATATAAAAAGAAGTATCAAGTCGCCAAAAAACTGTTTTCTGAAAAAATTCACACAGCTAAAAATAATTTCTTTAAGAACAAAATTATAAATTCAGCTAATTGCAGTAAAACCATTTGGCAACTGGTAAATTCCAACCTTGGTAAGGTAAAACAAAAGGCTACCCCCCTATAATGACGCAACAATTACGACCAAGCCATTGCAAATATTCAATGCCTTCTGTGAACAATACACCACTAGCATTGGGCAATTACTTACACAAAATTTAGACCCAAATCATATTGACTGCATTCTTCCGGATTCAATTGGTAACTCTATTTTTGTTAAGGAATTAACAGTTGATGAACTTTATCTGGCTATGTCGCAACTTCAAAATTAATCTGCCTGTAGTGGTCTGGATGATGTACCGGTTTTTGCACTAGAATTTATCTGGGACATGATCCAATTTCCCTTATCTTACCTTTTTAATATGTCCCTGAGAACAGGAATTTTCCCATCTTATCTAAAAGCTGGCGAGATCACGCTAGTCCATAAAAAAGGAGATCCTGAAATAATTGAAAACTATAGATCTGTTACTGGACTATTGAGTTTTCTAAATAGCCTGAAAAATTATTTCAACCGAATTGAGTCATTTCTAGATAAACACAAACTGCTGTCAGTAAACCAACAGGGGTCTGGGAAAACCACTCAACCTGTACTGCAGCAATGTCGAATTAATCTATAAATCACTAGACGGACAAAACCCTGCATTAGTTTTATTTTTTGATCTCACACGTACATTTGATTGTGTTGGTAGGGATTTTTATTAACAAATTGTTCATGATGGGCATCAGGGGCTGCATGAATGATTAGATAGTCATTTCTGACAAACCGGAAAATCAGAGTTAAAATTGGCCAAGAGTTTTCTGATTCGGAGATCTGAAATATGGCGTATCACAAGGCAGTGTTCTATCACCACTTTATTTACACTTTTCATTAAGGATGTGGGAAAATATGTAGGGAATAACTTGGATATACAATTAGTTTTGTACGCAAATAACACCACAATCGGCTTATCTGCTTCCTCAGAACAGGAGCTACAGTGCAATGCACAAATATTGCTCTCTGAATTCTACAGGTGGTGTTGTAGAATTAAATTAAAGAAATTAATTAAAACAAATCGAGGAAAGTTCTCACAAAATAATTCAGTATGCACGCTCACGATACCAGGTGTAATACTAATATTCACATTTCAAACTTCAACTTGTCAATGTATGAAAAGAGTTCTTATTGTTTCTATAGTCATATTTTCAATAATTTGCCCTATATTTGCCTATAATTAATTTGAACTATATACCTTGTTCGTACATATTAAGTTATGCACTTTGTCTTCAAATTTTTTGTATGACTTGTTATTTTACTTCTACATGTATAATTAATTACTAGCAATCAATTGACGTTGTCAATATATTTTATGAGATCCTACGATAATAAAGTTATTATTATTAATAACAAGTAAACGTGTGATGAGCTTTGAAGTACTTGACCTAGATACCCAATTTTTTTAAACATTTATTTAACGTCGGCTTATTTCCGCTACTGAGGCCTAACACCGACGCCTGTAGACGAGCTACCACCAACCAGGAATTTTGCCGAACCTCTTCCCTTAAGAAGGGTATGGATCTTCTACTTGCTTAACATTTAATAGACAAAGGACCGACGGCTTTACATCCCCCTCCGAAGGATGGAATATCCCCTATACAACCCTCGCCTAAGGTTGTATAGCTTCCGCGGATACACTAACATACAAGCCGCTGGAAGATGTGTGAGGCAAGGTGCCTATTATACATTTCTCCAGCCAGCACACTAGATTACTTCCCGGCTGCGAATACTTAAGTACTCCAGGAATTTCTTCGACAGTATCTAAAATTAGTGGTTCCGCATTTAGTGCCCTGCGAGACCATGTACGACCCCTATAAGTAACGGGTTGAAAATGTCCAGCTGATACAAAAGTTCTTTCATGGGGAACGTGGATACCGGAATACCGTTCCGTATAAAAACTTGACGAGCATTTTCGCCTGCCGCGCCATAACAAAGTACAATATTTGTCCACTCAATATTCGTAAAATTTTCCATCGTTAAGAACTTTTGAACACAGTAATTCGCTATTAACACGTAGAGATTTTTCATAAATTGTCCACGGCGTCGGCCGCTGCTAAATTTACCTGCTATTTGGCGACGGCGCATTAAAAATAAGCAACACGGTCAAGTGTCATATGAAAATTGATCAGTAACGTAAATAATGGATAATTATTCGCGATATTCAAAATTTATGCAAAAAGATGCGATTTTTTTATATAAATTATCTTTAAGTCGAAATTTGACTACTTTTGGGGACTGGAACCTACGCCAATCGTTTCATTTCAGTTTCTCGTGAATAATTCGAGATAGGGCCACTTCTGAGATCTGGGACCCACGCCAATCAATCCGGTGCGGGCGTATCAAAATACGTAAAAGTGACTACTGATATATGTTCCGTATGCCTTGAAAGAAAATGCGGGAGAATATTATTTTCCGACGGTTCCTCGCAAATAATTTGAGAAAGGTCCACTTCAGAGATCTCGAACCTACACCAATCGATCCAGCTTATGAAAATACATACAATTAGACACTAGTATATTAATATTTCTGTACTCCATGAAAGAAAATGCGAACAAACACCATTTTTGACACTTTCTCGTAAATGACTCGAAATTGGACAACTTTTCGAATCTTAGACTTGTCCCAATCGATTCTACGGAAAATAATACATCGAAAACGATTATAAAACCTTTGGAACCTCTTAAGGCCAGCGGAACCCCCCTTCAGCGTCTAGACTAATAGCCTGAAACATAAAAATCCGAAACTTAAGTTAGCGAAAGAATTAAAAAAAAGTCTTTTTGAACACTCAAATAATGGGTGTAAGCAAAATTACAGTCCTTGGTTTTATCTCTACATCTCCTATATTGACGATGACTGATATGATGACTGGATTATGTAATAGTCTAATAAAAACTCTCAAGTGCAATGACAATACCAAATGAAACGGTAATGTGCTCAAATAAGGAAGATGCAATTTTTTATTAGAGAAACTGCATCTTCCTGTTTTTAACTCAATTTAACTAAACACTAGCTCGTTTAGTTTGTATACAAAATAATTGTTAGATAACACATTCATTCAATCATCATTTTTATTACAATAGTAAACAGTCTAATTTCTGTGGTGTTTATTTATTATTTAGTAAGACTAGGAATGCATATTATCGATATTATCAAAAATCAAAACGTTTTAATAGTACACGGAAATTAGATTAAAAAACAGTGAATAGAAGAAATAATTTATAAAGAAATAATTTTCGAGATACGTACTCTCAATCGGGTTAGAAATAGATACCCCAAAAGTTCCTACCCCATTCAGGAACGGAAAGTCCCTTTTTTGCAAAAAATCACCCCTACCCAGGACTTAACGCTGGTTTTTCACTTTTATGTTGTAAACTGTTCGTTGGAAGAGAAAAAAGTATAGGAAATTTAAAAAATGTCGTTAAATTCCGTATAAAAAATATCCTATTGACTTTGTATGTAGCTTATTCCCACCTATTTCGCAGTAACAGCGTCCAAACTGAGGGGTAGTTGGGAGCGCACAGGTAAAAATCGATCTTATACGAAGTTTTACAGCGAATATATCATAACAGGTTACTTATTAAATTGGACAGGATTTTAATGAATAGGCCTACAGGGGAAATCACTTTAAAAAACGCACCGAGAGCTCTTTCTCAAGGGTGGTTTGGAAACAAGCCAAAACTCGCCA
This sequence comes from Leptura quadrifasciata, assembly GCA_963675555.1. Classification (NCBI taxonomy): domain Eukaryota; kingdom Metazoa; phylum Arthropoda; class Insecta; order Coleoptera; family Cerambycidae; genus Leptura; species Leptura quadrifasciata. The sequence continues at coordinate 109,017,049 of OY776674.1, read as the reverse complement.
GACTTGCATCATATACCGGTTTGTCCGGTTTTGAGATATTCGCTATGAAACTTCGTGTAAGATCGATTTTTACCTGTGCGCTCCAAACTACCCATCAATTTGGACGTTGTTACTGCGAAATAGGTGGAGATAAGCTGCAAAGCCAATGGGACATTTTTTATACAGAATTTAACGATTTCTTTTAATTCCCTATACTTTCTTCTCTTCCAGCGAACGGTTTAAAGATAAAAGTGAAAAATCAGCAGTAAGTTCCCGTTAGGGGTGTTTTTTGTAAAAAAGAGACTTTCCGTTCCTGAATGGGTTGGGAACTTTTCGGATATCTATTTCTAGCCCTATCGAGAGTACACATCTCAAATATTATTTCTATATAAATTATTACTTCTAAAAAAATGTTTACAGAATATTATTATTGTCCCAATAAACATTTTCAGTTATACAATACAGGTCTCGGAAGATATTTAAAAGAAAAAAAGTAACAAAAGTAATCCAGAGACAAAAAAAGATAACCGAAAAGTAACTCATAGATTTCTCTTAAGAAAATATTTTATTTTCAGTTTTAGTATAAAAATATAAAATAATAGATTCAACACAACATAAAAACTTAAACATTTAAACTTAAAACAACATAACTTGAATAATATTTGTAAGTCATTCTTTGCACGGCCGACTTTTTTTCCGCTTTATCACAGAGTGTCTTTCTCTTCTTTTCGATTTTTTAATTTAAATTTAAAAATTCGAAGAAAAAGAATAACTTTTAGACCTTTATCCATCCCAATTCCGACGCGCACAACATAAATTATTCACTCTTATTACAACCGAGTTTACAGTGTTGCCAAATCTGCACAAAATGATCAAACTATAAATACTTAAAACTGAAAACAAACACACATGGTATTTAGTTATTGTTGTCACCGAAGTTTTTGTCTAGGTTGTAGGCCCCTGTAGGTTGCACTTTCTGCACATGATAAGGATGCATCCCCCGTTTCGTTCAAAATACGCCACATTATAAATTCAGATACTCCAATTTGTACAAAAAGTCTGCGAATATTTACTCCACAATTTTCTTCGACAGCGTCTAAAATTAGTGATTCCGCTCCGCTTCCAATGTCCTCCGAGAGCATGTAAGACCCCTATCGTGAGCGACGGGTTGAAAATATCAACGGTTCCTTAAATGTTAAACAGCTGACACAAAAGTTCTTTCATGGAGAACGCGGAAGCCGGGATACCGTTCCAATGTACAATGTTTGTTCACTCAATGTTTGTAAAATTCTCTATCATTAAAAACTTTTAATCACAGTAATTCGCTATTAACACGTAAAGATCTATACGTAAACTATCGACGGTGATGGCCGCGGCTAGATTACCTGCTACTTGGCGACGGCGCACTAAAAATAAGTAGCAAGTTCACGGTCAAATACCATATGGAAACTGATCAGTGGGTAACACGAAAATCGATAATTACATTCAAAATTTATTTTCTTATTTATTTTTTTGTTTTTGGATAAATAAATATTGTTCCACGGATTTTAAAAATACGACGATTAATAGATCTGAATAATATGCCTGTATTTCAAAAAACACCCTGTATATTTTGGCAGCTATCAATTGTCAATCTGTCAATTTTATGTTAGGTACGGATTTATTAAATATATCAAACATTTTGTTTAAAAATATTGAAAAACAAGATATTGTCCTTCATTACACCAAATTCTTCTTATTTTCTGTACTACTCATGGTTCTGCGAATGTTACAAACTAAACGCATCGTTTTGTTTTCCACGTTTAACGGTAATGTACTGTTAAAAGGATTAGAACAGGTGTCATAGTTCAAAGGAATTTTCACTCCAGAAATGCTAGAAATCTTGAGTTGTGGGTTGTAGGAACTGTAATGAAACAGAAAAAATATAGATAAATTATTTTCAAGACACACTCAAGGTTGTATTTCCCGAGAATAGAATAGTAAACTGAATTGATCTTTAACGTTATTGATTATCATTCATTCATTGTCAGCGTTGCCAATTTATTAATTCATATCGAACAGACCTAATTCGTTTTTCCATAGCAATTGTCACATGATTAATGGGCACTGTGTATCATTCCAAAATGCATCCTGATTTCTTAAGTATCGAATGAATCTTCATGTTTTTCTCAAGGTAATTGACTTTTTTTCTTAATTACGCACAGAAATACAAAAGAAACATACTTTTTACAAAAATAGTTTAAACATTCAAATTTATTTCCATTTTACATAAACATGGAATGTACGCGTAAACTATTTTGGATAGGTCTTACACAATAGCACCTCGATATTGAAATTGTTTTTTTTTTCTATTGTTACGGTTTCTGTACCTCCACTGAACTTTACGAATGGGCCTCGAAATAAGTCGTAAGCAATAGGAAGGAGAAAGGGAAGGACCAGCGCCAATATCCATTGGCTGGATGTCGGTCTCGATAATTAGCGCCGAGTAGGACTATTATTCTTTGCTCCTAGATTATCTCTGTAGACCTGGACCGGCCTTCGTGATACGTGGGCCCGCGTACTTCTACCAGACCCAGCTCACAAATGTGAGATGTGTCGTGGTATTTTCTGCGGACCTCCCCTGGTCCTGGCTGTTGAACCTCGCTGGCTGAGGTCTCTTCTGGCGCTCTTCTTGTCTTGATGTTTTCTTTTTTCACCAGCTTGTCACCCCCGGGGGTAGTCATCGGTCGAGTTGGGTTTAGGAAGTTTTGGCTGGGACTGACTGCCGGTACGTAGCACATCAATTGATATCCTACCCCGCTTCTTTTCGGTCTCCACGGAGCAGGTAGGACAACGGGCGTCGGACGGTATGTTGTCCGACGCCCGCAAGGAGGTTGGGTTGGGGTTGAAAACGTCATGTCTCTGGTAGTGGTGGTCCGTCCTGGCGTATCTGAAACAGATCTGTTAGCGGGAAATAAAGGTTATACTTACCCGTTGTCCAGTAGCTGAACCCTCGGTCGCTTGTGCCTCGGGGCGTCGGCGGGGTCGTAATCAGTGGCCTGTCTGATCAGCGGGCTCCTCGGCGTGGGCGTACAGCTTCTTCGCTCGTTCCCGGATGACTTCAGTGACCGTGGTGTACTCCAGGTCTCTGACGATGTCTGCGGTTCTCACGTACCATGGGGCGTCAACTACCGTCCTGAGGGAGATGTTCTCCACTGCCTGGATTCTCTTCATGTAGGACTTCGCCTGGTAGCCCCACGCTACCGAGGCGTACGTCAGCTGCGGCTTGATGAGTGTCTTGATAAGCGTGAGCTTGTTCCTCAAGTTGAGTCGGCTTCCATTTCCCGTCATTGGGTAGATGAGGGCTCTCGTACGTCGGGCCTTGGCTGTGATGGCGTCCGTGTTTTGTCTCCACGTTAGGCTTCTGTCCATGACCACGCCAAGGTATTTGACGGTGTCGTGCCATTGGATGTCCTCGCCGTTCATGGAGACGTGTCCTGTGGGAATTTCTTTCCGCACTCGTCTGAAGAAGATGGCTTGGCTCTTGTCGGCGTTGACTGCGACTTTCCACTTCGTGCACCATTCTTCCAGGAGTGTGGCCGCTTCCTGGAGTTTTCTGGTTGCGTTTCTGGCCTTCCAGGATCTGGCAATCAGGGCGGTGTCGTCTGTATACAGGGCTAGGGCTGTGTGGTCGGTCCGGGGGAGGTCCGAGGTATAGATGGCGAACACGTGCGGTGACAGATCCCTGTGGAACTCCCGCCTCCACGGTCCTGTAGGTGGAGAGTTGGTCCGAGATTTTCACCCTTAGCTGTCTGCAGTGTAGGTAGGATCTCACTAGTTTGACGAGTTCGATGGGGTAACCCATACTCATCATTTTAGCTAGGAGACCGTCGTGCCAGAACCTGTCGAACGCTTTGGCGACGTCTAGGAACAGCGCCGCGGCGACTTGACGCTGGTTGAACCCCTTGGTCATCTCCTCGGTGAGGCGAAGCACTTGGAGTTCCGTGGAATGTCCTGTTCGGTACGCGAACTGTTCATCCGGGATGATGTTCAGCTCTTCTGTCTTCTTCCTCTTCAAGATGACCCGTTCTGCAACCTTGCTCATGGCTGGGAGGAGGCTGATGGGCCTGTAAGAAGACGGGAAAATTAGTTCTTTCCCTGGTTTAGGGATCATAATGACGTCGGCCTTTTTCCACCTGGCGGGAAAGTGCCGTAACCTTAACATCGCGTTTACGATGTTGACTAGTGCCGCTACTCCTTTCCTGGGCAGCTTTTTGAGAGCGATGTTTCCCATCTTGTCACATCCCGGAGCTTTTCTCGGCTTTAGGCTCCTCAGGATTTCCTTGACTTCCTCGGGGGTAGTCGGACGGATGTGGTGGTCATCTGGCAGGCGGCGGATCCTTCGTACTCTGCGTTCGACGTCGTCCACCCAGTCCTCGTCCTCGTCATCGAGCTCGTTCTCTCTGCACTGCAATTCTAAGCTGTCGGCGAACGCCTCGGCTTTTTCCTGGTTAGTGTAGACGATCCCTCGCTCTCCGTGAATCGGGCGCATAGGCTTCCTTCGGTTTTGCAGGGCACGTTGTGTGTTCCACATGCTTCTGTCCTGTGGATCCAGTGAATCAAGGTGGCGTTGCCACCCCTCCTGACGGTGTTCCTGGAGGGCGGCTTTCACTCTTCGGCTGAGGACATTGTACTCCCTTCTGTCGGCGGGGAGCCTGGTCCTCTGAGCCCGTCTCTTGGCGCTCCTTCTGTCCCTTATCAGCTGCCTGGTGACCTCTGGGAGGTTCGCCATCGGTGCTGGGTGTCTTCTTACTTCTATTTCCGTCGTGCTGGCCCTTATTGCTTCCAGGATCTGCTCCTCTAGGGTAATGATGGCCCTCTCAACGTCCTCCACGGTTTCTAGCCTGGGAATTTGTGCGATGTACTGCTGCAGGTGCTGCCGGTACGATTTCCAGTTCGTTCGTCTCTTCGTGAAGGTGGCGTTGTCTTCACCCGCGTGTCGTCCTAGGGTTAGGAAGATCGGGTTGTGCTCGATAGATCCCTCCGTTCTGGTGAATCTCTGCCTCGAGGGTCATCTCCTTTAGGATCGCGATGTCCAGTACGTCTGGCCTGTGTCTGCCGTTGTCGAAGGTGGGCTGGTCCGGTCTTACCACCAGCAGTTCGCGGGCGTGCTGTCCCAGGAACCTCACCAGCTCTCGTCCTCGAGTGTTGGTTATGCCGCTGTTCCATTCCTGGGATTTGGCGCTGAAATCGCCAATTGCGACGACCTGTGTCCTGGCAGACAGGATTGCGTCCAGATCCCCTCGGTAAGCATGCTGCGGGGTGGCTGGTAGCATGAGACCACTTGTGTGTCGCCATTTCGCGCTGTGGACACTACTACGGCGGTGGCGTTCATGTGTTCTAGCTCAGGCAGTACTGTCGGATGGTGGGCTATGGTTTTCTTCACCAATAGGGCCACTCCTCTCGCGGGTCGCTGAGGGTTATTTAACCAGTCCATCCTGTAGGTGTGGTATCCTGGGAAGTTGATCTCCTTGGCCGGGGTCATCTTGGTTTCCTGCAGTGCCATGACGTCTATGTCGTACCTGGTCAGGAGCTCTTCGACTTCAAGTCTCCTTTCTCGCAGGCCGTTTACATTCCAGGCCGCCATCTGCAGGACTTCCGGCTTAACCTGTAAAGGCATTACAGGTTAGCTAGTATTGGCATTTGTGCAAAAAATGCACTCATTGCTGAGCACATTTGTTGCATTTGAGCGAGCATCGCAGTGAGGTTTTTGGCCTCTGGCGATGCCCGCTGTTTTGCGGCAGGGGCGGTGTTCTGCCCTGCCTTGTCCTGGGCTATTCTCGCGTAGCTTGTTCCTGGCGCTACGCCGCCCTTTTGTGTTGAGGCCGTCGTCGGCCTCTGTGCTGGCTTTTGTGTTGTGCCAGCTGTGTTTTTGGGGTACTTGGGGCAGCCCCTGTAGCTGGCCGGGTGTACTCCCTGGCAGTTTGCACACCTGGCTGGTGTGTCGCTCTTCTTGCGACACTCCGTCGTCCTATGAGCCTCGCCGCACTTTACGCATTTCGGCTGGGCTGTGCACCTCGTTTGCCCGTGGCCGAAACTCTGGCAGCGGTGGCATTGAGACACCGCAAGCTTCGCCCGCTGTATCTCCGTCTTGACTACAAGTGAACAGCACCTTGTCACTTGTAGGATTTTATCCTGGTCCTGGGGGACTAGGATAAGCATCAGGGGGATTTCTAACTTTGTGCGTCTTGATGTCATCCTCTGCACGGAGGATGGGTTGAAACCCTGTCCCACGAGGTCTTCTTTAACCTCTTCGGGGGTCACTCCGCTTGGAATTCTACGAATTACCACGCGTAGTTGTCGCTCTTCCGGTAGGGAATATGTATGATATTCCCTTTTCTCCGTGGTGAACATCCTCGTCATTTTCCTGTAGTCCGCTGCTGTGGAGGGCTCTATGGAAATGCCTTCCCCGGTCACCTTGGCCTTCTTGAAGTTGATTCGCCCCTCGTTTAGACGGCGGCTTACAGTTATCCAAGTCTCCTTGTTTCTGAGTACTACAGGGGGTATCCTCTGGCTTGTCTGAGGGGTCTCGGCCTCCTCTTTCTGGGCGTCTTGTTGCGAGGATCGAGCCACCTGCTGGGGGGCTCTGGCCTCTGGTCTGCTTTTAGGTGTCTCAGGCTTGGGGGGGGCACTCGTGGGGCTCTTCAGCCGCCTTTTTTGCCGCCTTAGGGGCCTCTTCGTCTGAGTCCATGGTTACGACGGCAGGGTTTTTTCGCTTTCTGGTTTGCGAATCTCCCTTTATCGCTTTCATGACCTCTTCATGTTGTGTGCGTTGCGCATCTTGCATCCTGGCCATTTGTTCATGCAGATCGGCTATCTGCTTCCTAAGTTCTCTGTTTTCCTCAGAGAGTCTTCTTATTATCACGTCCTTTTCATCCTCTCTGTCGGGGGTACTCTCACGGGAAGTCCCACTTTGGGACTTCTCCTCCTCGTCGTAATCCATTTTACCGTCCTCCACGGTAAAATCGTCGCTTTTATCCTGCAAGGGAATACCTATACTTTATTATTGGGAAAAAAACAATTGTTAGTAAATAAATGGTGTCTCCAAAGGAGGGAGACTTTATTTATCTTTTTAGTTCACCGTCTTGAAAAAGACGTGTGAACTTCCTCTTCTTAAAAAAGTGTTGACGTCACTGTCCGTGGGGCTTCCACTTCGCTGTGCACTCTGATGGCTCGGTATACGGCCGTACGCTTTCACCTCTCGATGCACACTGTTTCGTCGTCGCTACAGCAGGGAATGGGGAAGAACCAGAGCAGCAGGTTAGTTGAAAAACATTTTCGTTTTAGAAGCCACGTGGAATGTCGTTATACGTATTGTTATGTGTACGACTATGCCGCTGGAATCATAGAAAATTCGAGAACGGCGCCAGAAAAGTCGCGAAGGTCGGAGAACATTCTAGAATAAACTAGTACATTCGACGCGGGTATATATACAGTGGATCTAAACGCACTGCATACAGTTTTATATTAGATAAGCAAGCGATAAGATGGAATAAGAACAGTAATAAGTTGTGACTTATAGTAGTGAGACTATAGTAGATGGAACTTGTAATTAGTGTGTACTAATGTGATTAATACATCAGTGATTTGTGAAGATTCTTGTTGTAATTATTGAACCTACATACATAGTGTTTGCTGAAGATTGTAAACACGTAACAATTGGTGTCAGAAGGGGAATTGTAACAGGATGTCTGAAGAATTCTAGAAAGCTCCATAGTGTTCTATTTGGAAACCACTGGAGATATCGAAGTGCTTTAAACTAGAAAGTGATATAGGCATTAGACAAGACATATTTGTGACATTTTGAGAAAAGTTCCAAAATATTCTACTTCGAAACTAAAGCAGTTAGTTAAATTGTGTCAACTGGAAAGCGATATAAACATCAAGTAAGACCTATTGTGACATTTTGAGAAAGTTCCAGAATATTCCATTTGAAAATTAGTGCAGTTAACCAAGTTCTGTCAACTGGAAAGTGTATAGACATCAAACAAGACCTACTGTGATATTTTGAGGAAATTTCCAGAATATTCTATTTGGAAACTAGTGCAGTTAGCTCAGTTCTGCCAACTGAAAAGTAGTATAGACAATAAATAACACCTATTGTGACATTTTGAGGAAATTTCTAGAACATTCCATTGGAGATTAGTGCAGTTAGCTGAGTTCTGTCGGCTGGAAAGTGGTATAGACATTGAATGGGATCTATTTGTGATATTTTGAGAAATTTTCTATAACATTCTATTCTGAAATTTGTGGAAATATTTGACGTTTACCAAATATAGACTTTAAATAAGACTTGTTAGTGTTGTTTTAAGAACTTTTTGGATGGAAACAAGAAGCATGGCTGCCGAAAAGCAAATACAGGCATGTTCGAGCAATTTAGAAAAATGATGTTAGGCCAAAAAGAACAAAGGAGACGTGAAGAAGAAAAAGAAAGGAAACGTCAGGCAGAAAAAGACGAACAAGGAAGACGACGTCAGGAAGAAAAATAAAAACAAGAAAGAAGACGTCAGGAAGAAAAATAAAAACAAGAAAGAAGACGTCAGGAAGAAAAAGAAGAACAAGAGAGACGACGAAGAAAAAGAAAGAAAACGTCAAGGAGAAAAGAAAGAATTGAGAAAAATTATACAGATGCAACAAGATACTATCTATCCTGTCAGCAACTAATGAGGTTAAGGAAAAAGTAGATAAAGTTGAACAGAAAGTTGGTGTAACATCGAAGGAGAAGTTAGCGACATTAAGGGAAAAGTTACCGACGTCGAAGGGAAAGTAAATATGGTCGAAGAGGAAGTAGAGCGACTTAAACGGCAGCTGAGGGAAAGAGGAGGCCAGCCCTCCTTTGACGGCCAAACTTCATGGACGACATATAAGAGACAGTTTGAGGTAGCTGCATGCGCAAAAAACTGGAGTAATGAAGAAAAGGCTATGGCCTTGGTTTTAGCATTAAAGGGCTTCAGACGATTCCAGTGGTGCAACAACAAGATTTTAAAGTTTTAGAGGCTGCATTAGATCTAAGATATTGCGACCAGCACCTCGCTCAAGTGTACCAGACTAAGCTCAAATCACGTATACAAAAAGCTGGGGAGAGTTTAAGAGAATTCGAGGCTGCAGTAGAGAGACTGGCACACTTAGCTTACCCGAATACACCAAGGCAGTTCCAGGAACAATTAGCAATAGACGCGTTTGTTGATGGCGTAAAAGACGAGGAGACTAGGCGGGTCCTTAGATTGTCTCGGCATAAGATTAGTAGTGAAGCATTGATTCATGCACTTGAGGTAGATGCCGCCTATATGGATTTCTCATCGCACAACGTACGAACCGTCTCTGTGGAAGAAGTCCAATCAGAGGAAACGAATTTGGACACCAAACTCAAGGATTTACACAAGATGTTTACTCAATTAATGACCAAGACAAGTTTCTCAGGAAAACAGGAAAGTCGACAAGGAGGTGTAAAGCCTAGCGGAGGTATTCGATGTTACCGTTACAATAAACCAGGGCATATGATGCGAGATTGTGGACAATGAAACCTTAAGGAAGTAAACGCTGCAAGGAAAGAGGAGAAAACAGGAAAGTCGACAAGGAGGTGTAAAGCCTAGCGGAGGTATTCGATGTTACCGTTGCAATAAACCAAGGCATATGATGCGAGATTGTCGACAATGAAACCTTGGGGAAGTAAACGCTGTAAGGAAAGAGGAAATCAGCTCCGAAAGGGCGAAAATGATGAGCTATGCTAAAGGACATACAGAAAATGGTCGCACAAGTATTGAATGAAATGAGTTCGCGACCGGAGCCTAAGCAGTAAAGAAGCAGTGAAAGGCTTACGAACGGAATCCGCTGTTATAACTGGCAAATTGGGGCATATCAAGAGGTACTGTCGTCAGAGGCGCCCTAACGAAGTGAATGCCGAGGATGTAAAGAAACAGCAGGATGTAACAGAAGTGAAGGCGGTTAAGATTGAGGTTCCGAAGGATTGGGCGAAGGAAGTTGTAAGGAAGGAACAATGACGAAATTGGACCTATATTGAACAAATAAAAAAGGCGCATGACCAGAATGGAAGGATGTGTCGAATAAAAGTGTCGAGTTGAAGGCTTTGTGGGCGCAATGGAATTCCTTAAGGCTTGAAGATGGACTATTATGGGGAGCATGGGAGAGCCCGGATGGGAAAGAAGTTACCATGCGGTTGTTGATACCCAGGTGCCGAGTACCAAAAGTACTTCAGGAAGTGCACGAGGGAATATCCGAAGAGCATTATGGCAGAAATAAGACTTTGGCTAGAGTACGGGAACGATTCCACTGGATAAATAACCGTCAGGATATAGAGGCTTGGTGTCGCAAGATTTGTGTGGATGTGGCTGCCAAGGGGTCACCTACGGAGAATGGTGACCGAATGAATGCTCGCTATGACCGGAAAGAGATATCAGCAAGATTCAACGAGAGAGATCTGATTTGACTATATAATCCACAGCGAAAGAAGGGAAGATCTCCGAAGCTTCACCCACCTTGGAAAGGGTCGTATTCTGTCATCACCCGGATTAACGACGTTGTTTATCGGATTCAACGAAGTAAGAAGTCCAAGATAAAAATCCTGCACTTAGACAGATTGGCGAAGCATGTCGAGGACTCTGAATTGCCTAACCGGGACGTTCAGGCTTAAGGAGGGGGCAATGTTATGTGTGCGATTACGCTACTGGAATCATAGAGAATTCGAGAACGGCGCCAGAGAAATCGCGAATGTTGGAGAACATTCTAGAATAAACTAGTCCATTCGACGCGGGTATATATATAAAGTGGATTTAAACGCACTGCAGACAGTTTTATATTAGATAAACAAGCGATAAAATGGAATAATAAGGCGTTAATGTAATTAAGTAATTAATAAATCAGTGGTTTGTGAAGATTCTTGTTGTAATTATTGAACCTACATACAGAGTGTTTGCTGAAGATTGTAAACACGTAACAGTATTATTAACAGTAGATTTCTAGATAATGTTGTTTGTGTTAATAGTTGATATAAATTGATTTATAAACAATTCTTTAGAAACTACAGGCGCTCGAGGTAATTTTTGTTTGTTCTTTGTAAAATGATTTACGATTTTTAATTCCTCGATCATGTCATTTAATTTTAATATTTCTTTTTGCAGTTTTTTGTTAGAAACGGATGAATCAAATAGTGATCCTCAATAAAATCTCTCCTTTATTTCCGAAAGACTTGGAACGGGATCAGGAAGTAGCTCAGATTTAGGTAAAATAACTGAAAAAACTATAAACCATTTAAATCAATTTCCGTACCTTACCAAAAAGTTAGGGATGGAAAATTGAGAGTGAGTGAGTTGTTACAGCCAATTGCAGGGACTCAGCGACCAGCCCCGAAAATTTGCTGAAAATGATCTTTTGTTCGTGTACGACCGGACGTGGATCAGCTCGTGGTTGTAGAAAAAGTGGTTTGCATTGTGCTTCAGCTTGTTCACAATGCAAAGGCAACGGCGGTTGAATGCAATTCCAGTGAAATCAATGAATGAAATAGATAATGAGGACAATGAATTATTTACAAAAATTATTTCTTTATATTTCCTCCGATTTTTTTCAACATGAATATTCTACAACGATCAAAATTTCACATTGTTTCTTTTGACCAATTTTTTAACTTAAATGACTACTTTTCAGTCGAATAATATAAATTGTATGATGTTATATTCGCTATTTGGCGAGGGTAACTCACGGGGTGATTTTTTGTCCATTGCTAAGGCGATCCAGGGGCAAAATAAAAATTATTCTGTATGAAAAATTGTATTGAAAAAGTCCACGAAAAGGTATCGTGTCAAGTTTTCATCAGATATCCAGGGAAGGCTCCAGAGAGAGTCGAAAAATAACTTTTCGTTAAATTAGAAAATGTTTCAAATGAAAATTGTTCGGTATACAAGTTCCATCGAAAGAGGCGTTTATAAATTTCTCGTCGGTAAACCAAGGAAGGTTCCAGAGAGGGTCCGAAAATAATTTTTCGTTGAAATGAAAACTGTTTAATATGTAAATTTGTATGAAAAGGTCTTTTGAAAACTTCTTATCAGTGAACCAGGGAAGGCTTCAGGCAGAGTCTAAAAACAGTTTTTCGTCCAGTTCGTAAGTTTACAATTAAGTTCAGTAACATTCTTTTTAACACATTTTTGCGAAATAACTTTTACTAAACTAAATTGCAAGAATTGAAAGTTACCCTTCTTGTATACCACGTTTTCGTTGTTAATAACCAAAATTAGTCTTAAAACAAGGTTTATTTTTCAAATTTTCAATTACTGAAAAATAACTTGTCAAGAAACTATTATCGTAGCCCATCTTTTTAGGGATACTTGGTCAACGCGATTTTCTTCGCCTATGACTTATCAGAGTGCTTGATTAAATCGTCTTTTAAATGAAATTTTTTTTGTAGTTTATTTTAAAAGTACCATTTTTATGTTAAAAATACTTTTTATAAACACGTTTTATTATGTTTACATTTATTTTAACATTTGTGTTATTCCTTCTTTTTTGGTTTTATTTTTTTTTGTAAATAGACGTGAAAGAGAAAGAAATAACTTTAAGAAACAACTCATTTTACTCAGTTCGAAGATTATTTCGCAAACAAAAAGACCTGTTTCCATTAGGCTGTTAATACTACTTCAGAATGGAGTATTATTTAACTGTACAAGAGAAAACTGAAATGATTCTGGTTTATGGAGAAGCTGGCAGGAGTCTTGATGGTGCTGTCAATTTCTACGCTCAACGTTTTCCGGATAGAATTCGGTCCCGTGCTTCATTTTATAGTACCGTCAAACAATTTATTATTGTTATTAGCTAAAAAAAATGTTGATTCTCTACAAAACTAATTTTATGGACTGTATTTCCAATGAAAAAATTAATAAATAAAAAATAAAATATCGTACCAAATTTCCAAGACCAATTACTCCAATCAGTAGAAAAGAGAGGTACAAAAAAAATAAGGAAAGAGAATTTGATATAAGTGCTTTAATTTAAATGAACCGAGGATGACAGCCTTCTGCATTCTACCGGCTAAGATCTCTGCCGAATTTCGGCATGCATGATCTTTAGTTCTGAAAGCAGCGTCTGTCTCATTCCACCGAGGGTTCCTATTTTAACAGAATGACCTAGATAAAGCCTGCAGAGTTCGAAGAGCAAAACTCGATATTTTGTCCGTTTTCTTTTAAGACTATGTTGCTCTCAACGGGGGCTGAGAATTCCACGACATGCATTGTCTTGAGTTGGTGGTCGAGGAGTACTATTCCAGGCTTGTTGGCTTGTATTTGCCTGACGGTGGGAAACTAGTAGTTCCAATAAATTAGATACTTCTCATTCCCCACAATGGACTCGATATCCTCCGGAGCGTAAGGCAGCACTGATGTTTCGGCTATCCCATACGAGTGCCTTAAGTGATAGTAAAGCACTCGTAATGCTGCGTCGTGTCTGTGAATGTAGGACGAGACTGCGTATGTCGGACAAGCCGACAGTAAGTGCATTACAGTCTCCGGCGCCCTGCGGTAGGCCCTGCAGCTGACATCAGGACCTCCATACCCATGACATGACTTCGATAGACAAGGGTGTTAAATACACCATCCTGGCAAGCCATTATGAATCCCTCGGTCTCGGACTTCAGCCCGATTGACCTTAAAAAGGCGAAGGTCAGCCTTTCGGATAAACCGAGGTCTACTATATTTTTATAGAAGACTCCGTGCAATGGCTTATCCTTATAGAGATGCAGAAGGATGTTGTGTTCTGCAGCTCTAATGTGGGCTTTTAGTCAAACGGGTTCCAATTCGGTGACAGAGTCGGGGTTTACACGCTTGACGTCGAAGATGAGACCAAGTTCATCGGCTGCTCTCCGTGCTGCCTTAAGAAGAAAAGCTCCTACCTTTGCATATTCATGGTCTTGGACCATGCAGAGGAGGGAATCCAAACTTCTGACGATCTTACATGCTCCATCCAGAACCATCCTGCTATGGAGACTCTCCAAGCTCAAGAGTCCGCGGTCTCCCCGATGTCGTGGCAGATATAACCGTGGAACGGACGATTTAGGATGCAAGCTCCTATTGAGATGCATCTTCTTGCGAGTTATTACATCGAGTTGACGCAGCTCTTCTCTAGTCCATTTCACTACTCCGAAAGAGTAGAGAAGGATCGGAACGGCAAGCATATTTGTAACAGACACCTTGTTCTTCCCCGACAGTTCTGACCAGATCTGTCGGAGAAGGTGCTGATACTTGCCGCGGAGAGTGCTTTTCACTACACTCACTTCTTGGGTGGAGTGTTGGTCGACACCCAAGTAAGTGTACGACTCTCCGGCATCTAGATGGTGTAAGATGCTTCTTCCGTCCATGAGCTGCGCGCCCTCTCCGTAGTCACTGCATCGTCCTCTCTTGAGATGGATTAGTGCGCATTTGTCCAACTCGAATTCTGAGGAGGCATAAAGTTTAAGGTCATCCATATAAAATAGATGGGTGACCTTATGCCTCTTATCGCCAGGGGTACCGCAGTTGTAGCCACGGGTTTTCCGGAGCGAGATGGATAATGGCAGTAGTGAGATGCAAAATAGAAGAGGACTGAGGGAATCTCCATGAAATACTCCCCTTCTGAATGTTACCGACTCTAAGTTTGGACCCTATCGTTACCCGATGTTATGGTCCTCCAGGGAGGCATCAGTTCTTCAATACATCTCACTACGGGACCAGGTACCACAAGACATCGGAGCAAGCGAACAATGAGCTCATGTGATGTCATATCAAGTGCCTTGCGGTAGTCGATCCAGGCCATAGAGAAGTTCCGCTTATACTGCATGGAGTCATGCGTGACAGATCTGTCGATCAGCAGGTTCTCCTTGCACCCAGCGACACCTCTCTTCGACCCTCGTTGCTCATATATCCGTTCGTAAGCCGGTTCAACTGCGCGGAGCACCCGCATGTACAAAATGTTGTAAACACCTTGTAACATGCGTTTAGACAGGTTATCGGTTTGTAGTTCTTTGGGTTAGACAAATTTTCGTTCTTGGGGATCACCACTGTCCGCTCCTCAACACTCCAAGAAGGAATTTGCTGCCCCCCATTCAACCAGGAATTGAGAATCCTGGCCAAATGATGGTGGGTGCCGATAACTTTTTCCACCAAAAGTTATTTATCCCATCGGGACCTGGAGCAGAAAAGTTCTTAGAGCCCTACGAACCTCTTCTGGGGTTATTGGTTGGCACACACTGGTTGCTGAAACCTTTTACAAAAGGCTTCAAGGTGTGCCAGGGCCGGAGAATTATTATTATTATAAATTGAAACTTTGTAACCACAATTTTAACACTAAATGATAATAGAGTAATAAGGCCTGTCACTTTTACACTTTTCACATCAAAAATTTTAATCTAATAATCTAATTTCAATGTGTCTACAAAGTCACACGAAGTCACCAGAAAACTTCTAGGTTTTTCTGATTCTGACAAATATATTTATCCCATATCAAATCCTCACAGAGACACATGTTGTTTACAAGACGTATTTTTTCCAATACACAAATTGCACATTTCTAATCTAATTAAAGCGTAAAGCAAAATCACGGAAATGTTCAACCGAAAAAAAGAACCCGTTGAGCAACAGTCACTGGAGAAAATAATGTCATTGCTGTATTACCTGCAGTGGCTATTGATCCGCATATTAGTATACGAGAAATAGCTCGCGATTACGGATTGTCCCGGAGAAAATTTTAAAACGTACCTAAAAATATCATCCGTATCGTGTGTGTCTTTACACCAAGATCTTCATGGCGTCAATTTCCAAAATCGGGTAACTTTTTGTCAGTGGGCACGTGAACAAATACAACGGATACCCTACTTTTTTTTTGTTACGTATTGTTCTCCGACGAGTCATCTTTTACAAACCACGGAACGGTTAATCGACGCAACATGAATTACTGGAGCGTTGAATATCTGCACTTGCTTCGCCAAGTTGAATATCGGCGTCCTTGGACTTGTCAACGTGTGGTGTGGAATAATAAACAATAAACAACAACACGTGGGATTACAATAGAAAATGTTGAGGTCCAAATCAATTCAAACCCAACCCTCTATTGTTTATAATAATTGTCTTTTATAATAACTGCAATAATTAAATTTGTATTAATGTTACGTCTTTTACATTGAGCCAACGTTTTTGTAATAAATTGTGTAAATGTGTTCTCTCTGGGTGTATATACAGGCAATTGTTGTTCTTATTTTCTGACGTTCGGAATAAATTCTAAATAATTAAATTGCCCAAGCACGAAAAAAAAATTCATTTTTACCAATATTATATGAAATCTACTCAAATATGATCCATTGTCTGATTAAAAATATTCGAAAAGGTTTTGATGCAAATCGATATTTTGGCGAATGCGCAGGTGTATCTTCAAAAACTCGACCAGAGATACTCTGGAATTCAAATTAGGTCACTTATTTCCAATTTATCTAGATGCACAATGTTCGGATTATGAAAATAGGTGAACAGTGGATAGAACTATTGTTTTACTAGGCAACTAAGCTACAGTTGGCCCTTTGTATGTACCCGGTGATCTACAATATAGCGTGAGCTCTAAACCACGTCCTCGGTTTGGAAGTACCGCCGATGTAAGGAGGGTTTACGGCCCTAAGCTTATCCCAACAAACAGGCAGCCCATGGGTCGAATCCCATCGCCTTATTAACAGGTTAAATAAAATTCTGCTTCAGCTGCTCGTGCGCTTAATTAGAATACTCTGTTTTAAGCTTATGCTGGTTTGTAACACTGTGTATTACTTCAGTAATTTCAGGAGATGTTGGCGGGCCAAGATTGAAACGAACGTTGCAAGAGGAAAATATAGTTAGTTCGCACACGATGGATGATGAAAAGTAAAATATTAACATTGTTTAAATAAATGGAGACTAAACGAATTGCTGTTAATATTGCGCAACGCATTGCAATGATGTTAAGAATAAGGTTGCTGCACTTGGCTTGTACGGAGATGTGAGAAGTACTGCTTAGTCATCTGTCGGAACGCAAGAGAGCGAGATAATGAAGTAAAATCGCTCTTGAATCTCGCTTACTTCTGGTAGTTTTTTTAAGGTATAACTAAATAGAACCTTCACTATTATGTTGGGCTTAATTTCGGCTATCCGAAATGGATTTCTACAACTCTTTTTAGTAGAGCCGAATGTTAGTTAGTAGTTAGTTAGTTAATTTGTAAAGTGTATTTTTTAAAACATACATCGCGCTATTAAATCAATGGTTTGAGCTACGAATATGAATTTTTGTAAACTTACTCAAAAAACTATAGCGCTTTTAATGTCACTCTCTAAATTTTCAAAATGTAAGGCCTTTTCGAGAAAATAAGCCCCAAAGCCGCAACTAGCAAATCCGTACATTGAAAACTTCACCATGCAACCAAGCATGTTAATTATTCAAAATGTATGTATGTTTATATGAAGTCAAATGTAGACAAAACCATAGAAAAGTTTTTTAAAAAAGATTCAGCTCAACAGGTCTCATAGTTTTCGAGAAATCGAACTTTTAATTCGTTTCATTTTCACAATTAATATAATGTGCCGGACCCGCGGAGTCGCACCAGTATTTTGTAATAACGTTCGATCACAGTCTTATAGTGTTTATGTATTGAGCAAGTGTATAGGATCTTGTAGGCTAGTCTCTTTCGTGCTTATCATTAATCTTATTTTATTTTAGTGTACACCATCCAGCAGTACTTAAACCAATTATAGGATAGGAAAATACAATAAATAATAATAATACATACAGATACAAAAATCAGCAAAACAAATATGATCCGTGACAGAATATATACCTATATACAGATATACACATATATAACATACACACAGATAAAAATATATGCACACATATATACAAATCAGATTAAAATATAGATAAAACTACAAACAGACAGGTACTGAATAATATTACAGCTATTAAAGACAGGAAACCTTTCAATTAGTCATATGTATTTTAACCTCTCCACAATAAAATTGTGAGAGGTTACTAAAATTGGTACAAAAACGAAAATTGAGATAACATCAAATCTTTACGTTTTGAGGTCCTAGGAACCCAAAAAAGTGATTTTTGAAAAATGTCCGTGTGTGTGTATGTGTGTTAGCACGATAGCGCCGAAACTACTGAACGGATTTGAATCATACTTTGCGTGTGCGTTTCTTTAGTGCCCCAGAAGATCTGAAAAGGTTTTGGTTGAGATCGGATTACGTTTAGTGCCATTTTGACGCAACAAGTTGTTTAATTTATAATTACTTTCAATTTGCAATGGAGCCATTGAAAAGCAGTTAAAATTCTGATTTCAACGATATATCACACTTCCACCCTTTCGATTTGGTTTCCGTGAAAAAAATTAAAAACAAAGCAAATATGGCATAGATCACATTTCGCATGATACTAGTAAAATTACTGAAATGCTAATGTTTCATTTAACAAAGACAGCCGCGAGCGATCGGATTGCAATGGGCAAATTTTGACGATTGTCATTGTCATCGTTTGTCATCCGATAACGTTGGTGTCATGTCATGTTAATAAAACTTCGGCATATTTGTAACTTTTAGTGGATTGTCACAAACTTTAAAGGTAGATATAACAATATCATATGCTTTCTGTACCTTCGTTGGTGAATTTATTATAGATTATCACTTTACCAATTTTCAAATTGTTGCTTTACAAATCTGTAGTATTTAGGATAACTAGACTTTCTTAGTCGTTCAAGTGATGTTAAAGTTGTTAATATCCTAATAGTATATTATTCAACGAGCGATAATATAGGTAATAACTCGCATAGATGATTGTAAATTCATTAAGTTGAGGGTTTTTTTAGTGCCCCAGAAGATCTGAAAAGGTTTTGGATGAGTTCGGATTACGTTTAGTGCCATTTTGTCACACAATTTAATGCTCTTTTCGGCTTCAAAGATCCACCGAGTGGGGAGGTTCCAGTCGCTTCCAGTAGCTGCCGATTTTTTTTTATGGAATTAGAACTACAATAAAAAATATCAATGCTGTCTTACAGGTTGTTGCAGTTTTCACACATGAAATGTAAAGGTGAAAATTTAATCACATTTGTCCTAGGTGTGGCGAGATAAAAAGTATTTGAAAATCTGCGTTATGGTCTTGGGATATCAACTATCAGTTGTACCAGAAGTTGTGGACAATCAATTTTGTTATTAATTAACTTACTAAGAAAAATCAACGAATGTGCCTTTCTTCGAGCAAGCAAAGTGGGTACAGAAAATCTCCCTAGTAATTGTGTATGTGGTATTCCGACTGCAGGATATATGCCATCCAGCTTGTATGATAAAAATTTTAAAAAGCGCCACTGAATATTCTCCAATCTATCCGTATATATGTTTATAGCCAGATTGCCATACTATAGCGGTATATTCTAACTTAGATTTTACTAGTGCATTAAACAGCAGCATGATTCTCTGTATATCAGTAAAATCCCTAGTATTTCTTATGATGAAGCCTAAATTCCTATACGATATTTTTACAGTTTCGTTAATGTGGTGATTAAAAGATAATTTGCTGTAGAATATGACACCCAGATTCTTTATTGAATCAGGCCGGCTTAGGCTGAGACATTATCCAATTTGTAATTATACCATATGGGATGTATTTTTTTAGTATATGTCATTACATTGCATTTTGTGGCTTTTAAAGGGAGATTATTTAAGTAACACCAGTTATTGGTTTTTGACAAGTTACTCTGCAGATTTAAGCAATCTGAGATATTGTTTATAACACAAAAAATCTGCAAAATCACCTGCATATAATAAATAATATACATCGAGGTCATTGATAATATCATTTACGAATAATATAAAAAAGAGTGGTCCAAGAATGGACCCTTGTGGTATTCCAGAAGTCAGAGAGATATCATTAGAGACAAACCCACGACATTCAACGTACTGCTTCCTATCTGAAAGATATGATCTAAATAGATTCAGCAAAGGCAAGGACAATCCAGCTTCTTCTAGTCTTAAAAGTACGATATTATGATTCAGTCTATCGAGAGCCTTTGAAAAATCAGTATAAATTACATCTACCTAGCTATTTCCGTCCATATGCTGAGCAATGAATTGAGTAATAATAAAAAGGCTAGTAATCGTGGATCTCCCTCTCATGAATCCATGTTGATGGGTTGTAATCTGCGTTTGAATGTACATTATAAATAAATAATAAATAAAATAAATAAACACCACAGAAATTAGACAACTCAAAATTCCAGAAGTCAGAGGCTTGTGCGGAAGATGGTTACACATTGAAAAAACGCGGACAATAACCATTTCCTCCGACAATGCCAGTGCAAGAGTTCGAACCCGATGGCGCGGTACCCGTGTGCTTAATCGCGATTGCCACCGCGCGCCTTAACCCACGCGGCTATCGACCAGACTAATTATGTAAGGCTATTTCAAAAACTTTGGCAAAATTGCATATTATGGCAATACCTCTATAATTTTCAATGTTGCTCTTATCACCCTTTTTGCTTTCTGCTAGCGATAAATTAAATAGGATGGTCAGAGGTTGTGTGAGAGCATAGGCACAATCTCGTATAATGAATGCAGGGACATCATCAGGACCTTTAACAAATTTAGGTTTTAGTTTAAGCAAAGCTTCTAGAACGTCATCTTCAGTAAGTTTCGCAAGATGCAGATATTGCCTATGATTCGATGAATTTAAATTATTATTTATAGGGTTAGTTGAATTTGTAAACGCGGTACTAAAAAAATTAGCAAAGCCATTGACTATATCTTGCATACCATTCAAATTGGTTCCATCTAGAGTTAAGTTGTTTGGTATAGTAGAACTACATTTTTTAGAATTCACATAACCCCAAAATGACTTTGTGTCACTTTTTAAATTTAACTCAACATTTCTGATATAATTTTTATAGCATTATGTTATCAATATTAACTCTAGTTCTGATGTGTTTAAACTGATTGTATAATATAACACCACAGGTAATTACGACCCCCATTATCCCGGAAGGCTCTAGAAGAGCCTTGTGTGGAAGGGCGCTACACATTTAGAGACAAGGGACACACATCCAATATCCGTGTATAGTGGAAAAATCCCTCTCAGTATTTTCCACTGCCACGACCGGGGATCGAACCCGGAACTTTTGGGTGAGAGGCAGTTACAATTTACAATTTAAAAATCTTTATTTCTTATATGTGGGTGAGAGGCAAGTGCGCTCACCTCTCGACCACCAGTATGTTTCTAAACTGCCAATACTTTTGTATTTTTTCCAAAGTGAGAATTTGGTTTTTATGTTTTTTATAATTAATCCATTAAACCATGGAGGGTATCTTTTATGTGTTACACGTGGGACATATTTAGGGATTCAACTGTCAAATATACCTATAAGCGCTTCATAGAACATTTCACATCCAATATTTACATCTTTTAAATTATTTAAAAAGGAGCAATCAAAATTTAATATATTTTCATAGTGAAAAATAATTGGTTTTCCGAAAATTATATATTTCTTTTACTTTATTTGTGGTGTTTTTGGGACTCATGGAAAAATTCATACTCAGGCCAGGATGATGCGCGTCCTCCTTTAATAAAATATCTTCCAACTTCTAACGTAGCATTCATAATTACTAATTACAAGATCCAAAAATCTGTTGTTACAATTGACAACATAATTATGTTGAATTAAATTTAAAAAATTTAAGAATGCCTGAAGGGCCAAAGTACGTGCAGTGCAGTTATTAATATCAATTGAATTTTTATATTCAGGTATATTAAAGTCGCCAATGAGAAAAAATGTATTATCATTCAGATAATCGATTGCCTCAAAGCATTCAAAAAAACGAGTGTAATATGCTGCATTTAATGAGGAATATAAACAACGAAAATGAAGAATGTATTATGACTTATTTGAATCTTGAATCTGAACCGCCACGATTAACATTATTTGCAGCGAAATCCCTATCAGGTCTGAAAACATTAAAATTATTAGAAACTATTTCAGCGTTATTTATTCGATTTTCTAGCCATGTTTCAGTAAATACAATTATATCATAATTGCAACCGGAAGTCGAATTTAAAATATTATGTGTTTTCGTATTCAATCCTCGAACATTCTGATAGTAAACACACAAGAAAGGCACCCGATGAATTCCAGTGTTATCAGCATTATCATCTTGTAAAATTTGGCAAATAAAATTTCGTAAATAAGTTCTTATATGAAAATTAGGCGAGGACGAATGGTTTTAGTTAAAAATAATTGCAGTTTCCTTTGAAAATGGAGCAAAATTTTTTACGTATATTTTGTGGAAACCTTTGTAACTATTTTAAGGACATGATTATCAACAAACCAACAAAAAAGGATTATTAAGCCTAATAAAAGCAGCTAAGTCTCGACAGGATGAATTTGTCAAGAATATCCTTAACCCTAGAATGCAATATTTTCTGGTATGAAAAGTTTTAAATTTCATACATCTTGTCGAAGTTCGTATATTAGTCGATGAATAGTGTTACGTGTTTGCAATCTTCAGTAAACACCCTGTACATAGGTTCAATTATTACAACAAGAATCTTCAGAAACCACTGATTTATTAATCACTTAATTACAATAATTAAGTCCTTGTACACATTAGTACACACTAATCACAAGTTCCATCTACTATAGTCTCACTACTATAATTCACAACTTATTACTGTTCTTATTCCATCTGTTCACCTGCTTGTCTCCTATCAAAACTGTTCCAGTCTGCCGATCCAGTCTCTATACAGGCTGTCCATTTTATCAGGGCACTCGAGAATACCTCACTTAATATCGGTCGCACAAAAAAAAATATTTTTACGAAAATTGTGCCGATTTATATATTTATATATATATATATAATTGGTAAAGACATTTTAACTTTCTAAGCAAGGAGTGGCGCTTTTATGGAGGACTTCTATACATTGGCACAACTGCGAAGACTCTTTCCATAATTGCTCCATGTTGCTTTCCTGATTATTATTTTGTTTTTGTTACCTGAATTTACTTTATTCTTTTTAATTGTGTTAATGTTTTATTATAGCAAAGATTTGAACAACTTATTGAATTATTTTATCGTTTTATTTAATCATACTTCTCCACGGCAAGTATAATGCTTGTTAAAAAAAAATTATTGGTTTTAAAAAAATGTTTTTATAATTACTAACGTAGTACCAATGTATGGCATGTGATATATCGTTGAAAAGAGAGGAAAATACTCTATTTAATGGCGCCATTTCCCGCCCGTTTCAAAATAATTTTTTTAACAGCCTGAAGAGTAAATCTCAAAATACAGCAGTTTTGAAAAAAATTATATAAAACCTCGTTGAAACACTCTGTTTTGCAAACAATTTTCGCCTTAGAATTTTTCTCGTATCTCTTCAAATAATGGAGATATTTGGCCTAGACGTTTTCCGCATTTTTTATATTTTCCGCCATAACTCTTAAAGTAGGCCATGAATTTCAAATGTCTTTAAACCATTTTGTAGGTTATATAAATCGGCACAATTTTCGTAATGTTATTTTTTTTTTTGTACGACCGATATTAAGTGAGATATTCTCGATGGCCCTGATAAAATGGACAACTTGTATATATCCACGTTGAATCTAGTAGAATATTCCAGAATGTTCCGGTATAACATTCGCGAATTTTCTGGCGCCGTTCTCGAATTTTCTATGATTCCAGTGGCGTAGTCATGCTCATAACAATAGTATATTGTTTTATTAGGCGTAAAAGTGGCACTTTTGTGACGAATCTGTAGATAATTACAGACGAGTCACAAAAGAATTTCACTCCGAATAAGACATGTTATTTTTTCTTCAAAAGCCGATTAGCTATAAAAAAAATAAAAGAAAAATATTATTACTAAGTTAATGCCTTCTACTTTACCGAGTATTAGTTTAAATGAACAGCTTCGAACTTGAAGTACTGATTGCTTTGAAATACGCACGATGTGTTTATTTTGTAAGATAGCGGGAAAGAAGAAACAAGAAAAATTAACTTCCATACAAACAGGCACCTACTTATTACAGAATGTTTCAGAACTGACGAGAAAAATTAGCAGTAGATCTCGATAAGTACAAATTTTAACATACTTTTTTAATTTCTTGTTCCATTTCTGAGATAAAGGGGTTGAAGACACTTTCCAAATCGCAGAAAAAAATAAATATATAATGTAAACAAACAAACTTTTCATAGAAATGTGTCATTTAAAACTGTATACAACATATACACATATGATTCCTAATATCTCCTATAATCTTTGGAGTGCAAAACAAAATTCCAAAAAAAAAAAAAGAATGTTTTTGAAGGTCTACTGAAACACCATTTTTGTTCTGTTAGAGCCTCTATATTATATGGTTCTGTAATCATGTGTTTCTAATTAATATATTCAACCGATTAAGTACAGGACAATCAACCCGGGCGAAAATTTTAGACGCTGCTAACGGATGTAGTGATTCAGAAATGATCTCGCAGCTTGGTAATTATAACTATCTTTTTGCTTATGACGAGGAATACCACAAAACATGTTACAGCAAATATAGGTATTTCATATAAAAATATATCTGCAAAAATTAGACAAAGTCCAATAAAAGTGCTTCAGATAAAATTGCTGATAATGTTAGATCTAGTAGTTCAGATGAGGAATTTTCACAGGATACCTTGTCTTTAAACCTCTCTGACAATCACGTTCTTCATAGAGCTATAGAAATTTGGCAAAAACCTATATCTGTCCGTAAAACAACAAGAAAAGCCTTTCCCTCTCTTAACGAAGCAACAAAAGAAGAATTCGAAAGTCAAGTTCCTGATGTTTTATTGACATTTTCAAAATGGCTTTTAAAAGCACCCGATGAGAACAGGGATAATACGGACTGTCTAACTCTGTCAAATATTATCATGAACATTTACTCAAAACAATTTTCAAGATGGTGAAGGTCCCATTTAATATAAGCATAATTAGGGGCCGATATTACTCTACTAAGAGCTTTCTCTACTTCTCGCCGAAAGACTCGCGTACCCCTGGACGCATTGAGGCTGCGCTCTTTGATTTTTATAAGAAAGGTTTTTGTACTTTTTCTTCCTCGAAATGACTCATCTTTTAAATTGAAAATGTTTCCGGTTGACAGATGGCGTTATTGAAAAAGATATAGGTTCGTCAAAACTAAGGTCTAATGTTTGAACATTGACCGATAGATGTCGCCTTTAACCATTACTTTTCTTTACAGCTTCCTGAAGGGTAAAGGTAAGTATGATACGTTAAATTGAGATTTACAGATTCCCTGAAAATGCGATAGGTCGATAATAACTCTCTAGGTAAGTGGAAATGAATTTAAAATCGTACTACTTTTATTGGGTTTTATGGTACTTCCTAATTTTTGGGGTTCACTGTAACTTAACTTTTGGTTAGATTAGACATTTAACTGAACGTTACTTTTTTGCAAAGTATCAATGTTCTAATGTATGAGAAAGTTAGAGCGTTATTATCCTATTTACTTAGTTTAAGGTGGGAATATCCGAGAGAGAGAGAGATACGATAAGCAAATATTTATTATTTTTGGCCATAAGTTTTTTTAAATACATATATTGGTAAAAAAGTATAAGACTACCTAAGTAAAACTATGATGGGTTTAGTGATATGAATTTTCACTCAATAATTTCAGTTGTTTGCAAAATTAGTTAATTTAAAACTACAAGATATGAAGATTGGCACAATTTTTTAATTTAAATTAACTAATTTTGCAAATAACTGAAATTATTGAGTGAACATTCAGATCACTACACCTGTCATAGTTCTACTTAGGTAGTCTTATAGTTTTTGTGCCAATTTATGTATTAAAGAAAAGTTATAGTCAGAAATATTAAATATTTCCTTATCGGATCAATATCTCTTGGACATGCCCACCTTAACGCTGGCCCGGCTTTAGACATCGGTGACTAATAAGACAACTTGTTAACTTATAATATATGATTTGCAGGAAACAACTACTCAGCGGGCAAATACCCCGACCTGCATTGAATTACACCTTACAAATCATTAAAGAATGGTAACCAATATCATTTGTCAACTCCCTGACCAGACATAGACCGGTTTCGAACTTATTAGTTCTCATCAGTATGCCATAGGTCATGGAGCAGACAAATGATAGTGGCCAACCTGCTAGTTTTATACAAACTATAGTAAATTGAGTAGTGGTGAGAGGTAAGTGAAACCTCTCAAATGGTCAATTGCTACTATACACCATAGATGTCTCTATGGGCGTATAGCGACTTGCGATTCTGCAAGTACCTGAGAGCGGCGACCTTTCAGTCCTAGGTGGACTTAACCTACTGTTATAATATATGATTTGCAGGAAACAACTACTCAGCGGGCAAATACCCCGACCTGCATTGAATTACACCTTACAAATCATTAAAGAATGGTAACCAATATCATTTGTCAACTCCCTGACCAGACATAGACCGGTTTCGAACTTATTAGTTCTCATCAGTATGCCATAGGTCATGGAGCAGACAAATGATAGTGGCCAACCTGCTAGTTTTATACAAACTATAGTAAATTGAGTAGTGGTGAGAGGTAAGTGAAACCTCTCAAATGGTCAATTGCTACTATACACCATAGATGTCTCTATGGGCGTATAGCGACTTGCGATTCTGCAAGTACCTGAGAGCGGCGACCTTTCAGTCCTAGGTGGACTTAACCTACTGTTATAATATATGATTTGCAGGAAACAACTACTCAGCGGGCAAATACCCCGACCTGCATTGAATTACACCTTACAAATCATTAAAGAATGGTAACCAATATCATTTGTCAACTCCCTGACCAGACATAGACCGGTTTCGAACTTATTAGTTCTCATCAGTATGCCATAGGTCATGGAGCAGACAAATGATAGTGGCCAACCTGCTAGTTTTATACAAACTATAGTAAATTGAGTAGTGGTGAGAGGTAAGTGAAACCTCTCAAATGGTCAATTGCTACTATACACCATAGATGTCTCTATGGGCGTATAGCGACTTGCGATTCTGCAAGTACCTGAGAGCGGCGACCTTTCAGTCCTAGGTGGACTTAACCTACTGTTATAATATATGATTTGCAGGAAACAACTACTCAGCGGGCAAATACCCCGACCTGCATTGAATTACACCTTACAAATCATTAAAGAATGGTAACCAATATCATTTGTCAACTCCCTGACCAGACATAGACCGGTTTCGAACTTATTAGTTCTCATCAGTATGCCATAGGTCTATGTCTGGTCAGGGAGTTGACAAATGATATTGGTTACCATTCTTTAATGATTTGTAAGGTGTAATTCAATGCAGGTCGGGGTATTTGCCCGCTGAGTAGTTGTTTCCTGCAAATCATATATTATAATAGTAGGTTAAGTCCACCTAGGACTGAAAGGTCGCCGCTCTCAGGTACTTGCAGAATCGCAAGTCGCTATACGCCCATAGAGACATCTATGGTGTATAGTAGCAATTGACCATTTGAGAGGTTTCACTTACCTCTCACCACTACTCAATTTACTATAGTTTGTATAAAACTAGCAGGTTGGCCACTATCATTTGTCTGCTCCATGACCTATGGCATACTGATGAGAACTAATAAGTTCGAAACCGGTCTATGTCTGGTCAGGGAGTTGACAAATGATATTGGTTACCATTCTTTAATGATTTGTAAGGTGTAATTCAATGCAGGTCGGGGTATTTGCCCGCTGAGTAGTTGTTTCCTGCAAATCATATATTATAACAGTAGGTTAAGTCCACCTAGGACTGAAAGGTCGCCGCTCTCAGGTACTTGCAGAATCGCAAGTCGCTATACGCCCATAGAGACATCTATGGTGTATAGTAGCAATTGACCATTTGAGAGGTTTCACTTACCTCTCACCACAACTTGTTAACTTACCACTCCTATCATTACAAAAAATATCATTTTTTCTAAATGCTTAATTAAAAGGGAACATACATAATTTATTTATTTACATACACCATCCAACAGCCAAGGCAACTACTGGATAGAAAAATACAGGATTATGAACAAATATTACAATTTACAAATTAATAAGATGTCAACTCTATCTTGCAGGTTGTTGTAATTATTGCACAAAAAGTGAAGTAGTTTTAACAAATTAGTCCTCGGTCTGGCAAGACAGAAGGTAATGTTATTACGAGCCTCGAATCCTGATACATGAATGCGTATTTGTTGCAATATCTGAGGACAGTATATCTTATTACTACCCTAGCATGTAGGAATGAGAAAAAAGCATATTTTGAGTACAAGCTTAGGACTAATGGAATTAATAATATATGGAAAGATTTAAAATAGGAAAGCAGGGCAATACCATACCTAATAATTTAAGAGACGTTGAACGTCTTAATAATTATTATGCAAATTGCATTCCAAGTCTACCAACTGACCATAACATTGTTCATTTTTATAGCAACAATCTACATCCATATGCAGACTCGTTCGAATTTAAACCTGTTAATGAATTTAGTGTGCAAAAAATATTGTACAGCATAAAATCGAACGCAGAAGGATTTGATAAGCTTACTATTAAATTATTATTAATGTGCTGTCCTTTTATATTACCATTTTTAACTCACGTAATAAATTTCTGCTTACAAGAAAGTGTATTTCCGAACAATTGGAAACAAGCCTTGGTTCAATCTATTCCTAAAAAAAGTAATCCACTAGAACTTAAAGACTTGAGGCCAATCAGCGTCTTATCTGCGTTGTCAAAAGTATTGGAGAGAGAACTTGACTCGCAACTTCGTGCGTATACAGCAAAGTTCAACATACTTCCTGAAATGCAGTCCGGATTTCGATCGTTACATAGTTGTGAAACGGCCTTGTTGAATATCACTGACGACATTTTGAGAGGAATAGACCACCAGGAAGTCACAGTGCTTGTACTTCTTGACTATTCTAAAGCTTTCGACACTATTAATTACGAAATCATGTTTTCTGTGTTGAAGTATACATATAGGGTTATCTGAGAAGGCAATAAACTTTTTTCGTAGTTATCTTAGCAATAGACTTCAAAGAGTTAAAATCGATAACGCTGTGTCTGGTCCTCTCGAAGTGTCTTGTAGTGTTCCACAAGGCTCGATACTAGGTCCACTTTTGTTCTCTTTGTACACTTCCGAATTTCAACATGTCGTTGAACATTGCAAAATACACTTTTACGCAGATGATACGCAGTTATACCTCTCATTTTCACCTCATGACATATTTGAAGCAATTGCTTGTATTAACAAAGACATTGAAGCTTTAGTAACTAAATCACGAGGTCATTCCTTAAATATTAATGCCAGCAAGACATCGGTTTTAGTTTTTGGTCCTCAAAATGTTAGAACAGCTGTAACCAACCAACTGCAAGTAAATGTAGAAGGGCAACTAATATCTTCCGTCGAAACGCGAAATCTGGGGTTAACACTAGACACTAGTTTAAGGTTCAAACTACACATAAATAGTAAAATCGCTACGGCATATGCCAGTTTGAAAATGATTTACATTAACAGGCACTTTCTCAGTCAAAAAGTGAAGACGATTCTCTGCGAGGCACTTGTTTTGTCCAAATTTAACTTTGGCGATATTATATACGGCCCCTGTTTGGATTCAGAAAATATTCGCAGAATTCAAGTAATTCAAAATTCCTGCTTGCGGCTTATATTCGGTATTAGACGTCGACAACATATTTCTTCCAAATTTAATGACATAGGATGGCTCAATATGTCCAAAAGACGCCTACTGCATTCAGCTTGTCTATTCCATAAAATTATCACAAACAAAATTCCGGCTTATCTTAGTAAAAAAATCCAATTTAGGACCGACGTGCATAACCTAAACATTAGATTTAACGGCACACTTACTCCTCCAAAACATAGAACAGAAACTTACAAACGATCTTTTAGTTACCAGATTACTAAAATTTACAATAATATACACGACTTTATAAAGCCCTATCCTGTTACTGCATTCAAACGTAAATTTAAAAAACACCTTGGTAATATACAATAAATTGTTAACTTAGGCTATTGAAATGTTCTTGAACTTTTTGTCACTTTTTTGTCTGCTATATGTTTTTTATTGATGTCATATTTTTGTCTCCCCGCTTAAGATGAAAAACAGGGTCTATGTCCTGCATAGACATCTGATCTTCGGCGATTTCCTAAAACATGTGTATGTTTTTTTTTATTGTCTGTTACCTCCTTTCTATGATGTATAATGTTTGTTTTGGGAAATAAAGACCATTTATTATTATAATTATTATTTTTATTTAGCATTTTATACAGAAATATTAACGACTGTCTAATTCCGATCTTCCAGGCTAGGTAATGATAATCTATCAAGTAGAAGGCTTTGTGGTATTCCAATTGGCGGATAAATCTATCTTCCTTAGAGGATAAATACTTAAGAAATCGTCTTTGCACTGCCTCTAAATTGTCGGTATAAGTCAAATAGCTGGGGTCCCATATTAGTGAAGCATATTCAAGTTTTGATCTGACCAAATAATTAAAAAGCAGTGTTAACGTCAGTAAGCCCGGTTGAATTCCTTATCATAAAGCCCAAATTTTTAAAAGAAGATTGCACTACGTTATTGACGTGTATATTAAAAATTAATGCACTGTCATAGGTGACTCCAAGATCTCTCATATGTGTTGCCTTTAATACATAATCTTTTAGTAGTGGACTTTGTTTTCTACAGTAAGATATCACACTGCACTTCTCAACATTTTGTGGAAGATTATATAATGAGCCCCGATTATTCATCATCTGCAAATCGTTTTGTAATTTTTCGCAGTCTGCCTCAGAGCTAATATTGCAAATAACTTCATGTCATCAGCATACAGTAAATAGCATACATCTAAATTATCTAAAATATCATATCATAAATAGTATGAAAAAGAGAGGCCCAGAACAGCCCCCTGGGGAACCCCTGATGTAACTGATATTACAAATGATTTTAGACCCCGACATTCAACATATTGTGTTCTTTGGCTAAGATAAGATTTAAATAAATTTAACAGTAGTATAGAAAGCCCAGTGAGATCTAGCTTATATAATAAGCTTGATCTCGTTGGGCAATAATTACAAAAATTTAAATAGAAAAAGATACAAATACAAATTTAAAATAACATAAGTACAGGGCTATTCACAATATCTTGACCCCCTTTATTTCTGTTACTATTGAAGTCTCCAGCTGTATTCTCAAAAGGACTAGAAAACCATATGGCCCACATCTGTAATGTAGATCATCTTTTTGATCTTTAACATATTTTTCGACTAGTTATCTACTAGTCGAAAAATCGACCTCCCAATCAGAGGGTTAGCGTTCAGGAGACCCTACACGATCGATAGTAATGTCATTACGTCCAAGAGACTGGCTTCAGTAGGTACTTCTTATTCTAGTTGTCAACCTACACAATCATTTGAAATGACATTATTTTCTTCAATAGTGCTTGACTGGTAAAGATACACATATTATTTTGTGTTACTCTCGATTAATCATGTTATGCATCCTCACAGAATAGTATGTCTATTGTTTTATATCGGGTAAAAGTGACATTTTTTGTGTCGAGGTTGTACTTGAACGATCTAAGCGAGTCCGAGACACAAAAAATCACTTTACTTCACATATAACATGCTATTTTTTCTTCAAACGTCGAATATGAATAAAATAAATACTATCGCTTAGAACTCGTGAGCGGCAAAAGACTAAGTAAGCCGGTCAGACGGAGTGTCAGAGATATGACAGTTTAAGTTCACAAAACTTGACGTCTTTTTTTTTTATTTGAAGAAAAATCATATATTTTTATAATTTTTTCCATTAGGCACAAAATGAAATTTAAAACGCCAATTCTGGAAGAAGAACTGGCTACAAAAACGTGACAAGTACTGAAGAGTTTAGTCCATTTAACTAGGTCCCGAGCATCAAGAGTTTGTAGGATCTTTTGCAATACATCCCCCCGTTTTCGACGGAAGTGCCGGATCTGACAATTTCTTGAGGGAGGCAAGATTGGATTTATCTCTATCAAAAAAAAACCTCTCCAATTTCCGGGTTCTCGGGTTGGGCTTGCGCGGGCTCGTCCGATCCCGTAATAGCAATATCCCCAAAAAATAAAAAATACGGACTCGACAAGGTTTTTTATGGGTTTTCGAGGGCAGGGACCATGATGAAAGTGCTATTTTTCACCCTACCCTTCCCCTAACATATAGAAACCACCCCCTCTTTCATGCTATCGGTCCTAAGCATGCGGGGATTCGTTTGGATCAGGGTTGTTATGGGACTATCAGAGAAACTAACCATTACTAAATGACGGTTGACCTAGGCAATCCTCGGCGGTTGAAACTACCCTGCTTGCAACACCAAAATTACTTTAATAACAGGCTTCTTACGGGTTTTCGAGGGTGGGAACAATGATGATGGTATTTTTTCATCCTACCCTCTCGTAACTACCCCCAACGTATAAAAACCACCCCCTCTTCTATGCTGTTGGTCCTGGGCATACGTGGGTTTGTTCGATTAGAGGAATTATAGTCCATTTAAAGAGTCGGGATTTATGATGAAATGACCACATATTTGCGACTGGGACTAGACATTGCCCCCCCCTCCCCTGTTGTCAAGGGTGCTTAATCAATTCCCGGTGTCAAACCAATTTTTTCACCTCGGCAACTGCCTCAAATTGGCTAAAAACCACCCCAAAGTCCTATTTACTTTCCCAAGTTTTTCGACTAATTGTTGTTCCCTCGAATAGAACGGTCCCTCGAGGGGTTTGACCTCAGTCATTCCTACCCCATGTTTCCACCCCTGTAGGGGATTGGAAAAATGATATTTTTTTTTAGACAAAAAAAATTATATTTTACAGGTGTTTTTTTGAATAAGATAGTAGGTAACCAGGGTTGTGTAAGCACCCCCGGGGTCCTCGAGTAGAACGGAAAGTCCCTCGAGGGATTTGACCTCAGCCACCCCTACAGCAGGCTTCCAACCCTCTAGGGGGTTGGAAAATTTAAATTTTTGTTATGGGAAAAAAAATTATATTTTACAGGAGGTGTTTCTGTGAGGAGGGTCTCTAGATTGGCGCTCTGGCAAAAAAAGGTACCCCTTCCGACTCCTGACCTCGACTATGAAGGATTAAGAAGTGCACACTACACGGTACACGGTCATTACTATTGTCACTATCCTTACCACCCAAAATGAATCCGGATTCGATTCCTTACTAGATATTATTTCTTGTTTGCCTCACACAGTAATTATTATTGGCATCATTAAACTGGTAATAGCATTATTATTGACCGTATAGGACTAAGCAATGAAGTGAGAAGTATGCAAAATAACAAGTAATAAAGATCATCGAGCTTTTTAATAAATAACAAAAAATATCTGAGGATGTTTTAATATATAATAAATTAAAAATAAAATGATGAATAGAATAGACCATTACTTGATGAAAATCCATAATGAGGGAATAATAAAAACTACTAGTTTTTTTATTTTAACTTTATTTCTTTGCTAACACAATTGTTTCGCCACAGCGGTTTCTTCAGATGATGAATACTGCTATACTAATGTTATAAATAATCAGACAGCGATTCATGAGAAGTCATTCTTTATAAGAAATTTTACTAGTCTTAGGAAGTCATGGACAGTTGTCAAACTTAAGATAAATTATACAGGGTGTTCTAAAATTAAAAAGTATGAAATCGACTTTTTAAGCAAACTATCTTTTTTACATTTTAATAGAAATTTTATCCAGCAAAGTTTCTTCAATTATGAAGAAAAGCTTAAATACTTAGTTTAGTTGCAAAATAAGGAAACTTCTTTCAAAAAAAATAATTTTTTTATTCGACTAAGTAGAACACTATTCTACACGTAAACCTCCTATTAGTACACATTTTTCTAATCTTTTCTGAATTGTTCAGATTTAGCTAATATCACGAATATTGTCGTTCACGTCGTCATTCTTTAATTTCCGAATCAAATTAACTTATTTTGAGGTTAATTTTACAAACAATAAAACTAAAGCAGTCGAGAACTATTTATCTAATTACAGGAAACTTAAAATATCATAGTAAGAAACACAAAACTTATAAAAAACGAAAATAAATTGACAATCAATAAATTTGATATATGCGTCCACTGCACGCTACTAAATTAATAGAGAACTGACGAATGCAAAGCGTTGGTTGCGGCTACAACTAGCGGTTGTATTATTCATTTGTAAAACGCATCGTTACGCTTGGAACTTCTGTCGGAGCCTCAGCAGACGTGGTTTTCTCTTATTTATATCCTAAGCACGTTGTATGAGATAGAGTAATCTCGTGTTGTTGATAAGTACATAAATTGGTGACGTGAACGACAACATTACTAATTGGAACAAAATGCTATAGTTTAAAGCAAAAAAATTCAAGGGCTCCGAAAAACTGTTTTGCAAATGTATTAATTTACTTGGCATAGATATTTTGAATTAAAAACTGAATCTCCAAAAATAAAATGTATAGGGTCGTATATGTTAGAGGAAAATGTTTGATCTATTTTTTATTGATGGGCATAAGAGATCTTTCACAGTGGTAAATTATTCCGGAAAGTCGACGTATATAAATTGATTTAATTGAATTTGGATTCAAAAAAATGGTTGTCCTATAGTTCAGGAATGCGTGATTATTGAGCAAACACGGAACCGACTTATCGCCAACTATACCTCAGTTGATAAATTATAAGGTTGAGGGGCCAGACTGCGTTCAGATCAACTCGATTCATTTCTTTTTATGGAGATATGATAAATATATCTTTTCAGGAGAAGTAGAGCTTAATAATTTTGAGAAATTCCGATTTAAAATTAAAGATACCTAAACGATCGCTGTTTATGTATATATTGTATGTACATTACATGGTACAGTGGTTTTCATTCATTCTGTGTTTCTTCCATGAAATGCATCGTGTCCTAATCACGTTTTGAATTTTTTGCAACATAGCGGCAAATGGGTCGAGCCTAAATGTCTGTCACCGCTACTTTATACTAAATCATTGTGAAAGGCATGTATCTAATATAAGTTCTTTTTTAGCGTACGAAGTAGTGAGAAGAACCTGCACATCTCAGCTTCAAATCAACCTGTTCATGGTCGACCATGTGTGCATGATGGAAAGTAGCGGAACGGGTCACATGTGCTTTTGTGAGGAGGACATGTGTAACAGGGCACAAAACACTCTGAAAACCACCCAGTTACCAACCTTACTAACTGTAGTTTCCGTACTTATACGCCTGTGCATGAATAGGTAGATAATAGATAAATAACTACAGAATGCAAATCCCACAGATCACATACACTAGATGAGGAAGTTTTGTATTGTAACCAGGAACTAACTTTTGCGCCACCTGGCGGTTGCGGGGAAAAGTAAAACACAACAGGCGGGTAATTTGAATATAACATTATTGTTCCACTGAACTCTATTATAATAGAGAGTATAGTATTGTTCTAGATAATTCATTGAAAGTTGATGAGGAATTGAATTACATTAATTTTATTGTATTTTAATTCCATTAACATTAATGTAACTCAATTCCTTACCAACTTTTTAATAGTTTCTTTCAATGATATTTGTTTGTGAGGAGTATTAAAAGTTTTGCTTGTTTAAAAAAAACAAATTTTATAATGAAATAGAACAGAATAGAAAAATTTATATTGAATTCAATATATAAAACATATTATATATTAACACAAAGTCGACGAAGTTCTCTTCTTGTCCCTGGTAACAAATATTCTTGAACAAAATGTCTATCACACACGTCACACGTAATAAGATGAATATATTTATTCCGGGAACAATTCCCTCAAACATGGCTGCTTAATATTGTCAACCCACCTTTTCAACAAATTAACGTCTTTGGGAAAAGCGATGTCTTTTACTGGTCTTATCATTACAACCCGGTACACAACACTTGTTTTTATAAATCACGTCTGTTGTATTCATATATAATGGCAAAGATAATGAAAACAACAAATACGTGTACAACTGCAACACAAACCACCAACAAGGACAACGAACGCCAATTTAACAAGTTTTGATTTTTCTTCCACACTTTTCACTACCAAAAAACTAACAGATTTTGAAAAATATAAACATCAAAAATGCGATATTTAACATTTGACGCTACACAGTGAAGTTGATAATATAGTGTTACTTTGCAATCAACAAGTTCAAGATCTGAGGCACAGAGCCGCTCTGTGGATATAGGGGAAACTGTTAGCACAGACTCAAACCACCGATATTTGATTCCGCGTGGTCCTATTTAACTTTCTCATCTAGTGTATGTGATCTCTGGCAAATCCTAACGAACACCAGAGAGACATTGCTTCAAATTTATATATAATTAAGAGCATATCTTCTACCTAGGCATTAAATGCAATACAGTTTATCATTTAAAAGATCGGAGATTCGCATTGAAGTCAATTGTTTTGAAGCAATGTTCACATTGTTGTAGGGAGTAGAAGCAGTAGTAAAAGTTAAACGATTACTGCAAAGATTCTAATAAGATAATATTTATTGAATTTTCATCCTATTACTATGATAGCGAGAACTACACAGCACTTTGACCACAACTAAATAGGCCCTCATCAAAGTGGCGTAGCTAACTAAGTGTATATTGTAGAGAAAATATCACCCAATACTTAATTCATTTGTACATAATTCTAGTTATTTTCACCCTTGTCAGAGTTAAAGGGTAACGGAACGAGATAGGTATCTTATGTATGTATATATATTTTTTACTTGTCTTCCTCAGCTAGACACCAAATTCAATATTATGTAAAATTACGACGCATCATTAAAACAAATAGGAACTTATTATTGTATAAAAATTCACTATTCAAGTATTTTTATCTACGGATAACAGAAATATACAAGGTGAGTTGAAAATTAGTAGCGTATATATGAAAAGTGAAAATAATTACGTAATTTCACTTTGTTTTAAATAGTAATTGCATGATACTAATTTTATAGTACTTATCATCTAATTAATATTTGGAAATCGACAAATTACGAAAATCATTTTGTTGAAATTCAAATTCATATTTATTTCAACGATAACAAAAATGAAATTGGAATCAGAAAAGTTTATTTAAAAAAGTCGCTAAAATTCATATTAACTCCGTACCTATCTCATAATTAATGAAGTACAACTTGAAAAACAAAGAACCCAAAGAACAAAAATAGATTGCTTCAATTGCAAATAATGGTCCAAAATTTAGGTTTTGCGATGATGTGAAAGATTTTTTTAGATAGAGGAGAGGTGTACTGGTAAACAGCAAAGTGTGAAAAGATATTAGTGCACGCACATAACATTTATTATTATACATTTACTGTAATACGGGCTTGTTAATTCCAGGTAATCTAATATAGAGTATAATAATAAAGTGCAATATGACGTGGCTATGTTAATCATGTTGGGGTTAAAGAAACAGCGCGTGCATTTAACGTTTATATTTTTAACTTGGGTAAGTTGGAAGTTTGCGTTGACCATTTACCACCCAATACAGAAAATGATTCTAAATTACTGTTAAGAAATTCGTTTATACCGCTTACCTTCATATAAGCAATGTTATGGTGACCAGTCATAGCCAGAGAACATGATTTATACGAACTTAACAGAACAAGTTTGCAGAATTAAAAAACCCATAGGCCTATTATTTGCCGACAATTAATCGTGAAAGTAACTATTTTACCATCGTAAATTTTTTTAAAAAATTTGCGCCCTTCACATAAAAGTTACCACAACATCTACAAAAAATTGTTTTTATTAAAATTAGGTAGCTCAGAATTTGCCGTTTTTAATCGTAAACAAATGGTGCAAACGGAATTTAAAAATAAAAATTAAGACAATGAAACAAAAAAATATTTTTTAGAATCAGTAAAATAATTCATAATTGAAAGTTATGAAAGAAAACGAGGATTAAATTAAATATTTTTAAAGGAAGAACATTAGAGAGACATAGTTCATGAAAAAGTGGAAAAACCCCAAAAATTCTGTTACAGGGATGAAACATGGGTCACCCCCCGTTTTCGAGGGCGCTGAACACGATGGTGATTTTTAAGGTTCCCACCCCTCAGCAAACTTGAAAAACCATCCCTATTTTGCGTTTTTTTCCATCGTAGACATGCGTATCGGTTTGTTGGGCAGGATTTGGGTAGGCCGTATGAAATTTAACCATACAACATCTTATCCACCTCCGGGATTGAAACTACCCACTCCCATAATACTAAAATATTCCCAAAAAAATTAAAATTAAAAAATGCATGAAAATTTGTTTATCCCCGTCTTCGAGGGTACTCAACACGATTGTAATATTCACTTCTTCCCACCCTCTATCGCTAAAACCACCCCCTTTTCATATTTCTTGATACTGGGCATGTGGGGACTAGAAATATATCCAGTTCCATGCCCAGTACCACTAAATTGAAAGGAGGATGGTTTTGGGGATTTGGGGGTGGTTGATGGAGAGTGGGGAGTGAAATTGTATAGACATCGTGTTTAGCGGCCTTGAAAACGGGAAAAAACATTTTCCACTGTTTTGTATTTTTCGGTGGACTTCAATGTTAGGAGTGGTGGTAGTTTCAACCCCGGGATTGATGGCATGTCTCGTCACTCAACTCCCTTTACAATATCGAAATTCCCTTAAATACCCTAATTCAACAAGTCCACTATTTTGTATTTTTCGGTGGACTTCAATGCTAGGGGTGGTGGTAGTTTCAACCCCGGGGGTGGATAAGATGTTGTATGGTCAAATTTCATACGGTCTACCCGAATCCTGCACAAGAAATCGATACGCATGCCTACGGTGGAAAAAAATGCGAAATAAGGGTGGTTTTCCGAATTTAGGGGTAGTTGCTGAGGGGTGGGAACCTTAAAAATATCACCATCGTATTCAGCGCCTTTGAAAACGTAGGGGTACCCATGTTTCATCCCTGTAACAGAACTTTTGTTTTAACCCTTTTTTGCAACTTTTTCATGGAGTAACCAGGCGAAACATCGTGAGACCAGAATCAAATAATTGAATGCGACAAAACTGAATAACATGCAGAGTAAAGAAATTTTTGAAACAATACTTGAAAAACGAGAAAATAGTCTTAAATAATTTTAGTATACTTAGGAAAAAATTAATTGCTTAATTAATAAAAAATTGGAAGATCATCACGGCAAATTCTAGAACATCACGATTAATTATAACGGGAACGGTAAATTTCTGCCCTAATAAAAATGAACCTTACAAGGGCCATACAAGATCATTATAAAGAAATCACTTTTCTTATAAGGACCTTATAAGGAAATTGTTTTTTCCTATGGACCTTTACAGATAATTATAATT
This sequence comes from Leptura quadrifasciata, assembly GCA_963675555.1. Classification (NCBI taxonomy): domain Eukaryota; kingdom Metazoa; phylum Arthropoda; class Insecta; order Coleoptera; family Cerambycidae; genus Leptura; species Leptura quadrifasciata. Next base: position 108,977,629 of record OY776674.1, on the reverse strand, counting down.
AGGGTGAAGGAAAACTGACTCCTAAAAACCATCTTCAAACGAGCTTAAAGGCTTTTCTATCAGGGTTGCAAAAGTTTAAAACAAACACACATGAATATTAAACATAAATAGGTTAAATCATGTTTTAAACATGTTTAAAATGAAATTGTTTTTTATTGATTTTTGATAATAAATTAAAGCTGCGTACTAACACAAAGATTTCTTTATTTATAAAAGTAACAAACAAACAGTGAAATGAACAGTGTAGTGTGTCTTAGGTGATACAAAAGTTAATAGCAAAAAACCTATCAACTATACATCTAAATATAACAAAAATATATACATGGTATTATAAAAAAATACAAAGGCACTAGACAAAATAGTGATGTAGCGATCTCTATTCTAAATAAAATAAATCGATACTGTCACAGCACTTATAAGAATTACGCTGAATTCTATCAACTGGGTTATTTTTAACGCTGTAATTAGTGCTGTGAAAACAAATTGCAAAAGTCGATTTACATCTGGTCGTGTTGAGACAGTTAAAGATCTAGTAAACCTAGGAGGTAAGAAGATTAAACTAATTCATTGATTAGATTGAACAAAAACAAAATATCAGTAATAAATCGTCGCTTTTCCAGTGATGGAGTGATGTCAGGTTAAATTCAGTCAGTAAAAAGTTTTCATAACCTAAACCTAGCTTAAAAGCGTAGCTTCTTATAAACCTTTGTTGGACTTGTTGAATTGAGTCAATGTGAAGTTGATAATGAGGTGACCATACCATTGATGCGTACTCTAGACCGGACCTGACCAAAGAAATATATAGTAATTTGAGTACGTCCGGAAAAAATTTTTACTATGCCGTACGATAAATCCAAGTTGCTTGTAACCATTAGTTGTTATGTTGTTGATGTGGGACCTAAAGTCTAAATGAGAGTCCAAGGTCACCCCAAGACCAGGAATCTCCGTGACATGTAGGAGTTACTCGTTGTTGACATGATATGAATAGAGCTAAAGTGATCGAGATTTAAAATGTAATGATGAAATACTTTTTTGTATTTAAAGTCAATCCATTGATAGAAGACCAACTAGATAACCCATCGTTAGTTGTTTTTTGCAACACGAAATATTTTGAAATCATCAGCAAACATCAAAAAGTTTCAATCAACAATGTACTGGTCTATATTGTTAACAAATAAGTTAAAGAAAAGTGGTCCAGAGTGAGAACCTTGTGATACCCCAGAGGGTACAACAAATTCATATGACAGATGATGATACTAACACATTGATGTCGGTCAGAGATAATTAATGATCCATCTAATCACTAATTCGCCAAAGCCCAATGCATCAAGTTTACTGATGAACAATTGATGGTTCACCCGATCAAATACCTTTGAGAAATCCGTATAGATGCTGTCAACTTGCGTTTTCTTTTCAAAGGCATCGATTAGATGATTTTGATAGGTTAATAAGTTGGTGGTAGTCAAATTGTTAGTATTATGGTACTAACTAGTTTATACAGGTGAGGTATTAGAATACAGCTCCCAGCAAGGACTGGGAACCGAATCCAACCGCAAAAATGTAATATAATGAAGTACGGGGTACTGCCATCTCATTTTAAATAGCCAAACTGCACTACAGTCGAGACTACAGTAAACATTCACGTGTTAAAGCGACTAGTGACTAATATATATTCACGATCGCGATACGTTTAAAACACGTTTTTTTATGTTTAAAACCTATCTTTTTCTTTATCAGTTTAAAATATATATAACATGTTTTAAACAAATGAAACATGTTTTTATGTTTTATTTTAAAGAAATGTGTTTTTTCTGTTTCTGTTTCTATTGAGGTTCGGGGAAAGAAAAATCAAATGATGTAAAAAAAAATTGCAAAATCATCACGGCAAATTCGAAAACGGCACGATTAATTATAAGAACGGGATAGGTGAATTCCTGAATGAAAACTGAGTAGGTACCAAAAGTCATTTTCAAACGAGCTTAATGGCTGTTTCTACTGAATTTCAAAGAAAAAAAATCAAAAATGTAAAAAAAATTGCAAAGACATCACAGCAAATTCGATAAAGGCACGATTAATTGTAAGAAGGGGAACGGTAAATTCCTGAATGAAAACTGAATCCCAAAAGTCACTTTCACATAATGGCTCTTTTGCTGAGTTTCGGGAAAAAAATTCAAAAATTCTTAATAAGAAATTGCAAAATTCGCAGGATAAATTCGAAAATGTCACGATTAATTATAAGAACGGGAACGGTAAATTCCTGAAGGAATAGTCAAATTAAACTCCATATTAAAATTAATCTATTTCAATTGGCTGCATTTTTAAAAACTTTTTATCTTCGCGTAGTGATGGTGTATTTCAATATATAGATATTTTGTGCATTTTACTGAACGTAATATTATTTTTTACACGGAGAAAAATAAACGGTAATTGTTTCCTACCTACAAGGTAATAAATAGAAAAGAGTACTATTCTTTATGGGAAAAGTTCAAAAATTGTGGCACTTTTTCCCATAACACATTTCTTTATTTTTAAAAAATCGGTACCGTTAAAAAAAGTCGTAAATGGGCCTTTACGGATGTCCAGTGACATATCTAATGATGTCATGAAGGTTTCATCTGGTTATTCCTCAAAAAAAAATTTTTCAAGAAGGAAGCACCTTTTTCTTGATTTTTTACTGCGCTATACTACTACTAATTTTAACACTTTAACCACAAGAAACTATAATATTATTTTTAAAGTTAGGATAGGAATTGGCGGCAGATAAAACCATTACTGGTTGCATAAATACGACTACTTACTTCTTACCAACTTTTTCCAGTGAGTAACAGTTCACTGACTTCTCGCGAAAAGTTACTAGAGCGACTTAACCGTGTGCCGAATGTCAGGGATGGAGCTGATTAAAGGTATTTGTTACAATGTTTAAAACCGTCTTCTAGTGGAGTTAGAGTTTTTAGAACCAACGGAGTGTGGTTTTCATTCATTATTTTACTAACCTCTTAGTCGGTACTTACTAATAAATGTAATTCATACAGGTACTGTAGAAATTTTATAAAGCATATTTAATGAAGTTGCATGCAGTCAAAACAACTTTTACGCAGGACTTGGACTTCTTAACAGCTTGTAAAAAGTGCATGACTGAACTCGTACCAAGAGGTGTACTTGTTTAATGATAATTCAGTTTCTATGTGAGGCAATAGAGCGTCCGACTTCGATAGCTCAACTACGATAGCTAGAAATTAAAAAAATGAAAATTATTTTCAAATATACAGGGTGAACTAAGACGATTGTACAGCACCAAGTGCCATTTTTTAAATGGAATGCTATAAATATCAGTACATTTTTAGTAGCCTCTTTCTAAACTTCTTTCACTCCTATATTATTATTGACCTAATGCCATCTACAGATGCATTTTGAAAAAATCACTAGTCACCATCATTATGGATTTTAAGAAAAAAATTGTATATCTTTGTATGCGAGGATTGTGTAGTGGATATACCATCCTGTTGTTGTCTGAAATGTGGAAATACAAACAGAACCGAGTTATTTCATTTTCCCATATGTAATTAAAGAACTTTAAGGCATTTTTTAGTATTTAAAATTTTGGTTTAGCACATATTACACCTTATAACGCAAACTCATATATCAAAGTCAATTTTTCAAGAGCAATTTTTCAGAGTTTTGTTATGTTAAGGATTAATTCAACATTATATCTGCTGTTTCAATATAGATAATATGCTGCTTCTAACTAGAACTGTTGAATTTGATTTGATCCATGTTCTAAAAAATTATATTAAATATACAAAATATAACGAAATATATTTATTACTTCTTTAATATATCAGCGATAATAATAGGTGCCCCCTACGATTTTTTTATCATTGCACGTGCATATCAAATAATTGTCCTACTTTATTAATAGTAACCATTTCATATCATAATGTAATGTATTTTTTGAAAAGAAACTTATTTAGTATATTTATGGCTTCTTGGGCATCACATGCAAGTGTTTCTTTTCAGAAATATTTCAATATATTCATAATTGTTATTTGTATAAACGTTATTGCTCAATTCTTCAAGAATTACGTTCCATTATATTAAATGTGATTGTATACGTCTAAGTAAGCAATCGCTCTTCTCTTACTACGAACAGTTTATTTTCAATGATAGGTTAGAAATAACTTAGGATTAGACTGCATGTTTGCACGATTTGCACATATATTACAAAAAAACTTGCAAATTGTTGCACGACAAAGGTTAACTCCAAACAAAATATACATGTGAGAAAAACTTGAGCAGACTCTTTGATTTTTTTTATATAAATTAATAAGTATTAAGTTTATTAACATATTTAATAATAAATATCAAAATCTCCAATTCTTATGTTAGGTACAATAATCAGTCTCATCCCAACTACATTTATAATTTTGGACATACAAAATTGAAATTGTTATTTTCAGTTTATTTTTCTGTTACTCAACCTTGAAGTACCTATAAATACCAAATACCAGTTTCCGAAAAACTATCTTAACCCACTTCTAATGACAGACATTTAATTTAAAATAGGAATTGTAAAAAAAAACATCTGCACTTATTATATATATTTATGTAATCTGCAATGAAAAAAAATCAAATGTTTGGAGATTTCCTTAATGATTTTTTTTATTTTCAACCTCCACTTTGTCTATCACACCAGCGTACTTACTGGAATTGGAAAGAATTGCTGACTTCTAAAATTAATTTTGAAACAGTAGTAAGGAATACTGGAGTGATATTTTTAACAATCCGCGATAGACTTTCCAAATTAATAGTAACGTCTGGAATGAATGGACAAATTATAATGCTTTCTTTGTTGTTATCCTTGTACAGCAAATATCTTATAATTCTTTGTTTATCACCACACAATTATTTGCATGATTAAGCCAAAAATGCTTTTGTTCAAAAGTCAAAACACACTTCACTCCACCTCTCCACCTCACAAAAGTAATTTAAGGCCATTCTCGTTATTTACGTTATGTATGCTACTGAGATTTTCCAGTTGTACGACATGGTACCCGATAATTTGCCCTTTTTTATCGCGTAATATGCCGGTAATGGAAAATGTCAGATTTTTATATATTTTAAAAAGAATGTATATAGAATTAAAATGTTATGAATACATTATTGTTAAAATAGTTTTAATCACATCAAAATGTAAAATAAATATTTACAATTTCCACTGTGTTTATTTTTATCACTAAAATATCAGGACAAAAATATTAGGTTAAGTAATGGCGTTTTAGAAAGTCAGTATAATGCACTCGCGAAGTAAAATTGTGTTAAAAAATAGGATAATTATGAACTTTAATAAAACTATTGATCAAATAGGTCGCAGGATTGATTAGAAATGATATAAACATTGGGTAATTCAAAAAACCGATAAACTTTTTTTTGTGAAGTTCAAAGTACAGTGTTGAAGCCTAACCTATAATAATCATCTAAAGTTTTCTAATCAAAGATAAGTTTTTTAATGATTTTAGTTATAGATAATACCACTTTTATCAATGCATAATCCACGGTCATTACTTAAGACTATTTTAGGTAAGTAACCACCAAACAATTCAATAAATAAGCAAAGTTAATAAAAGGGTCCAGCTCACCATATTAACATGTCTTGTGACAGGTGTTGAATCTTTAGGGTTAATATGGTTTGTTATTACCAACCAATGCGTTGTTGCTCATTTTATAATCTTTTAATCAAAATAAATAAGAACTTCTTCAAAATCATTTACTTTGTAACAAACTACGATATTCAAATTATTCGTAAAAACAATAAAGACAGTGGGATAATAATTGCAACATTGTAAATGATGTAACATTCAGGGTAGCCAATATAAGCATACTTATATTGATTGATATCACTAGACCTTGCCACTAAAACCAAATTTCGTTCAATGGAACCATTTGAATAATAATTATCTTAATTCTCGATAATTTAATATCATTTATAATTTTTGTCTATGATGACTTGCTGTCACGATTTAACTCATGACGTTGAACGTAGATCAAAGTGCTTTCCTTTTTTCGCTTTTACCCGATCCACTGCATAGTTGCATTCCATTCACTCAGGTGACTTAATATTACTTTGGGATCACTCTAGAATACCACGGTATAGACATAATGAATTCCATATCCTTGTTTTAAAGAATGAGAACCTACAGAGATACACAAATTTCGAATTGCTTTCTGAAAATTTAATTCCGAAGAATATTTTATTTATTGCTTTTATCTTGCCTAATGCGCAAGGGATTTATTGTGATTACTAATAATCAAGATTTGTATCTTATACTTGTTTCAAACTGACTTTGTAACAGTTTAAGTGATGAGGAAAATATATTTGAGAACTATATATTATATTACTCAATCACAAAACCACCGGGGTAATCAAGGGGGGGCATTGGAGGCACGTGCCGAGATTATAACCCACCAATCAATGAACCAACAATTAAAATAGGTAGTAATTAAGTCGGATTAATATGAAGCAACATACAGGTTCAATTGTAAAACTAACATACTCTTTCACAATTTTTGCCTGAGATTTCCCTTTTCAAAATTAAAGTGGTTTATGTGTGTTATTAAAAAATTTACAAATGCACTTATTCCACTTTGAAACCAATTATAAATTGTGTGGTTTTTATTCTATTTTTAGGAATAAATAATTTTGGTACCTCAATTCAATACTTTTCTAGTGAAGCAAACTCAATCAAACTCGATAAAATTTTAATTGTTTCGAAATTATCAAGGTATGAATTCGAGAAAAAGAAACACAGAAACTTTCAAGATGTAGAATTAGATAAATTTCTTAGGAGACGAGGGACAAATGTTGAAAAACTAGTACATTTCCATGACTTACACAAACGTTTTGAAGAAAATGTTGTCTGTACCTTAAAAAATATGGGCGTAGATGTAGATGTGGTAAATAGGTAAGAGAATATATGTTGAACAGATATGATAATGTGAAACAAATATGTATGATGTTCAACAGATTTAATTGTACTGAGGATAAGATTGAAAAAGCTGACGTTATTGTACCAATTGGAGGAGACGGAACATTTCTATTAGCATCTAGTAAGGTAATGAATAATAAAAAGCCAGTGATAGGATTCAACTCAGATCCAAATAGGTCAGAGGGTCACTTGTGCCTTCCTAAGAAGTATTCCACAAACATCAGGGCAGCAATTGAAAGACTGCAAATGGTAATCAAGCCCATTTGACATAATATATTGTCAATTACTTATATAACGTAAAATTTTAAGGGAAAATTCCAATGGTTAATGAGAAGTCGGATTAGAATAACTCTTGTAGTAAGTGAAGAAGAAAATTTAATTCCAAATTATTTACATGCAATTGAAGGAGATAGACCAGATTCCAGTCCTCAAATAAAAAGCGGTGGCAAAGTTTTACCTGTTCTAGCCCTAAATGAGGTAAGACTAATAACAGTTATAAATGAAGGAAGCTCTTAGAAAAGTATGAAAGAATCCCACATATTAAGTGGTTGCTAGTCTTTAGTTGTTCAATCATATTACTTCACATCACTTTCGCTTCCATCCATCTTAATGAATGCAGTACAACAGACATTAATGTTAAAATTTTTAATTATTTTTTTTACAGTTAATATTTTGTTCCCCTAGCTAATTCTAATAACAGAGCTGTATCATCACCCCATTCTTAAAATTAAATATTTAATGGTTGATTAGTGAGGCCACACTTCTGTAAAAGAACTTCTGAGAGAAAATCTAAGGATTATGATGAGTTTAACCTTACTCAAACTGTTCTTCTGAGTATTCTTTAGACTTGTCAAGTTAACCTGCCGAGTTAATCGCATTAATGTCGCTCTTAAAGACCAATAAAATTTAATAATTCGTTTAATTTAGACATAATCATGCATTAAAACGATTTTTTTGCCAGGCGATGGGGCAAAACAGACTACATAGTAGGATGTCTGTTACATACTCCAGCAATGTAATGTTATATGCAAATTTGTATATGTTTAAAAATGTATTCCTCCCAAATCATTTTTCCACCACTACTGAGGATAATCGGTTGATGGAAACAGCATTGATAATACCATTTTGAGGCCACTATTCACATTTTTTCACTGTTATCATTGTTTGTCAGAGTTTATTTGGTAAGGACAACATTGTTCCAGTTCACAGCCAGCCAACAAATTAATACATTTCCGTATAAACCAGCTACACGTATTTAGAAATAAGTTCTCTTAATAATTATATGCCGCATCTAATTTATTTCCTTTAAAATAATCTATTATAAATATATTTTGTAAATCAATGGATGTACTAGTAAGTATTAATTTTCAGGTATTTATGGGTGAAACCTTATCTGCGAGAGTGTCACATATCCAACTGAGGCTAAATGGCTCCACAGAAACAACAAATTTAAAGTGTTCTGGCATCTGTGTATCAACTGGTACAGGTTCCACCTCGTGGCATTTAAGTATCAACAGATTACCAGTACAAAGTGTTGCAGAACTACTTAGATTAATCGATATTGATGCATCGGAGCGAAAGGATGGCCTTGCTGAAATTCTGTCGGATATTTACAACAAAAACTTGGTATTTCCATCAGGTAAATATATCTGAAAATCGCTGAAAACTCGACTACAATAGACCAGGAATATTTCTCTTATTCCATTATTATCTAGAAATATGTATACAAATTAAAATATTGCAATGAACAAACTTTTATCGATTCCTTCTCAATGGGAATCTGGATTGTTAAATCCTCAAATGCACCGAGACCTTGAAAGTGGGCCCATTGTGCTACTCCACAAATAGTGGCATTCTCGCTGGGCTCCACATTCCTCAACTCAACCAATGCTTGTGTTGAATTTAACCTGGCAGTGTGGTACCTATACTGGCCATACTGGGCCAGAATTCCCCCTGCATATTCTCGTGTTCTAGATTACATCCTCTACACTTAGGATTGTCTACAATTACCAGTGTATGAAGTGTTTATTTAGTCTGAAGTGTCCTGTTAATAATCCTATGTATATACATAGGTTATTCCTGAATTGGAGGCAGCGCTTCCCTAGCTTACGATTGGGGCTAGCCAAAGCCATTTTGCTGTACCTGTGACTGCTTAACTGCTCCAATAGTCAGTGTGTATAGTTCTTTATCAGAATAGTGTGAACAGACTCCAAAAGCACTATACAAGGCGCTCTCAGAACCTTTACAAGCAAAGGCATCTGCTTTCTTATTACCCTGATTGCCATTGTATCCTTTCACCCAACAGAGTTGTTTTATGCATGAATATCTAAGTCTTCTTAATTAGAAAAACCAGACTTGAGTTTGTCAACAAGCCTGGTTGCATTATATGATGGTTTTGCCCTCACGGCTGGAGTCTTCAAGTAGTCAGTACCAAGTTGTGAGGTGTGGGCGGATCAGAGTCAAACTACAGTGTGTATTTCAGAGGTGAATGTTCAGGACGATGGTGGCTGTGGTGAACATTGGTTTAGTTGGTACAGTTAGGTTTAAATATTAGTTTAGTACTGGGAAGGAGTCCCTGGTGATGCTTGACTTTATTCCAGGGAAGAGAATCCTGATAATGCCTAGTGGGCATTTAGAAAAGGGACCTCTAGACCCAATTCTTTCTATAAATAATGAGGGGAGGTGTCCCTTGAACGATTTCCTTAATGAAGATCAGAGATCCTCATTGTCCGAAAAGGGAATGTGTATAGGCTCAGGGGAGGTGTCCCTGATTGGAGACAGAGCAAAGAAATGAAACTAACACTTCAAAATGACTGGATATATTACACTTCGGTATATTTATTACAATCCGCAAAAAAGTGTTATTTGAATATTTGATTATTTAGTTTATTACTAGCGAGCGTTACTTTTTAGGATAGCTAGATATATTGGCAAATTATGATAAGTCTACGCGAGTTGAGAAATTTTGATTACTTTTGGAGAATATGTTGAATCAGTGTAGGCTGCCGGCCAACCAGTGCTTGCTCTGGTGGTAGCGTTTGTATTTGTAGGAAGCTGCACAGTCAGCATGCAGCTACCATAGCGCAAGGGAAGCATTTGGATTCATCGACAACTGGTGACCATAGACTGCGATATTGAAGTAGTCCCGGGCGACACATGCCGACTGGGGCGATTAATCGATAATTCTTACCATATATTGGATTGATATATATTTGCTGTGGCTGTAGATGAATGGGTTTAAAAAAAATTTCAGACATTGTTTTCTTCTTTTACCATACCGTTTTCTCTCTATGTTGTAAATTTATTCCATTTTTAAATCATTTTAGTAGATCAACACATTGGGTTCATCATTTCCTGGCATGCTCAATATAACTTTGCAGTTTCTGTTGAAATTATATAAAGGAGGAATATGGCAGTGGTGGCTCGTGAGTTTTGAAAGTGAGGAAACAGGAGGGTGCGCAGGTGGTTCGCGCGCCGCAGGCGAAAATTTTCAGAAATTTCAAGCTTATTGTGTTTTTCTAGTACTTTAAAAATGTCTACTATTACACAAATGTATGTAATTTTCTCTTCATGTTAGTCAATTTAATTCTCGTGATATGTAATGATGACATATCTAAAAATTACGGAAATTTGAGATTTAAAAGTGATGTCCACCGTTTCATCAACTTGCCACGAGAAAAATTCGCAATTATGTAGTTCTTCATAAATTTTGTCTTTAATAATGGAGCTAACAATCTCAATTAGATCATTTTGAATTGATTTGGAATTCCCGCAAAAAACTGTGGTGTTATTAAAAAAGTTCTCTAATTCTGGATCATACGTTTTTAAAAGATTAGCTCCTTGAAATTTCCTTTATTACACGAGCCACATTTTTCATCCTGGAAAAGAATTTTCTTGTGACGATAAATATATAAAGGCATCAATTAATCTCTTTAATATTCCCCTATTTTCACGGACTTTTTCATTAAAATTTTCTATTTCTCTTTTATGTGCAGAATCCAAGAAATTTACAATATTTTATTTATCCAACATTTCGAATTTAATGCAAGATGAAATATGCTCCTGGGATTTTTCATGCCCTTCTAAACCTCACGATAAATTTTGCAAATTATTAAACCCCGCCCTGCCCCAAATTGAGGATTGATCATTAGTAAATAACAGACATTTCCAACAATATAAGTAATTTGTTTCTAACTGTTGATGCCATTAATCTTTTTGTTTTTTTATAATTACTATCACTAAACCCTCTGTTTTGTTTACCACTTGTGAAAACTATTAACGGTATTGACGGTGTAGGTTTGACAATTTTTTTAATTCTTGCCTTCTCATCATAACTAAGAGAACTAAATCCATTTAACAACAAACAGTCCACCACGTCTAGACAACAAAAGATGTCAAAAAAATTTTCACCTATAGCACTCATTTTTCGACTGCCTGTTAAATAGTTTAAATATGTTTAAGCCGCAAATCACCACTATTCTAATACAGACAGTGAAGTCTGAAGTGTACATGCGTTAGAAAGAGATGGGATGCCAGAGGCTAGCTGCGGTACTGTCATATCCAACATGTCTTTAGAGAAAGCGCCAAGCATTCAAGGTCACTTGTCACATAAGGATAACGTATTGAAACGGAAGCTAAACTTCTCTTAGCCTCCGATTCATCTGACCATACACGATCCGCAATGAGAGGCCGGGAAATATGCATACGCAGACTATCCAGACTCGCACGTTACTTGTGGAAAAGTAATTTCAAAATTTTTTTTATACAGTGAAAATTAATTAATGAATTAACAACATTGAGAATTGAGATAAAGCAACGTAGATATGTGTACTTGTAAAAAATATTTTCTAATAATTGTAGAGGAGGGTCAGCCTCCCCAACGAGCCGCCACTGTATGGTCAAGTCACATCCCTAGGAGAAGTATTTATATTACAACCTCATAATGGTACGTTTTATATGCCACTGACCTACAAATTTCAATCTTAAAGCAATGTTCAGTGCCACCTCCTCCATATATCAATGGAGATTAGTATGCCTGAAAAATAGTCATGGCCATTATCCAATGAGGAAGTTTCTTCCAAATTTTGCAGTGATCATAGAACTTAACATTTCACTAATCATTCTCTGCAGAGTTCCAGTGACTGGAATTGTTCTGTCTTGCTCCTCGTTGTATATGTTGATGCTGCTTTGTTTCTCTACTTATATGTCATGCTCTATTAATGTGACTGTTTAAGCCACTGATATTCGGCAAAGCCAGTCTCCATGTGTTATTCAGTAGACACATCTCTGTTGAAATCGTTCCTATTTCTCATAAATTCTAGTTATTCTCTCATATTCTTGAGTAATAGTGCATACTTTTAATATTTTGACATTGTCTTAGTCAATTTTATTGTTCTCATACATAGTGACAAACATGTCACTGATGACGTATCTGTGCATCCAAGTCTGATGTTTCTCTGATGTTGTTCTATTCTCCATTGGATATTCCTCTCTGTTTGTCTGATATAGCTCTTGCAATAATCAGTGGTAATTTTTCGTTAGGGTCATTTGGTAAATGCCTTCAGACACCAGAATATACGCAATTACACGCAATTCTGTATGCAAGGGCATTTAATAAATGACCCAATTGAAATCTACTTCACGTAATCCAGTAACTTCCAATATTATTGCAAAGATAGTTTAGTTCATAAACAAATATAAAAAGTATAGGAATAATTGCTCAATATCTATGTAATATCTAATAGATAAATAAGATATATCTTCATTTAGCTAAACTTTATCTATTGTTACGTCCTCACAATTTTCAGTAAACACTTTGTGGATTCCAAATAACTTGCAACAAGAATTTTCACAAACCACTGATTTATTTAATCACTAAAATTACACTAGCAAATACTTAAAAATCACACAACTAATAATAACTTAATCTAATATAATTTCACTACTTTTAAAACACTAAGCACTTTACTTTCCTTCTTAAACTTGTCAACTCTTGTCTAACCTAAAAACTCTCTTGTCTGTTTACTTCACTAAACTGCATACTTCACTCAACTGAACTGTTCCCCCATCTGCTGGAGTCACCTCTTTATATACACACTTGGAATCCTTCTAGAACTTTTTCTAGAATTCTCCATAATTTTCTACCATGTAATAGATGATTGTTCGTCAATTGGCTCATAGACGGCGCCACCCTACTAGTCAGGGAAGTAACTAAGCTTCTGAGGAAAACTTTGAACATGAACTTAATCACATCTTTCCTTGTTAGAGGGCAGCACATAACACTGCCCCCTCCTTAAGCCTGAACGTCCCGGTCAGGCAATTCAGATTCCCCAACATACTTCATACTTCGCCAACCTATCCAAGTGCACGATCTTCATCTTGGACTTCTTACTACGTTGAATTCGGTAAACAACGTCATTGATCCGAGTGATGACTGAATACGGTCCTTCCCAGGGTGGGTGAAGCTTCGGAGATTTGCCCTTCTTTCGTTGTGGGTTATATAGCCAAACCAGATCGCCCTCCTTGAATCCTGCTGACGTTCCCTTCCGGTCATAGCGAGCCTTCATTCTGTCACTAGCTATGCTAACTTGGTTTCGAACCAATTCGTGGACATTCCTCAGCTGTTGACTAACTTCGTCTGCGTAGTCATCCACGGACAGTGGCTTCTTATCTGGTGTACCAAACATCAAATCACATGGCAGTCTGATCTCGTGCCCAAATATTACACGAGCCGGTGTCTGTTTAGTCGTCTCATGAATGGCAGCCCTGTATGCCATTAAGAAAAATGGTATATGTCGATCCCAATCTCGCTGGTTCTTGTGAACTACCTTAGAAAGATGTTCCTTCATGGTTTTATTATGTCGTTCCACCATTCCATCTGACTGGGGATGAAGAGGGGTTGTCCGAGTCTTGTGAATGCCCAGCAACTCACAAATTTTCTGAAATACCCCCGACTCAAAGTTTCTCCCTTGATCGGAATGTAGCTCCAGGGGTACACCAAATCGGCATACAAGGTTATCCACCAAAACTCGAGCAACAGTAACTGCTTCCTGATTCGGAATGGCATAGGCTTCCGGCCATTTACTAAAATAGTCCATAGCGACCAGGATGTATTTATTCCCATCATCTGTCACTGGGAATGGGCCCGCTACATCTATAGCAATCCTCTCAAAAGGAGCTCCGACGTTATATTGCTTCATTTGGCCCCTGTTCTTCGTTCTGCTCTCTTTCCTGCTTCCTTGGAGCATCTGGTTTTGTCATCAACTGGCTTATCATTTTGTGTATGTCAGCCATCAAAGATTCCATATTTGATTTTTCTAAATGGTCCTCTTCTACCTTCATGGCTCGTACTCTCGGACGTGGAGTCTCTTTATAAGCGGCTTCAACTTCGAGGGCATGGATCAAGGCTTCGCTACCAGTCTTATCTCGAGATAATCTAAGGACTCGCCTGATCTCCTCATCTCTTATGCCATCGATGAAAGTACCAACTGTTAATTGTTCCTGGAATTCTTTGGGTGCATCCGGGTAAGCCAGGTATGTCAGTCGCTCAACAGCTGCTTCAAAATCTTGTAAAGTTTCCCCAGCCTTTTGTGTGCGTGATTTGAGCTGAGTCCTGTATACCTGGGCGAGGTGTTGGTCGCCATATCTTAGATCTAGTGCAGCTTCCAAAACTTTAAAATCCCGTTGCTGCGTCACTGGGATACTCTGGAGCAACTCTGAGGCTTGGCCCCTTAATGCTAGCACCAATGCCATAGCTTTGTCTTCATTACTCCAATTGTTTGCGTATGCCGCTGCCTCAAATTGTCTTTTATAGGTTGACCAAGAAGTTTGACCATCAAAGGAAGGCGGTTGTAATCGAGGACCTGATGATGATAATACCAGCTGGCCTCCTTGTTCTCTTAACAGTCGCTTAAGTCGCTCTACCTCTCCTTCAACTGCACGAAATTTTCCTTCTATATCGGTAACTTTCCCTTCGACGCCAGTAACTTTTCCTTTGACTTCAGTTACTTCCTCTTCAACCTTATTTACTTTTCCTTTGACATCACTCACTTCTTCTTCGACAGCAGTCACTTTTCCTTCGACGCCAGTCACTTTTCGTTCAACTTTATCTACTTTTTCCTTGACCTCATTAGTGGCTGACAGGATAGCATCTTGTTGCCCTTGTATAATTTTCCTTAATTCTTCTTTCTCTTCTAGACGTCGTTTTTCTTGTTCTTCTTTTTCTTCCCGACGTTGTCTTTCTTGTTCTTCTTTTTCTTCCAGACGTCGTCTTTCTTGTTCTTCTTTTTCCTCCTGACGGCGTCTTTCTTGTTCTTCTTTTTCTTCTAGTTTTTCTTTCTGACGTCGTCTTTCTTGTTCTTCTTGACGCCTTTCTTGTTCTTCTTTCTCCTCTTGGCGTCGTTTCTCTTGCTCTTCCTTTTCTTCTTGACGTCGTTTCTCTTGTTCCTCTTTTTCCTCTAGCATCATTTTTCTAAATGCGGCGAACATGTCTTGCATTTGTTTTTCAGCAGCCATGCTTCTTGTTTCCATTCAAAAACTAACAAACAACACTAACAAGCCTTATTTAAAATCAATGCCAGGTACAAGTCAAATATTTTCTCACACTAACACAAATTAGTCTTGTCTAATTACTTCCCAGTTCAACTCACTTCACTATCTCCAGTGGTTTCCAAATAGAACACTATGGAACTTCGTCAAATTCTTCAGAAATTCTGTTGCAATTCCGCTTCTGACACCAATTGTTACGTCCTCACAATTTTCAGTAAACACTTTGTGGATTCCAAATAACTTGCAACAAGAATTTTCACAAACCACTGATTTATTTAATCACTAAAATTACACTAGCAAATACTTAAAAATCACACAACTAATAATAACTTAATCTAATATAATTTCACTACTTTTAAAACACTAAGCACTTTACTTTCCTTCTTAAACTTGTCAACTCTTGTCTAACCTAAAAACTCTCTTGTCTGTTTACTTCACTAAACTGCATACTTCACTCAACTGAACTGTTCCCCCATCTGCTGGAGTCACCTCTTTATATACACACTTGGAATCCTTCTAGAACTTTTTCTAGAATTCTCCATAATTTTCTACCATGTAATAGATGATTGTTCGTCAATTGGCTCATAGACGGCGCCACCCTACTAGTCAGGGAAGTAACTAAGCTTCTGAGGAAAACTTTGAACATGAACTTAATCACATCTTTCCTTGTTAGAGGGCAGCACATAACACTATAATCTAAAATATTATATTTAATTTTTTTTTAGATGATAAACGAATGGGTTATACGATTCGAGACTTAATATCAGCTGGAGTATGGCCACAACCAAAAGGAATAAAATCAAGGGGTTTTTCAACAAAAATTGAAGTTAAATCCAACTGCTTCGACGCATCCTTAGTGGTTGATGGTGGTGTAGCATTTAGCTTCAATGATGGCACTATCGCACTACTTGAAATTTTACCTGAGGATGCGTTAAGAACGGTTATTTTAAAAGACTAAACACTATATAAATATTTTGGAATTTGATTACGTTTTGTGTCGATGAATTTAATTATGAAGATTGCTGAAGAATATCTATTACCTGGTAACATATTTGAGATGGAAGAAGTCTTCACTTAGATTAAGAGAAAAGGAATAAGCTAAGGAAATTGATAACATACCTACTCAAGAACAAGAAGCTTATATTATTCTAAATTAATAGATTTTCCTATACTGACTAGTTATACAAAAGATTTGTAGTCAGGTACAAAAAGTTAAAATTTTATAAGTATATATAGTGTAATCTAAGTAATAGCCCATAAGCTCATAAAATAAAGTACTTTAAAACATTTCATTATTTTCTCTGAGCAAATATACACATGATCAGGATCCGATTTAGGCTTCCTTCAGGAACCCCTTCACTAACACAAAGCCCTCCACATTAACATATATAAAAATTTTATATATTGTTAATTAAGAATTAAATATAAAGGTACTATTGTTAACTAGACTAGAGTGATCCACCATGGCTTCGGGTTGCTTCACAAAAATTGTCACTGATAAATGTGAGTCAAACATTTATCAGTGAATGAATTTAGAACAAAGCGAAATTGAGGAATTTTTCCTCGAATAAAAATTGCAAAGTCTGATTTATCCTCGTACTAAAGAGTAGGCCCCCAAAATTGTGAAGGGTGATACGACTGTTTTCAAAGATTCACATCGTACTGTACTGACTCCGTATACAAAAAATTCGTATCTGATAATTCATATTTCATACTAAACGTATCGCGCAAGGAATCAAAGTAGACGTATGGCACACAATTGTTTAGCTAATATAGTATCTGGTATCATCCAATTCAAGAGATATATAATTCGAAGATAAACGACCTCGGCCGATAACATTGTTAGTCACTTATTTTTTATGTTGTATATTTTTGGATGGGATTGTTTTATACACTTTAACATTCTTTAGACACTTAACAATAGTTTTATATGCACACGCAAGCTCTCTGGCGAAGAAAGGTCTAATCCGTGGTGATAGAGTGAAGGGAAACCTGCATATTAGTCGGTTCTTCTCGGTAAAACAACGCCATCTCTGGGCAAACTGACGAACTGCCATTAACTCAGAAAACTGTATAAAGTTCAAGGCTATTCGAGACAGGTTCTGGAAGAGATGGAAAATTTGAGTATGTTCGACGCATATATTTATGGATTGAATTCGAGCAGAGAGTTCAGAGTTGTATATTAGATTAGTTAGTGATCGGATAAGATGGGGAACAGTAACTAGTTGTAAACAGTGCCGGATTAAGCCAGAACGGGGCCCGTAGCAAATGCTAACAAGAGGCCCTTGGTTTGCTTTAGGTCCTAAAATTTAGGATTTAGGATATAAATAAAGCAGCACTATACAAAAACGTTTCTCGATCTAATGTGCGCAAATTTAGAGATAACACTAATCATATCAATGTCTCTAAAAAAATAATATCCTATGTTAATTAAGCTGGCGTCATTTAGACGTTCTTGTCCCATCGTGTTCTTTAAAACATTTTTAATGCGCTTTAATGTTGAAAAAGAACAGTGTCCACTGCAGTTGGTGATCATCAAAGACAAGTAAATGTGTAAGACTATTTGTACACTTGGGAAACACGATTATAATGGATTTTCCATTAAAAGTTTATAAAATTATGGTTCCAGAGCCTCGTGCTTTTTGCTTTTTGCTGTCAATAGCAGCAGCCACATCTGCTCAGCAAACTGCACCAGTTCGTTGCCTAGGATTTCTTCCAAATCGTCTGGGTAAGCCCTGATGATAATTGAAGTTCTTTTCAAGATCTCTTCGCTGTAAAATATTTTAATTGGCGAAGCATTCCAAATACAGTAGTCACTTGACGGTACGCTTTCATGCGTTTAGCTAATGCAGACAGTACACATTATCAATTATGTCAATAAACACCTCAATTTCAAAATGTTGCCCAGGTGTTTGATTTTTTACGTTATTGGGTGTAGCAAAGCTGCTGAACTAATCGTACTTTATAATTTCGCTTGCGTCATTTTGGCTTTTGCGTCTATATCTGAAAATGTGAACCACATTGCTTGGACGTACCTGTGTAGTGATTTATAAAGGGCGTGTCCAGTGTTAAGGTCTTGGTTAGACGACTGCAGTAAAACGCTAGTCGCTTGCAAGCATTCTGGAATTCCATTCCACGCAATAGTCATTATTCCCATTTCCAACTTATTCATCTTCCAAACTAGTTCGTAAGCCTGATTACAACTCTACCTTTTGGCCCATATTATTAGATATGTTATCCAAAACTTACTTGATAATGGTAAAACTATTTATATAAAAGTGTCTTTGTTGTATCAACACAAGCCAACCACCTTTTCAAAATCTGAATTTTTGAATTAGTATCTTTCATTTTCAGACCTTTCAGAAGACCCCATTGCTATCGATGGGGGTCTTCTTACTTCTTGATAGAAATGGAAAAAATGTATAGAGGCTTTCAACGAAATCGAAGAAAATGGATGCTTCTGTACAGCATTCTGCAGCGCACTTCGCGAACAAATTATATGAATGTGATAATGTATTCTACGTACTTATTCCTTAATCCGTGCTTGTAAGCCGCTGTACTTCCTGCTCATGTCTCTGGCATTGTCATAGCTTTCTCCATTACAATCTTTGATATTAATGCTATTCTCATTTAAAAAATCCAGTAAACTTTGGCCAAGTTGTTCAGCAGTATGGCCTTCCATATCAAAGTACCTTACAAATCTTCTCATAAGTCCAGATGGCATGACATAAAGCACTATCAGAGTCAGTTGGTCTACATGCGATATATCTGGAGTAGAATACAGCGATACTGAACAGTATTTGATCTCTTAATTTTGCAAATAATATGACCTGGTATATTATTTGATGCCATTACATGGATAAATTCCTCGCATTTTGATTTTGACAACTATGATGTATGTCCCCTTCCTTTATTTGCATGAATATGTATATGTTGGGCCAGATAAATGGCAAATTTGGCTATTAATTCTAATAAACCTAAATAATTTCCACTGTGAGGTGAACCAACAATTTCATAACTGTCCCGAAATTTCGCAATCACTAGATAAAATTATACTTCACTCTTAATATTCTCTACTTTGACTGTTGTAAAACAGTAGTATTGTATATTGTATTGGTCCACAGCGGCCGGCAAAAAAACAACACACAAAAGAAATACAAAAATCGCGGAACTAGATATAATGAAATAGTCCGCAAACAAAAAAACAAACTTCAATGTAGATGGCTCGCTTCAAAAGCAAGAGAAATGTCCTACGGGCACAGCGAGAGGCAGTGGGTGGCAATACATGTTATAGACTCTGTGACGCATTACGTTCGATACACGAAAAATGACGTCGAAGAGAAAAGGAAGAACAAGAAAGACGTGAAAAAGAAAGAAAATGTCAAGAAGAAAAGGAGGAAATTGAGGAAAATTATACAGGTGCAACAAGAT
The DNA here is from genome assembly GCA_963675555.1 of Leptura quadrifasciata. NCBI lineage: Eukaryota > Metazoa > Arthropoda > Insecta > Coleoptera > Cerambycidae > Leptura > Leptura quadrifasciata. The sequence continues at coordinate 108,957,668 of OY776674.1, read as the reverse complement.
ACTATCCTGTCAGCCAATGATGAAATCAAAAATGAAATTAAGGAGGATATAGAGATTATAAACGCTAAAGTTAATGACTAAGTTGGTACAGTCGAAGAAGTAAGTGAAGTCAAAGGGAAGGTAAATATGGTCGAAGAAGTAGAATGACTTAAAAGATCGCCAGCTAGTAGTATCATCTGGACCTCGGTTACAACCGCCTTCCTTTGACAGACAGACTTCTTGGTCAACATATAAAAGACAGTTTGAGGCAGCTGCATGCGCAAACAACTGGTGTAATGAGGACAAGGCTATGGCATTAGTGCTAGTGTTAAGAGGTCAAGCCTCGGAATTGCTTCAGACAATTCCAATGGAGCAGCAACAGGATTTTAAAGTTTCAGAGTCTGCATTAAATGTGAATATATGGTGACCAGCACCTCACTCAACTATATCGAACTCAGCTGAAATCACGTATACAAAAAACTGGGGAGAGTGTATGAGAATTTGAGACTGCAGTAGAGAGACTGGCACATTTGGCTTACCCGAATGCACCAAGGCAGTTCCAGGAGCAATCGGCAGTTGACGCGTTTATTGATGGCATAAAAGATGAGGAGATCAGGCGGGTCCTTAAACTATCTCAGCATAAGACTAGTAGAGAAGCATTGATCCATGCACTTGAGGTAGAGGCCACCTATATAGATTCCTCATGGCACATGACATGAGCCGTCTCTGTGGAAGAATCCCAATCAAAGGGAATGAATTTGGACACTAAACTGAAGGACATACATAAGATGTTTACTCAATTAATGACCAAGACAAGTTTTCCAGGAAAATTACAATTTGTGAGGAGGAGCTACTACAAGAAAGTAAAAGCTACGGTGCATCAAATTATCCCCTGTAACTCTTAATTTAATGAAAGAGCAAGATGATGGATCAAGTTCTACATTTCTGATCATGCAAAAATTACACTTCTAAGAGAGCATTATTTCATCATCTGATAGTGAAATTATTTCTAATATATTAATTGTAGTTTACAGATAAGTTTGGGAAACACCAGGATTGAGTCATCACAAAAACCAGAAATGGCGCAGGCTATTACCGCATAAAATTTTATAAGTTACCTGACAGCGTCAGAAATTTAGATTTTTTAACACGTTCCACGCCTGGGCGGTCCCCAGAGACCTCTACCTAGATGGCCTAGCAGGCCACGGCTGGTCCTATGGACCGCTAATCAGCAAAGTTGTGTATATTGCCATATACTCCAGAGGACCACTAATAAAGCAGACCTTTCTTATATGACGGCCCGCTGTGGCTCTGGAGGCTTGTCAGTCATAGCGATTTTTTAAATTTTACTCATCATAAAGAAATTATGGCCAACATACATATAAAAAGGAAAAAACTTTATTGTAATGCAGAAACAACATAATAAAGAATGATTTGTGATATATTAGATATATTATTATTTGTATAAACATCAAAACAATCTAAACAAAAGTGTGGTCCGCTAGCTGGATCGCTGTAGCCTGGAAGACACAATAAAATCGACCGCTGGAAGGACCGCTGTGGCGCAACAGGAGAATGTTCCCCTACACGCCACGGCGGGCCGCTAAATTTTTGTTTTAGAAAAACATGAATAAACATTGTATTGAGCTTTTTTGCATGTTGTACTCTACTATATATGCTTTGTAGAGTACAAAACTACAAAAAAAACCAGTTGGCCCAATGGACTATTTTTGTTATATCCTTAAGGCGCGGAACGTGTTAAATTTCAAACATAAAATCAAACACTACCTTCAAAGGAAAGCCTTCTATAGCTAGTTTTGAAGACTACCTTCAGGAACATTATTTAGTCTCTTTACCATGTAGATTTTACTTGTTTTTATTCCTATTTCATCTGTGTAACATTTCATTATGAAGTAACATTTTTCAGTTGTTCGAGAACAGTTTTTTCAAAGTGTTTAAAAGTGTTAAAAAAATTAAAAGTACTTTCCAGTAACCTTATATAGTTTTAAGTATTTTTAGCTTGCAGGTGGGCAAAGAGAGACAAATTTTGATAAGCTGATGCATAATATATACAATACAGAGATTGTTTCATTATCTAATGTATTTTACAGCTATTAACAGTCATCCATTGCTGCTGCTGCTGGATTTTCATTATAATCATAGTAATATATTTTTCAATAATAGTAGTTACAGGAGCGAGTTGTAGAAAATGATGTTTTGACTGTATCATCCTAGTGTGGAGATATACAATTGTATTTTTCATATATGATGACAGTGGCTATTTTGAACCAATTATAATTCCCTAAATCTCATGGATAAATGATTTGTGCAATAAGTAAGCTGTGAAAAGATAATCTGAGAGTGCATCAATGTCATAATATAGGGTGGCTACTTTTTATATTGAAAAGTATTTCTATCTCGCAAACCATAACACTTACAAAGTCGGTTAAATGGAAGAAAAGTTTTCTATTTTGAAGGCCAGTGAAACGTGTTATAGAAATTGATAATATTTCGATTGGTTATTCCGGAAATATACAGTAAAATCCGAAATAGCTTGTTTTTCTTTTTTTATCTAGCACCGTTATTATAAAAAATATTTTGTTATTCATTAAATTTGCTGTAACTCACCATATTCAAATTTTTATTATATAAATACGGACCTGGCGGATCTTTTTTATTACGACCTTTTTTTATTTAAATTTAATTTTTTTTATTTAAATTTATAATTATGAATTCAAGAATATGCCACACTTGATAATTTTACTACGTTTTGTCACAAACATAATCATCATTCATTTTATTGCCTTCACAAACCATTTTCTGTTGACCAATACAAGATGTGATTCATCATTTAAAATCTTCTTTCACGAATGATCAAATGCATTAACTAGTTCATACTTGTGCTAACTCAGTATTATTTTGCATTAAAATTAAAAAATTCTGAAATTTTATTTAAAATAATGTCCAAGTTCGAAAATATTTTAATGTATCACACAAGAATTACATTAGAAAGAACGAAATTCAGAAATCAAAGATTTGTGAACATGCTTGGGAAAACGGACATAGAATAAACTGGGACTCGGCAAAAATTTTAACAAAAGAAACAGATACCAAAAAAAAGAAAAATTAAGGAATCAGTAATAATCTTATTAAATTAAGATAAGTGCGTGTCGAATTGTTCTGTAGATATTTGTACAACCTGGCTACCAATGTTAAAAGAAGAACTTAACAAACTCAACATTATATAAAAGAAAATATCATCAGTTCTATGTTCTGTGTAAGTAGTAAGTATCTATCAGAATCTTAAAGCTGTGTATTTGACATACACAGCAAAATAAGAGTTCTTCCAAAAAAAAAAGCTTTGAAAACGGAAAGAGATTACTTTCCGAAACATCAGCTAAATACATTATTTCTGTGTTTATTCCGATTTATATTATTTGCAAAACATAACCTCTGACTTTTCCTTTGGCGTAAACGTCACGGGTGCAAAGGCTTTTTTCCAATAATTCTATTATTTTGTAGATTCGGTGATTTGTTTTGAAGAGGATAATAATACATGTAGTAGAAAATCCAAATAATAGGAAACAATATTCGAAGAATGCCACAAATAACTTTCAGACAATAATGTATTTATTGTTTAGAAAAGTGTTTTAAGTATTATTTTCGGTCTAGCAACTGTATTTTAAACAAAATTTCAATATTTTTTAATTTTGATGAAATTTTGGACTTAAGAAGTTTGACAATTTTGAACAATTTTCATTTTAAAAAATCCGATAAATAGACGGTAGACGCCTAATACGATTTTTTTCTGTTTATCTTAGTATCGCAGATGGCTTTAAATTTCTACGGGGTGAATGTTTTTTTGGTCATAAGTAGATTCTACTATGTTCTATATTTGGGCAAAATTTGGTTCAAATCGGAAAAAAAAGAGTTATAAAGGTGTTACAATCTTAAGTGCGATACATCGTATATGCAAAAATAAAATAATAATAAAATAAGTTGTTATTAAAATAGAGTAACATTTATTTCAAAACAAATAATAGATCACATCTAACCACAGAATCAATTACATTTAACTACTAATAACAGCCACAAATTTCCAAATATAAAAATTCAAAAATCTACGTTTGCATTTTATAAAATTTATAAAATAACAGATTAATAATTTAAGGGGTTGGCCATGTTTTCTTCTGTTCGCCTTATCAAGATTTCATTAACCCCTTCCAATATTGTCAAAATGTCAGATACCCCCCATAATTTACAAAAAATCATTTTAAATTGCATTTATAACATTCAACGTAAAAAAAATGTGCTTAAGTGAACCATAATATGACATCACACATTATCTGATCTCCACCTCTTCTCCTCCCCCTAACTGCTTGTCATGTCATGTTAAGCATCACGCATCAGCCCGACTCCAGGCAGGCATATTGCGTAAGCTGTTAATAGACACCGCATAATGTTTTTCAGCTTTTGTAAAAATAAACAAAAATTAAGAAGCAATAAATGAGAATCAAAGAGATATATAGGAAATACTGAAATATCACTACTTTTGTGACATACGCCATTAACAATATAAAGATGATATGTATTACTTTTAAAAATAATTCGTAATTACTATCAACACTTAAACATTTTTTTGATAATATATTATAATCTTGAAAAATATCGTTCACTTTATCTGTATCCCTAGTATCACATTTTGTAATTGTTATATTTTCCTTTCTACTTTTTCCTTTTGCATTTTGTTTCTTTTGCGACATATTATTTTTCTTAATATCATATTGCATAACTGTTGGTAGATTTTTACCTTCTAAAATGTTTCCTCCCATGTTTCCCATTATTTCTTTTCTACTTTTCCCTTTTGAAGCTTGTTTTCTTTCTAGCATATTTTCTGGAGACATATTAAGATATATGTCTCTAAATTCCATATAAGGTCGAAAATTGTTACTTAAATAATCATAATAGTAACATCTTACATCATCTTTTAAAATTTCGACAGCGTTTGTGGTAACTTTTTCAACTCCGGCAATTTTGTTTTTGCCTTTTCTTTGTGATATATTACCTAGAGACATATTAAGATATATTTCTCTAAATTCCATATAAGGTTCAAAATTTTGACCTACATAATCATAATAGTAACATCTTACGTCATTTTTTAGTTTTTCATTGAGAGTGTTTGTTGTAACTTTTTCAACTAATGCAATTTTGTTTTTGCTTTTTCTTTTTGTACTTTTTCTTTGTGATATATTATCTAGAGGCATATTAAGGTGTGATATATTACCTAGAGGCATATTAAGATACATTTCTCTAAATTCCATATAGGACTGAAAATTCTGACCTGTATAATCATAATAATGGCATCTTATATCACTTAAATTATTTACATCGGTATTCAATTTTCTGGCAAAGTTATGGGTATTTCCTTGCTTTTTAGACTTCTTAGTTGCACCGGTTCCATCAATCTTTAAAGTCTGATAAACATTAATAGGTTGGTTCTTTTGGTACCAGGTACTTTTTATAACTTCGACAGGTTTAACTAAAGACACATCAAGAGGGTTCTCCATGAAATGTTGGAAAGTACTGCCAACAAAATCAAAATAACCAGACTTTACATTTTCGGTATTTTCTCCATTGTCTTTTTTCAGTTCAAGAAGAAATCCGTCCTTCTGATACCTGGTTCCTTCTGTAGCTTCAACAGACTTAACCAAAGACATGTCAGGATGTTTCTCCAAGAAATACTGATTTTTTTTTCCAAAAAATTCATAATCAGCCTTTACATCACCGTTTAAGGTTTTTAAACAGTGGAAATCTGTATTTTCCTTATTGTTATTTTCTTTCAATTCAAGAAGTCTATTCTTCTTTTGATAGCCGGTGGCATAGACGGATTCATTCAAAGATGTATTAACATGGTCCTCGTTGAAGTGTTGGAAATTTTTGCCAACAAATTCATAACCATCAGACATTACATCACTGTTTAAATCTTTCAAACAATGTAAATGTTCTTTATTTTTTTGAAATTCTTGTTGAATTCTACTAATAAATTTTCTATCCATATGATTTTCCAATTGTAAATTTTGTTTCTCCTCATCATTTATTACTTGTTCCTTGTATTTCATCTCATCATTATTGCTTAAATAAGGTCTACACGTATCACATTTGTCGCAAAGTGCGAGAATACTGCCAACTTCATGGCATGTTAAAGAATTAGCACTATATTTATTATTGTTGTCAGATACTTTATTTGTTTTTACTATGTCACTATAGCTAATCTCTTGTCTAACTGCTGCATCTTTCTTTTTTGGTATAATGTTGGATCCTTGTTCCATTACCTTGGATTTATTTTTATCACTAGTTATTACTTTTGTTTCTATTTTACCTTTAATATTTACTGAATTTTTTGTACATATTGCTTTAACTTTCTTTGAATTATTTTTCTTAATTATTTCAATATCATTTACTTGTGCAGTATTATTTTTAATATTTTTAGATTGTTGAACCTTATTCTTATCTATGTTTGCACAGCTTTGTAAAGAATTATTTCGTTTTAACCATTCTTCATAAATTTCTTTCTCTTTCCTCTTAAAATACTTGTCCTCGATTTGCTTTTTTTGTGCTATGATGGATATTCGTTCCAATTTTTTGGAAGTACTTTTGCCACTGACTACTACGTTTGTTTTTACTTCACCTTGAATCTTTCCCGAATTCTGAATTTTCACCTTCTTTGAGTCATTTTCTTTAATTAACTTGAAATCGTTTATTTGCACAGAATCATTTTTAATATCGTTAGATCTTTGAACCTTATTTTTATTGAAGTCTTCACAGCCTTGTAATGATTTGTTGTCCCTCAACCATTTTTCAAAGGTTTCTTTATGTTTTTGTGTAAGATATCTTGATTCTAATTTATATTGTGTGAACCATTTTTCATAGATTTCTCCCTCTTTTTTGTGCAGACGTGTCCTTTCTTTTTTAATCCCATTCTTACTGAATCCTAAATCTGGCAATTTTAGTTGATCCAAGTCCGTCTGTATTTTATTTAACTCTTTGATGTCGGATTGAAGGAGCTTATGGATCCTCTTATTTTCAGTAGAGCCAATACTAAGTTGGTTAGAAATAGTTTGATGTGATGACTTCTGGGAGATTATCTTGTCCGCATCAAGAGAAAGGCCAAGAATGGAATTTTTATTTAGTCCTTTATTTTCTTTAACGTCTTCACAGCCTTGTAATGATTTGTTATCCTTCAACCATTTTTCAAATGTTTCTTTTTGTCTTTTTGTAAGATATCTTGTTTCCAATTTATATTGTGAGAACCATTTTTCATAAATTTCTCCCTCTTTTTTGTGAAGACGTTTTCTTTCTCTTTTAATCCTATTTTTACTGAATCCTAAATCGGGCAATTTCAGTTGATCCAAGTCTGTTTGTATTTTATTTAATTCTTTGATATCAGATTGAAGGAGCTTATGGATCCTCTTTTTTTCAGTAGAGCCACAAGTAGCTTGGTTGGAAATATTTTTATTCAGTCCTTTATTTTCTTTAACATCGAGAGACAACTTTTTTCTTTTCTCAAATAAGGTAGTGCTACAATTATTTTTTTCAGTGTTAGTACTTGCATTAGTTGTTAGCGAATGACAAATTGAAATGGGATTTTTGTTGTTTAAATAATTCTTCTCCTCAGCAAGCTTTGACTTCCTTTTTCTCTTCCTTTTAATTTTTAGTATCTCACCGTTGACTTTCAGCGGAATATTTATATCCGTACGTATTATTCGTTTTGTAGGCTTGTCACATGGAGCAGGTATTTCAACTATCTTGTCTTTAATTGAATCATAATCAAGAGGAGGAGGTTTTAATAGATAGTATGCTCGATCAAATTCTTCTGGACCTGAATCAGTGTCAGAGTCTGATGAACCAGTAACGAAACCATGGATTTTATAAGCCAAGTTTTCAAACTCCTGAAAAATTTAATTATAAATTATTACTACAATAATATCAAAATATTTGAATAACTTAATTTAACATAATTAGCAATAAAAAAGAGTTATAAAGCTAACAAGTTCATTTAAATAATGCTGCAATTTATATAGTATGTAAAAAATATTACATTATATTTTGTATAAATTATCAAAACTTAGTACAAAATTCCACATAACTATAATTTAAAAATAATGTAGAAACATATAAAAGCATTTCGGTCCATGAGCTATTGAACTATAAATCGTAACAATCAATAAAACACTTTGCGCTTAATGTCGGAGAGTCCTTTTTCACAGTCTCCAATACCATAAAGTGTGTTGTGCTGGTAAAATTATTACAACCCCTTCCCACAGCCCAAGTATGACCTTAAAACAGCAATTTAACCTAATATATTACAAATCTTTTTCTAAGCAAAGTGTATCCAAAAAAATATATTTAAGTGCAAGCATTATTACTGCTTACATTATTTCAAAATTTAATGTATTCAAAGGGAATGGAGGGATTGCAAGAATATCAAAAAAATTCGCAATTTTGCAAGGCTTTCTAATAAATTAATATAACAAAAATTAACACTAACATGCGATCTAAAACAAATGGCCCAGTTGTCAGATACTAATTTTGATGAAAAGTTAGAATTAATTGTTACCTCGCAAATTTTTTCATGGAAGACAAGTTTTTTGCTGGTAGAAAGTGGCTCAAAAAAGTTTACCAAAATCTATCCCCGCGAACCCTTAAAAACAACCCTCTGAAACGGAAAAATTCAGTTTTTTACTATCTCGAAAAATAATAATAAAAAAAAAACGGATAGCACCACGTGAAAGAGTGGGAAATTTTACATAAAAATAGTATAAAATTTTTTTTCATAAATTTTTCCCTTAGCATGAGAAATTATTACAGTTCGCTCAATATTCCAAGCGTGTCGCACAGGGAAATGAAGCATTTCTCCACCGCCGCTACATAATAAAGACAATTTGTAAGGTGTGGGCAAAAAAAATAGGACGTCTTATAACGGTATTTTGCTAAAATCTAGTTGTGTACATCTAACTTTAATTTTTGTGACATTGTCAGTTAGTTGTCATAATTTATTGCAAGTGTGCAAAAAACTAATATACCTCATATAAACGATTTAGTTAAATCTGGAGTTATTGCTAAAGCAGAAGATGGATGGTCAATGAGACAAATTGCACTGCATTATAATATTGACAAAAATTCGGTGTGTAGCATTTTAAGAATGTGGAGAATAAACGGTACGATTAGTAGAAATCCTGGATCAGGACGACGAAGGATATCAACTCAACAACAAGATTTGCAATTGGTAAATGCTTTAGTAGAAAATCCACTTTACTCAGTTATTCAGGCTGCTGAAGAAACGAATTTTCCTGGATCGTGTAGTACTGGTCGCCAGCGAGTAAGAGAATCGGAGCTACACTGTCATGCAGCAGCACAGAAATACTTACTTAAAGCTGAACATAAAGAATCATCCGCTTGAATTTTTAGCGCATGATGTAAATTTTTGGAATAATGTAATCTTTACAGACGAAAAAACTTTCCTGTCAACACACAGCGGTCGTATTCATATTTACCGCCCTCCGAATACTCGATTCGATGAGAAATATATATCTAACAATGATAAAAGTGGTAGACTTTACGTCAATATGTGGGCTTGGATATCGGCACGTGTTCAACAACAACATCAATGTTCTTAACTGGCCCAGTCATAGTCCAGATCTTAACCCTGTGGAAGAAGTATGGGGACTATTCGTAAGAAGTATCAAAAAACGAAATGTGAGACCACGGAAGGCCAAAGAATTACTGGAAATAGTAAATAATGCATGGGAAAATATTATTACTAATGATTATTGTATAAGGTTATTTAATTCTATGCCAAACAGACTTATAGAAGTTATAAATAGAAATGGTGCAACAACGAAATATTAATAGTCAGTTTCTTGTTAAGTTTGTCCTTTGATCCAGGATTTCTACTAATCGTACCGTTTATTCTCCACTTTTTAAAAATGTTACACATCAAATTTTTGTTAATGTTATAGCGCAGTGCAATTTGTCTCATTAACCATCCATCATTTACTATAACTACAGCATTAAAATAAAAAATAGATTAAAAGTGATATCTGTTTTATTTCGGCTACTCATTACATATCAAATAGACAGATTTACGTTAGAAAAAAAAAATTGTCCTATTTTTTTCTGCTCACGACAGTACCAATTAAGAACGAAAAAAAAAAAGAGGAAGAGGAATTTTTATGTAAAATTTCCTGCTCTTTCACGTGATGCTATCCGTTTTTTTTTTAAATTATTTTTCGAGATATTCGCAAAAAACTGAATTTTTCGGTTTCAGAGGGTTGCTCTAAGAGTTCGCGGGGGTAGATTTTGGTAAACTTTTTTGAGCCATTTTCTACTAGCAAAAAAATTGCCTTTCATGAAAAAATTTGCGAGATAACAATTAATTACGACTTGAAACTGGCTATTTTACAAACTTCATATTTACCATAGAGTTAAATCTGTGTTATTAAAGGATTTTAGAGCAAGTTTAAAATAAAAGTGCCTTGCAATCAATAAAACATAGGTTAGGTATATTTAGGATTTCCCACTCAGGGGAAATACCTAAATTCAGCACTAATTATATACTTATACAATTCTGCAGCCATATATTAAAAAGGAATTATGTTAATAAAAATATTTATTATCCAATTTAAAAACCAATGATTTTTTAACAATCTTCCATTTGATATGGTCAACAAAATTTTTATAAAGAAATGTAAAAAATAATCTTACCTGCATTATTAAGAAATGATTACATTAAATACAAGATTTGTGAATTAAATCATTTCTAAAACATATCTGCTTCATCTCATTTAATAAATACATAATTTTACTAAATAAAATTGATAAAAAAGAAAGCTACAGAAAAATTAACTAAGGAAGTCAAGTACTGTGCCACTCACAACACAACACAAAAGTAAAGGTGACCAAATAAACAGTTGGTACGGTTATGATAGAAGTCAAAACAAAACTACAATTTCAGTGTTGCCAAGCTAATTAAAGTTGAATGGCACGACAGGGATCTTCAGGTGACGTTACATTATTCAAGATTAGTGCTTGAAAAGAAAGCAAATTACAAAATAACCCTAGTTTGGTTCCTTGTCAAATATCACAAACCAATACTGAACGTATCTTATCCTTTTCAAATGAAATATACTGATGGGAAGCATTATTTTCATTCCAACTCCATTATTTTCAAGTTTTATCAAATTGACATATAAAAAAACCTAGATCCCCGCTATGTTGTGGAACAATTATTTGAAGCTTAAACAATTTTGGAGGAACGTAGGGGCGGTATGTAACAGTGACATACCTACCAGAAGGAATGTAGTTATAAATCATTCTTATGCCTTGAGGATAAAAATACTTCTCGCCCATTTTTGTTAGGAAATGGTATATATTTCTGTATATGAAAAAGTATCTCTCTTATACACACACAAATACCTGATGTAGAGAAGAATTAAAAATAGTAGGTATATGCATCATATCCAAACTGATTATTAGCGTACTACCCTAGAGTACTGTAGTACTACCGTGTACTCGATGCTTGTCACAAAGATCTCTGTGATCAGTATATAAACACTCTGATCTGTGTCTCTGTGATGCCTATATGGCAAAAGGGCAAATTAGAGATGTCAGTTGTCACTTGTCAACAAATGAGTTAAATTTTTGCGATCAGGGTGGCTATTCTTAAGCGCGAGAGAAATCGCTACTCCCTGGAGAATTAATTCCCTCGCCTTTCACTTGAAAATACCGTTATTCGAAAAACATGTATCCTTAAACAAAAGGAAAAACGAGGGAGCGATGAAAGTTTGAGGGAGAAGTCGACAGTGTTTTCATATTGTTCTCCACGGTATAACCAATCAGAGCTCTCCTATATCTGACTTTTTCAGCTGTCAACTCGTGGCGGCGTGATAGTTGACGTTGACAGAGGTTAATTACCTGATTCTTAATCTCTCCAATGCTGCAATATCTCTGGGAAACTGCACCCAAGTATTAAAAATATTTGGTGAAGTTAATGCAGTACAAACTTCTGTTATACAGCGACTTACACTGGCTTGGCTTACTGCAGTATAGTGATTGCTACCTTCTTGGTAACTGCCAGTAGCCAAAAAACGTAATGTAACAAATATCTAAAAATATGGTTTAGTTTTAATTAAAGTAGGTAGGTACTCTGTTTCATATACCTAACCTAACCTACAAAACTAAGCAATATGTAATGCACTTTAATCTAATTTACCTTTGCCTGCACGACAAAGCAATGGGTTTAAAATATTTATAAGATCCATCACTAATGGTTTGGACCAAGGTTTGTAAAGTAAGATAGGTAGCATGGTAACTTGAACGGAATGGAGGGGTTACGATGAAGGCGGCCATCTTGCGCGTCATCGTGCCTGCCGAAACTTAATTGTACGTATGCATTTTTTGAGACGTTGCGCTTATTTGTTGAGTTATTTCGAAATATTTGTTGTTTTTGTGTTTATAATCGTGCAGTTATAGCTATTTAGTGTATAATCTAATTGACAATTACTGTTAAAGAGAAAAGACTCATAGTATATAGAAGTTTGCAACCTGTGTATTTACAGAAATAATTTTAAGGTAAACAGTTTTTATTATTTTCCGTTCATAATAATAACAAATAACAATGTTACATACAATTATTAGATGACTGGAGGAAAGGTTTGTAGTGTAGCTGTTTGCAAAAACAACTCAAAAAAGGCAAAAGAGAGTGGTGAGATGTTGATGTTTTTTTCCTTCCCTAAAAAAATTACTTAATACAGGAAATAAAATTTATTTTCATATGATACAAAGAAATATTAGAAAAACCAATGAGTGATTTTTTTCTTATTAATTGCTGTGTCTAATATAACATGATAAAATTTAATGGTCCTCTCTTGTTAAATTTTATTAATAAATTATTGTATGCACAGCTAATTCTAATAAAAAATTTGCATTAATTTTTTTAATGCTACATAATTGTAAAGTTTGGCCTGTGGAAAAATTTATTCTACTCAGTACGTCATAAAATAAGAAACTTTTCTAAGTAACTCTTTTCGTTAGGGCGAAAATTAGTATCATGTATATTTCTTCATCTATCTTTTAACTTATTAAATTCGCTAAGAATTATATAAAGCAATGAAATCAAGACTGAAGTCTCGGGCAAGAAATTGCACACAAGATTAAAAGAACCTACTTCAGTTTCTTGATATAAAATGTACTTCTTTAACTGCATACATTAATTAGTTATAAATTTGATATATAGTAATGTCAATTTTAAATTCCAAGGAAAACGTTATCGATGTTAGTAATCATTAATCAAAAAGGTCAATTTATTAATTTGTGCTTGTACATCAAAAAATACAAAATACGGAATTCAAATTCATAACTAATTATACTTCTATACTAATGGTTTGAATGCCAGAAATTCGAATGAGCAGGCAGAGTGACGCGTTCCCGCATTTTAAATAGTGATCTCTGATTTGTCGAAAGTTACCATGCTACCTATCTTACTTTACAAACCTTGGGTTATACCCACTCTCCTTTATGTCTATTAAAAATTATCTACTACGACATTAGAGAATAATGAAATGTTCATTTCATTAGACAAACGGTATTTGTCTTCCACGACATCGGTGTGGTGACATTTGAGAATCGAGTTCCTGATCAGATCACATTTTCGTAAAGTATCATTTCAGTTTCGCCACTTTTAAAATAAATATAAACACTAGTTACTGAAAATAGAACAGCTTTCTATTGTTGGTAGTCTTGTTGTTTTGGAATATTTGAGAAATGAGAGTAGACAAGACAGTTTTTATTATTGATAGTTATTTCGCTGTCGCCGTAGTGTTTGTTTGGCAAGTGACTTTTTAAAAATGAATCATAACAAATTAAATAGTGTATAGCACCTTACAAACATTAAATATTTTTTGTGAAAATAAAATTAACAAAATGGCAAAGAGGTTAACAGAGGAAATGGTTATTGCAAGAACCAAAATTTCGGATCTCTCGAAAATAAAGAGATTAAATTGTTGGTAAGTTGTTTTCGGTAGTTCAGTATCTAAAATTCAAATTTAGTTCCAGTTTAATTATTATCAAAAAATTGCATTTAAAAGACAGTTTCCTTAAAATCTCTATAATAATTAAGTGGTATCTAATATTTTTGGAGTATCAACAATAAATTGAGATACCTATTATTTCTTAAAAAATAATGAGATAAAGAAAAATAAAAGAAAGTTAATTATAGTAGTTTTTATGTACCTACTTATATACTAATCATCATTTTTTTTGCAGGGGTAGTGAACTTGTTGATGTTTCTCTTCTAAGAAAAATGCCCTCTGTTGAGGTTTTGTCATTAAGGTAAACTAAAATAAACTACTTTTTCTAACAATTGGGTTTGCTCGCCTCGGAAAAAAATTAATCCTATAATATAATCAAATATAGAGTAGTGCATGTGTCGCCAGTAAATCATTGAAAAGGTCCAAGGGACACAGATGTGTATAATAATTGTTATTATTAATCTTTGCGTTAAATTAGAAAATGTATGAATGTCTTAACTGGGATGTTATTGACATGGTATTGATTCCCTACTTTTTATGGAATTTTTATTGTATCTTTGTTAACATTGGGTACTGTAGGTATGTTAGATTTTAGTTTATCTACAAATTTCTTATATTTTTACTGAAATAATTAACATTTAAACTTAATAAGAGATGAATATCGAGTTCACTTAAAATAGCTCTAATCGTTATATGAACTGACTCATTAATCACATATTTCGTTAAAAATTGCATAAATTTAGGATTATGCTGTCAGTTTATAGCATGTAATTTAATGGAAAAACAAATGCGTATATCTTTTATGTAAATATTTAGTCTTTGATCACAGCAATGATTAATACAATAGTATATTCATATATGTGGAGTAAAAATGACAATTTTTGTGTTGGGATGTTCTTGGGACGAACGAGGCGAATCCGACAACAACAGCCGTGTCACAAAAAATTACTTTACTCCACATATAACATGCTATTTGTTCTTCAAACAAGAATTATAAATTAAATAAATACTGTTGTTTTTTCTTGAAATACTTTTAATGTCACTCATGTGCAGCAGTAGAAGTCCTTTTACGGCCACTCAGATGAAGTGTCTAAGAAATGATAGTTTAAATTCATAATATTTGTAATAAAAATCATGTTTGACGTTTGAAGAAGAAATTCTTTAGTTACATCAAATAGAGTTGCAACTGGATACTGGATAAATAGAAATTAGAAAATAACTTAACATTTTACTTAACATAATATATTAGACATTTTTTAATGTTTCTGTCACCTTGAACATGTGCTACAATAATCTTAACTCAGGTTTAATGACATGTCTAAAATAATGTTATGTAGTTATTGAAAACTATCATTATATTGCCAGACGCTGTCTACTAAGGGGATTGCCTACAATGACCTCTCTATAAGGGAGCATACACATAACAAGAGCAATGTTTACTTGACAATTTTCTTTAATTGAAATATTCCTAACCTACTCTCTTGAAATGCTTTAATTGGCTGTTTTTTAGAGGTTTGTACATATTTGACAGTTATCAGGTGTAAATAATGCGCTATAAGTATTCAGACAATCATAGATAACAATAAATAATTCCATAATTAGTATTCATTGTATACAATTTAGATGCTCTTTTGGGAAGTTCTTAGACGTGGCCATATTTGAATAAGTCTAGACAATTGTGTTTTTTTTACTAATTTTTTCTGCAACTTCTTTATGAAAGAGTTGTCATCATATAGGATTTGACCTGATTTTAAATCTCCGACACTTATTAGACCTTTTCATATCATTTTGTTTCATTAAATTCATCAGTTATTTAAATTAGCATTGCCTCACCACCATTATATAAGTATGAATTAAAACAATTAATAGAAATAAGAGTTAATTTAGATGACCCATTAATTCTTCATTTATAGTTGTACCAGTTGTTGTACTTTACGCGGGCAAAGGCAGTGGCAGTATTTTGCTCATCATTCAGAATATTTGAGAACTCTATTCAAGGTTTTCCCAAACGATGCGAGTAGGAAAACCGAGTCTAATTGATAAAGCCGTATGTGTTTTCTTTTCAAAACAGCTACCTAGAATTATATCTGAGGTAGAAGGGGAGGCGTTTAAGAATTGCCAGCAAGATCTCCAAATTGAGTATTTAAAACTCGAAGCCATAACTCCATAACTACTCTGCCCAAGGATATTTGTAATACATAGTGTCATTAGACTCAATGTATTAGGTTAAAATTAAAATAACGGTCTGTTATAACTGATTTGGTCACGAGCAATTAATGGTAACTTATTACTTTCATATATTTTTCCACTTCGTCAAAACAAATACTGCAACTTACTTTTGGCACTTGCGATACGATGTAAACACACTGGCACACACACAAACCGTAGCCGTCATTATGCATCCATTTGGGTGGAGTGGGAGCCGAGTGGCCAGACCTTGCTTTATAAATACTCTAGTTCTCAGCCTCCGTCAGTGCCTTCTAAATCTACCCCTCCCCCTACACAGTAGAGTAATATTATCTGCATAGAAGAAGGCTCTCTCATGTAATATATTTTTATTTATAGAAACTGTGTCATTCTAGACTTTAGAATAATCTCAATAATTTTACAAATGATAGGAGTGATCGTTATAAATTTATGATTGTTGCAAAGTGATGGATCCCCTTTTGTAAATATTGGGATTACTCCCCCTAGTTTTAGGATGTTCCATTTTCCAAACTGGTATTTACCAAATAGGCAACGGGCTCTGGTATAATGTTAACTGCGATTTTGATTATGTTTGCACTAACTTTATATGCGTCTGAAGGAGACAATTTCTTGTTAAAGTTAAATTATTTATAATCTGAAATATTTCCTCTGCCGTATAAGGGTGCAAAAACAATGAAACAACTACATTATTTTTTATAATATTGATCAGGTCGAATCTTTTAAATTAACTTACTTATAATTGTTGTACAAAAATCGTTAAATTCTTCAAGGGGGTATAGTTGATGATAATTTATTTACGTTTTTGTTAGAATACCTAACCATTTATAATTTTCAGAGCAGCTTCGTTTACATCATGTCATCATGTACTTTAGCTTTAGATTCTCTTATTTTTTTTTATGTAAATATTTACTGTGTCATTAAGATTTTTACACGTACAACTTAGTTCGTCATTAAACCAATATTTTTGTTTAATTTTTTCCAGCTTTTTCTGATGTATACTATTATTTTTTTTTTCAAATACTTTTAACTGTCGCTCAGAATGATGTGATTGGAAGTAAAATACTTCTACTTCTGCTTAGATGGAGACGGAAGACAAATAAAACTGATTTTCAGTTTTAATCATCTTGTGACACTGACATGCACAGCGATATTCGACACCAAAAATATTGATTTGTGCAAATAGTCCTGATATGAAAACGCCCCCACCGCCAGACCCAGAACCAGCGTAAGGTTATGCACTTTAAAAATTGAGGGAGGTTCACAGACGCTCATTGAAAAATTAAATAGATCTATAAGAACTAAAGCGTCATATTTTCACATAGTTGCTTTAAGGCCCACTTACAAAATAATGAGTTTTAACAATATATATTGTTTAATTTTTTTCATAAATTCGGTATACAATAACCCATTTTTAAATACTAATAAGTAAGTAGCCATTTATTCACTGGAACATAACTTTATATCATTCGTTTTTAAGTGAAAACTCATAAATATATTCATTACATATATAATATTTAATGTTACTTATTATTAGTGCATAAGTGCGATCATTGCGCCATATGAGAATTGGGTTGGAGGGAAAGTTAATAAATGTATATGTTTTTGAAAGCATTTTGAATTGTATTATATAAATATTTAATATATAAATATATTAGCGCCGTACCTAGACTGCAACCACCTGTGTGTAATTTTTGAAAATGCGACCCAATATCAATATTATCGAAAATATTAATATCTGCATTTGCTGCAGAAATTTATTGCATAATATGAAGAGGTGGGAATAGGTTTGAAATAATGCTGACGCTGTTGTAAAATTTTCGTTGTTATTTCATGTTATAAAATATTGTTCATTTCAACATTTAATTTTTGTTATATCAAGCTTTCCAGCTTCTGTGTAACCAATTTTGATGAAATAATAATACAAAATGTTAAGCACAAACACTATCATTATTCAGCCCTTAATGTGTATCAATTAATTACTGTACTTCCATCGGAAACCCCAAAATACCTATGTTTGTTTTTGTTATGTCCGATATGTAAAAAAATATTATGGTTAAACCTATCAACCCTTATATATTTGAAATCAGGGTAAAAAGATCTAAAAGAATATGTAAAAAATATCACGTGACCTATGCAAGCATGTCAATGAATTTTTCTGATTGTACTCCCGTGTGGAAATACAAAGACCGTTAAGATAGGTACTGGGAACACAGCAAAGACATACCCCCCACCATTTTCTAGGGTAGGGACTACGATGGTGACAATGGTTTACACTCCAATTTAGCACAAACTACCCCTTTATGCAAGAAACCACTCCTTTTTCCGGTTTTCTGAGTCTGGGTGTGGGAGACCTGTAGAATCAGGATTTTTTTGCTCAATTTCAATAAATTGAGCAACTATCGACCACAAGCCACCACACCTGACTCCATGGGTTTTAACCACACCCCCAAAAACCGAAAAACCTTCAAAAACCTTCAATCGAACAGAAATTGGTCACCATCGTCGTTCTCGCCCACGAAAACGGGGGTATACCCATGTCTGTTCAAATTCGAGCTTTATGATGGTATTGCGGTTTTGGGGGCGGGGATGCTTTCAACCCCTGGGGTCGGTCGAGGTGGCTTGTGAACGGAAGTTGCTTAACTTTTTGGAATTTAGCAGAAGAAAACCGATCCGACAAGTCCTCGCATGCCCAGGCCCAGATAAGAAAAGCGAGTGGGTCGTTTTTGCGTTTGGGGGTGGTTGCTGAGGGGTGGATGAGAAAATATTGTCACCATCGTGTTTCTCGCCTTCGAAAACGGGGGTATACCAATTTCTATTCGATTTGAAGATATTTCGGTTTTTGGGGGTGTGGTTTCAACCTTCGGGGTCGGGCGAAGTGGCTTGTGGTGTTGCTTAATTTATTGAAATTGAGCAATAAATTCCCGATCCAAAAAGCTGTCGCAGGTCCAGATCTGAAAGGCCGGAAGAGGGGGTGGTTTTTGCATAAAGGAGTGGTTTGCGCTAAATTGGGGATTGTCACCATCGTATTCCTCACTCGAAAATGGGAGGGGGGGGGGTAGATGCCTGGCTGGCCCCCATGCCTCCTTCCCTGGGACCACCAGTGATTTTGGAAGTCTAATTTTCCAATTTATATGATCTTGAAAATTTTTTGACAGTTCTAACATCCAATAAATTCCGTTATTTCTTGTCATATAACACAAATCACCCAATCATTTTAACATTACACTGACAATTTTTTGATGAAATAGAAATCCAATAAAACCCGTCCATGTCTTATCACATGTCAAAATTCATCCAATTGTTAAAGGATTACACTGAAAACATCCCATGGGTGATTATCACTGATGTCATTATGTTGCTATGCATCGAAAAATTATTGACAGTTTTATAATTTATTTAAAATGTCACATTCACGACTTGACATATTATTAGAATTTCAAAAAATTATCTCACCGAATTTACCACTTGCACTGATAAATCTTTATAATTTTTTTCTAATAATGACCCTTAAGCTTGTTGCTTTAAATAATTAGACAAAATTATCACGTGATTATCAGTGCCCTGGTAAATTACAGCTGATAACACCATTCAGGGAAATTTTCAATCACTATGACAACAAAATTATTTAACTTTGACAACTTTATAATAACTTCCAAATAAATTTCAAAATGTCACGTTTTGGCAATGCCAATTCTCAATCTATAAACGCGCTAATCAAAGAAAAAATCCAATAAATACCACAGAAAGTCACAAATACACAAGGGGAATATTTATGGAGTTTTTTCAGCTTTTTTTCAAACATATTTCTGACCGAATATCCTTCTGACATTGGCAAATGCCTTATAATTTTATGACAAAGGACCCCGCACAAAACACGTGATTTGGGATCTCGGTGAAAATAGTCGAAATTGAAATATGTTGCAGTTCAGACCTTCCTGATGAAAAGTTCAAATAGTGCCAAGGCTCGAAAACCTTTTATTTTGGAGTTACAGCAAGGGCAAAAGTCGAACATTCGTAAATTCTGGGATTTGAGATCCTGGTGAAAATGGTCGAAATTGAGATATATTGTAGGTTGTTGTAGTTCAGAGTCAGACCTTCCCGATGAAAAGTTCAAATGGAATCGAGGCTCGAAAACTTTTATTTTGGAGTTACGGCAAGGGCAAATAATAATATAATAATAAATACACCACAGGTAATGACGACCCTCTTTATCCCGGAAGGCTCTAGAAGAGTCTTGTGTGGGAGGGGGTTACACATTTAGAGAAAAGGGACACACACCCAATATTCGTGTATAGTGGAAAAATCCCTCTCACAGTATTTTCCACTGCCACGACCGGGGATCGAACGCGGGACTTTTGGGTGAGAGGCAAGTGCGCTTACCTCTCGACCATCAGTCATACAATAGTCGACAATTCGTAAATTCGTGAAAAATCTTCAAAAATATACATATTTCTGTACCTTAGAACCAGATGATGTTAAGTCACAATAGGAAAGTTTTACAGTAGGACGATTTGAAAAGCGTCAACTTACAAATTGCATTATTTTACTCACAAATTATTATTATGGATCGACATGTTACTTCTATTATTAGTAATATGCTATTTTGTCAATTTAATGTTGGTAAATGAAAAACTACTCTACTTTGGTATTTATTTTCATTTAAAAAAGGACTTAATACTATTTGGCTTTATATTGCTTCTTTATTGTTGGGACTTAATACTCCTCAAGAGGACTTAATATTTCTTTGGTTATGTCGCATTTATAATTCAGTGACTTAACACTGCAAACAAAGGCATCAATTATTGACATAATATTGTTTACCTCTAACAATTCTAATAATTTATGGTTGTTAATACTATTTTTGTAACATAATACTGTTTGATTCCGAAATTTATCACAATTTTAAAATATTTTCACAAAAGAAGTAAAAAAAAAAGTTTAATGAACATTTTTTTATTAGAAAACTTTAGATCTGCATACATTATTGTTACACGGTTCCTTGATTCGTCGTTGTGACATCTTCTTCTTTGACGTAGAGATATATTCTTCACCACCAGCTCTCTTAGACTTTCTAATATTTTTTTCCCAATTGACTGGATCTCGCGTACGCTTCCTAAATTTTCTTTTTTTTTTATATCATAATTCTTGGCTGCAACATTTTCTTTCCTTTTATTTTCTTCTATATCTTCCTCTTCAGTATAATATTCTGAATCGTTTTGGTAATTATCAGCACCATAAAGAGAAGAACTTTCAGTTGATGTATGAAGTGTTTCGTCAACGGTTTGATTAATTTCCAAAATTTCCACGCAGGATAGAATATTTTCTTTTTCATAAACTATTGGTTCATTGGCAGGACACGTCGCAATAATTATTTTTAATATTGTCTGAATTATTTTCTAATCTAGCAATATCATTATTATCATACTCTATATAAAGGAAGTTTCCATCAGAACTCGCACCTGAAAAAAAGTTTTTGTGAAACTATGTATGCTGAGTAGTTTAAGTATGAACTTAATAAAAAATAATGAAATCAAATCATGGAAATCACTTACTTACCATAATTTTCTTGTATCCCAGTTTCTTTTAGAATATTGTCAGAATGTGTCGGGTATAGCAAGTTTGTTAGATCTACAAAAACCACAAAAAGCATTGAAGTTTCAATGAATCATTAACATTTTTTAAAATATCTTATTATTTTATAGGGAGCGTATGCTGCACGGTCCAGACCGTTACTTATAAAATAATAGCTGCACGGTCCAGACAGTGAAGTTGATAAAAATAAGAGTCTGCAATATTGTATTAGGTTGTTTACATTGTCAGCTTAAAAAGAAACATTACATTTTTTAAATTTAATATTGTAAATCTCTTACTAGTCTGTTCTTGTGTTCCCGTGTATTGTAGAATATTACCAGATTCAGTTGGATTTACTAAGTTTGCTACATCTGAAAATCAGAGAAAAAAAATGCGTTTATATAGAATTCTAACATTTTAAAAAGTATTATTTTATTAGTAATCAATAGGTACTTTATTCCGTTTTTACATTCTCAGCCTAAACAAAAAATAATTATTAAATCTAATAATATGCATCTCTTACTATTCTGCTCTTGTATGCTTTTGTCTTGTAGAATATTATCAGAATAAGTCAGGTTTGGCAAGTTTACTACCTCTGAAAATCAGAAAAAAAATATGCGTTTACAAAGAATTAGTAACATTTCTCAAAATATTATTTTATTTAATATG
Source organism: Leptura quadrifasciata (assembly GCA_963675555.1). Classification (NCBI taxonomy): domain Eukaryota; kingdom Metazoa; phylum Arthropoda; class Insecta; order Coleoptera; family Cerambycidae; genus Leptura; species Leptura quadrifasciata. The sequence continues at coordinate 108,935,154 of OY776674.1, read as the reverse complement.
GAATTACTTTACTGTAGCTGCCAAGTGAAAAAATTTAAAAGTGTCATGTCCACCAATCAAAGGAAAATGTGAGATAGATAGTATTATGTTCATTGGTATTTTGAGTAAATGATAGTATGTCCAATAATAAGGAGAGACAGATAATATTAAGTCCATGTAATATGGACTTAATATTCTCATTAAACTAAATATTCAGTGCCATAATATATTAATTCCACTTACTCAGAGTACATAATATCTATGGCGTGAAGACATTTTAAAGTCATAAGATATTAAGGGATCATACAACTATCTGGTTCTAAATTCAGCATTGGACTTAATATCACTGGATAATTTATAGCTAAAACCATTCAAGATAGGACTTAATACTCACCATTGGAAAGAGCAGAAAATTTCATATAGGGAATTATTAAAATGTCACTTTTAGGAAAAATGTGACTTAATACCCTATGGCTCTATGGTACAGATTTATATATTTATGTGTACGTATATATGTCTAGGCATATACGGATTTTATAATAAATGAAGTATAAAAGCTACGTTTGAAATTCTTAGTAGAGCGTTTTGCTTTTACATTGTCTAGCTTAGATTTTTACTGTTCCAAATCCGTGCGTTTTATAAATACCAGTACTATAAAATAACTCATCTACACAAAGAACGCTATATGATCGGTCGATTTTATTCTATTTATCTGTGTTAAAATCTTATTTTTTGAACAAAATACCTATTCAATATTCCAATGCCTATTCCTACTCTCATTTTTATCAACCGAATATATAATTGGTATTTATTTTATGTTTTACTCAAAATTATTATGTGCGAAAATTATGTCACTTAATAAATTGGAATATGTTAGTAGAAAAATTCGAAAATCCCTACATTGTAGGAGTTTTTTTTTGCAAATAACAATTTTTTACGCTCCTCCGAGTTCATTGATTTTTATCTTGGCATGAAGATATTTTATTTTTAATTTTTTAGCCTCTTCTCTCTCATTTCTAACGTCAAACATTGAATATGACTAGCTCCTGAACTCGATGATCATAGCATTTTTGCAACGGAAATTCCGTTTTCGTATAATCTTATTTGCGCATCCGCCGCATATTTAGCAGACGACGCGCTTGGTAATTTTAAATTCAAGTTGCATTATGATGTTAATATCACATGACTGTTATCTAGTACCATATATATAAATATATATTTTTGGTTTTTGAAGATTTGTCACGAATTTTCGACTTTGCTGTAACTACAAAATAAAAGGTTTTCGAGCTTTGGTTCCATCTGAACTTTTCATCAGGAAGGTCTGAACTACGACATATCTCAATATCGACCATTTTCACCGGGATCCCAAGTCCTAGAATTTCCGAATTTTCGACCTTTGCCCTTCTGTAACTCCAAAATAAAAAAGGTCCTCGAGCCTTGGTCCCATTTGAATATTTCATCAGGTAGATCTGAACTACACCATATCTCAATCTGGACCATTTTCACCGGGATCCCAAATCTCAAAATTTACGAATTTTCGACCTTTGCCTTTGCTGTAACTCCAAAATAAAAAAGGTCCTCGAGCCTTGGTCCCGTTTGAACATTTCATCAGGAAGATCTGAACTACAACAAATCTCAATTTCGACCATTTTCACCGGGATCCCAAATCCCAAAATTTAGGAATTTTCGAGCTTTGCCCGTACTGTAATTCCAAAATAAAAAAGGTCCTCGTGCTTGGTCCCATTTGAACATTTCATCAGGAAGGTCTGAACTACAACATATCTCAATTTTCGACCATTTTCACGGGATCCCAAATCACGTGTTTCTGAGCGGGGTCCTTTCTCAAGCAAGTTACTCGGTAATTACCAAGCAACGTGCTTTCGATTGCCATAAAATTATCTCGTACATTATCAATGTCCTAGGGATATTATAGCTGACAATTTCTTCTAAAGCAAGTAAATATTTTACGAGATATTCACAGTTGTTAGTAAAACTATTTTTATAATTAAAGGACCCCGCACAGAAACATGGGATTTGGGATCCCAGTGAAAATAGTCGAAATTGAGATATGTTGTAGTTCAGATCTTCCTAATCAAAAGTTCAAATGGGGCCAAGGCTCGAGGACCTTTTATTTTGGATTACAACGAGGGCAAAGGTCGAAAATTGGAATACATGGGATTTGGGATCCCGCTAAAAATGGTCGAAATTGAGATATGTTTTAGTTCAGACCTTCCTGATGAAAAGTTCAAATGGGATCAAGACTCGAGGACCTTTTATTTTGGAGTTACAGCGAGGGCAAAGGTCGAAAATTAGAATATATGGGATTTGGGATACCTGTGAAAATGGTCGATATGGAGATATGTTGTAGTTCAGACCATCCTGATGAAAAGTTCAAATGAGACGAAGGCTCGAGAACCTTTTATTTTGGGTTACAGCGAGGGCAAATGCAGACAATTCGTAAATTCGTATATGTTTGAAGATTTTTCACGAATTTACAAATTTTCGACCTTTGCCTTTGCTGTAACTCTAAAATAAAAGTTCCTCGAGCCTTGGTTCCATTTGAATTTTTCATCTGGAAAATCTGAACTACAACATATCTCAATTTCGACTGTTTTCACCGGGATCCCAAATCCCATGTATTCGAATTTTCGACCTTTGCCCTCGCTGTAACTCCGAAATAAAAGGTCCTCAAGCCTTGGTCCCATTTGAACTTTTGATCAGGACGATCTAAGCTACAACATATCTCAATTTCGACCATTTTCATCGGGATTCCAAATCCCATGTTTCTGTGCGGTGTCCTTTCATGAACTGTAAAAATTAGTCTAATTTCAAATACGGGTTTTTCACATTATTTTGATTACGAGTTAAATATGGTCTTGTTCGCCTAGAATTTTTTGATTTTGCACCTCAGGTAATAATGCATAATAGGTCTATTTGGAAGACAATAATTGTAAAATTATTGCTTGTAATATAGTAATGGTAATGACCATTTATTAATGGTATAGTGCGAACAAATAGCAATAAAAGTATATAATCCTATTTAACTCAGTACACAATTAAACCAAAGGATTTATATCGCATGAATTATTTTCAATTAATTACGAAATTTAGCTATGCATTGGCATAAAATCTACTACAGATAAGAATGCAACAATTATATATTCACACTCAGTTTTATATATTTTTTACAAGCCTCTGCTGTTGCTTGCTGACATTGTCGTTTTGTCTACATTTAATTTGAAATTAGCCAATTTTCAAGAACTCTTAGTTCCTCATTTAATATCTACATTATTAAGTTTATATTTTCCCCTACAACATATATTAAAGTATCATCTGCGAATAGATTTTACATTTTTTAAAGACCTTTACTATATCGTTTATATATAATGTATACAAGTTGGGTCCCCAAGACAGTCCCTTGTGGTACACCCTAGGTAGTTTTTTGTGTGAAGAGATACAGTCATTTATATATTTTGTTACTTGTGTTCGGTCATTTAAATATTCTTCTATAGGCTCAAAAATCATATTTTGTCATGAATAAAATCAATAACTGCCTATAATGATCTCAAATACATGGCGGAAGTCCAAGAATACAGCACCTATAATTAACTTATTATCCAAAGCGTTTTTCCAGTTAAACAATATTGTTAATAGCGCACTTTCACACGAATTGTTTTTTTTTTTTTTCTAAAACCAGCTTGGAATTTGTTATTTGTTTATATGTTATTCTATTCTGTATACTCGACAAATTGTTCATTTACAACTACTTCTAATCATTTCTCATAGGTTGAAATCATGTTAATAGGACGGAGTTTTTCACACAGTATGATGTTACATTTTTTTCGATATGTACACTAGATTTTTTCTAATTTTGAGGGAAAGTTCCTATATTTAGACTATTATTTATTAATTGAAGGTACTTATCGCTAATTGAAAATTGTCCATTGTATAGTCGAGTTTATCTATTCCCGGCACTCAAAAGACGCAACAAAAACTTTACGACATAATTATTATCGACCTTGGGCCAAGCGGCATACTGCCATCAAACAAGCCGACGCACGTTAAAAATCTATAAAGTTAAGCGAGTCAATTTGTCGGCAGAATAGTACAGAGAGTAACGGTATTTTAATAAGGTCGCAAAGTTTTTGTTGCGTTTTTTGAGTGCCGGGAAGCGCTGATCTCGACTTTACAATTTGTAGTCATCTGGAATTATATTATAACTGATATTTGTTCTATACTTTTAACAAAGTAGGTATTAAGTTTTTCAGGTAACCTATGTGAAATTGGCGACTAAAGATGGCGACTAATTTTCCGGAAATAACCGAATCATTGGCGTATCATAAATTTGACGCCTGTAAATGGTACCACAAAATACATTGTTATTAGAGCGAAAAGACTCTCGGTGTCTCCCAAAATCCCAAATAAATGACCTTAGGAATAATGAATAATTCAATATCCCCGCTCTCCGACATACAATATTCTTCATTCCTCGTCAATAAATCAAAATAAATATACTCTTTAAAATAGTCGACCCCACATTGACTCGCAACACTAATGAGGGTAGTTAACAACCCCCGGGATAGCGAATAATTCGATAGCTCCGCTCTCCGACATACAATATTCTTCATTCCTCGTCAATAAATCAAAATATACTCTTTAAAATAGTCGTCACCAGATTGACTCGCAAGATCAATAAGTGTGATTAACAACACCCGGAACAACGAACAATTCGATATCTCCGCTCTCCGACAACAATATTCTTCATTCCTCGTCAATAAATCAAAATATACTCTTTAAAATAGTCGACCACACATTGACTCGCAATATCAATGAGGGTGGTTAACAACCCTCGAGATAATGAACAATTCGATATCTCCGCTCTCCGACATACAATATTCTTCATTCTTTGTCAGTAAATCAGAACAATCATAGTTATTAAAATAGTCGACACCAGATTGACTCGCAAGATCAATGAGGGTGGTTAACAACGCCCGGAACAACGAACAATTCGATATCTCCGCTCTCCGACATACAATATTCTTCATTCTTTGTCAGTAAATCAGAACAATCATAGTTATTAAAATAGTCGACACCAGATTGACTCGCAAGATCAATGAGGGTGGTTAACAACGCCCGGAACAACGAACAATTCGATATCTCCACTCTCCGACATACAATATTCTTCATTCTTAGTCAATAAATCAGAACAACCATAGTTATTAAAATAGACGACACCAGATTGACTCGCAAGATCAATGAGGTTGGTTAACAACCCCCGGGATAACGAACAATTAGATATCTCCGCTCTCCGATATACAATATTCTTCATTCCTCGTCAGTAAATCAAAATAAATATACTCCTTAAAATAGTCTACCCCACATTGACTCGCAACATCAATGAGGGTGGTTAACAACCCCCGGGATAACGAATAATTCGATATCTCCGCTCTCCGACATACAATTTTCTATGTCGGAGAGCGGAGATATCGAATTATTCATTACCCCGAGGGTTGTTAGCCACCCTCATTGATGTTTCGTGTTAATGTGGGGTAGACTATTTTGAAGAGTATATTTATTTTAATTTATTGACGAGGAATGGATAACATTGTATGTCGGAGAACGGAGATATCGAATTATTCGTTATTCCGGGGGTTGTTAACCACCCTCATTGATCTTGCGAGTCAATCTGGTGTCGACTATTTTAAAAAGTATGTTTATTCTGATTTATTGATAAAGAATGAAGAGTATTGTATGTCGGAGAGCGGAGATATAAAATTATTAGTTATTCCGGGGGTTGTTAACCACTCTCATTGATCTTGCGAGTCGATCTGGTGTCGTTTATTTTAAAAAGTATAGTTATTCTGATTTATTGACAAAGAATGAAGAATATTGTATGTCAGAGAGCGGATATATCGAATTATTCGTTATTTCTGGGAGTTGTTAACCACCCTTATTGATGTTGTTGTGAGTCAATGTGGGGTCGACTATTTTAAAGAGTATATTTATTTTAATTTATTCACCAGGAATGAAGAATATTGTATGTCGGAGAGCGGAGATATCGAATTATTCGTTATCCGGGGGTTGTTAACCGCCTTCATTGATGATGCGAGTCAACAATGTGGGGTCGACTATTTTAAAGAGTATATTGAAATGCTTGTGGGGTACCCTGTTTATTTATAAACAGAAATCCTGGTAATTATGTCACCAGTGTATTAATTACTATTTATTTATCTGAAGGATAAACAAATAAGATTGGCCATTTGCGTGATCGTCTAGTTTTGTTAGTGTAGGACCCAAATTTCGTTGTGTGTGTGTAGTAACCCTTTTTTAATTTACCCCAGGTTCTTTTATATAAAGTTTAATATTGCTTGTTTCTGTCCGATACTATACACCTTAAAAAATTAATCACTCTGTTTGAAATACCTGGTAAACTTGAACACACTGTCTATTAATTGAGAGACCTAGTTAATTATATATGTTATTTATGTATCTTATTACTCAAGATTGCACTGTACATTTATAGTTGAAGTTTTTTTTCTATTTTGCTTTTGAAATTAAAACATTTATTTAGTTTATTACTTATATGACGAAAAGGTAAAGGTGAAAGAATAAGACAATAATTAATGGGAAAAAATAGTAAAAAAAAACCCATTTTATTTTATATAAATTGATGCAACAATAGTCGAACATGAAATCAAAAGTAATCCAAATATTTGAGACAATTGTCTAAATACTATAATAGGAAAACTTGCACTGCTATAGTAATGACCATACTATAGATATACTGAGTGTTTTGATGCAATAACAAGAACTTATACAAAAGTATGCTGTGTTATTTTAATAGTAATTAGGGTTGTGGCAATGTCCTGATAATGATAATCTATAATTAGCGCTGTCAGCAATTCCTAGGTAATAATGGTTTATAATTAAAGAAAGTTGTTAGCAATCGCTAGATAATAATAATTTATAATTAAAGTTGTGAGCAATAGCCAAATAATGAATCGAATGCAAAACAAAGGACAAGAATCATGTCATGTTTGTACATTATCAAAATTAAGTGGAGAAATGAGCATTAAATACTGATGTAAAATATCATAGAATGTTGAGGAAATATCCTTTAATTATACACAGTTTAGTGATTGAAATTAGAGTAGGAACAATCGTTCAGATAATCATATTAATCTTGCTGAGGTGAGAATTTACACTCACGTAAAATCTTTTAGAATGCTGCTGGGGAAATCTCCCTATAGTAATTAAATAGAAAAGCAACTAGAAGATTGCCTATGATTGTCAAACATAAGGAGCCACGAATCCGCGAAGGTAAGACAGTGCGGTTGCATCACCCTTCAATCGAAACAAGTGACCAGACAACTGCCTGAAATATTGACATCCCTCGTTGTAACTGAACCCAATTGGAGAACAGAACCAGCCAATTGGCCGTAATCAATGTTTCAAACCTTTTTTAACGCCAAGTACGCCGAATTCATGTAACTATAATATTTTATGGTAGGTAAATGTCCAACAATCAGAAAACCTTGTGGTTACAGTAGGAAAATATTCCTAGTGTACTTTAAATATAAAGCATTCTTGAAAAACCTTACATGAGATGTGTTGGAAACGAAAGTCCACTACTTGTTTTATAAAAACTGCAGAATAATGATAGACCTGAAGTTTGGCTAGTCTGTGATAAAGTACCTTGTTATTGCATAGCTCTAAATATATAGTTCTTGAATATAAACTTGTTACTTTGCAAACGCAAATTTCCCTAGTAAGATATTTAGAAAGTGAAATTTTGTGAATTAAAATCGTGAATGGAATCATAACTGAATAACTGGTAATATAATATTATATTTTCTTGTTGAAAATCAAAGCTAATATTTAAAAAAAATCTAATATTCTTTTAGTACCACAAATGCGTCAATTAAACCTTTTTTAAACACCCTGTAACCAGAATATGAATGCAATTGCAAATAATGAAGTAGAGTCTCGAAATAAGAAAGTAATCACCTTTAGAAATTTATGTCAGCTGAATTTCTGTGCGCTCTGTATAGCGTTATATCGCCCGTGAATGCTTCTCCCCCAGCCTCTTCATGTTTAGCGTACTCGTCGAGCATGACAGAGAGGTTAAAATGGTACTTCATAAAGAGTACGCCAAAGAATGGTTGTCTGCGGCGTCAGTACAGCGAACTCAATGTCCAGCGATGTACCTAAGGTGTAGTGCAATTGTAATCTCCAGGGAGCAACAGCGAACCCAATGTCCTGCGATGTAGCTCGAGTCTGATTACCCCTTTTCTTGGGCCCTGCAGTTTCTTTTATATTGTAAATGACATCACAGTTTAAGCGTCCTCCAAGTCGGACGTGGGAATTGTTTACGTTAACAACTTCAATATTTGATACGGCGTAGTTTTGTGCAGCGTTTCAGATTTAAAACTCCACTCTCTATCTCCTCCTATGGTTAAGATAGAAAAGGGTAGGCGATTTCACACTATGGGAATACACGAAGTACTTGACGTTTATCTGAATATACGATAAACAAACTCTGCGACTCGAATAGATTTTATGTAAATTCTGTCTCAAAATTGTAGCGTTTAACTTTGCTTTAAAAATATAATTTTAAAATGCATTCTGGTAATAATATTGTGTCCAATATTAAATGACTAAATAAATGTAAAAATGAAATGAATTAACTGCAATAATTACTTGAATTTGGAAACTAAATAAGAAAAAATAAATTTATAAATGCCCTATATACTGGGCGTTTCAATATTTATTTTGATTTATTGACGAGGAATGAAGAATATTGTATACCGGAGAGCGGGGATATTGAATTATTCATTATTCCTAAGGTCATTTATTTTGGATTTTGGGAGATACCGAGAGTATTTTCGTTCTAATAACAATTTATGTTGTGATACCATTTACAGGTGTCAAGTTTATGATACACCAATGATCATTCGGAAAATTAGTCGCCATCTTTAGTCGCCAATTTCACACAAGTAAACTTTACCATCCGTGATTAATTCGTTATCGAATATTATCCCGTGTTTCTGATTATATATATTTTTTTGCCTAATAGGTAAGTTGTTTCAATGTTTTCCGCATTTCTGTTGGATCATTCTTTAATTCTTCTATTTTTCCAGCATAATACAGTGGTTTCTGCACTCTTATTATTGTTACTACTTGGTTTCTGTGTTCCCTAAAATTTTTCCAATCTATTTCATCATTTGTTATTGTCACTCTCTTAATATAGTAATATCTCTCTCCTTGTCAAATTTCTGAATTCCATCACTATTATTTCCCCATTTTCCTTCGATATTTATTTCTATTAATGGTGCATGTTTATTCAGTGTTGCAGCAAGTGTATAATATTTTCAGCTAAAGTCTCCTGTCCGTCTTAGTGCAATTTCGTATCCAATTTTGTTCCATCAAGCCTATTCTAACTCATTTATAGTATAGTGTTGTAATTTTTCACCAATTTCTTTTTTGGTTCTATCTTTTGTTTTCCATCTATCCGAATTGAAATTATACCTTAATTACTATTAAATGAACATCAAATTTAAGTTCTTTTTCGTTTGTAATTATTAAATATATCGTAGAAGCACTATCTTTAGCTACACGAGTAAATTTATTCGATACTAGATAAAGACCATGATTTCTTATTAGATGGACCCAATGAAAAAATAGAACTCAGTCTCGCGCCCTACTATTATGCTCTCAATACTGTAGAATAGTCTGAGTATGTAGTAAAAGTATCCGTGTTTTCATTTATTTGGTAACAGTAAAGCAACTAAGTAACTACTTCGAATCGTGGTAACGGAAACAGAGTATAATTCCGTTGAGAATTAACAATAATAACTCGATCTAATCATGCACGCGTGGATGATCTTAAATTGCATCGTGAGAAGTAATATTCCTATTATTTTATGTACTTACTCGCGTAGTTGATTCCGTATATTTTATGGTTGTAACTCATTATAAATTGTCAGTCAACTGAGTCAACAATTATTAACAATTATTTTCGTCTTTCTGGAACACTTACGTGTGTGACAGATTCACATTGACACCAAGTCGGTTGATAGAGATCCCAATGAACAGCACATAGTAAAATAAAACTATCTTGTTAGAGCTATTTAAATTTCCAATTTTTTTTTATTTAAAAATTTTTTTTAAATGATATTCCTACTGTTTTTCTTAGGATTCCATATACATTATAATATTACGGATATGGCCGGAAGGCCCGGTACTTTATTAAATTCTTAAGTATTGACCAATTAGCGTTATTATGTACTTTCTAGGGGCATGTTGAACGAGATGCAGGATCAGAATGTTCTCATCATACTAAAACTGGTGTCTGATACTTTGGATTTCTTTATGCATTGGCAAGTTCTGCACTTTTAGACCCATATTTGAACTCCAATTAAATTTATCATAGTCAATGTCGTCCTTTGTTCCAAAACCACATTCAATGTATTTGCAATTACAGAGAAGGGCATATTAGTTCTCCTTAGAAATTTAGTGGGTGTGAAAAATCACGCAAAAAACTTCAATCGCGTTGCTCGCAGCGCTTATACAAATTCGGCAAAAGTAGTTTTATATATCCTAAAGTAAACGAGTGAGAGACAAAACTAAAATCTCTTACGTGAAAGCGAGCTAGATGATTGTTATATTATCAGCGCGCAAATGAAAGGTTTTCACTTCCCGCCTCATCACGACCTCATTCTACAATATCGTTTGCTCGGCAATACCGATGCCCTGCCTTAATACACGACACGGAGCAAAAATAAGATTTCACGAAATGTGGAGCTTGCTGGGAGTATATATCCAACTTTCGGTTCCTAATTTTTGTTTTCTTTCTCGCATTCGTTTGCTTCAGGATTATTAAATTACTACTCTTGACGAATCTGTATGTGTGTAGCTCCACTTGTTGGTTTGAATGAGGTGTCAGAAGCGGAGTTCAAAATTGGGATAAAATGTTAATTTCGGTTGTAAATATTACCAACTGACCATATTATTGTTTAAAAAATATTAATTATATTGTACGATGTCTCTACAGAGCGAAATACGCGATGAATTCTTCAACCACATGTAATAATTTTAAATAATAGTGCGCTACCCACACGTTGTCGTCTTATGGTACATCGGTATTTTAATTGAGTCGTAAAGCGGTCTTAAAAAAATTTTTGCATGACTTTTTACACCCACTAAATTTCTGCTAGATACCTTCAGTTTCATTTGTTATTTTAAATTGTTGGTCATCAAACCTCTTCATTTTTGCTGAAAAATTTAAATTCATCATGGCAAAATTTACCAAATAGTTCTTTAATCATTTAGCAATACTCAAAATATAATAGTGGGGTCGATCTGGGTTTCGAAACGACAGTGTTTTTTTCGAATTTTCTTTTTGTGTATATTATGTAGTCGGACTCCCTCTATCATCTGGTCATGTCTGCGGGCGCGAGGGGAGGGGGGGGGAATTTACGTGTAAAGATACGGGATATGGGTTTTTTCGCACATAACTCGCTTAGTTTCATTCGGATGGAAAAAGTCTATAGGGATAAAATGAAGGGCTCGCGAATGCGCGTAAACTGAAATTTGACTCGTCGAAATCGGCCTAATGGTTCTCGAGATACTGCGATTTGAAGGTACGGATTTGTATTAGGATTTTTTTGCTGCGGGGGGAACGTACCAAAAGCCGTGTTCGCGTTTTTTTCGGGGTAGAAACCGACTTTACCCCCCTACCCCAATAGGACCCAAGTACTGTGTCCAAATTTCAAGTTGCTAGGTTGATTAGGGAGGAAGGGGGAGGGACAACGTAAATGAAATTAAAACTGGTGTAACTTCCGCGATTTTTTCCACAAATCACGCAGCTAACCTGAGGTTGCGTACTAATGTGCCTACTTTGACTTTTTTTTAAATTTTCGCCATAAATAACAAAATGCCGGCGAAAAAACCGATTTTTTTTTAAGTCATTTTTCGCTAGGAAAGACGTTGGGGGAAATAATTTTTTCGCAATCGGGTGCGGAATTTTTTTCTCTTTTCCGGCATTTTGTTATATATGGCGAAAATTTAAAAAAATGACAACAAGTCAAAGTAGGCACATTACTACGCAACTTCACGTTTGCTGCGCGATTTGCAGAAAAAATTGCGGAAGTTACAGCAGTTTTAATTTCATTTACGTTTTTCTTGAACTTGAAATTTGGACGTAGTACTAGAGTCCTGACTTTCTGTCGGGGTGGGGTTGGGCCTAAGTCGCTAAATCGCTTTCTACCCCGAAAAAAACGCGCATACGTTCTCAGTGCGTTCCCGCCGCAGCAAAAAATCCGTATCTTCAAATCGCAATATTTGGAGAACCAATAAGGCCGATTTCGACGGGTCAAAGTTCAGTTTACGCGCATTCGCGAGCCCTTCGTTTTATCTGCACACTTTTTCGATCCGAATGAAACTAAATGAGTTATGTGCGAAAAATCGATTTTCCCATATCTTTACATGTAAATTTCACCCCTCCACCACCGCCCTCGCGCCCGCAGACATGACCAGATGATATAGTCGAGGCAAGAATTCAAGCGATGCACGTCACAGATCGATTCTATAAATAAGACAATACTGCTAAGAATCATGAAGCCCCATTAAACTGTACCTATTTCTGAAAAAAGCTTAATAACTGGGTGTCAAGAATTACACTTTTTAACGTAATTAATGATTAAAAATTATGTTAGGATTAAAATTTCTTTAATGAGATCACTCATGACGTGCATCGCTTAAATTCTTGCCTCGACTTTAGAGGGACTCCGACTATATAATATACACCAGAAAAAATTCGAGAAAAACACTGTCGTTTCGAGACTTTTTTCTTGTCAGATCGATCCTACTATAAAAAAGATATACATTTTATTTGCACCCGCAATTATCAACTTTCATTACATTTACCATTTTCAAAATTCAGATTACCTCTCAAAAATCCTGTTTTCATTGCAGTTACCAAACTTAATTTTAGTTTGTTTATGAATATTACTTTTTCAAAAGACAATTATAATTTCAACCAAAATTTAATGAAAATCACGTTTCACAACTTTACAAAATTTCTATTTAAATTAAATTTACAAAATCATGATATAGAAATTATTAATTTAATTGCACTTTCGAAATTTACTATTCAATGCCATTTTTAAACTTACGTTTTATGTAAAAGCAACTTTCCGTTCCAGTTTCCAAATTTACTTTTCATTGCACGTTCCACATTTATTTTCGTTGCACTTTCCAAATTTATTTTTGTCGCAACTTCTAAAAAAGGCAAAATTAGGAATGTCCTAAACTTAGATTTTCGTAACTGTTAATGTCGATATATTTACAACGTGGATACTAAATCAACTCTTCGATGCAGTTCCAAATTTTAGTTTTCATCGCAGTCACGAGGAAATGAAAAATCTCCTCTGCATATGGCCGGAAGGTGTGGTACATTCTTAAGTATAACTGGAAAAATAATATTCCTACTATTTCCTAGTGATTTTTGGCAATCGTGTGTTATATCACATGTTGCTATGTATTTGGGCAATTAAACATTCATTTGGTAGTTTGTTGTTCGAATCCACGCTTTTTATTTTCTCATATAAGTAGTACACAGGAAAGTATTGTGATCATGCAAAAAAATAGATTTCGAGTTTTTGACGAATTTACACGTTTTCGGGTCCCCTGAAGCCAACATGGTTTTTATAAAATGTCTATCTGACGTTGTGAATGATCCATCTTATGGTGCTTGAAGGACTTTTATTACCCTTCCTAAAGTGGATATAATGTTAACCTGAAAGGTTCGAAGCGACTGATTCAGACGAAAAATACAAAAATCTATACTTACTATTTCTTTTGTTTAACTGCTATCACTGATGGTATCAATTGGACGTCGTGGCACTGTCTTAAGTCTAATACTGTAAATACTAACACTCTCTTAATAAACCTGAAAGGGAATTTTGAAACACAAGAAAAAGACAATATTTAAAGTTCAAGAAACATGGTTTTACAAAATCTCAAGAAATGTGTATGATAACAATAGTCTGGCCCGTGTACAACACATGGTGTGGAACGGAACGACTAGACAATGTCTCCAACTACTATCTAATGTTTAGTTTATAGCAAACGATTACACAAAAAGATTCAATGTAAAATTCAATGTTTATGAATAGGTGGGCTTTTGCTTGCCTGTCTATTTACGTATTTTTTTAAATTATCACAATGGTAATTTTGGACACTCCTCAGAGCTTCAAAATGCTTGAATTGCAACTAATTTGAATAATAATGTGAGTTATATATTCATACGTTCAGGCAAGGCGGTCCCATGCGCATGTGAGTACATGGTAATAGAACTTCTTTACCACCGAATTACTGAGGAACCGGTTTAGGGGAAATACGCGGAAAACACATAGTTTTCTCGCCAATATTGATTGCAAAAAATGAAAATCTACCATCGACATTTTTGTCTTTCACGCCAAATTCCCCGAAAAATTTTGACTACAGACTTTTTTAACTTGTCCGTATATTTAACATAACGCATGAGTTGCAGTGCTATACAACGTGGATTGGTTGATTTTCGTGGTAGTTTTTAAAATTTTGTGGTCAGGGAGACGTTACGCCCTCGTACAGCAACATCTAGTATACTTTATAAAATTACACTCCTTGGTATGTTTTCAATATTTTTACATAAAAAACGCTCCGTAGAGCGAAAATGTTAATATATTGATAAAAACCTCTTCCAACGGCGTTTTTACGTGGAGCACGCGTTTCATGCGAAATATTCCTAAGTCGAATTTTGTTACAGTTTCTTTAACAACGTCTGGTAGAACCTAAAGCTCAAACTACTCGATCGATTTTGCTCAAATTTTGTATGCGTATTCAGGACCAGCACCTTACAGATCTGTATGTCTTACAAAAATTCAATTTTTTATTGTGGGCAAACTATTTAGTTGATGTTCAACTGTACATTATGCGCATGCGTCTCTGCTATTTAACCTGAATGTACCTCTGAGTGCCGATATTTTAAATCCACATTCCTGTACAACAGAGTATTTTTATCGACAATTTCAGAATATTTATTTTGCAGGAAAAATAACATTTTTTAGTTCTTTCTTGGTGATTTCTTGACAAGGTTGTGGTTATTCTATTACATTGTGCTATTTATGTTGGTAATTAAACATTCATTTGATAGTTTGTTGTTTAAGACACTTTTTTAAATCCACAATCCTGTGGATTTTCATTAGCAATTTCAGAATGTTTATTTTCTTCAAGAAAAATCCAAAAATGCGAATTCTTTAAGAAATTTGATCACACCTAACTAATCCTCCCCTAGGGCCGGAAAACTACCCAAAAATTAAATAGTCCCCAATAAACCAAAGACGTCAAATTTAATCGACTTATTTAGATTAACGTCCTGGCGGAGTTTAGCATTAGATATTCTGCCACTCAATCAGGACATACACGCAGACAATTATACAACGAATATTTCCTACAACATTGCCGTCTGCCGCAGTTGCGACTCGTACTCAGGAGTGGTAAAGCGACTAAACCGTGTTGCCTCTCACACAACCGCATCTAGTCTAATCCACGGCTACCAACACATTAAAAGCGCCACCAAACATCCGTGCCTTAGCCAGGATTCATTGATCTCAAATTTAACGCGCTATAAACGAACGTGAGATATAGGGGTTGAAATATGTTTCTTAGGCAAACCCATTTATAGATCATGCTTTCAAAATAAAAGAAAAAATCTAAAATTCAAGAATTTTAATTGGCGAGATATAGGTGTTGAAAGATACTTCTTTCATGGGTAAAGCCAAATTTGGACCCCACATAATGCTTTCGAAATAAAGGAAAAAATTGAAACCCTTAAAATTTTAACCAGAGGGTGAAATATAAGGGTTGAGAACCACTGTTAAATAACGAATCCAAATTCTTTCAACTGACTTCAGTGTCATTATTAGGTAACGAGATCCGAACCGAACACCTGCGTGAAATTTTATTTTATAATTACTATTAGTGATTTTTTTGAAGAGAATTTAATTTTTAGCGAAAATTCTTGTCTATTATTAAGGGTCGGCAGTTTCAACATGTAACAAATTACCTAGTTCCGTTTACTTAGACAAAATTTTATGACAGAAATAATAAATGTGTAGCAAAGTAAAAATATACCTACTACTAAAGTCCAGTATTCCACTGTTTCCTATGAAAGGAAATCGATTCATTCCCACCAATCAAGGCGATGTGCGTTATTATTTTTGTAATGATTTCACTTTACGTTGGCTATATATTTTGTTAAAATTTTATGATTTTGCTGGCTTATGCATATGTGTAAAATATTAAATTGCATTGTTTGTTGGACAATATAGTCTTTCATTGTAAATGAGGAACAAATGTTGGTAACTAATGAAATTATTAATTTATAATATATCAATGTGTTGACGGTTATTATTGATATTTTATTTTATTGTTTATTACCTAATAAAATTTTACAATCTGTAGTAAAGCATCTTATTGTGGAAACAACCAATTACTCAGCGTTTCTTTTATATATATACGCCACTTTTTCACTTCACTCTCTCTCATCAAAAAATTTCAAACTATACAGTGCGTAATTAGTGTCCTATCATTAAAAAAAAACTGGTAGTAGAGAACGACCAGACAAACAATACACCGTAAATAACATTGCGTCTAAAGCTCATAGGTTACGAGAAAAATAAAAATTAAAAGAAATTTTAGAAAATTTGCTTAAGAACGTCTGGCCAGATAGTATATAGTAGGGAACCGAGACATCTGAATTTCACACCTTGTATACCACTCGAGGACCTAAAAAAACTGAACATTGAAGCTTATGCAAAACGACTTGATACATCCGAATTTTTTGGTCGCAAATTATTTTGGAATTGCGAAATCAGTGATATGTGGGTTTTTCGACTTTTTTCTAAAATTTGAGATTTTTTGGGATTATTTGTTTAACTTGTCATATCTTTTTTATTAGTAAGTTTATCGGTCTTAAATTTGAAACAGGTAATATTAAAATACTTCCAATCACCTTTAAATAACCAAAGTAAAAAAATTCAAGATAGTTAATGCCCTATTAACGGAAGAAAAAATAAACAACTTGTTATTTGCTGTATAAAATGTAGTCGCTTGTTAACTGTATTATTATTAAAGATAACTAGGTACTATAAGTGACAAAGTTGTAGCTGATGAATCAAAGAAGTTTTTTTATTAAAACATTTTTTTCAAATTTTGCTTAGTTTTCGAGAACTGAGTTAAGGAGACCGTGTATTTGCGCACTCGCCTATCGTATTAGTTCTGATGCGTCGCGTCATCAATATCACCTAAATTACATTTAAAAGTAGATATATACATGCTTATTATTAAATTGAGATCAAAATAAAAATTTGGATGCAACGTTATAATTTTTAAGATGAAGGATAATATCTAATTTGATAATTTTAATGTAATATAAATACCTAAGTAAACTGCAACATAAGCTTTTGTTTTCCAAGGTTTGACGCAGTGTTTGTAATCAAATTTTGCACAAGAATATTTATTTTGTCTAATATATGATATAATATACATATTACTTCTCCCATAAAATAATTACTTAACAATATCCATAATGTATTTTACCAAAATAATTTTTCCATGAATAAATCTGCAGACATTAATAAATGCACTATAGCCCAATAGAATGGGACGAAATTTGTCGATTTGGATGAAATAATTCAATTCAAAAAATATGTACACATGAAAATTATAGGTAATAAAAATCCGCACAATTTCGTGCGTTTTTTTAACTTCGTACGACCTATTGGTTGAAATTTTGACAGTTTTGCGACGCAACGGAAACGCGCTCGTTTTTCGCTAAAATCTCAAAAATGGTCGTTCGGATCGCAAAATGTTTCAAATAAAAGTTGTAGACAATTCGATTGCGAACAATTTCCTTTTATTTTTGATTTCCATTCGTTCAATATTGGCAGAGATATGAATTTTTAAACATCTTTATAGCGCGCTATCAGAACACTTGTTTTATGATAAAATCGATAAAAACCCGAAAATGATAGGTCGCACGCATATAGTGTATCTAATGAAAGTTAAAGAGAATCAAATTTTGAATATGTTGGTGTATGTACAAAATCGTTTTGATGAGTGAATGAAGATAAAACGGAAAAACATGAAAAATTGTCATTTTCAACTGCATTTTGACAAATAGCTATTTTTCGATTGGCTTTAAGCAATAATGACACTAAAGAGTTTTTGAAGAGAATTAAGTTACCTGTAAAATGAGCTCCAAGTGACCTTCATATGATGAATTGTTCACGAGTTACAACTTTTTAAAGCTATGAGCAAACATTTTTTTTTATTATAAATTAAGATTTTCCTGCAAAAACTGCGCATAACATTTTTTTTTTTTAATATGGACCCAGTATAAAACGACTCAGAAATGCTCACAGAATAACTTCTGATACATCAAAAAGTGAAAAAATATTAAATGTACTTTTTTGTACTTCAAACGTGACGAAAATTGCCTGTTTGCTAAAAATTAAAAATCAACCGCATTTTCAATCGTCAGTTTCTTGTCGCTACTTCGAATTCTCTACAACTTTCATATGAAACATTTTGCGATCCGAACGACCATTTTTGAGATTTTAGCGAAGAACGCTCGCGTTTCCGCTGCGTCACAAAACTGTCAAAATTTCAAAAAATCTATCTCGACTCCAATAGGTCGTACGAAGTTAAAAAAACCGAAATTGTGCGGATTTTTATTACCTATAATTTTCGTGTGTACATATTTTACAGTAAAATTGATACTTTCAACCTATTGTCCCCCCTCCGCCGGCGTCTACGGATGGGGAGTTTTAATATGTTAAAAACTACCACAGAATAAACCTGTTCCGAAAATTTCAGCCCGCTCTGAATTATTTCATCTAAATTTTCCCATTTTATTGGGCTATTAAATATTAATCTGTATTTTGGAAAATAACTTGTTTACATATATTTAAAATAACATAATTAAGACGGGTATTATATTCTATATTAATTTACGTATCAGTAATACTTTGGTAATATTTCTCGAAACTCCCAAAGCAATACTGTTTATTTATTATTCTATTTTAATGTGTAATGGTGTTGTCGGACGTCGACAACGAAAAAAGTAGACAGTACGTGCAATGCTAACTGTTTAATGCAAGAATAGCAGAGAGAGCGCAAAAGACGTTTTGGTTTAACTTACTATAACTTATTTTGTAGTTAGAGACACAATTTTTTCACTAAAAACAATTATGGTATTTTGGGCGAAATGTTGTCGCCAATTTCAATAAACAACAGTCGCTCCTCGATTACTCAAAATATCTCTATACAAAAATGACAAGATCTTATAAACTTGTAATTTTCTTCAAGGCGGCTCAATGGAAAACAATGTAATAGCACCAGGTTATAGCCAAGATACTAACAATCATTTAGCAAAAAAAAATTGCCTCCAAAACTTTTTTTATAACGAAGATAGGGTTTGAGAAGTATTAAAAAATGTGAATTTCCGATTTCTCGATTTTTGGGTAAAACTGACTTTTAGGGGTTGTTCGCAATTCCAAATTTCAACGCGACCTCAAAATTGGAATGCGCCAGATGGTTTTCTACGGGAAACCATTTTCAGTTTTTTTTAGGTATAGACCTCTTTTTACAGGCATTTCTCAGACGGCTCGGTTCCTCACTAGTAAGTATAATGACGACGCGACGTCAGGTCTCTTTGCGACCTACATATCCGTTTCTCTAACAGTAGTATCTATAATAAAAAATAAACAACGCGAAAAAGACCAGAGAAATGTCGCTCGACCTATTTGAATAGTACCACCGTTTTTATGCATCGAAATTTATCAGTTTCTTATAAATAAAACGTAAGAATCACCGACTTCTGTTCATTCGATTAGATTTAATGTAGAGTCGATCAAATATAGATAAAAATATGGCGCTACCAAATGGCAAAAATAAGATAATGGTGGTGAACAGCAAACCAGTATTTATCTTAAAGAAACTGTTTGTTAAATGTTTAAAAAGATTGACAAGTATGAAATTATGCCTAATATATTTTTATGAAATGAAATTCTAAAATTTGTGTAACAGTGTCGGACAGTATCCGATAGTCGCATTGGATAAGGCGCGACCTCATCGAAGTCAGGAAGGTACAGCTCCCTCAGAGATCTCTACGAACGCTGTAGCGGACTACGTCCAGCACATTTCTCAAAACTTCTATTCGTTCAAGCTGGGCGATAGTCCGCTAACAAGACACAACGCAAATTAGACAGCATAATGCCCCATTTCGGATTAAACGCCCCTTACCGTACCAGACAGGCGGGGATACTTATACACTACCGAGGACACAAAAATCACAAAAGATCTTTTAGGTCGACGTGAAGTAAGGCTGTTCGAAGCCAAACGATCCCATAAAACAATCTACCCTACCAGACGTTACCGATTTTCCGGGAACCTCTGTAGCCAAGCTTCACCAACTATACCTTTCACTAATCCTATCCACCTTTTGCTATTATTTCATACCTTTCGCTCATCTTTAATTCTTTCCTGTCCCCCTCTTCTTTTTGTACATTTTTGTTTCCAAATTCATTCCACATCATTAACCTTTAATAATCACAAACGTTTTAAAAAAATCAAAATTTTTCAAATCATAGTTTAGGCCAGCCTTGCGCAGCCCCGCATTGGATATCTCGCAGAAGGCGCCTCATTTAATTAAGTTTTGGTGCCAGCGTTCGGATACGAAATTAAAAAGTGTTATTTGTGCGAGAGTGTTTTAAACATTTGTGTTAATTTTAAGTTTTGTCTGTTCCAACGTTACTACCTATTTTAATTTTATTTTGTAAAAAGGAGTTTAGGTTAAGTTTGTTTTCCAAAAGTTGTTTTCACCGATCCAGACCTGTTCCGCCCAATCCTGCAACCCGCAACCGCGTCAACGCGGTGGTCGCAGGATCGGTTCCGGAGCAGAGTCTGGGGAGGCAACTGTTTGTATCTTTACTGTTAATAAATAATTTGGATAAGGCGCGAGGTGGCAATCGCGACTAATTTACCGGGTTCGAGCCCCGGCACTGGCACTGTCGGAGGATATGGTTGTATGTCCACGTTTTTCAAGGTGTAACCCCTTCCGCACAAGCCTCTGGCTGCTGGAATTGGGGGTGGTCTAATTTCTCTGGTGTTTATTCATTTATTTATTGTTAGTATCTGAGAAGTAGAAATACTGATTTCGGATATTTTAGAGGCCGAGTGATGCCTTTCAAATAAGAGGAGGCTGTTTTCAAAGTTGGGCATATCATTTTATTACGTGGCTTATATGCAATTCAAATATTTTAAAAATGTATATAAGTTTCTTCATTGTTTTTTTGTCTAATCTGACTTATTTAATTTATTTATTAATAAATTAATTCCCTGAAAAGTAAAGGATTTAAAGAAGCAAAAACCATTTAATACATATATTGTAAAGTTGGGACAATCGTCAGATTTACAAGTGACAAAAACGAATATGTATAGAAATAATTGGTTGAGCAAATAACCTCAGGTGAAGCTAAGCAATAAATATTTATTAAAACAATCGTCTAACTGAAATATAGGAAGCCTACATTGCGGCAGTAGTTAATGAATGGATGCACAGTATGGAGATCGCTACTATTCGTATAGGGAAATTCTATACACTTACGTATATGTGCAATACGGGTGAGAACGTCATCTAATGGAGTGTGATTGGAGAGGGGCGATCCAATGCGCTGTACACTGGCGCTGCTGTGATTGTCGATATTATGGATTTATTTATTATTTATTAGATTCCGTTGTGCTTAGGTCACAGGTAATCTTATGAAACTTAAGTATTATTGCACTAAAAATAATATTAATCTGTTAAAATGGATATTTATTTAACAGGAGAGCAAGTACAAATAATTAAATGGTACTATGGTGGGCATTCACTCCCTGATACAATAATTTTTTTTATTGTAGCGTACGAAAATCGACCCACTCCCACTTATTTTGAGAAAGATAATTTTGTTTATTTTGGTTATTTGTTGACCACCATAATCAATTTCAATAGAGTAACATTTTGGGATGGCACGTGGTAAATCATAAATTCCTTATTTGACGAACTGTCATCTACACCTTCCGCTTCAAATGCATTTACATTACTAACCGCAGCGGATCGACCAGCCAGCCTATGCCCCACAATCCATTTCATATAAGCTCTTGATTTTAACCCATAATGCATGCACATGCACATAAATGTATAAGATTTCTATACACTCCTAATAGCGATCTCCGTACTGTATCATTCAGAGCTACTAGTCAAATAACAAATATGATGTTATTGCAGTAGGACTTTCGATTAATCACGTAAAATCTTGATGAAAATAGCAAATAACAAGAATGATGTTATTACAACAGAAATATCTGTTTACGAAGAGCGTCTCCAATCGATGTAGCAATTTGGTTTTCAGGAAATACGCGAAAAAAATTAGATTCATTCAAATATGTAAAAATATGATAACGGCTCGATCAAACATAGTTGGACTTCGGACGGGAAGTGAGCATTAGAGAATATGTTGAATAAATTGACTTTCAGCCAAAGAACTGTTTGAGGTTGATAGTTTACTGTGGAGAGTGTCTCGAATAACACAGTTGAAAGATGATTTTGCGACGATCAGATTCCACTCCACGACCTGCTATGCTTTTTTTCTATGTAATATTTTAGCATTTCATATTAGTTATTTTTTATCGAAAATCTGGCAACGTACTCAGCACCCTCTAAATCCCAAATAGCCCGAATTTCATTAAATTCTCGGATAAAATAACTTTATTCAATTTACGAACATTGAACATTATTATTTCACTGGTCCAGTTTTTGAAATAAATGATAACTGTAAAATTAAATGCAAATTTTGCAGGCGTATAAAGTAAGAAATGAAACACTATATTATTATATAACCTTTTTCGGATATTTTTGCAAATAATATTATTATCCACAGTTAACGGCAGGGATTTGTGAACACCCTATATGGTATATAAAAAAATTGTATTAGCAGAAATTAATTTGTTGTAATCGCATGATTGACTGCACTATTCCACACCTAGTTAAACCTCAACTCAACGTTTTGTAATATAATTTTTCAATAGTTCTTAGATATTTAATACCGAAGTGGACTAATTTCGTAATATTTTATTGAAATGATTAAACCTAAGAAATTTAAAGCTTATTTCTCTTGAAATAACGTAAAATTGTCATTATACTCAAACCAACAAGAACAAAATCGCGAGAGAAAACCAAATCGCTTACGAAATCCAAGGGAAAGGACTCGTGGAACGATTTCCTGTAACATAATAATTAACACAAACCAACAATAACGGAAAACGAATAGAAAAATTTCTTTTTTATGCAATATGTAATTTAAACTATAACGTGACTAGGGGGTTAAATAACATCTCGTTAATTTTCACTCTTTTTGTGTGTAAGGCAAACATTTCGTCTTGACCATCTGCAAGAGCCAATGCAATGAATTGCATTTTTTCTGACGTACGCCATTTACTTTTAAAACCTTTATAGAAAGGGATTTTGTGATAAATAAAGTATAATAATTCCATAGAGTCCAAAGAATTTAGTGAGATAAGACTTGTTTTGTTTTTACTTCCACGTCCAGTGGAAGTATAGTAACGCAAACAATTATTTTTTTCTTAAAATGTCATGAAACGTCGAGATTGTCGAGATTTTAAATTTAAGCAAAAAGAAATTCCTGTCTGTCGGTCTGTAACTTTTTTTGTGCGCACGTTTACTCTGGAACCGTTTATGATGTTGACTTGAAATTTGGTACATTTATGTATTATAACGAGATCTGGAACTAGATTATATTTTGATCTAATTCCGTTGAAGGGGATAAATGGGATAAATCGGGGGCAAATAAGGGTAAATAGGCAAAACAAGCAGGTAAAAGTCCACAAAATTGCAATTTAGGGCATGTCAAAGTCTCAATTTTTTTTTGGCATCAGCCATCCCCCACTATCACCGTTAATACCACCCCCACACTAAAAAATTTTTTGGCGTTAGCTACCCCTCTACCACCCCCATTGCCACCCCCTCTCTATTATTAAAAGGAGTGAAAAATTAAATTGGGATTTACTGTATACAAGAACCAAGGGACTCTAAAAAATTTTTGGCATTAACTACTCCCTCTACCACCCCCATTTACACCCCCGCCCTATTATTAAAGGGAGTAAAAAATTAAATTGAGATTTGGTGTGTATAAGAGAACCAAAGGCCTCTAAATTTTTTTTGGCATTAGCTTCTCCCTCTACCACCCCAATTGCCAGCCCCGCCCTATTGTTAAAGGGAGTAAAAAATTAAATTGGGATTTAGTGTGTGTACGGTCGTGAGCAAAAAAAAATAGGACAAGTCTTATAACGGTATTTTGTTAAAATCTAGTTGTGTACATCTAACTTTAATTTTTGTGACATTGTCAGTTAGTTGTCATAATTTATTGCAAGTGTGCAAAAAACTAATATGCCTCATATAGGCGATTTAGTTAAATCTGGAGTTATTGCTAAAGCAGAAGATGGATGGTAAATGAGTCAAATTGCACTGCGTTATAATATTGACAAAAATTCGGTGTGTAAATTTTAAGAAAGTGGAGAATAAACGGTACGATTAGTGGAAATCCTGGATCAGGGCGACGAAGGATATCAACTCAACAGCAAGATTGGCAACTGGTAAATGCTTTAGTAGAAAATCCATTTTACTCAATTATTCAGGCTGCTGAAGAAACACCAGTGGACTAGACGAAGTTGTGTGAGAGACAACACATCTAGTCGCTGTACCACTCCTGAGTTCGAGTCCCAGCTGCGGCAGATGGCAATGACGTAGAGAATAGTCGTTTGTTTAATTGTTTATGTGTATACAACTCTGTAATTGGGAACATCGTTCCTGTAGAGTGATGATAAATAAATAAATACCCAAAATGCGATACTAATATTCTTAATCTGCAGAGTAACTCCTACTGTATGTAAGGAAGAAGGCAGCACTTAATGCTTTAAGGCTGCATCAGGCACTCAAGTTTAAGCCATGCGATCTGGTTGGTCACTTAAGGATTTTGGAGCTAATCCATGTCCATGACCAAACCTACTGACTTAATGCCAGTCAAATAGGACTTTGTGCTGATCGAAAGCCGTCAGACGAGCAAGTTGGAGACACTACGATTGGAACAAGAGTCATTCATCTGGTATACAGATGGATCTAAGATGGCTGAAGGGGTAGGAGTGGGCGTAGCAGGGCCAAGATGCAGGCTATCAAAAGCCCTAGACAACACCCCAACCATCTTCCAAGCAGAAATACATGCTATAGATCTGTATGCCCAGGAATGCCTAAATAAAGGCATTCAAAGGGCAAAGATCTATATATTATCAGATAGCCAAGCAGCATTAAAAGCTACCCTACAGGCCCTACACCTTTGAGTCTAAAATTGCCTGGGAATGCAAACAATCCCTGAAGCAACTGGCCAACAACAAGGTTACCTTGATGTGGGTGCCAGGGCATGAGGGGGTACAAGGTAATGAACTTGCTGACAGCCTTGCAAAAAAAGGAGCTGAAGCACAATTTATTGGACGTGAACCGTTCTGTGGCCTGGCCAAGGGACACATAACGGAGGAGATCCGGAAATGGGAAAAGGACCAGAAAAAGGCTTACTGGAGGAATACTCCAGGCCAAAGACAAGCGACAAAGTTTATAACTTATTCGACAAAGAATGCCACAAGGCTTCTCGAACTTGAAAAGTCCGAATTAAGGCTGATCACAGGCGTTCTAACTGGCCACTGCCCCTTGAAATATCATCTCAAGAACATGGGCAAGGCAGTAGACGACAAATGCAGATACTGTGATACTGAAACTGCGAAACATATACTTTGCGAATGCAAGGCATTAATGCGCACTAGGCTAAACTTCCTAGAGCAGGTGGAATTAACGCCTGAAAACATAGCGAAACTAGCCCCCAGGAAAATCACAAGTTTTATTAAAAGTCTTGGAATCCTGGGCAATAACTAGATGTAGGGTTATTCACAAAAGATCTCTTTAGGTCGAAGTGAAGTGAAACAATCTACAACTCCTACTGCGGGGTAATTAAACCATACATTTTTTAGACGAGACTAATCGAAATCATAACATTATGTTTATTCTTATCATTTTAATTATTTAGTTACCTATTACAGATTTGAATTATTTAAGTTATCCTTATACTTGTGTATAGTTAATGAAATTATTTCTAGTGTTTAATATAGCGTTAATCTTTACATTTGTAAAATCCCTGGCCTATAATTGGATTTCTGTCTCCGCTGTTGTAACCTAAATAAATAATTCAAGAAGTTCTCCTATAAAATTAATCAAGTTTTATTTTTAAGATTTACAATAACATTTCCTGTGATACCATTGTATTAAAACGACAGATTGTCAGGTTTTTTTTGTGGTAGCTACAACTACAAACCATTTGGTAACATCACAAATTGGCCTTGTTACTTATCTGAAGCAACCCAATATCATGACCAAATTCTATTTTGATCATAATTTGCATAGGTGGGTATCTTACAAATCGATAAGAGATTTTCAAGGTAAACAACCTCGTGAGTGGATACGTTCAATATGCATAGAAATGTAAATAAGCAAATATTTTGGCCATTTGGCGAATAAAAATTCAGATAATGCGAAAAGAATTTGAATGCGACCGCGGATAATAACATGAAATTATATATTAGAATTAGTACAAAAATGGTACTAGTTAAGAAACTTATGATTCTCTTTCCCACAGATAAGCTGGTGTAATGATTCGCAGTATCGCAGTAATATTATTTCAGATAATAAGTGAACAAAAAACAAATATTGATACATTTGTTTAATTAATTTAACTCCTCGTTACTTTTCTATCGATTGAACAATTTCGATTAGAACACTACCGTGTTATATTTACCTGGATCTGAACTAAAGGTCTCGACTTCAGCTAAATTAATATTTTTATAAAAAGAATAACAAACAATAATATCGATTGGAACACATTACTGGGTTTTATTATTTACCCGGGTCTGAACTAAAGGCTTCACTTCAACAGTCTTTCGACCGCAGTGTGCGAAGAACTCGGCGAAGAAGTACTATAATAAAACTAACTTGTCCTTTTGGTATTTGAATTATAAAATTACTTTGGGAATACAACAATACGGAGTTCTGATGACAATCCTCCTATTCGATTTTTTTGTCATAAAACTCATGCATTATGGGTAGGTATCTGTTAAACGCTGTAGAGAGTACAGTTACAACTTTAACTTAATCCTCCCATAACTTCCCCCTTTCCCCCACACGGAATTGATAGTAGACGTTTCCCCAACAAGTAATTTCGCCGTTATCGATAAGAACTGAGATTTTGCTTTGCCTTCTTTACAAACATTCGACTCTAGAACTTGCCAGAGCTTGTCTCTGTTAAACTGTCAACATTAAAATATTCAAAACCGATGTAAATTTTATTGTCAAATTTTGACACCCTGTAGTTGAAAAAGAAGCATCTTAAACTTTTTTTCTTAAAATGGTCTGAGGAATTGCCTCGGAAATTTAAGGTACTAAGGAAGTACCTTGTATATGCAACTCTGCAAACTTCATGGACATTCCTCGGATTACAAATCTTGCCGGTTACCTAATTAGGCGAGTGGGTTTCGTGAAGCGCAGCGATTCTAGAAAAAAAAAATTGTTTAAATATCCCAATATCGTAATAGTGAGAGTGATCTAAAAGTAAACCTCGTGGGCATGTAATTTGCAATTATAAATAACTGGTAAACACATCAACAAATATTGTTACCTAAATATACAGATGAATATTGTATACTTTGTTTATTTATGTGAATTTGCTTTTCATTTTTACTATTTGTGACTTCTTGTTTTATATTAGAATTGCTAAATAGTAAATAGAACGCCGGAACACCGTTAGGTGCTAAAGCGATTTCAAAGTCAAGTAGGTATTATAACCGGATAAGAGTTATTAATAATTGTCATGCTAACGATTTTTTGCAGGAATCCGTTTCACAACGCTCTGAACATGGCCAATGTCGTTACGTTTTTCACCTAAATGCGAATTTCGTTTATTACGATTTTTTCTTTTAAATTTGACAAATGGAACACTAAAACTGTTAAAGATGATTATTTGATTTTTTTCTAGATATTATAACTTACATAATAAATTAAAAATTCACAGATCTTGCATCCACGCAAGTGTCTTGTAGCCCAAGTGGTATGTCTTGGGTTGGCATATGGTTCGAAATAAAATTTTCAAAATTTTATTTCGAATCAAATATGTACATGCCATCATCGTTCGATAGTGCTCATCTAGCCCTACAACTTTTTTAAAACATTTTTTGCTGAAACGCAAAGGAAAAAAATTTAAAAAATTGTAACGATTCAAAGACTTCAAAAAATTCTCCAAATTTTATTTCGAGTCAAAGATGTACGGTCGTGAAAAAAAAATAGGACAAGTCTTATAACGGTATTTTGCTAAAATCTAGTTGTGTACATCTAACTTTAATTTTTGTGACATTGTTAGTTAGTTGTCATAATTTATTGCAAATGTGCAAAAAACTAATATGCCTCATATAAGCTTAACTCTGGAGTTATTGTTAAAGCAGAAAATGGATGGTCAATGAGTCAAATTGCACTCCGTTATAATATTGACAAATATTCAGTGTGTAACATTTTAAAAAAGTGGAGAATAAACGGCACGATTAGTAGAAATCCTGGATCAGGGCGACGAAGGATATCAACTCAACAACAAGATTTGCAATTGTAAATGCTTTAGTGAAAATCCATTTTACTCAGTTATTCAGGCTGCTGAAGAAACGAAATTTCCTGGATCGAGTAGTACTGGTCGCCGGCGAGTAAGAGAATCGGAGCTACGCTGTCATGCAGCAGCACAGAAATACTTACTTAAAGCTGAACATAAAGAAGCTCGAGTAGAATTTGCGCTTGAATGTTTGGCGCATAATGTAAATTTTTGGAACAATGTAATCTTTACAGACGAAAAAACTTTCCAGTTAATACAGCGGTCGTGTTCGTGTTTACCGGGCTCCGAATACTCGATTCGATGAAAAATATATATCTAACAATGATAAAAGTGGTAGATTTTCCGTCAATACGTGGGCTTGGATATCGGCACGTGGTCCTGGTGTTTTGTGGCATATTGAGGAACGATTTAATAGTGAAACGTATATTAGGATTTTAGATAATATTATGCTCCCTTCTGTGTCAAAATTATTTCCTAATAATGAGTTAATATTTCAACACGACAATTGTTCCGTTCATACTGCTCATACCGTAACTAACTGGTTTCAAGATAACAATATCAATGTTCTTAACTGGCCCAGTCATAGTCCAGATCTTAACCCTGTGGAAGAAGTATGGGGACTACTCGTAAGAAGTATCCGAAAACGAAATGTGAGACCACGGAATGCCGAATAATTACTGGAAATAGTAAATAATGCATGGGAAAATATTATTACTAATGATTATTGTATAAGGTTATTTAATTCTATGCCAAACAGACTTATAGAAGTTATAAATAGAAATGGTGCAATAACGAAATATTAATAGTTAGTTTCTTGTTAAGTAAGATATTCTGTGTCCTTTTCTACTAATCGTACTTACAGTTTGTTTTCCACTTTCTTAAAATGTTACACACCAAATTTTTGTTAATATTACAACGCAGTGCAATTTGCCTCATTAACCATCCATCATTTACTATAACAATAACTACAGCATAAAAAATAAATTAAAAGTGATATCTGTTTTATTTCGGCTACTTCGGCTACTCATTACATATTCAAATAGAGACAGATTTACATTAGAAAAAAAAAGTCCTATTGTTTCTGCTCACGACAGTACATGCGATACATCGTTAGATAGTACTCATCTAGACCTATAACTTTTGTCTAAAATATTTTTTGCTAAAACACATAGAAAAAATTTAAAAAATATATTAGAGACCTAAAGCAGTACAAAACAATATAGGACGAAATATATTGAGTTTAACTTTGGTCTATCATAGCACCGGTTCTAATAAACGAATCATCGTGCATTTTTTTTAAAAAGAAGCGTCTTTCCGAGTACTTTCAAAATATATTTTAAAAATAAAAATCCGTTGAAAATTTTCAGTAATTGCATTTGTTTATAAGCAAAAAAATTTGCCAAATTTTTAAACAATTCCCTAGGCTCTCCTAATTAACGGATTTTAATATCTCAAAATGGATTTGAAAATTTCAGTGCTCTTTTATATGTCCAAAAATTTTCAACTTTCTAAATGATTTTGTTTAGCCTCAGCAACATTTGGAAAATTTGCAAATTTTCAAAACGAAGTTTAGATTGAAACATTATTATGCAAAAACTAAAAGTCCGAGATTTGGTGGGAAGATTTATTATATTAAAAAGTTTTCTTTAACCAAGTATGAAGGTCCTACGTATAATATAAGTATTTGAAAAAAAATCACAAATAACTTGCTGTTTCAATTTTTTCTGCGATTTTTACTATTTTTGCAATATTAAAAATGAATTTTTGGATTTGCAACCAATTGCATCTTATTTAAAAATTTAATTACAAAACTTTTTCACTTTTACAACTTTTCTCTAAAATCGATAGTTACTGAGATATATGAAAAAATATGAAGAAAAAACGGAATTTTTAGGAATGTTTTCATTTTGTTTAATAAAACATTAAGCCCACGTTTTCAAACTAGCGCATAGTGAAATTATCATTTTTTATGATTTTTAGGAGCGAGCGCCAAAAATCTGCCATACTACCCGATTCACCCAAACATAGGTGATTTTAAGCAGATACCGCCTGGGCTATTAGGCGTATTGAAATAACCAAACACAACTTTTTGTTTACTGTAGTAGTACAGTAGTTGATTAGTAGAAATTAGTTAAATAGTAGAAATGATAAATAAAAAAGAGAAACGCAGTACACACGAAGAGCCAGGAATTGCGACATTCACTATAATTTATATACATTATTCCATCTACTTGTCATTCATTATTATATATGTAAAACTTTTTTTTGTTAAGCATTTTATATTACATTATAATTAGTTATACGTCTTAAGCATCACCCAGTGTATTACTACTTTTCATTCATTATTATTATATGTAAAAGAATTTTTTCGCCCATTGACAGCAAAGTATTAACGTTACTGACTAATGCCAATCAGCAAAGTGTCACTTTCCCTGCCTAGCATTTTCCTGCCTAGGCAGGGAAAGTGACACTTAGTTTCCATGATAACCAACTAGTAACAACTACGATTTTTAATGAATTTTTATTGAATTTATTACTACAAAAATAAAGAGATTGAGAATTGTAATAATTTAATTATTTTAGAATATATTTAAATAATCGGCAAAAAAATTATATGTTCAACTCAGCAGCAAAATAAATTGACTGCCTTGGCTGAGTTCCTTTTGAATTATCAGCCGCGGCAGTCAATCTACTATTTTGCTGCCTAGTTAAACAAATAACCATTTTTTGTTAAGAATTTTATATATTGTAATTAATTACATGTCTTAAGCATCACCCAGTATATTTCTTTATATTTAGTAACTGTTCATTCGAATATTGTTTGTAATAAATACGCACCTAATTTAATTTTATTTCATTTCACAATCAGCGTTTAATATTTCAGTATCTCCGACTGTAAGTGATAAATAGCACTAGTTTACTAGCCATCCTATAAATAACTTTTTCCTCCGTATTCCGTGACCTTGCCGATCGGCCTCCAGACTTTGCAACATATGCAAATCCCGAGCATTTCGCATGTTACGAAATACTCACAACGTTTTTTTAAAGACAGCTCCCATATACACACACGCTGACAAGTATTTTCAATACTAAAAAATCATAGATGCATAGATTACTGTGTTGTTCATTTTAATACAAAACAATTTTTATAAACAGCCAAAAGTGAGAGTGTATAATATGCTAGATTTCAGTGACGTCTGAGCTCCAATGTATCTTTTATTTTTTGCCTACTGCGGCACAAGGGTGGATTTAATGATTGGTGGGCCCGCTGCTAATATATTTACCAGGAACCCTTCTTTTTTAAAAGAATATACACACATTTTATGTATCTAATATTTTTCGCTATCTGTTTGTTCTGTTTGTAGACGCGGCAGTGGGTCTTTTGAAAAAGTGGGCTCGGTGCTACAGCACGTAGGTTATACTTGGATATACCGATATACATATAGACTTCTAGCGATCAACCCTATATGACGAATATATCCTCAATATTAATGGGGTATTAGTAGAAACTATGCTCTTTTACATGTTTTATACCAAATTTTGAATCTAAATAGTAGTTTGTGCAACAAGAGTGGATATGGATAATCCACTCGAGTTGTACAGTATACTTTTTCTACGACCAGATTAAGAAAAAACTACAAATAATAGTTTTAATCACATTTTAATATACAAACTTAGCTACTGCTTAATCTTATGCTCTAGGTGAAAACATTTTATAAAAGCGGCAGTAGCCTAGTAGTTATATCTACGCTTCGAAAAGCTAGAGATCATAGGTTCAATCCCCCCCCATATAGCTACTTTTTTTTGTCATAATATACCTCTAAAATTTTGTCTGTATATAATAATTTCAATAAAATTTTAGGTGGTATACCGTTTATCTCGATTCTTCACTGGAATCACTCGTTTTAAATTATTTTTTAGCAACGACAGGCGCAGTTAGTACTTGGATTGGTGACCATTCCAACGGAAACCGCGTTCTCGCCTCACACATCTTCCAGCGGCTTGTATATCAGTGTATGCGCGGAAGCTATACAACCTTAGGCGAGGGTTGTATAGGAGATATACCATCCTTCGGAGGGGATGTAAAGCCGTCGGTCCCTTGTCTATTAAATGTTAGGCAAGTAAAAGATTCCTACTCTTCTTAAGGGAAGAGGTTCGGCAAAATTCCTGGTTGGGGGTAGCTCGTCTGCAGGCGTCGGTGTTAGGCCTCAGTAGCGGAAATAGGCCGACGTTAAATAAATGTATAAAAAAAAAAAAATATATATTTTTTAGCCCAAACTGCACGAATATAGTCGAGGCAAGAATTCAAGCGATGCACGTCACAGATCGATTCTATAAATAAGACAATACCGCTAAGAATCATGAAGCCCCATTAAACTGTACCTATTTCTGAAAAAAGCTTAATAACTGGGTGTCAAGAATTACTCTTTTTAACGTAATTAATG
This sequence comes from Leptura quadrifasciata, assembly GCA_963675555.1. NCBI lineage: Eukaryota > Metazoa > Arthropoda > Insecta > Coleoptera > Cerambycidae > Leptura > Leptura quadrifasciata. The sequence continues at coordinate 108,901,877 of OY776674.1, read as the reverse complement.
ATTAAAAATTATGTTAGTATTAAAATTTCTTTAATGAGATCACTCGTGACGTGCATCGCTTGAATTCTTGCCTCGACTTTATACACACTGACAACTACTGACAATTACTTTGACAGCTTACGCACCAACTTGAATTTTTTAAACGAATAGTTGCCTATGTCCTTAATACACGAACTGTGATTGGTCGATTTCATATCCATCCTAGAACGTATATGAAATATATCCGTTCAGTTAACTGGAATGGCCAACTTATCCATTCTACAGGCTGTACGGAAAACAGCAAATTTACATAAGGGAGTAGAAAAAGAAGTTAGATATCCTGTTAAAAGAATTGGTCTATACACATACACATATTTTTTTTATTCTAGGTTTGATCTATTGTATAATCAATTCTTTACGATGATTATTAGAAATATTTATGCCATATGCCTATTTGATTAAATTGAATAGATATAGGAATTTGAGGTCATCATACTATAAAGATTCCTGTGGAAAACATTTTTTGTTTTGATGATTGTCTGGGTTAAATATAACGGATCCGGCACAATGAAGTATCCACTTTCCAAGTTAGTTCATGTCATAATATAATGAGATAAATTGATATCAAGTCACCATCCTTTCGCGATAAATGGAAATTTAAGACAGTTGTCAAAGCGTTTGCGAGAAATGTCACTTTAGCTGCAAATATGGAGAGTTATTCAACGTTCTATTGCGGTTAAAGCTTATTTCAAAAATAACTGTTCTGTTGTAATCACCCAGCGTATTATTTCGTCGTCACTTTCATTTAAATTCACGAGATCCAGTTCCTAATCGAATAACAATTTAAAAGTGGGTACACAAGCTTCGCAGTACTAATTCATGTGCCACAGAAAAACCTAAAGAAAGAACTCGTTCTCCCACTTGAAAATGCTGAAAGGAAAAGAGCAGCTTGTGCTACGAAGTCCTAAACGATCTGCAAAACGACAAGCATTAACACTAAATATTTCGGTAGTTGTCGCCCCTTTCTGAAAGATTTATGGTTTCAAGTCGTACAAAAACTTCTGCCTCAAGATTTTGGAACACGCGTTGATTTTTACGAACATTTCGAAGGGCTATTTGCTAAAAACCCGAATATCGTTGATTGCTTGTTGATGTCAGATGAAGCTCACTTTCATCTTTCCGAATATTTTAACAAACCGAACTTTTGCCACTGGGCGACGGAAAATCCGCTGCAATTGCACGAAGTACCGCTTCATAGCAAAAAGGTTACTGTGTGGCGTGTAGTATCCGCCTTTGGAATTTTTGGGCCGTTCTTCTTCGAGGAAAATGACTTGATGGTTACTGTTACATCACAACGTTGTCAACAGGTATTGCGTAACTTTGAACAACAACTTCGTAATATTAAGTAGGTCTTTAGCCGGTAATTGGATAAAGAGAAAGAAAAAGCAAACCTTATTTCCTCTTAAAGTCGACGTTTCAACAATTTTTATTGTCTTCTTCAGGACTAATGAGGTGATAAGTTATCAGTCATTAAAATCAGACATAATATCAGCGTTGCCAGTTTAACATAAAAAACATGAAATATACCGGGTGAGACAGGAGACGTGTAACGCTCTGTAACTTTGCTATTTATGAAGTTAAAATTTTGAATTTTGGGTAAGTTGTGTATTACATAATTGTCTTTGTTTTGAGCCAATCGAACATTTTCTTCAACTTCCGGTTCTGTTATTTTAAGTGGTATTCTGTATATTTTTTACCTATCTGATTGGTCTTAAAATTCTCTTTTCAACCATGTACGCAACATGGCATTTGTTTTTAAAATGACAGTTAATAGCCATTTTATTGTATTAAGTCTAGGTGGCTATGATATGAACCTTGGCAGATATTGATATTTAGTGTGCCGTGATATCCAAAGACCTCTGGTACGCAATTTTATGTCTCATATTTTTTTGTTCATAATCAGTAGCTGAACAGACTAACTAGATTTTTCTTATTTAAAAAAAATCTCTAAACAACAAAACAACCCCCGATATCATAAAAACCAAGATAGGAAACCCATTTTTTTCATTTGCCCTACTTAAAAGATACTTATTATCCCCTGCCGTTTGCTTCACTTCAGATGGAACTCATCGAGGCTGCTGAATTCTTCAGTAGTAATTTTGAAAGATCACCACATTATTCATGTATGAAAATACGAGTGACCTCTGTATATGAAAAATTATAAATAAATTGTTTTCTATTCTTTTTAACACGCTTTTATTAGCTTCACCTGTATGGTTTGTTTGTTTGCTTGTAATGGAATTTTTGAACGTAATTCTCACCCATTTCAAAACGTCAGATTAAGCTTTATCAAGTACTGATGACAATACAATAATTTGACAACTTTGTCCTAATGTCCTCACCAGGATAAGATAAAATAAAAGAAAGGACTAATTTATTGTCGAAATGTTGGCGGATGCGCCGCTGTTAATATATATTCTAACTAATAATAAAAGCGTGTTAATTAAATGATTTTTAGTAAGTTTTAAAAAATTATAGCTTAAAAAACTAGAAAACACGCTTTAAAACCCGAACTAAAAAGTAAAAAATAATGTTTAAATATTAAAATTTTGTTCAACAGCAATAGATTGTAAAAAGCGTGGGGTGCTTGATATCAATTGTTATAAATATTTTATTGGTAGCTATTGATAAAAGTAGAATTATAAAAATATACTAAATAAAAAGCACCCCAAGCTTTTTACAATCTATTGCTATTGAACAAAATCTTAATATTTAAACATTATTATTTTTTACTTTTTAGTTCGGTTTTTAAAGTGTTTTTTTAAACTATAACTTTTTTATGGGTTTTTTCACCACATATACCTTCGGAAAATTATCACAAAATCCACAAGAAATAACAAAATTAATCAGTATATTGAAGAAAATAGCATCTACCCCTGTTACGTTTATGTCAAAAGAGCGGTCGGAGGCTATTTTTTGTCAGCCGTTACAAATTATAACAAAAATAAGGATAAAGGTATAGAGGATATTTTTCTAATATACTGTTGCATGCCTACGCCACTTATTCATGGAACGTGCGAGAAAGTGCCGAAGTCGTGATGATTCTAAAATGATCGAGTAAATTCGACGCGGGTATATATACAAGTGATCTAAACGCTAGTAATAAGATGGAATAAGAACAGTAATAAGTGAATTATAGTAGTGAGACTATAGTCTATGGAACTTGTAATTAGTGTGTACTAATGTGTATAAGGACTTAGTTATTGTAATTAAGTGATTAATAAATCAGTGGTTTATGAAAGTACTTGGTGCAATATATTGAACCTACGTACAGAGTGTTTACTGGAGATTGTAAACGCACGTAATAATTGGTGTCAGAAGTGGGATTGCAACAGGATTTCTGAAGAATTCTAGTAAGTTTCATAGTGTTCTATTTGGAAAGTACTGGAGATATTGAAGTCCTTTGAACTGGAAAGTGATATAGACAAGACTTATTCGTGCTAGTGTGAAGAAATTTCCAGAACATTCTACAAAGTTCCATAGTGTTCTATTTGGAAACCACTGTAGATATCGAAGTGCTTTCAACTGGAAAGTGATATATACATCAAATAAGACCTATCGTGACATTTTGAGAAAAAGTTCCAGAATATTCTATTTGGAAACTAGTGCAGTTAGCCAGGTTCTGTCAACTGGAAAGTAGTATAGACATTATATAACACCTACTGTGACATTTTGAGAAAATTTACAAAACATTCCATTAGAGATTAGTGCTGTTTCGAGTTAATTGTTAATGGAAACAAGAAGTGTGGCTACTGAAAAACAAATGCAAGACATACTCGCTGCGTTTAGAAAAATGATGCTAGACCAGAAAGAAGAACAAGAAAAACGACGTCAAGAGGAAAAAGAAGAACAAGAGAGACGTGAGGAAGATAAAGAAAGAAAACGCCAAGAAGAAAAGGGAGAACGTAAAGAAGAAAAAGAAAGAAAACGCCAGAAAGAAAAGATAAACTAAGAAAAATATGCTAAATCAAGATCAGAAGAAGAATTGAGGAAAATTATACGGGGGCAACAAGATGTTATCCTTTTAGCAATTGAAGACCTCAACAGTGAAATTAAAGAGGATATGGGCAAAATAAAGACTGAAATAAGTGAAATCAAAGGAAAAGTAAATCTAATCTCCATATATGGAGACCAACATTTTCCCTAAGGCTTGAAGATGGACTATTATGGAGAGCATGGGAGAGCCCGGATGGGAAAGAAGTTACCAAGCGGTTACTGATACCCAAGTGCCGAGTACCAAAAGTACTTCGGGACATGCAAAAGGGAATATCCAGAGAGCACTTTGGCAGAAAAAAGACCTTGGCTAGGGTACGGGAACGATTCTACTGGATAAATAGCCGTCAGGATGTAGAGGCTTGGTATCGAAGTTGCAAGGTTTGTGCGAGTGTGGCTGCCAAGGGATCACCTACGGGGAGGGGTGACCGATTGAAGGCTCGATATGACTACCGCAATGTCAGTTCCGCAGGATTGAAGGTGGGGGACTTGGTTTGGCGGTATAACCCACAGCGGTGTGAAGAAGGATTCTCGAAGCCTCACTCACCTTGGGAAGGGCCGTATTCTATTATCACCCGGATTAATGACGTTGTTTATTGAATTCAACGAAGTAAGAAGTCCAAGATGAAAGTCGTGCACCTGGACAGATTGGCGAAATATGTTAGGGACTTTGAATTGCCTGACCGGGACGTTCAGGCTCAAGGAAGGGGCAGTGTTGCATGTCTACGCCACTGCTTCATGGAACGTGCGAGAAAGTGCCGAAGGTGCCGCGATGATTCTAGAATGATCGAGTAAATTCGATGCGGGTATATATACATGGGATCTAAACACACGGAGGACAGTTTGATATTAGACAAGTAAGTAATAAGATGGAGAATAAGAAAAGTATTAAGTTGTGAATTATAGTACTGAGACTATAGTCGATGAAACTTGTAATTAGTGTGTTACTAATGTGTATAAGGGGACTTGGTTATTGTAATTAAGTGATTATAAATCAGTGGTTTATGAAAGTACTTGTTGCAATTTATTGAACCTGCATACAGAGTGTTTACTGAAGATTGTAAACACGTAACAAAATAATATACAATTAACGTTTAAACAATAAAGAATTATCTAGTATTCTACAGGATAGAAGAATTTTTCCACTTTTTAAAGTACAATAATTAATTGCAACATAGTTTTTATTGATCGATGTAAATACATATATTCCGTGTCTTTGTTATATTCAGGTTAATAATTCTGTAGTTTATTTATGTATACGCTTATTCAACATTTACTGTGTTTTCTTTTTGTTTATTTATAAATATATTATGATTGAATAATTTTGTACTATATGCACTTGTCATACATCACGTACGTGATCAAGAGGACCAACAAATACTATTATTTGAGTCTCTAACAGTACTACTAAAATTGACAAGATGGTAAGAAAAACCACAGGCGCCCGCAGGTAATTCTTGACCCTGCGAGGAATGCTTGGCCATTTAGAATCGAACTCCCTGAAAGTAGTTCTGTGAGAGAAGCCCCTGGGACCCGATTCTCAAATGACGATCAAAATTGTCACTTGTGACAAATTGTCGATCACTCATGTCGAGTAACTTGTAAGGAACGTATTCTCGAGAGCTCTGCGACAACAAATTTTAGTAGACAATTGTTTTTCGATAATTAGCAGGTGGCAACATCGCATTCGGATAATTTTATTACATTTTTGTGTCGATTCCGAGTGTGCCCGAGTCCCGACGATTACATGAATCTGTGGGGAATATATTTAATTTTTCCTCGAGGTTAGGCCTTCCATTCTTTCAAAAATAGATAATAAAAAATTGTCCTACTGCTCACAACAGCAAAAGAACATGGTAGATTTATTGAAAAGTCGAGAATATGAGATTCTAATTTCGGGGAAATTCTCCACAAATTTTTCATTTAAAGACGCTAAAAAAATGGGAAGAAATAGCAGTGATCCTGAATTCAATACCATGATCGAAAAAGATTGGAAACAATGGAGATAACTAAAAAGCCAAATCTTGAAATGTAATTAATTTCACAGAAAATTGTTTTGTTAGAATTGGCAAGATAGCCGTTCTGATATATACATGGGTTTTCTCTGATTTTGTAGTGCAGCTTCATTATTTTCCACATTTAAAATTTCTATGTCTTCATTCATCAATTGGTAGAAAATAATAAATAATTAAACAGCGAAAACCAAAAAAATCTCTGTGCTGAGTTAAACATAACCACACAAACACGGATGTAGAAACGTTTTTCACTCCTCTCCCTAGCGCAGTAGAGAGAGCACGTCAATTATTATCCTTTCTTATCTATGATGTCGATCGCGACATTCGATTGTCGACGGGTTATACCCACTCTACATTATGTCTATTAAGAATTGTCTACTACGACATTAGAGAATAATGAAATGTTCATTTCTATAGACAAAAGGTATTTGTCGTCCACGACATCGGTGTGGTGACATTTGAGAATCGGGTCCCTGTCACTTGTGACAAATTGTCGATCACTGATGTCGAGTAACTTGTGATGAACGTATTCTCTAGAGCTCTGCGACAACAAATCTTAGTAGACAATTGTTTCTCGATGATTAGCAGGTGGCAACATCGCATTCGGATAATTTTACCCATTTTTGTGTCGATTCCGAGTGTGCCCGAGTCCCGACGCTTACAGAAATCTGTGGGGAATGTATTTAATTTTTTCCTTGAGGTTAGGCCTTTCCATTCTTTCAAATATAGATAATAAAAAATAGCCCTACTGCTCAACAGCAAAAGAACATGATAGATTTATTGAAAAGTCGAGAATATGAGATTCTAATTTCGGGGAAATTCTCCACAAATTTTTCATTTAATGACGCTAAAAAAATGGGAAGAAATAGCAGTGATCCTGAATTCAATACCTTGATCGAAAAAAGATTGGAAACAATGGAGAAAACTGAAAAGCCAAATCTTGAAATGTAATTAATTTCACAGAATATTGTTTTGTTAGAATCGGCAAGATAGCCGTTCTCATATATACACGGGTTTTCTCTGATTTTGTAGTGCGGCTTCATTATTTTCCACATTTAAAATTTCTATGTCTTCATTCATCAATTGGTAGAAAATAATAAATAATTAAACAGCGAAAACCAAAAAAATTTCTGTGCTGAGTTAAACATAACCACACAAATACAGATGTAGAAACGTTTTTCACTTCTCTCCCTAGCGCAGTAGAGAGAGCATGTCAATTATTATCCTTTTTATCTATGGTGTCGATCACGACAGTCGATTGTCGACAGGTTATACCCACTCTACATTATGTCTATTAAGAATTGTCTACTACGACATTAGAGAATAATGAAATGTTCATTTCAATAGACAAAAGGTATTTGTCGTTCACGACATCGGTGTGGTGACATTTGAGAATCGAGTCCCTGGTGTTTTCTTTTCAGATTGGGCGAATGAGCCAGCTGGTCGTTTCATCATACCCAACTGCCCGTACCGGTTCTATGGAAATATTGGGAATGATCCTGCGGATTCTAGTACCACTAGATACGTTAGTGATATACGCTCACAGAATTTCCTCCAAGATACGCTTTTTATTTTTCTAATTTCTCTTAATATTTTAAAGCGGATCTATATTGTTCCCAGTCAGTGTCCTAAACCTGAAATAGGCGAATATCTCACGTATTACGGTCTTATTTATAAAGTAATAGACACGTAAAGCACCAACGAGAATGTAGGCGTAAACGTATAAAATGACAGATATGCACGCGCAATAGCGAATTGTTGTACGTTTGTACTTACTCCTGACGTAAACTTGCGTGTTCGTTCATATACCTAAAGCGTATCGTATCGAGCCGAATCATGGTGATGGGACCACTGATTGCACCCGTCATTTTATCATTGTATCTGTCAAAGATGAGCACATAACCGCCATCGATTTTTCTTATTTTTGGCCTATTTAAAAAACTGTGCAATATAAATAAAACAAAGACACCAATGAAAGGTTAAGCGGTTATGTTTATAAGGATCGTTGAAATTTAGTTCAGTAGACACGTTACGTTTCAAATAGCGCTTTACCTCAATTTAAGTCTATGTACGTTTACTCCAAAGAGTTACGTATACGGTGCTGGTGCTTTAAGTGTCTACTGACTACTGGTCTACTGGTGAGCCACGTTACCTACAAAACAAGTTCTCCGTTTATAATTATAACAACGGAAATATGCATAGATCGTTTTTTTTTTCTCGGGCATTATCATGAATTCTTCTTCCTATGCTGCAGCTAAGAGCAGCCACGTGTACTAAACTGGTAAACAATTCTCTGTCTTACTATATACTATACGATGAATGCCTTCCTTCATATCCGGGAGAGTGGAATTTAACTCGATGTTTTACACTATTACCATAAAAAATTGTATAAAAAAATATATTAAAAAAAAGCTTTACCTCAATTTAAGTCTATGTACGTTTACTCCAAAGAGTTACGTATACGGTGCTGGTGCTTTAAGTGTCTACTGACTACTGGTCTACTGGTGAGCCACGTTACCTACGAAACAAGTTCTCCGTTTATAATTATAACAACGGAAATATGCATAGATCGTTTTTTTTTCTCGGGCATTATCATGAATTCTTCTTCCTATGCTGCAGCTAAGAGCAGCCACGTGTACTAAACTGGTAAACAATTCTCTGTCTTACTATATACTATACGATGAATGCCTTCCTTCATATCCGGGAGAGTGGAATTTAACTCGATGTTTTACACTATTACCATAAAAAATTGTATAAAAAAATATATTAAAAAAAAGCTTTTATTTAAATGTTCTAAAAAGTAGAAAATAAACTTTGAAGTAAATCAAACCCATCATTTTGTTACATTATATATATTTTTTATGATATAAAACCTTGTCGCGAGATTTTCCTGTGTAAAGGAGATTGCTCACGACAAGCTTTTATATCATAAAAAAATTATATAATGCAACAAAATGGGTTTGATTTACTTCAAAGTGTATTTTCTACTTTTTAGAGCATTCAAATAAAAGCTTTTTTTTAAATATTTTTTTATATAATTTTATTTTTTACTTTCTAGTCTTTTGATATGCTGTAATCCCCAGATATCGATTTCGAGACGAATCGGATCATAAACGGTAAAGTCGTCCACCATCCAGATATAGATTTTGATCGATTTGGATCTAAATGATAAAAGTCGTCGGCCATATTGGCACCGCCATTTTGAATTTCTGAATTTTGACCAAAAATTCATAATTGGCGATCTCGAAAACCCCCCCGATATTGATTTTGAGTCGAATCGAATCATAAACGATAAAATCGTCCGCCATCCTGAACTAAATTTTTGACTAGAAATTCGTAATCGACTAACTCGGAAACTCCCAGATATCGATTTTCATCGATTTGGATCTAAATGACAAAAGTCGTGAGCCATATTGCCGCCGCCATTTTGAATTTCTGAATTTTGACCAAGAATTCATAATTCACGATCTCGAGAACCCCTAGATATCGATTTTGAGTCGAATCGGATCATAAACGGTAAAGTCGTCCTCCATCTTGAAGTCGCTATCCTGAACTCAATTTTTGACTAAAAATTCGTAATCGGCGAACCCGAAGACCCCCAGATATCGATTTTGATCGATTTGGACCATAAATGACAAAAGTCGTCCGCCATATTGGCGCCGCCATTTTGAATATCTAAGTTTTGACCAAGAATTCATAATTCACGATCTTGAGCACCCCCAGATATCGATTTTGAGTCGAATCGGATCATAAACGATAAAGTCATCCGCCATCTTGTTTTTTCTTATACGAAAATGTTAAAGAATATTGTCACCGGACTTATACACGTGCAAAATTTCTCTAGCTCTAGCTTAATTAGAACAGAACTAATCGAAATTTTGATTACAAGATTTGGTCTAAACAAACTAACAAACATTGCAAGTTTAATATAAGCTTTTAATTCAAATTATATTTTAAAAAAACACGCTTTAATAGCAAACCGAACTAAAAAGTAGAAAATAATGTTTAAATATTACGATTCATTTTATTGTAAAAATCGTGGGGTTTATAACTAATAATATCAAGAACCCCACGCTTTTTACAATAAAATGAATCGTAATATTTAAACATTATTTTTTACTTTTTAGTTCGGTTTGCTGTTAAAGCGTGTTTTTTTAGTTTTTTAAACTATAATTTTTCAAGACTTACTAAAAATCATTTAATTAACACGCTTTTTATTATTATTGTATTTTGAGTTAGTTAGAATATATATTAATAACAGCGGCTCCTCCGGCAAAATCTCGAAAGAGATTAGTCATTTATTTTATTTTATCCTGATGATTCTGGTGAGGACATTAAGATAAATTTGTCAAATTAGTGTATTGTCATCGGGCCTTGATAAGTGTGCAAAGTTTCAGTTTAATCTGACGTTTTGAAGTGGGCGAGAATCACGTTCAAAGATTCCATCACAAACGAACTAACAAACAAACGTACAGGTGAAGCTAATAAAAGCGTGTTAAAAAGAGGAATATGCAAAACGTTTTAGAATGTTTGGAAGATGATCACTAATTAAGAGAAATGATGACAATCTCGCGATTCTGCTTGCGTGATATATCCAGTTAGATTTAAAATATTTGAAATGTTTTTGAGAAATAACTAATATTAATGAACTATTATACATCTGGTTGTTTACATTTATCACGTTAATAGGTATGGTTAAAGTTTATAAGGAGATACATATATGTAGGTAGAACAGGTATTGTCTGTTATAATTTATGAATTGTCACATGTTTGCGCTTCTATTCTATTTATTATATTAATTTACTTAAAAGTTTCTTCAAAAACGAGTTTAAAAACTTTGTTATACTAACGTCCTAATATCACGTAATGCATCATGCGTATTTATTCATATTGGCTCGTGCTACATATTTTTGCATCATACAAAATATAAGTACCTAATAAAAATAAATTTGGATATTAACAATCTTGAGAAAATTTCTAGATTACGGTAATCAGTATCATTCATTATATTTAGGCATGACGGAATAGGCAAAGAGGAAAGTAGTGCGTGGGACCCACCGTAGACAGACCGAGTGTCCTTGGTGAGGTGTGTTGTTTGAGATTTAAGCGCGCTATATTATAGCGTGCCTTCTAGGGCATTCCCTCATGCCCACCTGTGACTCACATAATAATTGATCAATGATCATCTACATATACGTGGTTGCTGTTTATCACGCAAACAACGTTATGCCTGCTACAGCTGAACAATACAGCAAATGCATTCGTAAGTGGTAGCTGAGCATAAAAGGAATTAATAAAATAAACACCTGACAATATGCACTCGGAAAGACCATTCTACGAAAAATACAAAAGTTATGAAATATTCTAAGAAAGAAAAGCATATGAAGAGCGTTGCAACTGTTGCGTTGATAATAATAATAATAGTTTTTATTGCCTAACAGATTACAGGAATCCAATTACAGGACAAATAGTTTATAACTAAATTGTGAACAAATAATAATAAGTATGAGATTGTGCAATTGAAAAATTCTAAAAATTGTCTTTATGTTCCATAGTATACTTTATACGAGCACAATTGAAACTGGTTAGTGTTAAAGCACAGGACCGTGCGCACTAAACTTGATATTTTGTCCTGTATATTTAGCAATGGTATCGTGATTCGAATGGTAATTTAAACTGTGCAGGCGAGTCCGAAACTGGCAATGTAATCAACCTGAACGAACTATCTACGACTGCACTGGTTTAAAGATAATAAAACGGACAGGCCTACTAGTATAAAAAAAAGTCGTAAATCGTTTCTCAGCAATCAACGTGAACTTCTGAGATGTGCTGTCAATGTGCCTGTGCAGTGCATAAATACCTATTATAATATCAAGCGTAGGAGTTTAGTTAGTTATTATTCATATTTATAAATATTTACTACTATATAAATGGTTAAATATTTTAATTATTTTCTAATTTACCATGGTTTTCTGGAAACCATTTGAAACAGAGGATAATATAATAACGCCCGAAAATCTTATCATTTTCTTATGACATGCATTTCTAGTTACCTCCGCCCATGTACAATAAAGAGATGCCGACTGTTCTTCAATTAAGTTCGTATACACTTTAATACTACGTAACTCCAGAAGTTTAAAATCAAAGTTTATACTGACTAATACACGTCTCAATTGTAGTGATGGCATATCAAAAGTATCAAATAGTAACTGATTATCGAAACCTCTTACGGGATAAGAACCGTAAAATGCATATATTTTAAGAATTTTCTTTGTACATTTTCAATAGCACATTTTTTGTAATTATAGTATGGATACCAAATAAGCGAAGCGTATTCTAATTTAGATCTTACAAATGAGTAATAAAGAACTTTTATTGCTTGCGTATTATGAAAATTCCGACAGTTTCTAATAATAAAGCCCAACATGCATAATGAGGACGACACAGATTGACTAATGTGATCATTAAATGTAAGTTTGGTGTCAAAAATTACGCCGAGGTCTTTTATGACTTGACATCGATTCAAATCTATTGAGTTTATTTTATATATAAATTCGATTGGTTGTTTTTTTAGAGTAAAGCTCATAGTTCTACATTTCTGGATATTTAACTGTAATCTATTCACCTGGCACCAAATTTCAAGATTTTCTATTTGACACTGAATAAACTCACAATCCTCAATATCGTTCACAGTATAATACATTTTTAAATCATCAGCAAATAAAATCAAGTTGCACTGAATGACATTTGTAATATCGTTGCTAAATAATAAAAATAACAAGGGTCCAAGATTGGATCCCTGAGGGACTCCAGATGTAAAGTAAACATGTTTTAAATTAAATCCATTATATGACACAAACTGAGACCTTTTCCTAAGGTATGACTTAAATAGTGTTAAAAGAGTATCACTAAATCCGCTGGCTTTTAATTTGCTAAGAATGATTCCATGGTCTATTCGGTCAAAAGCCTTAGAGAAATCTGTGTATATTACGTCTACTTGACCTTGATCGTTAATTGCTTCAGATACGTATTGAGAAAATGTTGCCAGGTTTGTAACTGTGGAGCGGTTGAAGGGGTGAAATTACATTTCTGACAGAAATAAATTTTATTATACAGAGAGATCTCCAAAACTTTTGCAAAATTACATAAAGCGGAGATTGGTCTGTAATTAACTAATAAAAAAGAATCACCAGATTTAAGCACAGGACAAATTCGGACGAGTTCCAAACTTAGGGAAAAATGTCGGTTTTAAGAGCCATGTTAAATAATACGAGTAAAGGTTGAACGAAAATATATTTACAATTCTTAACTAAAAAAACTTGGAACTTGGTCATGTCCTGATGTCATTTTATTTTTTAATTTTCCAATGGCATTCAAAACATCATTTTCATTAAATTCGCTGACATTCAAAATTGGTAAATTATTAATTTCTAGATTAGAAAAATCAGGATTGGTAGAATGTGAATAAACACTACTAAAGTAATTAGTAAAACCATCCACTATCAATTGAGATGTGTCAAATATATCATCTTCGTTAATTAATTTGCCTGGTATTCTGGCATACGACTTTTTTTTAACTGGATGTAAGATAAGATTATACAAAAATAAAAATACTGGAACATGTAATAATAATAATAGAGGACGTGGAAACATTTCTGTACTGGGATAGACCAATCCAATCTGATAGAGCTCTAGATCACAACCGCTCTGACATCAAAGAGATCAAAGAGAAAGACAAGAAGGCCACTATTATTGATATTAGATGCCCCCTAATCAGCAACCTACAGAAAACGGACACGGAAAAATGAAACAAATACCAAAACTTGGTTATAGAACTTAAACATGTGTGGAGATTAGAGGAGGTTCGAATTATCCCGGTCATAATATCGGCTACAGGTGTGGTGACGAAGTTCTTGAAATATTTGGAGCAACTCAATCTACTTAGAGGCCTCGCAAAGATTATCCAGAGGACGGTGATTCTCCAGACATGCCGTATTACCAGAAAGTTCTTAAATGATGAAGGGTAGGCATTCGAAACATCCACCGGATTAATGTGATATGATGAATGTCATCTCCGTTAACCGAGCCGAACCCCAACAGCAATGGGCCTGGGCGTAGCCCGGGCCCCCAGAGCCGAACCTCAACGGCGCGCGCGATGATATGATATTTCCGGTTTCGGCCGAGAAAGTGCACCGCTTAAGTCTATAATAATCATATTAATAAATTGTCTTTATTTGTGACTTTACAGTAAAATAAACAGCAATACGTATTAAATAAGTTGGCGGTATTCGACCTCGGGGCGATCTTCCATGCAACCAAGAGAAATTAAAGAAATAATACAAAACTATACAAAAAATTATAAGACTAGTTAATTACAATACACAAATTATCTATTCGACAGCAACCAGGCTTTGACTTGTTTGCTAAATGAAGTATATTGGAAAGAAGTTTAAGGTTCAAGGGTAATTTGTTAAAAATTTTGACGGCGTTATAATATGCAAAACTCCTCTGAAACTGCACGGTATTATGCTTGGGGACATTATACAGGTAGGTACTTAAAACGAGTAGAACGTTCATGTGTATCGCTACCTTTTAAAAAAAATTGAATAGAAATAGTCAGGTGTTTGATATTTATCAATTTTGTAAACAAGACAGGCTAAATGGTGTGTAGCGTACTTTCCCACAATTAAGCACGGAAATACCATAATCGTAAAACTAACAAAGGTTATACCTTTAAGGCAAAAATGCCGACAGGCTGGAGGCAGTAATGGCCAACTACAATAGCCAACCGTAATTTGGAAATTACGCTCATTTACCCATCCCTCGAGAGGTATACGAGAGACCGCCGAAATGCAGGCAAAAGAGGTCAGTCATATTTCTGTTCTCAAACAATTCACTTCGTATATTTAAACTTAAGATTCGTAACCACTTTTTGTTAAAGTTTTGTTTAATAAATAACTCTGAAGAACATTTAATTAGTTGTACCCACACAACATGGTGTTTAAATCTTTAGTCTAAATTTAACCATTTACTTTCCAAAAAACGTTGATCCTTCACACTCGGTGATAAAAAATGCACTTAGTCCCTTGGTATATTATAGTACACTATGTATAATAGTAATGGTATTTTCTAATAAACGGCGCAACCGTTTATTTAAAAGTAATATTTAATAGTAGTGTCGCCAACAGACAGTTACTGAAAATGTGTGAACAAAAATAAATTAAAACTATACAGTTTTACTAAAATCGACAATCGTACATAATTTATAACCTTAGTTCCTTCCAAGATTTAATATATTATTCACATATTAATTCTGGAATTGTGAAGTAAGTTTCAATGAAATTGTAGTGTTGTAATATAATGAATACAACTGGTGCATCTTTTTCAATTCTTTTGTTATAAAATGTTTTAATCATAAAAAAACATAGTAACTGCCTGCTTTTCTTGAGAAAAACAGGGGAAAAAATAAAAAAGGATATATAAATAGTCATTACTTCATTTGGACAGGTTTTTTCATATTGTGGTACAGGGTCGAAAGCACTGTCAATCTTAAAAAATAAAAAGTAATTAAACCCAAAATTATATAACCAACAATATTTTTAATGACAATGTCATTTCTTAACATTAATATAAGCAAATAATTAAACCAAGTTTTAAATGATATTTCAAACACTAAAAATGAAAAATTATGAGCCCGACCCTGCTTTGACACGTCATCGGTATGATGCTACCTTTAGTAGCAAAACACTACTATTTTACACGAAATTTAACAAATTCGTATTCAACATTAAACTTTAATAGGAGCAAATATTTTGCAGACTTTTCACTTTTTTCATGTTATTTCATTTTGTACTACATCGTATTATATTTTATTTGTATATTTAAGTTCCTTTGTAAAATATAAACCAATTCGCGATTTGGGACGAAAATGGGAGAAAATTTTGGAAACTTAATTTTACCTAGGATTACAATATAAAATATAATAGGTCCTTGTCTTAAGTTTGCTATTTACATAAGAAATCAATTCTGAATTCTGTTGGCTCATTTTTCAGGAGAGTGTCTCGGAGAGTGTAAAATAAGAATGACGATATTTTACGCACTATTTGGCCTTGGTAACGTACCCTTGACTCAAAATGTTTTTTTTTTTTCATGTTTGTGTTCAAATCTTGCATTCTTTATTTAATACACTTCCTGACATAATAAATTGATGAAATTACACAGTTACTAAGATTGGGTGACAATACAGTATTCCCCCGTTACTTTTGCAAAAATCCGCACATAGGGAGTGCGGAGGTGAAAATTGATTAAATATACTGTCCAACTGGCACCTCCGGCAAAACGTAGAATGCAAAAGGTTTCTCGCCTGTTCAGAGATTTCTACGTCCGTTTTTTCCCGTACAAATGGTACGATATTAGTTCCTGTGGCATAATGGAATGCCGGCAGGTTTATACCTCGGAACCCAGCTGCAATGAATGAATTTATAAATATTTAAAGTATGACTAAAAAGGAAAAAAAATTGCAAAAAAATAAGAACTAACTACCTCCCTATGCATGTATACTAGTTTCAACTTACCATATGGTTTTTGTACCAATTTAGTAACGTGACTTGCTTCATTAACGGGGCTCAAATCTTTCTATGTGTAATTTTAAAATTAGGATCACTGACCTCTTTGCACATATCCTTACCAAAAACTTGTAACTTAGTTTTTGACACACTTAAAGTTAATCTTATCCTTTGCTAGTAAATAATTATTAAAATCGAAAGAAAAATATAATTGGGTGTCGTCCGTAACTCTAAAAATGAGTGAAAATCGGAAACATATATAGAAAATAAAAGATGCCCAAGGATACTATCTGTGGAACACCTTTAGTAATAGATTTAAATTCAGAAAAATTATTATTAACACAAACCCTTTGACGACGGTTACTTAAATAGTTAAGGAAAAACGTTAACGCAGTGTTATCCAACCCAAAGTATTTTAGTTTCTTGTATAAAATAGGATGATTAAACGTATCAAAAGCTTTACTAAAATCAAGTAATATGTAGCACGTATTGTTATTGTTACTATGTTACTACCATATCATTAGCCCTAGCCCTGTACAGATCATCGGTAACCTGGAGTAGGGCCGTACTAGTACTATGACGAACACGAAACCCGTTCTGATTTGTTGGTAGTATACTATTAATAGTAGTAATAAAAGTAAATATTTGATTGCTCGGCTACGATTTTATCCAATACTTTAAACAGTGTGGGTAATATATTAATAGGATGAAAATTCGAGATATCTATGGAGTTGGCACTTTTGGGGACAGGTATGACGTGCATCTTTCCAAACATTAGGAAAGACACCTTTTGAGAAACAGAAATTATTGATAAATGTAAAATATTCGCTAAGTTGAGGGAAAAATTAAAGATAATATCTTAATGTTGATACCGTCGGCATGAGATTTAATAAACCATACTAACCTATTAATCTTTCTATCGTAAAAAAGAAAACTCGCTCACCAAATTTGGGAATTTTAAATTATTATTTCAGTGATTAAATCAACATTACCCTGTACTTGCGGTAAGTTGTTAATAAAAAAATTGTTGAATAAATAAGGATCGGTACAGTTACACGAAATGTCATTGTGTACTGACGAGCGTTTCGCCAATGAATGATACCTGACAATTAAAGCATTTGCGAATATTACCGAATTATTATGTAATGAGAAAATGTTTTGCTAGTAAGATAGTGTACTGAGTGTAATTGATCTGTACAAAGTATACATTTCGAAAATATAGCTAAAAATATATTCTTTTTATTAACCGTTTTTAACAAATGTTTTACTTGTTTTAGTTAATTAAATAGGATTTATACCTACTAGTAGTTTAAATTATTAAACAAATATCCAATATAAGTTTGAATAAGCGGAAAATTACATTAAACTATATTATGAAAGAGATACTTTCATTTTAAACTTTGGACTTTTCTGTAACACAAATAAACAACAAAAAAATCCAATACCTATCTTTAATTATTTATAAACATTAGAACAATTTTTGTGGGTCATGGCACCCTACACTGAAAATTAAAATTTGCTGTAAAAATTTCAAAATGGCGAAAATTCAAGAGTATAATTATTATGCAGAATAATATATAAATTCCAAAAATATACAGGGTGTTCCATATAAAAATCAAAAATTGGGGTCACTTCCGGTGAAACCGAAAGTCGTAGGAACTTGACAGATGAATCAAAATGTGTAGTTTTTGGTAACATGTGCCAAATTACATCTCGATACGTCGAAAAATAAAAATATGGCGGCCGGAAAGTGATCTCGTTGACATCTGGTGTAGTAAAAGAAATTACGCTCATTTTTAACAGTTAACAGTAGTAATTGCATTAACATGAACTTAAACTTAATACACCAACATACTATATGCTAATAGTATTTTTTGTTCTAGCATCAACAAAATTAACAGCCTGGCAGATTTTCAAGCTTGCAAACGATTAGAAGAATTGTACATACGGCAAAATGACATTAGAGATCTCAACGAAGTAGTGTATCTGCAAAACTTATTAAACTTAAAGAATTTGTGGTTGGGCGAGAACCCCTGTGCCAGCATAGAAGGGTAAGTTGTTAGATATTTTTTCCTTTATAGTCTGACATAGTTTTAGCAAGTTTGTGTACAATCTACTTCCTAAAACTTTGTTTTGGCAAGCGTTATTCAAATCAAATATTAGACACACCTTAAATTCCTAGTTATGCCTCTGCTTATTTGGATTCCACACGTAAAATATCGCATAGGCAGATAATATCATGTATTATAGCTGAATAATGCAAATTACCATTTTTTTTCGTAAAATATTTATAAAGTGTATTTCAGTTAACCTGTAAACTGCACTTATTGAAAAATTAATGGACAAACATTACCCACTAGGTACTAATATTGATTTTGTAATATAAGGCAAGTTTAATCTGTTTTATATCGAGTTGGTTGATGATCACAAAAATTGAAATACTGCAGTGACAAGGTTCTGAGTAGGTGTTACTTATTGATACATTGTTTATATTTAATGAATTAAGCAAATGAGGATAATAATCAGAACCGTAGCTTATAGAACATAAACTGCGGGATATTAGCAATAAATAATGGCATTTTAGATGAAGACACCTCCACGCCATGCCGTCTTTGTTTGTAATGAAATGCATTTTATGTTTTTACAAGCTATACATCTACAGTTTTATAGAACATAAACTGCTATAGTCGAGTTCTTTTGTAGCCGGCACTCAAAAACCGCAACAAAAACTTTACGATATAATTATTATCGCCGTTGGGTCAAGCGGCATGCTGTCATCAAACAAGCCGACGCACATTCAAAAGCGAGTCAACTTGTGAACGAAATAGTAGACAGTACCGGCATTTTAATGAGGTCGTAAAGTTTACTAAACAGTAATTATTACATTGGAAGTAGTGAAGCTCAATGCAATTTTCAACCGCAGCTACATAAATAGAGAATCATGATATAAACATAAAACTTTACTTTGAGAGCATAAAAAAGTTTGATAAAAGCTATAGTTCGCTTCGTTCAAGTTAAATTAACGTAAGCACTCAAATTCCAAAGGGCGGACGTTTTGATATTTGGGAACAACTTCAACGTAAACCAAGGGAAAAATACTTAAGTTGCGTTTATGTTTATAACAAAACAAAAACCGTGAGAAGCCCCAAACATCAAATAGGCCTGTGTAAAAGGTGGGTGGTTCTGGCGTCATCAGGGCCCTCTCGGGCTGGGATAAATACAAGTGAACGCTAGCCGTTTAGGAATTCGATGTGCGAGAATAGCTAATCTTTAAATTGCCATTGGGACTTAGCTTGCAAATAAATTAATTGGCAGGTTTTTATAAGTTTGATCTACATTTTAACTGATTTATCCATGAGGTAAATTCTATACAAGTTTAGTTACAGAACTTATGAACGATTTACTTTTACATTTTCTGGGGTTAAGTGCCGGTTTACCGAACGTCAAATGAAAAATTTGGAATACACGAGGTAGTCGGTAGAGATCTGGAAAACAATTTCGTTAACACTTAGTTTATTACAATTTCTTAGCCTACTGAGTTTCACGATTTAATTAACATGTATTTTTTTATTTCGGGGCTCTACTTCTTAAAGTTGAATTTACGTACGTCCTGGTTTCGTGGTAAGATATTTGCGATTTGTGGTACCAAGATAACCAAAGATAATTAGACATTGATAAAACTTTTTAATCGAATTTGATAAGGGATTAGGATACATATTGCTTATTTTTTCTTTTATTTTGGTGTACCTCTACCACACATGTCATCTTCTGAAATTTATCACAGAATCTACAAAAAATAGCACAATTAATTAATCTTTGGATATTGGGTACCTGGTATATTCATTTATAAACGGGTATAAATGGTATTTCATTGTCTAACGAGCACTTGTCATAAAATGTATGTAATGGCGTTTGTCCGGCCCAAACAAAAAACTATCCCTCGAGGTCAGGGGACTAGTGAAATAGATAGATTTAATTCATAAAGCTTTTCACAACGTTATTAGTTCCTAGGAACTGTCTGAATTCACACTTTAATATTTTCTATAAATTATATCCTAGTGAATTACTACAAAGGAGTAATAGAAAAAATTATATACACTGCCTCGATTAAACACAAAAGTTAGTTAAAGTTAAACAATAGAGGGTTTTTAAGGTGTACCTTTAAAAATCAAATTATAAATAAACAAATTTCCTATATCAAAAAGATAAGATTCTTCCGGACGGCCTATTATTTAGTACATCGCAAAAAATATACTCAAAAAGTAGCCACTTCGAAGAGGTGCAATACGACCAAATTTCATATCACATTTACACATTTATTTCTTAACCAAATTTAACGTGTGAGGTCTTCAAAGTACTAAAAATTGTTATATTTAATAATTTTCACATAACTCGATGGTTTTCGGGGAAAGCGCAAAAACTGTTTTTTTTAATTCCCAAAAAAATATGTCTTCAAACTGGACGAGTTGTGCAAATTTCGATTTGTTGTAAATAATTTTAGTAAAATTATTATTTAATATTTAGAAATTCTCACCGTTGAAAAATTTTAATATGAAAGAATAAACTATGCTAAATCTTAAAATGATATATCTGTGCAACTACAGTTGGTAAAATAGAGAATTTATAGCTCAATGAAACTGATCGTTACTGGATACAACAAAAATTGCTAAAATATATTATTCAAATATATTAAGTTTATAAAACAAACACTGGTTAATTGTAATTAATTAGGTTATGCCTTAGATCAAAAAATTATTGTATGATTATGTAAAAAATCTTCCATTATAATTGTAACACGTTTTTCTCCACCCCACCCGGTGACGAGGAGAAAATTGCCACTCTTTGACACTCGAGCTCCGGAAATGAGTTTTCAGATTATGTTCGGGCGCCGCGCCAGTCCTAGTTTAAGTGATAGGACACACTACCCACAAGCCGAGTACGCGAGGCTGAGTAGCTCAAGTGAAGAAAGTATACTCCATTGGGTCAGTTTGGGAAATTAGACGTTCACACATAAACGGTAAAACTCAGAATTTTCAATAATATCAGTATATTCCATTAAACCTACTATATACAAATCTACGAGCTTACTAATTGATTATCTCGACCAAACTTCACAGGTTGTGAATACCGGGATGAGAACAAACGACGCAACGAAACGGGGTAGTATCAGATGACTCAGACAGGGATAGCAATCTGCAAAATAGTAACACAACAATACGCGGTAAAGCGTTAGCATAGAATAAGCGATGACACAGGACAAAGTTATATACAGTACTTGGCTAGTACATCGGTTTACTACTCCTTCATGAACTTACTTACTTCCTGTGGTTACGATCAGGTACTTCTGCTGGGGTGGAGCGATCGGAATGGAATCCCACCGCACCGCTCCTCAGTCCTCAAGAGTCTTTTCTGAAAATGAATCAACTTACTACTGGAGTGGAAGTAGATGCCAGACGGATGCGCTGCTGGTCGATGACGTAGTACGTACGAGCTTGACCAAAATCCTGTTGCTTGAAAATGATATATGGCACCTGGGTTCGGATCTCGGAGTGGACACGTCTGCTGCCGATGAGTTGGTCTGCCTGACTGCCAACACGGGACGAATTCAATTACCTCCTTCAAATACTTACAAGCGGGTGTAGGCGCCAGATGGATGCGCGGCTGATCGATGACGTAATATGGACTTTGCCAAAATTCTGGTGCTCTGAAATATATAACGCTAACGATACTTGAGTTCGGTTCTTAAACTGGACACATCTGCTGCCGGTGAGTCGCTCTGGCTAACTACCAACACGTTGTGAATTTAATTATTTCGTTCGAGTACTTAAAAGTGGGAGAAATGACGGTAACAGATGCACGGTGGATCGATATAACGTCAAACGGAAAATATTTCGGAATATTTCGCGACTTAGTAAAATAATTCAATTACCTGAATATTTTTCTAAACCAGAGCAAGCAGCAGTGTTTCGCGTGTGAAGGCAACCAGGGAATTGAACTATCGGATATTTTAATTATTTCCTTGTACTGAAAGAATAACGTCGCACGGATGACGTCATATTGACTTATAAATATTTTATTACCTTGCTTTGTCACTTGAAAATATTTCACAATTGGTTTATGCAGGATGGAAGGCACTCATGTCTAGCTCGCGGGACTGCTGGCTGTCGACTGAAAATATTTACTGCGGGTTTGTACGGTTATACACGTTCCTCACGTTGTTCCCTCACTACCCGAGTGCGTCTGTACTTACAAGTATGTTTATTCGGTGCTGCTACAAATTAATATACATTTTAAAGCTTAAAACGATACAGTAATAAATTTAAAATGATAATTTATATAGAGGATATAAATAAATACAGATCCTGGGCACATTTTGGTAACGAAGAAACCCCCATACCCAGTATAAAAAAAAATTTTAAAAATACCTTGGTTGCCTTTAGAGAAAACACATTTTACTGGTTAAAAAAGACAGGTGTGAAATTTCCTAGAAGGAGGAGAGTTCATATTATTTATGAAAGAAAAATGGTCCAATGTTCTACACCACACATCACCTTCTCAGAATACTACTACTACTACTCTATACAGTTAATAATCCAATAAGGATTTTCTGTTACCCAGAACTAGGAATTTTGGCTAATGTCATGAAATGATAGCCCTTATTGATATGAATAATGTACCAAATCTTATCATTGTAATACAAAGAGTCCCTCAGATATTAAAGAAAATACGATTCTAAAGCAGTAGCGCCTTTAGGTAACATTTCGAGACATATATGTCTATAGGAACTTTTCTTTTCATATTTTTGCTAATACCATCATCACCTAAAATTAACGACGAGTACTTCCGGACGCCCCTTGACCCTTAAACTATTCAGTGTATAGTCGAGCTCAGATTTACGGTGCAATCAAAAAAGGCAATAAAAGCTTTACGACGTCATTAAAATACCGTCAAACTAGTCGCAAAAGTAATTGCGCCCAGGTACGCACTTGAAATATTTAGATCAGCAATTCAATTTTAACAGCGCATTACGGTCTAGTATTATTAATATGTACATTCTAATACATACAAATTTTAAGTACGGCTCTGTACTATTTCGTTCGTAAATTGACTCGCTTACCTTTATAGATTTTTAATGTGCGTTGGCTTGTTTGTTGACAATATACGGAATGATCCCACGGCGATAATAATGAGCTCGTAAAGTTTTTGTTGCCTTTTTTGAGTGCATCGTAAATCTGAGCTCGACTATACTGCTACTTCATATACCGTCCAATGCGCTGAAAGTATTCCAACATATAAATGAGGCACACGATATTGGTTGTTTTATTTTTATCGTAAATTTGTACTGCGTTTGCGTCCAATTTAAAATACACAACACACAATTAACTCTCATACTAATACACCACAGAAAATATATATACATTAATTTATTATTATATGAAATATTCTAACATGTTGAAAATACCATATGACGAGAATCGTGGCAGATTAGACAGACCATAAATTGACGTTACAATAACGATAACATTTCTTTTAGGGACATTTTTTATAATGTCATTTGGATTTTCTTAAAATGATTGTCGAAACTCTATCATCCACACTAATCATTCATTCTCAATCTATAAGAAAACCCCGCTGAGCTGCAGATTATTTATCCAAACATTAAAACATGAAAGTCCACTGTCAGTGAAGAAATATACGTAAATTCGACAACGTGGTTAGGACTTGACCCAAAGTTTATCGCGACACTTGCGCACTCTCATATCCGATAAGAATGAGATTGCTGGAATTTTTTATCTCAATAACGTTCAAATAGTTTTCAATAATTATTAGTAGTCCAGTATATTAAATGGTCTAAGGGACGCCCTGTATATGTACATACATTTTGTATAAAGCCATTACTGTCTGCTATCTTACTTTAATTCACCAGGCACATTCTCATGGCCAAGATAATTTTTGTTTAATTTCATGGGGGTTCATTGTAATACAATAGAACAGACAATTTACAGCTTTACATAAGGTAAACAGACAATTTACAGCTTTACATAAGGTAAATTGGCTGTTTTTACAAAAATGTTTTAACATAAATAAAGGTGCTCTCATCTATTTTGTCGTTATGAAAAAAGTAATAACAGAGTAAAGTAGCTTTCGATAGTTAAGGCGCACCTTCCTCAAGATATTTAGTATATTATTTAGATAGACTCTACATCTCTGCACCACTTAATAATTTGATCCAGTAAAGTTAAATTCACCAACATTTACATTTTTGTATCTCAAGGTATCGATTGGCAGTTATAAAAGCCCTACCACAACTCCAAAAGTTGGATAATGTTCAGATAACGCAGGAAGAGCTGCGCGATGCGCAACGGAGGGGTAAAACTCTTTATCATCCTGATAACGAACCTGATGAAAGTGAAGAAGAATATGTGCCTCCGTCTCCACCCCAACAATACAATAGGTATCAGGAATATTCAGAACCCGAATACAGTCCTGTTCAAAGGAGTCCACCACGCCAAGAGGTAAGGAGAATTTTTCTCATATTACCTATCAGAGAGTGTAAATAATTTTTATTAATATAGTTTTCATAACTAACTATCATGTTTAAATTTTGATACCTATGTCTGTGATGTTTGCTGTAAAATTTTTCATGAAACAGTTTATCAATTTCGAAATAATAATTTTTTAAAAATGCTTTACTGCATTTGATAATTGTGTTTCTTGTTTTTCATATATTTCATTTATTTTGCCAATTAACAAAATTAACCGTATTAATGTCATCAATTCACATAGACGACGACAGAATATGATTTGGAAGAGAGTGAGGATCTGTACCCTAGAGAAGATATCTCAGAGGAAAGTAGAGAATATTCTCCACCAAGACAGGTAGGCAAAAAACTATTGTTGGTGTCCTAGAACACAAAACCAAGAATTCATTTTGTAGATATGTCGTAGTCACGTAGTGAAATACGGCTTTTCAGGAAAAGCCTAAGGCAGTTCATGTAATGCCGGCAGATAGTGTAAAATCTATATGCTACACGATTTGCCTAGGCTGTTCATGAAGAGCCTGATTTATTTCGTCATTTAATGTTATGATTCGTGTTTTACATGACGCTTCATAGCTAGGCTCATTGTGTAATGTCAAAAATAAACATACAAACAGTTTGGAATTGTACCGTTACTATTCTTTTTTTCCAATTTAACTAAATTATAATGGAAGAAAAATCTTTATTCTATGAACACTATAAAACATATTACGAGAAGAAGCCTAATAAACGTCCATGGAACAAAAAACATTTAAATAAGGTAAGATTTAAATTGAGGTTAGGTGATAGGTAAAGAGGTTAGGTGTTAGGTATTTATTTAGAGATATATTTTAGGTTAATAGTCCAGTTTTCGCATATTGTTAAATAAAATAAATAAAAACAACAAAAAAGTCTTACTTTTGTATTTTAATAATTACCTTATTTTACAATACTAGATCACGTCATTTCATGAAATGCCGATAGCCTAAGTCGCGGCAGATCCTGTAAACTTCCCATTACACCAAAATACTAAAATTTTAAGGCACTTCATGAAAAACCTGGTCACATGATGTAACATGAGGTGTTTCACACTATCTGCCAGCATTACATGAACTGCCTAGGCTTTTCCTGAAAAGCCGTTTTTCACTATGTGACTACGACAGATATATATTTATTTTTATTTTTTAGAATTGGAAATTTACCTTTTGATATACGTACATCGAACCTAGTACTAGGAAAACAGGCTAATTTTGTTTTTTCACGCTCAAATAATAAAAATGAAACTAAGAAATCCACCTTTTAATTTTAGCATGATCAACTATTTTATATTCACTTTCTATATAGGTTAGCCCGCCAAGAAAAACTGAGGCTATAAGAAGAAGTTACACACCAGAGCCAGAATTTATTGACAGAATCAGGAGAAACAGTTACGAGAGGGATTCTCCAAAGCAAGGACATTATTATGATGTAAGTTTTGTTCAATTCATATTTACACCTTTCTTTCTCTCATTAGTTTGGTTTATATACATTATATATGTACATAATAATTTAATATTGGGCAAAAGTAACTTTAATAAATATAGTTTAAAAATTGATTAACAGATGGCGTTGTTATTGCTGTTTTAGTACTTTCCTTAATGTAAGGAATGCTAGGAAGTAAACAATATTTTACTTCAAACGTCAAACATGACATGACAAATTTCGTGAACTTAAACTGCCATTTCTCTGATACTTCATCTGAGTAAAAGTCTTTTACACTGCTACTCACGAGCGGCACTAAAATTATTTGAAGACAAAATAACATTATTTATTTAATCCATATTCGACATTTGAAGAAGAAATAGCATATTCTCTTGCTTCACTAGTCCATCAAGTACATCTCCGACGCAAAAAAATCACTTTTACTCCATATAGAAAAATATACTATTACACAATATTTTTTAATGCTGTGATGGTGGAAAAAATTATTTTCTACTGTTTGGTACAAGTTTAATAGGCTGTTTTTTAAAAAACAGATTTTATGCTTTTTTATAATTTTTATTAGACATCAAACACCCCAGATACATCCTCTCATGTCCCTAAAATAACCTAATCTAGTTATTTGGCAAAGATTCTCCGCATATCTAATCATACAGGAATTTATTTTTTCTGAAAAATCCTGGTACCATGCCGGGAATTGAACCTTGAGGTCAGATGTGTGTGTCTTTTACTGAAACAGCCAAATATTCGTTTTTATTCACAATCTGCGTTATTACTCTATATTAATTTGTATTCATATACATGGTAAAGGTGGCCTCCTGCCTGCTATTAACACTGGAATAAACCAAATTGACAAAGAACGATCATTTAAGTGTTGTCTGTCCTTGTTTGCCAATATTTACACACTCCATAAGGGTTAAATAAACATTATTTATAATTTATATGGCATCTGTAGATAAATATCTGCTATGATTCTGTACTGCGGCAATACACTTGATTCACTTTACGGACTCTATAATTTTTTGATAACAAAAAAAATCATACTATATTTACAAATGAAATAGAAGTGACTAATATTTATTAGATGCCATAGTTATTGTGTTCCAAAATATTTTCTCAATTACCCAAATACCCATGACTTACAATTTTAAAAAAAAGTATAGTGCTTACCCCAACAGTACATCTATTTCTCAATAATCCCTTAACAAGTAAATAAATAAATAAATTATCTTTATTAATATAAATATATTACAATTACTTAATTAAGGGGAAGTTTAGCCACAGAAGAGAATATAAAATATTAATGCAGATGTTTAAACCATCCACTGGGTTTATGTCCAGATGGCTGCTTTGCTGTATCATGGATAAAGTAGGTATATTTATTTGATTTGTATATATTTTTTTTACTGAACACATTTCAGATATTTAATCTACAAATAATTAGCAGCTAAAGAATAAGCCTTAATTGCTTATCGGCTTTTGAAAGTTGCTATCGTATTTATTGCTTTGTACTATTTAATTTTATGTGAGTTACTCTTGCCCAGTTTCGCTTCACTGATTCATTTCTTAAAACTATTATAATTGACTTCATAGTGGAGCAGATCTGATTTTGGAATAAGGAAACGTCCGATTGTGATTTCTTCTTTTGCCAATAAGTAAAGTTGGGTCCACTCAACATTCCGACATATGATGTCAAAGGAGGGGGGACATATTAAATGTATGGGAAAATGGTTTTTCAAATTTTGGTTCTAAGGCTTTTTTCAAATATGACGTCGGCTTTTGATTTGACGAGAAAAAATCTTCAGACCAAAAATGAAGAGCTCATGAAAATAAGCAAATTTTGTTCTCAACCTCATCGACGTCAGACCATTGATTCGCGAGATATCGCGAATCCAAGGTGCAAAAATAAAAAAATTTAAATTCATTTTTTAACATAAAGGAGTGGAGTTTAGGACCCAATTTTTATTTAATATAATGGAAGGGTATTGGCAGAGGGAGAGGGGGAAAACAGAAAATATTTAACATGCTGATAACTCCCCGTGTAATTGACCTATCGCGATCAGACCGACGTACATTTTTTTAATTGCTACAAGATGGCACTCTCCCCCCCCTTCCTAATTCTCCCACCACATCAGACCATTGATTCGTGATATCTCGCGAATCAATGGTCTGACGTCTATGAGGTTGGGAACAAAATTTGCTCATTTTCATGAGTTCCTCATTTTTGGTCTGAAGATTTTTTTCTCGTCACTATTTATTGGCAAAAAAAAATCACAATCGGACGTTTCCTTATTTGAGTCTGGTTTTTCTCCAGATCCGGTCCACTATCAGGGGAATAACTACCGCTGTATCAATGATACGGAGTTCACCAGCTAAGAGGGCCCCTGGTTATTGACTTTTTATTGCAGATGCCTACTTGATAATATTTGATATAGAGCAACTCAGCATTAGTTATGCCACTGATTAACTGCTTTTTATATATAATATTTCTTAACATTTTCGATTTTGATTGTTTAAAATAATCAATTGGAACATGGGGACAGAGGTTTTATAATTTGTTTGTTTTATATATTTTATAACATTGTTCAAGTTCTTAAATGTATAAATATTTTTTATATAAAATAACCTCTGGATGTTTTGCCATCAATTCAACCATTCCTACTAAAGTCTAGTATACTTTAACTTGGCATGTATGAACTGACATTGCGCGTACAGTTAAATTTTTTCTTGCACACAAAGTTAAAGCCATAGCCTAGAAACACCGTATGTCTACCAAGCTTCTATCTTACCTCTTTTGAAACGAAAATATGAAATTATACACTGAAGAGAGAGATAAATAATCTATGTTTTCAATAATTTCGGTGACTCTCAAAAAAGATTTGTCAATCATTTTTGTCAGAAATTATTTATTTGAGTTAAAAGTCGTCTCATATTAAAATTAAATTCATCTTTACATGAAATATTTAAGTTATCTTTAGTGGTAAATAGTGGATATTCATACGATAAATGCCACTAAAGGTCTTACAGTTGTCTAGTATAGTCGTTTGCAATTTAACCGTGGAAATAAAAAACGCAAGAAAAACTTTATGACCTCATTAAAATACCGTTACTGTCTGCACTATTGTCTGCAAATTGAATCGCTTACCTTTATCGGTTTTTAATGTACGTTGGCTTATTTGATGATACCATGCCGATCGTTCACCGGCGTTAATAATGGGATCGTAAAGTTTTTGTTGCGTTTTTTATCTGCACGGTTAAATTGAAGACCTATACCTACATATATATGTGTTATAACAGAATTCTTGTTCTCGTGTAGCTTAGTGTGTAAGATACTCGATTGACCGCTCAGAGTCCTCTATACACATTGCCGTGACATCCTCTGAATAGCGGACTACAGCCAGGAAATTGCACAAAATTTTTATACTTCCAAACTGGATGATAACCCGCTAACCCGCAATATTACACAAATTAGACAGCATAATGCCAGATTTAGAAATAAGCACACCCTACCATACCAGGCGCTGCTAATTTTCCAGCAATCATTATAGCCAATCTTTTACCTACTATATATAACTCTTTTTGCTCTACAATCTGTCCCTAAGAGCCTCACTTTTTTTCTTTAAATCTTTCCTGTCCCCCTCTTTGTTTTTGTTTGTTTCTTTTTGTTGTTTTTGTTTATTCTAAATTGTTCTTCCTAACCAGTCATTTTCGCCCAACTTCTTTGAATCTTAACATTAGAAAATCCAATATTCGACAGCTGGGATGTCTTGCTGTGGTAGTTGTTTCGAATGGTTTCGTTTAGTTTTTTCCCGTATTAGGCAACAAAATTTATTTAAGTGTCCACTTACTATTTATTTAAGTGTCCACTAAGTTTTAATTGTTTTAAACCTCTTAAATTAGATTACTGTTTTTAATTTGCTGCTCTGGCAGAAGGAGTTACAGTTTTTATTTATGCATCTTGTTTACATATATATTGTGTTTCCTACTTTTTAAGCTGAACCGAACCTGGCGTCCAGCCTCTCAATTTTTACGACACTTTGCGTCTCGAGGCAGTATTGTTGTATTTTCTTTGAATTATTAATAAAGTTGTTTTGATTTTGATACTTGATTAACAATGGATACTTCTGAGTTTTTTTTTTATACATTTATTTAACATCGGCCTATTTCCGCTACTGAGGCCTAACACCGACGCCTGTAGACGAGCTACCCCCAACCAGGAATTTTGCCGAACCTCTTCCCTTAAGAAGAGTAGGGATCTTTTACTTGCCTAACATTTAATAGACAAGGAACCGACGGCTTTACATCCCCTCCGAAGGATGGTATATCTCCTATACAACCCTCGCCTAAGGTTGTATAGCTTCCGCGCATACACTGATATACAAGCCGCTGGAAGATGTGTGAGGCGAGAACGCGGTTTCCGTTGAAATGGTCACCCATTCAAGTACTAACTGCGCCTGTCGTTGCTTTACATCACATACCGAAGTATGTACATAGTAAAGACGCACCTACGCTCGCCCCCCTACTTCTGAGTTCAAATCCTGTTGTACCTGTTGTATGTTAAACGTTAAAAATTTTCCATGCTAATTTTTTTTTTATTATTCCACGAGAGTTCATCTCTAATCAAATAAAATCGACTTTCGGACATTTAGTGGCCTGGTTATTTATCCAGTTGTCAGATGAATATCCACAGCCATTATTTTTTACTTATTATACATATATGCCTTCAATCTTTCATATTTTATTTCTTGCTAAATAAATAGTTAGACCAGACAATTTTTTGGTGGTATGGTGGTGTGCCAAATAAAATCAGACTTCTGATATATTTTTTTAAGAAACGTTCCGTTCTTGTTACCAGAAAATATAATAATAATAATTTTTATTAGCTCGGCTAAATTACAAAATACAAGTGTCACCTTACAGCATATGGCCACGCAAAAGAAGAGAAAATTACACGTGCAATATAGGTAATAATTCATTCCACAAACTACAAAAATAACAATAATAATAATAAACATAAGATAAAATACAATTTTTTAAATTAGCCATTGTACTTTCACATAGTCTGACCATTTTTGTTTGAACATATTTATATTCCATATATTCTTTATTTGCTATGGTAAATCATTAAAAGTTCTAATCCCTTATTTAACATGTTTTTACCCTCTGTACATACAAATTTTGATAGTTTCGTGTCGGGTAGTTATGGATATCGGAGACAAAAGTACAATGATCTGTTATATCATCGCCC
Source organism: Leptura quadrifasciata (assembly GCA_963675555.1). NCBI lineage: Eukaryota > Metazoa > Arthropoda > Insecta > Coleoptera > Cerambycidae > Leptura > Leptura quadrifasciata. The sequence goes on along the minus strand of OY776674.1, from coordinate 108,870,019 downwards.
GTAAAATAAATTAAGGTATCATCAGCGAACATTTGTATACTACATTTTTTAATCACTTTTACTATATCGTTAATATATATGATAAATAATATGGGGCCCAGTACTGAACCTTGTGGTACCCCTGAATCGACTGCACGTTTAACTGATGTCTGTTTTCCATATTTAACTACTTGAGATCTTGCTTCTAAATACGATTTAAACAACTGATATACCACTCCACCACAACCTAATTTTTTCAGTTTTAAAAGCAAATAGTGTTCTGCCAAATGTTCCAAAAGCTCTCTTCAGATCTAAATACACCGCACCCATATATTGTTTATTACCAATTGAATTTTTCCAATTCACTAAAACGCTTTGTATTGCTGTTTCACAAGAATTTGATTTCCTAAATCTGGCTTGATGAATTGTCAAAATTTCATTTATTTCTAAGAATTATTATTAACAATTGATCTTTCACTGTTAATTCTAAAAGTTTTTCATACAGAACTAACATGTTTATAGGGCGAAATTCACTGCATAAAGTTGTTGTTTTCTTTTCTTTCAATAGGAATACTGGTTGATTTTCCAATTTTTGGGCACTTCGCCTTTTTGAAGGGAGGTATTTATTACATGCAGTATATATGGGTGCAGTATATCTATATGTTAACTAATAAACACACGTTTTCACCATCTCCAGTTCATGGGATGCTAGGCCGACCATCCTATTTAAATTGTAATATTATTTAAGCATATCGCAGATATTAAAATTGATACTGGTTTAAATAAGTAGTTGCTTGTATTGGGAATATTTATTTGTGAACTGTTTGAGAATCATTGGCGTTTCTGACCCATCCAATGCATTTTTAGTTCAGACAACAAAGCGACCTTTGGGCCTGCCAAGTTAAAATATACTCGATTTTATTTCATTTTATTAATATTCATATTATGCGTACTAATATAATCACCTGATTAACAGAAGTCATCCACAACTAACAACTCATTTGAAGAAACACAAACATGTGATACTACAACATTTAAAGAAACAAAAATCGTTAATAGTCAATCAGCTAGTTGCATTAAGGTAGGTAATTTATTGTTAGTAGTAGATTATTATTTCATATCGACTATGTAATGACTATAAATGTTAAATATATTGTTTGAAATATTGATTGATTGTAGAGAAGTGGCTTAATGTAACAACTATTTTGTTTTAATTCAACTGGTATATTACTTAATCTTATTTTTAATCTAGTAGCACATCTAATAAATAATAAACACCACAGAAATTAGACAACCCTCAATTCCTAAAGGCAGAGGCGTGTGCGGAAAGGGGTTACAAAAAAAACCTGACTTACAACCATTTCCTCCGATAATACCAATGCCGGAGCCGAGATTCGAACCTGGTGGCATGATACCCGTGTGATTAATCGCGATTGCTACCTCGCGCCTTAACCAACGCAGCTATCGGCCATCTAATAAATGTATTGTTTTTGTTATTGAGCCTTGTTACAGTCTAGTTTGACAGGTTGACCGCTAAGGTGAATTCGAAGGCATCGCTCTGTTTTTGCTTCATTCTCTTCTCGTTTTTACTTAATACGGTGTAAATGCAATGATCGGTATCAACCATGGGAAATAAATGGAAATATAGTTCTCACAGATGGCTCTGTGATAAGTGTAAAGGAATTCTTTGTGGATCATTGATGGCGCCATCTATTGAAAATTTTTAGCAGTATTTAAAACATAGTGAATGCATTCTTAACAAACAGTCTTGTTCGGCACGTAAAACAACTCACATATTTCAGGCACAACAACAAACTCTCAACTTTGGACTTGCTGCTTACCTCAAACGAAGATCTTATCTCCACCATAGAGTTCCTCCCTCCAATTGGTTTAAGCGATCACCTAGTCATTGTTGCAACTTCCCAAGTTTTATGCAATAAAAATTCAGATACGGTATTTCCAAAGAAAAACTTCAGGTTAGGAAAATACAACATAATTGAACAGCACTTCCGAAATATGTCTCTGCCATTGACAAATATAATTGGTAGCTGGATCGAATTTGTTAGAGAACTTAAATATTATGAGGATCATTTTATCCCCGAATATAAAACAAAAAAATCCAAATCGAAACCATGGATCATGCCCGAGCTAAGAAATCTGATTAACAAAAAAAGGAAATGTTGGTATAAGTATCGAATTCACAGGAAGACTATAATCAAAAATGCCAAATTAAAATATGAACATGAGCTAGTAGATAACAAGAGCAATAAGCACTTCTACAGATATGTCAAAAGTACCTTGTAGTCTAGAGTCACTGTTTTACATGACAGTAATGAAGAATTAGTAAGTAACCCGGAAGTAGTAGCAAATATCTTTGCAAAGAAATTTATGAAAAGTTTTAAAGTGGAACCCAATACCACTTTACCGGATATTAATCACAGATCAAGTAAATACCCTGTACCTTACTGTAGACGTAACAGAAAATAAGGTGATAGGTGCACTCAAAGGCATCAAATTGGACTGTAGTCCAGGACTTGATGGTATCCATCCAATATTTCTCGCAAACATCCCTTCAGTAGTGGGGCACTTAGTGAACCTTATGAAACTGTCATTAAAGGAGGGAAAAATACCAAATCAATGGAAAACGTTCATTATCGTTCCAATATATAAAAAATGCTGTAAATTTAACCCTAGAAACTACAGGCAAGTAAGCTTAACCTCCATACCTTGCAAGATAATGGAGAAAATTCTAGCCAAAGAACTTACAACATTCTTTCTCGAAAAGGAAATTATTTCCGAGAAACAATTACATGGGTTTCTTCTGATCTCCAATCTGCTGGAGTGTGTTAACTCTTGGACATCATCAGTGGATAGAAATGAACCTATAGACATAATTTACTTTGATTTCAAGAAGGTGTTTGACCAGGTCCCTCATATCAGACTGATTCACAAGCTAGAGTTTTACGACATAGGGGGAAACTTGTTAAGGTGGATCGAGGATTTTCTGTCTGGCAGGAATGGTAGAGTGAGAAAAAAATAAGGGGAAAAGTGTCGCACAGCTATGGGAATGACAAGTGGAGTCCCCCAAGGTTCCGCACTGGGATCCATCTTATTTAATGTTTTCATTAGCGACCTTTTAGTAGGGTTAAACTCAGAGATTTCAATCTTTGCTGATGATACCAAGATATATAACAATCCATTAGCCCACTACCAGGAGATAGTTACAGACCTACAAAGAGTAGAAGAATGGTGCACCCAATGAAAAGGGGCTATTCATAAATTACGTCACACGAATTTCATGATTTTTGGAGCCCCCTCCGTCCTTGTCCACAGCTGGTCACATTTGTGTGACCCCCTCCCCTTATGTGACATCACATATTTTGTAATTTTAAATTTAGAAATTATTAAATGAAAACAGCACTTCCAAAATTATTTATATATTTCTATATAATCTTTTTTCATAAAACCAACAATAAATCAAACATTTTAGAAATTTTACAAAACAAGAAATCATATGAACGATACAAAATTTAATCATCTTTTTTCCGTGGATTTTGAACCCATTGGCCTTTCGGCATATGTCAAAGGCGGCCGACGTGTGACACCGTAGGTACATTGAGCGAAGATATTGATAGAGCTGGTAATAATTTAAAGTTTTTCGTTAGAGTTGAAGTTTAGAGTTTTAATACTTTAGATTTATACATGTGACGTCACGAAGCTTATGGCTCGTCCCCCCTTTGTCACACTTTGTTGTCCCCCTCCTTCCCCCTTAACTTGTGATGTAATTTATGGATGGCCTCAAACAAGTGCTGCACCACTCACATTGGCATTAATGATCGTTGCTACCAGTTTTTACTATGTACCACTACAATAAAAAACGTGGACCTACAATAAGACCTTGATGTTACTATAAGTAAAGACCTAAAATGGGCACCTCACATAGGAAAAATCATAAAGAAGGCGAACACAGTCGCTTAGGTCTCTCGAGCTTTTAAGGTCTCATCAGAATTTCTTAAAAAAATCATCAAGCCCATACCTGAATATGCCGCACCAGTATAGAACCCATATTTCAAGGACATTCATGAGCTTGAATAAACCCAAAGACGGATTACGAAACTTTCTCCAGCAACTTGTCACCTAACTTTTGAGCAATGCCTCACACAACTGCACTTGACAACCCTAACAGATAGGAGGCTTGGTGGTGACTTAATAGAAACCTATAAAATATTACATGGCCATTATTCAGTGGATTTGAACATTTTCTCTTTAAATATGGAGAGAAGACTAAGATGTCACAATTATAAACTAGTCAGCAGCAAATCCCGTGAACTATGTCGCCAGCACTTTCTCACTAATAGAGTAAATAGAGACTGGAACTCTCTATCGAGTGACTGTGTTTGTGCAGTGTTAACGAATGCATTTAAAAACCTTTATGATTCGTACCATTAATATCGTGGAAACCAAAAGTTTAAACAGTTTTTCCCACTAATTTAACACCATAATAATAATAATGATAGTTCTAACAAGTTCCAATATATGGAGCCACATATAACCCATGGCCGTGCTTGAATTTTAAACTACGAGACCCAGAAGGGTGAGAAAATATTTAGTTCGTATTGTAAATGATATTTATACAGTCTTTTCAAATTTTTGTATATTATTTGGATCTAATATGAAACAGAGGTACTTAAAGCACATGAGAAACATTTTATCGGAAAAGTGAATGTTTATTGTGAATTGCCTATGGACGATAAGTTTATAGCATCCCAGAGTTTGGTGTAAAGATAAATAATAAAGAATATTTGATCTTCATCCTGTATAACCATATTTCAATAAACAATGTAAATAATTGGTAATAGTGATTAATACTGTAATGTAAATTAATCTACTTATCTAATGTCTAAACGTTAATTGCGATGTTCTGTTGTTGGCATTCTTTTCTTCTTTTTATGGGTTTCTTCTACCACATGTATCTTCTGATTACAAATTCTACAAAAATTAATCAGTATATTGGAAAAATAACCTCTACGCCCATGGTGTTTATGTCAAAGGATCAGTCGGAGCCAGAGTTTCAAACTAATACAAATTATAACAAAAATAAGCATATAGTATTTTTCTGATCCTTCAGAAACTAAATCTGTTTCCTTTTAGGTTATGTTAGTTATGAATGCAATTCTTATATGCTGTGTATTTGTGTATTTAACATAGCAACATAACGTTGGCAAAAAATGGCCTCTGACTAATCCTTTGACATGAACGTCACGGGCGTAAAGATTATATTTCCAATATACCGATTTTTATTTTTTTTTTAATACATTTATTTAACGTCGGCCTATTTCCGCTACTGAGGCCTAACACCGACGCCTGTAGACGAGCTACCCCCAACCAGGAATTTTGCCGAACCTCTTCCCTTAAGAAGAGTAGGGATCTTTTACTTGCCTAACATTTAATAGACAAGGGACCGACGGCTTTACATCCCCTCCGAAGGATGGTATATCTCCTATACAACCCTCGCCTAAGGTTGTATAGCTTCCGTGCATACACTGATATACAAGCCGCTGGAAGATGGGTGAGGCGAGGACGTGGTCTTCGTTGGAACGGTCACCAATCCAACTACTAACCACGCCTAACGTTGCTTTACATCGCATATCGAAGTATGTACATAGTAAAGACGCACCCACGCTCGCCCCCAATATACCGATTAATTTTATTATTTTTGAGAATTTGTGATCAGAAAATATATGTGCTAGAAAAAAAATCTACTTATCTCTTTACGTTTTATAGGAATACACAAATGGCGAAAGATATGCGCATCAGTCACAGTCACATACTGGTAGTGAAGTCACGGTATCACAAGGTCCAGAAAAAAGGGATAGATATACTTGCCCGGCAGCTGCTCATAGACCTCCCTTCGTGAGAAGACCCGTAACGAGGGTAAGTAATGCTCAATCTAGGCTGAGACCTGCATTAAAATAATTGTCTAATTAGAACTACTGAAGCTTAGAAAAGTTATATGAGAATCTTCTTCAATTTGTTTGGTAGTTTTTCCAATGTAGAGAGACAACTCTACACGGTGTCCGAAGCATAGGGATGTTTTCGTATGAGGCTCCCATTTTATATGAATTAGTATGTTTATCTTCTACAAACACTTGAACACTACATTCAATTACACCATTTAGCTCGCGTTTCACAAACCAAGCATCATTGCCAGATGATCAGGAATGCAAAATTTCATAATTACTTCCACATCCAATGGAAGTATAGTAACGCAAAAAAAAACTATTTATTTATTTTGTTTTATTGAAATATGCTTAAAATGTCATGAAACGTCGAGATTTTATTGAGTGAAAAAAAATTCTGTCTGTAACTTTTTTTGTGCGCACGTTTACTCTGGAACCGTTTATGATAGTGACTTGAAATTTGGTACACTTATGTATTGTGACGAGATCTGGAACTAGATTATATTTTGATCTAGTTCCGTTGATGGGTTCGGGGGTAAATGAGGGTAAATAAGCAAAGTAGGCAGGTAAGAGTCCATAAAATTGCAATTTAGGGCTTGTACGAAAAGTCAGTCTCAAAAAAATTTTTGGCTCAGCCACCCCCTCCCCCGAATACCACCCCCACACTATTATAAAAGGGAGTAAAAAAATTAAACTGTGATTTAGCATGTATACAAGAACAAAACGTCTCAAAAAATTTTGTTGGCGTTAGCTACCCCCTCTGCCACCCCCACCCTATTATTAAAGGAAGTAAAAATTAAATTGGGATTTAGTATGTAAACGAGAACCAAGAGACTAAATTTTTTTTGGCATCAGCCACCCTCTCCCTTCTCACTATCACCCCCAATACATACCACACCCAAACTATTATGAAAGGGAGTAAAAAATTAAATCGGGATTTAGTGTGTGTGTATGAGAACCAAGGGCCTCTAAAATTTATTTTGGAATTAGTTATCCCCTCTACCGCCCCCATTGCCACCTATAGTTTAAGGGAATAAAAAATTAAATTGGGATTTAGTGTATATAAGAGAATCAAGGGCTTCTAATTTTTTTTTACATTAGCCACCCCTCTACCACCCCCACTTTACTATTAAAGGGAATAAAATATTACATTGGGATTTAGTGTGTATAAGACTTGAATACAAAATTTGGATGTGGAAATAATGATTCTTGGGCAGCAGTTTTTTCATGGAATTTTACATCCCTGGAGATGATTAACTGGTTTTCAGTTAAACGATAAAGTCACAGACAATCCTAAAGATGTAGTGAAACATTTTGTAAACTTTTTCGCTTCAACCACTGTAAACAAAGTAAAAAATCACTTTGGAGCTAACCTATCACTCACATGCACTTCCTGCGAGCTCATCGATCAATCCATTTTTATTTATCGAGTTACACCCAATGAAATAAGGCAGGTTATTATATCTGAATTAAAAAATAAACAAGCTTTCGGCACTGATGGTTTATCGACTAACTTTGTTAAATTTGCATGTGATTTCATCATTGAACCATTGTCTTTTGATTAATGCATCCTTTCAGTTAGGTATCTTTCTATCTTAAAAATAGCTACAATTATTCCCATCTATAAAAAATGAGCCTGAAAATTACAGACCAATACCCATCTTAAGTGTACTTTCCAAAATAATAGAAAGAATAGCATTTAATCGAATAATGGCATTTTTAAATTCTTTCAAAATCCTGACGGGTCTCCAACATGGTTTCCACAAAAATCATTCTACTGACACAGCCACCATACAGTTCTTGCAATTTGTTTATGAAGAAATGGACAAAGGTAACCTCATCATAGGATTATTCTTTCACTTTTCAGGAACGAGCCTTTGCCTGTTTTTTTATTGTAGAAAAATTGTTTAGGTAGGCATTCGCAGAATTCTTTTAAAGTGGATGATGTCTTATCTAACGGGCAGATCTCTTCATGTAAAAATCAATCAAGAGACTTCGGATGACCACGAAGTAAGCCTTGAAGTCCCGCAGGACTGGGTACTGGGGCCTTTCATTTTCTTGCTTTTTGTAAATGATTTACCATCATTCATGTCAAAAGATAATATCACCATGTTTGCTGACGACAACTCATTTGGCATATCTGCACCAAGCCTTATAGAGCTTCTTGATAGTGCTAGTTATGATGGAATTTGGGGAATATTGTGGCTTAAATAATCTGATATTAAACATGAGAGAACTGTGTGTAAATGTTTTTATTCTTATAATAAATTTTAACTTATTTATTTACTTTGTAATATTTCATCTAAAAACAAATCATGTACTTTCTTTTTCTTCTTGACATTCATATCTGCATTGTAGCAACTTAAGTGATTGTATATATAAATAAACAAATCTATTCAAGTGTGATGTGCAAGTGTTTAGAAGTTTTATGAGAGCGGTTGGTTCTCAACATATTGATTTGTGTAAAATAGGCCTCATACAAAACCACCCTCACTGCTTAAGGTTATTGTCTCCTCACATAGGAAAGAGAACTACAAGTTGAGGCAGGTTCTTCGACAGCTTTTCAAATGGCTTTTAATCTAATCAAGGACTTACTGCTTACTACTTGAAAGTTTGAATCATAACCGTGATGATTTTAAAATATTTCAAAAAATGGGCCACTAGCCTGTTAATTTATCCCGGTAAATTACTAGGATTCCAGAGCACTGTAAACTAACGTTTTACATTCGTTTTCAGAACTCAAACATACTTTCTGCGGTACTGTGCCTTGTCAAAGAATTGGATTATCCTAGTTTAGAGGTAGTAGAAATGGCAGTACGTTGCAGGATGGACGAGCTAGATGAATGACATAAGGATACATCTACAAAAGATGTTTATTCCGCACACGAGATTAACGAGTAGCTTTAACAATTTACAGTCTGAAATTTACTTACCCATATTATTATAGTATGGTATTAATCTATTAAGTTTTTTTAATTTATTCTTACCGATATTTTCCATATGTTTACCTCTTAGGATGACTGTTGATTTTGTACCTTAATAATTTTTTTCTAGAGTCTTTATATACATATGTTACATATATATATTAGATTATTCATGTTGAGAAATTCTAGATTAGTTAAGCAGTAGACCTAAGGACGGTGATAAATGAATATCTAGTTATAACTTCTACTTGAAATTGCTCTTTATTTTGGTTTGTGTGAATATCGCTCATCAAATTTTGTGCATAATGTAAATATACTGCCACAATATGTAGCGACATAGTTTTTACACATTGCTAACGTTGACTAAATATATCTAACATTTAATGGAAGCCAATCGAAACCTAATAGTGTAAGTTAAGAAAATATGTGAAGGTGCAATAATGGTTTTAATCAAATATATGAGTGTATCAATCTCCATTTGACACATCATCAGATGTTGACGTGAAATTGTATCTTGTGTGTTTGGACATATTGTGATAAAACTTACTAAGAAAAATTCGCAAAATGAGGTTATGTAAGAATATAATTAAGTTTTCAAAGAAATATTGACTTGTCAGATTCTTAAATATTTTGGAAGGCCCAGATAGATTAATCACAAAGTTAAAAAGGCTACAAGGTCTTCCAAGTGTTTGGTCCTGTGTAACTTCTTACACTACTCGTATGATTTTATCGATTCAGATAAGCAGTTTGAACAACCTGCATAATGGGGAGTGCCACTTTTGGAAAATTCACAAAATAAAAGAACTTTAAAAAATGTTTATACCGTATTTTATGATTTCGCATTAAATATAAAATTATGTTAATTATTATTTTAAAGTATTTGTGACATCATATGTAGTTTATTTATATATTATGACAACAGCATGCATAAATGTCTTGTTTATTATTAATTTTTTGCGAAATCAAGCTATTTTGTTGTTTATTTACAATATCTGTTACCAAGGTAGTTATGTTTACTAGTTGCTAGTTCTTTAAATTTGCCATAATGGAGCTTGGAAATGAGAAACCCAAATCAAATTACCTTTTTTTTGGCCCATTTCCACGTCTGAGGCGCGAGGACACGCATTTTCTTGAAATGGTCATCGTCTAACATTGCTTTACATTACATATCAAAATATGAGAAAAAGATAACCAACTTTATTTGAATTATAGACAGATCTCCTCCTCAAAATATGTGTATAGTAAAGAAGCACCTAAGCTACCCTAATCAAATTATCTTCCAGTTGTGAATTATGAGATGATTTGAAGTTTTTTTGCAATGAATAAAAATGACTGGTGAGTACCTGTTTTATAAAAATGTTTGGCCTATTATCTTATTAAACATCATCAACATTTATCAATGACGGTGTAATAGCGAACCTCTTCTGAAACATTACTCAAAATGCACAAAAGTTCATCTTTTAAATTCGTATTTTTTGACTTATATAAATTTTCAATGGAGCACACCACTTTTTCATAATAATGTACAAAACACTTTTTGCACTCTTTTTATTCTTAGCCGAGGCAATGAAGCAGAAAAATCATTAACTCTTCTAAATCCTCAAGAACAGATCGGATTTTGATGATTTTTTAAAAAAAATTTCGTTATATTCAATTATCCAAAATCACAAGCATGAGAGTGATGGGACAGATAATTCTTTGGACCCCAAATTTAAAAAAAAAAATTAAAATTTAAGGTTTTTATAATATAAGTTCGGTCGGGGTCACTGATTATGAATACATTTTCAGAAAAAATAATTTTCTTGAAATTTCCTCCAAACTTTCCGAAAATTTTTCTGAATTATACAGGTTTCTTTATATATTTTTATCAAAATTTTTGATATTAACCTTTTAACTGCTGAAGATGTATATGTACGATTTGTGCAAAACTGCTTTTGGCATATATATACGTTTTTTCTAAAGAAACTATTTATTTATTTTTTGTGCAAAATATTGTGTTTTAATATAACTGCTTATTATTAAAGTATTTCTAGATTATAAGCCTATAAAAAAATTGAAAAATTTGTTGTTTTTTTTCATATAAATATTACCATTATGGGGGTATAAATATGAGATGGGGCAAAAGTGCCGCATGGCGGGCACGGCTTTGAAAAGTAATCCCGCAGTGAAAAGGGTAATGCAGAGGTGTTTCTTGAATTACATCATCACAAATAGAGCTGAATTATAGAAAAATCTTCCAAATATTTTACTGGAATTTGAAAATTGTGAGTAATATTTGTTCCGAGAGAATTAGGTCTAGTGATTTTTTGAGATCGCTGATTACGAATTTCCATATCAGAATAAGATTTTATTGACAATTTCCTAGGAATATTTGGAAAAATGTGGAAGTCCTTATTAAGGAAGCTTTTTACAAGAAAACCAAATCTACAAGATTTTTAGGACAATAGATGGATATGGAATAAATAAATATTCACCGAATTTGAGCATGATAATACAAAAAAATATTCTGTTTAATAGTCATAGACATTTTTTTACGTACATCTAAACTTTAAAAATGATTCAAAAGAGAAAATAAGATCGTGACAATTTTCATCCAAAGGACCCCACACCTTTTAGATGTATTTTGGCTTTCACTCCCGGGACCTAAAACTTGTTGCTGTGCTGTTCAATAGTCTCTATGGGCAAAAGAAATTCAAAGATAGGATTTCGAGATATTGTGTTTACTCGTCCCATTCATCAATACCATTTTTTCCTTATTTTTCCTTCCACATTTTCCTTATGATTATATATTACCATGAATTAATCTGCATGTATTATTTATTTATCTTCGCATCATCGCCATTTCAAACCTTGTCATCAACATTGCGTTTTTCCGTCACATGGGCAGTACACATTATATATTTTGTATATTTTTGGAAAATAAACCATTGCCAGCAGCTAGTGTTTACATGTGTGAATGCTTACCTCTCAGGACTCGCTCAAGTCTCATCTCTCCACTCAGTAAGACAGCTATATACCAAAGCAGTTCACAGATACTAATATTATTGGGCATAAATATTTTGTTTCTCATAACAAACTGTATATGCTCACTAGCCATCTTCCCAGTGAATATTAGTGATTCTTATGTCTGGGGTGAAAATCTTTCTGATTCGCCCATTTCGAGGTTCCGAATCATAAACATATAGTTTTAAAAGCTATTTCAAAGGAAAAAATGGTATTCACGAGCGGGAAGATAAACACTTTCAATGGCCAATGCCTCGAAATCCTTGAATTTTTTTTGGCCATAGAGACTTGAACAGAACTAGCTCTGACCCAAGTTCCAGGTCCCGGGAGTGAAAGCCAAAACATACCTAAAAGGTGCGGGGTCCTGTATGACTTGAGTCTTTATTGTCATGTATCAGTGAGTGGTTGTTACAGTCCACTGCAAACAGTATATGCAGGTGAGTGATAAAATCCACTCATTATACAGCAACATGCTACTACACCGCATCAGTTTCTGCAAGAATAAAAAATTGTCTTACTTCCATCCCCATTACTTGGTATATTGATGAATTACTGTTGAACTTGCAAATACAGTCGTTTAAGATGTTGTTTGGCCGCATCTTCTGATGCTGGTAGCTAGAAAAGTAGTGCACATGTATTTTTAGAAACTAAAGTGATGAATCATTTGTATCCTTAATTCATTTAAATCATTAGCTCTGCCTATGCTGTAGAGTGCAAGAATACATTTCATACCAGCATTAAAAAGTTGTTCTTCATCTTGATTTTCAGTCAAAAGTTGCTGTTGCTTCATGTAATTTTTTGTCATAGTCAAAAATGTTCACAAATTTACTTTTACCCTTCCTATTAAAAGCAAATATAGGATCATGTTCTGTGCCCGACTAGTAGTCTACATCTAATACGTTCATGGTCAAATCAAATATCTGTTCTATTGCCAGATTAATGTTTCGAGCCTTGGAGTCATTTTATTCTAAAAAATTAATTGTATTAACAAAGAATTTTGAGCAAAATCCTAAAATACATCTTAAATATTTTTTTTTTTTTTTAGTTCTAATGATACAGGAATTCATTTGTGTGGCACTCCCCATTCTACTCATGTCACTTGAAAGACAAAGGTTACGATTTCGCCAATACCAAAGCTTGAGAACAAAAGAAAATTGATATGAATCGTTAGTTATTGAAAAAAATACTATCTATCTTTAAGGTAACAATATGTAAGAGAAAGAAGTCGGATAGGGAAATATTTATTATTTTTTTGTCATAGTTCATTCTTTGTTTATCAAGAGTTATTTTCATTGATTTTCCTTGGGCCCCACTGACGTCTATATACAAAATTCTTGCTAGATTCTTGGGGCCGAGGGGGGTTGCGCTCACATGCACTCAGGCCTTAAGAGCGGGGGCCCATTGTGCTACCGCTGCAGATAGTAGCATTCCTACGGGACTGCTCATTCCTTGAGCCAACCAACACTTGTGGTGAACTTGACAGGGAATCATATATGGCAGAAGTCTTGTTGAAAGAGCAGGGCAGTATCACAACATATGCTCAATAGTCTCGCCTTCTAGATTACACCCTCTACACTAAGAATTGTTTACAGTTCCCAGGGCATGAAGGTGCTTATTTAGTTAAGGCGTGCAATTTAGTCTGCCCCTTTCAATTTTGGTGCTAATTTGTGATAAGAAATTATTTAATTATATTTAAAAAAGAAAATTGAAACAATGGGAATATTCCGTTATGTTTAAAAAAAAAATAATCAAAAAATAATTGATACTATAAAGGTTTGTAAATGCATAAATGTTTTTTCTGTACCTAACTTAATTATGGAGATTGATGTGCAAGATATTTGTCAAAGGTGTATAAGGACCAATAATCTATGTAAGACAACTTAAAACTTTTAAATTTTTTCTGACCACATTTAGAATTTCAAGAAACAAAATAGATTTGTCACAGGTAAAAAATTTAGTCAGTATATGAAACTTTTCTTAATGAGTCATCTTTTTAACAAGGAAATTTTAAAAATAAGTAGTGGAAATCTAATAATGAAATATGCTTCATTTAAATACACTAATTTTTAAAGTGTTGTCCACAGTAAACCATAACTTAGGTAGTTTCCCCGACTAATGTTTTTTTTATAACAAATATCGATCAATAGTTAATGTATTGTGTTGACATGATGGCCTAAGGTAGAATGGTATAAATCTGAAAAGAAATTACAAGTGCAGCTAAAACGAATGGTGGCTCATGATATATTCTATTGTTATTGTTCTAAAAAGTTTACCGTAGGGGGCGTAGTGCTCATAAAAACAAAGGACCAAGACTATCTCAATTTTTGAGTTCGTCAGAATTTCTATAAACATATTTCAGCAAAATTATTCATGGTATATTTTTTTGATTTTAATTAGAACACTGAAAATTGTGTTTTGGTATAAAAGATTTTCACCTTTTCATATAAAAAGAACTGCAACTCAGGTATGGATTATATGCTCATCTTCAATTGACCAAACTGCCAAAACAGTAAGTCTGTCCTGTCGTTGTACTTCTCAAAAAAATGGGCTCTTTTAATGTGGAGAAGCTCCTTGTCAACAAAGTCGTACAAATAATTCCAATAATTTATATTTCCCTTGAAAGTTCAATATTTATTTATTCATTAATGGGATAACCCCTTTAAAATACAAGAATAATGAAAAAAGAAAGACTTAAAACTAAAAGTAAAACTAACAAGTGTAATACTATAACTCATTTACAGCACATTTAAAACTTTGCAAAGAGTGATTAAAAAAATCTAGCTTAGTATTGGCACCATTAGTAGACTGTAATATTCTGGTCATAGGCCGATAAAGTAATAATTAGAAGAGTGGTATTTAATATGAAAAAGAGACTTATCTCTGGTGTTAGTTGATTTAACACTGAAGTTCATATTTTGAAGGAGTTCAGGACAGATGTAATTTTTATTTATTTAAATACAAACAACAAACCATCTCGGGTCCTCCTGCCACTCAAAGATTTGATATTCAAAATGTTACATACCTCGGTATTATCCAACAGGAATGGATTATACAATTTATGTGATATACATCTCACAAATCTATTCTGAACTGATTCGATTGATTGAACGCAGTATAAAGCTGTAAGAATTGTTTCCCAATTCTAAAAATAAATACAAGCATTTTGCTTAGCCTTATTAGTGACAGTAGATATATGGTTAATGAAACATAGCTTTGTATGAAACAAAATGCCTAGATCTTTTATTTCAGTAACCAGTTTTAGAGAAATATATTTAAGGTATAATCGAAATCTACCGAGGAACATAACCGATTAAAGTTCACACAATAGCATTTGTCAGTATTCAATTTCATACAGTTTAGTTCACACCAAATAACAAACCTATTCAAGTCTTCCTGAAGTAGCAAACAGTCAGACTGATTGCTTATATCATTAATAAATAAATTGAAAAGTAAGGGGCCACAACGGCTATTTTGAGGAACACCAGAGTGAATCTCAATGGTATTAGATAAGAAATTATTGATTTTTACCCATTGATTCCGTCCTGTTAAAAAGCTTTCAATCCATGCAAGTAGTGAGCCACCAATTCCCAAAGAACCTAATTTTGATATCAGACGTTTATGATTAACGGTATCAAATGCCTTTGAGAAGTCACTATTAAGCCTTTTTGTTTTATTGAAATTGAAAGGGACCAGTTTAAAATTATTTCTAATTTTATACTGAATTTATGTCCATATTAGTACAATCGAATTGATCATTTGCCGACAACTTTCCAGGAGAAATTTTATTGATTCTTATGTATTTTGACCTGATTAAGACAAACATGTCTTCTCCAAAAACCAAGCGGAGCCTCCGAAGTTATATGCGCCTTTCTGATGCACTTTTCAGAGAATTCGAAAAATCTGTGTAATATATTGCATTTTAGTATCGAAACGGAATAACAAAGATACTGGCTTGTTCGCATATATTGAGTTGTAAATAAGAATTAAAACACTCACATTAAATACTGTAGAATGCTGAGGAAACTCCCTAAAGCAATTAAACTAAAAAATCAAAAAGTTGCGTATGACTATCAACTGTACGAAAAGATGATTCCATGGAGGTTGAAGGTTGCGTTCTATCACCCTTTAATTAAAGTGACCAGACATTGTCCGGAAAATTAACTATCCCGCATTGTAACGGCACACAATTAAGCCACCGACAACCCTTGACCAAGTTAATCTCTTGAAACCTTTGTTGGCTCACTAATACGTTAAATGAATGGAATTGCAGGTAGCAGTCAACAACCTTATAATTGCAATGTGATAATCTTTGCAGTGTATTTTGAAAACGAAGCATTATTGCAAAACTTTACGTGATATATGGCGGACACGGGAACCACCCCTTTATCATTTTTTAACTAAAGAATAATTGAAGTTAATGTTGACTGATCATTTATAAAATATCTTGACTTTGCATAACTCTGAATATACACAATTTTTGTGATAGTAAATTGCAATTTAGCAAACGTAAATTCCCCTAGTAAAATATTTGTATTGAAATTTTAAGTTTTCATTATACTGATTGGAAATAATTGCTGAGCAAATTGTAATACAGTTTTATCCTACTTTCTTGTTAATATCAGATAAAATATTTTATCAATTTTAAATACGTGAGACCCGGAAATAAACAGGTTATTAAATTTTGCAAATTAAGGCGTTACAAAATAGTGACAATTTTATTATCGAAATTACCTGGGGCAGCATAAGTAACCAGGTATCACCCAACTTTACGGTCAGCTCCTCAATCGCTCATTTGGGAGAAGCCATGACGTGGTGGAAATTTACACTTAGAAGACGTTGATGTACGTCTTTGATCAGTCTCCAGGCATAGTAGCTGAGCCCTGACCTGGAATAAAGGTACAATGGTTTGCAATATTTTGTACCACTCATTGTTTTATTAAAACACTGGAGAACCTCACAGCTCGATCAATGGGTCAATTCTTAAATTTATTTTTCCAGCTCTTTTATATGGTTAGCTCATGAAAGGGGATTGTATGTTTTTCTTCGTTCGAAGCATGTTACAGAAACATATCTTGTGCATCCACACAGCCTAGCTCTCGCCATTCCTACGTCTTCGCAGCTGTGTTTTATAAACGACACCCAATCTACCCCCTTTTTAGTTACATTAACACAATTATTAAAGCGATAACCGTCTAAAAAGTCATTCCCAAGGAAATTTCTAAACATTCTCGCCACCTATTAACTAATAGCAGCACTGCCATATATGTTGCAGTGATTTTAATTCTCAATAGTTGAAGATTTGACAATGGAGTGGTCAGGAAAAATTTAAAAGATTTATAATTTGGGGCCTCCCTAGGTGTACTTTAACACATTTCATGGTTGTGTTTACGTGTACTATATCATTTAAGTAATGGAATAATAAAATACAATTGTTTACGAATTGATAAAAGCTTGCCAAAATATGTATATTGTATCGGCGCGACTTTTAATCTATATAATATATTTACATATAAAAAAATTCCCTCCTTTTTAGACTATGTTTACAAAGTCTATTATTGTTTTACACTGTTAATCTAGTCTTTAATTTTAACATATTTTAACTGCTCTTTTTATGACTTGCCTTAAGAAAATTGATTACTGCAGTGCAATGTTTTCATTAAATTAATTGATAATTTGCCTATGTTGTTTTATTTAATAATTTTTTTCAATTCAATCATCGACACCAGGATGTTCATCAAACTTGTTACACTAACACCATCAATCCGGAAATGGCTGAATCACAGGTACATGGCACCCATTAGAAATTGAAAACTTTTTTAAAATTACTGCGATGACTTTACGGTATACGGTCGAAATGGTGACCGTCTATCTCAATGCACTTTTGGATACGTTTTCTCATAGATCTTCTCACTCTACCAAAAATTGCTGGATGCTCACGTATTTGCTGGCATCTTTATTCTTCGATCATATGAAGAAGAATTTGTTCATCGGGCATAGGAACAGTTTAAATAAGATTTTAAATGGCCCCATAAATAATAATCCTTTGGATTAAGGTCTGGAGAACTGGGTGGTCATGCAACCTCCACGACCTCAATAAAAAATCAGCCAAATTTATAATTTCTAGTGGATTATATATTAAATGAATACGGAAGCAAGAATTTAATAATAGTTTTTGAGAAGTAGTTTTTAGTTTCCAAATTATAACGTTTTTCCATACAATGAACATTGAAATGTTTTTAAAACCATTGTTTACACAACTTATTTGAATATTCTATAGCCCTGTTTAATGCCTAGGGCTACACTATATTCAGTCATTGATACACACCACAAGAAACAACGAATCTATGGAAAATGTGACCGCAAACATCCATTGATGGATACGCACTGGAAGAAGATTTAAAGAAAAGCTTACAAATACTAAACCTCCAAATTTTGTAAAGAATTTTGAATAAAAGATGATAAGGGTAATAGTTGTGTATTTCTTCAAATAAAGACATTTTATTATTATTATTAAAAATTGTTCATTTTGGGTTATTTCTATTGACTTGTTCAAAATTCACTTTTCTATAAGTATGGTCCTATGTAAAAAAAACTAGTATCTCCAGACATCACGTATAGAAAATACGAGTAAAGTAAAGTAGGTGTTATAGGGGCATGTCAACAAATTATTTTTTAATTGTGCACCACTACTTCGTTTCGCATTCATCGTCAACCACATGAAGCATTGTCACCGAAATTTAATGCAGTAATACTATTTCTCCTGATAAAATAGAGTTAAATGTCTGTTAAACTGTTGCTAATTCTTTAATAAATAAAATACCACATTACATATAAACAAAAATATATTTAATATTTACAAAATTTATTAACGAGTTCTCTTCCTCTTGGAAGATGCAGAAACTGGACCAGGTAAAGGTAACTTCAAAGTAACAATATTCTTATCTTTCGTGGAACTAAAACCAAGAACCCTAGAAATCTCCAGACACTTCTTGCTGCCCAATTTTAAATCTTTGCCAATCGTTTCAACATCAACTTCGTAATCTAAGCTGATTGCTACTAATACCAATATATAACATAATGCTTTATCTTTCATATACATTGGCCTTGTCCTAAAAAAATAAACATGGATATGGCATTATATAGGAATATATTAGATCCAAACTGTCAAAGTAGAAATAAAAATTAGATTGTTAAAATATGAAATACATTTTTATTAATTACAAACTTTAACAGGTGAGGGTGGAACTGCGCACTTTAGTAGTTGAGATGTTGGAGATGATTAAGGGCCCGTTTTTCAATACTCAGTTAAAAGCACGGTGTAGTACATTAGGTGGTCCGACACACGGCACTTGCCATGTTGATCGACAGCTTCATAAGTGCTTGGTTTCTATTTCATTCAGTAGATGGCGCCCGGAATATTCCCCTGCAATTACATAGGCATAGATCATGGTATAGATAGACGGATTTACTTTGATGCATATAATGTTGTATATATACACAACTAAACGGCAAAACGAAAAAGAACGAACTAAAAGACTCTTTAAATATAAATAAAACAAATCTACAGAGCATTAACTATTGTATGTATGTAAACTGTATTTCTAAGATTTCTATGCGTAAGTAACGATGAGACTTTATTTGTCCAGCCATTTATTGCATTACACGCAACTAAACACTTACGAAGCCATTCGTACGAGTCTTATCGCATCACCTAATATACTACACCGTGGTTAAAAGTGTTTGCTAAGTAGCTAGTAGTTAAGATTAACTGTCAGTCAATGTTCTAGTTAACTTTTGGCTAGCGAATTTATTACAACGATGGGCAATCCTGACAGCTGGAAAATCAAACTTACACATGTGCTCATAGCTTATCAGCATAAGTGTTGACGTTCAGCCCTATTCTGTAACCTATAAATACTGGCACGATTTGGCGGGTGACAGACAGTGACAGTGTTTTTATGTAAATAAAATATATTAAATCGTTTTTATATAGTCGTGTTTGTAGCAAAGTACAGAGCTTTCAATAATGATCACAGGACACGTGATTTTTTAGTTCATCTTTTAGGCTTGTTATGTTTTAACCATGTCAGAACCTTCCATACTAAGGATATTTTAATTCGTATGTATCTAAGGGTGCGTTTTCAATTATCTTTGCTGACGGTTTTTCTCGACGACGTTACACGAAATCTCGACGGAACGCACGGTTTAATATGCCCAGCGGAACCAATAAGGCAACGGTTTGTCTACGCTGAATATTTAGCGCCGTACAGTCTTCTTGTAGGCATATCCTAACATTTAATTATTTATTTTAATCTGTAATGTCATATCATAGACACTAGTGGTGTTTTGGTGGATATTGCATAATTTTCAGTTCTTCACAAGTTTTGAATTGTTTTAATTATTATTTGAGTACTAATCAGTTCTTTTCAGAACTATATAATTTAATCTACATCAGTTATCTTCTGATGAGTAACGATAGAGAGAAAAAGAATGTTAGGTTAAGTAATGTTTTTTAAATTTTATTCTAGTTCTGTCTTGCAATGGTTTTTACGCCAGAGCAAGATGCCTTAATTTTGATGGCTCATTTTCGAAGTGGAACTCGCAAGGAAGATAGATCATGGAAGTATTCATTGCAATCATGCATCGAACAATTTATGGAAAAATTTCCTGACGCAAATATTCCATATGACACATTTTCAAATCGTAAATATGTACTCGTTGATCGTTTTGCAAAGAAACACTGCCTTTGCAAGGCAAAATCCACTGGTAGGCCAACTGTCTTAACTGAAGTGGTTATGAACGACGTCCGAGAAAGAATGAATCAGAACCCGACAAAATTCATACCAAAGTTGTCCGCTCAAACAGGTAGGTACTTTTACACTAAATTTTTTAATTACTGAATACATTACATATCATTTAAATTTAGTTTCTTGAAAATATAAAATATGAATTTCTTTAGTGAAAATTGTTATCAACAACTAATAACGATACCTACTAAAACTCTTGTTTATATATAAAACCTGAATGCAAATAAAAAAATATATAAAACTGGGAATCGGTTCTCTTCAGATGTCTTAATATAACTAAACGACAAATCAACGAATTTTTTTTTTTTTTTTTAGGTCTCAGTTGGAGCAACCCATAAAGCACTCAAAAAACTTCATTTGCATCCATACAAGGTAACCGTTGTTCAAGAACTATTACCCCCTGATTTTGAAAGTTGAGTAAGATATTGTCGTTGGATCAACGGAAATTTAAATTACAACAATGTATTTGATTTAACCTATTTTCCTGATGAAGCGTGGTTCCACTTAACAGGTTATATCAATAGTCAGAACTACAGGACATGGGCTACAGAAAACCCTCACACTTACGTAGAAACAAGTTTACACCCCTTAAAAGTTGGTCTATGGGTGGCAATATACAGAAGGCCAATTATAGACCCTATATTTTTTCGTGAAACAATTAATGCCCAAATGTATCAACCTCTTATTTTAGAGCCATTTTTGGCACAGTTGCATGACGATGAACTGCAAGACGGTTATTTCCAGCAAGATGGCGCTACTGCCCACACAGCAAGAGCTTCACTTGATTTTTTAAGGGAGTTTTACAATGACCGATTAGTCAGCCAGGGACTACGGCCTGCACAGTCTCCAGATCTAACGCCCTGTGATTATTTCTTATTTGGACACATGAAGAACAATGTTTTTAAAAATAGATTACATACCATTGACGAATTACAAGAGGCAATAGAAAGAGAAATCCGCAATATTACTGCTGGTCAGTTACAGAGCGTATGCGAAAATATGAAACGAAGAGTCCATGTATATTTAGAAACTCAAGGCATTGGCATTTCGTATTAAAATGTATTAATTCATATAATTTAAATCTCATGTAACAAAAGTTGTTATTATGTTTATTTACTATGAATTGTTTGATTCAAATGTTTATATTCATGTTTGTGGAAATAAAGATTATTTTGAATTAGGTGTAATAATTTATTTCTTGCGAAATTTTTTTTATTCAGATAAAGACATCCCATTTAAATTTGCTTTTAATATTAAAAACTTGTTCTTGAATTTGATGAATAAATGAATTATCATAAATTTTTTACCTTTAACTAGAACGCCAATGGATTTAGGGTATTTCTGTTTAGTACAACACCATCGTGTATAGCTGGTTGTCTATATTTTTGCGATCACGTGTTCTGTGATCATTACTGAAAGCTCTGTATAAGTTGAGTGAAAAATAACATAAAATAGGTATCAGTTCCAAATCAGTAACAAAATGTTCCTCTTTGCTGGGTAATTATATAATACAGAATTTATATCCATAACACAAGAGATAATACCGGTCTGTGATGGTCTCAATTGTATGTTCTATCGGTTCCAAAATTAATAAAACTGTCTCTTTTCTCAAACAAAATCTCATGAAGAAATCCACATCATCAAATTCCTTAAAGGGATTGTTTCGTTCCCTTACGACATACGGCCTTCTCTTATATTCTATAAATTCTATAAACTCTAGTTCATCATCACTTACAAAATCAAATGCTTTTCCATATTATGACCGTTTACTATTTACTTTGAATAAAACTTAAAAACAAATATGTTAGGTTAAAATCAAAGAAGGTAAACAAATTTAAATAAAAATAAAAGCATTACCATAGCGTTACGCATGCGTTAAGTATATAGCCATCAGTTAGATTAGCAAACAGACACATTCAAATGTCAGCTACTTTAGCCGAGAATTTGACTGGTGGTTAGGTGAAACTGTGGCCTGAAAACACGGCTTGACTGGTAGTTAAGAGTTAGCTGTTGGTTAGATTAGCTTAATTGAGCATTAAAAAACCGGCCCTTAATGTAAATGTTCATGTGAACTGAAAAACTGAAGAATAACTAAAAAATGATAATTTCTAAATTTACACCATTAACTTATACTGCCCTAGTTAGTTAAATCGTCCTATCTACATTTTTTTTATTTTCTGGGTTCCTATCTATATTGGTAAATCAGTATTATTTATATCTATTTTATTAAGTTGGAACTTCCTAACTTGATATCCATTAATTTCACCTAAATACATTGTCCTATGTGTAAAATAACTGCATTTACTAACATAAATATGTTTTAACAATTTGTAAGTCATGATGATTTAACTAGGGAGGGCAGTATAGTGGTGTGTGTGAGTTGGGCGAACTTGTAAATATTTATTTCCCCCCTTTCAGAGGATGCTGAACACGATGGCGCTGGTGAAATTTCTCTTTGGAGTTGCGTAACCCCCCAAAAAACCACCCCCAAAAGCTTATCACATCTTTTCCAAAGGTGAAACTTATTTTCGAGCATGCTGAACGCGCAGGTGATGCTGAATGTTTCTTCCAATCCCTTCTAATGGCTAATAAACACCCCTGAAAGGGATGAAAATCGTTTTTTTATATATCACCGGCAAAATATATGTAACGCTCGGTTTTCGAGGATGCTGAGCACAGTGATAATGGTCAATATTTCCTCCGACCCCCTCCAATTCCTCTAATGGCTAATAAACACTCCCAAAAGGGATGAAAATCGTTTTTTTTTTATATCAATGGCAAAATGTATGTAATGCTCGTTTTCAAGAATGCCGAGCACAGTGGTGATGGTCAACATTTGTTCCGACCCCCTCCAATTCCTCTAATAGCTAGCGAACACACCCGAAAGGAGTGATAATCATTTTTTTTTTATATCACGGAAAAAATTATCATAGTTCTCTTCGTGATTATAATTGTCTTTCACTGAAAAAGATAATCGTGTACTTACAAAAATAGGTCTATTTTATCATTGATACGTACAATTTATTTTATTACAAAGAATGAAAATGAAAAATTTAACTAAATTGTTACAGTCACTTTCCTTACATGAAAAATAATAGACGTTATACATAAAGATAAAACATGTTTACATACATTTTTTTTCATTCATACCTTATTTACATTAGTTTAACCTTCATCTCTTACAAGTAAAATTACATGATAGATATTCTTCGAAGACATGAATTTTACAGCTGATATTTTACAGAAAAAGATTTTCACCCCTTTCGGAGGTGTTTATTAGCCGTTAGCGGTGTTGGTGGGGGTAAAAAAACATTCAGCATCACTACCGTGTTCAGTAACCTTGAAAACGGGCGTTTTATGCATTTTGCCGGTGATATATAAAAAAAAGATTTCACTCCTTTTGGGGGTGTTTATTAGCCGGTAGAGAGATTGGAGGGGATCGGAAGAAAATTCAGCATCACCACCGTTTCAGCATCCTCAAAAACAGAGGGAACAATAAGCTTCACCGGTGGAAAAAATGTGGTGTTTAACCCCTTTTGAAGGTACTTTTTGGCCGTTTGGGGGCTGCGCAACTCCAAAGAGAAAATTTACCAGCACCATTGTATTCAGCATCCTCAAAAACAGGGGAGGAAGGTACTCTCGTTATATAGCAAAATATTTACAATTGTTGGCTTTTTTTCTGACTCGCACACTCCACTATTATGGACTCAGAGAGAATATCTGTTCCAAAACATTCCAAGCAACCAGAGATACACAATAAGGACAAAAAGTGCGCCAAAGTCATACACAAAGTGTGGTTTCTAAAGGTACAGTTTGTAGAACAGTGAGCCACGTATGGCGCACAGTCAGCCGTAAGCTGCTGATGTGAGTTGTGCGCAAATATGGTTTGTTAAAATAATATATTGTGCATGGTTGATTTGCTAAGGTATATATAATGTGTGAATTAAATTGAAAACAACTTATTATTAATAATATATTTATTATTAGAAGAGGATGACGAAGATATGCTGTTGTTAACATATGGAGATCGAAATAAAAAATAGATGAACTGTTTTTTTCTCGAAAAACAGAGAGAACCTATGACTTAACCCTACAACAAAGTTTATTTGAAAATAACACAAAATTCTGACAGTATTTCAGACTTTCCTGGGCGCTATTTGAGATTGTTTTATCAATCACATGAGATATTACGAAAAAACCATACAACAGACGCAAATGTTTTTATTCAGTGTCCGAGTTTTTTCTTTAGGTTAAGTTAAGTCAAACTTATTTTTTATCTCTCTTTGTTTTTATCTCTAGCTATTGCTATACAATTTGTACATAAGCAAAATAAACGAAATTTAAATTTGCAGTTGTCCTATTTTTTCGGAAGAAAAACTAAACATAAGCTATTCCTTTCCAGATAATATTTTTTACTTGATACAAAAGTGGATTCTGATGAACTAAATCAATATTTCATCTTCATGACAAGAAAATTTCCCACTCATATTAGAATAATTTGTTAAAAACCAAATATCGCCCAAATTGTGTGAGCTCAGACTGGCGACTGTGTTCTAATCCAATGCATGTTGATAATGGCGCACAGTAAGCCATGAGTTACGCACGCGCTTATCTATGCAGACTCTAACAAACCATGCTCATATAACAACTAGAAATATATTACAGCGTGTGTGAGCAGTGCTTGGCTGACTGTGCACAATGCACAGCGCACTGTCCTAACAAACCGTTACCTTTATCTACACATAACTTTATGTTCAATTTCAGAGATTAAAAAATTTAATTTTAAAACTTAAAACGTAAACATTTTTGTATTCCTTGTATATTTGTAATAAGCAATTACAACTAATCTTGTTCTTAGTTAGAAATTAGTTAAAATTGTATTTGTACTATTCTCCAACAATTTCTAATAGGATTACGCAAAGAGTTCATGTGCATCATATGTCAATGGGAACTATTTAAAAACCGGAGCAGCGCAAGCGATCTTATGAATTCTTTTATAGCTATCAATATGCCTGTCCGCTATCTAGGCTACATGAATCTTCCATTGTTTGACAGCCCAGAAAATTTAATTTTCTCTACAGACTGAAAATGGATCCCTTATATATTTTGGAGACAAAAAAGTCATATGATACCAAATCAAGTGAATCTGACATTTCTGCTATTCAGCTATCTGTCAAAAAATCTGGTCGTACTTATTTATACCCCTTAAAACACCCATCAAAGCCCGCTCTTCTAAAAGTAAACAGTAGGAAGAGCATATCATGTCATAGTGAAGTTAGTAAAAGTGTCAAATTGCCCGATCATGCAAAAAAGTCACAGAAGCTCCTTTCCACCTTCCATTGAATAGTGACATGTGAAAAGCTCGAGTTTAAGTCACAAAATGCACATTGCAGAATATATTAGATGTATCTGGTACATCAAAGAAAATTAATTCAACATCGGATGATCACTCTGATTCCAGTATCAAAATTACCCGAATATCCACATTACTAAACTCGGGTGCTCTCATTATTGAGAATGTATTCAATCTTTCCATAAATTCCATCTCTGAGCCGATTGCTAAACCACCACTCTAACAGTGTGAGTATACTATATTAGGGATTAATTAAAAAGTCCTTGACTGCAATGAAACATGCAACAAAGAAAACTGCAGCTTTGAATAATCTTTCTCCATTGTAAACAAATCATATGCAAGAAATTCGCAAGTATCCACCATTTATTGAATGTCTTTTCGGGTACACGAAATTGAAAGGAGAGAACCAACCTAAGATATTTTTAAAATCGCAAGTACAGACAAAGTATTTTAACTTTATTCGACATTCGACTTAACTTGTTACAATTACGAAATTTTATACGTACATTTTAACTAAAACTATACAGTTGAAAAAAATTCTCCATAATTTGCTCAAAGCGACCTGGTTTATAAATCAAAAAAGGTGAGTGCAGTGTCATTATTTCATTTGAAACCGCATGTTTCACTGTTTAGACTTTTTTTAATTCTGAAACTAGATAAGTCCAGACCTGAGTAAAATCCCACCACCGGCATCAAGCAGTGTTTGTAAAGTGATACAAAATACACCCTCATATTACATTGTCTCTCTTTTCCTCAGGTACATGGTAAAGGATAAAACGCTAGGACTGTGATTTGTTATTTTACTCTCTATGAGGGGCATTCACTGGATGTTCTCTTTTCTCTTTAATAAGACCATTACTTTTGATTTGCATGAAGACGGAGAATACCTATAGCTTTCTTTGTTGCACGTTTTATTGCGGTCGTGGACTTTTTAAATAATCTCTACTATGATATATACGGTATTGGCAGGTAAAAATAATAAATTGATGCCTATGTAAGATAGAAGAGAAGAGAAATGACCAAATGATATGCTGAAATGAAACAGATTTAACTTACACTGTTGCCATTTTTCTCTTTAGCAGATGAAAAAAAAACATGCTGAACTGCATCAATGTTAGTTCAAATTTTGTGTACCTGCTAGTACTGTACAGGCTTTTACTGAGAGAGGGAGTGTACTACACAGACTTCTTTAACACTGAGAATAGGAGGACAAATCTGGATTCACATCCTGGCTCTTCATAAATGTTAACTATCTCAAATCATCTGAATGCTCAGACATGAATGGATGATTAGGTGCATTAGACACAGATCAATAAAAATTATCTCAAACAGCCCTTAAAACTCTTGGATCCTATTGCTGTAATTTTAAAACAGTGTGGAACTTCCAAAAGGCTCTAATCGAATTGGGTAGGGACAACAAACTGACTCTGGGCTGGGTGCCTGGCCACTCTGGGCTGGAGGGCAATGAAATTACCGATTCTCTAGCTAGAGAGAGCATGGCAACAAAAGGACCCCGCCGCAATCTTATGGGAACTGGCTCCCAGTAAATTTGGTTGGGCTTCACATGTTCTATAAAAAGTTACAATTTCCGCAATTAAGAAAAATTAACAGTTTTTGAGTTATGAGATCGTATTTTGTAGTTGGTGAGATACCGATTGAACTATCACCCGGTGAGACACAAAAAATAAACAGTTCTGGACCTCTATTCTGTGAAAGCGTGATAGCACATTCCCGTGAGAAGTGGGCGGAGTTCACTTGAAAATGTATAAAAGTCTATTCTGTAACTACAGAAGTGATCACATCGTGCGAAAAATTCGTGAACTTACTTCTACTGGTAAATCATGAGGGAATCCGCCAGTTCCCCGGGAGAACGGCGATCCTAACCGTACTTTTAAGACAGTTTGCGTGGGCCAAAAATTATTACTGTCAAGTCTGTGAATCAGAATGGACATTGCGGATTTGCTCATCGCCAATGGTAGTAATATTATAATTACTCTTTTAGTTTATTATAATCAAATTTTTTAAAATATTTATCACCAATAACGAGCGTATATCCTTACGGAATTATTGATCGATGAAAAATTATTCTGTCACCTTTTACCTAATTTAATTAATGACATGTGGGACATGACGATGACAACAACTGAGCACTGAACAGCTGATGCTTTTGCGTTAACCTAATTGGTTGTAAATTCGGCCACTCTTACTGGATCCCTTCACTGCACTTACAGAATACAGTCTAGGACGGTCGGGTGAGATGCATGTGATGTGAGCTCTCACTTCGCACAATGAATGCTCACTTTCCCCATAATTACAGAATAGAGGTCCTGGGGGAGGGGAGACTTTACAGTCATGTTTTTTTACTTAAAATCTGGATTTTCAAAAGCCACACAACTCATCTGGTGTGAAACAGTTTTGACTTAGCTGTGGCAGTTTTAAAACAAGCAAACATTAGTACAAGGAACCACTTCTTAACTTTCCGCTAAGCATTCAATATAAAACAACAAACACTTCATGAAATTAGATAAGACAGAACAAATTATTTAAAACTTACCATCTACTGCCAGTGGTAATAGCATAATTATCCAAAATGTGCTTATTAACTTCTGCAGATTTCTCACAGGCCACAAACCTTTTCGTTATATTTTTCATTGGAACATTCATGAACTTTACTAGGTAGTTGACATATAAAAATATTGACAGTTTCTGAAGTTTATCCTCATGAGAAGAAGAAGAGGTCAATATTCGGGATATACCTGTAGAGGCCAACGGCATCAAGCTAAAATGATCGTTAACTAATCAAACGGTGCGAGAAATGGTGTCAATTGGCCAGTACCTGATTATAAGAATTTCTTTCAATATGTAAAGAGTAAATAAAAAATACGTGTCCGTTGTTTCTTCATTAAATAAATACACAAAAATGATACCACTCAAATTTGTAGGATTACCCTATTATGTATATTCCATGCATGATAGTATTGACCAACTGACTGACCCAAAGAAGAAATTGAAATAATAATGTGCGATAAATACAACGATCTTACCCATATTCCTCTATATCACCACCATCAATTATATTGGAAGCTTCACTAGATAATGCATCCAACACAAATTGTGGAACTAAATCTTCTAAATTATAAACTTGGTCTCTTGTTGATGCATCTCTATTGATTTTTGGTCGGTAAAGATTATCATTTTCATCAGGTACTACATTCATATCAGCTTCATCTATTGTAACATCTGCAAAAACGTAAAAAATTAATGAGGATTTTACAAATCACTTAAAAGCAATGAATGGTCAAAAGAAAAGACTATTCTTATTATTTTGTTAATATGACAATGGGGTATTCTCACTCAATAGAATTAGATAATTTCTTTGGAATATCTTGAAGTTTCATAATTAAAAACTGTATCAGATAGTTTTTTTCAGTTACTGACTTCCATACAAATAATAAAACGAGTATGAGTATTGTGAAATGCAATGTCGCCCGACTCTTTACAGATTAATTAATAACCTTTGTTATTTTGTTGTATACTATGCGAATTTCTTGCAAAATATAACATATTTATGTATTTGAATAACAAATTGAAGCAATGAAGAATCGAAAAGATATATTTTAAATGTGGGTATAGTTGAAGTAAATAGTTCCCGAGACATAAAAACCCAACAGAAACTTTACGACTTCATTAAAATACTGTTAAACTAGTTGTAAAAGTAATTGCGCAACGGGTTGCACAGGTACGCACTATATCTGAAATAAGCAACTCAGTCGTTCAATTTGAACAGCGCGTTACGGTTGTCGTCTTGTTTACGTTTTATTTCATTCAGTGAAGTTATATACAGTACGTTTACAGGTAGGTGAAATTTTACTGTGTTTAAACGTATTTTATGCAGTTGTGTTTTTATAAATATTTTGGCGGGTAGTGAATATTCTGAGATTTTTTGTTTACAAGTGTGTGTGTGTGTGTAGTAAAATAATATTGTGAAAATGTTTAGGCCTTGGGAAGATCCACAACCAAGCACCAGCAAAGAATGTCAGGAAGATGTGGGGGATGGTAACGGTAAACAAATTACGAAAAAATTTCTGCACAATATTTACACCCACAGACTCAAGAAATGGTTTTAAAAGTGTATAAAAATATAAAAGAAAGTGAATGAGAAAAAGGAGCCGTGGAAAAAACGGTCTACTTAATAGAAATTCCAACACCAAGTGTTTATAAATTAATTAAGAAAGGCGTACAGAAACGAAAAGTTAGATCGGACAAAGGAACATCACGAACATTAGATTCGTCTATGATGAAATTGTTAAGAGATGCAATTTATAGCAAGTATAAAGAAAATGAGATACCAACCGTACAATCACTACACATATGGAACTGAGAAGAAAAGATTCTAGTGTCAGTTAGTGAAAAAACACTTCAGTGAAGATAGGATTTAAGTTCAAAATGATTGATAAAAGAGCAAATCTTATGGAAAGCAGCAGAATTGTACGGTGGCATATGGAATATTTGGAAGTTATTAAAAAATTTCAAAATGAACAACGACCAATATATTATTTAGACGAAACTTGGTATAATACCCATGATACAGTGAGAAAAGGCTGGACAGATGGCTCAAAGAAATGTAAAATTGATATGCCTGCAAATAAAGGAACCAGATTGTGGATCAGAAACTGGATGGGTGCATAACGGCCTCAAATTAAGTGGGAAAAAAAATGGAAAATTCAAACGCGCTTACCTTTATAGGTTTTTAATGTGCGTCGGGTGTCGGGTCGTTTGTCATCAAACATACCGCATGGCCTGCAGCGATAATAATTATGTCGTGAAGTTTTTGTTGCGTTTTTCATGTATCGAGAAGTCCTTACTTGGACTATGTACCACCATGTTAGAAACATAAGCTGTATTATGCCTTTTAAATGCAGAAGTTTAATAATATTTATTGCCTGACAGAAAAAAAAACAATTACAGGACAACTTACAAAAATGTAAATATTACATACACAAAAGGTGTAAAAAACCATGTAATCTGACGTATATAAATAATAATAATAATTTATTTTATTCATCATAAATTATACACATGGTATAACTTATTAGACTAGTCAGCGGTAAATAACACACAAAGATAAAAAACATAAAGATAATAATAACAATAATAAAACATACAAGTATAACAACAATATGACATACAGTTCTGAATCATATTATTAAAATATATTACATTTTAAAATTAAATATAAAACTAAGAGTGTAAATATTCATCTACATATATATAATAACACCTTTATTTGCCCAACAGGATATACCCAATAAAAGGACAAAAATTACACAATTTCAGAATAATTACAAACTTTACAATAATTGGAGAGGTTACAAAAAATTACAAAAATGACTTAAAAAAAATAAAAATAGAATAAAACAGTTTATGTTTAACACATAATAGACATACACATACATACATACATACTACATATACATTTCCATACACCCATATAGCGCATTTGTTTGCAATAAAAAAAGTTTCGTATCAACCAATAACAATACAAGAAAAGCAAGAAGATATTACTTAAAACTGTCAATGGCAACTCTCATTATCTCATCATACGAATCACAATTGATATCACATATATGACATATTTTGCCACACATTACATTTACGGGACTATTTATCAATACATAGATTCTAGAATAGGAACAGTAAAATGTGAAATTGTGCCTTGAATTCGGCTGTGGTACTAGAAAGCTTAATTGAGATAATAAACTCGGAACACCTATACGTTTTAAGAATTTTCTCTGTATATTTTCAAGAGAGGATATATGACAAATGTAATATGGACATCAAATAAGAAATCCATATTCAAGTTTCAAATAAATGTATGAAAAATACAGCAGTTTTATGGCTTGAATGTTATTGAAATTTCTACAGTTTCTGACAATGAATCCTAACATTTGAACAGCTTTAACGGATATGTTGTCGATATGCTCTGAAAAGCTTAACTTTGTGTTAAATGTAATTCCAAGATCTTTGACTAATTCAAAGCGTGCCGGTGTGCTTCCATTGATCTTGTAAGCGAATGCTAAATTAGATTGTTTTCTTGTAAAAGTTAAAACCTTACATTTAGGGCCAGTCTTTTCAACTCTCATTAAATTTATTTGGGAAATAATTGCCTCGGCTACAATTGTATCAATAATCATTTCCACAGGATTTATCTGCTGAATAACTTTAATGGGAGATGAAAAGACCGGCCCTTAGAAATATTAAGACTAATCTTATTGCAAACACTCCAATTATGTACTTGCTGTAAATTATTTTGCAGTTTTACACAATCCTCTAAAGTGTTGATGCTCATAAAAATGTTCTTCAAGTCATCCATGAAAATGAGTTTTTCGCAATCAATCATGTAAGTAATATCATTGATAAATATCGTGAACAGGAGGGGCCCAAGGTTAAAGCCTTGAGGCATTCCTGAGGTTGCATTGATGAATTATAACCATTAATGGAAACAAATTGTCTTTTATTAAGGAGGTACGACCAAAAAAAGTGTATTAAAGACATAGAAAAACTGAAGTGATCTAATTTAGCTATGATTATGTGATGGTCTATGCGATCAAAATCCTTTGAGAAATCTGTATAAATCACATCCACTTGGTCCACCTTGTCAATAGCCTGAGAGACAAATTGTGTAAAGACAGCTAAATTGGTGACGGTTGATTTATTATTAACAAAGCCAAGTTGCGTTGGAGAAATTTGAAGCGCGACAGAAGGCTAAATGTGATTATACAAAACTATCTCGAAGACTTTAGCAACATTGCAAAGCAGGGAGATCGCATCATAATTTATTACATCTGAAACATCGCCACTTTTAAAAATAGGCCAAATTCTAGCTAGTTTCCAAGTAGCTGATTTTTAAACTTAAGTTAAAAATTGAGCATAAAGGTGCAGCTAATATGTTTGCGCAATCTTTTAATAAAAATGATGGTAAAAAATCAGGTCACGATGTCATTTTATTTTCGAGCTGTTTTATTGCGACTTGAATTTCAGAAATGGTAATGTCACTTATGTTTACAAAAATATTGTTGTGGGTTTCCTTGTCGCTAATACTATTTGCGTCGGGAGAATTTGGCAAATATATATTTTAGAAGTAAGATGCAAATATATCTACAATCTCCTGTGGTGTGTCATATGCAGCACCCCCAAATTACATATTTCCCGGTATATGAGATGCATTATTTTTGGACTGTCCAAAAATTCTTTGGATCGGTTTTAATCGACTCCTGTGTAAATTTCGTAGGCATTTTCGATTTGCAGTTTAATTAATCCACTTAAGCGTTTGTACTCCTGAAAATATTACAGTTTTACATTTTTTGTATTTATCAAATTGTTTCGATTTTTGCCGAATATTACTGATTATTCGGAAGTATACCATTTAAGATAGGTTGTCTTATAAGTTTTATAAAGTGGCACACGAGCATCTATATTTTACTATAAAAATATTCTACAGATTCGTTTACATCAACAAAAGTTTCCAGATCTGACCAATTAACTTCAATTAATGAACTGTACAGTTCAGGATAGTTTGCTTTCTTGAAATTATACGCCTTTTAAAATTTGTTGGCAAGAAGACTATGAAGGTAAATATTGAAAATATATTAACAGCGCTGGATGATAACTATCTTCAATTACAACTGGCACCTGATCATGAACAATTTCACATTTTATATTCGAAAATACCAGATCTAATAAGCGACCAGAGATATTGGTTATATTATTGTATTGGCTTAAATTGTAAAATGACATAAAATTTGTAAGACATTTACTTTTACTGTCACTATATTTCGCGTTCACAAAAAGTGGTGCATGAAAATCGCCTAACACAATTAAATTGTTTTCATATATAAAATCCAAAAGCATCAAAAAATAGATGAAAAGTTTGTTGATCGATATTTAGAGGAACGTAAATAATAAATATGTAGAATGACAGTGCATTTACAGCCTAGTATGTCAATTGTAACAAAATTGTTTTCGAAATAAACCAAGGTTAATATCTTTCTACTCTTACATGATACTTAAATGCTAATAATACTCCGTCATCTCGAGAATTATTTGTTACATGAAATTACGGTCACTTCTATGTACACTATAAACATCAGTTGGGAATAATTCACAGTCTTGATAATCTGGATGAAGCCATGTTTCACTGACAGCGATTACATCGAATTCGCCTTGACTTGAAGATGTAAATAAATAACTTTTGAGTTTTTGTATTGATGCCTCGTATGTTTTGATAGCTGCATGTTATTTCGTGGGTATAGTTAGCTTGCTGAATTTTCCGTAACAATTCTCAGTGTTCCGTTAATATACTTAATTTTGGTATTAATATGTCCTGCGTTTTGTTCAGTCAACTGATGCTTTAAATTATTGTATAATTTTAGTTGACGCTTAGTTCTGTCGAAAGAAATTGATATTGTCTTGTATCTGCAATCTGTATATCATACAGGAAATTTTAAGAACGATGTAAATATTAAACATAATCACATAAGTATAAATAAAAAATAAATTAAGCAACTATTAACTAGTTAATACTAATTAGAAGGGAATACATAGAGAAAATTGGTATATTTTATATCATTAAGTTATTAAGATGTGGTTATGAAACATAATTATTAGCAACACAAGTGAATTAATGATAATTCATTTAGTGAACAGTGGTTAATATCACATAAATTGGATATTTTGTTGAAATTGTCACACATAAAATAAAAATAATATATATATAAAATTTCAGGTAGCATCTTTGCACATGTTCTAGCAAATATATACATATTATAGTGAGGGTGCCATATCAATCCACCATATTCCAGTTTAGAATGCACTAGAGAAAACGTGTTAAGGACCTTTATGTCTGTGAAGGTTTGACAGTTTCGTAGCATGAACCCTAGCATCTTAAGTGCGGATGCAGAAGTTAACCTAACGTGTTCGTTCATTCAGATGAGCTTATAATCAAAATAAATTCCTAGATCCCGTATTAAAGTGCAATGTGATAGCTCAGGAAAATTAAAGGAGTAGT
Organism: Leptura quadrifasciata; assembly: GCA_963675555.1. NCBI lineage: Eukaryota > Metazoa > Arthropoda > Insecta > Coleoptera > Cerambycidae > Leptura > Leptura quadrifasciata. Next base: position 108,834,926 of record OY776674.1, on the reverse strand, counting down.
TATAATACACCGGATCCTCTTCTTCGTGCAATCATAAATCGCGGCACTCAGGCCTAGTGGCCCATTGTGCATCCGCTAACTGATCAGTGGATGTCCCCATCCAGGCCGGACTCCAGACCGAAGGCCAGAATCCTTCCCAGGGGGGCATTCCTTACCTCCTCCGACATAGGGAAGCCTATACCGAAGTGCTTGTGTCTCAAATTCATGAGACTGGGGCATGAGGTTAGGAGGTGGATGGAAGTTTCCTCCTCCTCTCCACAAAACCTACACTCGGGGTTGTTAACCACTCCGATGTCGTGCAGGTGTTTCCTGAAAGGGCCGTGTCCAGTCAGGAGACTAACCACGATCCTAACTTGCTTTCTGCCTAAATGCAGTAAATGTTCCGCCCTCTTCGGCAAGGGTCCTGGGATGAGGAGCTTCCCTTGCCGAAGTCCTGGGCGGGAGTTCCAGAGGTCCACAAACTGGGAGTGAGACCAGTCTTTTATTGACTTATTGGCGTTTGCTTTAGGGTAAGCCAGTGCTGGCTCCGAGCCCCTCAAGGGCTGTTGAGAACCCTCTCTGGCCAGAGCATCTGCCTGCTCATTACCCTCAATGTTACCGTGCCCAGGCACCCAGAGAAGCCTGACCCAATTGGATGAGCCAAGTTCGCAGAGCGCCTTTTTAAAGTCCTGAACCAAAGAAGATTTGATTTTATCTGATGCCAGGGCCTTGAGGGCCGCTTGGCTGTCACTACATATATATATATATATATATATATATATGTGTTTGTTAGAATATTCCCTGCGGATATTCTCCTGTACACAGACCAAAATAGCGAATATCTCGGTCTGGAATACCGTTGCGGATTTACCCAGAGCATAGGTAAATTTTGCCCTGGGTTTCTCGCCATATATACCCGCTCCGGAACCACCCTCAGATCTAGATCCGTCCGTAAACCAGACGATATCGGCAGATCCGAGTATATTCCCGATTGAGTACCAATCCTTCCTTTTCAGAATCATGACCTTAAAGGTTACTGAGAAGGAGAACACGGGAGTTATACAATCACTCCTGGCGTCCAGAAGTGAGTGAGTTCTCACCGTGTCGGATAGGGCCCTAGTGTGCCCTAGCCGTTCTCCCTCTTCTTTCCACTGACTTCAGCCTGTAGGCCGCTTTCCGAGCCTCGGCCTCGATCAGCACATGAAGGGGCACAAGATTCAGAAGGGCCTCCAGTGCTGCCGTGGGGGTAGTGCGAATAACTCCCGTGACTCCCAAGCATACACCGGATTACTTTTCTTAGTGTAAGAACAAACTTTGCACTTTGACACATTCATGAGGTGTGTTTTGATTGTAATGGGGTAGTGAAGCGCAAGTTATAGCTTCTCCTACTCAATTGTTAACCTCACCTTCGCGATGAGTTCAATTTGAACTTGGTGCACCCTGTTTTCACTAACGAGGCTCTAACGACCGAGTAAGGGCGGAATAACCCTTACCTTTTGCCGTGAGCACATCCACCTTCTCACGAAGAGTGCGGTAAAAATAACCCACCGCACACAAAGGTTGCTTTTGGAATCGTTTGGTTACCCCATCGTCGCAGTCTCCTTCTGTGCCATGGGACCACACCACTCGCCTTCCGCAACCGAGCTGGTCAGTTGCATACCTGCTCCAGCTAAAACTTCAAATGCAGCTTCGTTTTCAGTCGATTAAGGCTTAAAAAAATGATGGAGCGTTCAAGTGGGACAAAATCATCCGGAGGTAAAATATCCTCCCGATCGGATCTCCGGGGGAGGGTGCCCACAGGGACACCTCATCGAATGTCGAAAAAACACCGACAAGTTAAATCTAACAAAACTAATTCTTTCATCTACGGCGCTTGGAATGTTCGTACTTTGAACGACAGCACTCGCACCGATCGGCCTGAAAGAAGAACTGCTCTAATAGATAGAGAACTTCACCGACTTAATGTTGACATTGCAGCTCTCAGCGAAACTCGATTTTTGGAGGAAGGCTCTCTCACAGAAAAGTACTACACCTTCTATTGGAAAGGTCTTCCCACCAATTCAAGAAGACAACATGGAGTAGGATTTGCCGTTCGGAATCAACTTGTATCCAACTTAACACAAGTACCACAAGGCCTATCCGAGCGTCTAATGCTGCTACGCTATGAGCTATCAGATGGCAACGCGGTAAATCTAATAAGCGTCTACGCTCCCACTCTGGATGCAAGTCACGAAACCAAGGAAAGCTTCTATCAACAGATGGAAAAAACCCTCTGTAAAATACCTAAAGACCGCTAACGGTCAACTACTCCTAACTAAATGCGCCGAACATGATCTAGTTATAACAAACACCATTTTCCGACAAAAGGATAAATTTAAAGGCACGTGGCGTCACCCCAGATCAGATCACTGGCATCTACTGGACTATGTTATCGTACGTAGGAAGCATCTCAAGGACGTCCAAATTACAAAGGCGCGCATTGATAGCGAATGTTGGTCTGATCATCGTCCTGTTGTCTCTAAAATGAAAATTGTTATGAGACCCAAACACCGAAGAACTCTAGTAAAACGTAGACTCCGTCTCTGTATTAGTAAATTGCGTGACCAACAAACTGTCGAACAGCTAAAGCAAAAAGTTCAAGAGAATTTGAGTGCACTAGAAGAAACCAATTCTGTAGATGTCGCTGCTACCTGGACACAAATTAAAGACAGTTTAAAAAGTGCGAGTGAGGAAATTCTTGGCACTGCAGCAAGTAAAAAACAGGAGGATTGGTTCAATGATAATGAAGCTTTTATACAAGAACTTCTTGACCGCAAACATATTGCCTTCCAAAGCGCTATCAACCACCCCAACAACTCATCAAAAGCAGAAGCTTTTACCCAATCTAAGTATGAAACGCAACACGAAATCAGAAGAATAAAGAACGAGTGGTGGGCAAGCAAGGCCAGAGAAATTCAAAAGTACGCCGATTCACACGACTACAGGAATTTCTTTCAAGGAGTAAAAGCAGTGTACGGCCCCAGTCGGAAAAATATGTGCCCTATTAAAGATTTAAATGGAAATCTCCTCAAAGAAGACCAGGAAATAAGAGCCCGATGGAAAGAACACTACTCTAACATTCTTAACCAGCCAGTCAAGCCGATCACGATATTATAAATCTTATCCCTCAATATGACACCTTCGAAGACTTAGATAAACCACTAACAACGGAAGAGATCTTAACCGCCACTGGGCAGCTAAAAAATAACAAATCTCCCGGCGCTGACTCACTCCCAGCTGAGATCTTTAAAGCTGTGTCGTCAGAGCTCATATCCTACCTCAAAAAACTCTTTGATGTCGTGTGGGAAAGTGGTCAAGCTCCGCAGGAGTTTCGTGATACACTTTTAATCAACCTCTTCAAAAACAAAGGGAGCGCTGCGGACTGTGGAAATTACAAGGGTATAGCTCTCCTGGCTGTTGGAGGGAAGATACTCACTAAAGCGATGGCAAATAGGCTAACACCTGTTATGGAAAAGTTACTTCCTGAAACACAGAGTGGCTTTAGACCAAACCGAGGCACATCGGATTTAATCTTCACACTTAAAAAAATTTCAAGAAAAAGCACTCGAACATCAAGGAGAAATTCACATGGTCTTCATTGATTTAACCAAGGCGTTTGACTCGGTGGACAGAGAAATGCTCTGGAAAATTATGTTCCGCTTAGGTATCCCTAGAAAATTTGTGGAAGTATGTCGCAGTCTACATACAAACAACAACGCCCAGGTTATGTATAATAATGAGGCAACCGAACCTTTCCAAACCCTCACTGGATTTAGGCAGGGATGTGTCCTGGCATCCCTACTCTTTAATTTGTTTACCACTGCTCTAACAATTATTGTTGACAACAAACTGACACTCAGAGGAATAAGTCTCAGATACCGTTTTGATGGCGGTCTCTTTAACATAAGGCGCTTTAGAGCTTTCACGAAGACGCACACGATTCATTTGTGATCTCCAGTATGAGGATGACTGTGCACTTTTAGCCTCTACGCCGGAAGAGCTTCAAGAACTTTTAGATGTGTATGCCCAGAGCTATGATTCCTTGGGACTTAAAATCAACATTGGAAAGACTAAGATTATGTCAACTCCTCATCAAGTGAACCAAATAGACATTACACTTAACGGAAATTCTCTTGAAGTAGGCAACGTTGTTAATGACAAAGCAAACATGGACAGCGAGATTCGCAATAGAATTAACGCTGCATCTAGAGCACTCTGGGGAGTTAGAGAGAGAGTATTTGACAACCACGACCTTGCTTTGTCAACGAAAATGGCTGTCTATAGAACAGTTGTCATTCCAACACTGCTATATGGATGTGAAAGCTGGGTCACTTACCGTCGTCATGTGAAAGAATTAGAACGTTTTCAGCAAAGACACCTCAGAAGTATGATGAAAATCCGTTGGTTCCATCACATATCAAACGTGGAAGTACTCAGGAGAGCAAACAGCCTTCCAATTGAGGTGCTTATTTCAAGAGCACGCCTAAGATGGGCAGGTCACGTTCATCGTATGCATGATAACCGCCTTCCTAAATGTACACTTTATGGTGAATTGCTAAGCGGTAGAAGAAGGCGTGGCGGTCAACGAAAGAGGTTCAAAGACGCTCTCCATGAAAATCTAAAATCCTGCGGTATTGCAGACGAGCAATGGGAACAACTTGCAGCGGACAGGACCGAATGGCGAAGGGTTGTGGCCAGCTATCAAGGAAATGTTGCTGCAAGAAGGCCGAATCCAAGACCTAACCAGGTCTATGTTTGTCCTGACTGCGGTCGACATGTGCTCTCCCGAATTGGCCTCTATAGCCATAGTCGTGTGCACCATAGATGAATGGGAATTACAATAGACTACACCTTTTACTTGTTTTTTATTGTACACAATTTATCGACTGTAACATTTTTATACTCGGACTCGAGTAACGGCTAATAATAATAATAACCAAACTTCTACCAGATCTATTCGTGTCTGCAATTGAAGGCAATCATTTATGTTATTTACAACTGCATATAATTTTAAGTCGTTGGCAAAGAGAAATCTAGGTTATTAGATATTACTTGGGTTATTTCTACTAGACTTGAGAATGTTGACCGCTTTTGTATAAAACCAATCTGTTGGGGTGAAATTAGCGAATTTACTGGTTTTTTATTATGGGCATACTCCTCCTAGTTTCCAAACATATGGAAATGTACAAGATTTTAAAATTAAATTAAATTAAATTAAATTAAATTAGCAGTAGTGGGGCTAGAACATGTGAACAGTCTTTGACCGTATTCGGTCGTGGCCAGACATCAGTTTATTTGGTAGTTTCTTTATAACGACTATTACATCTATTTCATTAAAACTACTGAGACCTATGCAAGGAAAATTTCCGCAGTTTACAATATTTGAAGAAGTATCAGAGCCGGTGTGCACACGCTGTGAAAATAGTCCGTGAAACCATTTACTATGCCCCTGGGGTCATCATAAAGTTACCTCGTCATAATTTTGCCTGGAATTCTAGTAGAACCTATTTGCTCTCCTATGTAAGACCAAAAATTTTCGATGGAAACATTGCCTTCAACTGAGGCAAGGTAATTGTTATATGCTATGGATATTTGATTTTTAACTAGTGAACGAAGCCTTGAAAATTCCTGATAATATAGGTTATTAAAACATAATATTTTTAGTCGCAAACTCCTCTATAAAATCCTTATTTTTCTATAAGGAACGTAACCAGACTGCAACCAACAGCTACTCTCCGAGCTATGTGCCCCGCCGAGCGCTGAATTACAAGTTACAAGTCTGGCGCTTTAAGTGTAATAATTGCATATTACCCTCAAAACGCTAATGCTTCGATTGCAACAAGCACCAGCCGAAAAACTGATCCTACTTAAAGGAGCTCTCTTGCCAGCCGTCACACACCACTTGCAGACTGCAGTTTCGAGCTGTTGGCTTTTGTCAGTGCAAGGTAGGCATGTGACGACCGGCACGAGGATCCTTTGACTATTTGGTACATCCCGGTACTTTTACAATAGCGACCTGTAAAATAGTCAGCAGGCGCCACCTAGCGGTCCAGTGTCTGTTGCAATCGAAAAATAAATAGCCTGACTGGGCTTAGCAAAGTTCAAATGTGCTTTTAGAGGGCGGAATATTAAAACATAATATTTTTAGTCGCAAACTCCTCTATAAAATCCTTATTTTTCTATAAGGAATGTAACCAGACTGCAACCAACAGCTACTCTCCGGACTATGTGCCCCGCCGAGCGCTGAATTACAAGTCTGGCGCGTAAGTGTGTAAATTGCATATTACCATCAAAACGCTAATGCTTCGATTGCAACAAACACCAGCCGAAAGACTGATCCTACTTAAAAAAGCTCTCTATGTTTTAATATTCCGCCCTCTAAAAGCACATTTGAACTATGCTAAGCCCAGCCAGGCTATTTATTTTTCGATTGCAACAGACACTAGACCGCTAGGTGGCGCCTGGTGACTATTTTACACGTCACTATTGTAAAAATACCGGGATGTACCAAATAGTCAAAGGACCCTCGTGCCGGTCGTCACATGCCTACCTTGCACTGACGAGAGCCAACAGCTCGAAACTGCAATCTGCAAGTGGTGTGTGACCGCTGGCAAGAGAGCTCATTTAAGTAGGATCCGTCTTTCGGCTGGTGTTTGTTGCAATCGAAGCATTAGCGTTTTGATGGTAATATGCAATTATTACACTTAACGCACCAGATTTGTAACTTGTAATTCAGCGCTCGGCGGGGCATATAGCCCGGAGAGTAGCTGTTGGTTGCAGTCTGGTTACATTCCTTATAGAAAAATAAGGATTTTATAGAGGAGTTTGCGACTAAAAATATTATGTATTAATATTCCGCCCTCTAAAAGCACATTTGAACTGTTTGATTTTTTTATATTTTTTATGGTAGTGATTTTTAATTTGATTTTGTTTTTATTTCTATAGTGTACCATTTGGGATACTTCTTAAATTTATTACTTTTGTAAAGAGGTACGTGTATGTCTAAGAAGGAATATAGTTTAACCATAAATGTGCATAGTTACCTGTAATAGTTTTTTCTAATTGCTCCTTTACAGTGTTAATGTTCATTTTCAAACGTTCCTGCTGTTCTGTGTGTTTCTTGGATTTCTTCGAACCAAACTGTTTCCTTAATTCTGAAGCTGAATTTTCACTTTTACTAGTGGATGTATTTAACAAGACCTTTTTATCTAATAGAGGAGACACAGTACAGCAATCAACTTGTATCAAACGAACCTATAAATCAAGTTAATATGGCTATTGCTAGTAGTTTTTAAATGTAATTGGCAGGTTCATATTTTAGAGCCTAGTAAATCTACATTTTTCTAAGTAAATGTGGGTTAGATAATAAATTTTTTATAATCGTTGCTTACCTTGACAGACATTCATTTCACACCAAACAAAGTGGTATCCCTTAAAAATAAATGCCTGTGATCATCCAAACAGATCGTTACTTCAGCATGACCCGACCAGAAGATTATCATCAAGACACCTGCTGTTAACTCATCAGTTGACGATTTACACAGGAATTAAACACGTAGTTGTATTTTATTATTATTGTACAATCTCCAAAAGGAAAATTCACTGATTATTTTAAAATTCAGCGATTCTTAAATAAAAAACGATAAAGAATCAACCTTTTGTGGCTAATTTTGTCAAGATCCTGCAAGTTTGATGATTATGCCACAAATAGTCATTAAATAATCATATATAAGAGCTCAATTATTCAAATGTTCCCACATCATTATACCATATTGGGTAGGGATAAACTGAATACACCATAATTTTAATTTGCTACAGAAAAAAGCGTAAACCCGAAGAGCAATCAGTCCAAATAGTAACTTTTAGTCTAATGAATGGTTGCTCTTGTGGCGATCTGCTTGGATGAATATATCAATCAAATGACTCTCATTTGCATACAAATACTCACATATATGTGTGTATTCAAATACAAAATCGTAAATACAATGAGACAGATGCATTAGATACCAACAGCAGTCAATGTCATCTTAACATTTTCAGCTGCTACAGTTATACTTACTTTATCACGCCTTTTGTCATGTACAATTATGAAATTATTATACAAGTCATTTCTGTTATCAACTGTGCCTGTGTACAACATTTTGCCATTTGTAACACTAACAACCGTCTCTTTTTCTTTACTTCTATACAAGGCAGAGTCCAAATTTCTTTCTTCGCCTGGTTTAATTTTGCTATTTTGAAAATCGACTTAAAAACAACAATTAAAAACACTTCCATCGCTTTTGCGCAAGTATACTCACCAAGAACTGGTCGAGAACCAGGTTTGTTTACAATGATTTCATTTACAGTAGGCATATTTTATTTTTTAATAAAATCTAGATAACAAAGTAACAAAATCAAGATATTAAAGTTTGGTTAGGATATTTGTTGAAATCAGTGTTGCCACTGTAACGGAAAACAATCAGTGGGCTCTTACGAAATTGTTGCAACGTCGTCAGCGATCAGCACGGTATCTGTGTGACTGCGGTTTCATATTTTTCCACATTCAAGGATAACGGGACCATATCACGTTTTTTCTTCCACTCGATTGTCTCCCCCTAACACCTGCTATGATATTTAGTATAACGGATGTCCCAAACAGGTAGAATAGTATCCAAGAATTGTCGTAATACGAGTATTACAATTAAATTTCTTTAAAAATACCAGATTATCAAAATACATGAAAATATTTAAAGTTGCTTATAAGCACTCTGATTATGTTTTTAGGGGATGTGCGCACTGCACATATTGTGATTGTGTCTCCGGATGGTGTACTGCACTCTTACAAACATTCTTATTTTTGATTTTCTGAGAAAAAATCATTCTTTATAAAAAGTTATGCTCCTTAGAAAGCCATAAGCAGTTATCAAACTTAAGATAAATTATAAAGGATATTCTAAAAATTAGAAAATATGAAATCGACTTCAATTTATTTAACAAAGTTTTGCAATTATGAAGACTTTTATAAAGAATGATTTTTCTCAGAAAATCAAAAATAAAAAAGTTTACAAGAGTTGAGCTGTGGTTTGGTGGCCTAACAGCAAACAGACCACAGCTAAGGTCAAGCTCGCCAAGTGTAGAGAGTTGCTTGCCTAAGCATAATCAGAGCTATGCGAACAATGCCAATGAAAGCTATGATGTGTAATATGTAATGATGTTTTGCACCACTAGATATATATCTAGGAAATGTGGCTCTACAACAATTGTACGTCTCAAATTCATTGGCATACAACCAAATGTAGGTTGTAGAGAGACTAGAAGTCGCCTGTGGAATGAGACTCTGACGCCCCTTCTACAGGTGTGCACAGATGACATTTCTCCCTGGTTTTTCTTTGGCAGACCCTACACACAATACAGACGAGTAGTGAGCACGAGGCTGCTGGCAAAGGTGTAATCAATATCTTCACAGACGGATAAAAAAATAAGGATGTGGAATATACTCCAAAAGTCTGCATAAATAATGGGCCATGAATGGGCGATCCAGCATAGTACAAACGGAACTGGCGGGCATAACCGTAGCTGCAAAAGAGATTGTACAAACTACGGGCAAAACAATCAGGATCTACACAGATTGTAGACAATCATTACTAGCCCTGAGAAGTTACAAACAAAATTACCACAGGAGCAGTGTATGGGAATATCACCAAGCATTTGTGGGTGCTTCCAGCATGAATAACATACTGGTATGCTAAGTGAAAGGACATGCATAGTGCAGTTGCAACAAAGTAGCCGACAGACCGGCCAAGAAGGCAGCAGGCCTAAATATCTTTGGACCAGATCTGGCCAGTCTGTTACCGATCACGACGATAACACAAATAATTAAAGAGAACACCTACAATGAATTCAAGAGGCTGTGGGATGAAACAAACAGCTATCAGTTTGCTAGGGAACTACTAAAATATTCCAACAAATGTACAGCAATGGACTACTTATAACAGGAATCCAGACTGGACACTGTCTGTTAAGGAAACACCTACACAACATGAGATTGCGAAACACCTCCCTGTAGAGGTTGTGAACAAGAAGATGAGATGGTTCAACATGTACTCTGCGATTGTTCTGCCGTCTCATCAATCAGAGAATCCATTTTGGGAGAACGTGACCTACTCTGGCAGATGTAAGGGAGAACCCCTAGGCAGCATCACTACCTATTTCGCAAGATTAGGTTGGTTGGATGAATAGGCGAGGATCTGCCTACAGGGGCAGAATGGGGCCTAAATGCTGTGGTTCAATAATTTTCATTGACCACCTCCCAAGCAATTCCAAGCTTTTCTTCATAATTAAAAAAACTTTGTTACCCTGTATAATTTATCTTAAGTTTGATAACTGTTTATGACTTCTTAAGTCATGCAAAACTTTTTATAAACAATGACTTTTTCTCGACAAATCAAAAATAATAAAATTTATAAGAATGTGGTATCCCATCCAGGAGCACACTGTCTAATAAGATTTTAGTATTCTCTACCATTTCCACAAGATATAGGCAGTAGACGATGAATAATTACTGTAACTAAAGTACAAAATTTCATTTGATTTCATTTGTGCATTACAGATATATGCCGAAATGAAATGTTTCCCAAAAACTGTAAAACGTATCCTAGATTTCAAAAATAGGGCTCCTCGATTCATTACTATATGGGGATTTAAATATCATATCTCAATCTTCTCTATGTAGCAAACTTTTCTCACAATCCACCTCTGCATATGATACCACTAGACAATTTTACACCCCTGGCAGAACTCAAGAATGACATATTTGACTGAACAGGCAAGTGCTCGAGGCAAAGTAAGACTTGCAGCCCTACTGATGTATCGATCCTTCCATTGAAGGGAATACAAATTCGAGCCATCTTCTGAGATCTGCATCTGTCACCAGCAATAGATCGTTTAATCAATCCACCTCAACACTTTTGAATTTCCCTCAAGGGGTTTCCAAAATTGGGTTAAACGATCTGTCGTTGGCAGTAGCCGTAGTTCTCAGAAAGCAACAGTGCTAATCAACAATACTTCACATACTATGTTTTCAAAAATCAAATCATAAAATTTATGTATGAAGATGTATAAACATTAAATAAGACAAAAAATAATTTCACAATTTTTAGAAACAGCTTTATTTTCTCAAAAAGATAACTTACACATATATAAATTTAACTTTAACAGTAGGATCATAATTTAATTTTCTTTGCTTCTATCTGTTCTTTATTTCTTTTTGTTTTCTTACTTTTCACTTTGTTGTTAATATGTGTTTGGACCTCCTCTTGAAGTTGAGCGAAAAATGCTTTTGATGATTTAACATTCTTGGAACCAATAGATTCATCCATCTGAAAAAAAAAAAAAAGAACAAATCATATAATAACATTTAAAACATATCTGATACAATACAATTTATATTTCAAATTAATTAATTTCAAAATAGAATAAACAATCTAAGACAACTCTGTCAACTTTTTTCATAAAAGAGTAGAGTGAATTTGCCGAATTAATCACCACTTTACAGGAACATGTTCCCAATTATAAAGCTGTAGTATTATTTTTTCTTCAATTTTTTTCACATACACATAGACAATTATACAACGACCATTCCATACGACATTACCATCTGCAGCAGCTGAAACTCGATCTCAGGAGTGGTACAGTGACTAGCCGTGTTGTCTCTCACACAACCTCATCTAGTCCGCTGCTAAACATCCATACCCTAGCCAGGATTCGAACCTGGGACTTCTTACTCGCAAACCTAACACGTAGCATTGAGCCACTGACCCAGTTCATCCTATGTAATTTTTACTTGTCAAATCTCCTTTATTTCTCTCTCTTATTCAAATGCATTTAGTTTCATTTCCTCATTGTATTTTATAGCTTCTACCACGAAGGGTCTAACCTGGTTTTCGTATAAAATTTGTCCCAAACCAAATCAAATTTTATATCAACAATTCCGAAGCACTTGACTTGTTTTTGTATTACCAACAACAGTTCGTTTTTTGTGATTTCTCTATGTGCCATTTGAATTCCCCAGGCATCATCAAAATTTCCTCAACTTATTATTTGAATGTTACAAAAATAACGCATTTGGAGTATAGATAGGGTCCTCTAAACCAAATAGAAATAATGTATGTACTAGTGAGAGAAAACAACTTGTTTTTGTAATAAATGTGCCCACGTTATTGACTACGATGGATGAAATAAAGAAGGAGTTAAATGAAATGAAAGATTTATTAACAAAATTGGTATTTGCAAATGAAAGTAGATCATTTCCAGAAATCGTAAATAGCAAAATGATGGAAAGAGGAATTATCAACACAAAAAGATCTTATAGTAGTACATTGTCCTACAATAAAGAAGTTCTAATTATTAAACCAAAAGATAACAAACCGCATGCTGACGTGAACAAAGATCTAACTAAAAAAATTGATCCAGTTTATCTACAAACAGATGCTTGAATGGAAAAAAACTTGAAAAATGGAGGTGTTTTTTTGGAATACAATAGTAGTGAGTCAGCTCACTGCGTTAGGACTCTTCCATACAGGGCGCGATCAGATCACGCGATCCAAACGCTTGTGATCTCTATCATTTGCTTATCAGATTTATACTCAGTATATCCCCTCCACATAGAGCGCGATCTGCATTCGCGTTCCACTGGGATCGCCACGATCAGTTTCGAATCTTTTGGAGGGGACATACTGGGTACAAATGGGATAATCAAACGATAGAGATGAGAAAGAGGCAATTGAAGAGGATTTAGGAAAAACAATCTCGGGTCAAGTCCTACGGTTGATACGAAAAACATTTGATTTGGTTTGGAGGCAGATTCCACATGGTCCTCATTAGTTTTTAACGCATACCCTACAGTCTCCCTCACTACATTTTCTAGGAACAGTTGGCCATACCATCTCTTAATGGCACTAAGAACATTCCTTTAGTACCAGTATGAAATGTTTTTAATTTGATCAAAATCGTATTAGAAAAATAATGTTTCCCATATTATTACTGATGTGGCTGCCCTGAACAAATTTAAGCAAAATTAATCTCATATTTTGGGCTTTAGATGTGATATAGAAGATGAACAGTTTTTAAAAAAGTACTTTTTTGGCTTTTAGATACTTAAAAACGTGATTATTCACCATAAACTGCATATACGGGAAAATAACAACCAATAATATTTAGATACTAAATATTATTAGTTTTTTTGTAGTATGATAATATTATCACCTTTATAAAAATGAGTATTACTCATTATCAATTTTTTATAGATGGGCAAAAATATTTTACAAACCAAAAAGATTTTTGGTCAAACTTTTGCATCATCAAAAAAAAAGAGTTTTCTAAAATGTGCTCTCAATTATAGATGTTAAAACTTATTTAATATTAAAGAATATCTATAACTACATTTTAGAAAAATCAATGTCTGCAGTGGTAGGCTTTTACCAAGAACATAGAAAGTTCAAAATAATAGTAATCAAATTTCCTTCTATTGGCAGGAGACTATCTAACAAATATTGATTTCTGCCAGATAGAAAAACTATAGTTGAAATCACGTTGTCGTTCACGTCATCAATTTATGTACTTATCAACGACATGTGATTTTTCTATCTTTGCAAATACAAAGATACATCCTATGCGCTTTGCATAGGATGTGAATAATAATAATAACAATACTGTTTATTGTGCAAACGAAAAAAATACATATTTTACACAAAGGGATGAGGTTAGCAAAGCTTTCTTCCACCTCTCCTAAAAAGTTTGAAGACAGGACATTCTAATCTAAGATTATAAACATACAACCTATGAATAAACATGTAAATGTAAATAAATTAATATAAATATACACTGACTATTAATATAAAATATACATAAATATAAACGTTTACAAATCAGTCTACAACCAAAAATTCCGATAGGGCTAATTATTTAACATTATCTTCAATTTACTTTTGAACTGGGGTAGGGACAAATCTAAGTTGGATATAGCTTTATTCAGGTACATTGGTGCTATATAAGAAAAACATCCTTCAAATTTACTTGTATGATGTTTCCCATATTACATAAAGTCACATCTGCTCAGTCTGCGACAGAAGTTTCGATCGTAACGATTCGTTTTACAAATAAATATTACAACGTTAGCCGCAACCAACGTTCTCTGTCAACTCAGTAGCGTGCGGTGGATAAAATAATGAATGCAGTAGCCAGAGACATGGTGGTGAAACTAAATGATCGTTTAAATCATGAAAAACGTAACGGATGTTCCCTTTTACCTTTGCAAGAAATCGATGAGTTGAATTGTAAAATTAAATGCGGCAACAGATGTTAAAATTCATTGCATCGGATGCTATTATTGTTTTCATCTCAAAATATTTGTCTCTTGCATGTGACCTTGAGATGATTTGATTCGGAAATTAAAGGATGATGACATGAATGACAACATTTATGATTTGAACCGTACAGTTCAGAAATGGGTATATATATAAAAATATTTACCTTCTCCACGTTTTTATCTTTTGTTACTTGCTGCAACAATTTCTTAGCCTTTTCTTTACTGTATTTGTTACCTAAACCAGGATTCAATTTATTAACGAGATTTTCACGTTTCTGTTTTTCCTTCAGATGTGCCCGCTGCTTAAGTTTCTTTTTCCTTCGTTCTCTATTTTTATCCGTAGCTGTCCTTTCAGCTTTACCTGCAACATAGAAATAAGACTTTTATTTACCAAACATAAAATATAAATATATAGAATAGTAATAAAAAAATTACAAAAACCAACACGGAAAAGAAAAAAGAATAACATACAAATAAAACGTAAACCACTTAGAACTAACGGCGGAAGGAGTAAGAGAAGGATTAAACCAATGATGTGTAATAGACATGTGTCTATTACACATTATTGGTATCTACGTATGTTTCCAGTAGTTAACTACACCTCTTGTCATGCATAGATATTCGGTTCCCGGCTACACATCGCGAAAATTTTTTGCGAATTCGTCCGTTTCCTGGTGCAGAAGGGTTAATTACCTGTAAGCAACTATGAATTTTTTATTACTTCTACAGAAAAGGTTACTTACCCATAATGTCCCCTTTAACTTTGTTTTTAACTTCCTCTGGGGCCAGCAAAGCCGCATCACTAGCAGCAATCGGTGCCACTTCTTCCATACTAATTGCAGGTAAATTGTTAATAATTTTAAGTTCGGGAATAGCCAGTTTAGGAGTAAAATGAAAGTTGGACAGAGCATCAAGTTTATTAAACAAATTCCTCATCAAAGTTTTAACTTCTTTATGTAGCTCTGGTTCTACCTCTTCTTTGTCATTATTCTCTGGGTCCAAAGATGTTTGCTTGTCAAGAAATTCTTTCTCATAAATTTGAGCTAGAGATTGCTTACTTTTTTCCTGATCTAATACCAATTTTTTTTTATATTCTATAGGCGTTTCTACTAGTTTTATTTTTCTTACTACGCTATCAAAAGTGCGATCTTTTATTCTTTGTTTTATTATATCTTCCAGCTGTAACGTGGTCTGTTCAGTAATTACAGGAGCTGAAATAAAATACATTAAACAATATTAATAACTCTTAAATTTGAACGTTATATTATAATAATTGTGTATTCATTTGTTTATTTAAAATTAATTTCACCTGGTTTGGATGTTAAATCAAACTCAACAATTTCTTCTAAAAGTGAATTTGGGGGTCGATCTCCTGCAGTAATTTCTCCTTTCAATTGCCAAGGCTTTTCACTAACTGCAATTTTTTCTATTACATCTATTTTTCTCTTTAATCTTTCCTGTCGTAATTCTAATGATGATTTGGCTTCTTGATCAAGCGTTTCTTCTTCTCCATCGCTCATATCGTTTAAAAATTTATTTCGTTTTGGTTTCTTATCATCTTTAGCAACGAAGAAATCTTTAAATCTCGCCGTTTTTTCTTTTTCATCATCATCATCGAAATCATCTTCAAATAAATCTACACTGTGTTCTTCCTCAGAGTCGGACTCTTCAGACCTATTTCCTAACTTTGGATCTTGCATTTTTTTCTCCTCTGCGTTAAGAAATGTTTCCATTTCCTCTAATTTGAAAAACTCATCGTCAACTACCGATTTCTTTTTAACTTCAGTTCCAAGTTCAGTCCTTTCATTATCGCTAGCTTCTTGATCTGAATTTTGATCGTTTAAGTCAAATTCATCACTTTCCTCTTCCGAATCAGAATTATTTTCTTCTTCGATATTTTCATCTTCCTCTTGATTTAAATTTATCTCTTTCTCATCGTTATTATCGGCACTACCAACCATTTGTTCTAGATTGGAAAATAATAGGTCATTCCTGCCAACAATTAATTTACTAACATTCGTTATAGACCTAGTTAATAGAGTATCGTTTTGTAATTCAATCTGTTGCCATATCTGTTCTAAATCAAAATTTTTTATTATTAATTCTGGTAAAGCATCCGACTTAATTTTCTTTTCCTGGGATTTCGCAAAATCGTAAGTATCTTTGAGATTTGCTTTGATTTTATTTGATATAACATTATCAGTACTAAAAACAAATCATAATATTAATATAGGGGATAATAAATACCTGTATTTATAATTTTACTTTAAAAAATAATCTGGTTCCTGGGTCAAAGCTTGAAAATTCTCCAAAATTGGATCAAAGTATTTATTTTTCTCCATTATTCGAGTTACCATTAAAATAGTAAACTAACTGGAAAATGCCATTAGAGATGAAAACATTGAAAACACCTCAGACTAAAAACTAAAACACAGAATTTTTAAAGGTTAAGTCATCAAGCACGTTGAGAGTTTTGAGACGTTAAGTTAGTCAATAGTAGCTTTCCATTTTCAATACTGATCAGATCATTTAGATCCAATAATTATTGAGCGAATAAACAATACCAACCATTTCAGTTCATATAAAAGAATCAGATTGATTCTGAATATTTTACACATATATTTTTGTTCATCATACGACATAAGGTGCTGCCATTTATCTACAGTTTATTTATAAACATTAAGCAACCTACTGCTGGATTAATGGGCGCGCGGGGACTGTGACGTTACAGCGCCATATTTCTATCGTCTGTTTTCATTGTAAACGTTTTACATAATGCTAGATATATTTTTTTAGTTTCATTGCTCAAATAAGTATTCGCAGAGTCGGCAACGTTCGATTACGAAACTTTCACTCATTTCCTAATAGTCTTCATTAAAAATATCGTTACTATATAACCTTGTATAAAGTTCGTTCGTACATGAGAAACATACTGTATATGACATTTTCCTTATACTGTCTTCGTATTTTTGTATACTATCCTATAACCTTAAGACGCTTACATGCCTTTAGGCTATGTTAAAATAAGAATTACAGACATTTTTTGTGCGTCCCTTTTCTTATTAAATCAAATTTGTATAAAATAAATGACGTCAAATGATCTCAAACCACCGTAATAACAAATAGAAAGTAGTTTTATTATTGTTATTTCCTGCATATTTAGTGTCACAAACTACTGCTTTTACGCAGTAATAAAGTGCTTGGTTCACCAAATTACAGCTAAAAAGGGGTGATATGAGGGATTATTGAACTTATTTATTCACATATATACATCATATTACGCAAAGCGTCACGGTTTTCAAGATAATACCACTTTTCCAAATTGTACCATGAGGGTGGCTTTCCACATATAAAGTTTAACAATTCAAAGTTTCCATTTCTTTGTATCTCAGTGAAAATTTCAAAATGTGGCTGTAATATGGCACTCTGACTTTATAGGCCAGCAAATAAAAAATATGCAATACAATGCGTCCAAGTATCTTTAACAAAACCCCATATTCTTTGCTATTTTAAATAATATATGTATCAAACGTGAAGCTTATAATATGCTAAAAGTTCTTGAAAGGGTTATTTCGAGGAAAGGAATGTAATTAATAGTTTTACTATGGAGATTAAATAAAATGAAACAACAATACATAAGTATTTATATTTTCATACTCAAAATATGAACCACGTTCCTTCATCTTGACAATATAGTTAATGATCATGTCATCTGCTTACCACTTTGAGTTGGTGTGGGTGATATGCTTAACTTCATTTCTGTCTTCATTATTTCAGCTTCAGCTTACAATTTTTTCATGAGATGGTCCCGATCTCGCATTTTTTTGTTGTATATTAGATTTTTCATACCTCCCCAAAATGTTCGTCACTTTTATATAATACCAATTTTATAAAAATATTGAGAAAACCAGTAAATATACAAAATTAAATTACATATGATATTGATTAATAACATAAAAAAAACGACACCGAGCAAAGCCAGTGCGAATTTCTAAAAATTCAAAAAGGTGACAAAATTATTGAGTCATATCCACAACCTGATCCAAACTCGAATAGTAAAACTCCCTTAGTAGTGGTGTTTTCTGTTAGAAAGTATATTTTTTGCCATATAACGTGGATTAAAATAAACTCGTGTAACTCCATTAGGGAATGGTAGCTCAGTGGTTAGCGTATCTAACTTAATCTCTGAGCATACCTAGCAAAGTAAGTTCAAGCCCCAATCTACCGCAAAGTAATTTTCCATTATGAATTATCCTCAAGAAGTAGTTCGTATCCTACAATAAGCTGTACAGCTTTGTCTTTTTTACTCAGTTGATACATTTAGTTTCCTAGACTTAAGCAGGTCATTCAAGTGACCTCTGGCAGCCAGTTACGAAGCATTTATCCGTTATCTCCAATAATGAAATAAATTAATGCATTTAGCAACCCAGAATTTTTTTTATATAATCCTCTGATGTCTTCTATCTTTATTTATAAACAAAGATATGCCACTGTATAATTTGAGGTCATTGATAAAGTGCATTGAGTTTATAATATTACCTATATAGGTACTAATTTTATTGACTGATTGCTATATATATTTTATGAAAAAAGCCAACAGAACATTATACAGGGTGGGGCAAGCTCAAATTCTACGATAGCTAAAATTTAAAAAAAAATACAGGTAAACCACATAAAATAGTCTATAACTGGTAATTATTGTAGTGCTTTTTTAACATAAATCCACAGATGGAATTATTTCAACAAAAAAAAAGCTGCATTCAAATGATTGGGGGAAAATCAATAAAATAATGTAGAAATGAAAGGAATCTAGAAAGAAGCTTCTAAAAATGTACTGATAGCTCTATATAGCCTACTATACTTTAACTTGGCGTGTGTATGTATGAGTTAATATTTCCGTACGATTTCATTTTCTCCCATATTGTACACAAAGTTAAAGCAATAGTCCAGAAACATTGTCTACGTGGACAATATTTCTGGATCTTTGTGTAAAATAAAATTGTACGGAAATATTAACTCATACATACACACGCCAAGTTAAAGTATACTAGACTATAGCATTTCCATTGCACTTTGTCCTGTACAATCATCTTGGTTCACTCTGTATATTCGAAAATAATTTTCAGTTATAGACTTTTTTGTGTAGTTTACCTGTATTTTTTTAAAATTTCTAGCTATCGTAGAATTCGACCTATAAAAGTCGGATGCACTATTGCCCACCCTGTATATTGCAAGGAATTTGACTATAGATACACAATTTTATCCAATTTAAAGGGATAACATTACTGGAACAAAGTGAATGGCTTTAAAATATAAAAATGTATAGTACCGTATCCCTAATATGTTTTATTCCATAAACTACGATTATATGCATGACGAAAAGTCTGAAGATGATCGATGAACATAACATAACCTTAATTCATCATAAGACTGATTAAAGACTCCATAGTAACTTTTAAAGTTTAAAGACAAAAAGAAATTTAAACTTTACAACAAGTACGCAATAAAAAATGCATAGGAACTAATATATAATAGCATAGTAAATAAAAAGTAAATGAGAGTAATAAATTAGATTTTATTTTTTATAGTACATATATTTACCTTTGGTATATTTGTGTATACGTATAGTATGGCATAGCATAAAAATATGCTTAACAACTTCAGTTAAAAAAAATCAGTAGCTCCTTACCTCTAACATAAGTGTAACGAAATTTATAAAAAATATTTCAACATAATGGTTTATGGTAAATGTACATCAATCAACCTCATAGCAAGTCTTTTATAGAATGAGCAGAGCATTACATAAATTAGTCATTATAAATAAAAAAATACTGGCAACTAATTAAAGGTTGTATATTTACATACATAGGTATTAGCGTAAAGGAGGATCGTCATCATCTAGGTCCTGCCCTATCATAAATTCGTCATAATTTTCATTCCCTCGACTTACTTTATTTCTAACCCATGTTAAAATCTGGTATCTTCTATTCACATATATACCGCATATCACAAATATTATTAAAAATAATGGAATTAAAATGCCTGCTACAATCGAGCCACTACCTTGGTTATCAACAAGACTTGAGTAATTAGGGGTAGATTGCGATGAAGTTTTGACTGTTTGTACACAGTAGGTATCATTTTTTCTCTCATATCCAGGTAAACATTGGCAAGAATTTGTTGTTTCATCGCACAGCTCTGTATCTGAACAAAATAAATTTTTTGTAATATCAACTGTATCACATGGTGTATTACCTAAAATGTATGTAAGTAAATAATTGAATTTGTTACACATATAAATATTGCATTAACTTACCGACAACGGCAACAAACAGCAGAATAAAACAGAAAATCCGTGTAAATATTCTCAGCCTAAACATTTTCAGCATTACATTTCTTGATATATAAGTGTATTAAAAACAATAATAGAAATACACCATTTAATACAATACATCGGTCAAGCACTTGGATAATAATGGTTTCATTGTGACGATATAGCTTATCTAATAAAAATATCACTGTTTATTCTATTTTGATAATGATAAATAATAACAATATTTTATAATTCATAAATTATGTAAAGAGCTATATTGTTCTACCAGGCAGGCCACTTTTAAATTATACAGTGTTAAATTAAATAATTTGCTTCGTCACAGAAATTATTATCTGGTGCACTTATTCAATTTATTTTTAATGAATTAATTTAAACTCATTTTCATGATTACTAAGCTTCCACAATAATATTTACTATCGACCAACGAACAACGAAAACAGAAACCTAAATTATCTATCGAGAGTAACCACAGAACAACAGGGACACAGGAGTATATAAACAAACCACATATCATAGATTATATTTGTGCTAGGAGTGTATATTTGTCCTTGTTTAATAATGTTTTTATACCTGTATCCAAACCCAAATGAATATTGTTATTAAACAGTGGTCGCGGGTTAAGGCGTGAGGTGGCAATCGCGATTAATCACATGGGTGTCGCGGCACCGGGTTCGAATCCTAGCTCCGGCACTATCGGAGAAAATGGTTGTATGTCCGCGTTTTTTCAATGTGTAACTCCCTTCCGCACAAGCCTCTGCTTCTGGAATTGGGGGTTGTCTAGTTTCTGTGGTGTTTATTATTATTATTATAATTCAATATTTAAAAATATCTACTTTAACTCCACACTACTGTATGCTTATTCTACTTGTTCCTAGATTTCATTGGCATGCATTAACAGACAAGGATAAAGAGTACACTTGGTTTTCTTTTCACTTTCTATTGTGTGAAAACAAGGTACAAGGCGATTTGGTTTGCATGTTTGCAAATGAAATGGAAATATATAAAAATGTGCAAAATCAAATGACTAATTAATGCTTTGAACGTCCAAAATAGTGTAAGTATCTCAAATAGATCAAATGCTAGCTACTAATCCTCAATGGATGATTCGTGACGTAATACCTCTACTCTTGTGATAATTTGCTAGAATGTTTTGATGACGATATTAAATCATTCATCTGGGCATTTGTTACGATAGTTCTTCCACTTATTTTCAGTGTTGCCAATGCAAATATTGTAAATTACCCCGTAAGCTAATCCAAAACGCTCCGTTTCGCTCTCACATACGTTCAAAATCCTCTCAATAATCCTCGCCCAAGCTAAACTCACAATTTTTTTTATATAACGCAACTTAATTATGATTTTCATTTTTTACAAAAAATATTTGTTTTATAATTAGGTAGTAACAAACTTATTAAAACAACACGTTCTCGAAAAGCTCTCCTATAATGTAATGGTTGCTTTTAAAAGATGTCTATTCTCGAATGTCGATTAGTAAAAGTCAAATACGATTTGTAATTGAATCTTTAACAATCGGAGTAAATACTATATACAGTTATTGTATTCTCACATGTTGATTTCTGTAGACGTTTTCTGAAAATTGTATACGATTTACGCCGCTAATCCACATTCGAGAAGTTTCGATTTTCCGATCCGTGTTTAGTTCAAGTTATGTCATATAATACTGAACGAACCATATATCTATTGAGATATATAGAACGAACGCACCCAATGGCCTTCAACGTAGTTCAGACGTTATTTTAGGTATGCAAGTCTAGAAGAGGGATTAACCGACAATACAAATTAATAATTATTTAAATATATTGATGTATTTAAAGATCGCCATAACACACGATCAAACCTGTTACACCTTGTTAACAGTCTAGCTAGGCTAGATGCGACAGTTGCAACCTTGCGTCTGACTTGCCCATTTATTTCAACATTGCAGGTAATGGGGAACAATCCAAGCCAGTTCCTAATATATCCAGTAGATGACGCAATGCGTACTCGGTATAATGTCATTCTCAATTTGTATAATATAATATATGACATTAAACAACAATTTAAAAGTTATATTATAACTAAGTCGGGTTAAGCCAGTTCCTAATATATCCAATAGATGACGCCATGCGTACTCGGTTTAATGTCAATAATGTCATTCTCAACTTGTATCACATATAATCTTTGAATAGTTTGTCGGAAACGGTCATTTTTAGGAAATAAATGTCCTACCGTGTTAGAGCACTTTGGTACACAGCAACAAGTTTTCATTTTACATCGTAATTATTAACTTTGTTTATACATAGACATATTTTTTCGTATTGATATTGACGGACAATCAACCGAGTACAGCTAGTGCTCTGGCGGACAAAATAAAAGGGAATGTTCCCCATTGGCGTTTTGTCCTCTAGATGACTGTATTTTAAATTGAATAGTACCGTTATTTGATGTTATATGGCGCTGACCAGCACCCAATAACAATGTTTATACATAGAAACCAAGGATATTCTTTATTTGTCTATAATCCTTGTATAGGAACTACCTGTAGAAACTAGGTTAAGCTTAAAATCCTCCCAATTGCTCCCAGAATGAATTTCGCTCCGCGTATAAAGCAAATGCTCACAATGTGAGCGTTTTCGCTCACATTGGCAACACTGCTTATTTTTCTCAATAAAGACAAACATTTTGATGACTTTTTAAAATTTTGCCCTGACATCTAGTGGTCAGTGGAGAAAAGATACTGGTTATTATTTTGTAGTTCAGATTGTTGTCTAGACTCTTGAGTCTTGAATCGTACATCTTTTCATCGTGAAATCTATGGTTAAAAAATAAAGATGTTATCCTTAAAATTTAATTTACTCAAAAATAATGAAAATATAAAGAGTATTGCATTGGAAACAAATCCAGAAAATTGGAAAGAATTTCGCAGTAAATTAAGTGTATTTAAAAGTAGTATTAACGAATATTTAACAGAATTAGTGGAACTTGAAAAAGTTACAGGTTAGAATATGAGAGTTATTTATTGTATTTATATCTTTTTTATTTCTAGTAATTTTTGTTATAGATACTGAAATAGAGATAGATAATGATTCAGAAAGTTCAGAAGATGAAAAAGGTTCTAAGAGGATTTTAAATGAAAAAAACTTGTTTCAGAAAAGTAAAATACCCAAAGTATAATACCTATAACCTTTCAGGGTGTGACTCAGGTTCTGCAGTAAGAAATTTTGTCTAAAGAGTCTCAGGTCTTAGAATAGCAGGAATATCTCATCCAATTTTTTTGGAATTTTTCCTAGGACATGACTAGTTTGAGAAGTTTTTTATACACTTTTTATTAAAATAAAGTTAAATCTAAATATAGAATTTTCTCGTCCATTTCTCGGTTTTGTATAAATTTCACATCCATACCTATATATTATATATTAGGAATTACAATATTGACCTTTTGCAGAATTAGTTCATTCCTTTGTTATTATAACTTCATTAATAAGCATGAGAACGATAGGTACATATGTTTTGCGGACAACAAATGAAAAGCTACTACGTGTCACTTTTCCATTGTTATTTTGTGTTACCTATATCAAGAGGCACATTTACACACATCGGATCAACTCTGACAAATATTTAATTACTAATAAATTAAGAAGATACTTTCCAGGACCTCCCAGTGGGATTCTTTTCGACTTTAGATACAAGAATGACTTAATTTTATACTTCCTATCAATTATTACTAACTGCAACTTAAGACAATATCAATGGAGATTTGCTTGCTAGTGAATGTGTATGCAGTTTACAAGGTCAATTTGACTGGAATGAGATATAAGGGCGCATTGCCTTAAATCCACAATATTTAGAGCCCTTTCAGTTTAGAGATGTAACGGTGATCACCATCACAGCTACATATCACCTGTTCTTTGCATAGAGCAATCGCTAGCAGTGATTAGGTAAAAATGAACCGGTGATTAAATCACTCTTTTCTGTAGAACACCGTACAGTAATAATGTTCTGCTCTGCTCTTGTTCGCTCATTGCGGTTATCCGACTGGCAGCTGATAAGAGTAAAGTATTGTCTACTGTGTATGTTATAAGAACCATGTCGCTTTGTCTTTATCGGTACTCTTTATATGCTTTGTCGGTACAAAGCCGAAAAAGCTTCTTATATTATATTATGCATATAAACACTCATAAATTAACCTTTATGATTTTTTGCATAGAGAGGTGAATAAATATATTTTAATTAATAATTAAATATGTTATGTTGTATTTCGTTTTGTTCTAGTAAATCAGTTTTATTTCTAATAGCGAAATTATTTTGTTCTTCATTTCATCAGTTTAATTAAACTTTTAGAAATTTAATTTAGAGCAATACTCTCATACCAAAAATTAAAGGCTTCTGGCGCGCGTGAATGAATAGGTATATTGTACATTTTTAATAACAATTAATAATTAATTCATGAATGGCGTAGGTTGATGGATCACAGTTGCTTTACATCAGCTGCGAATTTAAAACAGCGAAACGAGCACGCAGAGCAGATCGTGAATTTGTAGAATAAAGTGATTTAAAGAGTGATATATCACTGCTACAAATAACAGTGATTAACGAACAGTCGCAACAGTTCTCACTGTGAAGCAAAAATCGCCGTTTGCCCCGTGTAATGGGGTAGTGAAGCGCAAGTTATAGCCTCTCCTACTCAATTGTTAACCTCACCTTCGCGATGAGTTCAATTTGAACTTGGTGCACCCTGTTTTCACTAACGAGGCTCTAACGACCGAGTAAGGGCGGAATAACCCTTACCTTTTGCCGTGAGCACATCCACCTTCTCACGAAGAGTGCGGTAAAAATAACCCACCGTACACAAAGGTTGCTTTTGGAATCGTTTGGTTACCCCATCGTCGCAGTCTCCTTCTGTGCCATGGGACCACACCACTCGCCTTCCGCAACCGAGCTGGTCAGTTGCATACCTGCTCCAGCTAAAACTTCAAATGCAGCTTCGTTTTCAGTCGATTAAGGCTTTAAAAAATGATGGAGCGTTCAAGTGGGACAAAATCATCCGGAGGTAAAATACCCTCCCGATCGGATCTCCGGGGGAGGGTGCCCACAGGGACACCTCATCGAATGTCGAAAAAACACCGACAAATTAAATCCAACAAAACTAATTCTTTCATCTACGGCGCTTGGAATGTTCGTACTTTGAACGACAGCACTCGCACCGATCGGCCTGAAAGAAGAACTGCTCTAATAGATAGAGAACTTCACCGACTCAATGTTGACGTTGCAGCTCTCAGCGAAACTCGATTTTTGGAGGAAGGCTCTCTCACAGAAAAGTACTACACCTTCTATTGGAAAGGTCTTCCCACCAATTCAAGAAGACAACATGGAGTAGGATTTGCCGTTCGGAATCAACTTGTATCCAACTTAACACAAGTACGACAAGGCCTATCCGAGCGTCTAATGCTGCTACGCTATGAGCTATCAGATGGCAACGCGGTAAATCTAATAAGCGCCTACGCTCCCACTCTGGATGCAAGTCACGAAACCAAGGAAAGCTTCTATCAACAGCTGGAAGAAACTCTCTGTAGAATACCTAAAACGGAACGACTCGTTATTCTTGGTGATTTTAACGCTAGAGTAGGGAGAGATGCAGACACCTGGCCAGGCATCATAGGCAAGAACGGTTTGGGCAACATGAACGCTAACGGTCAACTACTCCTAACTAAATGCGCCGAACATGATCTAGTTGTAACAAACACCATTTTCCGACAAAAGGATAAATTTAAAGGCACCTGGCGTCACCCCAGATCAGGTCACTGGCATCTACTGGACTATGTTATCGTACGTAGGAAGCATCTCAAGGACGTCCAAATTACAAAGGCGCGCATCGATAGCGAATGTTGGACCGATCATCGTCCTGTTGTCTCTAAAATGAAAATTGTTATGAGACCCAAACACCGAAGAACTCAAGTAAAACGTAGACTCCGTCTCTGTATTAGTAAATTGCGTGACCAACAAACCGTCGAACAGCTAAAGCAAAAAGTTCAAGAGAATTTGAGTGCACTAGAAGAAACCAATTCTGTAGATGTCGCTGCTACCTGGACACAAATTAAAGACTGTTTAAAAAGTGCGAGTGAGGAAATTCTTGGCACTGCAGCAAGTAAAAAACAGGAGGACTGGTTCAATGATAATGAAGCTTTTATACAAGAACTTCTTGACCGCAAACATACTGCCTTCCAAAACGCTGTCAACCACCCCAACGACTCATCAAAAGCAGAAGCTTTTACCCAATCTAAGTATGAAACGCAACGCGAAATCAGAAGAATAAAGAACGAGTGGTGGGCAAGCAAGGCCAGAGAAATTCAAAGGTACGCTGATTCACACGACTACAGGAATTTCTTTCAAGGAGTAAAAGCAGTGTACGGCCCCAGTCGGAAAAATATGTGTCCTATTAAAGATTTAAATGGGAATCTCCTCAAAGAAGACCAGGAAATAAGAGCCCGCTGGAAAGAACACTACTCTAACATTCTTAACCAGCAAAGTCAAGCAGATCACGATATTATAAATCTTATCCCTCAATATGACACCTTCGAAGACTTAGATAAACCACTAACAACGGAAGAGATCTTAACCGCCATTGGGCAGCTAAAAAATAACAAATCTCCCGGCGCCGACTCACTCCCAGCTGAGATCTTTAAAGCTGTGTCGTCAGAGCTCATACCCTACCTCAAAAAACTGTTTGATGTCGTGTGGGAAAGTGGTCAAGCTCCGCAGGAGTTTCGTGATACACTTTTAATCAACCTCTTCAAAAACAAAGGAAGCGCTGCGGAGTGTGGAAATTACAGGGGTATAGCTCTCCTGGCTGTTGGAGGGAAGATACTCACTAAAGCGATGGCAAATAGGCTAACACCTGTTATGGAAAAGTTACTTCCTGAAACACAGAGTGGCTTTAGACCAAACCGAGGTACATCGGATTTGATCTTCACACTTAAACAGCTTCAAGAAAAAGCACTCGAAAATCAAGGAGAAATTCACATGGCCTTCATTGATTTAACCAAGG
This sequence comes from Leptura quadrifasciata, assembly GCA_963675555.1. NCBI lineage: Eukaryota > Metazoa > Arthropoda > Insecta > Coleoptera > Cerambycidae > Leptura > Leptura quadrifasciata. Next base: position 108,807,182 of record OY776674.1, on the reverse strand, counting down.
CGTTTGACTCGGTGGACAGGGAAGTGCTCTGGAAAATTATGTTCCGCTTAGGTATCCCTAGAAAATTTGTGGAAGTATGTCGCAGTCTACATACAAACAACAACGCCCAGGTTATGTATAATAATGAGGCAACCGAACCTTTCCAAACCCTCACTGGAGTTAGGCAGGGATGTGTCCTGGCACCCCTACTCTTTAATTTGTTTACCACTGCTCTAACAATTATTGTTGACAACAAACTGACAGTCAGAGGAATAGGTCTCAGATACCGTTTTGATGGCGGTCTCTTTAACATAGGGCGCTTTAGAGCTTTCACGAAGACACGCACACGATTCATTTGTGATCTCCAGTATGCGGATGACTGTGCACTTTTAGCCTCTACGCCGGAAGAGCTTCAAGAACTTTTAGATGTGTATGCCCAGAGCTATGATTCCTTGGGACTTAAAATCAACATTGGAAAGACTAAGATTATGTCAACTCCTCATCAAGTGAACCAAATAGACATTACACTTAACGGAAATTCTCTTGAAGTGGTGGATCAGTTCAATTACTTAGGCAACGTTGTTAATGACAAAGCAAACATGGACAGCGAGATTCGCAATAGAATTAACGCTGCATCTAGAGCACTCTGGGGACTTAGAGAGAGAGAGTATTTGACAACCACGACCTTGCTTTGTCAATGAAAATGGCTGTCTACAGAGCAGTTGTCATTCCAACACTGCTATATGGATGTGAAAGCTGGGTCACTTACCGTCGTCATGTGAAAGAGTTAGAACGTTTTCAGCAAAGACACCTCAGAAGTATGATGAAAATCCGTTGGTTCCATCACATATCAAACGTGGAAGTACTCAGGAGAGCAAACAGCCTTCCAATTGAGGTGCTTATTTCAAGAGCACGCCTAAGATGGGCAGGTCACGTTCATCGTATGCATGATAACCGCCTTCCTAAATGTACACTTTATGGTGAATTGCTAAGCGGTAGAAGAAGGCGTGGCGGTCAACGAAAGAGGTTCAAAGACGCCCTCCATGAAAATCTAAAATCCTGCGGTATTGCAGACGAGCAATGGGAACAACTTGCAGCGGACAGAACCGAATGGCGAGGGGTTGTGGCCAGCTATCAAGGAAATGTTGCTGCAAGAAGGCCGAATCCAAGACCTAACCAGGTCTATGTTTGTCCTGACTGCGGTCGACATGTGCTCTCCCGAATTGGCCTCTATAGCCATAGTTGTGTGCACCGTAGATGAATGGGAATTACAATAGACTACACCTTTTACTTGTTTTTTATTGTACACAATTTATCGACTGTAACATTTTTATACTCGGACTCGAGTAACGGCTAATAATAATAATAATTTCAGTTGAGTTTTTTTTAGGTTAGGTCACCACCTTGTTATTGTTGCTTTAAAAAAGTTAAATATCCACAGATTACTTACATCTACTAATAATAATTTATTTATGGAAAAACATTTAAGACCAGCTGCATTGTTGCGATAATTATTTAATTGTAATTTGAAATCATTTTTTCAAAACGCTTAATTATAAATGATCAATTTACGTGAATGGGGAACAAGGAACAATCCAAACCATTTCCTATTTCGTAATATATTCAATAGATGACGCCATACGTACTCGATTTAATGTCATATAATATAATATATGAATACAAATTGAGAATGACATTAAACAACAATTTAAAAGTCATATTATAACTTTTAAATTGCCTGATTTCTGAGAGCTTCCCAATATCTTATTCGTAGAAATGAGCCAAATTGATAAAAAGAATTAGGAACAATAAAAGCCAGTTCCTAAAATATCCAACAGATGACGCCATGCGTATACTCGGGTTAATGTCAGTTTCAAGTTGTATCATATTATAATCTTTAAATTTCTCGATTTCCGAGAGTTTCCCAATCTCATATTCGTAGAAATGAGTCAAATTGATAAAAAGGATTACGGTAGTAACGCAGCAACAAGTTTTCATTTTACATCCTATTAACTTTATTTTCAAAGACATATTTTTTGTATTGACGTTGACGGACAAACAACCGAGTAGATGGTGCACTTTGGCGGATAAAATAAAAGAGAATGTTCCCCATTCAAGTGCATGTATCGTAACATGGATTTACGTGTATTTCTGTGTTTACTCTACAGAGTTACGTATACGGTACTGGTGTTGCTGTAAGTGGCTAGTAACGTTTTAGTAGTACGTTATTTAAAAAACGCATTAGTATATACTAGTAGTTCCCGATTCCGCCGCGTCCATGGCGGTGCAGTCTCTTCGCAATTCGCACTTGACACTTAAGACCAGTGGGTCTATTCTCTAATGCGTTTAAGAGCATATCTTGTGAGTGTTCGAACTCATGGCATATTGATACGATACGAAAATGTTTTGACATTTAGGTAGCCATATTGGTTTTAAACGTTATGGAATATTGGATTGGATAATTTGTGCTCAACTGATTGGTTATTTGAGGCGCCTTATTTTTCAATCTTAAATATATGAACATGTCAGCCTCAGTGTTTTTCGTAAACGCGTAAGAGTATAAACTAGATTACTGTTAAATTTTTCATTTTTAAATGAGCACAATTTCGTTTTCCAGGGATTCAAGTGAGGATAAGTCAGATTCGCAATGTTGTGTGGACGACCAGTCACAAACTCAAAGCGAAGCCCAGCAGGCTCTAAACCAATTCTGGCCAAAAGTTTTAGACGAAATTAGGGCAATACGTAATGTATACATAAATGTTCTAATCGATCTTCGTTGTGTTAAATTAGTACGTTGTAGATGGATTTAAAACAACAAGTACTTCCGTTAGCCAGGATTAAAAAGATTATGAAACTAGATGAAGATGTTAAAATGATAAGCGCAGAAGCTCCTCTGTTATTTGCAAAAGCAGCTGAAATTTTTATACATGAATTGACTTTAAGGGCATGGATACACACCGAAGATAACAAACGTAGAACGTTACAGGTAAGACAATTTTCGAAAAAAATTTAATATATACAGCGATAAAACGATTTTGTAGCGAAACGATATAGCAATGGCCATTACAAAATATGATCAATTTGATTTTTTAATTGACATTGTACCTAGAGATGATTTGAAGCCAAATAAAGTAAGAGAAGAAGGAACTCCTAGATCGGGATCTAATCCAGATCAGGTAGGTAATAAAAACATATTAGTAAATGATAAGTATTGTTTAATAAACTATATTCTACATATTGTCACCCCGCCTGATAATTATAGTGTTTCATGTAACATTTGTATAGTTTGCTGAATTCACGATTTAAATATTTTATAGTGTATGTGCAAGTTGTTACAGATGGTATTGTTTACTACTTTACTAACTCAATTATTAGATAGTGCAATAATAGGCATTTTTAAAATTTAAAACAAGACCCAGCCCATTGGCTTTGTCACCACTTCCTTGCTCTGTATACTATACCTAGTCTCTTCGAGGCAATCTGTATAACACATTTTTCATCTGCCTACTATTACTTGATAGTGGTTTTTATTTTAGGTACATTATTATTTTCAATTAGCTCAACAGCATCATGCAAATTTACAGCAGAATAATACCTCTCCCACAAACACTACCACAACGAATGTGGCACAGCCACAAGGTGCCATTCAAATTGTTCAACCTCAGCAAGTCCAAACAGTTCAAGTTAATACTATAGAACAGGTATGATATATATGATATATGATTCTTTTATGTCACAAATTCTGGGAGGAAATACTTTTCTCAATATTAAATCTAAAATCATATAGAACAGTGCCTTGAAAAACTTCATTACTAATCTAAGATGTTACAGTTTGTAATTAATAGGAAAGATATTTATCATTTAAAAAAAAAAATCATTTCACAATGCTTATGGTTTAGAATTATTAAGCGATAATTTTTAATATGGCTGTAGTTTGCCTATATATATTAATAGTTTTTGAAAACAATTATAAGCACTTGAAATTATGTAACTAATTACAATATATGAATGTAATACATATTTATTGCAGACTACACCTGGTTCATCTTCACCGACAAATTCATCCGCAACACAAACTCCTGTGATTCTCCAACAAGGCCAAGCTATCACGCAAGGACAACCCGGAAATGTGCAGATTATCCAGCAAATTGTTACTCCTAGCGGAGAACTTCAACAGATACCTGTAAGTTGTCAGCTCGATAAAAATTAGTAGTAAAAGTAGTTCGTCCATGGGAGATGTCTTACTTAAAATTTATGAGACTGCAAATGTTTCCTTTTTTCATTGACCAACAAGTTAATACTTTTATGAATTTCTCGTTAAGTCATCTTAGAAAATTACAAAGACTTGACAAAAAGGTTGAGTTATTTTTTGTGAAAATCCGATTATTCATTTCTTAATTATTAAGGGTAATTACAGGAGATTTATTCATTCAATGAAAATTGCAGGGTTATATTGTTTTCTTAATTTTCAGTTATTTTCTGTTTTAAAAGCCAGTGTGATCGATCGAAAAGCACTTAAAGTGCAATTTTTGCAAATTCAAGAAATCTTGATCAAAGGCATGCGCAGTTGAGAGCCAGCTGATCACATTATTTGGCAATTTACTTGCACATTTCAACATCTTGTAGATAAGTGGTTCTGCTCGATTTTTCTTGCAACTTTTCGACGACTAAAGCGCTCAGAATAAGTTAGATTAATGTATTATTGTTTACTTTGTTAGACACAGTATAATTTATTTTTACAAAATTGGCAAATCTTGCACAATTTTATTGCAATTACAGAAATTGCCAACTGTAAAACGTACCGTCAAAAAACATTGTGTGCAAGAAAATTGCAAACTGTAAAGTGGCTTTTATTATTCTTTCTTTCTTATTTTAATAATGATAATAAATGTCTCTTTCTTTACATGAGAATATAAAATGTTTACATATGTAATTTGGCGAAGTTCACGCTGATGCTCTTCCACTTAACTGATTTTTGGATTGTAGAACAGTAAAAACTTCATTTCAAATAATAAAAGGAATCTAGAAAGAGATTTATAAGAATGTAGATATTTATGATAGCATTCCATTTAAGAAAATGGCACTTGGTCCTTACAATGATCACCCTATATTCGAAGTCAGACACACTATTGTCCCACTCTTTATATCGAATAAAGTGCTCAGTTCCGTACTGTAAATATTGTTTATCGTATACTAACACTGCCTTTGTGAATTACCTTAAACATAATATCCAAATGGTGCTCGTCGGAGAGGCTTAATGTATATGTATAACAGTTATTGTTTCATTCACGAAAAGGAGAGAACTCAATCTGAACACCTATGCTGAATTTTTCTAGTAAGTCAAGTATCTAGGAGTAATCCTGGATCAAAAATTTATCTGAACTCGCATCTGGAAAGGACACTTACTAAAGAAAGCTATCTGGACGTGCCGTAGGCTGTTTGGTAAGACTTGGGGTCTGAAGCCGAAAATGGTCCTACCTTTCGATTGTCAGACCTATGATGATCTATGCATCATATGTAGGTGGCTAAAAACAGAAGAAAAATTAGCACAAGAAAAATTGCAGAATTGCAACGTCTTGCCTGTTTAAGGACTACAGGGGCAATGTATTTGTGTCTCACAGCAGCTATAGAGGCACTGCTTGACCTACCTCCTTTGCATTTGCATGTGAGGAGGCAGCACTTAGTGTCTTAAGACTGCATCAGGAACTTAAATTTAAACCAGGCGATCTGGTTGATCACTTAAGGATTTTGGACCTAGTCCGTTTTAAGTCCATGACCAAACCCATTGACTCGATGCCAATCAAACAGGACTGTGACTGTCCGTTTGATGTATTGATTGAACGCCGTCAGACGAGCAGGATGGAGGCAAGGCAATTAGAGCAAGGGGCACTCATTTGGTATACAGATGGATTTAAGATGACTGAAGGGGTAGGAGTGGGGCTGGGCTTAAATGTAGGCTATCCAGAGCCTTCGGCAACACCCCCACCATCTTCCAGGCAGAAATTTATGCTATAGATCTGTGCCAGGAATGCCTAAATGAAGGCATTCGAAGAACAAAGATCTATATATTGTCAGATGGCCAGGCAGCATTAAAGGCTCTGAGGTCGTATACTCCTGAGTCTAAACTTGCCTGGGTATGTAGATAATCCATGACGCAACTGGCTAACGACAAGGTTAAAACATAATATTTCAGTTGCAAACTCCTCTATAAAATCCTTATTTTATTATAAGGAACATAACTAGACTGCAACCAACAGCTACTCTCCGAGCTATGTGCCCCGTCGAGCGCTGAATTACAAGTTATAAGCCTGGCACGTTAAATGTATAATTGCATATTACCAACAGAACGCTAATGCTTCGATTGCAACAAACACCAGCCGAAAGACTGATCCTACTCAAAAGGAGCTCTCCTGCTAATCGTCCCACACCACTTGCAGACTGCTGTTTCGAGCTGTTGGCTCTCGTCAGTGCAAGGTAGGCATTAGCGTTCTGTTGGTAATATGCAATTATTACACTTAACGCGCCAGGCTTGTAACTTGTAATTCAGCGCTCGGCGGGGCACATAGCCCAGACAATAGCTGTTGGTCGCAGTCTGGCTACGTTCCCTCTAGAAGCACATTTGAACAACAAACAACAAGGTTATCTTGATGTGGGTGCCAGGGTATGAGGGAATACAAGGTAACGAAGCAGCTGACAGCCTTGCAAAAAAAGGAGCTGAAGCACCATTTATTGGACCTGAATCGTTTTGTGGCCTAGCTAAGGGACACATAATGGAGGAGATCCAAAAATGGGAAAAGGACCAGAAAAGTCTTACTGGAGGAATACTCCAGGCCAAAGAGAAGTGAAAAAGTTTATAACTTATTCGACAAAGAATGCCACAAGGCTTCTCGAACTGAAAAAGTCCGAATTAAGGCTGATCACAGGCCTTCTAACTGGCCATTGCCCCTTGAGATACTATCTCAAGAATATGAGCAAGGCAGTAGACGATAAATGCAGATATTGCAACTGAAACTGCGGAAGAAATACGATAAAATGCAAGGTATTAATCCGTATTAAGCTAAAGTACCTGGAAGTAGGCGGAATTAATGCTCGAAGACATAGGGAAATTAGCCCCCAGGAAAATCACAAGCTATATAAAAAGTCTTGGAATCCTGGGCAACAATTAGTTGTAGGGTAATTCACAAAAGATCTTTTAGGTCGAAGTGAAGTCAGGCTACTCAGAGCCAACCAATCCCCGAAAAAATCTACAACACTGCTTTCTATAAATTAAAAATGACGTATTTCTTATTGATTTGTATTTAATAAATAGAAATGATAAATTGTGTCGAACCGAATGGTGCAATAAGTGACCACGTAATTTTTTTCAAAATGTTATGCTTCTTGGATTTTAACCTATGGAAAAAGTAAAAAATTGAGTTCTATTGTCATTATTATTAATTACGATGACTGATATGATAAAAAATATGCATATTTTTTATGATGTTCACTTTTACGTAATTTTGGAATCATCTTGCTATGTTAAGTAGTTATTGAGAATTTTTTTTTTTACAAGCCATCTTTTTTACCATCATCATCTCCAGAACTACCTTGTTTTGGTCCAAGAAAGTTATACATATGAATATAGTCTCATTTAAATGACAACAGTTATTGATAGAACTTTCCATTGGGGACAGATCGCCTGTGCCCATCTGGCTATACCCTGTTAAATTTTGACAAATGGGAGCTAAAATATTTGTTTCAATTCTGTGTTGTGTTTCAATTTTCCACCAACCTAAATAGCTATAGTCCACGAAATCACTATAGTAGAATGCGGTCCCAGGCAGGGACTGAGTCCATCCTTTACATCGCTTACGTGAAAGCGAGACAGATTGTTATATTATTGGCCTACCAATTAAAGTAATTATATTTGTGAGATGCTTCGGTACCAACGTAATTGAGTTTTAAAAGAAACCTTACCTCCACTTTATACAAATAAATTGGCATATGCATGAACTAACAAGAAACAATGTATTTGTTTCAAATTAAAAAAAAAAGATGCCTCTCATTTTCCATAAAATCAACTAATAAGTAACATATGCTACCAAACTAAAACATTTTTTAGATTCAGCTCACACCCCAACAACTTCAGATGATAAAAATGCAGCTACAAGGGAATTCGTCACAACCTGTGATTATTCAAGCTGGCCCCATTGCAGCTGGTGCACAACCGCAACTAATTCAGGTAGTTTGTTTTTTTTATTTTGTTTTTAATTGCAATAATATATAATCATTTTCAGGTAGCACAACAAAACACAGGGGCCCAACAAGTGTTTTTAACGCAAAGTAATGGCAATAATGAAAATGATTAAATATACAAATCATAAATCAATATGGAAAATAATTATAGAAAATTATTTCATGATTTTTTATATCACACCATACCGATTGTTCTCATTAATTAACATTATTACTTGAGTTATATTAAAATAGGTAGTCAAATAAAATATAAAACAATTTATGAATAATTTATTATAGAAAATCAACACTTAAAATATCTATTGTACAATATTTAGGGCTTTAGGTATAATACACAACATTTTCAAATATAATACAAAATATAAATAGTTTTTTTTTTTATAAATTCATACACAAATATTGTTCCCTTAACGATCTTAGGCAATAAATATAGTAACACGTTAGGTACAAATTTGTATATCGCAGAATAATAATATATCACTTCTAAAATTTATTTTTTAAGCTTTGTGGATTTTCCGGCTCTGAATTTAATAAAACGTAAAACCATATAAATGAAAAGTTTATATGCAAAAAATGAACAATATGTATAGTTTTAAAATACGAACACTTTAATAATACTGAAAAAAAGTGAGCAAAATAGTAATGGTGGTCTGTCTAATCTTTTTAGTGTAGGCCATTTTAATTTTATATACTATTTTAAAGCCTAACATATAAGATGTGAAGATATGACAATTTTCAGATACTTGTCATAGTGGCTACGTTGAGAAGGGAATAAGCGGGTACTAGCAAAAGAGTTCGTTGCTACGTACAGTTCCAGTAACTGTGAACAAGCCGATGATGAATGAATTTAGTAATTGTCGCCATCCAATGAAGATTTCATCGAGAATTTAATGTTTACATGGTATACGAATTTTCCTACTCTGGCAGTGTGGTTTTTGGTCCTTAGGTTAATATTCGGTCATCAAAAAATGTCAACAGAATTCCACGAGCAACAGTGTAAAGTCCAAACCATTCTAACTGTTGAAGCATTTCAGATTAAATTATATAACCCTGTATTTTATAAAGATTTAAGACTTCTTTCGTATAAAATTTATTTACAATAAAGCCATTTTTATTAGACTAATCAATGAAGGTTTTCAATTCAGAAGTTTTTTTTAAGGTTTCACTGATTCGACTACATGGCCATAATTATGCTTTGCATTCTATACATTCGTGAAATCGAGGAAGTGTGCAGAGGAGTGTTTAATCAGAAGCAGGGTTCTGGACATGAAAAATCCCAGCAAACATTTTGGTTTAATTTAACGTCGAGACTTCCTAAATTATGTATAATAAATTTAGTCGCAAAATTAGATTTAACCATTAAGTAAAATATACGTTGACGCGATATGGATTCGACATAAGTGGACAATAAGACTACGTCAAAATTTGATTATATTGGCCAAAATAGGTAGAATTAGATCTAAATCCACATTGTAGTAACCCAGAACGTTCGGTTAGTAATACTAGTATTCTAGGAAAATTTGACGTTCATTTAACTAGCTTTAGGTAGAAACCACGAACATATTTGCAGATGACGTGCGACTTCAAGTGTACAAAAAGAAGAATTTTACATTATTTGGTATTTTTATCTATAACCAGTAGAAATATTGTTGGAAGTCACCAACACAACTAAAACATATACCTAATTCACAGCAAAGATTCAAAATGAATAAATGTCGGTAACAAAAACATATGTAATGTAATTGCGACGTATCTACAGTTCACACTTGTTGAAATTAATGCGAAGAAAGTTTTGTAGTGCATGTTAACACTTCTACTTTGAAAAATACCAATGCCCCTCTAAAATGCTCTAATAAGAAAATTCCTATTATCGGGTAAAAAAATTATAATAACATTCCGAGCTAAAACTATGTTACATTTGTTGTGTATGACTTAATTATTAACTTGTAAATTTCATCAAAAATTTACCTATAGGTAAATATGACATATTTGGGTCATCCAACTTTTGAAAATGCTACCTATTGGTAAACTTCACCTATTAAGTATACATCTTTATTTGATGTGTGTTGACAAGTGAATTAGAATGAATAATGAGTCTAAAATGGTATGATATCTTTGTAGGAGATAAATATATTTATACGATTTATTGTTTTTCGCACTCATTTCTCTATCTACACTACGAGTGAATCAAGTTTACGACTATAATAGTTTTTTAAAATGGTCGAAATTCTCAAGAATAATGACGAAGAAAATAACTAAACAACTTAATTGTTAAAATAACCTAAATAATATAAATTTTACAAATAGGTTATGTATGACTAGTTTTTTAAATTGGTGGTTTATAGTCAAAACTTTGTGGTAGATTTTCCAGGTAATTGCTATAAAAAAGTTAATAACTGTTTCTTCGGGATGACTTTTAGGTCAACTAAATGAGTAATCAATTATTTGGCTGAAATTAAATAGATAAGCACAGTAGAATTTTTCTACGATATCGCCCTAATATTACTTTAAAGTAGAATAAATAAAGCCATCAAATAGGTTATTAGGGAGGTGTAAAATTACGTAGGATTTCCAACCAAATCTATCTAGTAGGATATTCTACTATAAAGACGATATTTAGTTGCCAAAAAGGTAGATGTTACCTAATTTTACCCTTGGGGTAATTTTTTAAATAGTTTTCCCTTTCTGATTTAGTTAAAATTACTTTTAGGCAGATTTGTGTATGAGGTAGATTTTTTGGTATAATTAACGTAAATTTAAATATAAATTAAAGCCATTTGGTAAATTTGAATCGGAGGTATCTTTTTCTAGTCAATTTTAAGTACCTTAATGAGTAAATTTGACTTTTACCAAGTCGAGCTATAGCTAATTTTATAGAAAATGTTTGCTGGGATGTGAATCATTTGGACATTAAATGTGACCTCATTTAAATTGACATTCGTTATGCGTGTTGTGGGATGTACTGTAAAGGGCCAAATAGAATTGAGACATTTATCATCTTTTCGGAAAGAAATTTGCACATTCAAAGCTGAAGACGAGCCCACCCTCAATGCTGACGATGTATCTCGATAAAATACTTAGATTGTAATCACTACAGTCGCATGTGTAGATGCTTGATTCGACCAAAGTAAAAATCATAGAATGTCTGGTTTCTCAAAAGTTGCCATTGCTAAAGCAATGCGTGAATTTAGAAAGAACATTTACCAATAATGATGATGAACGAGTTTTCCTTAAACAGGAAGATGCACCATAGAAGTTGGAGGTCCTCAGATGCCCATTGAAAAATTCAGTAACTCTTGGTCTATAAAGTTACTGGGTTAATAAATGATGTTGACTCGGATATTTCACCGCAAACTACCATCATCCATTGCTTGTTCATAATTACCCTGCTCTGTCTATTCGATATTTCTTTTTCTATATTTTTCATTTATATGTTTTTACAAGTTTTTCACTTTTCAGTCAATTTTACTTCACAACAGGTGCTTTAAGATTATTAATTGCTTTGAATACCTTTTGAAATTTATACTAGAGTGCATCTTTCCAACAATCAAGTTGCAAAACATGGGCCAAAATGTACAACAAACCCAGTGCAAAGTTTAAAAGTGTGTCATAAAAAAACACGGAATGTAAGCAACTATTTTGTACGTAGATTATAACTTTAAATTAATATATTTCTCATTAAATAATATGGATTCAGTTTGGTAACTTGACACCATCATTAACAAAGTCATAATCAATGTAATGCGCTCTAGAATAAATAAATCAACGTAAGGTGGCGGCATTGTAATCCGTTATGCGAACGGAGCAGAGAAAATTCACAAATTTGTTTAATCCACAGTTACCCTGATCTGCAGTAAGTACAATGTGCTCCTTTAAATATACAAAAGCAAACAAGTATTAGGCATCTACCTCAAACAACAATAAAATTTAAAGCATCAACAATAATAGTATTTTTATATACATTTAAGGCTGTAAGACACAGAATACTAATATTGGCACACTTGGCAGTCTTAGTTTAGGACAAACTTACACGAGTGCCAAATACTTCGTTAGAATTTTAAAGAATCAAAATATTGTCACGATTATCCTCTAGACTGGAATATATCTATCGACTAACCTTAAGAGATCATCTAAAGAAAGAGAACACAGATGAAATCACCTCCAAGAAATATACAATATTTAGCATAAATTATTTTTTAATATATCGATTAACAAAATGAAAGACCACCTGAATATAACAGAACCAGTCTATGAATTTGATTGTTAACACTCTTGTTTCTTTGGTTGGTATAATGTAGATGATTAGAATGGAGATTTAGGTTTTTCTATTTAAAAATTGATGATGATACACAATGAAAAAATACATTATGGATTCTAGTAATTTTTCAAAAATAATTTTCAGTGTCTTAATACAGAAATTGCTTTGGTAAGGAGAAAGTGACTGTTGCATTTGCCACATAAAAGCGGGAACCTACGTATGGTGCTAATTCGTAATGGTTTATTTGTAGTAGCAGTAAAGAAATTTCGAATGTACTTGTTGCTGATGTTGCAAGAAGACTCTAAATTTTCTGCCTTTTCAATGTCTACAAGTAAACTACAAGAATCAGAATGTGTATTTCTTCGCAAAAATACAAAAACAAGTAAATTAGTAATTTAACCAAAACAAAAGAAAAGTTAAGATATTTATACATTTCGTTTATTACTAGTAGAGAGCTCGCACCACAAAATTCCTCTGAAAAATGAAGTCTGTGGGAGTTTTGATAAATATTTTTGCACAAAAATTATCGAAAAGTCTGTAGCCGTTGCTCTAAAAAAAAATATCTAATAAAAGAAAAAGCATTTATGCTTATGGCAATTTAAAACTTTGAACGTCTGTATGTCGCTTCGAGAACCTTAACAAATTGTAACTTTTTGTTGTATTTCAGCGTTCCACAACCAATATTTCAAAAATGAGCACTTAAACCGAAAAATACTTCTCTTCCAATATTGTCGACTAGAGTTTCCTGCTTACAACGGTACAATTTTTATAATTTTTGAAAGTAAGATAGCTTAGGAAAATTAATAAATGTAAAACAATCCGTGAATTTATTTACATCGCGGTAGCCGACCGTCGAGCTACCGTCCGCGTCCCGCGGTTACCTATGTTCTGAGTAGACTAAATAATAATAATTGTTTGATTATTCTTCTGCGTTCATATATCAATCATATTAATGCCCATAGATAATTAAGTATATGCCTAAGGTGTTAGAGATTTTATCAGTTCTAAATAAATTCTTTTGCGTTAAAAACTAACATTTTGGGTTTGACTTGTAGTTGTTATTCTATTGTTGGTTTAATGATACAAATAATAGTTTCAGTTAGTGTTCGGGTAAGTCGAATTTTCTGCAATTAAAAAATTAAATTAAAAACATAATATAGGCATCATTTTCGAGTGGTCTGCCATAAATAATTAAAAACGGATCGAAGTGGAAGTTCAATATCCGAAAGTGAGATGGAGTCAACATTTCATGTTTTACAAACAGAAAATTTTTAACATATAGAAAGTCTTCCGGTAGCTTAGTAAAGGGCTCTGAGAAAACGTTAAAAAGTCTGAGACAAACGCTACAAATTAGAGATAGTATCTGTAAATCTAACAACATCCAATTGCGTCAAAATATTGCTAACATTTAAAATGGGGACAAAACATTATTAATTTGGCCCAATCATGCTAACATTAGCAAAAAAAGTACTGATGTACTGCGCCGAAATTTTGAAATATAAAATTCCATCGGAGGAATGCAAAGCTTATGGAACCGAACCTTCAGTTTCAGTACGAAAAGGAATATTTAATGTAAATAAGTATGTATTTTGTCAAAAGACGCATAATGACGGAAAGGATATCGCAAATTCTGCCTACTAATATCAAAAGTAAGATAAAAATGATGACCCAAAACGACAGCTCTTTTATGAAAGGCATTGATGAAAAATCTTGGAGGGTATTAAAAAAGGGTACAAATCTACAGGTTTCCTCTAACGACAATGCAGCGCATTAGTTATTAGATAATGGCTATTATTATTTAACGCACCTAATACCTATATTTTGAATGAATGGACTTACAATACTTGTAAATTATTTTTGGTTTTTTGATGAAAAGTCATCCTCCATAAAAACTACTGCTTATTCTGAAAAGTCCTTAGCCATTCTTTGGATTAAGATTAGAATGTAGGATAATTGGAAATTAAAAAAATATAAAATTTTACGAGTAAATTACGAGAGTAAATACCTTACTGCATAATGAATATAATCAAATCTTATGTTGTTTGTTTTACTTCATAATTTTGTTAAAAATTGTGCCACTTTTTTTAAAACTTTTTACAATTTGTAGCGTCAGAATAACTAGAAAGTGTAATATATACTTATGGCTTTTTAATACCTGTATTATTGCTATTTCATTTGCAGTGATATTGTTGTTAAAAAAACGATAACAAAAAAACGCAAGTTTCGGTAATTATAAGTTCTGTCTTATTCACACTTCACACAGGCACATAGGCAACTGGATCACGTGATATGCAAAACGTAAAGGAGGGAGGTCGACAGTCGGCTGCTGCAATGTAAATAGATCAGCGGATTGTTTTACATTTATTAATTTTCCTAAACTATACTGTTGTAAGCAGGAGACTCTAGTCGACAATATTGTAAGAGAGGTATTTTTCGATTTAAGTCCTCGTTTTCAAAATATTGGTTGTGGAAGGGGAATGGTAGCTCAGTTGGTTAAAGTGTCTGACTAGCAAACTGAGTTGCCTAGCGAAGTGGGTTCGATACCCACACGGCGAAACAATTTTTCAATAAAAAAATTGCCCCAAGAGTGGTTCGGAGTCCACATTAAACTGTAGGGCCTCGTCTCTCTTTACCTAGCACAAGATCCTTGAGATCTTCCAGGGGGTTACTTCGGTAACTTGAGAGGCGGTTAAGAAAACATTTTAAGAAAAAACATTTAAGAATGCTACAATGCAACGAAAAATTACAATTTGTTAAGGTTCTCGAAGCGAGATACAGACGTTCAAAGTTTTAAATTGCCATAAGCGTCAATGCTTTTTCTATTACAAGTTGTTTTTTTTTTCTCAGCAACCGCTACAGGCTTTTCGATAATTTTTGTGCCAAAATATTTACTGTACTTGTAACAATTGTTCAGTATCAATATCTCGAAAATTTTGAATAACGGTCTTTTTCCCAGGCCAATTTTTGTCCAACTGTACACATAAACACAATTAATTATAAGCTATCAACTAAAACTGGTCGCATATTTTACTATCAAACCCCACAGAGTGACACATTTTGCTCAGCCGTGCTCTCTACTATACATGGATTTTTATGGTTAATCATTAACTACATGCACGATTTTAATAAATGCTTATGAAAAATTTCTGTATTTCTGGACTTGCATAAACAGTAAAAAAAATTGAATGTCTCAAATGATGGAAATTATCTAGCTTTGACAAGCCGTACCTTAAAAACTAATCATTAGTTGAGGTCGTGCCCATTGACACTTTATTCGGGAGGCCGAATTGTCTGCAATTTGACTAAAACTTAATTTAAGATTTGTGCAGGAACAAAGAAATTGACTACCCTAAGTTCTCTCTCATCTCACCTAGCATTATCCATATTTACGAAGAATCTGAAGTGGTATTTGCTAAATGTGCATTCTTCTATGAACTGTTTCTCTTTCTTTGGACTTGTCACATAAACACAGGAAATTATTATTAACTATTCTTTAAGCATAAATTTAAACAACTAGTTATCACAATTCAAATACTGAGTACAAAAAGGCATTTAGTATTATGAAAAGTAACTTGCCTCAGTATAATATAATTTCATCACAATTTTCTATTAAAATATAGTTAAGTAGTTTAGAAACCTGTATTATAGAATTCTCTCCTACAAGTATTGATAAGAATATATAAATACTTGCTAAATACACATAAATAGGCTTTTTATTTAGAGGTTAAAATGAATAAAATTTGCATTTAAAATTATGCGTTCCCATATAAACTATATTTTATGAAATTTATGAAGTAATATACAGGGTGAGTAAAGAAGCATGGAATGTTATATACAACTATTTAAGTAATGTTTTTCAAAAAGTAGCACTAAAAATAATTGTCAATCAACACAAACTTGGGCATTCTTAATTTTTTTTTTGCCAAGGTGGTAGGTTGTTATTAACAAATTTTTTTTAATTGCAGCTCTGTTTTTGTAGCTCTCAGAAAAGAGCACATTTTTCTCCATAGATGTATTTTTGATAGGACTACATAAGACTTTTTCACAGAAAAGTAGATAAAATAATTTTTATTTCAAATATAACAATAGTATATTGTTTAATACAGAGTAAAAGCGACACCGTGTTCTTCAGACATAAAAAATCCCTTTAGTGCAGATATAACAAGTAATTGTATCTTCGTCGAATATGAATTAAATTATTATTTTTTTGACCTTTGAAGTAACACGTTTATTAGGAAGTCGCAGTTTTTAATTGGAATAGTTAATTTTCCCGTGCCTTGTAATAATCCTTGAAGCTGGAGAAATAGTAATTTATTGTGAATTAACAATTTCGGTATGTCTTTGCTGGCAATTATATGCACAATATATCGCCAGTTGTTGTAAATTTTACGGCTTATCATTCAGTGTACTTTAGATTTATCTTGAAAGTTTTTTTTCTAAACAGCAATTTAGATAATAATAGATTGCCTTTCGCACCATATTTAATAATTTTACCATAGCAGCACAATGGCTTAAAAAAAATAAGGAAAGCACATGTTGAATTACTTCAAATAACCTTTGTGTCATTTTTGCGAAACATGGCTACTTAAAAAATTATACCTAATATTCCACACTTTTTACACAATCTGTATAGTTGCAGAATAGTGAGGTGTCCGTCTTTCAAAAACAAGATGACTCATCCAACAATGTTAATGTTTAGGAACGAATTTGGAAAGAAGACTCCTAGAGGCATGTTGGGCTTTTATGGACACTTGCACAATTTTTCAAAAAGAAAAAAGAGATGGCTAAATAGTATTTCAAGAAATCACGTTTTTAAATGCTTACCTCTTGCTGAAAAATTAAGTATTTGCGATATTGATCTAATTTTTTATATTTATATACTAGAACCATGAATCTATCTGTTATAAAGTATTTTACATTTTTTTAAAAGAAATTCTACGTTTGCAATAATACAATTTCAAAAGATGTTGTAGCTTAGTATCTTTATGCATTGCAATAATAGGCAGTGCACAAAAACAGCCAAATTTAATAAGAGTCCCATGATTCTAAAATACAGTCTCTATTGAAAAATCTGTAACTCGAAAGCTGTATAATATATTGATCTAATATGAAAAACTTTTTCGATCTTTGTAGCACCATAACGAAACTATATTTTACTATAATTCACTTGCTTCGGTATATTCCTCAATTGAATTATTATAAATAGCAATGTTAAAAGCAGTCCTTAAACCAATCGAGAGCACTATTTTTTCTTGCCATTGTACACCTACTATAAGCCTTACCCATTCATTCTATCGCGATTTTAGAGACAGAAGGAGTTAGCACAACACTAATTCCTTAATAGTAGCTTACAAGGACGAATGTTCTGGTCAAGACCCTCCTGTTAATCCAAACAAAATTTTACGATTCAGCAGCCTAACCGCAACTAGTATTTTTCTAGATACTATTCGTTCATAATATGTTACACATAATAACGAATGTGGTAAAATATCACTACCGTGAAGAATCTACCCGTTTCCCATGGCATGTTATATATGTTGGCACACAGGGGCCGTATTGCTTATGTTAACTAATTTTGCTTGAGCTTTCTCCTGCACTCTTCTCATTTTAATTCTGTAGTAGTTGCTTGCCACATACCAGTACTTTAGTGTTGCTCATGATTGCACTAAATACTGTTTGCCATCTTCAGCCTTATTCGTTTTGTCAGTATTTTGAACTTTCATTTAATAAACCTCTTATTGTAGTTCTAAACCCCTAAGTTTTCTTGCAACACACAGATCCACTAGGATTTGTTTTTTCTTTACTGATGTTGCCTGTGCCTCTAATATATCCGGATATCAGTGTAAAGTAGTGTTTTTCTTGTTCTCCACTATGAAATAGGAACTAGCTCCCAATGTTAAAACTGACTCTAATGCGAGACTTTAAAGTGACAAGTCCTGCAGCAAAAACGCAGACAGAAAGACCATCACAGTTTAGCATTTCAAGGCAGGGTCGGTCACAGCATATTTTATTGTTTCATTCATGTGTCTAATTTCTGTGATGTTTTCCCAACATTTAATATAGTAATATATGTTTATTTTTCGCGTACGTTTGATTGTTTTTTTTTTTAACAAAAATCAAAATTATTAATATCAAAGTTTAGGTCAGCCTATGCACAGCCTGGCATTTTCACATTTCGCGGAAGGCTCCTCGTTTAGGTTGAGGTTCCTGCGCCAGTATCAAAATTTTAAAAAGTGTTTAATGCGTGAATTTTAAACAATGTATAGTTATAGGTTTTGTTAAATCTCTTTTTAAATATCTTTTAATCCCACCACCTATTTTAATCCATCTACGATGAAAAGTGCCTAGCTTTTTAACTGTTTTTAAATTATATTTTAACCGAAACAGTCTCATTCTGCCCGACCCTGTAATCTGCCATCCTGAACAACGTGATAGTGATAGTTGTACAGTCGGTTCTGAGGATGGACGGATGAGGCAGATGTAAATTTTAATAAAGTCATATTGAATTGACGATTCTAGTATATGAATATAAAAAATGAGCTTAACATATTTAATTTTTTAGTGAGAGGTAAGCGGTTAAAAACACGAATTCTTGAAATACCACTTTTCTTCCTTTCTTTGAAGTTGTGCAAGAGCGAACGAGAGTCCAACAAATTATTTCTGATGTCTCTAAGGACCCCCTTTCAATATGCTAACTACAAAATTAGTTGCTTTGCTGGAATGGGTTACTTGACGGCGTTTCAAGCAGTGGACCCTCTACTACATGCAGTAAGGCAAATTTTCAAAATTGGGATGCTCTTAATGGTACTAAATAATAAAATATAGCTTTACCAATAATATACAGTGTGATCATAAAATTTGGAATAATAAAAATACTTTATTATTGTACCAATCAAAACTTGTTCTGATTTAGAATAAGCTACGCTCAAACATTTATTTTATAAGTAAAATTTCAGTAAACATGATTTAATCACATTGTTAAACCATAAAGCTTATCATATGCTTCTACATAACAGTAAAAAAAAAGTGTTGTAAATCAAAGCCCAAAGATCTCAAAGGAAACCCTATTATATATTGGTATATTTTCCTCCCAGCACTTTGAGCAATTCATTTTTTGGAGGCACCGAGTGCTTTTAACAAATACTCGCTTACACCACATTTGTAGGACGATTACCCGTACTTTTCGAGCACTGTCAGCGGTGTACTTACAATGATAAATAAGAATCGATTAAACAGCAGATTATATGAATGCGCTATTGGTGCTGCGCTCACAAAAATTTAGATCTCTACACAAGTATAACACATATCCTACTTCAAATGAGAATAATGCAGCAATATGTTACATAATTAATAGTTCTTATAATAATTTTAGTTCTTTAATTTTCAAAAAACAATCAATACTTAATACTTCACTAGGCAAGTGTAAATTGTTTAGAAAATCTTTGCCCTCTGCAGTCAATTTGTCCTCGTTACAACAATAGCTGTCCCTTTTTCATTTAACAATGGTAATTTTCAAATTCACTGCTCATTAATAGCTAGGGAAGTGTTACATTAGTCTTACTATGAGCAATAATGACAATTGCCTTTCTATCACGCAATTAATGGTAAATAAAGTTGACTCGTCGTTGGCAATATTTCCATTGGAACAAAGGAGTAAACACATCAATAAGAAGACGTCTTAAATTGTATCAATACTGATTACCCATTGTCGGAAAAATAAAAGATTTAAGTACTTCTACCATGTAAAAACCTAACTCGCTGTGTTTAAAAATATTTACAAAAGGTCTTAAAAATTTACAGCAAAATAGGTTTTATTAAGTTCTTCTAACTTGAACTTTAAATAAACTCAGGATCGAAAATTTCTACTTGCATCTGCATTTCTACGAATATATTGTATACCTATTACACCCGTTTCATGTATAGTTTAAAATAAATTAAGTTAAAAATTTTCCATTTTCAAAAGACATTGTTGACAGTTTAGTCTTTGCGTTTTTTACTTTGGACCGCTCAACGCTACATATTTTAAATCATCACATCAAAATATTAACAAAAAACCACTCATACTTAAACATAAGCTATGGATCAGGATCTCGTTCTGACATTATAAGATTTACTAAAACCTGGTTTGTCGGCATCTAAACAGTCAGAATCTAAACTAGGAATTTTAGATCGATTCACTAAGGAAGGATGACAATATTTATAATAAATAAGTAAAAATGCTATAGCTAACAAAAATGCAAGTACTTGACCTCCAGCTGCTCCATAGTATAGGAAAGGATTATCGTCAGAATCGTTCGTGACACACCTGGAAAACAAAACAAGTCATAACAAAATACACCCATTGATACAGTAACGGTATTCCGACTCAATTTTTGTTGATCACTATTTTCTAATTTGTAATCGTCTAGTTACACTTATGTTAGTCGTTCAATAATGCAGTCTAATTATCGTTTTCAAAATTGCTGTAAAACAAGAAATATAAATTCATTTAGATATTTATCGATAAAGTTTTATAATCTACTGCCTAATAATTGGAAAGTACTTAATGATATCGCATTTGCTAAAAAAGTTAAAAGATTTCTGACAGAAAATATGTTTTATGACATCGATGAATTTATCATGTATTTTAATAGATTTTAAATTGTTCTGTGTTGTTGATCCTTTTTATTGCATTTGGATTCAATTGGTTTAACTGCATTTTTTAAATTGTAATACTTGATCTTTATATACTTATGTTTTTATTTTTATTTATGTATCACATTTGTACCTGACGAGTGTATCATCTCTGTATTGTCAGACACAATAAAAATTCTATTCTATTCAATGCGTTTTCTTGTTTTCAAATTATTGGAAATAAATTTCTTGTCAAGTTTTACGTAAAAACAAAACTTACCAAACTACTAAGGCTGCTGTATTTTCCATAAAGCAAACTAAATAATATGCCAGGTAAACATAGCGGGTAGGGCCATCTCTCGGAGATATAAACGCCAATACATAAGCGAGGCCTAAGGCAGTAGATAATAACAATTCTTCGCATCTACTACTACAGGCAGCGGTTTGGTGTTGGCCTAAGGCCAACCATATCGACATTATGCCCCAATGTACGGCGCAAACACAGCCCATCCATGCTGGGAATATAGAAGCTAGCAAACTGAGCGCTAAGACTCTCGACACTGAAAAAATTAAAATGTGTGATTTTTAAAATAAAAACTACATTTACAAGCAAACAGAATTATTGTGACAAATGAATTGAATTAATTAATGGCTAATTTTATGCTTTAATCTGCTTGACGGTTTGTCTGTTAGCGCTGTATCCAAAATCTATGTTGTCATTCATTCTGTAAATACTTTTTTCGAAAATTCGGTTTCACAAAAATTGTATTTTACATGAGAAAAACCAATATTGACACCTTTTGTGTTGAGGATATACTTGACGGACAAGTGAAACAAGTCCGGCAAGAAAAACTGAGACACAAAAATCACTTTTACTCCATATATAACATGTTATTTTTCCTTCAAACATCATATATCAATTAAATAAATACTAATATTTTTTCTTTAAATACTTCTAGTGCCACTCGTGAGCGGTAGTAAAAGACTTTTATTACTGCTCAGATGAGGTGTCAGAGGAATGACAGTTTAAGACAGGCAGACAGATAATTGTCATAAAGTCAATGTCTTTTTGAGATTTGAAGGAAAACAAAAAAAGGTACATATTAGGCACATATATGTGTACGAATAATCTTTCACAATTTTCTGAAGTGGAAATAGAAAATTTAACATTGTAAAAGTTGCATCTTATTGAAAAAATCATTTCTGATATTTTCTAATTGTATTGTTTTATAAAATAGGCCCTATACTCAATCCGTTACAGGAGGATAGTAATGCACATGCTCAGCGCATATAACAAAGCCTGTTGGCATTTGAATTTGAAGGGGAGTATAATTTAAGGCAAGTTTTACAAATGCAAATGCTTAAATTAAGGTCGCTTTGTTACATGTGCTGCGTGACATATACAGGGTGTTGCATCATGAGAGGGACATAGCTTAATAGGAGGTAGAGAACATCAGTGGTAACCGGAACCTCCCATAGAAATGTCTCATTGGGCCTTCATTACGAAGTTACAGGGTGTTAAATAATTTTTGGCCAAACCTGTTTTTTATCATAACTTTGACAGGGAATGAAATAACGGATTCATATTTGGTACGGCTAATGTACTAACGAGCCCCAAGAGGTACATGTATAAAAAAAAATATATCCAGGTTCGGACTCACTATAACTTATGTTTCTTCTTTGCATCAATAAAACATCACCCTGTATATATTTTTTTGAAATTTCGATACGATATTCGAAAAGAGCAAGAAAAAACAAACAAAATGGCCTATTTCATTTTTTTGTTATACCTTCGTGGTTATTCAAATACGTTGTTAAATGTGCAAGAAAATGGATTACAGAACCCTATTAAATGAGAGGCACGTGAAATAAATAGTTTTATAACTAAAATTTGCAAAAATTCTATTGAGCCTAGGTGGTCTGGGTGAATCCTAATTCCGGCACGTTTTAAAGGTCCATTTTGGTAAAAAACTGTGGTCCTAATAAGTAATCGGGTATGAAATAACAAAATTTTTAATCAATCACAGTAGGCTTGTTCAAAGTGACAGATAATAAAAAGAAATCTCCTAAACAGTTGAATAATTGTTTGTTAGTAATTTAATGTGTCAATAATCCGCATTTAGTTAGTGAAAACTTGTGAAAATATTTTAACTATGCCAGTAAAATTTACAAACGTGGAATATGCTGACATAATATTCATCTATGGTTTCTGTAATGGAAATGGTAGGTCGACGGAAAGAGAATATCGGCTGTGTTTTCCTGGTCGTCGATGCCCTAATCATAAAACCTTTAGTACGGTGTTCCAGTATGCAAGACAACACGGAAAGTTTCCTACTTCTGCAGTTGTGGAGCGTGTTTTACAACAAGGTGTGCAGGAACAAAACAATATTATAAACGTAGTTCAAGAAAACCCAAATATGAGCACTAGACGAATCAGTTTGGCAACTGGTATTCCTCATTGGCGAGTATGGAGAACCCTAAAAAGAGAACGTTACCATCCATATCATATCCAGCAGGTACAGCGTCTTCAACAAGGCGACGATATCCCCCGCCTGGCATTTTGTCATTGGTTGTCTAACCATCGCCCAGTCATTTACAGAACCTTATTTACGGATGAGGCACAATTTACAAGGGATGGAGTAAACAATTCACGAAATAATCATAAATGGGCACAGGAAAACCCACATGCGGTACGCCAACGCCGTTCGCAACACAGGTTTTCTGTAAATGTTTGGGTCGGACTTGTGAATAGACATTTGATAGGGCCACATTTTTTTGAAGAAAGATTGAATGGTGAAATTTACTTTGATTTTCTTCAAAACATTTTACCGAATATGTTAGAAAATATCGGTATAAGAGGCATGTTGTTTCAGCATGATGGGGCCCCACCACATTTTAACCTTCAAGTAAGAGAACACTTAACAATGTGTATCCTAATAGATGGATTGGACGCGGGGGTCCACATGAATGGCCACCAAGATCTCCTGATTGTAACCCTTGTGATTACTTTTTATAGGGCCACTTAAAAAACGAGGTTTATAGCATTGAAATTGAAAGTAGACAACATTTAATCCAGCGCATCGTTACAACCTGCGACGAAATACGGAATAATCCAGAAATGATACGTCGAGCAATTGGTGACCTTTCTAAACGCGCAAGAAAATGCACAGAATGTGGGGGAGGACATTTTGAAAATTTACTTTAGTGTCAATTACGTTTTATTTTTAAACACATTTAGTTATTGTTTTGTTATTTATTGTTAATTGAATGGAAAATATTTTATTTATTTAGATTTTAGTTTGTTCTCTTTTCCAATTTTTATTAAGTATAAAATGTTGATGATTTTCTTGATCAAAGTAACTGGTTGCTTAGGCCTAAATGGTTTAAATTATCTGTCACTTTTATTCTTTAAACAAGCCTACTGTGATTGATTAAAAATTTTGTTATTTCATACCCGATTACTTATTAGGACCACAGTTTTTTACCAAAATGGACATTTAAAACGTGCCGGAATTAGGATTCACCCAGACCACCTAGGCTCAATAGAATTTTTGCAAATTTTAGTTATAAAACTATTTATTTCACGTGCCTCTCATTTAATAGGGTTCTGTAATCCATTTTCTTGCACATTTAACAACGTATTTAAATAACCACGAAGGTGTAACAAAAAAATGAAATAGGCCATTTTGTTTGTTTTTTCTTGCTCTTTTCGAATATCGCATCGAAATTTCAAAAAAATATATACAGGGTGATGTTTTATTGATGCAAAGAAGAAACATAAATTATAGTGAGTCCGGACCTGGATATATTTTTTTTATACATGTACCTCTTGGGGCTCGTTAGTACATTAGCCGTGCCAAATATGAATCCGTTATTTCATTCCCTGTCAAAGTTATGACAAAAAACAGGTTTGGCCAAAAATTATTTAACACCCTGTAACTTCGTAATGAAGGCCCAATGAGACATTTCTATGGGAGGTTCCGGTTACCACTGACGTTCTCTACCTCCTATTAAGCTATGTCCCTCTCATGATGCAACACCCTGTATAGTGATTTTATAGGTGTAGACACTTGCATTTGTATTGACACAACTGCGGATTATTAATAATTGCTGTTTTTTTTTCTACTTATTTTTCAAGAAATCACAAATTTTTTACAAATCATGGGGCAATAATAGTCCAAATGATTAGTTCACCACCGCCAAAAAAACTCCCCTTTCCATGAGAAGCAATGATGGATTATGAATGTGGCAAAGTACTTTAAAACTAATCTAGATAGAAATACGGTTCATTTAGCGGAACTCACTTCAGTAACAACAGGTAATTTATAACATAATTTCTTTACTAATACTTCATGCTGTTTAACAGTACAAATTTTGACATTTACATACAGGTGTGTTTATAGATTAGGGAACACAAGGAAAGGGGTGTGTTGAAGCCACTAGTATTTAAAAATGCGATATAATTACACGAATGTTATCATCATCACTGCAGCCCGTGGGGATTGAACTATAAACCTTTGACATGTCAAACGAACTCTTCACCGTGGAAATATGTTATCTCTGTGATATTTTTTGAGTTATATAGGTAACTTATCTGCAATATAAATTCCCTCTACTAGAGACAACTTGTTTCTTGTCAATGTAAATATTTTAAGTGGTCTGAAACGTTCCTACAATAACATGCCCACCAACGTCATCATTATCTTCCTCTAAAGGGCCGAGTATTAAAACGAATTAATACATGATTTTAGCTTTAAAATTGGACATAAAAGTTCAGAAATTTCGCGATTTTTCGAAATTTTGGAAACACTAGTTGATAAGTCTGTTTAAAGCTATGAGCAAAAATTTCTTTTTTATTTTAAATTAAGATTTTATAGAGTAGACCCCAAGTGAGTTGTTCATACTGAGTAAAAACAAACAATGTCTTATCTCACTAAATTCTTTAATCTTGTAATGGCGATTGGTTTCGTGAACTATAACTTGCTTCACATCATCAGGCCACAAGACTATAACAATGACAAAATATTTTATAATCAATAAAATTAGGAGTAAAAAAATTTTGTGAATATAATGGTTAGCAAAAATGATCTAAATATATAAAAAAGCTAAAAAATAGTGTATGTGGAAAATAAAAACTATTTAAAAGAATTAGGTAAAAATGTTATAAATGTGCACATTTATAACATTTTTACCAAATTCTTTTAAATAGTTTTTATTCTTCACATACACTCTTTTTTATATACTTAGATAATTTTTGCTAACCATTTTATTGACGAAAATTTTTTGTAATTCTTATGTTTACTCCTAATTTTATTGTTTATAAAATATTTTGTCATTGTTATAGTCTTGTGGCCTGATGATGTGAAGCAAGTTTTAGTTCACGAAACCGGTCGCCATTACAATATTAAAGAATTTAATGAGATAAGACATTATTTGTTTTTACCCAGTAAATTAAGATTTTCCTGCAAGAACTGTGCATAACAATTTTTTTAAAAATTGGTTTTGAGATATTTTTATTAGTTTATACACATATGAAAGTAATGCAATAGCACAAGTCATTCTCAAGGTATATTTTCTTTAAAAAAAAGGTTCTTGAAAACTGTTTTTGTTCAGAAAAATTGAACCAATATTATTTTTTAATTCCTTTTTTTGTATATATCATTGTTTATTTTGATTTTACGACAAAATTTCATAAATCTAAATGAAAGCTTACAAAATTTCGTACATGTATGATTTTCAATAACTAGTGACAAGGAACTGACGATTGAGAATGCGGTTGATTTTTAATTTTTAGCAAACAGGCAATTTTCGTCAGGTTTGAAGTACAGAAAAGTACATTCAATAATATTTTTTCACTTTTGGAAGTATCAGAAGTTATTCTGTGAGCATTTCTGGATGGTTTCGTACTGGGCTCATATTTAAAAAAAAAAATGTTATGCACAGTTCTTGCAGGAAAATCTTAGTTTATAACAAAAAAGAAATTTTTACTCATAGCTTTAAACAGCTATAACTCGTGAACACTGTATGAAGGTCACTTGGACCTCATTTTACAGATAATTTAATTCTCTTCAAAAAACATTTAGTGTCATTATTGCCCAAAGCCAATCAAAAAATAGCTATTAAGTGAACTCCACAGTAGTTACTTGTACATTGTAAAAAAAACCATTTCTAATAATTCTTATCAGCCAATAAGTGACAGAAGCTATTTTTTTGGAAAAAACAACTGCAAAATAAGGAAAATGCAGCTCTTGTCGAGTATAATTTTCACTCATTATTTCAAATCAAAGTTGGTATTGAAACAACCGAAAGTTGTAATTATTGCTGAAAATTTGCCCCCTTGTGAAATCCTGCAATTGAAACAGAGAACTATGTGCGATAGCTCAAATTGTAGCATTTTTCGAGACAGAGATTTTTTTCAATTTTTGACCATTTTTTTGCATTTCAAATGTATTGATTATAAACAAATTAAATTTTAACATACAACAATGGTTCAACCAAAATATTTTTAGGCACTTTAAAAGTTCACGAATTAATGAACAATTTTTTAAATAAATTAATTTTTCCTATAAGTTTATTTGCCAAAATATTTAAATTATTTTGTTTTAGCATTTTGTTAAGAAATAAATTAATTTTTTTTTAACTTGAAATTTGAACTGGTTGTTTCTAAACGTTTATATTTTCAATACTGTAAGTCAAAAAAACTATTATAATGTCACTAATAATTCTACATCTCCTGATGGTATCAGCTTGGTTGATGAAACGCTCCTCCGTACACTACCCAGAATTTTTGTACTCTTATCAAAGGTTGCAACACTTAATTTTTTTCTTAAAATATTTCATAATTTTCATATTTATTTTCTGACCGATTTTTTTCAAAAACAACAGGGTTCCTACCCTAGATTAGCTTACTCTCCAAAATTCAATACAATCTGCTCACAAGAAAAATGATGGACGGATAGACAGACGAACAGGCATTTTGAAAATTGTTCAGAATTCGATGACTAAAACAATGATATGCCTTTTTTGTCTACGAGCTATATAGAATTTCATGAACTCCATTGTTAAAGCACTAGTTTTAAAAAATCGGTTTTTTTCGCAAAAAATTGGGAAAGTATCAATTTTACTATAAAATATGTACACATGAAAATTATGGGTAATAAAAATCCGCACGGGATAGATTTTTTTGAAACTTTGACAGTTTTGCGATGCAACGGAAACACGCGCGTTCTTCGGTAAAATATCGAAAATGGTCATTTGGATCGCAAAATGTTTCAAATAAAAGTTGTAGAGAATTCAATTACAAACAATTTCCTTTTATTTTTCATTTCCATTCAATCAATGTTAGCAGATATATGAATTTTAAAATATATTTATAGCGGGCTATCACAACACTTCTTTCATGATAAACTCGAAAACGATAGATAGTACGCATATAGTGTATGTAATTTTGAATATGTTGGTGTATTTACAAAAACGAATTCGTTTTGATAATGAGTGAATGGAGATAAAAGGGAAAAACATGAAAAATTGCCATTTTCAAGTGCATTTTGACAAATTCTGCTGTAACTTGTGAACCATTCGTCGTATGAGGTCACTTGGACTTCATTTTACAGATAATTTAATTCTCTTCAAAAAACCTTTAGTCATTATTGCCTAAAGCCAATCAAAAAATTACTATTTGTCAAAATGCACTTGAAAATGACAATTCCTCATCTTTTTCCCTTTTATCTTCATTCACTCATTGTCAAAACGATTTTGTACATACACCAACATATTCAAAATTTGATTCTCTTTAACTTTCATTAATACGCTATATGCATACGGTCAATCGTTTTCGAGTTTTTACCAATTTTATCATGAAACAAGTGTTCTGATAGCGCTATGTAAAGATGTTTAAAAATTCATATCTCTGCCAATATTGATCGAATGCAATGAAAAATAAAAGGAAATTGTTCATAATCGAATTCTCTACAACTTTCATTTGAAACATTTTGCAATCCGAATTACCATTTTCGAGATTTTAGCGAAAACAAAACTGTCAAAATTTCAAAACAATCTATCTCGATTGCAATTGCGAATTTTTATGACCTGTAATTTTCATGAGTACATATTTTACAGTAAAATTGATACTTTCCGAGTTTTTTACGAAAAAACTATTTTCTTTACATATTTTCTTCCCACTCCCTCCTCTCCACCGGCGTCTACATGTGAGGACTTTTGATGTGTTAAGAAGTACCACAAAATAAGCCTGTTACCAAAATTTCAGCCTGCTCTGAATTATATCATCCAAATTGTCTCATTTTACTGGGCTATTAGATTTTAGGAACATAGTGCGACATGAAACTTTCTAAATGAGCTAAAATATTGAGATGGTTAACAATGTCTACCAATTTAAATTTATTATTTCATTGATTACTCGCAAATTTTAATATTAACAGTGACATCATAGTTCACGACTTATTCATTAATATTCAAGTATCATTGCTTAAGTATTTGGAATTGTTATTTTAACAATTATCAACGTTCGTAAAATAATGATAAAAAATCATTCAATGTATTCATGTAATTAAAGCTAATTGCAGTTATGAATTTGGTAATTTTGATTTTTTTAAATTAAAACATGGGGTTAATTAACATAGGGGTGAATATAGTGGTTAATGGGGTACCTCTGCAAAGAACAGCTTACTTTTGACGACCTTGCAAAATACATTTTTGCATATTAACCATTTCGGTGACACAAAAAATTACATCTTAACTTCATAAAAGCCACTTTTAAGCAATATCCCAATTTAAAAAAAAAATCTTCTCGTACTAACACGGCTCCGGGACCCGTTTTATCGGAATTTCTGGAAGTTGGACCTGTGAGCCTAACATGATCACCAAAATTGCTGTCAACAATGGTATTCTTGGAATTTTCAGGACATCTGAAAAAGTGTATCACATGGATGGCAAAAGGCCCTTGAAACCTCCAATGTCAAATTTCAATTCGAATTTATTAAGGCTGCTCCAATCGCCCCCAGCTATCACCTCTACTTCCCCCTACACTTATTAGCAAATAGACAGCAAAAAAGATAGTGCGAGACATTTTTGCAGCAGTATCGCAGTTTATAACAGAAATTGTTTAGGCTCCAAGGAGGTTCCCAAAAACAGACCATCGTGAAATCAAAAACTTTATATAAAAATTGTACAGGATAGAAAATTTTGTTTTGAAAAAGTTTTTTTTTCGAATTTCTCATCAAAGTACAAGGGCTGGCTTCAAGAAAGGCCAAAAAACAGGATTTTATTAAAAAAAAAATTGTTCAGTGGAAAATTCCAACAAAAAAGCTTTTTGCAAAGTTCTTGTCAGCATCAGGAGTATCAGCGGTTCTGGGGAGGAGTTAAAAACAACAATGGTCAAATCCCTCTTCCACAAAAAAAAATTACGTAGTTCAAAAAATATTTCAAACATTTTTTTTTAATATGGGGAATCGTAGTATTGTAGAATTTATCATATCAAAACTATAACAAAAAGTCATTTTTCAAATTTCTCACCAGAGAATCAACAGTTCCAGAGAGGGATCAAAAAAATTTCCGTCAAATTCCCTGCCATTTAAAAAACTAATGTCATTTTAAAATAACATTTCAAACATGCATTTTTTAATATGGAGAAATGTATCCAAAACACTTTGCAAATCTCTCGTCAGATGATTAAACATTGCTGGGAAAAATTTCGTTTAGGTTAATTTTATGTTCTACTAAAATGTTTTAGAAAGTTAAAAATATATTTAGGATATGGGATGACCAGAAAGTACTATCAACGTGCATCTACCAGATACCAATTGTTTTAAATAAAACTTATCACACTGAGAGCGCTTTGCATTAACCACATTCAATGTCGGTTTACTGTCGATGCAAGTTCAAGTGACAAAAACTCAGGCTCAAGGTGAACCACCGTTGCGGATATTTTAAGCAAGGTTTTGGCCTAACCTCAAATATTTTTGTTTATAAACACTGATTCGTGAATGAAAGTTACTACTCAACTAACGTAGCTTTGCCTCTGAGATGCGCCCAAGATGAACAGAGATCATTGTTGTGCAACGAGGATAGACAGCATGAATACACTTTCGTAAATGAGCTCCCACCGAGTTGTGCCGGTGGGAGGAGACTTGTCCACTGCGCATTCAAATTTGAGAGGCAAAGGTACGTTAGTTGACCTGTACAAACATGAATAATTTGACATGATGAAAATTTTAACAAGCTCCCTATCTTGTGGTTTATCTAAATAAGGCAAAAACGTTTAGACAGAGCTAATCATTTTGAAATATGGAATAACGAGTTTGCATGCCAAACATAAAAGTAAGATTTTAGCTGGCTATATGGGTTACGACGTTCCCAAAGCCATTTTCATTTGAAAAAAAAAAAACTTTAGCTCAATCATAGCTACATATTATTATACATATTTTATGATGTAACTTTTGAGTTTATTATACTACAATTGCACGTTTTTTCATTTAATGTGTGATTATTCAGAATAATTAGAAATATCGATAGTCGACAGAATGGAGATTGTGCCATTGATAATTTACTAGTTTGTGATAGTGGATGTGACATAGAAAATAACCTCAAAAAATAATTTAATCACTATCAGCTACACAATATATTACTGTGCTTCTTCCAAAATAGAGAGCTGTTTTATTTCCAACCTAAGTCGAACTTAGTTCAGTTGGAGTTTACTGTTCATTCAAGTGAACCATTATTCACCATTGCCTTCTACAATTCATCCTTACAATTGGAAATTGTTGATGCTAAATGTCTGATATTGCAATACTGCCATATTTTTTCAATTCTCACATAATATTATTGTATCCGTACATAGACTGAAACATAGTACCATAATGTACTACTTTTTTTTAACCTCTCCACAATAAAATTGTGAGAGGTTACTAAAATTGGTTCAAAAACGAAAATTGAGATAACATCAAATCTTTACGTTTTGAGGTCCTAGGAACCCAAAAAAGTGGTTTTTGAAAAATGTCTGTGTGTGTGTATGTGTGTTAGCACGACAGCGCCGAAACTACTGAACGGATTTGAATGAAACTTTGCATGTGCGTTTCTTTAGTGGCCCAGAAGAACTGAAAAGGTTTTGGTTGAGATCGGATTACGTTTAGTGTCATTTTGACGCCACAAGTTGTTTATTTTATAATTCCTTTCAATTTGCAATGGAACCATTGAAAAGCAGTTAAAATTCTGATTTCAACGATATATCACACTTCCACCCTTTCGATTTGGTTTCCGTGAAAAAAATTAAAAACAAAGCAAATATGAAGCA
The DNA here is from genome assembly GCA_963675555.1 of Leptura quadrifasciata. NCBI lineage: Eukaryota > Metazoa > Arthropoda > Insecta > Coleoptera > Cerambycidae > Leptura > Leptura quadrifasciata. Next base: position 108,774,789 of record OY776674.1, on the reverse strand, counting down.
CAGATCGCATTTCGCATAACATGATCGATGCGCGTAGCCGTTACGTCGTGAAACTCATCATATCACATGTCAATTCACATCTGAGGCTTTCTTCACTACTTTAGAAGTAGAGCGGATTACGTTTAGTGCCGTTTTTAAATGTATATACAGACAAATCGAAGAATTAAACTACAAATATTCCTCTAAAATCTAGTAAAATTACTGAAATGCTAATGTTTCATTTAACAAAGACAGCCGCGAGCGATCGGATTGCAATGAGCAAATTTTGACGATTGTCATTGTCATCGTTTGTCATCCGATAACGTTGGTCTCATGTCATGTTAATAAAATTTCGACATATTTGTAACTTTTAGTGGATTGTCACAAACTTTAAAGGTAGATGTAACAATATCAATATCATATGCTTTCTGTACCTTCGTTGGTGAATTTATTATAGATTCACTTTACCAATTTTCAGTTTGTTGCTTTACAAATCTGTAGTATTTAGGATAACTAGACTTTCTTAGTCGTTCAAGTGATGTTAAAGTTGTTAATATCCTAATAGTATATTATTCAACGAGCGATAATGTAGGTAATAACTCGCATAGATGATTGTAAATTCATTAAGTTGAGGGTTTTTTTAGGGCCCCAGAAGATCTGAAAAGGTTTTGGATGAGATCGTTTTACGTTTAGTGCAGTTTTGTCACACAATTTAATGCTCTTTTCGGTTTCAAAGATCCACCGAGTGGGGAGGTTCCAGCCGCTTCCAGTAGCTGCCGATTTTTATATAACAAATATATTAATTTGAAATTCAATTCAATGAGAACAGCCCACAAAAAAAGAAGTTTAAGGGCTTAGGATAACTACATATTTTCTGGTCAATATTTTATTAATTTACATATGAACATCTTCATTTAAAGCAATAATTTAAATAACTAATAAACTACAATGACCAATTTTTAAAAGTATAAACGAATTAATGTATACAGACAATGCAATTGCTCTTTGATCATAGAAAAACTGAGCACAATTTTCACTTACCTAATACTAGTCTCATAAATATCCGATGTTGGTAGATTTACCTGATTTACACTAAGCAGAATTATAATGACCTCAAGTTGTACAGAATCGAATCTTTTATTGATAAAAAAAAATAAAATTACACTTATTTTCAAAACATACTAAATAATCAAAATTCATTATCTTTTGTTCATCTCCTTCGTTTAGCTTTCCAAATGATGATAAGAACTTGGTTTTAAAAAACAAATTGTTTCCATGAAAACAAACAAAAACTGACAAAACTGGTACGTAATGGGAAAAGCTCACGCACAGGTTCTTTATCGAGTCCTCCCTGAAGTTGCTTTCGTATTGTAACAATATCGAAAAAGTATGAAATCCATAAATTGCACAAATATTTGATTTTAAAAACATTTAAATGTTTATTTTATGGAAAAATTTCATAATTTGAAAACTGAAAAATTCTCAACAAATAATAATTTTTGCTTGAGTAGGTATTTATTTAGTTCTTGCTATGATCAAACACCGTTTGCATTGTGTGTATATTGAAACTAGTTAAAGTAGTTAAAATAAAGCGAGATGAGGAAGGTATAAGTGAAAATACTTACAAGCACTCATAAGTTGCCAGCAAAAGGCCACTAGTACACCCGCCCATTTTATTTTGTCTTTGTCATCCCTTGCATAGCGCACTGAACGATGGTAGGAAGTTAAGGACCATGCTATCGACATTAAAGCTACTAATACTGTCCATGCTTGTATGACATACACATCTGAAATAAAGAATTTAAACGTCAATTATTATTCACGATAAATATTATAAACAGCAAAAATCTTAAGACACATTTTTTTACCTGGATCATAAATAGGATTGGGAAAAAAAAAGTTTTTTTTTGTTTAAAACAGTTTTTATAATGTTTTAAATGGTATGTTTAAAACGTTTAAAACTCTCTTCAATTAAAATTAAATGATGGCAAGTTACTGTATCTGCTACTACTACTTGATGACAGATGGCGTTCTTAAACGGTATACCATTGTGACACCATCATCGACACTTTTCCACAAACTCTAAAATAATATATTTGTTAAATTTGTTTAAAACATTGCATTGTGTATTAAATATGTTTTAACCATTTGCCTAAACAACAGTGCAGTGCGATGTTTTAAACATGCCAACCCTAATCATAAAGTCACTTATATACAAGGAGTTTTTAAGTAATGGTATATACTTCAGCTATACATGCCAAAAATCATAATATGAAAATTTTATCACGTATGTTTTTATAAAACATTGTTATCATTAATAAGATACAGGGCATTATAAAGTTAAAATTATTTTGATAGTACGAAAAGCAGCTGGAGTTCAAATAATAGCTGAAATCACAATCTGATTGGTTGAAATATCCTTGACAACTGATATGCAGTGTCGGACTGACCTCTTTTGGCCCCATAGGCAACTAATGTAATTTGGCTCCTACAACCAACCTACCCTCTCAAAAATGATCAGTAATTTTTAAGATAAATATAACCCCCTTCCAGACAGTCTTGGCTTTAGATTTGTGAGTTGTCTATTATATGTATTGTTATGTGCTGCCCTCTAACAAGGAAAGATGTGATTAAGTTCATGTTCAAAGTTTTCCTCAGAAGCTTAGTTACTTCCCTGACTAGTAGGGTGGCGCCGTCTATGAGCCAATTGACGAACAATCATCTATTACATGGTAGAAAACTATGGAGAATTCTAGAAAAGAGTTCTAGAAGGATTCCAAGTGTGTATATAAAGAGGTGACTCCAGCAGATGGAAGAAGAGTTCATTTCAGTGTAATATGCAGTTTAGTGAAGTAAACAGACAAGAGAGTTTTTAGGTTAGACAAGAGTTGACAATTTTAAGAAGAAAAGTAAAGTGCTTAGTGTTTTAAAAGTAGTGAAATTATATTAGATTAAGTTATTATTAGTTGTGTGATTTTTAAGTATTTGCTAGTGTAATTTTAGTGATTAAATAAATCAGTGGTTTGTGAAAATTCTTGTTGCAAGTTATTTGGAATCCACAAAGTGTTTACTGAAAATTTGACAAAGTTCCATAGTGTTCTATTTGGAAACCACTGGAGATAGTGAAGTGAGTCGAACTGGAAAGTGACATAGACTTTAAATAAGACTTGTTAGTGTTGTTTGTCAGTGTTGTTTGTTAGTTTTTGAATGGAAACAAAAAGCATGGCTGCTGAAAAACAAATGCAAGACATGTTAGCTGCATTTAGCAAAATGATGCTAGAAGAACAAGAGAAACGACGTCAAGAAGATAAAGAAGAACAAGAAAGACGTCAAGAAGAACAAGAAAGACGACGTCAGAAAGAAAAACTAGAAGAAAAAGAAGAACAAGAAAGACGACGTCTGGAAGAAAAAGAAGAACAAGAAAAACGACGTCAGGAAGAAAAAGTAGAACAAGAGAAACGTGAAGAAGAATTAAGGAAAATTATACAGGGGCAACAAGATGTTATCCTTTCGGCAACTGAAGACCTCAAAAGTGAAATTAAAGAGGATATGGGCAACATAAAGACTGAAATATGTGACGTCAAAGGAAAAGTAAATAAGGTTGAAGAGGAAGTATCTGAAGTCAAAGGAAAAGTTACTGGCGTCGAAGAAAAAGTTATTGGCGTCGAAGAAAAAGTTATTGGCGTCGAAGAAAAAGTTACTGGTGTTGAAGAAAAAGTTACTGGTGTCGAAGGGAAAGTTACTGGCGTTGAAGGGAAAGTTACCGATATAGAAGGAAAATTTCGTGCAGTTGAAGGAGAGGTAGAGCGACTTAAGCGACTGTTAAGAGAACAAGGAGGCCAACTGGTATTATCATCGTCAGGTCCTCGATTACAACCGCCTTCCTTTGATGGTCAAACTTCTTGGTCAACCTATAAAAGACAATTTGAGGCAGCGGCATACGCAAACAATTGGAGTAACGAAGACAAAGCTATGGCATTGGTGCTAGCATTAAGAGGTCAAGCCTCATAGTTGCTTCAGACCATCCCAGTGACGCAGCAAAGGGATTTTAAAGTTTTGGAGGCTGCACTAGATCTAAGGTATGGCGACCAACACCTCGCCCAAGTATACAGGACTCAGCTCAAATCACGCACACAAAAGGCTGGGGAAAGTTTACAAGATTTTGAAGCAGCTGTTGAGCGACTGACATACCTGGCTTACCCGGATGCGCCCAAAGAATTCCAGGAACAATTAACGGTTGGTTCTTTCATTGATGGCATAAGAGACGAGGAGATCAGGCGAGTCCTTAGATTATCTCGAGATAAGACTGGTAGTGAAGCCTTGATCCATGCCCTCGAGGTTGAAGCCGCTTACAAAGAGACTGCACGTCCGAGAGTACGAACCATGAAGGTAGAAGAAGAGGACCGTTTAGAAAAATCAAATATGGAATCTTTGATGGCTGATATGCACAAAATGATAAGCCAGTTGATGACAAAACCAGATGCTCCAAGGAAGCAGGAAAGAGAACAGAGCGATGAACAGTCAAGGAAGGTGATTCGTTGTTATAAGTGCGGCAAAACAGGGCATATTAAGCGAAACTGTCGGCAGCGGAGCCCTGAGAGAGTAAATGCCGCAACGACTGAAGAGCCGCAGGAAAACTAAAGATAGCCAGCACCTTGGGGGCTGTGCTGGCTGGTGAACACGGTGCCCCCAGAGAGATACGGGTTTCCCAGATTAGAAGAGTCCCGAGTAGTCTGCTTTTGGATGGCTATGTAAACAAAAGGAGATGTATCTTCACTATCGACACAGGTGCCACGTCATCAATAGTGCGACCCGGATTTTTATCAGGAATAAGAGTTGATAAAAGCCAAAATGGATTGGTCGTTCGAACAGCCACAGGAGACAGGGTAAGGGTTCATGGAGAAGTTGACCTAGATCTGCAGTTTGGACGCCTGTGCTTTAGTCATAGGGTTATTGTGGCTGACATCACTGATGATTTCATTTTGGGGCTGGATGTTATGGGAGTACAAGATCATTTTGTACTTGACGTGGTAGAACGAGTCCTAAAGATTGGAAATGAAGAATTTATTTTGTCAACAGCAAATGACCGATTTCAAAAAGTGAGGCTACTGACGGCTCAGACAATCAAGATTCCTGCCCGTTCAGAACAAATAATCGAGGCCATTCTGGAAAGAAACTCTGGTGGATACCGTGTTGGCCTTGTTGAAAAAGATGATTCAATTAAGACAGAAAACGTAATCTTAGCAAGAACTCTGACCCGGACAAAAGACAAAATTCCAATTAGAGTGGCTAATTTAAATTCCCACTCGGTAACTTTTAAGGAAGGCGAGGCAATAGGATCCTACGAACCAGTCCAGTGGATAGCAAGGTGCGAGGAACAAGGGGAGAAATGTTCGTCAACCAGCGTAGACAGGGAAGTTGTGACTTTGTTGAGTTCCCAGTTTGAACACCTATCTGAGGATGAACGTAGAGAGGCAATCAAGATTTTGGAGAAAGAAAGTGCGGTATTTGCCAAAAACACAGACATCCTCACGAAAACTGATATAGTACAGCATTGGATAGACACTGGTGATTCAGCCGCAATCCGCCAACAACCTAGGAGGTTGCCACTAGCTAAACAGGAAGAAGCGGCTGCGATGGTTCAAAAGATGCTACAAGATGGAGTAATTGAGGAATCAACCAGTCCCTGGTCATCACCGGTAGTTTTAGTTGCCAAGAAGGACGGAACTTTGAGATTTTGTGTCGACTACCGGAAGCTGAATGATGTTACGAAGAAAGACAGCTATCCACTACCACGAATTGACGATACATTAAGTACGCTGGCAGGGTCACGAGGGTTTTCAACTCTAGACCTTCGAAGTGGGTATTGGCAGGTGGGACTTCACCCTGACGACAAGGAAAAGACTGCCTTCTCAACAGGTAGTGGTTTATATCAATTCACCGTGATGCCATTTGGACTTTGCAATGCGCCAGCTACTTTTGAAAGATTGATGGAATTTGTACTCCGAGGACTAACTTGGAAGACGTGCTTAGTTTATCTTGATGACGTAATGGTTATGGGACGAAACTTCAGGGAACATTTGGAAAATCTTCAAGAAGTATTTGGGAGAATCAGAAATGCACACCTAAAGTTGAATCCAAAGAAGTGTCTACTATTCCAAAAAGAAGTGAAATTCCTTGGACATGTCGTATCTTCGGAGGGAATACAGACAGACCCGGACAAGATCTCTGCCGTGCGTGATTGGCCAAGACCTTCAAATGTACACGAATTACGAAGCTTTCTTGGCCTCTGCACTTATTATAGACGTTTTGTGGAAGGATTTGCGGATATAGCAAAGCCACTACACCAGCTAACGGAGGAGAAAGTTAAATATCAGTGGACACCAAAGTGTGAAACATCATGGAAGAAGCTGAAAGCAGCATTATACAGTAGTCCTGTGCTAGCATATCCCCAACAAAAGGGCCTCTATATTCTTGACACGGATGCTAGCAACTCCGCAATTGGATGTGTACTATCTCAAGTCCAAAATGGAGAGGAAAAAGTAATCGAGTATTTCAGTAAGGTACTGTCCAAACCAGAGAGGAATTATTGTGTAACAAGGAAGGAACTATTGGCCATTGTTAAATCCGTGGACCATTTTCACAAGTACCTCTATGGTCAACATTTCAAAATCAGGACCGACCATGCTGCATTAAAATGGCTACTGCAGCTGGAAACTCCAGAAGGTCAACTGGCTCGCTGGATAGAAAGACTGCAGCAATATGACCTCACAATCGAACACCGACCTGGAAAGTCTCATAAAAATGCAGATGCTCTGTCAAGAAGACCGTGCAAAGATGACTGCAAGCACTGCTATCGGGTTGAAAAAGCACAGGGCACGGTAATAGTAAACACAGTTCAGGTAGATGTTCCAGATGATTGGACAAAGGAAGTTCTAAGACGAGAACAAATGGATGACAGCGTAATTGGTCCTATATTAAGGGCAAAAGAAAAAGGAACGCGACCGGAATGGAAGGATGTTTCGGACAAAAGTGTGGAGCTGAAGGCATTGTGGGCACAATGGGACTCCCTTAAGGTTATAGATGGGCTATTAAAGAGAGCATGGGAAAGTCCAGATGGGAAGGAAGTTACCATGCGTCTGGTGATACCCAGCTGTCGGATCCCAAAAGTACTTCAGGAAATACATGATGGAGTGTCCGGGGGACATTTTGGTATGAATAAGACATAATAATAATAATAATCTTTATTTCCATCAGACTTTTACAAGTATTGGAATTGTCAATTGTCATGTATATAACATAGATAACACACAGAATATATAATACATAAAAAGAAAACGGTACATACAAAATATATATACATAAATATTTAAAAGGAATAAAAAAACATACATATATATATATAAAAAAAAACTCCGCAGAGACAAATTGATCATTATTTCATATAAGGACTATTAAGGAAATATTCTGGCATTAAGTAAAAACTCATCAATACTGTAGGGACATGTTTCAAGAAGGTAACACTTTAATTTCTTTTTAAATAAAAAAATATTAGAGATAGATTTTATCTCCAGTGGAACTGCATTAAATGCCCGCACTGCTCTGTAGTATACTCCCTTTTCGAATGATGATGTTTGATGATGAGGAACTCTCAGTGCATTTGAATTTCGAGTTACCATCATCATACCATTGTACATATCCTCATTTGATTTAAATTTACCAATATTTTTTTTTACAAATAAAATCAACAGGTATATATATAAGGTGGGTAATGTCATTAACTCCAACATTTTGAATAATGGCTTACTAGGCTCTCGATTGTTTTTCCTAAGCATGCATCGTATAATATTCTTTTGAGCGATAAACACATTTCTGGCATGGACACTAGACCCCCAGAATATTAAACCATAACTAAGTATGGACTGCACATGGGCAAAGTAATAGACCCTTAACACATTAAGATCGACAGAAGATCGTATGTTTCGTACTGAGTAACATACTTTGTTAAGCTTAGATATTGTTGAGTTAACATGGTATTCGAAAGATAGTTTTGAATCGACCACGACCCCCAGGAATTTTGTGTTATTTGCAACGGGAATGGATTTTTCTCTAAACTTCAAGTAGATGCTTGAATCTGGGGTTTTATTACTAAATTGGATAAGTACAGTTTTAGCTTCATTTAGGATAAGTGAGTTGTCACGACACCATTTATCCATTTTATTTACCACAGTTGTACCTTTGTGTGATGTAGCAGTAGTATCTCTGGTAGATATTACACAGGAGGTATCATCAGCATACTGATATATGGAATGTAATGCCAAGCTCTCAGGTAATTCATTGACATACAATAAAAACAATAAAGGCCCCAATACTGAACCTTGGGGTACCCCTGTAGTTATCTGTCTTGGTTTAGAATAGATGGTAGTCATGTTATTACCCTCTTTCGTACTAATACAAACTCTCAGGGTTCTGTTAGAAAGATAAGACCTAAAGAAGTTTAAAGCTATACCTCTAATTCCATAGCACTCCAATTTGTAAAGCAGCAGTTCGTGGTTAAGTGTATCAAATGCTTTCGATAAATCAAAGTAAATACCTGTGACACATTCACCTCTATCCAGGCATCCTACAATATAATTAAGACTTTCATATATTGCCCCTTCAGTTGATCGTCCCTGTATAAAACCATGTTGAAATTGAGAAAGTATGTTAAATCGTACCAGAAACATAAAAAGACGCTTATACACAAGTTTTTCGATAATTTTGGAAAATACTGATAATAAAGAAATAGGCCTATAATTTTTAGCTGCCGATCTGGACCCTTTTTTATAAATGGGTATAATTTTAGCATGCTTCCATTCATCTGGGAAAAACCCATTTAAAAAACAGTGGTTAATAATTAATGCTAACGGTTCAGATATTTCATGAGCAATCGTTTTTAATAAAGAACAGGGAATATCATCTAAACCAGCTGAATTCTTGTTAGGTAAGTTCAGAATAGTACTTTCAATTTCTTTACTGTCAGTGGGTGTTAGAAAAAAACTGAATTGAACTTTATTTTTGTGAAAAAATTGAGGTTTACCCTGCAAATTGACTTGAGATGTAATAAATTCATTCATGAACATTTCGACAATCTCAGTTTGGTCTTCAACTAATTTCCCATTATTGTCGATTAGATTTATTTTTGATGGTTCGTTATTTTTACCATTAGCTGCATTTATTATTTGCCACACGGCTTTAGATTTATTTTGAGACGACATTATTTTATTAGTATTATATCTCACCCTGGACGAATCCACAAATTTATTGTATTCCTGTTTGCGTACTTTATATAGTTGTAATAAGTCGGGATTTTTACTATGTATATACAAGTGATGCAGATCTCTTAAATCATCAGACATTTTTATTATTTCTGGGGTGATCCATGGTGATTTGCATTTTTTTGTTAGTTTTATTTTCGTTAATGGGAAAGCAATATCAAAGTGGTATTTAAATGTTCCAATAAAGTTAGTAACTAATAAATCAGGGGTTTTGATTTCCATGTTCTCCCAGGTTTCATGCATTATTAATTCTTTAAAAAATTTTTTACTGTGAGCATTAAATATACGTTTAGTGGAGCTGACATAACCATTTACCTTTGATGGTAACTTCCAACATATTAGCTGACACAAATGATCGGACACATGTGCATCCATCACTAAGCCATTTACTTCATCAATATGAAAATTGCTAAATATGTTGTCAATACAAGATTCGGAGGATACACCATATCTGGTAGGTGAATAAATGTGTCTTTTGAGGCCAAAAGAATCTAGAGTTTGACATAACTTTATTGAGTTATTTGAATTAACTAAGAAATTTATATTAAAATCGCCACACAAAACAATATACCTGTTGTGTTTATGTGTTAATTCTAAAAGGTTGTATATATTTTTGAAAAATAAATTTAAGTCCCCAGTAGGAGAGCGATATACACATATTACAGATATTAAATTACCCTCGTAAGATATTTTACTGCTACAGTATTCAAAGTCTTTATCAATTGCTGGTATATCTACAGAGTTAATACTAGCATTTAGAGATTGCAATGCATAAATTGCAACGCCTCCACCTATAAAATTAACGCGGCTGTAGGAATTTATCAATAAGTAATTATTTAAATTGAACATTGGCTAAAGTACGGGAACGATTTTATTGGATAAATAGCCGTCAAGATGTGGAAGCTTGGTGCCGCAAATGCAAGGCTTGTGCAGCTACCAAAGGGCTACAGACGAAGAGCAGGGGCCAAATGAAGCAATATAACGTCGGAGCTCCTTTTGAGAGGATTGCTATAGATGTAGCGGGCCCATTCCCAGTGACAGATGATGGGAATAAATACATCCTGGTCGCTATGGACTATTTTAGTAAATGGCCGGAAGCCTATGCCATTCCCAATCAGGAAGCAGTTACTGTTGCTCGAGTTTTGGTGGATAACCTTGTATGCCGATTTGGTGTACCCCTGGAGCTACATTCCGATCAAGGGAGAAACTTTGAGTCGGGGGTATTTCAGAAAATTTGTGAGTTGCTGGGCATTCACAAGACTCGAACAACCCCTCTTCATCCCCAGTCAGATGGAATGGTGGAACGACATAATAAAACCATGAAGGAACATCTTTCTAAGGTAGTTCACAAGAACCAGCGAGATTGGGATCGACATATACCATTTTTCTTAATGGCATACAGGGCTGCCATTCATGAGACGACTAACCAGACACCGGCTCGTGTAATATTTGGGCACGAGATCAGACTGCCATGTGATTTGATGTTTGGTACACCAGATAAGAAGCCACTGTCCGTGGATGACTACGCAGATGAAGTTAGTCAACAGCTGAGGAATGTCCACGAATTGGTTCGAAACCAAGTTAGCATAGCTAGTGACAGAATGAAGGCTCGCTATGACCGGAAGGGAACGTCAGCAGGATTCAAGGAGGGCGATCTGGTTTGGCTATATAACCCACAGCGAAAGAAGGGAAAATCTCCGAAGCTTCACCCACCCTGGGAAGGACCGTATTCAGTCATCACTCGGATCAATGACGTTGTTTACCGAATTCAACGTAGTAAGAAGTCCAAGATGAAGATCGTGCACTTGGATAGGTTGGCGAAGTATGAAGTATGTTGGGGAATCTGAATTGCCTGACCGGGACGTTCAGGCTTAAGGAGGGGGCAGTGTTATCTGCTGCCCTCTAACAAGGAAAGATGTGATTAAGTTCATGTTCAAAGTTTTCCTCAGAAGCTTAGTTACTTCCCTGACTAGTAGGGTGGCGCCGTCTATGAGCCAATTGACGAACAATCATCTATTACATGGTAGAAAACTATGGAGAATTCTAGAAAAGAGTTCTAGAAGGATTCCAAGTGTGTATATAAAGAGGTGACTCCAGCAGATGGAAGAAGAGTTCAGTTGTGAAGTATGCAGTTTAGTGAAGTAAACAGACAAGAGAGTTTTTAGGTTAGACAAGAGTTGACAAGTTTAAGAAGAAAAGTAAAGTGCTTAGTGTTTTAAAAGTAGTGAAATTATATTAGATTAAGTTATTATTAGTTGTGTGATTTTTAAGTATTTGCTAGTGTAATTTTAGTGATTAAATAAATCAGTGGTTTGTGAAAATTCTTGTTGCAAGTTATTTGGAATCCACAAAGTGTTTACTGAAAATTGTAAGAACGTAACAGTATTATATGTAGTGTATTTTATGTCCATCATCTAAAGACACAATCAAACATATTCTGCTTATTTCTTTTACAATGCAATACAAATATATTTAAAATTAGGTTCATATTATGTAAATCCGTGCCTGGAGAGTGCAAAGCAATTCGAGCTTGAGTTCATTCACTCTATTAATTTTAATCCCTCTTCAAAGATACATGATGTTTGTACTTTTTGAAATATAACTCCTGAAATCTTGAAAATTAAACGTGTTACAATTATTCAACGATATTGTTCTCAGTTATGAAATAACTTTGACAAAATAATCAGATTGTAATTCTTTTACTTTCTACTAACACTGACAATATATCTAAAATACAAAAAAACCTTTGTGCTGCATCTTCCTCTACAATATCTCAATCGCCCTGCAGACTTTATTTTTTCTTGGAAGATAACTAATTAAGGGTGCGTTACCAAGGTCAAATAGTGCGTAAAATATCCTCATTCTTATTTTACACTCATCTTAGAAACAAGAAAACAGAATTCAGAATTGATTTCATTTAGCAAACTTAAGACAAGGACCAATTATATATATTGTAATATATATATATTATATTATATATTGTAATCCTAGATAAAATTAAGTTGATTATTCAAAGCGAACGTACCTGTCTTCGTCCCAAATCGCCATAAATTATTTTATATTCTACAAAAAGACTTAAAATAAAATATAATACGATGTAGTATGAAATAAAATAACATGAAAAAAAGTAAAAAGTCTGCATAATATTTGCTCCTATTAAAGTTTAATGTCGAATACAAAATTGTTAAATTTCGTGTAAAATAGTTGGGCGTTTTGCTACTAGAGGCAGCATCATAGCGATAACCATTGCTAGACGTGGGTCAAAGCAGGGTCAGGCTCATAAATTTTCATTTTTAGAGTTGAAATAGCGCTTAAAACTTGGTTTAATTATTTGCTCATATTAATGTTAAGAAATGACATTAAAACTGGCACGAGAGCTCCTTTAAGTAGGATCAGTCTTTCGGCTGGTATTTGTTGCAATCGAGGCATTAGCGTTTTGATGGTAATATGCAATTATTACACTTAACGCGCCAGGCTTGTAACTTATAATTCAGCGCTTGGCAGAGCATATAGCCCGGAGAGTAGCTGTCGGTTGCAGTCTGATTACATTCCTTATAGTAAAATAAGGATTTTATAGAGGAGTTTGGGCCTAAAAATATTATGTTTTAATATTCTGCCCTCTAAAAGCACATTTGAAGAAATCACATTGTCATTAAAAGTATTGCTGATTATATATTTGACAGTACTTTGATCTCTACCACAATACGAAAAAATCAGTCTCACATAACTCAGACAAACTTTCCCATAAGTATTTGTCTAACTAGTATATTAGCGTGACCAGATTGAGTTGCCAATACACAGAAAGTAGGTAATTCCGTATTAAATAAAAGGGTTGTGATTTACTTAATGCATAAATAGTTTTTCTAAACGCTTTACCGCTCAAGGCTTTAAAGCACGTAAGCCCAGTGTTAAGTGTTTTGTCTTGTAATACTGAGATCATGAGTTCGAAACCGGGAGAGGTGCAATTTTTTTTTACTTTTTTTTTACACTATGAAATTGAAAAAACGGTTAAATATTAAATAAAGTAAGGTAGTAACCATATGTTAAATTTGATCAAAATCGTTACAGCCATTTTAAATTAAAAAATTATTCAATTCTTGAAAGCTCACCCCCTGTAGCACCCCTCCCTGCATTTTCTGGGAGCAACTGGGTATGCCATCTTATGCTGGTACTAAGGGAGTATTTATGTGTCAAATTTAATCAAAATCGTTAGAGCTGTTTTAGAGGAAAAATTAAAAAAAAAAAAAAGTTTTAGCGGTTTACTCCCTCCCCATACTTGAGCTAGGATCGATTTTGCGATTTCGCCTCGAGGTGTGGCCTTCTTGAATACAAATGTAAAATTTTAACAAAATCAATCCAGTATTTTGGGTTCTAGGTACGACCACAGAAGGTAAACGACAGTCGGCACACAGACATTTTTTAAAAACCACTTTTTTGGGTTTAGGGGACTTGAAAATGTGTAAATCCATCAAAAACTCAAACTCAAATTTTTGCACAATCACCATACTTTCCTTATACCGTCCGTCTATTTTACGAAGGCGACACCAAGTATCTATTGTAAAAGAATAAAGTTTTAGAAACAATTATTCCATTTCTTGTGAGCTATAGTTCAGTAAAAAGAAATTTCAAATCCATAGCCTACTTTGTGAGATGTATTACAAAAACCTGAAAAATAGGAAAACCACAAACGGTATAGCTTTCTTATTTAAGGAGATAAAAAAAAAGTTAAAGGAATGAAAGTTGACGGCAAAGACAATAAGAATAATAATGTGTATAAAAAAATTCGAAAAACACAGTTGGCTTTGACATACGCTCTTGTGCAAAAATGAAAAGAACAAATCTCAAAGTAGGCCATGATACCATTAATTCTGTTTATTTTTTCTCTTTCCAACAATATAAAAGATGTCAAAAATATTTTAACTGATAGTATCAATATTTAATATTTCACGAAAACCACAATTAATATAATTGAATTGTAAAAATCAGTTATGCCATAATAGTAAAAATCCACTTTATAATAATTATAATTCAGTAATTATTTATTACAATTTAATACAAACAAACAAATATCTCATAAATAAAAATACAAGAACAGAATGAACATCCAAAAAACGAAAAACTATGTATGTACTACCTACTACTATACTGAAAAGAAAATGTGTGTATTTATTTTTCTAACTATGAATGCAAATTGTGCACCATGCATTCCAATACACAAACATGCACTACGAAACACATCACGCATTACATTTTGGAGCATTTCAGGAGTAATTGCCTCACATGCGTATCTAATTCTCAATATTTTCAGGGGTAGTTTGAAATAATGTCTTTAATGTAACCCCAGACGAAAAAATCCGAAGGAGTAATATCTGGTGATCGAGCTGGCCATAGAATGGGTCCATAGGTGCCTATCCAGTTATCTGGCATAACTTGATCTAAATAATTTGTACGTATTACAGCAGTGTGAGGTGGAGCCCCATCTTGTTGAAAATATGAATAATTTAATCTTTCTGTCACTGTTAATTCATAAAGAAAATCTTGAAATTCGTTTTGCAGGATATTAATGTATCTACGAGCGGTTAATTTGCAATTTACCATCATAAAAATAAGGTTCAATTATACTCTAAAGACCCACCCAAAGATTCGTAGAAAATTTTTCTTGGAAAGCAGTCTCTCTGCACCAATGTGTATTTTCTCATGTCTACTTATAATGCATATTTCTATTGAAAAATCCATTATTACAAAAATTTGATTCGTCCGACAAAAGAATTTTGCTACATATCAGTGGGTCATTCCTTTTTTTATTTAACAACCTTCTACAAAATCTTACTCTCCTCGGCTTATCTCCTTCATTTAAATGTTGAACTTTCCTCATTTTGTAGCATTGAAATCCGTTTTTTTTAAATATTTCTCTTGCACTGTCTTTTTTTATGCGACAGTTTCTCTGAATTTGTCTCAGAGATTTCTTCATTTTGGTTAACATAATTCAATACTCTATTCACTTTTCTTAAATTATCCGCAACATGCCCTCATTTTACTACATTTTTTTGAAAATGAATCGTGTGTTTTAGATTTTGAACCAACTTCCTAAACATAGTTCGATTTGGCTGTTGAGCATCTGGAAATCGATCCCCGTAAACCGTGACTGCCATCTCAGCGTCAAAATTACACTGGCATAATTGCTAATTATATCGAATTTGTTATTATTGATGTACACCATAATTACTGATATAAAATTTGTCTTAGAACTCAACAACGCAACATACAACAGTGACAATCTGTCAAATCTGTTAACTGTATACATTGTTTTTCACTAATTGTGACAGCTGATTTTTTTACGATTCAATGATATGAATTGTGGTTTTCGTAAAATATTAAATATTGACACATCAGTTGAAATTTTTGTGACATGTTTTATATCGTTGGAAAGAGAAAAAATAAACGGAATTAATGGTATCATGGCCTACTTTGTTCTTTTCATTTTTGCACAAGAGCGTATGTCAAAGCCAACTGCGTTTTTCAAATTTTTTGATACATATTATTCTTATTGTCTTTGCCGTCAACTTTCATCCCTTTAACTTGTTTCGTATCTCCTCAAATAGGCAAGCTATAACCGTTTATGGTTTTTCTTATTTTTCAGGTTTTTGTAATATATCTCACAAAGTAGGCTACAGATTTCAAATTTCTTTTAAGTGAAGTATAGCTCACAAAAAAATGGGATACTGTTTCTAAAACTTTATTCTTCTACTATAGATATTAAGCGAGATATTTGGTGTGGCCCTCGTAAAATAGAAGACGGTATACTACGTATATGGAAAAGTAAAAATCTCTTCAAATGATGTAATGGCTATTTATATATCCTTTTTATTTTTTCCCTGTTTCTCTGGAGAGAAGTAGGTAGGTAGTTACTATGTTTTTTTATGATTAAAACATTTTATAATAAAAAAATTGAAAAAGATGCACCAGTTGTATTTATTATATTAGAACACTACAATTTCATTCAAACTTACTGCACAATTCCCGAATTAATATGTGAATAATATATTAAATCTTGGAGGTAATTAAAGTTATAAATTATGTACGACTGACTGTCGATTTTAGTAAAACTCATGTCTGCAAAATAATTCTTGTTCACATATTTTCAGTAAATATCTGTTGGTGCCACTGCTATTAAATATTACTTTCACATAAACAGCTGTACCGTATATACCGCACAGCACTTATGTGTTTCTAATAGTTATATTAAATTCGGTGATTTACTAATATTTCATCTTTTATGCCAACTAAATACGTGCAACCCACAATACTTTAAGACGTTTTGTGTGTCACCGAGGTTTTGTTTGTAACTGGTGCATATAGACATAAAATTGTGTCACGATTACAGTTCGTACGGTTCTGTACGCCGCCTAGACTAGTGTGGCTTCTACGTTATCGACAGGATGATGTAATTCGATTACTTACAAATTTATTCGCGATTCACTAGTGCGCGCAAACACACTCTTTTTTAACATCACACAATATTCAGTCACCATCAAGACTTTAATCCTTGTAGCATTTATAGTTTTAGCCATGTCATAAATTATATATTTTAAATAGTATAAATATTTTATATCATGGAAAAGGGAGAAAAAATAATACAAAGGATGCACTCAAAGCTTGATTTGCTTCACCACTACAACATGAATATGGTAGAACATTTTACTAATGTGAACCTAACTCTAAAAGAGATATTTAGTGATTGAAATAATGAATAAAATTGAGGTTGCTATGTAAAAAAAATATTTTAAAGAGACTTTTTCAACGATTTTATATATATATATATTTTTTTAAGTTAGAAATTGATAGCACATATAGAAAATTTTCTATGAGTTGTTCTACAAATATTGGTCAGTTTGTTAAAATTTGACTGCTAAGATATTCCTTCCATGTCCTTTCTGTTGAAGAGAAAATTGGCTGTAATTTGATTTATTCTTAACGAATTTGAAGGTCGAAAAAGCACAGTAACAAAAACTGAATTTCCCATTGGAGTCATGAAAAAAGGTACCTTTCCATTTAAAAAATAAAGTTCCAAGCTATGGATTAACCGGAAGTAGAGGATTTATACCTTAATAAACATACTCAAATCTGAAAATTATATTTTATATATTTTAATCTTTAAATTTTATAAAATTCCATTTTTAATTACATTAATTTCAGGAACTTTAATTGCAATTTCTTCATACTCTTGAATAAGAATATGAATTGGACTAGAAATTAATCTTTTATCAATTATCCCCTTGTTAAGAGACCCTAATCACCTGATTTATGCATATTGTGTTCCCTTAATACCATAAAGATGCAATGTTATGAGCCCAAATATGCATTTTCAAATATATGGCGTCTTCCTTGAAAAGAAATAATTATGCAAAATTTAAGAATTCATTTTTTACTTCTAAGATTAATTTCAGTTTTCTAATGAAGGAATGTAAAAACCAGTATTAACAAATCAGCAGCCAATTAGAAACACTATGTATTTATTGCTTTGCTAAATATAATTATTTTGTGTCATCTTTAATTCCTTAGAGTAAATCGATAAGACTGTTATCCCCAAATATTTAATCTATTAAACAATGTGATTAAAAAGTATCAATAGAAATAATTAATACTTTTTTGGATGTGCTTGGGTACTAATGTTCTGAGATATCTATTGATTATGTCAATTTTTAAAACAAGTTTCCTAGAAGCAATATTATATGATCACAGATAGCGAGGTAGATAAGATCTGCCTGACACAAACAAGATCATAATATTGGTATTAGCTTGAATTTACTAAATGAATCAGTATGGAAAGACAAAGGTAATAAAATGATAGTAATAAAATATTATTTGTATTTGTCTTCATTTAAATTTTTCTCAGTCTTTTGAGTAGACACTAGAAACAAGAAGGAAAGTATGGCAAGTTATATCAGAACTTAATATTATCCAAGCTATTGATCATATAAAAATATGTGTTCATAAAGTAAAATGTTTGTTTTTGCATTTTTGTTCACAACTTCATAAATTTTGTAAAAATAATTTTAAAATTATTTCTGCTAGTTTAATCAAATTTATTTCAAAATAATTATACTGATATAAAAAATTATATATGTACGCACATGTACTCTTGAAAATTGAATGAAACAGGTTACCTTCATTGTCTTCTATTACCAACAATTTGTTGTAAAAAAGTGTTATTGTCAAAGATGTATTTTGTCAAGTATGTCACTGTTAAACAGTTCTGATCAAGAGGAAATCATTGTCCCTTTTCTGAGAATTAGTTTGTAAATGCCAAACATATGTCCTTAAAATCAGGAAATAACTAGAAATACTTTGAAATATCACATAAATACTTCTAAATATTATGAAATACTTTAGAATATAAAGAAGTACTCAGAGTTGGCACTGTGTTTTAGACATATTTAATACACAATGCGATGTCTTAAACAACCGTTTAAAACGCAGTGAGATATTTTAAACAAATGTATTATTTTAGAGTTTGTTGAAAATTGCCGATGGTGGTGTCACAATAGTATACGATATGTACATAAATAAAGTGACTTTATATTAGAATTTGTAAAATATAAAATACCCAGATTAAGTCATGATGTTTCATATGATCAGTGACTCAGTGGCCGCATGCACCAAACAGAGTATTTTATTTGTAAGTGCTGTAAAATTCGTTTAAGAACGCCATCTGTCATCAAGTAGTAGTAGCAGATATAGTAACTTTGTACCATTTAATTTTAGTCGAAGGGAGTTTTAAACGTTTTAAACATACCATTTAAAACATTGAAAAAACTGTTTTAACAAAAAAAAACCGTTTAAAACAAAAAAACTGTTTTTTTGTTTAAAATGAAAAAAAAATTTTTTTTCAAACCCTGTATAATACCTTACCAAAGTGCAGGGGTTTTAGGAGGGAGTTTGCCACGAATCATGTCATTTGGTTACAAGACGTAACACAATCAACGTTGTTTTTGGTTTCTGTGTTGATATAGTCTGAATGCAAGTGTGCTTCTTAAAAAATAACCTAAAGATGCCCCTTAGCATATTCCAGTATAGTTTATATAGTCGCGGCAAATGATATAATAGAATGCGACCGCGGTAAGACGAGATTGAGAAACTTTCATTGGTGCGTCCAATCATCTGTCTCGCATTCTACTATAGTGATTTCCTTTTGACGATACCTATAAGTTAACTTTAGCTAAGATTTGAATTAAATGCATGTACTGTGATAGCGTTTATTCTATAAAAATCACTACAGCTTCGGAAAATCCGAAAAATCAGAAAATATTTTATGCACTCTCACTCAGCTTGCTTATGAAATTTAAGAAAAGTTATGTGGTACCAAGCTAAAAAAAACAATAATCTAAGTTTGTATGGAATTATTTTATTTCTTTTTCCTTTCTTATGTTTTTTTATTCTATAAGTTATAAACACCGAAATTCAAAAAGCAAACCAATGGAAACCTAGATTATTGTTTTATTTTTCGCGGCATCAAATAACTTTTCTCAACTTTTATAAACAGCCAAATGAGAGCAGATATAGAATTCTCAGATTTCTGTGAAAATTAATTTTTTGAGAAATTACATTTTTGCAGAAATATTTATTAATAAAACTTATCATTATCACTATTGATATGAATGGAGTACCTAGTTAATGAAGTATTCAATTTACCAGATTTAGCTATTCCTATCAAAAGGTTACAGAGCGTATGGTATTTTCCATCAGTATATATTTTATCCTCACATATTAGTTGAATCAGGCATTTTTTTCTTTATTTTACAAAGGCAATAATCTAGACATCAAGTCCTCGAAATCAGAAGTGTGAAGATTTGAGTTTGGGAATTCTACCTCGGACAAAAATAGAAAATATTTTAGAAAGAAATCACAGATTTTCGGACTGTTCAGTTCTAGATTGTACATTGACTGGACAATTTCGACCATTTTACATTTAGTGCATTTGCAATGTTTCGATGATGAATTGCAATCCTGGATAATGCACCGAGATATACCTAAATTCTTCCATTGTGCATTGCAGTACCATTATGCATTACAGTACATTTTGATGTAGAAATTCTGGCCAACGGTTTTCATCTCATGGACGAATATTTTATAAACTACTATGGCCAGAATGTCATTTACACAAAACTTTATCAGCTTTTTTTGATCTTAGAACTATTTTTAACGTAGAACGAACTGGAATCAAACAATCCACAATGTTCTGATTTTTTGCACTACTTTTTGTAATGTCTGATTTCCCAATTGAGTTCAAAAATGTTTCTGACTACCTTCCTGGTCACTTGAATGACCCTCTTAAGTTAGGAGGTCTAGATTTGTCTGACTAAAGGAGGCGAGACCCCACAGTTTATAATGGAATCCGAACCACTGCTTGGGGAATAATTTATAATTGAAAAATGCTTCGCAGTAGGTGGAACTCAAACTCACTTCGTTAGGTATGCTCAGAGAGAAAGCTACCTACCATCCCCCTAAGTTAGAATATAAAAACTGACAGTTTAAATAAAGAGTTCAAGTGAAAAAATCATGGTCGTGCCTTATTTCCTAGAAAAGTACCTGATGGCTGGACTTATTCAATCTAACAGTCTAAAATTAATGATTATTAATAATTAAGATATATGGTACTTACTTATATTCAGTACAATCTCTCTCTGTCCATGGCACGAAATATGTGTTAACAATATCACAAGCTGGATGACGGCTTGGGGTGCTGAATGCAAAAAACAATGAAACAACCTCAAAAGTGCGCTATTTGTGTCCTCGTCCAACATTCTACGATACAAAGTAGCTTGTCTGGTTTGATTTTCTGTGGTGCCAGCAATTTTACTCTTAATTCCATAGATTATGGTGTCAATGTATCTTAAAAGGGGCGCTAACTGTAGAAGAAGGAATATAATCCTCACTATCCATTGTGCAACTGATGTGCGTCCTACTGATGGGTCATCGTGGTCTACTATGTACCTTAAATGAAAAAAGAATTATATAGATTAATTTGACAATATTCCTTAGAATTCAGGGTTGGCAAAAAATAAAACCTACTTGAAAAATACAGTGGTTTTTGGGTCAAAAACCCATTTTCATTTTAAAACTATCTTATACAAAAACTCAATAAATCAAAAATTTGACTAAATAATTTTTCCATTGCACAAAATGAAAAGAAAACTGCTGCCCAAGGAATCACTACTTCCCCATGCAGATTTTGTATCCAAGTCTTATACACACTAAATCCCAATGTAATACCTTACTCCCTTTAATAATAGGGTGGGGGTGGCAATGGGTGGCTAATGTTCAACAAAATTTTAGAGGCCTAGAGGTATACACATTAAATCTCAATTTAATTTTTTTATTCCCTTAAACAATAGGGTGGGGGTGGCAATGGGGGTGGTAGAGAGGGTAGCTAATGCCAAAATAAATTTTAGAGATCCTTGGTTCTCTTACACGCACTAAATCCCAATTTAATTATTTACTCCCTTTAATGATAGGGTGGGGGTGGCAATGGGGGTGGTAGAGGGTGGTGGTGGCAATGGAAGTGGTAGAGGGGAGTAGCTAAAGCCAAAAAAATTTTTTGAGATGCGTTCATGTATACACACTAAATCACATTTTGATTTTTTTTACTCCATTTCATAATAGTGTGGTGGTGGTATTGGGGGCGATAGTGGAGGGTGGCTGATGCCAAAGAAAATTTTAAGACCTTACCTGTTCGTACATGCCCTATATTGCAATTTTATGGACTCTTACCTACTTGCTTTGCCTATTTACCCTTATTTACCCCATTAACCCTTCAACGGAATTAGACCAAAATATAGTCTAGTTCCAGATCTCGTTATACCTAATACATAAGTGTATCAAATTTCAAGTCAATATCATAAACGGTTCCAGAGTAAACGTGCGCACAAAAAACTTACAGACCGACCGACAGACAAACCGACAGAAATTATTTTTTTTCGCTCAAATTTAAAATCTCGACCTTTTTTTAACATTTTAAGCTTATTCCAACAAATAAACAAAAATTGCGTTCTATACTTCCACTGGACGTGGAAGTAAAGATAAAACAGTTTCTTATAACTTAAAAAAGTTTTGGCAACTTTTACAATTTGCTTCTTGCATTTTAAAACCTCGTGTTAAAAAAATATATTATTTTCAATAAAATATGTGTGATTTTTTATGTTTGCGGCCGGCAAATCGTCAGTTGTTTTTATTTTTTTAGTGATAATTGGACAGGTGTATATTCAATAAGTTATGACAATGATGAGTATAAGCATTTTTTTTTAAATCAAAACTAAAAATAACAATTCATGTTGTGAAATTCGATTTTTCGTCATTTTATGTAAATATATCTCAATATTGTCGGAAAGTTATTTGTGGCATTCTACAAATATTCTTTACTATTATTTGGGTTTTCTACCACATGTACTATTATCCTCTTCAAAACAAATCACCGAATCTACAAAATAATAGAATTATTGGAAAAAAAGCCTCTGCGCCCGTGACGTTTACGCCAAAGGAAAAGTCAGAGGTTATGTTTTGCAAATAATATAAATCGGAATAAACACAAAAATAATGTATTTTGCTGACGTTTCGGAAAGTAATCTCTTTCCGTTTTCAAAGCTATTTTTTGAAGAACTCTTATTTTGCTGTGTATGTCAAATACACAGCTTTAAGATTCTGTTTATGTTATTTCCATAGATACTTACTACTTACACAGAACATAGAACTGATGATATTTTTTAGATAATGTTGAGTTTGTTAAGTTCTTCTTTTAACATTGGTAGCCAGGTTGTACAAATATCTACAGAACAATTCGATACGCACTTATCTTCATTTAATAAGATTATTGCTGATTCTTTAATTTTTCTTTTTTTGGTATCTGTTTCTTTTGTTAAAATTTTTGCCGAGTCCCAGTTTATTCTATGTCCGTTTTCCCAAGCATGTTCACAAATCTTTGATTTCTGAATTTCATTCTTTCTAATGTAATTCTTGTGCTCATCCAACCTCACACTGAAAGGTCTGGATGACTCACCCACATAACATAAATGTTTTGTGAACATGCTTGGGAAAACGGACATAGAATAAACTGGGACTCGGCAAAAATTTTAACAAAAGAAACAGATACCAAAAAAAGAAAAATTAAAGAATCAGCAATAATCTTATTAAATGAAGATAAGTGCGTATCGAATTGTTCTGTAGATATTTGTACAACCTGGCTACCAATGTTAAAAGAAGAACTTAACAAACTCAACATTATCTAAAAAATATCATCAGTTCTATGTTCTGTGTAAGTAGTAAGTATCTATGGAAATAACATAAACAGAATCTTAAAGCTGTGTATTTGACATACACAGCAAAATAAGAGTTCTTCAAAAAATAGCTTTGAAAACGGAAAGAGATTACTTTCCGAAACGTCAGCAAAATACATTATTTTTGTGTTTATTCCGATTTATATTATTTGCAAAACATAACCTCTGACTTTTCCTTTGGCGTAAACGTCACGGGCGCAGAGGCTTTTTTTCCAATAATTCTATTATTTTGTAGATTCGGTGATTTGTTTTGAAGAGGATAATAGTACATGTGGTAGAAAACCCAAATAATAGTAAAGAATAAATATATCTCAGCTTACAACTCATACCCTAGCAAAAAATAATATGAAATCGTTCGCAGAATAATTTCAAAGTAAACTAACCGGTACACATAAATTTTGTCAATTTGTTTATTTGCAAAAGAACCCACCTGAATATATCCAAAGTCGTCATGCTTAAAGTCCGCAAAAATCTTCTTCGAAAGAAATTTTTCGAAACTGTAACGAAATCTGTCGGAAGATATTTTGTGGAAGTACTATGAAATTTTTTCGAATTTGCAACAACAAAAAAATTTCGGAACTACAACAAAAATTTCATTTTTGAAAACTATTATAAAAATCCGTTCCACAGGCACAATTATTGCAATTGCGATAAATGACGTCCCACGGAGCGTGATTTGTGGATCTATATCAAATTACGTCGCAAGGGGTGTAAATTTAGTAACTACCTGAAAAACAGAGGGCGAGTTTTAAAAATTTCGTATTAAAATTTCTGACAGGAGACTTTTCGCGGGCGACAAATTTTTCAATCATTTTACAAATTTAACAATCGTTTTTGGCGGTAAACTTATATGTTTTCCGTCGTATTTGCCTGCAACCGGTTCCTCGGTGATTCGGTATCCATGTTGCTCTATTACCAGGTACATAGTGCATAGGACCGCCTTGCCTTGAATATAAAATAATATTCTCATTTTCTAATGAGAATACTCAGAAGCGATTCAAGCATTTTCAAGCTCTATCAGTGCCCGAAATTATTTGATATTTAACAAATGTTTATAAAGACAGGCAAACTAAAAGCGCACAAAGTCGTAAACATTAAATTTTTAATTGAATCTTTTTGGTGTCAGCCAATTGCTAAAAGTAAATCAGTGGATGGTAGCTGCATTGGACCGACACTCTTGTTAAGTTTATACTTTTGTTAATTTGTAACTAACAAAAATTTTCGAAAAGACCAATATATAACTACCTAAAAATCATCCTTTTCATTGTGTCTTACCGAGTCCATACTAACAAAGTTCCCTTTCAGGTTAATTAGCAAAGTGTTAAGTTAAATTAAGTGTTAACTTTAAGACAGCGCAGCGACATCCGATTAATACCATTTGGTGTAAGCAGTTAAGTCCACTTTACATTAATGCAGTATTGCAGGTATTATGCAAATTTAGATTGCGCGCATGCGTACATTGAGCTATTTCGATCAGCTGATGGCAATATTTTTCATTGCATTGAATTAGCGCGTGTTCTAATTTTATTGCATGACAGGTGCGATATAGTTACCTTAGTTAAATTTTTGTGATCTGGCGGCTTACACTAATGTCTTTAAGCGCCTTGAAGCGTGACGTCGTGACTTATTCGCTCGAATGGCACCGCTTATCGCGTCTAATGCGCAAAAATATAGCTCTTATTTGGGAATATTTGGTGCCAACTAAGCACTAAAGGAACTAAAGCAAAAAAACAAATATGTGTTTGTAGAACTTAGAAGTGATGAGTAATGAAAGTATGGAGAAAAGCTGCCAGGAAGATTGATTTATTACAATTGTTCCTCTTGTAATCTTATATTCCTTTTAGATCAACTTTTATAAACAATAAACATAACCTCATAAAAGTTTTTCTTTTCATTTGGTTGGTAGTCCAAAAGATTTTACAAAATATTACAGTAGTGCAGTAGTGTAAAGTGCTTTCAAGATGCAAAAGTTCATCGTCTAAAAATTTTCAATTTAGACCAAACACTGCTGGTAGTTTAGAAGTTGGTCACCCTCTTAACAATGCTAGTCATGGTTGCCAAATTCATGAATAATAAAGGAACTTGTTTGACATGACAGTGATACCAATCTACTTTCCGCCATGTCACTTTTTACCAAACTTTCTTTCGTGCAGTAGGTCAACTAAACCGAACTATCATGTCAATTTTTACGACAAAATATAAATTTAAACGGCTAAAAAGTTGCAACAAAGTCTGGATTAATTAATGTACGTTTTTTCATATGTACTTTACAAAAAATTGGACATATTAAGGGCCGTTCCACACTATAGTGCCGATCACAGTTCGTTCTCGGTCCGATCTCGATCAAGTAAAGTATTCTTAACTAAGGAACAAAGGTGTGCATTCATGCTATCCCTAATAGTCAAGTTCCGTTCGAATCCCATTTGGAAAAAAGAGATCGGACCGAGAACGAACTGTGACCGGCACTATAGTGTGGGGCGATCCTAAGAGCCCAAATACCAGGTTATAATGACGACATCCACTTTTGCTTCTTGTCCTTGAAAATATTAAAATAAAACTCGACACAGTTTATAAACACGGACGACACATTTTCACATGTTACTCCATGAAAAAGTTGTAAAAAAGGCTTAAAACACAAAAGTTGTTACAGGGATGAAACATGCCCCCCCCACATATTCGAGGGCGCTGAACACGATGGTGATATTTTTTAAGGTTCCCACCCCTCAGCAACTACCCCTAAACTCGAAAAAAACACCCCAATTTTGCGTTTTTTCCATCGTAGGCATGCGGATCGGTTTTTTGGGCAGGATTAGGGTAGACGTATGAAATTTAACCATAGAACATTTTATCCATCCCGGGGCTGAAACTGCCACCACCCTTAAGATTAAAATATCTCCCAAAAAATCAAAACACATGAAAATTTGTTTATTCCTGTTTTCGAGGGTGCTCAATACGACGGTAATATTCATTTCTCCCCCACCTTCCACCAACCACCCTCTTTTCATATTTCTTGATACCGGACATGTGGAGACCCGTTCACTCGGGGTTTTTAAGGGGATTTCGACATTGTAAAGGGAGTTGAGTGACGAGACATGCCATAAACTCCGGGGTTGAAACTACCACCACCATTAACATTGAAATCCACCGAAAAATACAAAATAGTGGAAAATGTTTTCTCTCCGTTCTCGAAGGCGCTAAACATGAAGTCAATACTATTTCATCTCCCACTATTCATCAACCACCCTCAAATCCCCAAAATCACCCCCTTTTCACATTTAGAGGTACTAGGCACGCGAGGACTTTGTCGGATCGGATTTTATTATGAAACTCTGCATATTCTACGGACATAAGTTTTGGATACACATATGTATCATGTAATATAGTCAACTCCCCTTAAAAATCCGGATCCAACGAGTCCCCACATGCCCAGTATCAAGAAATATGAAAAGGAGGTTGTTTTAGGGGTGGTTGGTGAAAGGTGGGGAAGAAATGAACATTACCATCATGTTGAGCACCCTCGAAAACGGGGATAAACAAATTTTCACGCATTTTGATTTTTTTGGGGATGTTTTAATATTAGGGGTGGATGGTTGAATTTCATACGGTCTACCCGAATTTTCCCCCCAAAAACCGATTCGCATGCCTACGATGGAAAAAAACCGCAAAATTTCTTTTCGAGTTTAGGGGTGGGAACCTTAAAAATATCACCATCGTGTTCGGCGCTCTCGAAAACGCGGAGGGGGTGGGGGCATGTTTCATCCCTGTAACAGAACTTTTGGGGTTTTTTCAACTTTTTCATGGATTATATTTCACGATATTTTTGAACTGACTACGATTTAGCCGAAAAGTGACAACAATTATTGATTTTTAAATGGTGCCGGTGCAACCCATATATTACTGTATTTTCAGAATTCTGGGACAATTCTGAATAGGTCTGCACTATTTTGGTGAGTTTTTCACGGACTGAATTCATTTGTTTTCAAGAGTGTCGCGAATAACTTCATTTTCATCATAAATGACAAAAAATAATATAAAAATGCAAACATGGAAACGGATTTAGTAACTTTACGCAACCAAATATTTCGAAATTACTTAGTTTTTTTTGAAAAAAGTGGTTCTTTTTTATAATTTTTCAAGGCCAATCCAACTGTATTCTCAAAACCAAAATCTATTTAATAAAATAATAAAATAAATAAATAAAAATAAATTCCATCAATTGTTTTATATTATGATTAGGTCCAAAAAAATCAAGTCCACGTGGTCCGTTTAAAAATTAAGAATTAGAGTCATTTCCGGCTAAACAGGAAGTCCGAAAAAATCGTCTAATATGTTAAAATACGGCATTTCATCTCTATATTAACTACACCGAGTTTTATTTTGATACCTTGAAAAACAAGTGGTATAGGAGAGGTGCTAGTGATGGTACAGACTAGAGTAAGTAAACGTGATGGCCTTGTCACGCTGTATGTATTAGTATTTTGTTCTGAGATTTGGACTGCGTTTTCCGTAGTGGCCTTACTCCATTGTACTAATTAACATTAATTTCGGCGAATTAAATTAGCAAAAAATGCGCTGTGGTGTGAAGGTCATGCGCTCCTTGACGTAAGATTCGTCTTTTACATCTGAAATGAAGGAAAAATAGATAATCCACCCATTATCCTTAATAATGTCTAATATGATGGCAGTGACGATGAAGATCGGGCATTAGTAGATAAATTCAGCTCAAAATTATTATGAAATAATGTTAACTCACTGTAATAGTAACACGTTATGGTATTTCTACACTTATTGTTACGTGTTTACACCCTCCAGTAAACACCTTCAAGCATAGGTCCAACAATTGCAACAAAAACTCTCACTAACCACTGATTTATTCATCATTTAATTACAATAATTAATCCTTATAATTATACACTAGTTATAACTTTAATCCACTATAGATTCACTACTTTAATCCACAACTTGCTACAGTTCCTTATTTTATTTGATCACTTGCTTATCTCATAACTCCGTGCGTTGAATCCGCTTCTTATATATCCGTGGCGTTTCTTCTAGATTTCTCTATTTCACTACAGATTGTTCCGGACAACTTCTCGATTATTCTACCGTTTTATAATTCATCCGTGATAATGGTAGTTTGCCACTTGATCCAAAGATGGCGCCGTTTTACTGGTAACTAGTTAAGCAAACCTCCGTTTACTCTGCTACTAGATGGACCTTTCTTCGTAATAGGACTGGGTGTGCATTTAACATTATAAATAAAATCTAAGTATATTTTAACTTTGCGTGTGTATGAACTGACATTATGCGTGTAACTTCCATTTTCTTTTGCACACAAAGTTAAAACAATAGCCCAAAAACATTGTTCACGTATGTCTACCAAGGTTCTCTCTCACCTCTTTTGAGACGAAAATATGAAATATACACTGCAAAGAGAGAAATAAATAATACACGCATTCAATAAGTTCAGCGATTCTCAAACTGTAAATATTTCTCAATCGTTATTATGAACTATTCTCAGGCTATTATTCAATTACGCTCTAATGGACTGGGTCTTTCGTATTCCTTCCAATGTGCTGAGAATATATGAACATCACAGGCAACTAAAAATGCGCCTTCCGGTTCCGGAATGTTCCGCGCATTCTTCCACGCATGTTTTTTTGATAATATGGCTGAATTCTGCCGTTTTCCATGACCATTTTTTAAATATTCCGACTTCTATTGGATGCTGTTCTACTTGGGCAAATCATCGTGGGCTTTTTTTCAAATTATAGGGTTTTCATGTACTTGGTGGAAACATAACATCAAAAAATATAAAAAATTTAGTTTTTTTTCGATTTGTTGATGAAAATTGTTTTATTTTTTTAAATTTTTTTTCAAAACCTGCAAATATAAGAAAGTTAAATTTTGAAGTTATGCATAGCTACGAATTTTTCAATTTAAAAGGTAAAGAATTAAATGCACGCAATTAGATATCATTTTTATTTTTATCAAGAACTCTTCAGGGAATGAACCAATTTTATTAAAATGTCGGGAAATAACGTAGCTTAGGTTATAAAAACGTGTGCCAAATAATATATAAGCTAGAATTGCAAAAAATGTATTTTATTTCAAAAATTGGGGACGTTGTACTATTTGGGCAAATCATTGTGGGCTTTCTTTTTAAATTGTAGGGTTTTTATGTACTTGGTGGAAACTACTTTTTTACATAACCTCAAAAAATATCAAAAATTTTGTTTTTTCTTTGTTAGATCTTCTTTCAAAACTTGCAAAAAAATTTGCATATAAGAAAGTCAAATTTTGAGGTTATAATGCGTAGTTACGATAAAAAGTTAAGAATGAAATGTACACAATTGGCTCAATTTATTTAGATGCCTTTTTTTCAGCGAATCTTTAGCACTTATGATTAAGTAATCAATGATTCATTAGAAAAAATTATATATTTTTTTTCTCGTGTTTTTTATTATATTATATTTTTAGGAGTAAGTCTGCCTGATAAAATATTATAAAATAAAAATACACTCACTCAAACAAGTATTTAATTTATTGAATTACATAAATATAAATAACTAAAAACAAGTTTGATTACAAACTGATCATAACATATTAAATATGTAACATTTAACAAATTTAAAAGTCTAATAACAATTTAATTTTATATTTAAGTATATTCACTATTCAAATTCTCCAGCGACAATCCCGATGCATTGATACACGGCAAGGTCATAGAAATAAGATTTCATGAATTATGCAACGTGCTGGGAGTAATATATCCGACTGTATATAATAAATTTAAGCGTTTTTAAAATTCGTGCATCTTCCTCAATCATAAAAAAAAAAATCCATTTCTGAGATGCCAAAAACACTACATTCCAATAATAGTCCACTGAAGAAGTCGGACACTGGAACTAGATAATGCTCCCCCCCCAATTTTTCCACCTCGGCAACCCCCTCAAATAGGGTTTTCCCAGAAAAAAAAATTATTGCTGAAATACTTAACTCGCGTAAAAAATGATTTATGGCATATTTATTATCTTATTAACTTTACTAATAGTATCAAAAAAAAAACTTGAAGTTTGAAAAATATTGGGTTCATTTTAAACAGCCATAAATTGGCGCGTTGTGACGTCAACACCCTGAAATCCAATCACAGAAGTTGTCTCTGTTCAAGATTGTTTATTAATCTTGGTCTCTGTTAACATAACATAACCTCTATTTATTGACAGCACTCAGCACTTTTCTACTTTAGGTAAATTATCAGCGGCACCTTTAACATATCCCTCTTCCACTTGGTTCCATTTTGATTGTAGAATTAATAAAACATAAACCAGAAACTGATAAAATAATACTTTCACTCCAAACAATACAAACATAAAAATATAAATTTAACGTTTTAGGTTAGTCATCTGATGTGTAATGTCGGTGAAAGTTAAACCTAAACTACAGTACAAAATATTAATGTCCGACGCTTTCACGAATAACTTGTGCGGCATTTATCTGGATTCTGATTGGCCAATATTTACACGTCCACTGCTTTAGACCAATCACAGTACAAGCATTACAAATTGAAATTCTGGGAAGTTTTAGAGGAAAGCTTTCTTTAACACACAGTTAGAATCTATTACAAACTAATTATATCCATAATCTCATTGGTTTTCCGGGTAGATACCTAATTCTGGCGCGTAAAAATGCCCGTTTTAAAAAGCAGTGAAATTATCAGCAAGTTGTTTTAACGATATTTTCTTAGAAATAATTCTTATTAGAAAAGTAAATTGTAAATTAATAAAATGTTTTATTATATCATTTTCACGACACAAATTGTTAAAATAAAATTAGTGGGAAGACCCTATTGGCCAAAAACCACCCCCAAAGTCTCCTTTTCCGTGAATCCGTTTATTTTTCCCAGTTTTTCAACTAATTGTTGTTCCCTCAAGTAGAACGGAAGCCCCCTCGAGGGATTTGACCTCAGCCACACATACCAGGCTTCCACCCCTGTAAGGGGTTGGAAAATTGATATTTTTTTGTGAGAAAAAATTGATATTTTACAGGTGTTTCTTTGAATAAGATGGTAGGTAACCAGGGTTGTTTAACCACCTCCGAGAGTTGTTTTCACACTTCAAAGGGGTGGAATGTTGTTTTTTTGGGGGGAAAATTAATATTTTGTAGGAGGCGTACTTTTCCAGTAGATGGTAGGTGACCAGGATTGTGTAACTACCGCTGGGGGTTGTTTTCACCCATGTATTCATACACCCATCCCTGTATATACAAAATTTATAAAAACACTTTAATAAACATATTTTTTATACTATTTTTCAATTATAGATAGGAAAAAATGTCTACCCCCTTCAAGAGTGAAATCAACCCCCGGGGTTGGTTTCACAATCCCGGTCACCTACCTACCACCTTCCTCAAAGAAATGCCTCCTATAAAATATTAATGTTTCTAACTGGATTTCGATTTTTGTAGCATTACACAGGTCATTTAGAATAAATCGGAACCGTCTTGGCACACTTAAATGGAAAACTAAAAATTATATTATAAAGAAAATTGATGTTTGAAATGTGACTTATTTGGTATCGTTGGATTCAGAAAATTATATAGAATTCAAAAATGTAATAATATACGTGGTGTTCCATTTAAAAATCGAAAGTTAGGTGGAAAAAAAATCAATTGTATGTCAAAAAATGCCGCTTATTATGTATGTAGTATATCCTAAATTTCAATCAATTATCTTCAAAACTAAAGGAGAAAAGGGGGGTATACCACGATGCTGTTACATCCGGTATACACACTACCTATATACAGATTAGTTTTGTGATGTGTCAATAAAGTTTAAGATA
Organism: Leptura quadrifasciata; assembly: GCA_963675555.1. NCBI lineage: Eukaryota > Metazoa > Arthropoda > Insecta > Coleoptera > Cerambycidae > Leptura > Leptura quadrifasciata. Next base: position 108,742,323 of record OY776674.1, on the reverse strand, counting down.
ACCAGACCTAATCTTGTCATAATTTGCAATGTTGTAGGCTGGAATATCATGGAATATAGATAAAAATTCATACATTTTCAAAGAAATTTCTGATTAGATAATTTGGCTCTATTTCCTTTGATAACAGTAATTTAACAATGTAATGTGATATAATTCGTGATATAACTTCAAAAAATTATGATCACTAGAATTTATGGTAATTTGATGGCAAACAAATTTAATTCGTAGACGACATGATTTAGAAAATTCCGAGGAAAATCCAAATATTTTAGATGAGTCAAAAGTTGAATTAATTTTAAAAATGGGAAAATGTACCTACATTTAGGAAACATTTTCATTATTTTATGACAAAAATAAATATTTCATTTAATACATGAATAATTTGTATGTGGGGTTGTATCATTCTTAATGTTATGTGCAATCCTGTATGCGAAGACACAATCTCGGATATAACAGAAACAAATTGATTATTTGTTTCTTTAATTCAATAAGGCCAGCTCGTACTTTTTACAAACAAATTTTAAAGAATAAAGCTGTGTCAGTTATCTTTAAAGTTCTCTAGTGTGGCTAATTCCCTTTATAGAAAATAGATCATTATGGATAATATTAAATAACAAAATATCCAATATACTAATGTTGCACTTTGGGTTCCTCAGGGTTCAGGGTTAGGGCCACTTATAGTTTGTGCTCTATGTAAATCTCGATGCGAGTCTTAATGTAAATGATTGACACAATAACATAGCCATCTAAGAATGTTTGCAAATGAGTGTCACCAGAGACCAGAATCATTGGTAATTCTATAGAACATCCCCTTCCTACTTCAACCCCTAAAAACCACCCCTATTTGAAAACAATATTTCAGTCACAAACTCCTCTATAAAATCCTTATTTTACTATAAGGAACGTAACCAGACTGCAACCAATAGATACTCTCTGGGCTATGTGCCCCGCCCAGCGCTGAATTATAAGTTACAAACCTGGCGCGTTAAGTGTAATAATTACATATTACCAACAAAAAGCTAATGCTGCGATTGTCGGTCGTCACAACCTACCTTACACTGATGAGAGCCAACAGCTCGAAACTGCAGTCTGCAAGTGTTGTGGGATGACTGGCATGAGAGCTCCTTTAAGTAGGAATAGTCTTTCGGCCGGTGTTTGTTGCAATCGAAGCATTAGCGTTCTGTTGATAATATGTAATTATTACACTTAACGGGCCAGGCTTGTAACTTGAAATTCAGCGCTCGACAGGGTACATAGCCCGGAAAGTAACTGCTGGTTGCAGTCTTGTTACGTTCCTTATAGTAAAATAAGGAGTTTATAGAGGTTTTTTTTTAATATTCTGCCCTCTAGAAGCACATTTGCACCCCTATTTTGGTCAAATTCTTGAAAGAACTAACCATTCCATGGTGTGTATGCAAAATAACATATCCATGTACACTGGTTTTAACTCACCCACCTCCCGTTAGCTAATTGGGTTATTGTTAATTTTCCCAAATTTTAATATATGCAAAATTGTTCCTACATAAACCTACATCTTTGAAAAAAAAAAACGCGAAATTCTAGAAGGGGATTGTTCTATACAATTACCGAATCATTAAGTAGGTATGATTTCAAAGAAACAAACTATGTACTTAAGTATTTTAATCAGAAAAAAAAATAATGAGGAAGGCGAAATGAATTTTGAAAGCCCTTGAAAAATATTCTCTAATGCTTGTTTTTCTTAAAAATCCCAGTTAAAATCTTACAAGCAACATTCATTAAATTCGCCATCATATTCTATTTAACCAAAACCTCTCTATAATATTAAAATTAATAACTATGTGAAAATGTATTAGTATTATGAATTTTCATTCAATGAATTTAATCCTTTGCAAAATTAATAGATTTAATACCATGAAATACAAAGATTGGCATAACTTTTAAGTTTAAATCTATTGATTTTGCAAATGACTGAAATTATTAACTGAAAATTCATCACTGTTATAGTTTGTTGTTCTACCTACTTAAGTGGTTTAATTTTTTAAATATACCTAAGTAGATATTAATAAACAAAGTTATGGCCAAGATAATAAATAAATATCCTTAAGTACCTATCACAAGGTTTGTAAAGACAAACCTTGTACCTATCATTTGTAAAGACAAACCTTGTGCCTATCATGGGTATTTCCCTGTCTGATTGCTCTGTCTTCTGGATAGGCCATCTTAATTAAGTAGGTAACGATTGTAATGTTATTTTTGATACCTAGAAATATATTATATCGAACAAACATGTTTTTCCCACTCAGTGTTTTCCGATCTACTTCATATTCCGAGAAAAAAATATTATATTGGATATTTTAGCACGTTTGACAGCATGCTATTTAATTACTTATTTATTTTAGAGGTTAGGTTCATGGCTCATTATTATATTTTCCTAGGTACTTTAGTATTTTTACTCAATCTAAAAATAACCTAGGTAAGTATAGGTAGGTATATCTAACTCGATAAAAAAACAACTTACCATCGTAAGCTAACCGTCGTCATAAACAAAGCTGGCAGTACGACGAAAGTCAATGTTAACGCGAAATACAATCCATGTCCACTAACTGAATAGAAATATAACAAAATGCAGGCTAGAACTAAATCTAGGACATAGGTTATAATCGATAAAGCAATACAAACAGCATAAAACATTCCGAAACGTCCACTGTCCGAAAATTTGTCAGGCGAATCATTTTGTTGCTTCAAATTGTCTATTCGTGCAAGAGACGGATCTCTTGAAAATCGCACCACTGTGCATTCCTCAGCCATTTCATAATACATCAAACAGATCACAATACCATGGAGAAAACATAGCAACAAAATTGTCTACAAAAGTGCACTTTAAATTAAATAACAAAATTTTACACACTAGATTTAACAACCAATTGCACAATTAGTAATCACTTTTCCACCGAACGAAGGAATTTCCTAATAGTGGGAAATTACAATTGCTAGATGTACCTAATTTACGCTTGAATTTTAAAACAAATTTGTAACCTCAAAACTATTCTCTAACACTGTCGGACGCAAATTAAACACGTCCAAATACTCTAGGACATAAACACATAACTCACCACAACTCACAAACACATTAACGTATTTTTAAGTGAAAATAATAAAACAATTTTGACAGGTGGCATCAACGCGCATGCACAAAGTGGTTGCTACAAAATTGCTTTTTCAACTTTCAGGGTCGGCTTTAAACATTTTATTGCATTCAGCTAGGTTACAAAATGACGCTCCATTCATTGGATGTATAATAATGGAGGTCGTTATATCTAAAAATGGCAAATATTACCAACATGCGAAAATATTTTGGGATTTTACAGTACTCATTTTATAAAACATACTTTGAATTAAACCAAAATTTCGTAATTTTACTGGACAAATTCCTTTTTTTTAAATATAACTCAAAAACTATTACATTTTGGGGAATTTTGTACCAACCAAGTTCCATGTTGGTTTACCGTTGATCCGAGTTTAAGGGCTAGTTTATCAATGCAAGGTTAAACTCGTAACCAAAGGATAAATGTGTCAAACAAAACAATAGATACATTGTTTCATTTGACATTTATCTTGTAATTAAGTGTTAACCCTGCATTGATAAATCGAACCTAAGTAGTAAAAACCACACATTAAAGAGTAGACACTTAAAGCAACACCAGCGCCGTATACGTAACTCTTTGGAGTAAACGCAGAAATACACGTAAATCCATGTTACGATACATTGACTTAAATTGAGATAAAGCACTGTTTGAAACGTAACGTATCTACTGAACTAAATTTCAACGAGCCTTATAATCATAACCGCTTAACACAACACTTTTCATTGGTGCCTGCGTAGCTGTCATTTTATAAGTTTACGTCTACGTCCTTGTCGGTGCTTTAAGTGTCTAATTATTGCATAAACTACTCACTGAGGTCCGGTTTATTAATACAGGGTTAACTCTTAACTAGAGGATAAATGTCAAATGGAACAATAGGTATCTATTGTTTTGTTTCAAGGACTGTTAACAACAAACAATCCTTGGTTTTGTTTGACATTTATCCTCAATAGGGTACACGCGAATATCACTTTTACAGCCAAAAGTGTTTTTATCAGATAGTTTATGTTTGAAAATGTCTAAGTATATAAGTATATCATAATATAAATTGTTTAGATATCCAATAATTAATAAATAATAATTGAAATTTAAATTACGAGCAAATGCCGAGCTTTGACGCGCTCATCCGACCCGCGCGTGACGTACGATTCCTTGTTTAATTCATTTTGGCTGTCCATATTTATTTTAAGCAAATGTGACCTTTAGTGATTATTATGAGGTGTTTCAATGAATACATACAGATTTATCCATTTTAAAAATCAAAAGTTACACAAATTTACGACTGAATAAACACTGAAAACACTTTATCACGATATTCACGGCTTCGTCAAAAGTAAACAAATGTTATGATGTCACTGTGGTACCTATATGCCAACCGTCAAAGTTCAATAGTGACGTCAAATCCATTTTACCGCGTGGACTTTTTCAAATTCAATTTTATGCCGAATTCAACATATTTCAATGAAATTAATAATCAAAATTGTTGTTTTAATAAAAATAGAATCTAATTTTATTAATATTAAAATTTATGCGTGTCCCTTATTCCTGCATTGATAAACCGGACTTGAGTGAGTGATTTGAGAGTTTTTAGTAAAAACCCGTTTAAGATATAACCTCAAATATATAGCAGGGAGGAGGTACGTACATCAAAGAATATTTAAGATAAATAAGATAACTCCGTACAAACATAAATTTTTTTCTTAGATCATTCAATGTGCCGCACAAAGAATTTATATATAATTTTTTGGTGCCGCAATGCTATAATGGACTGTCAATAGCGTCAATGTCAATGCCAATCCCAATAATCTCTGTTCATGCGGAAATGGTATGACGTCATAAAATTTTGGTCAGCCGTTGGAATAGACTAGAGATATAATCCCGTATATGTCGCTACTTGAATTGTTTGATATATCACATGAAATTGAATATATGGAGCTGTGTTAGTCAGTGGCGGGTGAAATTAGGGATATCAATATTTATAATTATTGTATAATCAAAATAATTCATCAACAGTGATGTAGTGATTTAAAAATCGACAAATGTTTTCATAAATCATCACAACATATAATGTACATGTTCTTTTTATTACCCATTATCTTTTATATTGATTTTTACAATGAATGTATTATATGTATAACAGCAATAATTATTGTAGGCAATGACTTCAGTTGATTGTAGGTAAGTATTTTGTACGCGTCACTGTCTTAGTTGTCTACAATAAAGAACAAAATAACAGAAGTTTCAGAACTCCTTGTCGGATACTATCGATACGGTTGTTTCATGTTTTTGCCATTTTCGTAAGGGGGTAAATAAATTTGTCTTGGGGCCAGTTGCCACGCCTACTTTATTACTCTATTCTATTCCAACTCTCTGGTCGTAACCACGTTGCCGAATTTAGATATATTCCCCAACTGACGATTGACATTTATATTTTAATGTTTGGATCTCAGACAAACAATATGTCTTTGTTTATCTGAGGTTTGGATAAATAATCTGCCGCTTCAGCGGTACTTTTTTACAGATTTATAGATTGAAAATGAAAAAGAATTGAGATGCTAGGTTTTCGACTATCATTTTAATAATATCCAAATGGCATGTTTTAAAATCTCCCTAAACGGCAGAAACGGCTCATGGCATCAATTATTGGTCTGAGGTCTGTCACGAATGAAGTCCACAGAAGACCCTCACTATAGAAAGCTAACTTAATTGTAAATAAACATTTCCGAATTGAGCCATCTAGCGGTTCGATCACGTACTATATCTGGCGGAAATTTCAAAAGTAACCGCTTTTTTAATTTTTGTTATTTACTTTGGTTGTTTTTCACAAGTGTAACAGGAATACAGACAGAGCCCAGCCAGGTAAATTTTCTTAAAGGACTAACAAATACATGGACAACAAGGTGTTAACACAATAGATATATTCCTGTTTCACTATGAAATGCAACATAAAAAGTTCATCTAATAATGGGTTTTTAAGGTGAAGTATATAGAATAAAACATTTCAAAACTCCTTGGCATTACTTTATTAGGTACTATACTATGACTGTTGATTAATAGTTGATATAATAAATATAGTGCACGTATGAAGTCCCGCATAAATTCGATAAAATATTAACAAAACATTTTTTACAAAAATCTTTGGACAGGTCGATTCTGATTTTAAAAATCCCATGTTTGAAATCTTGCTGCTACATCCAAATACACAGCAGGTGTGGGTGCCTCTTTTAGTTTCCATACTCTATAAAACGCATTTTAAGTGCGATTATACCCAAAATTGTATATTAACTCACCGTAGAAGAGGAATAATAATTTATTTGGTAGCATAGTTGATAGTTTATTTGATTAAAGCCTGCACGGATTAGTACTCCACAAACAAAACAACAAAAGTCACAATTAAAAAGTTTGAAAAACTCTTAGAAAAATTCGAACTGTCACCACAAACTCTGTCACTCTTGCCATAACTGTCAAATGCAGTCAAATGTCATCTCCAATTATAGGAATCTTAAATTACAATGCTGCATCAGCCATCTTTTGAGTCGATCGAGAACTACTTTCTATAGGAACAACTTTAGCTATATTACTTGACCAACCCTGATGAAGTCGTCATATATGATATTTCAACATGTTATTGGTGTATTTTCTTCTGTATTATAATTTATTAAGATAAGTTTTATGACTATATTTGTATGCCAATTATAAGGCCCTAAAAAAATGAATCAATCGTTATTAATTTTTATTATCTATATCAAATATCACCCTAATAGTACAGTCAAATAGTACTTTGACATGGGAAAAATTGCACATTCGAATTTGTCATGCTCAATATTATCAGGATCACTTAGAATGTTCTAAAACCAAAAAACTGACCTCCCTCCTCTCTTGCTTCAGCCGCCATCTTGTAAAATTTTTGGATTGTTTTATCTCGTGGTCTGTTGGTCGCACGGAAAAAGTTATTGAACGAAAAATGTTATAAATAAAATTCTACATATTTTCGGTAATTGCGGCGATGCCGAGAAGTTCATATTTCGAGCGGTAGAGGACGCCGAAGTTACCAAAAAAAACACTTTTTGAAAGCAGTGTTGTGAAAGCGGTAAAAATATTAGCCATACACCCATATCCAAATAAAATCGATTCCATTGATATCAAGTTTCCAATTAAATTTAAAACTGTTAAAACGGTGATAATATTTTTTCCGGTACCCTGACAATATTTTAAAAATATTTCTCAATATTTATAAATATTTTAATATTTTTGATAAAATGATATAAAAATATTTTTAATATATATATATACGAATGAGCAGCCCATATATCTTTAGTATCTTCAGGACCGGATGAACGTGGATGGAGGCCTGTAGGCAAAATTGGGGTGGAGGCTTGCTCAAGATCGGTGATTTTCGAAAAATCAACTTCCATAGGTGTAAATCATGAGGAACTTTTTACTTACATATTGTTCAATAACGTTCACCCGGTTTCCAAACAGGAAATTTCTTTCACTATTAGGTATACCAGCAAGATGTCAATAATAATCCTCAACAACACAGTTTTCTTACATTTTTCGTTAAGGCTTTCGTATAAATTGAAGGAAAACACAATAAGATAGGAAAACATACTTCGGTACTTTTATGCTATAGAATTTGTGGCAGATAAAACGGCCGAATGAGATATTCTCTACAGGACATCAGATACCTACAGGTTCACTCAACTCATGTAAATAAAACGGTGCAGGCTCGTGTTGGTATATTACGCATGGCCGATGTAGTAGAAACCGCGTGCTTAACTGAGGGGCAAAAGTTTGATTTGGCATTCCAAATTTCGAAAATCATAAATCATTCATTTCTGAAAAATATATAATTTGGTGGAGGGTCCGAGGCAATGCATTATTGCCTTGGGGTTAATCCGGCATTGAGTATCTTTAATCTGATGTGTAGTCCATTTGTCCTCATCAGTGTTGGTTTTTATACTGTGACGTAAGCCGCGTAAGCGGCACATTGAGTGCTCAAGCATGCTCGGCTCAAAGAAATCGCCCCGAACCCAACTTCAAACCAAGCATATATTCCGTGGTTAAAACTACGAGCCTCACTGCTGTGAAGAAAAATATGACAACTGAATACGAGAAATTGATGCACACCTCTCACAGGATGGTAGTTCATCAGTGGGTTAGTGCTTCTCAAGGATTTTTAACTACTGTAGTCAACAGTCCTTGAGTGCGTCTAGCTTTCACTTTGAGCATAGGTACCTAGCGAAGTGTGTTCGAGCCCCACCTGCTGCGAAGTAATTTTCAAATCTAAATTATCCCCAAGAAGTAGTTCGGATTCCACTATATACTGTAGGGCGCCGTCTTCTTCACTCAGACAAATCTAAATCTCCTAGACATAAGAGGGTCGTTCAGATAACCTAGCAAGCGGTTAAAAAACATTTAAAACAAAACAAACAAACCTCTCACACAACTACTAGAAACTATTGTTAACCACCAACATGTTCGCGAAATCACGACACATGTACCAATATGTTCAATGTTTGGTTCGTTTTGAGGAATTGAAATCGGCAAGCCGCACAATGAACACTGAGCAGAGTATTCCAACCGCCAACTACGTTCGCCGTTCGACAGTGTGCATCGAGAGGTGACCGAGTGCAGACGTACCGAGCCAAGAAAGTGCACAGTGAAGTGGCAGCCCCACAGTTAGTGTCGTCGTCGACAGTTCTAAGAAGAGGAAGTACACACGTCTTTTTCAAGACGGTGTACTATAAAAGATAAATAAAGTCTCCCTCCCTTGGAGACACCATTTTTACTGTTATTAATCATAACTTTTTCCCATAATATTATAGGTATTCCCTTGCAGGACACCCACAGCGACGTTACCGTGGAGGACGGTAGTATGGACTACAGCGAAGACAAAACGTCCCAGAGCGGTAGCTCCCGAGGGGGTACCCCAACCCCAAGGGATGACAAAGAGACGATAAAACGTCTCACAGAGGAGAACAAAACCCTCAGAAAGAAAATAGAGGAGCTCACCGAGAGGTTGGAGCTAATGCAGAGGGAGCAAAAGTCCCAGCACGAAGGACTTCTGCGTGCGATTCGAGGAGAATCGTAAACGCGGAAGCGGAAAAACCCATCCGCCACTAATACGGACTCCGACGAAGAGGCCCCTAAGGCGGCAAACTACACAAAGAAGGTGGCTGAAGAGCCCCTCAAGTGCCCCCCAGAGCCATCCAGACGAAGCAGATCGGGATCTAGAGCTCCCCAGCAGGAGGCTAACGTCCCCAGACAAAACGCCAGGACAGAGGAGACTGAGGCCCCTCAAACAAAAACAAGAAGCCAGCGCATACCGCCGGTAGTGCTGAGAAACAAGGAGACATGGACAACGGTGAGCCGTCGTCTAACCGAAACCGGCATTAACTTTAGCAAGGCTAAAGTTACCGCGGAGGGAATCTCCATCGAGCCCGCGACATCCGAAGATTATCGCAAGATGACTAGGATGTTCGCAAACGAGAAAAGGGAGTACCACACGTACACCCTGCCAGAGGAACGGCTGCTACGTGTAGTCATCAGGGGGATCCCGAGCGGCGTTACTAGTACAGAGGTGGCAGAAGACCTCCAAGACCAAGGTTTCGCACCTACCGCAGTGCAACGGATGACGTCCAGACGGACGAAACAGGAGGTGCCACTCGTACTTGTCCTAGTCCCACAGGACCAGGACAAGATACTCCAAGTCACGAGGTGCTGCTCTCTAGTCGTAAGGACAGAGAGACAGAGAGCCAAGGTAGCGGCATCCCAATGCCACCGCTGCCAGCGTTTCGGCCACGGACAATCCAGGTGTACCGCGCAGCCGAAATGCGTGAAGTGCGGCGAGGCACACCGGACGACTGACTGCAAGAAGAAGGCAGACGAACCGGCCAAGTGTGCGAACTGCCAAGGGGCCCGTCCGGCCAGCTACAAGGGGTGTCCAAAATACCCCAAGCAATCAGCCAGCGCCACTCAAAGGCCGGTACAGAGGCCGACGACGACCTCAACAAAGAAGGGCGGCGTAGCGCCAGGCACTAGCTACGCAAAAGTAGCCCAGAGCAAGGCAGGACAGAACACCGTCCCTGCCTCAAAACAACAAGCATCGCCAGAGGCCAAAAACCTCACAGCGGTGCTAGCACAGATGCAACAAATGTGCTCAGCGATGAGTGCATTTTTTGCTCAAATGCCAAACTTTACTAATCTGTAATGCCTTTACAGATTAAACCGGAATTCCTGCAGATGGCGGCCTGGAATGTAAACGGCCTGCAACAAAGGAGACTTGAAGTCGAAGAGCTCCTGACCAGGTACGATATAGACGTCATGGCACTGCAGGAAACCAAGATGACCCCGGCCAAGGAGATCAACTTCCCAGGATACCACACGTACAGGATGGACTGGGTAAACATACCTCGGCGACCCGCAAGAGGAGTGGCTCTACTCGTTAAAAAGACCATAGCCCACCATCCGACGGTACTACCTGAGCTAGAAAATATGAATGCCACCGCCGTAGTAGTGTCCACAGCACGAAACGGCGACGTCCAAGTGGTTTCATGTTACCAGCCACCCCACAGCACGCTAACCGAGGGGGATCTGGACGCAATTCTACCCGCTAGGACACAGGTCGTCGCAATTGGCGATTTTAACGCCAAATCCCAGCAATGGAACAGCGGCGTAACCAACACTCGAGGACGAGAACTGCTGCGGTTCCTGGGACAGCACGCCGGCGAACTGCTGGTGGTAGGACCAGTCCAGCCCACCTTTGACAACGGTAAAAACAGGCCAGACGTACTGGACATAGCCATCCTAAAGGAGATGACCCTCGAAGCGGAGATCTCCACCAGAACGGAGGGATCTACCGAGCACAACCCGATCTTCCTAACTCTAGGAGGACAGGCGGGCGACGACAACGCTACCTTCACGAAGCGACGAACGGACTGGGAATCGTACCGGCTGCACCTGCAGCAGTACATTGCACAAATTCCCAGGCTAGATACCGTGAGGGACGTTGAGAGGGCCGTCATTACCCTAGAGGAGCAGATCCTGGGAGCAATAAGGGCCAGCACGACAGAAACAGAAGTAAGAAGACACCCAGCACCGATGGCGAACCTACAAGAGGTCACCAGGCAGCTGATAAGGGATAGAAGAAGCGCCAAGAAACGGGCTCAGAGGACGAGGCTCCCCGCCGACAGAAGGGAGTATAACGTCCTCAGCCGAAGAGTGAAAGCCGCCCTCCAAGAACACCGTCAGGAGGGGTGGCAACGCCACCTTGAGTCACTCGATCCACAGGACAGAAGTATGTGGAATACCCAACGTGCCCTGCGAAACCGGAGGAAACCTATACCCCCGATTCACGGAGAGCGAGGGAGGATCGTCTACACTAACCAGGAAAAAGCCGAGGCGTTTGCCGACAGCTTAGAACTGCAGTGTAGAGAGAACGAGCTCGATGACGAGGACGAGGACTGGGTGGACGATGTCGAGCGCAGAGTACGTAGGATCCACCGCCTGCCTGATGACGACCACATCCGCCCGACTACCCCCGAGGAAGTCAAGGAAATCCTTAGGAGCCTAAAGCCGAGAAAGGCTCCGGGATGTGACAAGATAGGAAACATCGCTCTCAAAAAGCTACCCAGGAAAGGAGTAGCGGCGCTAGTCAACATCGTAAACGCGATGTTAAGGTTACGGCATTTTCCGGCCAGGTGGAAAAAGGCCGACGTCATTATGATCCCTAAACCAGGGAAAGAACTAATTTTCCCGTCTTCTTACAGGCCCATCAGCCTCCTCCCAGCCATGAGCAAGGTTGCAGAACGGGTCATCTTGAAGAGGCTCACAGAAAAGACAGAAGAGCTGAATATCATCCCGGATGAACAGTTCGCGTACCGAACAGGACATTCCACCGAACTCCAAGTACTTCGCCTCACCGAGGAGATTACTAAGGGGTTCAACCAGCGGCAAGTCACCGCGGCGCTGTTCCTAGATGTTGCCAAAGCGTTCGACAGGGTCTGGCACGATGGCCTCCTAGCTAAAATGATGAGTATGGGTTACCCCATCGAACTCGTCAAACTAGTGAGGTCCTACCTGCACCGCAGACAGCTAAGGGTAAAAATCTCGGACCAACTCTCCACTTACAGGACCGTGGAGGCGGGAGTCCCGCAAGGTTCGGTGCTGTCACCGCACCTGTTCGCTATCTACACCTCAGACCTCCCCAGGACCGACCACACAGCCCTGGCTCTGTATGCAGACGACACAGCAATAATTGCCAGATCCTGGAAAGCCAGGAACGCAACCAGAAAACTCCAGGAAATGGCCACACTCCTGGAAGAATGGTGCACGAAGTGGAAAGTCGCCGTCAACGCCGACAAAAGCCAAGCCATACTCTTCAGACGAGTGCGGAAAGAAATTCCCACAGGACACGTCTCCATGAACGGCGAGGACATCCAATGGCACGACACCGTCAAATACCTTGGCGTGGTCATGGACAAAAGCCTAACGTGGAGACAGAACACGGACGCTATTACAGCCAAGGCGCGGCGCACAAGAGCCCTCATCTACCCGATGATGGGAAACGGTAGCCGTCTCAACCTGAGGAATAAGCTCACGCTTATCAAAACCCTCATCAGGCCGCAGCTGACGTACGCCTCGGTAGCGTGGGGTTACCAGGCAAAGTCCTACATGAAGAAAATCCAGGCAGTGGAAAACATCGCCCTCAGGACGGCGGTCGACGCACCATGGTACGTGAGAAACGCAGACATCGTCAGAGACCTGGAGTACACCACGGTCACTGAAGTCATCCGGGAACGAGCGAAGAAGCTGTACGCCCAAGCAGAGGAGCACGGGAACCCGCTAATCAGACAGGCCACTGATTACGACCCTGCCGACGCCCCGAGGCACAAACGGCCGAGGGTACAGCTTCTGGACAACGGGTGAGTATAACTTATATTTCCCGCTAACCGATCTGTTTCAGATACCCCAGGACGGACCACCACTACCAGAGACATGACGTTTTTCTACCCAAACCCAACCTCCTTGCGGGCGTCGGACAACATACCGTCCAACGCCCGTTGTCCTACCTGCTCCGTGGAGTCCAAAAGTGCTAAAAAAAGCACTTAGGGTCTCCACACTCCCGAGCTACACAGCTCATATCCTTACCTTTCCGATGATCCGGGGTAGGATACACCTTTACTGTGTCCTACGTACCGGCAGTCAATCCCAGCCAAAACTTCCTAAAACCCAACTAGACCGATGACTACCCACGGGGGTGATAAGCTGGCGAAGAAAGAAAATATCAAGACAAGAAGAGCGCCAGAAGAGACCTCTGCCAGCGAGGTTGAAGAGCCAGGACCAGGGGAGGTCCGCAGAAAATACCACGACACATCTCGCATTTGCGGGCTGGGTCTGGTAGAAGTAAGCGGGCCCACCTATCACGAAGGCCGGTCCAGGTCTACAGAGATAATCTAGGAGCAAAGAGTAGTAGTCCTACTCGGCCCTAGTTATCGAGACCGTCATCAAGCTAATGGATTTTGGCGCGTTCGCCGTTCTCACATACCTTCAAGCATGTTCGCCGAGCCAGGTTCCAACTACCTTTATACTCGAGTGTGTATGGGGGGTTTAAGATTTTGTCACACACTTTGGAATCAGATAATGGTAAAGGAAAACTATTGGACTTTTGGTTATCGATTGGATCCCACGTCCCACGGAAAGAATTTATGAAAACGTTATTTTTTCGGACGGAGCGTCATTTACCGCTAATACCACTGGTTGGCATTGGTAAGTTTTTAGTAATCTTGATTGGCAACTGATATTGCTCAGAGAGTTGGAATAGTCTATTCCAACTCTTTGGTACTCCTCTGGGTATTGCTCCTTTCTTCTTTACCTCAGATTTCTCTACATGCGCACCTTTGTAGGTATATGCAACCAAGTATACAACTAGGTATTTGGTACATGTGACACAGATACCTGGTCAGATGAAAATTCAAATTGAAGGCAGTATTAAAAAAAAAGTTGTGCCGTTTCATACGATGGGATAATTGAACCTTAACTTTTAGATGGAAATTTAAATATCAATGTATATGCGTATTTAGAGATATTGCAAAATTACTTACAAAATTACCTTGATGAAAAATTTATTATCATCAGCAAGACGGTTGCAACCCACACGCTTTTGATAAGGAATTATTTGAACAGTACATTTATTGGGGAAAACCGGATTGGTAGATTTGGCCCACAGCCAGAAGTCCGGATTTAACAATTATGGATTTTTAATTTTGGGACAAACTAAAAGAGCAAAAGTTTATTGACAACTACTGTGAGAATGATTTGGAAAGATAAAAAAACACAATTACTGATATGTAATCAGAGCCGCACTAGCCCAGTTGCCAGAGACTAATTTTGATGAAAAGTTGGAATTAATTGTCACCTCGCTAATTTTTTCATGAAAGGCTATTTTTTTGCTAGTAGAAGGTGACTCAAAAAAGTTTGCCAAAATTTATCCCCGTGAACTGTTATAAACAACCCTCTGAAACGGAAAAATTTTGTTTTTTGCTAATATCTCAAAAAATAATGAAAAATAAAAAACGGATAGCACCACGTGAAAGAGCGGGAAATTTTACAAAAAAATAGTATAAAAAAAATTATTACAGTTTGCTCAATATTTCAAGCGCGTCGCACAGGGAAATGAAGCATTTTTCGACCGCCGCTACAAAATAGAAAATAAAGACAATTTGTACCCATTAAAAACGATAAAACAAGGTAGCATTTTTAAGAGGAAGAATTCAGCTTTCCAATGGTATATTTACTTTTAATTCTTATGTCTTATAAATTGCACGTGAAAGTTAAGCCCTACACTCTATATTAAAACATACATATTAAATAAAATACTATTTTTAAAAAAAATCTCTAGATATAGTTTGTTTATACCTTAAATTTCAATCTAAGATTAATTTTTATGCTATAAAGTATCCAGGGTAAAAAAATTAACTTTTAAACATTGGTATTTTTCCATTTTTTAGGGTTATATAGGAAGTTTTCAAGTCAAAATTTCCTAACCCTAAAAAATGGAAAAAATACCAATGATTTAAAAGTTAGGTACTATATAAGTATACCATTGGAAAGCTGAATTCTTCCTCTTTAAAAAGCTACCTATTTTTTTTTTTTCATTTTTAATGGGTATAAATTGTCTTTATTATATAGCGACGGTCAAGAAATGCTTCATTTTCTTGTGCGACGTGCTTGAAATATTGAGAACTGTAATAATTTCTCATGCTAAGGCAAAAATGTATTAAAACAAACTTTTATACTATTTCTTTGTAAAATTTCCCGCTCTTTCACGTGGTGCTATCCGTTTTTTATTTTTCATTATTTTTCGAGATATTAGCAAAAAAACTGATTTTTTTTAAGGGTTCGCGGAGGTTATTTTTGGTAAACTTTTTTGAGTCACTTTCTACTAGCAAAAAACTAGCCTTTCAGGAAAAAAATAGTGAGGTAACAATTAATTCCGACTTAAAACCCCTGGCAACTGGGATACACCTCTTGAAGAAAGAAAGTTAAAAGAATTTAAAAGGGTGGAATTATGTAGTAATTTAGGTGAGGCAAGTTATTAGTTATGAAAAAATAAAAAGCTCTATTTAATTTGTAGTATTATTATTATTTTTGTTCAAATGCAATGAAAGTTGGCATATGGCTCCAACTTTCAATGCAAAATATTTAATTCAAGCAGAATTTTTCTATAAAATTAACAGAAAGACCAGCTTACCTACAATGATTTATTTTCCTCGTAGTTCAACTACAAATTAGCTCAGAAATGCGCTATGTTTCCGAATAATTACGGGAAGCTTGGATTCCCATGAAACTTTTTGATAGACACTTTTTTTTTTACATTTATTTAACGTCGGCCTATTTCCGCTACTGAGGCCTAACACCGACGCCTGTAGACGAGCTACCCCCAACCAGGAATTTTTGCCGAACCTCTTCCCTTAAGAAGAGTAGGGATCTTTTACTTGCCTAACATTTAATAGACAAGGGACCGACGGCTTTACATCCCCTCCGAAGGATGGTATATCTCCTATACAACCCTCGCCTAAGGTTGTATAGCTTCCGCGCATACACTGATATACAAGCCGCTGGAAGATGGGTGAGGCGAGGACGTGGTCTTCGTTGGAACGGTCACCATTCCAACTACTAACCACGCCTAACGTTGCTTTACATCGCATATCGAAGTATGTACATAGTAAAGACGCACCTACGCTCGCCCCCTGATAGACACTTGAGATAGTTTAAAATAAAAAGTTACACTGTTATATTTGCCCGCTAATTGTTCAAGTTCAAACAAAAGAAAAACGTTTTTTATGTAAAATTGTAATAACACAATGAATTTCAAAGCAATTATATTCAAATTGATATTCTAGGGATTTTTGAGGTCACTGAAACAGAATATAATGCTGAAAAATAAAAATTTAAAATGGTTGATCCAATATGGCCAACTTTTTGTAACATATTTCCTAAAAAATGACGTAACTCGAAGAATTTCAAGTAAATTTCGCTTAAATTAATATTAAGGGTGATTTTGAGGTCACTAAAAAAGAATATGATAGAAAATCAAAATGGCTGATTCAATATTGCCGACTTTTGGTACAATAAAAAATGAATTTTAAATAAATGTCGTTCGATTGAACATATAGTTCATTAATAAGTTTTTTTACCATAAAATTTCAATTTTTTCTCAGTTATTTACGGTATTCTCGTATATATAATACTAATTGAAATAAATATTAATTTCTGTAGAGTTTACAATTTTTTCCAGTTATTTA
Organism: Leptura quadrifasciata; assembly: GCA_963675555.1. Classification (NCBI taxonomy): domain Eukaryota; kingdom Metazoa; phylum Arthropoda; class Insecta; order Coleoptera; family Cerambycidae; genus Leptura; species Leptura quadrifasciata. The sequence goes on along the minus strand of OY776674.1, from coordinate 108,725,390 downwards.
CAACTTTTATCGATTAATTTCAGTTATTTTTGTAATGTTTTTTTCATAAACAATTTTCGTATCCCTCGTGTAAATATGCTTTGCGATAAATTGTTAAAAATTATTAAAAACCGTAAATAACTATTATTAATAGTAGTAAAATAGTTATTTGCATTATAAAATACCTATACAGATATTTACATTTTAAAATTTCTGTCGGGGGCAATATGAAAAAAATATAGATAACAGTACTTTACCAATAATGTTCTGAGAATAAGATATTTCATAACTGTATGTAATAATATATTTTTATATGTAAACCGTACAAATTGGAAAAAAAATATTTTAACATAATTTCATAATAATTGTAAAAAAATATACAATGAAAATAAATAAATATCTTAGACGTTAATTGCAGAGAAAATATTTATATGTACTGTAAGTACGGAATTGTTTTATTTGAATGTAACCTAAAATGTCAACATAAATTTATTTAAAAATTCAATAAAGTAATTTATACTCATAATATAACTTACTTAGACATGTACACCTATCAGTCAACAATTGTCACTGTTCAAATTAATCAAATAAAATAACATTAAAATAAAAACGAAACAAGAAGTAAAGATTACGTTGTAATATTTGACAGTACCAGTACCAGATAATCTATGAAAACGTGGCCCCTTTTAACAATTATCCCCTATCTGTCTGTATATACACGCAACACAGCAACATTAGGCAGGCCTACAGCTGTACAGACCTTCCTTTATAATACATCTCTCTGAGATATATTTATCGAGTGATGGTAATATACAGAGACAATATTTTACTGCGTTTTTACTATTTTAAACAGGAAAACTATCTTAAAAACATAAAAATTGCGTCAATATATTGTAAAAACGTAATTCTTTCGATTTTTCGTGAAAAGTATATGCTTACATATATTAAAAAAAATATTTTTATACAGAATTTACTTCTTTCAAGGTTCTTCCATAAATATATGCTAGGTGGGACAATGTGATTTTTTTTAATAAAAATTAGAAAGATTTATATTAACTCAATTTTCATTCATTTTGGAGCAATATTATTTTTTATTTTGTACATTTATAAGAGAGAGCCTAAATTCAATTTTTAAGATATAAAGACTCAAAGCATTTTAAAACACATTTCAAGCTTAATAAAACGCACCTTTATAGTTTTAATAGCATATTTTAAACTGAAGTAATAGATCGTTGAAATTAGTCATAAAAATTAAAATTTTGTACTTTTTCAAATTTTTCAAGTCCTGTATCTTAAAAAATAAATTTTTGAATATTTTTCACATCATACACCTTTCTGTTTATTACTTTAAGAGTAAACTGTGAAAGTTTCAAATCTTTATCTTAAACATTTTAAAAATGGCATAGCTTTCACGGATTTTGTAGAAAAACTCATTATGGTTAAACTTCATATACATACCATACATATCGATACAATATTTTTCAAGTTTAAATATAAGAATCCTACCCCTAAAATCTTCTACTTTCATTTATATTTTGGATTGTACAATTCCATGGATTAATTAAAAAGTTATAGCGCGTCTGAGCCCGCGCGCTTCTCGCGAGCTGCACTTGTATGCCTCCGTGGCATATGTTCGGACCTGGTTCTGACGTTAAAAAAAAAATTCTACATCCTATAGTTTTGATTTTACAATAATACTTTCCATATCGTTTTTATGTAAAATTTCCCGTTCTTTCGAATGGCTATAATAGTTTTTTTTATAAAAATTTGTATTTTACGAATGAAAACCTACTTTGACTCCACTAAACTCCGCGAGTTAGATCCCATTGGAACTATGTAATTTAGTAAAAATCCATTGTACATCAAGTAGAGCGAGACTGCAGAAAATCAAAGCCGTATTAACTTCATTTTGGTATATTACACCTATCGCAAACTCAATCCTGGGACACACTGTATGTAGCCCATTAAACTGGGACGAAATTTGTCGATTTCGATGAAATAATTCAGAGCGGGCTGAAATATTGGGAACAGGCTTATTTTGTGGTACTTTTTAACATATTATAAGTCGCAAAAAAACTCGAAAAGTATCAAATTTACCGTAAAATATGTACACATGAAAATTATAGGTAATAAAAATTCGCACAATTTTGCTTTTTGTTGAACTTCGTACTGTCGTGAGCAGAAAAATAGGACTACTTTTTTTTTCTAATGTAAATCTGTCTCTATTTGAATATGTAATGAGTAGCCGAAATAATACAGATATCACTTTTAATTTATTTTTTATTTTAATGCTGTATTTATTGCTATAGTAAATGATGCATGGTTAATGAGACAAATTGCACTGCATTATAACATTAACAAAAATTTGGTGTGTAAGATTTTAGGAAAGTGAAGAATAAACGGTATGATTAGTAGAAATCCTGGAAACTAACTATTAATATTTCGTTATTGCACCATTTCTATTTATAACTTCTATAAGTCTGTTTGGCATATAATTAAATAACCTTATACAATAATCATTAGTAATAATATTTTTCCATGCATTATTTACTATTTCCAGTAATTCTTCGACATTCCGTGGTCTCACATTTCGTTTTTGGATACTTCTTACGAGTAGTCCCCATACTTCTTCCACAGGGTTAAGATCTGGACTATGACTGGGCCAGTTGTTAAGAACATTGATGTTGTTATCTTGAAACCAGTTAGCTACGGTATGAGCAGTATGAACGGAACAATTGTCTTGTTGAAATATGAATTCATTATTAGGAAATAATTGTGACACAGAAGGGAGCATAATATTGTCTAAAATCCTAATATACGTTTCACTATTAAATCGTTCTTCAATATGCCATAAAACACCAGGACCACTTGCCTATATCCAAGCCCACAAATTGACAGAAAATCTACCACTTTTATCATTGTTAGATATATATTTTTTATCGAATCAAGTATTCGGGGGGCGGTAAACACGAATACAATCGCTGTGTGTTGACTGGAAAGTTTTTTCGTCTGTAAAGATTACATCGTTCCAAAAATTTACATTATGCGCTAAAAATTCAAGCGCAAATCCTACTCGAGCTTCTTTATATTCAGCTTTAAGTAAGTATTTCTGTGCTGCTGCATGACAGCGTAGCTCCGATTCTCTTACTCGTCGGCGACCAGTACTACTCGATCCAGGAAAATTAGTTTCTTCAGCAGCCTGAATAACTGAGTAAAATGGATTTTCTACTAAAGCATTTACCAATTGCAAATCTTGTTGTTGAGTTGATATTCTTTGTCGCCCTAATCCAGGATTTCTACTAATCGTACCGCTTATTCTCCATTTTGTTACACACTGAATTTTTGTCAATATCATAACACAGTGCAATTTGTTTCATTGACCATCCATCTTCAGCTTTAGCAATAACTCCAGATTTAACTAAATCGCTTATATGAGGCATATTAGTTTTTTGCACACTTGCAATAAATTATGATAACTAACTGACAATGTCACAAAAATTAAAGTTAGATGTACACAACTAGATTTTAGCAAAATACCGTTATAAGACTTGTCCTATTTTTTTTTGCTCACGACAGTACAACCTATTGGATCAGAGATAGATTTTTTTGAAATTTTGACAGTTTTGCGACGCAATGGAAACTCGCGCGTTTTTCTCTAAAATCTCGAAAATGGTCATTCGGATTGCAAAATGTTTCAAATGAAAGTTGTAGAGAATTCGATTACGAACAATTTCCTTTTATTTTTCATTTCCATTCGATCAATATTGTAGAGATATGCATTTTTAAACATCTTTATAGCGCACTATCAGAACACTTGTTTCATGATAAAATCGATAAAAACTCGAAAACGATAGATGGTACGCATATAGTGTATCTAATGGAAGTTAAAGAGAATCAAATTTTGAATTTTGCTGATGGTGTATGCACAAAATCGTTTTGATGAGTAAATGAAGATAAAAAGGAAAAACATGAAAAATTGTCATTTTCAAGTCCATTTTGACAAATAGCTATTTTTTCATTGGCTTTAGGCAATAATGACACTAAAGTTTTTTTGAAGAGTATTAAATTATCTGTAAAACGAGCTTCAATTGACGTTCATACAATGAATGGTTCACGAGTTACAGCTGTTTAAATCTGTGAGCAAAAATTTTTTTTTATTATAAATTGAGATTTTCCTGCAAAAACTATGCATAACAATTATTTTAAAATTGGTTTTGACCTACTTTGATTAATTTATATACATATGAAAGTAATGCAATAGCATAGGTCGTTTGCAATAATAAGGTGTATTTTCTTTAAAAAAAAGTTTCTTGAATACTGTTTTTGTTCAGAAAAATTGAACCAATATTATTTTTTAATTCCTTTTTTGTATATATCATCGTTTCTTTTGACTTTACGACAAAATTTCATGAATAATCAATAAATATTGATATGCATTGCATAAGCTTTCATTTAGATCTTATAAATTTTTACGGACAGTTCTTGCAGGAAAATCTTAATTTATAATAAAAAAGAAATTTTTGCTCATTGCTTTAAACAGCTGTAACTAGTGAACCATTGATCGTATGAAGGTCACTTTTGGAGCTCATTTTACAGATAATTTAATTCTCTTCAAAAAACCTTTGATGTCATTAATGCCTAAAGCCAACCATCCATCGTTTCCGAGATTTTATCATGAAACAAGTATTCTGATAGCGCACTATAAAGATGTCTAAAAATTCATATCTCTGCCAATATTGATCGAATGGAAATTAATAATAAAAAGGAATTGTACATAATCGAATTCTCTACAACTTTCATTTAAACCATTTTGCCATCCGAATGACCAGTTTCGAGATTTTAGCGAAAAACGCGCGCTTTCTGTTGCGTCGTAAAATTGTCAAAATTTCAAAAAATCTATCTCGGTACCAATAACGAGAAGTTAAAAAAAACGAAACTGTGCGGATTTTTATTACCTATAATTTTCATGTGTACATATTTTACAGTAAAATTGATACTTTTCTAGTTTTTTGCGAAAAACCGTTTTTTTAACCTATCCCCCCCCCTCTCCTCCGCCAGCGTCTACGAATGAGGACTTTTGATGTGTTAAAAAGTACCACAAAATAAGCCTGTTCCCAAAATTGCAGCCCGCTCTGAATTATTTCATCCAAATTTTCCCGGTTACCGGGCTAATGTAATAGACATAATTTTCAGCCCAACTGATACAAAATTAGAAGTTGGCTTAGACACAATTGAAATAAAGTGTCTTTTTGATGACATACAATTACCATAAAATTATGTCTCTCCTGAAAATAAGTTCCAATTTTTATGTATCCCGTAGATTGATGGGAGAGTTGCATCATAATAGAAATAAATATTGGTTAGAAAGAATAGGAACCCGTGAAATGGTTGGTTTTGGTATGAACGGTACACCATTATATGTTGACAGACCGGATTACCCTTTCCCTGCTCTTAGATACAAAGAAACTTCACCTGAAATACAGGCATTATACGAAAAGCAAAAAGGTGACTGGAAATTATTAACACGCGGAGAGAAAAAGATGTTGTATAGATCAAATTTCGGTCAAACGTTCGCAGAATTTAATGCTCCTTTAGGTGAGTGGATGCTAGTAATCGGATACACCCTGATGTGTTGCTGTGCGGGAATTTGGATGTTTATTTTCTTGAAAGTATGTGTATATCCTCCTTTCCCGGATTCTTTTAAACGCAGCGCTTGTAGAGCCCAAATGAGAAGAGCAATAGATATGCAGGCAAACCCGATTGAAGGATTGGCTGCAAATTGGGATTATGAAAAGAATGATTATAAGGTTAGGGGATGGCGTGATCCACCCAATCCATTTATTAAATGTCCAGGTGATAAGCAACACTGATTGAGAGGTTTAATACATTTTTATCGATACTGATTCAGAAGGTGAAAACATTATCTATATACATACCCACTTAATCTATTTTAAGATAGGTAGTTATCTGTGCCAAAATAAATTTAAATTTTCCATAAAAAGTTTATATATTAATTCATTAACTTATATTAATTGAAGGTAAAAAGAAATAGGTGGCAAAATTTTGGGGGGTTGGATATTCCATTTCTACAGAGATTGAAAGTATTGTACTGCACTTGCACTTTTTCATAAGCTTACAACGAATGGTGCAAAAGTAAGAAGAGCTAGGCCCTATTAAAAATGTCTCATCAATATACAATCAGAACTCATAAAGTCAAGAGTTTCAAAGAAAGATTCCATGATGTTTCTTAACGCTATTTGTTACGTCTTAAAAGCACTGTAAGTAAACAGTTTTTTAAAAAGATTTGCAGTTATGGGATTAAAAGCTTTCACATGAATTTTTGAATGAAGTTTGTAGATTTGGAGAGGTTTTATAATTACAGTTTTTAGGAGCATTCTAAGAAATCGAAAAGACCAAGTATTTTGCAAGAATTTACAGCCAAGAGTTCACAAGCTTTCACAAGTACTTTCTTGTAAAATTTTTGAAAGTTTCAAAGAGAGATTCCGTGATGTTTTTTAACAGTATTTGTAAGTTTCAAAATACTGTAAGTTATGGAATTAGATGGTTTCATATGAATTTATGAATGAAGTATGTATGAGATTTGGAGAGGCTTTATAATCACATAATCACAGTTTTTACGAGGATTCTAAGGAATTGAAAAGAGCAAATATTTTACAAGAATTTACATTAAAGAGTCTACGAGCTTTTACAAGTATTTTCGTGTAAAATTTTCGAAAGTTTCAAAGAAAGATTCCATGATGTTTCTTAACACTATTTGTTAAGTTTTAAAAGTACTGTAAGTAAATATTTTTTAAAAGATTTGCAGTTATGGTATTAAAAGCTTTCAGCTTTCACATGAATTTTTGAATGAAGTTTGTAGATTTTGAGAGATTTTATAATTACAGTTTTTAGGAGCATTCTAAGAAATTGAAAACACCAAGAATTTTGCAAGAATTTACAGCCAAGAGTTCACAATCATTTACGGGTACTTTTGTGTAAAATTTTCGAAAGTTTCAAAGAGACAATCTATAATGTTTTTTTAACAGTTTATGTAAGTTTTAAAAGTGCTATAAATACAAATTGTGTTTAAAAGATTTTGTAGTTATGTGATTAAAAGAGTTTTCACATGCATTTATGAATGGAATTTGTATGAGATTTGGAGAGGATTTTTAATAAGTTTTTACGAGCATTTTGAGAAATTGAAAATAATTATTTAAGAAGAATTTACAGACAAAAGTATACAAGCATGTTTCACAGAATATAACGGAATGCAAGATGAAAACGGAAAATATGCATTGTACTTTGTTATGGTGAAAAATAACAATAACAATTAAGATAGTAAATGAAATACGTACTGCTGCTTTGGCTGTACTAGATCAATAAATTATACAAACGTTTAGATACTAAAGCATATTCGGATTTCAGATGCATACGATGTAAACAAATATCAGTGTATACCAAGGTGTGATGTCTTTCACTACAAATGAGTGTCACTTTTTCTCTGTACCCAAAGCGATCGAGAGCAACTTACAGCAAGCCCCTGTTAAGTCTTGTGCTAATATACAATTTTAAATATTAATTTATAATTCACATAAAATATAATATGATATGGTTTTTAAATATTTCCTTAATGCTGTTAAACCAATATTGAGAGTGAAAAATGTTCATATTATTATTCTTTTATCGATTCAATACTGATTTTTTCATATCGGGCCGACCTTTTTAGAATACTGAACCAATATTAATCTTCTATCTGAGTATTGCATACGGAGACTTTTATTCCCATTGCTTTAGATGCTTTTGTGTATTTTCAAGATTTTTAACATGTAAAATAGCTTGAAAGCTGAAAATTTTACAAACTTTTAACTTGCTTATAGCTGCAACCATAAAACGCGACAATGAATTGCTCTCCAATGTCCAGCTATTGTGTCTGGGAAAATGTCTTGATTTTGAAACATGTGGATGAGTTTGGTGAGAAATTTTGTTCTGCCACGACTGCAGAAGGCTGATGACGTATCGTAGCCACTGATAGCATGTAAAAATAATATGTTCTGTGGAATTGTTTACTTTGGCATACTTTTAATTGAATAAATTTGTTGTGGAGTTTTCCTCTTCCAGGTTTGAGAAGGTATACATTTGAAGGTGTATATAGGGCTCTCATCTTCTTGTTTTTGACGCCATTCTTCCAATATGGTGGCTGTTTCGGAACAATACGATGTGATACAGTTGAAATTCAAAAAGCAAAATCTATAAGAACACCAATCTCCAAAAATCGTATAATCTCGCTTTCTACTTCACCTTCCTTTTTGAATTTCTGGATAAATTTATAATTTTGTTTTGTTTATAGGTATGTTTTACCATTTTACGCCGATTTTATAAAATAACGATTTCCTTTCCATTCAAGATGACTTGGCATGAAAAAGTTGCAAAAAAGGGTAAAAACAAAAGTTCTGTGAGAGTGATGAAACATGGGTATCCCCCGTTTCGAGGGCGCTAAACATGATGGTGATATTTTTAAGGCTCCCATCCCTCAGCAACTACCCCTATACTAAAAAAATCACACCTATTTCGCGTTTTTTTCCATCGTAGGCATGCGGATCGGTTTTTTTGGGCAGGATTCGGGTAGGCCGTATGAAATTTAACCATACATACTCCTAAAACCACCCTCTTTTCGTATTTATTGATTCTGCGCATGTGGAGACTGGTTGGATCGGGGTTTTTACGGGGATTTCGACATTGTGAAGGGAGTTGAGTGACGAGACATGCCATCAACCCCGGGGTTGAAACTACCACCGCCCCTAACATTGAAATCCACCGAAAAATGCAAAATAGTGGAAAATGTTTTCTCACTGTCTTCGAGGGTGCTAAATACGATGTCAATACTATTTCATCCCCTACTCCATGATGGGGGGGGGGGAGGAATTAATATTACCTTCAAAAACGGGGATGAACATTTCATGTATTTTGGGGATATTTTAGTATTAGGGGAGGGGGTAGTTCCAACCCCGAGGGTGGATATAAGATGTTGTAGTTAAATTTTATACAGCTTACCTGAATCCTGCACAGAAAACTGATCTACATGCCCACAATGGAAAAAAACGCGAAATATAGGGGTGGTTTTTAGAGTTTAGGGGTAGTTGCTGAGGGGTGGGAACCTTAAAAATATCATCATCGTGCTCAGCACCCTCGAAAACATGGGGATCGCCATGTTCCATCCCTCTCACAGAACTTTTGGTGTTTTTTCAACTTTTTCATGGACTAATAGAAAAACTATAGTTTTTCTCTTTTACAGTCCTTTTATTTGTACTAAATTTTTATAAACAGGATAAAACCTGCTGATGATGGAAACTAAAATGTCACATTTTATTTATTCCCTTATTTAATTTTCATAATAAACCAATAAATTAAATCGCACTTATAGTATATAATTCTAAACAGTTCCAGTCATAATATTTTTTATATTTGCATCGAAGGACCTAAAAAATAAGAAATTGCAGCGTAAATTGGAAACAAACATGTAAACAAACTTACTTTGAACAGATTGTTTCTCCAGGTATGTAAAAAGGGTTGCATACTATATCGGCATATTCAGAATGTATTTTCCTAAACATCTAAAACATTAAAAAGGTATTGGGTATGTAGCAATGTAGCCGAAATGTTTTTCAAGCTAACTTGGAGGAGGAGGAGCCCTCTTTTTTGAGACAAGCGAGGGGAAGAACTCTATGAAAAATAGTACAACCTTCTTTTTTTATAATAGGTACACTTTAGTGGATAATGTTACATATAAATTACATTACAAAGAAACTACCTGTACTTAAATTTGGATATACGATCGTTTTATTTTTATATGCAGGCATTAAGTATATCTACAACTCCTACAAGAAAATATATACTAGTGAAGAAGTTTTTTGTATGTCTGTCAGGAAATAGCATAATGTCACACTTTGATTATAAACACAGCTACCACCAGTATTGTGCAAGGAGGAGGGCCTGTAGGCAAAATTGTGGTAGAGGCTTCTCAGTGTAAATCATGACGATCTTCTTCTTTCATTTGCAATAAAATAAAATATTTTAATTTTTGGTGAAGGCCCTATTGGCACTGAATATGGGTAATTTCCACGTTTATTTCTATATTGCTGTATAATAGGTGAAGATAAAACTATATATGATGACTATATCAACATTTTTTTGATACCAATATAATATAAAATTACTTACTGATCTTATTTCATTGTCACGAAGAGCCATATTAGTAGAATCTACTATGATTATAAATTTTATTTTGGTGTTTGTCACATATCCATATCTGATATTTTCATTAAGGTAAGTAATAATAAACCGATATATTTTTCATTGTGTAAAAGAATGTTTATACATTAAAATTGTGCATTTTTACAAAGTGATTATATTATACAGGGTGTTTCAAAAGTAAGCGTAAACCTTCTGGGGGCGTAATACTCGGATAAAAATAAGACAAAAAGTTCCTATCAACATGTTCCGGAAATGCTTTCTAAAGAAGCTACGCCCCTTCGAATGGGGCACCCTGAGGACGGTTTTTCCGCAATATTTCCGAAACCGTTAACAATAAAATTTCGAAAATACATACACGGTATAAACTTTTGACTCTGGAATCGATCTGAATTCAGAATTTAAAAATTTAGGTTAGGGGTTAAGGGGGCTAACCGGGAAGGTTAAGGGCTAAAATAACCCCCTTTTTTTTTGTTTCAGTTTATTACACTTTCTGTTCAAAATTATAAAATTTCAAAGTTTTATACATAAAAAAGATACTCTTAGTTCATCTCGATAGAATGAACCATTTTCGAGAAAATTGATTCTGAAAATTGAAACTTATGATTCTCGAATTTATTTATTAGTTAATATTTATTACAATAATTCTGGGTTCAAAGTTTGAGGTAAGCGGCTGAGATTTAATGCAGCATACCTACAATAAAAATAAGATGAAAATTTCTTATTAACGTGGGACCGGGAATGCGTCACTACCGAGATACGGCCCTTTAAATAGCGAATAAAAAAGGTTTTTATTTTATTAAATCTTTTAATTTTAATATTTACTAACTAGGTCTTGTACAATTTACAAAAAGTGTTCAAAATGACTGCCATTAGCATCATGACAAGCTCGTAACCAGCATTAGGTATTGGCCGAGAATAAACTAGTTGTTTTAAGTGCCCTCATAAATAAAAATCAAGTGGATTTAAGTCTGGAGATCGTGGTGGCCATGGCACTGGACCACCACAACCTACCCAATGGTTTCCGTAGACACTTTGTATATGCTGTCTAGTGGTAATACTAAAATGTGGGAGGGGGGGGGGGGGCGCCGTCGTGCATAAACCACATTTGTGCTCATAAGTCAAGTGGCAGGTTGTCAAATAATTGTGGTCATTCATTTTGTAAAAAATCGGAGAATGTTGGCCTACTTTGGCCAATGTAGGCAGCATCACCACATTTCGCAAGATTAGGTTGGTTGGAGGCCTAGGCGAGGGTCTGCCCACAGGGAAGGTGTACAAGGGGCCCAATGGTGCCCAAGTGCTCTGGTTCAATAATTTTTATTGACCACCCTCCCAACCAATTCCAGATTCCATCTCGTGCAAAATTCTCCATACTGTTGAATGAGATAAGCCCTCTTGGTTTGCAATGGTGCGGGTACTTCAATTAGAAATAACACCTGTTCTTCTGTGGCTAGCGTTCTAGCATTTCTCGATCACCCAACAACTTCTTGTTAGTGAAAAGTATCTAAATTTAAATGTAAGTAGTAAGCAACGATTTTCTACTTAAATTTTAGGACTAACCTGTTTCCCTTAAATTATGATCCACTCTGGCAAAAACAGAACGGTGTGGTACTTGTCGATTAGGAAATAATGTGAATATCAGCCTATTCTTCAAAGGTATAAATCATTATTGTTTCCCAATTAACTCAAACTAAGTAATTCTTTACTCTTTGGTACTTATGGGTATTAGTACTAATTCAACAAAGGTTAGACCCTTCTTATTTTTGATAAATAAAACGAAAAAACTTTAACAAACAGTTCCACTGGCACTGGATCAAAATTAAATCACATATCACAATGACAATCAGTATCAGTAAAACTTCAAATTACTTGAAAACAAATGGCCAACGTTTGTAAAACCGAGTGTTGTATCTATTTTCAGAATCAATTTTCTCGAAAACGGTTCATTCTATCGAGATGAACTAAGAGTACCTTTTTTACGTAGGAAACTTTGAAATTTCATAATTTTGAACGGAAACCGTAATAAACTGAAACGACAAAAAAAGGGTTGTTTTAGCCATTAACCTTCCCGGTATGTGACGACCCTGATTAAAATTTTTAAATTCTGAATTCAGAGTCGAGTCCAACATCAAAAGTTTATACCGTGTATGTATTTTCGAAATTTTATTGTTAATGGTTTCGGAAATATTGCAGAAAAACCGTCCTCAGGGTGCCCCATTCGAAGGGGCGTAGCTTCTTTAGAAAGCATTTCCGGACACGTGTTGATAGGAACTTTTTGTCTTATTTTTATCCGAGAATTACGCCTCCAGAAGGTTTACGCTTACTTTAGAAACACCCTGTATAAAGGATTCCAGAGTCCTTTAATTTAAAACATATACATAAACATAATATATTAATTCTATATACACTATCTTATTCACATGTATATATGGAAAATTGCAATATGTTAGAGGTGACTCAAATTAGAATTAAGAGATAGAGAACGCTGTGTCATGTTTTAGTCACAAATGGAGGAACTTTCTTATATACACACAAACTGCCTAGACAACTCCTTTATACCCGATATCAGATTAAGTATGAGATTGTCCTTATATCATGATTTGAATAAATGCTTTAGGTTTAGTTTTGGTCTTGTGTGGCATACAGTGTACAGACAAGTAAGTATATATTGTCTAGTCCCAGGCGCAAACATTCGGTAATTTCGTCATAAATCCAGTTTTAAATGGAATATATAGTAACATTTAAAAAAAAAAAGGATACATCTTATGAGTTTCTAAAGAGTATAACATCCCCAAATATAACTCTCTTAGATCTGTTCCACTTTTTGTTCCAGTATTTAGCTTTTCCTCCACTATATCAAGCGATGATAAAACTTTATACTGAAAATGTAATTCCTCATCTGGATTTAAAGAAGTAAAAAATTTTGGAGAATTCTGAAATAGAAAAATAAATATAGGCAAAGAGTTTAACAAGCGCATGAGAACTTCCATCAGTATTTATGGCGCGTAGTCCTATTTAAGGAGACAACCCTACGCTGGGCCTAGATTTTGATGGTGGGGGCGTTTTCATATTCATATGAGGACGAGATGATGCCGACATGGTTAGCAAAACGCGCGTCGAGTAATGTATTCGAGTGTAGTGCTCGAAATATTATAGCATTTTGTAAAAGTGGCTTTTAGATACCAAAGATATTGATTTGTGAAAAATAGCCTTTAGAGTCTGGCCATACGAAATTGAGGCACTGGTTGGTCCGTACGAAAAGTATGGATATATAATGGCGGCGCCAATAGGATAAGTTGTAAATAAACTGATGCACACGCGCACACTGAAACCATCGCCGCCATTATGTATTCACTTGGGTGGAGTGGGAGCCGAGTGGCCAGACTCTACTTTATAGGGGCTCTAATAGCCCTCATATGAAAACGCCCCCACCGCCAGGAGTCGGAATCAGCATAGGGTTGTTTTCTTAATAAGGCTACGCATCATGAAAGTTGAAGAAGGTTCTCAGACGCTTATTGAAAAATTCAGTAGATTTTGGTCGAATAGGTATACAAAATCGTGATTTTTGAACATAGCATATCGAATGTAATATTTAATACCCATTATTCAGTGAAAACGAGTTGCAGAAAATTGTCCAGGATGGCAAAATGCAGACAAACCAAGATCAAAGAAAAAAATACCCGTGGGATTAGTATTTTAACAGTTTACTTAGTGATAAAAATGTTCTACTCCGCCTTTCTATTAGTCAATGGGGAACAATCCACGCCAGTTTCTAATATATCCAATAGATGGCGCCATACGTACTCGGTTTAATGTCATTCTCAACATATTAACCTTTAAATAGTTTAAATATCCGTTCCGAGAGTTTCCCAATCTCCTATTCGTAGAGGTGAGCGAAATTGATAAAAAGGATGTAGTTGATCATTAAATCGTTTAAAAGCGGAGCTGACATACTTTTTCGTATTGACATTGACGACGAAATCACAGACCAATACAGACATCCAACTCTGTATGAACGCTTTGAAATTATTTTTATAGATATTTTGTATTAATTTAATGCGCCAAGTGGTATGACGTAATTCTCAGTTTTGATGCGCCTATGCCTGTAATCCCAAGCCCGGATAGGACCGGCGAGCACTCGGGCAAATGCCGAGTGGGCCGGTGGCTTCCGGGGCCTAGAGGAGGCCAAAAAAAATTCAAGTTTTTAAGAAATTATTGTGAACATTTTCAGATATAAGAGTCGTCACGTATAGTTGACTAAACAATCAGCTCCTCCGGCTCAAATAATATGAAGTGCGGTAAGAATAGAAATATGATGTACAGAAAGTGCTTATACTGCTGTTACAGTTTGCTACTTAAATAATCTGTATTGCATATGCGTATAAGTTATTAGTTCTAACATTTTCGTCAACTAAAGTTTCGTGTGAAACTGGATTTTCCAAATTGAAACTCATAAGTTTATTGACCCAAAAGAAGCTGGAAGCGTTTATGTTAATGTCTGTAGAAAAGACACTTTTAAACAAACTAAAAAATGTCGATATTCTAGAGGGTGTAACAGCAATAGCTCCGGTCTTACAAAAAAATCTTACTTTTATTTGAACTATATGATAGTTTTTAAAAGTTATCATTTTTATTTATATTATTATTTATTCTATTTTATAGTTTCGTTGAATGAATAAATATATTATTTTATAATTTTGTCATTTATTGTCATTGTTGTATGACTAGTGGTCGAGAGGTGAGCGCACTTGCCTCTCACCCAAAAGTTCCGGGTTCGATCCCCGGTCGTACCAGTGGAAAATACCGTGAGAGGGATTTTTCCACTATACACGGATATTGGGTGTGTGTCCCTTGTCTCTAAATGTGTAGCCCCCTCCCACACAAGGCTCTTCTAGAGCCTTCCGGGATAAAGGGGGTCGTAATTACCTGTGGTGTTATTTATATTTATTATGCAAAATATATACTTATATATACATATAATAATTACGTATTTTTTTGTACCGATTATGGTTATAAAAAAAATGGACTGGTGACTGGGGCCGATCAATGAAGTTGCCCTGTAGCAAAATGGTTTCCAGTCCGGGCCTGGTCAATCCAAATCTGTTATCGGCACGAGGTAGTAAACAACTTATGCGCGAATGCAGCATAAAAAAAAATAAAATAATACATGAAAATTCTGAGAGTCTCTGGCAAAACAACCGTGTACAGCTGGTGCTCTCTGGCGGATAAAATAAAAGAGAATGTTCCCCATTAACAAGGCAACTTGATCCTTAACATATCTTGACCAACATATTTAATAAATGCCAATCTAGTAACCGAAAATCGTGAAAATTTCCTTTTGTAATATTTGTCAAAGAATATTTAATGTTTGTTTTGTGTGGTTGACGGATGACAGTTGACACCCCTGATTATTTGACAGACGAAATTTGTGGGGTCAAAGCATAAAAGTGGTATAAAGTTACAATTACAAGTTATTTTTAAATTCAACGATACAGATGATCCACATGTTATTTTGTGCTTTGTTAGTGTAAAAATCTAAAGTAAAGAATTTGATTCAAACTTACATTTTTGCCGATTATTGCCACGCAAACAGCCATGT
The DNA here is from genome assembly GCA_963675555.1 of Leptura quadrifasciata. NCBI lineage: Eukaryota > Metazoa > Arthropoda > Insecta > Coleoptera > Cerambycidae > Leptura > Leptura quadrifasciata. Next base: position 108,709,564 of record OY776674.1, on the reverse strand, counting down.
TTATTGTTTACATTTACTGAGATGGTATATTTGTAGTTCACTTGTTTTAGTGGCGCGAAATTTCAAACATGGAACCAAGATCTCTACGTAGTGTAGAAAAAGCCTATGTTCGTTTCATAAACAAAACTGATAGAATGGTAGAATTAATTTGGCTCAATTTTAATGGAGAATATGTTAGATACCAAATATTGCAAAAGGACAATTACATAGATGTAAATACATTTAAAACCCATCCTTGGATTGCACTCGATATAAATACTAAGGACAGATTACACATAGACAAAAATTACGTTTATAATCCGAGAACCAGCAAGGAATACCTACAGGAACGGTTTCCAAACAAAGAAATACCAGAAAATTTTCAAACAAGAATAAGGGCTTACATTACATTACCAATGTACAGTTTAAAATATAGAACTTTAATGGAAATAAGAGATTATTTCCAGGACGCTAGAGATGTTGAACAATTGGAACTACCAAAACAGCTGGTCGATGACTTAAAAAGAACTATCGAATATAGAAATTCCCAATTGGAGCAAGATATACAAGTTCGTGAGTGATAAAATCTCAGTAGTTAGTAACGGACTAGTGGTAGTATCTCCATCGGCACATCAATGTCCTCACAACTTAATGCTATTGAGCGGCACTGTGTGTTTTCCTTGTTTAAGATCATTGACTAAATGTCATGAAGGGGAAACCGCCACTATATTGACTGAAGGCAAATAACCAAATGTTTTATATTTTTGTAAGATCTGATTTGTGCATGATATTATTTTTAAAACAAAGCTAGTATATAAGTATAAGTGTCATATTCAGTAAGATATGTTCTGGTCGAAAAATATTTTACATTTTGATCTACTGAAAAATGGCATATTAATGTTTTTACACAGATGCATGCAGCAAAGACACATTGATTGAGGGGCACTTGATTGTATATTTAAAGCAATCCATATTTTCCATAAATTTATATTAATTTACAGTATGTACTGTCGCGAGCAGAAAAAAATAGGACAACTTTTTTTTTTCTAATGTAAATCTGTCTCTATTTGAATATGTAATGAGTAGCCGAAATAAAACAGATATCACTTTTAATTTATTTTTTATTTTAATGCTGTAGTTATTGCTATAGTAAATGATGGATGGTTAATGAGACAAATTGCACTGCATTATAACATTAACAAAAATTTGGTATGTAATATTTTAAGAAAGTGGAGAATAAACGGTACGATTAGTAGAAATCCTGGATCAAAGGACAAAGGATATCCTACTTAACAAGAAACTAACTATTAATATTTCGTTATTGCACCATTTCTATTTATAACTTCTATAAGTCTGTTTGGCGTAGAATTAAATAACCTTATACAATAATCATTAGTAATAATATTTTCCCATGCATTTGCTATTTCCAGTAATTCTTCGGTATTCTGTGGTCTCACATTTCGCTTTTGGATACTTCTTACGAGTAGTCCCCAAACTTCTTCCACAGGGTTAAGATCTGGACTATGACTAGGCCAGTTAAGAACATTGATGTTGTTATCTTGAAATCAGTTAGTTACGGTATGAGCAGTATGAACGGAACAATTGTCTTGTTGAAATATGAACTCATTATTAGGAAATAATTCTGGCACAGAAAGGAGCATAGTATTGTCTAAAATCCTAATATACGTTTCACTATTAAATTGTTCCTCAATATGCCACAAAACACCAGGACCACGTGCGGATATCCAAGCGTACATATTGACAGAAAATCTACCACTTTTATCATTGTTAGATATATATTTCTTATCGAATCGAGTATTCTGAGGTTGGTAAACACGAATAGGACTGCTGTGTGTTGACTGGAAAGTTTTTCGTCTGTAAAGATTACATTGTTCCAAAAATTTACATCATGCGCTAACAATTCAAGCGCAAATCCTACTCGAGCTTCTTTATGTTCAGGTTTAAGTAAGTATTTCTGTGCTGCTGCATGACAGCGTAGCTCCGATTCTCTTACTCGCCTGCGACCAGTACTACTCGATCCAGGAAAATTCATTTCTTCAGCAGCGTGAATAACTGAGTAAAATGGATTTTCTAGCATTTACCAATTGCAAATCTTGTTGTTGAGTTGATATCCTTTGTCGCCCTGATCCAGGATTTCTACTAATCATACTGTTTATTCTCCACTTTCTTAAAATGTTACACACCGAATTTTTGTCAATATTATAACGCAGTGCAATTTGTCTCATTGACCATCCATCTTCTGCTTTAGCAATAACTCTAGATTTAACTAAATCGCTTATATGAGGCAAATTAGTTTTTTGCACACTTGCAATAAATTATGACAACTAACTGACAATGTCACAAAAATTAAAGTTAGATGTACACAACTAGATTTTAGTAAAATACCGTTATAAGACTTGCCCTATTTTTTTTGCTCACGACCGTACATCCAGCATTCATAATTTAGTTGTCTATCTTGTTTTTGTATTAAAAAAGAATCATAATGTTCAAAACTTAATTAGTAGAATTATCTCATATTTTCAAATGAAACATTGCATGAAAACTAGCTTTAATCTTTAGACTATTTCAGCTATTTTGTCACCCCCTATCTGCTAAAATTTAAATTGGAAAAATGAGTAGTCAGTTTTACACCTAGAGAACTAGTCACTATGGACGAAAATGATACCATTGAAATGAGAGCGAACGTGTAGGAGACCGTGTCAAAAAATGCCCTTTTGATAATGTTGTATCACCTTTCATTTTCGATTTGGTAGGTGGTGGGTGTGGGCACCCTGCTTTTCTATTGCGGTACCTGCAATCTTTCAGCTACTGTCGCTTTTGCATAATAACAATTTGAAAATGACGTGAAAATTCCCGAATGTCATCTGGCAGAAATAAATACATCCCTTATGTTAGAGAATATCAATTTCAGAGCATAGGGGATGTAAACGATCATTTCGGTGATGTGACCTGTTCTCTTATGCTCAAAAATTAGGCCCCTGGTGTCTTCGGATTCACTCCAATTGTACACTGTTGCCTTCAGCCTGTTTCGCCAGAGAATCAAAGCAGTTTTTCACAATTTGTTTATCTCTATTACTTCCAAAGCCTTAAGAGCTGCTTGGGTGTCAGTGATGATCCTCTTCTCTATGAATACCTTGAATTTTCCACTGCTAATTGTAGTTGTGTAAGGAGGCAAAGTGGTGTTTCTAAGTTTTTTCATCACCTCTCCGTTACCAAGTTTTTTGTGATGAGATCAAGAAGGCATAGGTTATTATTGATATTGCAATCTTTTTGTAGTCCTGATCCATTTTTTGTTATAGTTGCCAATTCTTGCTCATCATTCTTCTGTAGGTCCATAAAATTTGCATGCTTTAATGGCCATTTTATCTACAGTGTGTCCCACTTAAGAATGTAACAGAGTAAAATTCTCTTGTTTTTCTCCGATTTAAATCAAACTGATCTCAAAATATAGAAATCACTGTAGCGCCGGGAACGGAAGGCTGGTGCAGGTCGAAGCATCGGGGTCGCCAATTTATGTGGGGATACCACATAATTATATCCAGAAAAATTACTCTTATAAAAATGACACGTTATTTCAAAAATCTGTTGTTATTCATTAATTTTTTATTTTTCTTATCCTTCACAATTGTTTCTGGATGTAGTCACGCTACAGATTAGATTAACAAAGGAGCTGGTTGTTTAGCCTTTACCACCGCGACCTTTTCAGGTCTATTGTGATGCTCCCAGGATATCTTCCTTATAGTACCTCATCCAGCTTTGTCCTTTGTACTAGACTCCATAGCTTTGATAAAGGCCCTTTTATATAGCTGTCCGCCCTTGGTTTTTCTTCTCCGAGTACTTGGAATCTCAGCCTCACCAGGCCTTCACAGTGGCACAATACGTGAACTGAGGTTTCCTCTTCCTCTTGGCAGAATCTGCATGTTGCGTCCTCTGCCAGGCCCGTTAGACTCATGTATCTATTGAGCCGGCAGTGGCCAGTTAGAAGGCCTACTATTACTCTGATAGCCTTCCTATTCTGGCTTAGTAGGTCTTCCGTAAATTTGGCCGAACGTTCTTTAATGAACTCCTTGGCCTGTCTCTGTCTTGGGAGATTCCTCCAGCATTCCAGAGATTTATTTTGCACCCATTCCTTAATGGCTGCTCGTATGCAAGGCTTTGCCACGCCACAAAAGGGCTCGGGTCCTATTGGAGCTTCAGGTGCGCCTTCCTTGGCCAGTTGGTCAGGCTTTTCGTTTCCTCTGTGTCCCTCGTGTCCTGGTACCCATGCTAGGGTCACTCTGTTCTGACTTCCCAGCTCTGTAAGGGTCGTCAAGCAGTCCCACACCAATCTTGAGTTGATTTGCATGGAACCGATTGCTATTATTGCCGCTTGGCTATCAGAGAAAATGGCAATCGACTGGTTAAAAGTACCTTGTCCTATTATCTCCCTTGCGCAACAGTGTATGGCGATCACTTCAGCCTGAAACACCGTTGCGTATTTCCCTAGACTTATCGGGATATTGGCTTTTGACCTTGTCCCGTAAATCCCGGCTCCGACTCCTTGTTCCCACTGTTTGTGCTGTTATGGGAGGACCGTTTTTCCAATCCTCCCTGTCTGGTATAACAGTCTGAAAGTTCTTGTTGAAGTTATACCTGGGGACCATTACATCCGTGGGCATGCCTAGAATGGGATCTGCCCTCATCTCCGAGTATAACTTCTGGTACTCCGTCCCGTGTTGCTGGCTAATTGGCGTTTGGCCTTGCATTAACCTGCGCACCACTGACCGAGCTTCGCCTTGCATGAATACGTGTAAGGGTGGCAGGTCCAAGAGGATCTCAAGTGCAGCCGTAGGAGCAGTTTTTATAGCCCCCATGGCGCACAGGCAAGCAAGCCTTTGTACGCCACTTAACAGCCTTATTGCTCCCGACTGCACCGTCTTAGTCCACCATACCACTGATCCATAGGTCATCATGGGTCTCACTACCCTGGTGTATATAATCATAGGTTCATCTTGGGATTTAACCCCCAGTTTTTCCCACACATTTGCCTACACCTTCCCAGGGCGATTGTGGCTTTCTGTGTGACTTTTTGGATGTGAGAATTCCATGTTAATTTTTGGTCAAAAATGACTCCTAAATATTTTGCCTCACAGGCAAATGGAATTTCCACTCCGTTGAGCTAGGGGCTTTAGGCCTTGCAGTGCTCTTCTCCTTGTAAAATTGACGACTGTGATTTTGTGGGGATTTATAGAAAGTCCTTCCTTGCAACACCATTTGTCGACAACATTTAGGGCTCTTTGCGAACACTCCGTTATTGTATTCGCGAATCGCCCCTTAATGACTATTGCTAGATCATCAGCATATCCTAAGCAATAGAAGCCCTCTGTGGAGAGTTTCCGGAGGAGTTCGTCAACCAGGGTTGCCCATAGTAGTGGAGATAGTACCCCTCCCTGGGGACAGCCTGTGCTCACTTTTGCCTCGATGGAGATCTCACCTAGATTAGATATTATAATTCTATTATCTAGGCTGACTTTTATCCACCGGCAGATCGTTGTTGGGACTCCTCTGTTTGATAATGTACTTGTTAGTGAGTGCGTTTTTTCGTTATTAAACGCTCCTTCTATGTCTAGGAATGTAACTACTGCCATTTCCTTGTCCTCGAGGGACTTTGCTAGTAGTCTGTTTAATTCATCGAGCGCAAGGTCTGTGGACCTCCCTGGCTGGTATGCATATTAACGTTCACTCAGGGGATTTTCCCTTAGTAGTTCGTCTCTAATGTACCTATCTATCAGTCTTTCCATTGTTTTAAGTAGGAAAGAGGATAGACTTATAGGCCTATATGACTTGGGCGTTTGGTCCGATAATCTACCTATTTTTGGTAGGTAGATGACTCTCACCTTCCTCCATACGCTACAGTCACTAAGTAAGGTCTATTTAAGACCACAAAATCACTTTCCATCTTTAAATACAAGGCCATCTACGATGCTAAATTATATGAAAAAAATCATAGTAGGCATTTTTAATTTAAAAAATTTAATAAGAAAACTTGTTCAAAATCATTAAAAAACCCTGATTCCTAAGTTTAGTTAAATTCTAGAAAAAAGATGAGGTCTTGATGAAAAAAATTTCAGTCCCAAATTTCTCGTTTTGATAAGCATGCTCTGACTCCTTTGTTTCTACTGAGACAATTTTGTAAATGTCAGATTAGTTGTCAAGTAACTCTGTTTTGGCATTCTGTCTGATTTTATGTATTCTAGCATATTTTATTTCGATTAAAATGCTTACAACTGTGGAAAAAGTGGAAATTGTTACATTAGTTGGTGATAATGCTCGTACAACGAGGGAAGCTGCTACAGAATTTAATAATCGGCATCCAGATCAACAACCAATGGACCATGTAAAAGTTTGGCGAATTAATAATTTATTTAACAAAATATAAATTGGTGGCAATGAATCCATTTCCTTTCATAGGAAACAGTGAAATACTGAACCGTCGTAGTAGGTATATTTTTACTTTACTACACATTTATTATTTTTGTAATCATTTATCCACTTTGTGTTGGCTTAAATATTTTGTTAAATATAACTTGTCTGAGTTTGTCGCCAACTTTATTGCAATAAGTCACCAACAGATGGAGCTATTCGCAAGTTGCAGGCATCTCGTGTCTGTAATTTGATGACTATAGAAGCCTATAATGAAGTCTACAAAACGCAGCCACCAAATAGACCACAAATGAAAAACCGGATTAGGCAAGCTTGCGTTGAAATTACGCCTGCAACCCTCCGAAAAGTTATAAACAGGAACAGAAAGCGAATTTTATTAGGGCTGATGGAGGTTTGATAGAACATAATATTTGGTTCTTTTGGTTGTATTTATTATGCATGTGTGTAAATTGTTTCCAAAAAAATAAATTTAGGAATAATTTTTGTTAAAATGCTTTCATCAAAATCGTATTTTTTTAGAATTCAACTAAACTTCGGATTCAGGCTTTTTGAATGATTTCGAACAAGTTTTGTTAGTAAAATTTTTTGATTAGAAAATGTCTAAGTATGATTTTTTGATTATTTTCACATAATTTAGCATCTTGCATTTAAAGATGGAAAGTGATTTTGTGGTCTTAAATAGACCTCGGTGACCTCTATCTTTTGAGATCAGTTTGATTTAAATCGGACAAAAAACTAAAAAATTATCCTCCAGCAGCAATTTCTGGTCATGGACAAAATGGAGTCTTGGGATAATAACTTACAATTAAAAATTACTTTATAGTAAATGGGGTTTGAACCCACTTTAATAGATATGCTCAAAAAGCAAGCAAGACGCAGTAAACCCTGAGGTACAATAAGGCAGTTCTGGGTTCAGTGCAAACTGGAATTGAATTCGGTAAATAGCCCTGAATACTACGAAAAAAAAATACAGGTACCGTCCCCATCCATGAGCATTTCCATTCTTATACTCACCAGGTACTGATAACATTCTTACAAACTTGGTAGAGGATAGTTATGAGACATGTGTTGTCGTCTCATGTTTATCTGACCATCTAGGACAATTTATAGTAATTAAAGATGGAAAAGGTGTAAGGAATTTATTTGATAACTCAAACCTTGACGCTACCATTTTATCAGAGTTTTTAGTAAACACTTTTTCATTTTTTATTGATGCACATTTTCCTTTTAAAAATGCAAGATTAACAATAAGCCACCTGTTCAGTGGTTTGACGACTCACATAGGCAAATGAGGAATACACTTTGCAGTATTAAAATTATTTCCAACTGTACCAGAGACTTTACATTGTACGTGTTAAAAAAATTAGTATAAATATAAAAATTGTAGAATCAAAAAGAATTGCATATGAAACAAGTCATTCATAAGTTGTGTGACAGCTGGAAATTAATAAATCTCGTATGTGTTCGCCTGAGTATATCTCATCAGATCCGTTTAATGCATACTTCTCTTCAGTTGCTGAACAATTAATTAATTTATTACCTTCAGTTGACGCCTCTATCAAAGACCGTTTAAAAAAATTGCCTAATGTAAAAATCTTCTTTTTTCCTTGAGCAGGTAAGCTCTATTAAGGTCAGAGAAGCAGTTAGTAGCTTAAGAAATTCTTATTGTATTGATGTTTATGGTATAAATAGATATAATCATAGATATAATTTTACACCCACTTACAGTTCTTATCAATTCTTGCATCAGAGAAGGACACTTCCCTGATGCTTTGAAAGTTACTAAACTTTTACCTCTTTTTAAGAAAGGAGATATTAATGTTATTGAAAACTCCCATTTCTATCATCCCCATTTTTGGAAAAATTATAGAAATCAGTCTTAAAAAAGGCTTGTGAATTACTTAGACCGTAATAAAATTTTATATTGTTGCCAGCTTAGTTTTAGGAATAAATAATGTTCCACCACTATGGCTGTTTTTAATTTAGTGTGTGACATAGTTGGCCTTGAAAGAAGAGAGTACATGGCCACATTTTGGCTTGTGTGATCTCTCTAAGGCCTTCGACTGTGTCTCACATGAAATTCTTCTGGAAAATATGAGTTTCTATCGTATTAGAGGTTTGCCATTAAATCTTTTCCATTCTTATCTGAACAATAGGCAACAGTGTGTATCTGTCGATAATATAAACTCAGAATTACTTCTGGCTAAGCATGGAGTGCCCCAAGGCTCTGCCATGGGGCCGCTACTTTTTATATTATATGTTACTGCTTTTTTTTTCACTTTACGTCACCTAAAAAGTGTATCGCTTATGCTGATGATACGTCTGTTATTGACTTTAATTTGTACTTTCATAATTTAACTGATGATAGCATTACAAGCGACTGCTGGGTTCTCTTCAAATAATTTAAAATTAAATGAAGACAAAACCCAGAAACTTGTTTTTTCTACAAATAACTTACTAATTAAAGGTAAAAGTGTTAAAATTCTTGGCGTTGTTTTAGACGACAGTCTCAATTGATACAAACATGTTGAGCAATTATCACATAAATTTACCAAATTCATGCTACATGGGCTAAAAAATCAACTATGTTTTAAAACGTTAAAAACATGTTATTTTTCTTTATTCCACGCTCACATTAATTGTGCAATTCTTTTTTTGGGATGGGTCATCTCATGCAGTTAAAATCTTTTGTTTGCAGAAGAAAGCGTCGGATTTATTGTTAATGCTGGCTGGAGAGATCATTGTTTACCAATATTCAAAAGCCTGGGTATAGTACCGGTTATATTTATATTACATTACAAAAAAGTCATAAGAATATAAACTCATTTTCTTCAAACTTTGATTTTCATTCTTCTAGCACCAGGTGTGCAAATTAACTCAAGACAGCTTTGTTTTCAATTAACTAAATCACAAAAGAACTCCCTAAACTTTCAGTTATGCCTACAGTCACATTCCTAATGACATAAAATCATTTAATTTTAACAGTTTCAAGTACACAATAAAAAAATCACATTTTAAACAATTGTTCCTATTCCACTGAAGAATTTTCAAACACACAAATTAATATTTAATGTAACTTTTATTTTGTTTTTTTTTACTTATTGTTCCAAATTGTTTGGTGTGCTAGTCAATATATTTTATATATTTGCCTCTTCTGGTATGTATCTATTTCAAATAGTTTTTCCAAATATTTTACAATGTTGTTTATGTTTTATAGTATTTTGTTATATTGCCCTATTGGGCTCTAGACTTGCCAAAATCTCTATTGTAACTTGGTCAAATAAATTATCTTATCTATAAGTCACAAAAATTATAATTTTTTTATATAAATGATAAATGTCACATTGTCCATAAATTTAATGATACAAATAAGCAAATAAATTTAATGTGTTCACTGTTGCCAACACATAACAAGATTTATGTAGTACCCCATCCAACTCAAATCAACTTATATTTCTCTTATATTTCAGTGCTAATTGTCGATGTGAAAAATACATTTTCAAAATTTCAATTTGTTTCTCTTCAACTAACTTTTTTAAAATGGCCAAGTGATTCGTCACATTAAATAATAGATTTACTTAATATTTTTTTTCAAAAAAAAAAAAAAAGTGATGCCGCCATTTTTTAATATCCAAACAAAACCGGCAACAGATATTTATAGTATACCAGGTGTCCAAAAAATCTGGAAATGGTCAAATATCTCTTCTCGAGATATTTGACCTTTTCCAGACCGTTTCTATATACATTGGATCCTAAAAAGAAAAACACGTCCTTAATTTTAAAAGCGCTATCCAATGATACCAAACGCGACCCCCCCACCCAGAGGGCAACTTTAAAGTCTTAAATGGGTACCCCTATTTTTTATGAATGATGAATCCCTGAACTGGAATTATCATTGTGAAACTTTAATATCCAAAATTTCATCGATAGTACATTTATTCCAAAATATTAGAGCTTATTTAAGTAGAGAACAGTTAATTAATTTGTATTATGCTCAAATTACACGTTTAAGGTATGATGTCTGTTTCTGGGGGAATTCCACATTATCATCTAAGGTATTTATTGCGCAAAAACGCATTTTACGATGTATTGCCGACGTACCGAGTGCTTACTCCTGTAAAAATATTTTTAAAGATTTTAAAATTTTAAGCTTACCGAGTCTGTATATTTTCGAAATATGTATATATGTTTTTATGAATAGGAATAATTTTATTTTAAATAAAGATTGTCATAATGTTAATACAAGGCAAAAGAATAAGCTGCATGAGCCTTGTGCCAGGCTTAATATGACTAGTAAATCCCCAAGATTTATAGGACCTAAAATCTTTAACCGATTGCCAGACGAAATAAAATGCAGTAAGACTGTGCATTTATTTAAGAAAAGTATTTCTATTGGATAAATGTTACTATTCTGTATCAGAATTTTTTGTCTCTTAGTTTGTAAGGGCTATATGACTATTCCTATACAATATTCTGTGTTGTCGAAAAGGAAAATAAATGATTATTATTATTATTATTATTATTGCAAAATCGGATTCTGTGGCAAAAATTACGTCAAGTTCGTCTGTAAGGTTTTTTCGATTCGAGACAATGGCGCTGTAATCGCAAAAATATTTTTTCTTAACTTCTAAGAAATTCTACGTAAGAATGAAAAATAATAAAGTACAAGTTCGTTTTCTTGAAAAAGCCATTCCATGGTGTTAAATTTAATACACCCCCACCACCATGAGGGGAGAAGTGATGGGCAACCTTAAAATATTAAACAGAACTCCATATTTTTTATTGCGGATGTAGATTCTGGTGAACAAACAATTCAATTTCGTTCAAAATATTGTTTCTAATTCTTGACAGATAGTGTAACCGTAAAAATAAATTTTATGCATATTGCGCAAAATGCAGTGAGGCATGTCAATTTTACACAAAAAACTACATTTAGCGTAACCCGGCTACAAAGACATGGATGTAGTAGTTTTCTGTTGCCATCAGAGTGCTTGTTTTAGGCGAGTCCTCTTGCCTCTCACCTCCCACTGTCAATAATCGAAAACAATGTTTTAAATGAAATTGAATTGTTTGTTCACCAGACTCTACATCTGCAATAAAAAATATGGGAATCTGATTCTGCAGTAATACATAGACATAGTTGTGTTTGGTATCATTGGAAAGCACTTTTAAAATTATTAAGATGTTTTTTTGTATTTCTCGAGATATTTGATCATTTCCAGATTTCTTGGACACCCGGTATATCGTTTTACATGGAGTAAAAGTGACATTTTTTGAGTCGAGGATGTACTTGATGGGCGGATGAAGCGAGTCTGGCAACAACAACACAAAAAATCGCTTAACACCACACCACCTATAACATGCTATTTTTTCTTCAAATACTTTTACTGCCACTCAGATGAAGTTTCAGAGAAATTACAGTTTGAATCTGCAAAATTTGCCAAAAATTAATTTTTTGACATTTGTAGAAAATAGTGTATTGTTTTATATGGAATAAGTGACAATTTTTGTGTCGAGGATATACTTGACAGACGAGTGAAGTGGGTCCATCAAGAACAGCCGAAACATAAAAATCACTTTACTGCTCATAAAACATGTTATTTTTTCATCAAACATCATAGCAATACTGTCATTTTTTTTTCAAATACGTTTAGTGCCGCTCGTAAGCGGCGGCAAGACTTTTACTCCCTCTAAAAATGATGAGAGCAGAAGTAAAACAATTCTACTTCTGCTTAGATAAAGTGTCAGAAAAATTACAGTTTAAGTTCACTAAACTTGCCATTAGTCATGTTCTTTTGACGTTTGAAGAAAAAATACTTTGTTTAATTTTAGAACTTTCAAGCTCTTCAAAATATTTCTGTATATCGCATGGAATGTTTTGTTGTAAGGCGAATTAAAATTCGTACATGTAAAAGAAATGGGTTTCTAATTAAGAAAATGTCAACGACATATTAATTTTCTTTAAATAGAGCTGACAAATTTTGCATCTAAAAAGGTGCAGTTTACTCTAAATTGCTAGACATTGTGTGTTTAACTTTATCGACTGAATATTATATTTATTAACAGTTGCAATATTTATACACCTATATTTTATTTAATGTAATATTTTTTTCTACCTTGACCTTTATAATATATTTATGTCTGTTATTTTTATGTATGAATATGAAATATTTTATTTTATGTGCTGATGATTGTAAAAAAAATATATGAAATAAAGCTTTGAAATAACTGATATTCTGTTTAAAAAAAAACAAATTTCCATCATTTAATTACAAAATATATTTTTCATAAATTTGTACAATACATTTTTAGTAACTAAACATAGTTTTGAAGAATATTTGGCTTTAGAAGAGATTTTAAACTGGAAATTTATTATGCCAAACATTTTTTCAAAACGTAAATGCTCCTCTCTAGGCGAATAGATCTCTAGTTAATAGAACTACTGGATAATTTACTGGACCTAAAGCATAAGAGTCAGATATTATAAAGTATACAAGGTGATAAATATTACGTGCCCGATACTGCAAGTGTCTTAAAATCAAAATTGTTATCCAAAATAGCCACCACCAGCAATTCATTTCCCAAAAGACCTTTCAATTTCAAGACACTAACAAAGGTCTGACAAAAAATATTTAGGTTGTGTTATTAATTTAGAAACTGTCTTAACCATATAAATGGAAGATATAATAAGGATTCTTCTATTTAGATTTTTAAGGTTTTTTAGTATGGAGATTTATAGATAAAGCCATTCCCCAAAATAATTTAGAAATTCATATGATGTTAATGTAACTGATTCCTAGCATAAGACGTTTAATTACTGTATAATTTCATTTTATTAGACCATTGTAAGTTTGGAAAATCGAGTAGGATCATTAAATATTTATCACAGTGTTCATATAAAGTTTTATATAGATCTGACCTTAGAATACACATTTTTATATGATGTACCTATTGGAAAAAGAACCTAAGTATGAAATATGCAAATACGAAACAAAACTCCTTCATCCAATTAATAAATAAGGTTGAGTAAAACTCTCTTATTACAGTCCATTGCCAAGATATAAGAAAAGGGAACTACCAAAAGTTATGCCAGCTAGTCCCACCAAACATAAATATGAGAGAACGGGCCACCTAGTGAAAATAAATCTGATCAAAATTTAACTGCAGATAACTATGCTATACATTAGAGTGGGCCAAGATTTTTTTTTTGATTTTTTAAATTAAGTACTTTGCAAAAGATATCAAGGATATCTGTTATACCGCTTTTCAAATTTGGGCCGGATTAAAAGTATTTTAGCCGGGCCCCAAAAACCCTAATTTAAGTGTTTTAAATTTCGACCCTGAGTGGAAAAAAAATATTCCTTTATATGTCATAAAAGCATAAAAAAATCGATTTTCTTAAGATTTTTTTTTAACCGTGTACCGCAAAAGCTGTAGATTTAAAGGGAGTTTCAAACAGAACTGCAGCAAAAATCTTTACTTCAAAACAAGAAATCTCCAGAATTTTAATGTTTGGATGTGGCCTTTATTTTGATGGCTGAAAAGACCAGACCATCAAGTTCTTACTTTGGGCATTTAGTACTCCGCCTGTAAAAGCAGTAGATATGGCTAAAAATGGTATAATAGCTTTTTTTGAAGAGACAGCATGTGACCTAACAAAGCTTAAGGTAATAGGCTGTGATGGCATAAATGTCAAATACCGGTTGGGAAGGTGGTGTCATTAAGTTATTTGAGGCACACTTAAAACCTCTCCAGTAGGCCATATGCCTTTTGCATGCCAATGAATTGCCGTTGAGACATTTATTGCAAAAATTAGATGGTGTAACAAAAGGTCCGTATAATTATTCAAGCCCAATAGGATCCTTATGAAATAACTGTGAGAAAATGCCAGTTGTTCAGTTTTCACCAATTATTACTGAATTACCCAAAAATGACGTAAAAGAATTAAGCACAGATCAACAATATTTGTACTTAATTTGTGAAGCTATTAAAAAGGGCGACTGTTCAATAAGTTTAGCTGAGAGAAACCCGGGCAAGTCGGATCATTCTAGGTGGGTCATAACAGCCAATAGGGTTTTATGCTTATACATCGCTACAATGTATCCGTCTGAAAATTTAAACGTTATTTCAAACTTTGTAATGAAAAGTGTATGCTCCTATGTGGTTTGAAATTAAATCAAAGCCTTATTTAGAAGAAGGAGCACGACATGTTTGGAAGGTGGTTAACATATATCCAGAAAAATGTCAAAAAAAAATTTTTTTTCATCTTTTTCGGCCCACCCTACTATACATGCAGTTTCAACCATCCCAACTAGAAGGCCCATCCAACAAATATATTCCAGGCACAAATAACTCCAACCATAATAGACCCAACTTTTGTACACATTGTACAGCTTAACTATGAAGCCTATGGAACTTTTGTTTAAAACATTTTTTGTTAAAAACAGGAAATATTTTTAAAATGACGGCGGCTCAAAGTCTTCAAAAACTCCTCAAAATTTTATTTGGAATCAAATATGTACATGCGATACATCATTGGATAGTACTCATTCAGACCCACAGCTTTTGTCTAAAACACAGAAATTTAAAAAAAAAACTGATTTATTTATATTTTGAAGGCTACCTACGTGCTAATAGTTCATAAATCGATGACAATAAATTGAAGTTGGACAGTTCTAATAAAGATATATGTAATTGCTTATTTACTAAAATAATAGAGACTTAAAATGGTGAAAAACAATATAGGACGAAATCTACCTTTCGGACTGGCCCCTGTCATCAGGTTTTTTTTTTTAAATTAAATCATTTGAGGTTCAATCATAATTAGTTAATAATACAATGACTCATTGCTAACTTTAACCAGTTCATCAAGTATGTCAAACTATATGTCGTTCTGCTCTCTCCAGCTGTAAAACTTATGTAGAAGGTTATTGATACCTACATGCTGTTCAAATAGATGGCGCAAGTAACTCTTATGAATAAGCGCTTGTGGGCAACATACATACGTGTCTGTATTGGAGCAGCCTCAGAGCTTGGCAAAAAAATTTTATACTGCAAGTTGGGATTTGTTAAGTGCATGTACCTTTGTTTGATGTGTGCTATTTACATGTACAATGGTATTAACCTCACTACAGTAAAATTGTGAGGTTACTAGAATTAGTCCAAAAGAAAATTGAGATAACATCAAATTTTTTACTTTTTGAAGTACCAGGAACTCAAAAAAAGTGATTTTTGAAAAATAGAAAAATATATGTGTATATGTGTGTGAGCACGATAGCACCGAAACTTTTGAACGGATTTGGATGAAACTTTGCATGAGGGTTTCTTTAGTGCTCCAGAAGATCTGAAAAGATTTTGGTTGAGATAGGATTACGTTTAGTGCCGTTTTGGCACAACAAGTTGTTTATGTTAAAATTACTTACAATTTGCAATCGAACCATTGAAAAGCAGTTAAAATCCCAATTTTAACGATATATCATACTTGCACCCTTTCGATTTGGTTTCCATGAAGAAAATGAAACAAATGTGAAGGATAAGATCGCTTTTTGAGCTTTTGCATGGTCGATGCGCCGAGCCTTTTTGTGCTGTGAAACTCATCACATCATGGGCACTCCTCGGCTTCAAAAATTCACCAGGTGGGGGTGTTCCAGCCGCTTCCAGAAGCTGCCGATTTTTTTATTATATTATTTGTTTCTCATATTTCTTATATTTTTGCAATGAACTATAATATAATAAATTATATTCACTAGCAATTAAAATACATTTTTAGTGTTGAGAATATTATCAAAAAAATTACAAATATCTGTTTCGTCCATCTGGCTCCAAAGTACATGTAGTAAGCTTGGATGAAATGATTACAGTAATTTTATAGTAATTGCTACATTATATTCGAATAAAAATGCAATAAATACGTCCACATTATATAAATATAATTTATGTACACCAATAAAATATATTACATAATAAATATTAAACATAAACAAATGGCTAATTAAAAATGTATGGAACATTACAAATTACAAAATAATTTATTATTTATGGTCTTTTGTACCTATTAATATAGCTACACATACGAACAAGGCTTTGCCAATTGTTAATAACATATTGCACACATTTTGCCCCTTATTTATTATAACTATTAAATGCATACATCATATGAGGTGCTACCCAGAAGTACTAAGAATTTGTGCATAAAAACTTACACTAAGTACTAATTTCCATTAGGTAACGCAACCAGCATCCTTCGCGAATCAGTAACCAATATGGCGGCCAGCAATGTGATTTTAAAGGCTAATGTTAAGGAGCACATAATTTTCACCTAATATGGTTTCAACTCGACAAAATAGTAATAAAAACACATATAATCCAACAACCATTGCAAGACAATACTTTAAGCCAAAGCTTTTGGTACAAACTTTTTAAAGTTGGGCAGACTTCTGCCAAGAATTGACGTATGCTCTAATACATCTCTAACAAGTACAACTTCAAAAAAATGTGTGTCTACACTATCAGTTTTAAAACAGCTGAGGGAGAATTCCTGACAAATGCCGACAACTGGACCAACTACAAGATCCACTATGATAATGTGCTTGCTCACATGTCACTTATTAGTTTTTGCTTTCAAAATATGACGGTCACCCTACCCCCACAACTCTTCTCAGTTTGCACCTTTATGATTTTTCTCTTTCTCCAAAATCAAACTGACTGATGGGAAGATGTCTTCACTTGCCTGAGGAGACCGCAACAAAATCACAAAAGGTGATTAAAACAGACATACCTATGAGTCTCAAGGTGGCGTCAAATTATGGACAGATTGATGAAAAAGCTCACTAAATGGAAATTACAAATTGGCTTAGTTAATTTTTATGCATAAATTCCAGTATAATAAACAGTGATTACGATTACGCCATTTAAACTTAACTTTTGTTTCTCTTTTTTTATATAATAATGTGCTTTCGATTGATCTACTCGTTTAAGTGTTTTACTAATAACTGGCCACGAAAGTTAGAATTTGGTTATTTAAAGCTGAGGCAGAAATCAGTTCAGTTAAATGTGTGGCAGAAGAGTGTAGTGGAATTTATTTGCTCCCTGAAACAAAGTGAGATCTTAAAGTCACATAAAACAAAAATTAATGATTGGTGATTTTAGTGATATGAGAAGTGAAAAAATTCAAGGCTACAAAAAGAAAAATACATGAAAAATTAATAGTAAAAGAATGTTCATTTTATAATTTTCTGAACAACCAAGAATGAGAGCAAACAGGAATATATTTTTAGTGTTTTTATAAGTTTTGTTAACTGCCTTCCAAGCACCCTCCGAAGTTTAGATGGAATCTAGATTTGTCTGGAAAGGAGACGGGAGGCTAAAATTTAACCTGGAATCTGAACCACTTACTGAGGAATTTAAAAAGTAATTTGTGATTGCATGATTGTCTATTCAAATTCTTCCTTGTAATATGAGAATTTTCATAAAATTTCCTATTTTTTTTTAAATTAGGATTCCAGTACTTCTCTTATTTTTTCCTGAAAAAAATTTTGTATTCTTGAAGAAATATTTGCAAAATTTGCGTATTATTAAATATAATATCACTGTTGAAATAATTTTTAGTTTTTTTGATAATAAAGCCAGTCTCCCAGACAGAAAGACTAGATCGAATAAGGAAGTCTTTTTTAATCAGGATTTTTTTACATTTTCCATTGTACTTTAATGTAAAAAAATTGTAGCTAGATTCCAAAACAAATTCAAAGGGAAACTAGAAAAAAAACAAAATACATGTTTTGTATTGTAACTTAAAAAGCATAGCCCAAAAAGTTTAGACAGAGTACTCTTTTCCCTTTTCCCTCTACAATAAATATTTATGGAGATATTACGATTTACAGTGGATATTCCTCACAAATACTATCTACTTCTATATTCTGTTTTTGCAAACTTCAACCGATAGTTGAAGATATTTGTAAATTCAAAATTGATACTAAATATATTCATTTGCACTTCAAAAGTGACAATTAAAGGTAATAGCAAGTAGAATGCCCGGAAGTTTATAGGAAAGTGTCGATATACAGAGTGAATGCGATACAATGCTTTGCTTCCTGCGCCTATAACTCCAAGAGTATTAATACTACATAAAAATGTGCCCGAACCATTTTGATAGAGAATTTACTTATCTTTAACTTTGATAACCGTCTTTTTTTCGTAGGACCATTTATGATCGAGATATTTGCAAAAAAATGATTTTTAAGCGATATTGCCCCGAAATTAGGGACGGGAGGTGTTCTGGGGTGCGGGCGAGGGGGAAAAATTAGTATGTCTAAAAGAGGCCTATAATGAACTGGTTTCAACAGTAAAATCTCTTGTCCGATATAAAACCATGTCAATCTACCTGTCGACTGGCCTATTTATTTAAAAAAAATTAAAATTTCTCAATAAAAAATTTTTGTTTCAAAGATTTACTTTGATGGATGAGCGAAACAAGAACAGCCAAGGCACAAAAAATCGCCTTTACGCATAAAACATGCTTCTTTCTCTTCAAACATCATATTATATGAAATAAATAAATACTAATTTTTTTCCCATGCACTTTTTGTGCCACTCGTGAGCAGCAGTAATTAACTTTTACTGCTGCTCAGATGAAGCGTCAGAGAAATGATAGTTTCAAGTTCATGGAACATGTCATAAGTCATGTTTTTTGATGTTCGAAGAAATACTGTTATTTTCAATATCCATTGATGTTTCAAATATAAGTTTTTAAAATAACAAACTTTCAAGTTTAAATTAAAACATTTTATAACCAATTTCGTAGGGAAGTCTCCTCCTGCTTACATAAAAAATTACACAAGAACTGTTATTACACAATAATTACAGAAGTGTTGTTTATATCACCCAGTAATTTTGATTTATTTACAAACACCGCCATACCAACATTTTTGGTACATATTGGTTTAATTTTTAGAACATGAACATTTCTTTTGAGAGAGATTTTCACTATTATAAATAGACCCTAATTATATATAACTTAAAGGCAAAAATCAAGACCAGAATATTTATAGAAATTTCATGAACTCCAATGTGAAAAATAATTGTACGACCATAATCGGCTAAAATTATAAATGCTTTACTGAATTCATTTAAATAAGTATTTACATTAACAACTAGTTTTTAATATCATTTTTTATCACTTTTATACCTTGTAAATGAAATTCTATAGGAAATTAATATCAAAATGTTCCATAAAAAAAATGGCATAACTAAATTTAACAGCTTAAAATTGTTCTGAAACCTTTTGGATTTTTCTTCTGCCAGTTCCAGGTATCTTTACACATGGCTTGGATGTCTCTCGTGGCAGTCCAATTTAATTCCAACTTGGCAGAGGTGGCATCCGCATAGCACTCGGCAATGTCACCTTCTCTCCTACCAACTATTTCATACTCGATTTTTTTCCCTGAGGCCTCGGAAAAAGCTTTGATCATTTCTAATACTGAATAGCCACGTCCTGTGCCCAAATTATAGGCTTTCCAGGACGTATAGTCAGGTTCAAGCATTTTTTGTAATGCTTTTAAATGCCCTATAGCGAGATCGGTAATGTGAATGTAGTCCCTCACTCCGGTACCATCCGGAGTGGGATAGTCTGCACCAAAAACAGACAGTTTTTCTCTTCTACCTACTGCAACCTGTAAAATATAATTTCTTAATAATGACACTGGAAGAAAGAAAAGTTGAGTGAGCTAATAATGATTTTTATAAGTTCACTTTTTCCTATATTCGCTAGAGAATGTCACATATATTCATTATAAAGTACCCAGCTTCGCTTGTGTGAAGAAAATAGAAGGTCAAATATAAAGCTACACATACCAAGCAACAAAAACATTGTACTCAATAAATTAACAAATAAAAACACAGAAGGAGAAGTGAGTCAAGTCAACCCAACGACTTGACTCACCATCTATCAGTGTCTTTATTCTCTTTGTTTATGTATTAGTCACAATTTTCTTATTGACTAATATGTGTCTTTTTATTGTTTGACTCTTTTATAATGAAGATGAGGTAAAATTGACATCGAAATTGATTATTATTGAATGTATTAAAGTAATTTGTAGGAATAAAATAGATCTTATTAAAATTAACCTGATCATGTAATTTTAAAAGTATAAAATTTAGGGAAATGAAATCTACAACAAAAGAGAAATGTTTTCAAGTGTTTTAATTTCTTGCTTACATAGTCACACATGTTATAGCATCATGTGCTGGGGTGGAGTTAAGGAACAGGACAGTTTTTATTTGTAGAAAAAAAATAAGGAAGGAGCAATAGTGCATCTGGCTTCAATGGATCGAGTTCCACGATAGCTACAAATTAAAGAAAAAAATACAGGTAAACTACATAAATAAAAACGTCTATAATTAGAAATTATTTTTGAGATGATTGCACAGAACCAAGTTGAATGCATCTCAATTTCAAACAGAACGAACTATATATTCTTCGACCATATGATGTGGGAATAACCATTTTCTATTTATTGAGCAATAAGTACAAATTTCAGGGGTCGGAGTAAATAATAACAAGAAGAATATGTAAATAGCAACCAATTTTTTTGTAAAACGTACTTTATAGCAACTTTTTGTAGAGAATATGCACTAAATAAGTAGCCAATTTTGTTTATGAATATAATTATTAATATAAATTAAAATACTTATCGGCAATTCATTATTTTTATCTCATAAAAAAATAAAACTTTTAATCTAATCCAATTTTTTTCGAAAAATAAGTAAGTCCGACTTTCTTTTATTTACATCTTTTTGAGCATCTTGGTTTATTCCATTAACGCTGTGACGTTCGTCAACATAAATGCGATCGGCAGCTTGTATGTCGTGAGCTAGGTCGTGGATTTTAATTATTTTGGTTGTTATTTAGTTATGTAAGCTGAGGGCGCCAGCCAATGTAAAATTGACGAGGGAAGGTTGGAGGTACAAAACAACCCAGATAAGAATCAAACTACTCAATTATAATATCCCTTATATGTACAAATTTTATTATTTATACCTAATACAAATCGAGGGAATAATATGTACAGTTATTATTAAATATAAAAAATGTGTGAAACGTGAGGATTAATTAGCTTGTATAATTTGGATTATAGAAAGATATTTTTTATTAACAACAAGGATGAGACAGGTCATGTGATATTTATGCCACTAAAAGATGTAATTACAGTTAGGTGTAGAAACGTACTGATTAAAAACAAAATGCTTCACTCTCTGTTATGAACTATATGAGTACTTGGTAAATCTTAATAAGTCAATCAGTTAATTACTCGCCGAAACAGCTGTTTCCCCAAGTTCACATGAAAACCTAAGTATTATATTGCAATATATGATATTATTTCAAATAAATAATTAAATTTTATACTGCAGTTTCCTCCAGGGTGTTTAGGACAAAAGAAACAAACTTTCTTGATATCTGCAGTAATGCGCAACAAACTGGTAAAATGGAAGATACTCACAGAATCATTTCGGTTATTCAAGTTGTTTATATATTTCTGTCTCACCGATTGTCTGGACTCCTAAATAACGAATAC
Source organism: Leptura quadrifasciata (assembly GCA_963675555.1). Lineage (NCBI taxonomy): Eukaryota > Metazoa > Arthropoda > Insecta > Coleoptera > Cerambycidae > Leptura > Leptura quadrifasciata. The sequence continues at coordinate 108,687,572 of OY776674.1, read as the reverse complement.
CTCAATACTCCTTCGGTAACGCAGTTTTGATCCAAATAGTCTAAGAGACATGCCTCATTGACTTAAACCAATTACTTGTGTATATTCCATAAACAATTTTACATCGCCATGTAAAATAAAATCATAGGATCCATATATAGGTCGAGCAAACAATGACCCGCAAAGAAATAAAGGCCTGAAATAAGTGCATTTTAAATGACATGATAACGTATAGTTTTAATTTGTTGCAAACAAAAGGCATAAAAATTTATACTTGCCTATAGGTCTTCAACGGCCTTTTTAAAAAAACAATTGTAGGTCTCTTATATATATGCCAACTTAACGTTCGACCTAACAATTCATCTCTGAGCTCCCAGCTGTCTGATTAGCAAAAAACTTTCTTTCCTTTTTTTGCTAATATCTTTTTATACAATGTATTTATCCCTTATTCCTGTTTCTATAATTAATAAATTACACGAATATACCATGTCATTTCAGATGCATTACTTCATAATAATTTTTGTAATTTCTCCTAGGTGAGGAAGCGAGTTGTAAATGTCGCGGCAAACTCGATATACAGGGTCGCCCAAGACAAGCGAACAGCTTTAAAAAAAAAATGAGAACTAATACATACACCAGGTATATAGTGTCTATTATTAAATCACCTGAAATTTAATAACAATTTAGAAATCAAGGAAAGTGAACCGTTACAACGCAAATCTTTTTTTTGCGCACACAACAGTATATTGCATAAATATCATTAATGCAAGATTTCGCCCCACAATCTTATTAATGTTCCGGTGATATCCTTTTCATTTAACCACATTAAATTTACAAGGCGCCATTTCATTTATTAATTATAAAAACGAAAACATCAAATAACATTACATTTATTTCAAAACAATAGAACACGTCATACCAAAATGCAAAACAACATAAAATTAAATGCTCTAAAAAGTAGAAAATAAACTTTGAAGTAAATCAAACCCATCATTTTGTTACATTATATAATTTTTTTTATGACATAAAAGCTTGTCGCGAGATTTTTCTGAGTAAAGAATATTGCTCGCGACAAGCTCTTATGTCATAAAAAAAATTATATAATGTAACAAAATGATGAGTTTGATTCAAAGTTTCTTTTCTACTTTTTAGAGCATTTAAATAAAAACTTTTTTTAAAGAATTTTTTAACATAATTTTATTTTTTACTTTTTAGTCTTTTGATATGCTCTAATCCTCAGATATCGATTTTGAGATGAATCGGATCATAAACGGTAAAGTCGTCCGGCAGCTTGAACTAAATTTTTGGCTACAAATTCGTAAACCGCGACCTGAAAACCCCCAGATATTGATTTTGATCGATTTGGATCTAAATGACAAAAGTCGTCAGCCATATTGGCGATCCCGAAAACCCCCAGATATCGATTTTGAGTCGAATCAGATGATAAACAGTAAAGTCATCCGCCATCTTGTTTTTTTCTTATATGAAAATGTTAAGTGTATTGTCACCAGACTTATACACATGTGCAAAATTTCAAAGCTCTAGCTTGATTAGAATTAAGGAAAAATTTTGATTGCAAGATTTGACCTAAAAGTTAACTAACAAACATTGCAAGTTTAATAAAAGCTTTTAATAAACGAAATTCTCCCTGCTCTCGACATCCGCCGCTACATTGTGATGTGTTTCGTTCACACTCGCACTAGCAACATCTCATATATTTATCTCTCTCAAATAACCAGTTTGGTTCGTCACATGTTGATACTGATAGATAATATGCTTTACTGCTGGCGATAGAAGATATAATATCGCTTACAGCCCAAATTCAAAATATTGTTATGTGCTGCCTTCTAACGAGGAAAGATGTGATTAAGTCCCTGGTCAAAGTGAAGGGAAACCTGTTATTCTGTTGATGGCCAGTAGGTGGGGTGGCGCCATCTATGAGCCAATTGACGAACAGTCATCTAGCACATAGCAGAAAACACTGTAGGATTCTAGAATGTTATGGAATAGGATTCTGGTACATTTTATGGGTGGATATAAAGAGGTGAATCCAGCAGATGGGGAAACAGTTCAGTTCAGTGAAGTATACAGTACAGTTCTACTATACAGACACAGTTTTTAGGTTAGACAAGAGTTGACAAGTTTAAGAAGAAAAGTAAAGTACATAGTGTTTTAAAAGTAGTGAATTTATATTAGATTAAGTTATTATTAGTTGTGTGATTTTTAAGTATTTACTAGTGTAATTTTAGTGGTTAATAAAATAGTGGTTAGTGAAGATTCTTGTTGCAAGTTATTTAAACCCACAGAGTGTTCACTGAAGACTGTAAACACGTAGCAATATTTTTTTTATGTACTAATAGTAGAGACTAATTTTTAAAAATACGTACTTTTTAGCAACCTACTAGAAAAATATGTACTTTTTTATAAAATAGTGACCAAGTACAAGCCCTTAATAAATGAACAGATAAAATTATAATAAATGCTCCACATGTTGCTCATTTTGATTGGCACAGATCCCTATGCGTTTTTGAAATAAATGAAGTTTCTACTATTTTAAAAATTGTTGGTGTGATAGATCGAAAAGCAGATATTATTCTATCTTTCATATTTTGGGTTGTAGAACAGTAGGAACTTCATTTCAAAGACGCATGGTGATGTGTGTCAATCAAAATGGGCAACATGTGGAGCATTTACTATAATTTTTTCTATTGAATTATTTGAAAAAGCCTCTAATTTTTCAAATTTATTTTTGAAATTTGTACTTTTGTACTTGATAAATCGAAAATGGTTACAAATGGCCATGGAGTACATACAAAACATATTGTATATTTTTAGGAAGTGAAAATGATTCAAAAATATCACACAGATGTTTCGCAACTGGTATTTACATAATTTTTTCTAAAATTCATAATGGTGACTGTTATAGTCTAAGATCCTACTGCAAGAAATCTACCCTCATCTGTTTTTTCATCAAAATGCAGAAAAAATTAAAAACAAGGGTAATTTCCAAAATAAAATCAATTGCTAAGTAATTTGTTAACCTTATCTGCAGCAGGATTTCGATAGGCAACCTGGCTGCGATGCTTTAACCAATACCTGATCATTCATTTTTCCACATTTTGATGAAAAAACAGATGAGGGTTAGATTTCTTGCAGTGGGATCTCGTACTATTATTTCAACAAAGAAAATCACTATATACAAGTGGTTGGGAGACAGTCAATAATAATTTAGGAGTGAAAGGAGTCTAGAAAAAAGCCTCTAAAAATGTACTGATATTTATAGCATTCCATTTTGAAAAATGGCACTTGGTCCTGTACAATCGATTTGGTTCAGTCTGTAAAGTATTTGAAGAAAGATTTATTTAATTTGTATTCAACGTTTGAAGAAAAAATAGCATGTTATATGTGGACTAAAGCGATTTTTTGTGTCTGGACTGTCAAGTACATCCTTGACACATAAAAATATCACTTTTACTCCACATAAAACAATATACTATTTATATGTTCTTAATATACCATAGTAAATTAATGTGTATGTATTTTATATCTGTATTTTGATTTATCCCTTATCATGTTTAATAATTAATTAGTATGTATGCGTGCAAAATTTCAAACCGATCAGATATGTGGAAGTGGGTCAAGATTAGATTGCAAGATTGGGCTTAAACTAACGTGTAAAACTAAATGAAAGCTTAAAATAAAATATTTAAATAAGAAATGCACGTCCAGGTACTTAGCTAGGAACATAAAATTATTGATAATGCATAATACACCAATGAATTTTAGTTACACTCTTTCAGATATGAAAGTAACGTTCTTGATAAGATAATTATTTAAATAAGACAAATAGCATGAATAATAAGAAATATAGTAAATACCCACGTGTTATTTCATTTTAAATAAAAAATGTATATTGTATATTTAATAAAGTTATCTAGTATTGAGAGATAATGGAAAAATAAACAGCAACGTATTTATCAACAATGTTTAATTTTCCTTCTTTATGCAAAATCCTTATCTCGAGACATGTTTCTTGTAACATATAATGAAAATTTAAATAAAATGTCTGAACTACAAAATAATTTATCTATTTAAATATATTAATTCCAACAACTTTATAGAAAAATAAGAAAAAAACATGTTTACCCCTTCGGAGCCAACTTTGTTTCCAGTTCTCTTATAAAACTTTAGTGTAGAGCTACTGTACTGATCGAGTAAAAAATTTTAAACTTAAATAATTAAAGCAATTATACAAAATGGTGGAATAATATACCGCATGTTCTATTTGAAAAATGATGTTTAAAATTTTTGAAAACTGGCAACTAGATGTCCCTGAATAAAATTCGCATTATATAAAAATAAAGTTTCCCACCTCTCAGAAACTTCAGCTACCCTAATTTTTGCACTTACAAAATGTTTTCCCTTCACTGATATTAATAAAGTTTCTCTAAGAACATTTGTGATGCACTATTTTTCCATGAATTTTCAGTAAAATTGATTTGAATTAATCATTTTTGGTCACAACTTTCCCAGGGAAATTTCATTGTTTATGTAATTTGACCTCCTGATTATGAAAAAAATGTGCTCCAAAAAGTGAATGGAGCTTGAAAAGTGATATGCAATTTTCACATGCATTTTTAAGAATCTCTTACTAATATATCACTTTCGAGTAATTGAATAGGAGTAGCAAAAATATTGGCTTATTCATAATGAAATTCTGAAGAAATCTAGACCTGCCCCGCCCCAAATTCATAAAATAAACTGCTGTCTTCAAAAAAATTAAAAACCACAAAAAATTGGTTGAAAAATTCAAAATCAAATCTTTGCAAGAGGAAGTAATTTTACCAAAGTTGGTGAAAATAAAGGTCTTCTATGAGTAAATCGAATGCACCTAACGGAGATGCTTAAGTCAAATATTCAAATATTGCATTTCAACAAGTCTAAAGGAAATAAAGTTATTATTAAATAGTACGGTCAAAAATATAATTTTAAATCCATCGCCAAGTATCAAGGAGGCAAGTGCATACTTTTTCTTTTCTTTAAATCGTAGGTTTCTTTTAACATACTTTAAGGTGGTAAAGTTAAAAATTAATAGTAAAAAAACATTTTTAAAACAAGCTTTTATTTAAATGCTCTAAAAAGAAGAAAATAAACTTTGAAGTAAATCAAACCCATCATTTTGTTACATTTACATTTGTTACAAGCTTGTCGCAAGATTTTCCTGTGTAAAGGCGATTGCCCAAATTTATATGAAGGAAAGGCCATTTAGGGCCGGTTTTATAATATCGGATTAAACTGCAGAGTACAGGTTAAACTGCGGATTTGAAAAAAAATCTGTTTTATAATGTCAGTAATCTTTAGTTTACAGATTAATTACGTCACAGTACGGTTAAACTTCAAACGGTGGATGGGAATCGTTTAAACTATGGATTATCAAATGTCAGAATATTCATAACCTCAGAATTAATAAAATTCGGTGTATATTTGATGGATGTATTCGAAATACGTGATTATTTACAATCTGATGATGACAAAAATTATTAATACGCTCAAATAGTTCTGGGAATTTTAGAATCAGACCTATAGTTACATGGAAGAATGTAATGAGAAAACTTTGAGTTGATTTAGATTATCTAAGCAGTCAGTTATTATTTCACTGGAACCAATTCAAAATTTATTATCTGACAGAAAGGTAAAGATTTATTTTTGATTAACCTCACAGTTCTATGCATATTTGCTTTATTGTTCCCAGCGTTTTTGGAAGTATACACAAATCAACTACCTCGCGTATAATTAAAAATGTTTCTCTAATAAAATTATCTCATATTCAGTATTTGCGGTTCTATTGCACCCCATTTTTACAAAAATAACTTGAAAGGCATGTCAAAATATCATAATAAGTTAGAATCAAAAATTGAAGTTGTAATTTCTGGTGAACAGTAGTACCAACTATATAAATTTCAGTTTATTTTTATAAAAGAAGTTTAAATCATGGTTTAATCCTAGGTTTAAACTTAAGATAAACGTAGGGTTAATCTAACATTATAAAACTGGGCCTTAGGAAATACAATGATTTTTACATGAATGGTAAAAGAAACCACACAGCAATTATTTAGATCTATCGCGGCAGCTATGAATCTTTCTTTTTTTCAAATCACCTGATTTGGTTGATTTTCTGAACAAAATACCTAAAATTTTTGAATAAAATTGATAACATAGCTTTCTTTTGGACCTTCTACTTTTTTTCATCTACTTTTAAGTAGAATACAATTAATTTTAAAAAAATTTTGTATTACAGCGGATTTATTTTTGACAATCTCCTTTCGTTTAATTACTTGTGCCAAGATATATTCTCGCGACAAGCTTTTATATCATAATAAAAATTATATAAGTAACAAAATGATAAGTTTGATTTACTTCAAAGTTTATTATCTTCTTTTTAGAGTATTTAAATAAAAGCTTCTTTTTAAAAATGTTTTTTTTACTATTAATTTATTTATTAATTTTTTAGTTTTTGCTGGACATGTTTCGAAGTCTGTTCATTTCAATTAATGCGTCATTGTTGCACAATCGCTTGCCTGTTAATTTGCTACAGTCTAGTTCTTCAATAAGAAACCTCTAGTGACTTGATCCTACTTAAAGCCACATATGTTTGGCCAGCAGCGAAGATGAGCCTAAATAGACAACGGCATGGTCGACAGTACTACTCTGCATTTTGCGTACTGTGCGAGCCCAGCATAATATAATTGGCAACATTCTTCATTCTGCAGTGGCGTGACTATATTTTGCCGGACCGTTGAGTAATTTCCTCGTCGGGAGCCAACCCTGAGTGCAGCAGCCATGTCATGGTAGCACTTAGAATGGGCTATCACAATTGAATGCGTATACAAAATTTCGTGTCTGTGCTGTTAACCGTTGAGGAGGTCAAGGAGGTTGAAAAGAAAATATAATCCGCCATCTTGGAGCGGCGGCCATATTGAATTTAGTGTGATGTCGCTCACTTTATTGTTTTCTACTCTTAAAGCCCTTTCATTTGATACCCATATTAATTTGATACTACCTATATTAAGGAGGTTAACAAAAATGTAATCCGCCATTTTGTGGCCGCGGCCATTTTAAAATGACGTCATTCATTTCTATTGTTTCCTACACTTCAAGCTCTTTCATTTAATATTAACAGGGTTGACATCATCCGCCCATCTTGTGGCGGCGGCCATTTTGAAGTATTGTATATCCTATAGAAAGAACTACAGTGCAGAGTTGTCCTGAACCACCAGCCGCAGACTAGATTCGAGCTTGTTAGGTCTCTGCGCTGTAGTCCTTTCTATAGGATTAATCTGTCGGCTGAGGGCTTATTTCAATCAGATTTTTGTTTGCGTTTTCCGATTGAAGACGTAGTATGTCACAAGTTTTAGGACATTATTTTCAATCATTCTAGAAAAGCACATTGTGCACCTTGATGGGTGGCAATGAATTTAGTTCTTTTTATAGTAGTGGTATTTTAGGTCTATTGTTGTATGCATTTTACTACATATTTATATTTGTAATAATTAATCCACTTCGCGTTGGTTTTATCTTGTCTAATATTGAAATATTATATTAATTATATTAATTTTTAAAAATTAATGTTTCTAAGGCAAACATATAGAATATGTTTTTCCCTTCAACGGTGCATAAAGCACAATTTTATGCTCCGCTATCAGTGCACTGAATTAATCTTTTCGACGTTCGTGCGTAAATTCGTTTCATATTCTGGGTATTCCTATTAAAAAGTATATTTTTAACTCTACATATACACATATATTTTTAGACTACTTTACCTACCAACCTGAGAAATATATGGCATTAAATTGTTTGGAATTCCAGAAGGATCTTCCCCAATCAGTCCGGATTCATGAGCACCAACAGGATTGAAATACCTTAATAAAATTACTCTCCATTCCTGAAACAATTCGATGAATATATCAAATTTCTACAAGCCTAGAGAGAGAAGAGAACCATATTAACTATTAGTGAAGTGTACATTTTTTAAATAATACTCATCACAAAAATGTTATGCTATGAGAAGTAAGTTATCTTCAAAACATGACAAAAAGATCTAAGAAGCGAAATTATTTCCAGGTTTCTGATCAGCTTGAGGTCTTTGACCTAGCATTTCAATTTATTTACAACTTATTCATGAGATAACCACTGACTCTCATGATATATAAAAATAAATTGTCTTATGATATGGATGTTTTCGGTTTGGGTAACATTTTTCAATGTAGTTATAAAAAATTGCTGTTTTTTGATAATAACTATTGTTATAATTTAAAAACTACTTATTTGAATGAAAATGAGTATCATACAAAAAAGCTGCGACGCACATATCGTAATTATCAACTTGGCTTGAACTTCAAAATGTAGTCTTTGAAGTATACATTCACTGGGATTTACGGGAATTGAACCTCACTTTTATCTGCTCAGGAATCAGTCTGGGGGGTTTTAACTGCATCACCCTGTATATTATTCTATTTTATGGCCATTATATCTATAGTAATTTTATTTTTTTAATTTTCCTCAAAAAGAACTGGAAATAAAACTCGTGAAAGATTAAATTAACAGTAAAAATTTAATTACATTATTATACTAGCAGCTTGTCCGGTTCCTATAGTTAAACAAACTACTACTTGCACCTAACAGGAATAACCGCTCAAATAAATTCTTGTTAACGTTTATTGACAGCAAAATTCACATCCGCTTTGATGATGAAATCAATATAATTATATATGAATTTGTAATGGCTAAAGTAATTTATTCAGACATTGACCTTAGTCTTTAAATGTCAAAATTTGGGAATTAAAATAAAGTATTTCGCTAAGAATACCTAGGTACAATAAAATATTTTTCACCACTATTTATTAGCATATAAGATAATAATAATTAAATAACCATAAAATACACCACATAAAAAAATGTTTACATATAATAATCCATCATATATCTAGAAATAAATGATGTAATATATAATATCTCAACAACTATTTCCTAATCTTTCCTGAATAGGCCAAATAAATAAATGAGGTATAGAGATTGACTTTTATAAACATAATGGTAAAGTTGGTAGTTTTATTAATTTATTAAGCATAACTAGTTTATTATATTCCTTATTGATACGAAATATATTAACAAGTTTTAAAATACTGCTGTGCAACAGAATTTAATGTACAAACATTCCTATATTGAGATATTTATTTTGTGCAAATTTACATTAAATAATATAAATAAAGAAGGCGGCAAATTCCATAAAAGATTATGGCCCCTAATTACGCTTTAAATGAACACATAATTACTTCACAGTTCCTATCTAAAAATTGCCTCGAAAATTGCTAAATACAAGAGATATAAGTTACCAGCGAAAATTACCATAATATTTTGAATTCGTATCGACATAAAGGTTAAAGTATATACCAATATAAGAATTTTTTCTATAATAAAATCTACAGTTCAGCAAAGTGGCATCCCTTTTTTTAAATCTTCGATTATAAGACAGAGACATGTCAAAATATGGAGATTAATGCGACTAAATTAACTTTATGCATTTGTAAAATTTAATAAAACAAACTGAAAATTAGAAAGCAAAAAAGTAATTTATATACTGGAACATTTAATTTTTTCTCAAAAATATTTATTTAAAATAATATATTAATCTACTCAGGGGATATGTTTTTGGTACTTGCAATCATTAATCAACCCAGTCAGATGAATTTATTTATTTCAAACTTTTAAAGAGATTATATATTATAAGATGTACTCAAAGATGTACATGACAACAAAATAAATATAGATTTATAAAATTAAAATATTTATTATATATCGACGACTCATTATTGGCGAAGTACAAGTACCGATTTTATATTTTTTTTATCTCAAAAAATGTGCTGCTTTTCTCACACACAATAAAAAGTTTTTTGTTTTGCAAAGTACAGAAAGCATAAAAAAATACTCACTGAGTCTGACGCACAAATATCTTTTAAAATTTCTTCAACAAAATATTTTGTTCTCCCATAAGGATTTGTACATCCTTGACCAGTAGGATGGTCCTCAGTAATGGGTAAAAACTGTGGAGAACCATAAACTGTGGCAGATGAAGAAAATACTAAATTTTTTACACCATTGTTAGCCATGACCTAAAATTAGTAAGTATGTTATGGTTATATTTATTAAACATCTATTAAAGCTGACCTCAAAAAGTATACTAGATCCGCCAACATTATTCTGATAATAAGACAAAGGAATTTGCACAGATTCTCCTACAGCTTTTAAAGCTGCAAAATGAATAACAGAATCAATTTTGTGCTAAAATGTAATAGATGGTTAGTAACAATTAGGTATTATATTATTAAACCAAACATACAGTTTTAAAAATTTTATCCAAGGCTTCTTTATCCCTAATATCCGTATTGTAGAATGTAATAGATTTCTGTGTTAATCTTTCAACCCTTTTTAGTGACTCTGGCATGGCTTTATCAGCAGCGTAACAGTTAACAAGATTATCTATAACTATCACGGTATAGTTATTATTCAACAATTCTACTATCGTGTGCGATCCTACATAACCGCCACCCCCAGTTACCAAAATTGTGCTATTACACTTCATTTTTTCTATTTCATCCGTCACCCACCACCTACAAGCAAAAAATTAATAAGTTAATTCAATTTCTTAACATAACAGGAACACTCGATAGGTTAAAAAAACTTACCTTGTGTACTTACTTCGTTAAATATCCCAGCGGTATGATCACATAGTAAAACATTACGAACACATAACTTGATTTATATACTAAATTGAGCATTGTTATCAGTAATTTGCGTAAACAATTTGCTGATAAAATAAATATGCAAAAATCTCATTTGTATACGTCGACGTCAGACTGTCAGATTGCAACAGAAATACAAATAACAAATAACAACATCCGGAGCCGGAGATTTCAATTTCCTTACCGGGTTATATAGGTCACAGGACTGGTATAGCAACATCCTGTCATCGGCAGATGAGGAAAAACCGCGAAAAATCGGGGACCAAAATTATTTTTTCCACATAAAACTCACTATAACTTCATAACCATTAAAGTACGCGCATTAACAAATTCATTTTCGGAAACTACAGAAAAGACCTTTAATTTGACATATCGTACAGCTCAGTACGATAAACACAAAAATAGATATGGGGCCAAATAACCCCAATACATAGCACAAAACAGCCACGCGGCGAGGCCCTGCAGCGCAACAGCTCGCGTCCGGCAAAGCCCACGCTACGTCACACCGCCGGGAAAGTATAAATATGCGCACGCCCGCTAGCCCTGCATCAGTCCGTTCGCAGCCATCCTCGAGTACACATCATCAGTTCGTTCGCGTCCATCGTCCGCTACACATCAATCAGTTAGTTCGCGACCATCGTCCCGTACACATCAGCGTCTGCCTTTGACACCGCCTACCTGAAGACAGTATTATGTGGGTGTTGTTTAGTGTACTATAAAAGAAAATCGCAATGAATACCAGGAGTCGATCTAGGCAGGGGGACGGCGTCCCATTTAGCCAGATGGATTCAGAACAAACACAGAGCCATTCGCCCCAGGTCCCGGACGCCCTTTTTACCAATCAAGAGGATTCAGGTCTGGTAGGGGAAACGGTGAACCCCTTGTCGCCCAACGTCGCGGCCCGTCAATTTCTCATCAGTCAAGAGGATTCAGGTCTGGTAAGGGAAATGGTGAACCCCTTGTCACCCAACGTCGCGGCCCGTCAATTTCTCACTGGTCAAGAGGATTCAGGTCTGGTAAAGGAAACGGTGGACCCCTTGTCGCCCAACGTCGCGGCCCGACGATTTTTCACCGGTTAATGGGATTCAGCCCCGGCCAGCCAGGGGGCTGCCCATAACAACAGTACCTATGCAAACCTAGGAAGGGGACAAGAAGTACAGCCCTTCCTCACACCATCCAATAGCCAACGCCCACCTACTGCACCCACGGACTCCACAACCCGAAGCCTTCAAGGAGTCATTAATAATGCCTGCTACCTCTGCTCTCACACCAAGTGGGAGGAACACAAGCCACAGTGATGCATTAACACATGCACTCACGGAAGCGGTGCAACAGCTAACGAGTACCACGGAAATGCTCCTGCAGCACCTAGTTCTCCAATCGAGGACAAGCCACGACCCCCCGGCTTCGCCCCGGGCCACTTCGGGCCCTATCCAACCAACCTCACAACCACTTCCGGAATCGGAATGTCAACACGAAACATCACTAATACAACCACAGCCGGCAACGTACGGGGCAGGAACGGACCCGGCTCACCAACAAGCCGCGACCACCGCCGTTCGCAGACGAGGCTCCCAGCAACGTGGGGCTTCAAGAGCTTCCACACACGCAACGGAAGGATCCCTGGATGGGGATGCTCATGACCCTGAGCACAAATCAAACCTATCGAACAGAATTCTGGGAGAACAAGCCCAGTGGCGCCCAACTAAACAACAACAAGATACCACAAACCAACACCAACCAGCAATGCAGCCAGTACAGCAACAGGATACCACAAACCAACATCAACCAGCAATGCAGCCAGTACAACAATAAGACACCACAAACCAACAACAACAAACGATGCAGCCAGTCTCGGCCAAGGCTCAAGCAGAGCAAATAACACAACCAGCTCCCCTGATGATGCCAACAGTGGAGTCGGGACCAACAGAACAAACGGTGTTACAACGGGCCATGCACAAGCAACTTATGGAAGTCGTGGCCACAGCAACGAAAGCAGCAGTTCAAGCGGCCACGGAAGCTAGAACTGGGCAGCTAGACGTAAGGACCCTACCCACATTCGCAGGAAGGGAATGGGAAGATCCCGAAAAATTCCTAAACACATTAGAGGAAATAATGGACAGAAATCAAATCCAAGCGAGAGACAGGGTGAGAATCACTCTGGGACAACTAGAAGGCAATGCCAAAGGGATGTTTGAGGTGTTCCAGCCCCTCAACCTGGACTTCGAAACTCTGAGGCACCGCTTGATCCTCAAATACAACGACCCTTCCCTCTTGAGAAGTTTGAGGTCCCGCCTGCACGGCGAACGACAAAAAGAAGACGAGTTAGCTGCAGTGTTCATTCAACGTAAGATGGGACTGTACAGAAGAGTGGAGCCGTACACTTCTGAAGAACAAATCACATGCGAGGTACGGGAACTGCTTCGACCAGAAATCCGATACGCTACCAGGACCATGACAATCAAAACCTTAGAGGACTTAGGTCGAGCCGCCGACTGGGCCGAGGTTGATTTCCAAGAGCTCCAACGCCACCTGCGACCAATACCAAGGCCAGCACCACCTATAACTCGACCACCCGTCAATCGTCAATCTGAACTACCCCAGGAGCCACCCAGTCCATGCAGAGGATGCGGTGGATGGCACTTCCACCGTGATTGCCCAGTACTAAAAGAACAAATAAGGCAACGTCAGCAACAGCCACCTCAGCAACAGCAACAGCCATCAAGGCCGCCACAGCAGCAGCAGCAAGGACCACAACCTGGGCCCTCCAACGAAGCAGCAAGGAATCAGGGAAACGCGAACAGGGTCGGCGCAAGCCAGGGCGCGCGACCCCAACAATCATAGACGCCACCATCAGCACCACATCCGCCATTGGCCCTTCATCACGAATATGGACGGAAGTCAATGGACGTAGACTACTGGCACTACTGGACAGTGGTGCCACCCATAGCTTCATAAAAAAAGAATATGTGCAATCCGAAGCAATCCAGCCAACCCAGATGCGCGTACGATTAGCTGCCACTGACCACGTTTACTACTCCAAGGGAAGCATCCAAGTTAACCTGGTAGCCGAAGAGTACACGGCAACCACAAAATTCCACCTTCTAGATGCCATCACCGAGGACGCCATTCTAGGACAAGACTGGCTACGTCAGCACCAGGCGATCATGGATTTCCAGCGAGGTTGCGTTCATGTGGGCCTGCACCAGAGGCACACACTATTTTGGCTCATGGACCGACAAGCACCAACCCAAGCTAGCGAGTTCGACGTCAGCCCTGATCAGCTACCCACCACCCACCAGGAAAAATACATTCGCTTGATCCACAACTTCCAGGAGGTCTTCGACGAGGCGCTTCATCAACCCACAACGAAGTTGGCCATGCACGAGATCCGCCTGAAGGAAGACGCTCCTTTCAAGATTCGACGATACCAATACTCCGCCAACAACAAAGCCATCATCACGGAAGAACTGAAGAAAATGTTAGCCGCTGGGGTCATCCGACGAAGCCACAGCAGGTATTGTTCGCCAATAGTCATCGTCAACAAGAAAAACGGCCAACCAAGGTTCTGCGTGGACTACCGTAAACTGAACTCCCAAACCTATGAGGAAGTGAGTCAGCTGCCGCCCATTCGAGAAACGATAAGGGAACTTGGAGCTGCGAAGATATTCACCTCCCTCGACCTCAAGAGCGGGTACTGGCAGGTACCCATGGCCGAAGCCAGTATACCCCTCACCGCATTCAGTACCCCGGACGGGGCAACGTATGAATTCTTGGTGATGCCATTTGGACTCCGTAACGCACCCTCAACATTTCAGAAGCGTGGATGTGTTCGTCAAGGTATATCTGGATGATATAATTGTCTATTCTGAGACCCATGAAGACCACATCAGACATTTGACGTTAGTCCTGGAGAGGCTCCAGATCCACGAGCTGCATTGTGGAATTCAGAAATGTCGCTTCGGGGCAGAAGAACTGGAATACTTAGGGTATCGAATCACCGCAACAAAGAACACACCTCAAGAAAAGCATGTTATCCAGATCCAGGAATTCCCCACACCCAAGACTAAGAAGGAACTGCAGGCCTTTCTAGGAACTGCAAACTGGCTCCGTGAATTCGTCCCGGAATTCACCGAAATCACAGCACCTATGACAGAACCAGGGCTCCCCTACGTCCTCCAGACGGACGCCAGCACCATGGGGATGGGCGCAGTCCTGTTCCAGCGTACTCCGCAAGGCGAAAGGAGGATCATCTCGTGCTCCAGCGCCAAATTCACAGAACCAGAAAAACGATATCATGTAAATGAACAAGAGACGTTGGCGGTAGTGTGGGCGTGCCGGAGGTACCGCCACTGGCTGGAAGGCCAGACATTCACACTGGTCACCGATAGTCGAGCACTCACCTGGCTCAACCAATTCAAGGATGAACGTGCGAAGCTAACCAGATGGGCACTCCAACTCCAAGAGTACAACTTCACTGTGGAACACTGCCCTGGTAAACAGAATCAACTCCCAGACTTCCTGTCAAGACACCCCAGGGAGCCCATGCCAAGCTCCATCGGCGACGATGACCGCCTGCTACCTCCCGAGGACCACCGCGACGTCCCAACCACCATGGCGGAAGCCATTCCCGATGTCAACGGCCGCATGATCCCAGGGAAAGTCAATGCCGCTCACCGAGAACCCCCCGATGTTCCCGAGGTAATCTTCGATTCGGACGACGAAGAAGACGAGAAGCGATCGTACTCCACCACGGACACCGAAACCAACTCAGAGGAGGACGACGAGGAGAACCTTCCTAATCACAACCCACCTCAGCCCCCAGCTCCAAGGCCAACTGGCGAACACGCTCCGCTGCAGGAAGCAGCGCTGAACCAGGTCGAGGAGCACGACGACGAGGACAACGACGAGGAGGCTAACGACGAGGTCAACGACGAAGAGGACAACGACGATAGGCCAGCAAATCTCTTCCAACAAGTCCAGCAGGAACAACTCCGTGACGGAACCATCTCAGCCGCTATCCATTTCTGGCGAGTCTTCCAGCAGCAGGACCCAAACATACCATTAGAACCATGGGAGAGTCGACTGCGAGACGACTTCATCGTAGAAGACGGCCACCTCTGGCACAAAACAACGGACGATCGGAGGCAGCTCGTAGTACCAGAAAACCTATGGGCAAGAGTAATCCACACTTACCACGACTCCGTCTTCGCAGGACACCCAGGTCGTGATGAAACCTTCCGGGCCATTGACAGACTCTACCACTGGACAGGAATTCGCCGCAACGTACGATCCCACGTCCGCCTGTGCATGGTATGCACGGCAACCAAAAGAGGCCCACTCCAAGAAGCCGCCCCACTACGTCCCAGGCCACCAACCAGGCCGTGGCAAGTCCTCAGCATCGACGTCATGGGCCCTTATGTGCCTACTGTTACTAAAAATCGCTTTCTTATTGTTGTTACAGATACCTGCTCGAAATGGGTTGAGGCCAAAGCCGTTCCAAATGCCACTGCAACTACCATCCGCAATTTCCTGGAGGAAGTCTGTCAAAGATGGGGATACCCAGAAGCAGTCATTTCGGACAACGCCACCGCCTTCCTCGCCAGAGCATTTTCCAAATTTTTGACGGACCATGGTATCCAGCAGTATACGTCCCCAGTATACCACCAAAGAGCTAACCCGGTCGAACGTCGCTGCCAAGAAATCAAGAAAGCCCTTAGGGAAAAGCTCCGCAACAAGGACGCCAAAAAATGGGACGCAGTCATCAATCAAATCCTCTTTACCCTCCGGAACAGACAAAATGCCGCCACTGGATACTCGCCAAGCGAAATGTTGTTGGGAACGCCATTACCCAGGCCAGGCGAATGGCAGCATCCTCAGCAACGCCAGCCGTTACCAGAACCCAAACAAGCAGCCGAGGAAAGAAGGAAGCAAGCCAAACGACGCCAGATAATATTCCAGAGAAACCTCTACCCCAGGCCCAGACAAGCCAAAGTCCATTTCGAAGTAGGAGATATGGTAATCACGAGAGGATTCAAGGAAGCTCGGCCAGCCTTCGGCCCAACATGGGAAGGTCCATACCCAGTCGTAAAAGTGTTGGGAGATAACACTTACGAAGTAGATCGCAACGGAATCCAGGCCCCAATTCATATCGATGACCTCAGGCCGATGCCCAGACCACCGCAACGTTTCCAGGTACCTCCCGAGGTGCAGCAGTTTTTCCAACCCGAGGAAGGAAACGCCGAGTCCGACCAGGACGAGGCGCAACATGACCCTGGGGGGCAACCCCCAGAAGACGGATCTCAACCCAACCCTGAGGGAAAGGGACCCTCAGATGAAAGGCAGCCAGAACCAGGCCCATTCCGGAACCAACACCTCACTCGCGACATCCTCGCGATTTTGTAACGAACTCGCCAAACGCATTTGTTTTGTAGAATGAAATACATTAGTTTAAGTTGAAGTACATTAGTTTAAGTTGAAATATCTTAACCCTATCTCATATTATCTTGTACATTATCACTATCTATTGTTCATATCTATGCCTTTTATAAATAAAAGTCACAAATTAGGGGGGTGGTGTCATCGGCAGATGAGGAAAAACCGCGAAAAATCGGGGACCAAAATTATTTTTTCCACATAAAACTCACTATAACTTCATAACCATTAAAGTATGCGCATTAACAAATTCATTTTCGGAAACTACAGAAAAGACCTTTAATTTGACATATCGTACAGCTCGGTACGATAAACACAAAAATAGATATGGGGCCAAATAGCCCCAATACATAACACAAAACAGCCACGCGGCGAGGCCCTGCAGCGCAACAGCTCGCGTCCGGCAAAGCCCACGCTACGTCACACCGCCGGGAAAGTATAAATATGCGCGCGCCCTCTAGCCCTGCATCAGTCCGTTCGCAGCCATCCTCGAGTACACATCATCAGTTCGTTCGCGTCCATCGTCCGCTACACATCAATCAGTTAGTTCGCGACCATCGTCCCGTACACATCAGCGTCTGCCTTTGACACCGTCTACCTGAAGACAGTATTATTGTATTAAATATCTATTTTATTTCACAACCTGCCTAACTAGTAGTTTGGAGTGCACAGTAGTGGTGAAAAGTGGAGTGGGTGTTGTTTAGTGTACTATAAAAGAAAATCGTAATGAATACCAGGAGTCGATCTAGGCAGGGGGACGGCGTCCCATTTAGCCAGATGGATTCAGAACAAACACAGAGCCATTCGCCCCAGGTCCCGGACGCCCTTTTTACCAATCAAGAGGATTCAGGTCTGGTAGGGGAAACGGTGAACCCCTTGTCGCCCAACGTCGCGGCCCGTCAATTTCTCATTAGTCAAGAGGATTCAGGTCTGGTAGGGGAAACGGTGAACCCCTTGTCGCCCAACGTCGCGGCCCGTCAATTTCTCATCAGTCAAGAGGATTCGGGTCTGGTAAGGGAAATGGTGAACCCCTTGTCGCCCAACGTCGCGGCCCGACGATTTTTCACCGGTCAATGGGATTCAGCCCCGGCCAGCCAGGGGGCTGCCCATAACAACAGTACCTATGCAAACCTAGGAAGGGGACAAGAAGCACAGCCCTTCCTCACACCATCCAATCGCCAACGCCCACCTACTGCACCCACGGACTCCACAACCCGAAGCCTTCAAGGAGTACAGCCACTGCCATTAATAATGCCTGCTACCCCTGCTCTCACACCAAGTGGGAGGAACACAAGCCACAGTGATGCATTAACACATGCACTCACGGAAGCGGTGCAACAGCTAACGAGTATCACGGAAATGCTCCTGCAGCACTTAGCTCTCCAATCGAGGACAAGCCACGACCCCCCGGCTTCGCCCCGGGCCACTTCGGGCCCTATCCAACCAACCTCACAACCACTTCCGGAATCGGAATGTCAACACGAAACATCACTAATACAACCACAGCCGGCAACGTACGGGGCAGGAACGGGCCCGGCTCACCAACAAGCCGCGACCACCGCCGTTCGCAGACAATCCTAAGAAACTGTCAACTTCATATCAATAATATTTTAATCCTGTAAAAATCTACTGGGACATTTGTATGTATTTTTTGCAATTTTTAAAATATAGGGAATAGAATAGTTCTGATCTATGGCACGTTGATATAGCTAAAAACAGTAACTGTGTATTGTGTTACAGTGCCGAAATTCATACACATTTAATATATAATTTTTCATCGAGAGAGAAAATTTTAATCAGTCCTTTAACAAGTAAATGCTTGTTAATGATTACCGACTAATCGTGCACGACTAGAATAAACGTCTGCTAACCAGCTAACCTGACAATTGATTAGATTAACCTTGGGTTTGGTTGATGATTTAAAAACGTTGTAATTTCACTTGTTTTTACACATTATGTAGTATACCAAACAATTTAAGTAGTTGCATATACGGATTATATATCTAGTCTATTTCAACTCTCTGGTGTAAACCAAATTCTTTGGTGTAAACATTTATTAATCTTGGGGACTGATGGGCTGGGCTGACGCGCTAACTTCATAGGTATTCAGAGCTATTGCTAACTTCACATAATCAAGTCAACTTGACAGTGATTTGACGTTTCTGTTTTGACGTTTTTGACATATGGTTCTTTAAAGATTATAAATTATAATTGAGTGATTAATTTGATAAAGTAAATATACAAAATAAAAAAGTAGGTAAGATGAATTTGTTTCAAACTACTTTTTAAGTTGCTATTTTCTAATAGAAGTATGCCGAGAAGAGGTCGTGTAAAGAAAGAAGGGCCGGAATCTGGAGAAGATTCAGACGAATACAGAAAAAGAAGAGATAGAAATAATTTGGTATGTACACATAAACAATATTATAAAACAAAATAATTGTACTTTATTTATATTGATCTTGGTTGAAGAGACAAATGATTAATAATGGTACTAAAAACTAATAAACTGTCTATTCTATTGTTTCATTACAGGCGGTAAAACGCAGCAGAGTAAAATCGAAGCAAAAGACCCAGGAAACTGTAAACAGAGTCAACGAATTGCGAAATGAAAATACCGTATTAGAGGAAAAAGTAAAAACTCTTACGAAAGAACTTGGATTTTTAAAGGAGTTGTTTCTGGCACATGCTTCTAATAATGTCGATGCTTCAAAATTTGAGGGTGTTAATTTACAAAAACTTCTGGAAGACAACTCTTCAGCAGGCACAAGTAACGATAATAACCCCACATAACTTATTAAAAAATAGAAGTTATAAAGTTGTGAAGGTTTTTAATAGTCTGACTCGCTAGGTCTGCAGTGCAGTATAGCTCGGCTGAAGTGTAAGTTTATATATTATAAACTTGAGCTTCAAATAATTATAGACGATACTTAAGTGTCAAATTGTTAAAATATTTATATGTATATCCTTATATGGAGTATAAAATGAGGTGTATGGTGTCCATAAGGGCAAGGCTTGCAGCGTAGGATGGCACCATATACTTAAAGGCACTTGGTGGTGGTGCCACGAGTCTATAAAAAATTAAATTTATTTAAAAAACAGTTACAAACTTGAGCAAAAACGTTTTCGAATTTTTATTGTTTTCTTAGCGACAAGGACATCTCGAGTTTTAGGACTAAAAAAATAATTCCTATTTGGCGGAAATAGATTTTCTTTCAAAGTTTTTGTTAAATTTTTTAGAGGTACTGCAAGGCTAATCAGGATTCAAAATTTTGCAATTTCTTTTTAATTTAAAGAAAATCTTGTAGTATAGCTACTGGAGAGTTCATAGTCATACTTACACGTCGGCGCTCAAAAGGCTTAGGGCGTTTTGTGGATAACAACCTAAGTAGCATTTGTTCATTATTAAGTAAACGTGTAAAAAGGTTTTCATGTCATAGAGAATCTTTACTTTTAAATGTTTGATAATAAATTTAAGTTGTGGGATTGGCTAAGGATGACAGAACAATATTTGTGAGATAAGAAAAGATGTAATGATGCCGCAGCCCATTTTACAGATATTTTCATTACTCTGTTGCCAAGATTATAGTATAATATATATAATTAATACTGAAACCCTGAAAATGGTTTTCATAGCGGTTGATCTACAGTATGGGGACTGTTACCAGGTGTATAAGGGATATTCTATACACTTATGTACATGTGCATATGGGTTAGAATCAAGAGCTGATAATGCTGATATGAAATGGATGGTGGGGCATAGGCATGACAGCTGGTCGATCCACCACAATTAGTAATTTGAAGGAGCGGAAGGTGTAGGTGACTGGTCTTCAAATAAGGAATTTACGAATTACCACGTACCATCCTAAAGTATTAATTTGTTGAAATTAATTATGGTGATCAACAAATAACCAGAAGAAACTAAAAATATCTGCCCACAATTGACAATACGTAGTACAATTTAATTATTTGTATTTTCTCTTCTGTTAAATATGTAATTTAACAGGTTAATATGATTTTGAGTGCAATAATACTTAAATTTCGCAAGCCCAACGGACTCTAGTAAATAATAAATAAATCCATAACATCGACAATCACAACAGCACCAGCGTACAGCCCATTGAATCTGCCTCACCCCAATCACTTCAGTAGATAACATTCACACCCATATTGTACATGTACATAAGTATACAGGATTTCCTTATATGCCTAGTAGCAATCCTCATACTGTATGGTGAGCTGATGGTGTCGTTTTCAATATCAGTTGGTTTTTAAGGAGAACTTTCTTAAAGGTAGTTGTTAGAATAGGTGAAATACACAAATGGAAAACACAGACACAGAAGAAAATGTTTTTGTGCAACGGAATCAAAGTTGTCCCATCACATCCTAATTTCTTTCTAATCTCGTAAAAAAATAGATTACTTATTAGTCTAATTTTGAGCAACTTTTTTGAGGTTCTAGAAAATTGTTGTTTGATGAACTAACTAATCTGGTCATTGGATTCAGTTTCAGTGTCAAAATAATAAGAACCGGTTTTAGTCTGTTACACAAAAACTTTTTTCTATGTGGCTATGACATATATGTGCTGTTGGCTAGAGTTACCATCATGGATATAAAGTACTAATGTTGTCTGTAGCCTCTTTTACACTCTGGACCTTTTTCTATCTGAAATGTCAAACAAACAATAATACAACAATTGTAGGCAGAGGGACCTTGGTCAATAGCCTATTAAATCATTTATAGTTCAATAAAGCGTTTTTATTATTATTATTCCAATAATTGTTTACTTAGAAGACAAAAATCTATCTCATAAACCATAACAGTTACAAAGTCAACTAAATGAGACAAAAGTTTTATATTTTGAAGGCCAATGAAATGGGTTATCAAAATAAAATATTCCCATTGGTTTCGATAGTATACGGTAGCACTGTTATTATAAAAAATATTAAAAACCTTATATGAATATTTTGTTATTCATTAACTTTGCTATAGCCTACCATATTCAAATTTTTATTGACATTTCGTCTCTTCAGGGCCAACATCAACTTAATTTTTTTAAATATGGGCCAAGTTTTTTATTACGAATTTTTAAAGCTTTTAACATTGTAAATTCAAGAGTATGTCACACAATTTTACTACGTTTCGTCAAAAAATAATCATAGATTTTATTGCCTTCGCCCTTCACAAAATATTTTCTGTTAAGTTCGATTTATAAACTATTCCACTGCAGTTGCGGTTGCAGTTGGAGTTGCCGCAGCAGTATCAGTTGCAGTTCACGAAAATTCGTCATTTATAAACTCTTGCTGCTGTTGACGTCGAACGGGTTGAAAACTACAATTTCATTGGCTATCCGCTGGTAATTCCGCAGCGGTTGCCGTTCAAGATAAAAGTTGGTTATCTACCTGCGGAATATGAACTGCAACCGCAGCGGCAGCGGACTTTATAAATGGAAACATTCGTTTCGTATTCTTCATAAACACTACAGGTGCGGCAACTGCAACTGTAACCGCTGCGGCTAGTTTATAAATTCACCTTTAATGTAAGATGTGACTCATCATTTAAAATTTTCTTTTATGAACAATCAAACTCATTAAACAAAATGACTAGCCCGTACCTGCTGTTAACTCAATATTATTTTGCAGAGTGAGCATCAAATAAAGTCTATTTCAGCTCGCCAATTGTATTTCTTTAAACAATAAATAAGTTTATAAAAAACAATAAATTGATGACAATTAATAAATTTACAAAAATGCTCAAAATGTCCACCATTCTTCTGAATGCAAAGTCTTAGATGTCTATTTAGTAATTTTGGTATAATTTGGCTGAGAGCTGTAATTCACTGAAATCTGGGACCTGGTAGTATATTTTGTTTTTTTGCAAAGCCCCACACAAAATAATTTAAAGGATTTAAACATGGTGAACGAGGCGGCCACTTAAGGCACCCTAGAAGAAAAAGGTAAAATAATAAAAATAAGCTTTTAAGTGATGAGGCACACCTTATATTGCTTAAAATTGTATTTGTGACAGGCGAAAAGACAATAAAGTAAATGATGATTATATGCTAAGTTATAGCAAAGTTAATAAATAACAGAATATTAGTATCAAATTTTTTACCTCAACAAATTCTATAACCCATTTCATTGACCTTCAAAATACGAAAAATTTTATCCCATTTAATCGACTTAACAATACTCTTCAATATAAAAAGGAGCTACCCTCTATATTATGTATTTTGTGCTGAAATCTAAAAATTGTTATAAATTTTGAAAAAATTAATAATTTAAATAAAAACTCTTTGACTTTTGTACTTTTCACTTAATTTAATGGTTCAAATGTAAAAAATTCTTGAATGAATGATAGTAATTGCCTAAGTTTGACAAGGTATAGAGTTGTTACGTCTCTGGTGCAGGATCGGATGAACATGAATGGGAGCCTGTAGGCAAAATTGGGGTGGAGGCTTGCTCACGACCAGTGATTTTCCGAAAATCAACCTCCATAGCTTTCTAGAATTTGGGGTGTAAATCATGAGGACCTTTTTACTCACATAATGATTAATAACGTTTTTATATTTATAATTTTTGGTGATTGCAGTAAATAAAATTGCAATTGCAGTAAATAAATAAAATGGAGCAGGCTTGTGCTGATATATTACACATGGTCGATACAGTGGGAACTGCGTGCTTATCTGAGGGGCAGGAGTTTAATTCATCATTCCAAATTTTAAAAGAAATCAATCATTTTTTAAAATTTTTAATAAAATAAATTTTCAAGGCAATTTGGAGGGGGCCCCGAGGCAATGCCTCATTGCCTTGAAGTTAATCCGGTACTGCTCTGGAGCGTGACAAAAGCACTGTATGTTGGGTAACAATGTGTCTCAAATTGAAATGTGTGTAGCTTGTTTATTTTCATCATAACTCTTTATTCTATATTCTCTCTATATATAATTTATTTGAACAGACTTTGTGAGATTTATATGTTTTTTAAACATATTTATGAATAAAGACATGGTTTGTATTTGAATATGAATTACAAACTTGTCATATGCATGAGTGTAGTTTTGTACGATTGCAATCCCCATCCAATTTCAGATGTTCCAGCAAACAATATCCTGAAAGTGGGTGATAGGAGGAAATGTAATAAAGTAGAGCCTGTAAAAATTGTTCTCTTCCTGTGATGTATAATATTTTATTTGCTATTCATTTGTACATATATATTTTTTTTAATAAAATGTAATCAAACCCTAACAGTTTCAACAAGCACGACTCTGCAGTGACAGAAATGTCAAAGACCTAACATTGATATCTAGTAGCTCCAAATATGCAAACGAACAAGCTATTTTATGTGATGTTATGACATGTCACACTATTACAACAATTCAAGTATTGTCAAATTTTTATATAAAAAATAACTTTTGCAAGTACCCACTATTTTTGCAAAGCTTATCATTATTAAATTGTACTGATATGAATGTGCCAGAAGCTTATTAGTGGAGTGTGAGTCGGAAAAAAGTCGAAAATTGTAAATATTTTGCTATGCAATGAGAGTACCTCCCTCCCTCTTTTTCGAGGATGCTGAACACGATGGTGCTGGTAGAATTTCTCTTTGGAGTTGCGCAACCCCCCCCAAACGGCCAAAAACCACCTTTAAAAGGGGTTAAAAAACGTTTATCACATCTCTTCCACAGGTGAAACTTAGCGTACCCCCCCTTTTTGAGGATGCTGAACACGGTGGTGATGCTGAATGTTTCTTCCCACCCCTCCAACCTCTCTACCGGCTAATAAACACTCCTGAAAGGAATGAAAATCTATTTTTTTTATATATCACCGGCAAAATGCGTATAACGCCTGTTTTCGAGGATGCTGAACACGGTGGTGATGCTGAATGTTAGCCCCTACAACCCCTCTAACATCTAATAAATACTCCCGAAAGGGGTGAAAATCTTTGTTGTAAAATATCAGCGGCTAAATTCATGTACTGTCCTCTTCGAAGAATATCAACCATGTAATTCTACTTGTAAGAGACAGGTTAAATTAATGTAGATAAGGTATGAATGAAAAAAAATGTACTGAAAGCATGTGTTTTGTCTTTATGTATACATTTATTATTTTTCATGTAAGGAAAGCGACTATAACAATTTAGTTAAGCTTATTTGTATGCGTCAATATAAATTTTTTGTAATAAAATAAATTGTATGTATCAATGATTTAATAGCCGACTCAGTGGCTCAATGCTTGCGTGTTGGGCTTGCAGCCATGGAGTCTCGGGTTCGAATCCTGGTTAGGGCATGGATGTTTAGTGGTGTTTTTCATATATTACCGAGTTGGTAGCAGTGGACTAGACGAGGTTGTGTGAAAGACAATACGTCTAGTCGCTGTACCACACCTGAGTTCTAGTCTCAGCTGCGACAGATGTTAATATTGTAGGGAATGTTCGTTGTATAATTGTCTATGTGTATGTGTATACAACTCTGCAATTGGGAACATCGTTACTGTAGAGTGGTGATTAATAAATTAAAAAAATAAATAAATACATATACCTGTTTTTATAAGTACTCGATTATGTTTTTCAACTAAAGGGTAATGAAAGACTATTATAATCACGAAGAGAATGATTATTTTTCCTGTGCTGAGCAGCCTCGAGAACGGGCGGTATATACATTTTGCCGATGATATATAAAAAAAATTATTTTCACTTCTTTTGGGGGTGTTCGTTAGCCGTTAGACCGGTTGGAGAGGGTTAGAAGAAATATTGACCATCACCGCTGTGCTCAGCATCCTTGAAAACAAGCGTTACATACATTTTGCCGGTGATATAATAAACACCACAGAAATTAGACAACCCCCAATTCCAGAAGCCAGGGGCTTGTGCGGAAGGGAGTTACACATTGAAAAAACGCGGACAAACAACCATTTCATCCGACAGTGCCGGAGCCAGGATTCGAACCCGGTGGTGCGATGTCCGTGTGATTAATAGCGATTGCCACCTCGTGCCTTAACCCACTCGGCTATCGTCCAGACCAATAATAAACAACGATTTTCACCCCTTTCGGGGGCGTTTATTAGGCGTTAGACGAGGTCGGAAGAAACATTCAGCATTCTCGAAAATGGGGGTATGCTAAGTTTCATTGGTGGAAAAGATGTGATAAGCGTTTAAACCCTTCGAAGGTGGTTTTTGGCCATTTGGGGGGTTACGTACTCCAAAGAGAAATTCTACCAGCACCATCGTGTTCAGTATCCTCGAAAGTGGGGGAGGGATGTACTCTCTTTGCATAGCAAAATATTTACAAGTTCACTCACACGCTCCACTATATTTTAGATGAAAAAACATACTTTTCTAATGTCAATGCTACTAACTTGTAAAATTGAGAGTTGCCAGTGTAAAATTGTTACATTGGCGCTAGCCAGTTAAAAGTTATTTTCAATGTTTGTATAGTGTGTTGATAAATATCGTTTTACAAGTGAATAACAAATAAAATGTTTTAACTCTAATGGTTAATGTTAATGACATTAATGTCAAAAATGGAAAATGTTAATTGTTAATCGGTGTTCAATGGTAAGAAGCACGTCAATCGTTTTGCTCAAAGTGTGTTTATCACAAGTTAACATGGAATATGGAAAGTCATTATAATATTCTAAAACACTGACTGATATTAGGTGATGCTGTGAATTGCAATGAAACACAAAGTCACAAGTATTTAACATCTTGAAGTGCTTTATAACTCAACTTTAAATTATCTTAATAATTGCTCAGCTATTTATTCAAAATATATAAACTTGATTGACGATTCAGATAGATAAGGAGACTATTTCTTAGTATGACAATTTAAATACATACGTTAACAAATTTATAAAACATTTGCCACTATATATTATGAAAAATAGTAGGTGACTTCACTTAATGTCTCGATTGAAACTTTTAAATAAACTGTGTAGTGGCTAAGCAAAGAATAATTGTAAATGTTGCTTTAGCTTCGGCAAGCTTTTTTTAGTTTTTAATTCTAAATGTGATAATTTATTAAAGTTTTATTGTTATATTTAAATGATCTATATATAAATATGGGGTGTAATTTATCTGTGCCACCAAAATAATCGTTTTGTGCATCATGGAAAAGGAATTTGTCTAATTAAATTTTCAAGAAAGGGACGAAAGATACTAAGGATGTACCGAAGTGTCGATTCAGCTTTCCTATATGGCCTGGACTATTTTTTAGGTATTTGTCTCGAGCATAACAAAAATTTTTTTTTCTAATTTTGACATATAAAGTGACACTTTTTAAAACTGATTGACATTATGAAACGTCTTACTTTTTGTAACTAGTTGCATAAAGTAAAATTTTATGCAATTGGTGACGAAAAATGTATTTCAAAATTAGTGACAAAAAGAATTATTCTATTTATTAAACTGTTATAATACAAGTTAAAAACATAAATTATAAATTAATTAATTATTATAAATATTGATAACACAATTATTGCAATTATTCAAATTAATTCCCGACGACATATTTTTTTCATTGCTCGAACTTGCTGTTATTTGGGAAGTGGCGCACATTGCTTTAGATGTTTCACCAAATATTTCTTGTGCTATAAGTTTCTTATTATTCATAGAATTTTCGAGATATCCCTCCGCAACAGAGCTAGATTTCCAACCTCCGTGCCTCTTTAATTTTAAAATATCAGCGCCACTGTCTGCTAGAAAAGTGGCAGAGCTTCTTCTAAAGCAGTGGCCAGTATATAGAACAGGGTTTGAAAGACGAAGAAATTGTGCAATAACTTTTGGCAGACTGCTAAATGTGTTAATTCCAACAGGATTTCTGGTACATTTTCCATTCGCATATTTTACAAAAAATCTGTTGTGTTTAAGAACCTGGGGACGCAACTTAATATATTTTCTTAATATTTCAACAAGATTCGTATTTTCAATGTCTCCAGTGGTAATTGCAAACTGCCGTATAACTTTTGTTTTTGAAGGTCGGATATCAACATGAAAATAGCTTCCTTCGTCTATAACATTTTCAACTGGAAGAAATGTTAATTCTGCTTTTCTGCATGCTCCTGCCATTCCAATTATCATTGCAACCTTAGCCATTAAGTATTCTTTGTCATCAGCTTCCACTAAAAATTTGGCAAAATCTTCTTTAATAAAAACTTTTGACTTTTTAGCACTGTACCCGTCCGCTTGACTTTTAATATATGCTACCAAATTTGTATATTTTTTAATATCAATATTCCTTTTCAGATTTAGTTCAGACCTTAACATTGAGTAAAGTGTCCATAATGTGGAAACTTTTAGATCTTTCTTACCCTCAAAATATGCAAGTAAAACTTTCTCATTAACATGTTTAATTTTCTTCTCATCACACCACGTAACAAATTTTTCGTATGCCAAATCATAAACTGCCTTTGACTTTTTGGGAATTACTGATAATAGAGCATTACCTGCTGCCTCTTCAATATCGCTTGGTAGCTCTTCAGAACTTGAATTACTCATTTTTAAAAAATAAAACTAAAAATATATCAATCTCACTAAAAACCTTCCGTCTAGACTTTTTTACAAAATGTCAAACTGACAACTAACATGAAGTAACAGCAACAAACTAAATTTATGTTTTCCAAATTTTTATCAATTATATTAAATTTAATTTTTTTATTACTTTCTTCAAAATTAGAAAAAATCTTGTATGCAATACGTTACGAAATGAAATTTTGTGTAACTTGTGACGCGTTACACAAAATTAGGCATTTCGTAACTGATGGCATAAATAGCTATTGTTAAACTCACAAATTAGCTTCCCACTGTTAAAAAATCAATTTCATTTAGTGCTTGGACCTGAAACAAGTTAAGGTGAACTGACTAAATCACTAAATATTCAAAATGGACAATCGTTTATGTGTCTCATAAGTATTTATTTCTAAAATCGACCGTTTGTTCAAATAAATAATTTTTATATTATTTTTCTACTTATTTAGAAACATATTTTTATTTGTTTTTCGAGACGTTCATTTTCAAGATTTCCTCAGGAAGCTTCGTGCTTCAACGAAATTTTAGAATAAATATTTGGTATTTGGCTATACAGAAAATATCCGCTTCGGCGCATCTCTAAAAATAGTCCCTATCATTAAAAACAAGTTAATAAAGAATTTTACTATATCAATGTGTGCTTTAACAAAATACATTATTAGATCAAAAACAACATTATTTTCCATGCTCTCTTTATAAAGATCTGAAACTCCTTTACAAAATAAATTCGGGTAAAAGTTGTAATAAGGTATTCTACTTATTTTCTAAGGGGGAATCATGTCTTGAAATTTGGCTTCAATATTTAAAGACACCCTGTATACATATATGCTAATATAGTAGGTTAAGATTTGAATGTTATTAAAGTTTGCACTATAAATTTAAAATTTCAGGAGTAAACAAGAAGTGTTCCCAACATTAAATGTTGAATAAATTCTGATATACCTTTTCAGTTTTCTGTGATCCAATACTTTTCGAATCTATCAATACTACTCTATTGCCATGTTAGTTCAATAAAGGGCACTTTTAATTATCCATTCATACTCCATGGCTGATTTTTTTACCAGAAATTAGTTTTAAGATGTACATCAAACATCTGTAGTCAAAAAGTAGAAATTGAATTGCAGGGGTTGCAAAAAAATTAATTAAGAGTTGAAACCGCGATATGTCAAGAACGAAAAAATTCTCGAAATTAGAGAAAAAAATTCTATGTAAAAAATTACTTTTTTTTTCTACAAGTGATCGGGGAGCCGTGAGATTCGATTCAAGTTTTTCAACGATTTAAACAGTCAAATACACCATGACGTGTATCCCCTCTCCTTGCCACCAAAGAGAGAAGCATCATGACGTTTGTCGTTCTCACTGTATACGCTTCTCTTTCTGGCGGCAAGTAGCGGTATATTTGACTGTTTAAATCGTTGAAAAACTTGAATAGAACTTGTAGAAAAAATAAAATAATTTTTTACACAACTTTTTTCTCTACAACTTTTTTGTCTAAAATTTTTTTCGAAAATGTTTCCGTTCCAGACATATCATGGTTTCAACCCTTAATTAATTCTTTTACAACCCCTGCAATTCCATTTCTACTTTTTGACTATAGATGCTTGATATACATCTTTAAACTAATTCATGGTCAAAAATTCAGCCATGGAGTACGAATGGACAATTAAAAGTCCCCTTTATTGGATTATGTCTCCTAGTAGATCATCACTTTAATTAAGTATAGAACTGTGCTTGCAAGGTATAGAAAAAATGTTTCGCTAAACCGAACAAAATCGAGTAATTGCAAAAGAAAAGATTTTGGTACTTGAGAGTTGACAGTTAAAGGGAGATTTAAACCATTTTTGCGATTTAAATAATTTTTTTATGTTCATCATTGAATGTATCGCAATTTCGACACAAAAAGTACCTTAAAAAAACACATTGCACATCTCGTATGATGACAATCTCAAAAGCAATTAATAAACATATCAAGAGTAAAATTAAGACGAGTACATCATAAGGAGTTAAAATTGAGTATAAAACTTTCCATTTTTAAATTGAAGTAACAAAAGTTAACGTGGCTCTAATGTAGATATATAGATGATACAATATGAGCTAGTTCAGTTAGTTCGATATTTTTTGAAACAAATTTAAAATATGTCTTAAATCAAAAATATTTATAATGTCTTGGTAATAGTTTAACTTATAATTTCTCAGTTTTTTAAATGCAATTAATATTGTTTTTCAAAATTGTCCGATGTATATAGTAGCCAGTGAAAATACAAATGGCAGGATGTTGAGCGATATTAGGCATTTGTAATAACAAACATATCCCAGTAAAAAACTTCACTTTTTATATTGAACAGTATTGCTATCTCACAAGCCATAACAGTTACAAAGTCGGTTGAACGAGATAAAAGTATACACTAGGATAAACTTCGCTCCGTATATCTTGTTAATTGTATATACGCATTAACTCAATAATAATAATAATAAATAAATAAATAAACACCACAGAAATTAGACAACCCCCAATTCCAGAAGCCACAGGCTTGTGCGGAAGGGAGTTACACATTGGAAAAACGCGGACATACAACCATTTCCTCTGACAGTGTCAGAGCCGGGATTCGAACCCGGTGGCGCGATACCCATGTGATTAATCGCGATTACCGCCGCGCGCCTTAACCCACGCGGCTATCGCCGACGTTTATTATATATCTCTGGAACCAATAGGATTATTTTCAATTTCTATGACCCATTTCATTGGCCTTCAAAACACGAAACTTTTTTCCCATTTAACAGACTTTGTAACTGTTGTGGGTTGCATGATAGCACTACTGTCAATACAAAAATTAGCCACTCTATATAGTAGAGTGTTCTCCATTCAGAAAGTTTAATAGCTAGTAATTCTACTAATTTTACATATTTGAGGTACAAACGTGTATTATAAAGATAAATGGAAGCTCCTTTACTAATTTTATCAAATGATAAGAAACTTTAAGACATTTATTTGCAAAAAATAAAACTGTAGCAATTGCTAGGCACAAATATTAATATAATTTTGAATGGTATATTTTTTAAAGCATAATTACAAAAGTTGTGTGTATAAAAAATTGCTGTCGTGCCACTATTTTAAATTTAAAGTGCATAAATAATTTTGGAATTATAGAAGTTATGTACAAACTATTGTGGTAGTACTTGTAAGATATATAATATAAATTTCAATTGTTAATTTTAATTATCTGTGTAATGTAATGTGTTATTATAAAATATATTTTTATACACCTTTTGGATATTTAATTCGTACCTCATAAACATTGTCATTTGTAGTATGAAAATTTGAATTTGAGAATATATAAATAGGATTTGCAATTATTTTTAGATACTTTCTCTTTAAAATTATTATAAACTAGAGATGCGAATAACCTCTCATGGCCCCTGCCCAGAAAAGAATAAGTACCTTCAGCTCCTATATTTTTCCCTATTGTTAAAATTTTATTGGGTCGCATTTTCGCCCGTTCCTTATTGGGAACTGAACCAAATTTCAACTCACTAAACAAGCCAAGCGAAAAAATTAAAATTCTAAATAGTCGAGGTGAGGAGTCGGAAGGGGTACCTTTTTCGTGCCAGAGCGCCAATCTACATACTCCCCGTTTTCGAGGTCCCTGAACATGGTGGTGGGGGTCCCACAATTTTTTTTCTCGGCAACCACTTCAAATTGGCCAAAAACCACCCCCAAAGTGCCCTTTTCCGTGAACCCGTTTAGTTTTTCGACTAACTGTTATTCCCTCGAGTAGAACGAAATGTCCCTCGAGGGAAAATAAACAGGTTCACGGAAAAGGGCACTTTGGGGGGGTGGTTTTTGGCCAATTTGAGAGGGTTGCCGAGGAAAAAAAATTGCGGGACCCTCACCATCCTGTTCAGCGACCTCGAAAACGGGGGGGGGCACTAGATTGGCGCTCTGGCAAAAAAAAGCAGAAACTCCTGGGGTGTCTGTTGGTGAAATAAATAAAGGGCCAAGAACTGTGCAAGATATGCAAAAACAAGGCAGGCAAAATGTTATAATGTAGCATATGAATTTTTCATTAAAGCATATTAGCTGTAAAGTCCTTCGACCATTTAAATCAGGATTACAAATTTAATGGACACTGTATGGTTAAATAAAAAATAATAATAGCTCGACTTCTGCGTATCTTGATCAAGTTTTTTGTTTTAAATTGTAAGCCTACTTTCCTCCACTCAAAAATTATGCATCAATATTCACTTAATAATTTTTATTTTAGAATATTTATGTTGATGCTTACAAAAAGTAAAATCACACTTCATTTTGGAATATAGATGGTGTTTCAATAAAAATTAATGCAGGCTTTTAGTTGACCTTCCCAGAAAACTGAAGGAGAAAATGCGTAGAAAATTTCATTCCGATATGACGAGGTCATAGAAACTTTAGCGTACAGGCGCCGTTATTTGTATAAAAAGTGTTGAAGCAATAAATTGAAACATCATGTTCTCCAAAATAAACGTTTATTATTTCTTAAATTTTTCACAACATCACCATATTTTTTTAATGCATTTCTTCGAACAATTCGATATGAAATTAAACTATGTGTCAATCATGTGAAAGGAAATTCAATGAAAAACTAAAAGTACAAAAATATAAATTATATCAGAATTCCATAAGTCCTAGATCATCTGTCGATAAAAGAATAATTTCATTCCAAAAATTCTCCCATTTTTTCACTTTTAATTAGTAACAATCTTAAATAAAAAAATCAAACTTTTAAATTGTTTTTAATATACTGAAATATTTGATGTAAATATTCCCTGTTATCATTTTCCTCAACACAATCTAATTCCAAAGATACATTTGATTCTTCTATTCTAATCGCTATCATAAATTTAAAGAAAACTGTTGCCGCAGTGCTGCCCTCTGTTGAAATTTTTAATTTTTTCATAAAAGTACCATCAAAGGATTCATTGTGTGTTCGTTTACCTGGTGATTTTGCATTATCATCGTTACTATCGGAAATCATTAAATCCTCAGAATGTTCTATTTTTGTACCTTCATTACTTTCTGAAGAAGAATTTAGTTCACAATTAGTACACTCCTCTTCATTATTCTTATTTTTTTCCCTTCTCTTTCTTCTCTGGTTACACCAAGTGTTGGAAAAAGCAGTAATAAAATAACGAGGAACTTTCTTATTTCTTGTGACGTCTTCTATGACCATTTGAAGTTCATTAAACATTTTCAATAGTTTGTCGCTTATAAAATTTACAGAAAAACCATTATTATTAGCTAAGGGTAATGCAACTACTAGTGGTTGTTTTGTTTTAGTACTTTTAGATATTTTTTTAATAGACTCGGGAACTTTCTTTAAATCAAAATTTTCACAAAATGTCCAGGCCAATCCCCACCTAGTCGTGTTTCCTTGGCAAAAATAAGTTTCTTTAAAACTTGCTACATTTACTTCTCTTAATGATTTTTTCAGCGGTGGTAAACTATTCTTATGTCCGATCATTGAAGAATATATTTTGATGTTTTTATTTAAATTTTTACTTTCGTTTATTAATTTAGATATGAATTCAACTTCTCCTCCTTTTGAAACAACCTCGTTAACGCTAGCACTAAAAGCGTTTTTTGGATGAGGTCTATTCGATTTTCTTGATTTGAAAAATGGATGTAACTCTTGAGTACTTGAGAAAAATGGGGGGTTACACATACAAAAATCACATGTTTCATTGACTATACCTTCTAATAAATTCTCCCCGTTCACTTCAACAACTTTTATTAATTCTTGCAAATGGTTCTTTTCTACATTATTTTTGGCACATATCACACTTTCTTTATCTTTTTCTGTGGCAATCATTGACCATTTATTTTTTTTAGCAGCCAATAACGGATAAATACAAGATGCTCCTGTACCAATATCGATACCTTTAATACAGTCAGATTGCCCAGTAAGGCTCAGTAAATCTTCAATCCACAAAATATAATTTAAACGTAATGGAATAGTTGGTATAAGTTTATTTAGAGGCATTTCTACGTCTAGCCCAAAATCTTTCTTTAGCAAAATACAGGATAAAGCGCGGAGAGAATTGAGGTCCTTAAAGTCTAATGTAATTTTTCCTGTAATATCCTGTTTTACAAATGGTCTGAATTCTGGAAATTCGAGAGCTAATTCTTTAAAATTCGGAGGCGTTTTGTATATGTTTCGGGGATGCATATATTTGTTCACAGCCATTATTTATTGTTTTCATAAACCTAATTATAATTGCCACCACTATGGTATTCTTTACTTAAAAAACTACATGAAAAAATGTGTGTATTTAAGTCGTAGAATCAAACAAGTTCATGTTTTAGGTTAGTTTTAGTGTTACAGTGTTACCAATCAGTACCAATATTATAACGTTTTAGCTTTAAATTTAGGTATTTTATAACACTGTGTCTACTTCCACGCTAACATGAACAAATTTCGCATTTTAACTTCTACGCCTGTGTTATATTCATATGGGCGTGTAACCTCGAATTTTCGCATCGTGAAAGTGAAACCTAATTTACAGTAGTTGTTATTGAACAGAATTATAAAAATGACGAGGATTAAGGAAATTTATGAAATTCAGAAGTTATTCGTAAAAATTTAAGGGGATACGCACCCTTAAAATTGAAGTCGATACCACAAAAAAATATATAATAAAAGTCTAACAGAACGGCCGCAAAAAATTATTAAAATTATGGTGTTATAAACACTATTTACTTGGACGACTGCAATCAACAGTGTGGCACCACTTTTTATACGATTTTATTAAAGTATAATCGACCAAATAAATACCAGTGGCGTACTAGTACATATTTTTAAATGATATTGAAAGTTGATTTTTTCATTTTCGCTTTGCGCTATCGTATTTGTGTGGGTCCGTTGTACATCCCCTTAATTTTTTACTGAATCACCCTGTATATGTTAATGTTCTTTAGACACTTTTCACGTAACTTGAGTCATATAATGAATGGACCATTTTAGTTGTGTTCTGGGGGAATTCAGCTACAATTACTTTACTACTCAACCAGACCGACGAAATGAGATGCCGGTTACCCATTCAAGTGCTCAGACTTGACCAACGCTGCTTAACTTCGTTGATCGAGGTCTCGGAACTTAAACCAATGACCGTATCTCACTTCACAAAGACTAATTAATAGCGTCCGAATGTATGCAATCACACATTACAGCGAGTAACAAATGTATACTGCGGTGGAAACTTAACCTTATGACACATGTAATTCAGGTCGAATTTGGAACTATGAAAATACAGCTCAACATTTTATTGAAATGCGAACTTGCTCAAAATATTTAAATATTTCTACGTGTACGTACTACTTGATGTTCTGAACACATGTAGAATTCATTATATGTGAGTGAAATCCTTTAACGCGGACGACCGTTTATGCGATTTAATTTTGATCCTTATGCACATAAAGTTCACAATAATACATAACGAGCTATGACTCAATGTCTTAACAAGATTGCCTAAGTTTAGGGGTTTTATACCTCATATTAAAATGGCCCATTACAACCAGCAGGTTACGGAGCCATATGAGAATTACGATTGTCGCCGACGACAGACGCTTAAACCAATGTGAATCAAGAATTTCGGTGACGTATTCGAAATTTTTTATTAGCATTTACTCAAACGGTTTGTCGCCGCGAGCAGTCATAGTTCTCAGAAGGCAGCCTTCGAATTAACGATTAGAACACGTCATAACAAATAATAGACACTTAAAGCACCAACAAGAATGTAGACGTAAACTTATAAAATGACAGATACGCACGCGCAATAGCGAATTGTACGTTTGTACTGTCGTGAGCAGAAAAAAATAGGACAACTTTTTTTTTCTAATGTAAATCTGTCTCTATTTGAATATGTAATGAGTAGCTGAAATAAAATAGATTTCACTTTTAATTTATTTTTTATTTTAATGCTGTAGTTATTGCTTTAGTAAATGACGGATGGTTAATGAGACAAATTGCATTGCGTTATAACATTAACAAAAATTTGGTGTGTAACATTTTAAGAAAGTGGAGAATAAATTGTACGATTAGTAGAAA
Organism: Leptura quadrifasciata; assembly: GCA_963675555.1. Classification (NCBI taxonomy): domain Eukaryota; kingdom Metazoa; phylum Arthropoda; class Insecta; order Coleoptera; family Cerambycidae; genus Leptura; species Leptura quadrifasciata. Next base: position 108,650,761 of record OY776674.1, on the reverse strand, counting down.
TCCTGGATCAAAGGACAAAGGATATCCTACTTAACAAGAAACTAGCTATTAATATTTCGTAATTGTACCATTTCTATTTATAACCTATAAGTCTGTTTGGCATAGAATTAAATCACCTTATACAATAATCATTATAGTAATAATATTTTCCCATGCATTATTTGCTATTTCCAGTAATTCGTCGGCATTCCGTGGTCTCACATTCCGTTTTTGGATACTTCTTACGAGTAGTCCCCATACTTTTTCCACAGGGTTAAGATCTGGACTATGACTGGGCCAGTTAAGAACATTGATGTTGCTATCTTGAAATCAGTTAGTTACGGTTGAGCAGTATGAATGGAACAATTGTCCTGTTGAAATATGAACTCATTATTAGGAATTAATTATGGCACAGAAGAGAGCATAATATTGTCTAAAATCCTAATATACGTTCCACTATTAAATCGTTCCTCAATATGCCACAAAACATCAGCACCACGTGCCGATATCCAAACCCACATATTGACTGAAAATCTACCACTTTTATCATTGTTAGATATATATTTCTCATTGAATCGAGTATTCGGAGGGCGGTAAACACGAATTCGACCGCTGTGTGTTGACTGGAAAGTTTTTCGTCTGAAAAGATTACATTGTTCCAAAAATTTACGTCATGCGCTAAACATTCAAGCGCAAATCCTACTCGAACTTCTTTATGTTCAGCTTTAAGTAAGTATTTCTGTGCTGCTGCATGACAGCGTAGCTCCGATTCTCGCCGGTGACCAGTACTACTCGATCCAGGAAAATTCGTTTCTTCAGCAGCCTGAATAACTGAGTAAAATGGACTTTCTACTAAAGCATTTATCAATTGCAAATCTTGTTGTTGAGTTGATATCCTTCGTCGCCCTGATCCAGGATTTCTACTAATCGTACCGTTTATTCTCCACTTTCTTAAAATGTTACACATTCAATTTTTGTCAATATTATAACGCAGTGCAATTTGTCTCATTGACCATCCATCTTCTGCTTTAGCAATAACTCCAAATTGAACTAAATCGCATTATATGAGGCATTTTAGTTTTTTGCACACTTGCAATAAATTATGACAACTAACTGACAATGGCACAAAAATTAACGTTAGATGTACACAACTAGATTTTAGCAAAATACCGTTATAAGGCTTGTCCTATTTTTTTTGCTCACGACCGTACATGTGCCTGTTTGTATAAACTTGCGTGTTCGTACGTATACCTAAAACGTACCTATCGTATAGAGTCGAGTAATGGCGATGGGACCCCCGATTGCACCCGATTATACTACAGCATGCTGTGATTATACATTGAAACTGTTAACACCACATTCTCATAATCACCATTGATTTTTCTTATTTTAGGTCTATTTACAAAACTATGCAACATAAATAAAACAAAGACACCAATGAGAAGTGTTGGGTTAAGCGGTTATGTTTATAAGATTCGTTGAAATTTAGATCAGTCAATGACTTCATGAGTTCAGTAGATACGTTACGTTTCAAACTGCTTTATCTCAATTTAAGTCCATATACCGTAACATGGATATACGCGTATTTCTGCGTTTACTCTAAAGAGTTACGTATACGGTGCTGGTGTTGCTTTAAGTGTAGTCGCGTGGAAAGTTAGATGCGTGCAATTCGTTCACGTTAGCGAGAATGTAGACACGGGGATTTTATAAAGCAATTTTTCGGGATAATTTACAATCACACCGATGTCAAAGAATCCAAACTCCAAATAAGTCTAATAAGTATTTTTTTTAATTTTTGACCAAACAAAAAAATTGAGTTAGATTACTGAGTGTGCGACTCCTTATCTTAACGAATCTCTCCCCACGCCAGTGATATTAGTAAGAGCCCCCCATTTGTTACTATTGTTGTGCCTGTTTATCCTGTGACACTATCTGTTGTTATTTTGTTAATAAATTATATATGTTTTAAACCAGGCGCGGATCCAGGGAGGGGCCATGCCCCCCCCTCTAAATCGCAAAAGAATAAAAAAACAACATTAATATGACCGATTTTTCCGGCGCCCGGCGTCACACATATGGTTTTAAACGACTAATCGGGTGTCCTAAAAAATTGTTTATTTACGTCGTGATAGACAAAAACCTCATAAGCTCATATACAATAAACAGAGAACGCAATTGATATCTTGTACTCTTTCAGCCCTTAAAAATAAAAGAAAAGCTGCCTCGGAATGTTTCAATGCTATATTGACGGAAACTCAATATATATTGAAATAACTTGATGGCTAACTCTACCTAGACTTACCAACAAAATGAGAAATCGTCCCAACCCTAACTTATTCTCAAATTCTTCTGATGATTATTACTGAATTTCCCTATTCATCCCACTGCTGGATTATGTTATAAATGATCTGAAAAGCAGTGGAAACACTCAATCTATTTAGCTTAAATATTTGTTTGCCAACAAAAGCAATGAAAGCAACTGAAACTGAAATTATGACAGTTGGGAAGATGCTGACTGATATGTACATAGTTATTTTTGGAAAAGAAGATCCAAAAATAGTTTTGGACAAACTTAAAGGAGAATTTGATGTTTGGAAATTGAAATGGAGCGGTTACTCAAATTCTGTAAATAAAGACTTACCTGCTGACGATTTGGAAACTTTACAACTGTGCGATAAAGCCGTATTCCGCGTCTTTTGTAAATTTTTAAAAATTATTTGTATCTACTCTACCTATAGCGCTGCTAGTTCAGAAAGGAGTTTTTCGACTGTAAGACGATTAAAAATGCGGATTAAATCTAGAATATCTAAAGATCGTTTAAACGATTGGCTTTGATACACATTCATCGAGCATTTGATGACATTGAAATTACCAATGCAATTGAACGATTTGCAAACAAAAAGATGCGGAGAATAGAATACCTATTGAAATTAATTTGCAATAACACCTATAATTATAATCTATATTTTTGTTTCTTTAGTATCATGTTTTGTGTAGGTATGGTACTATATGGCCATTTTTTAAATAAGAACAAATTATATTTTTAATGCAGTCAAAATAAAATTTGGAGTGGAACTTTTTCCATAAGCAATCTCCTATCTTATTAGGAAGATGCTAAGGAGTACCCACAAAATTTTTGTACTTCAAAGGCCCTGTGCTTCAATTGTTATTAACTATTTAATTTTTTTAACCGCGTTTTTCAACTTAAAAATGTGAATAATTCGAGATATGTAGGTCCGATTGGAAAAAAAAACAGAATCTTTGTAATTAAATTTCCTACAAATCTAGGTTCAATGTAGGTCTTATAAGCGCAACCATAACCTCCAAAAGTGAAAAAACTGGCGAAAAATCATTTTTTTTTCATTTTGCTGCCCAGAGCCGCTGGGTGAACCGATCAACTTCAAACTTTCTACCTAATCCTACCTACCAATCTACCTTTTGCTCTAACAAAAATACCCTGAAAATTTTCTGCAAAAATATTAAACCCAGTGTGGGCAATTGAATTTGTTATTTAAAATTTGAATTGACCGCCATTTTATACCATTAAGTCGAAGACGGATCATTTTTTTTTATCAGAACAAAGAAAATTTTACTTAATACCTTTATTTTAATAAACAAAGAGTTTATTTTGGTCAAAATTTTTTTCAAAATGGCCGATAAAAAAATCATTTTTTTAAATTGGGTTTTAAAAGAATGCAAAAAATGGTCAACATCGGTTTAACATTTTTTTACGGCATCAAAAAGCTGGCGTCGAGACGAAGTTTATTTTATGAAACATGATAAAAATACATGTTATTCTTCCTAAAAATTGTTTTAATAAGGTATTTGTTCCATTTCTAGCATCTTCTATTTGTATGTTTCTCTCAATATTTTGTATGCGCCAGCCCCCCCCCCCCCCTTAATTTGGGTTTGGATCCGCGCCTGCTTTAAACTCTCCCTCTCTCACAAGCCAAGTGGCCGTCAGTTATGGGTTCTCGAAGTAAAAGTGATACTTTTGTGACGAGTGTCCGTGTAGGTTTGCCTGCATGACGAACGAAATGATTCCGGCAATTACAGAGAAGTCACAAAAGTGACTTTTACTCTGAATAAGACATGTTATTTTTTCTTCAAACGTCGATTAGATGCTAAAAAATTTAGCTGTGCGTTGCCATTAGCGACGGAAGTAAAAGTCCGCTCGAGCGGAAGAAAAAGTACTTTTACTTCCGTTGCTAATGGCAACGCATAGCCGCCTGAAATGTCAAACTTTATTGTCATGAAATAAGTAAGAAATGTCATGATTTTCTGACGTTTAAAGAAAATTTTTTTATCTTTATTTTTTTTATAGCTAATCTACCTTTGAATAAAAAATAACATTTACTTAATAATGTCTAATAATAATGTCTTATAATAAAACAATATACTATTATTTGTTATTCACTTTAAAACGATATTTATCAAGACAGTATACAAATATCGAAAATCACTGTGGCTAGTCAGTTTAAAAATTTTACACTGGCAGCTGTCAATTTTACAAGTCGGAGCAGAGCTACTATAGATGTTAATGTTTGATATTTGACATTTTTCTGTCACTGAAAAGCTATGCTTGTTGAAACTGTTAAGATTACAACAGATATGTACAAATGAATAACAAATAAAATATAAATCACAAGCAAGGTAACAATTTTTACGAACTCTAGGAGGTGACAGGCTTACCAGCCATTTCCTCCCTATCACCAGTGAAAACTGTTGTACCTTGCTTGTAATATGAAAAAATGCTATATTTTTATGGACACCACCAGAATTCTATTATGCATCTTTTTTAGCAAGACATATATTTCAATATAGAATTTTGTTTTGCGTAGAATCCTTTCTATACTGAAGGTTAAAACATTCTAATGTATTAGTTAAAATGTCGTAGGTAGGTACTGTGGATTAATTGTTTTCACATTAATGTGTAAAAACTTTATTATTAAATAATAATTTGTTGACATTTGCGAATAAACGTAGCGTATTTATTTAACAGATTCATTTGTTCATTAAACTGTTCTAATGCCTTTAATTAAGTGTAATTTTAAATTTAAGACCAAGGTAAAAGAATCCATTAAATTAAATTACTTACCATGATAAAATAAAAATTATAAGTAGATTTTTTTACATAAACAAATTGTGAACGAAGTTTTAATATTATACTTTTACTTTTACTAACATTAATAAATAACACTCGTCTAAAATATTGAAATCAATATATTTTGCACATCTTGACTAAACCGTCAAGATCAGAAAATATATTGACATGTAATTTTAAAAATTTGTCTGTTGATGCCTTTAGTATCTTTAATTCTTGATACTTTTGATACAGATTGAAGCGGCCAACTACAGATATAAAACACAAAAGGCAAGAATCACAGAAATGAAACAATCTCCATACTTACCCAAATTCAGAGCTGCCCGAAAGCGGTTCCGTGGCGAAGAACGTACGTACACACACAACCATTCCCTCCGACATTGACATCTGCCGTAGCCAAGAAACAACCCCAGGCCAGGCGAGATAGGCGATCGACTTATCATGTTTCACCATAAATATATACTTCATGCTTTTATGAGTAGATCAACAACGAAATCAAAGGGTAGAGGTATTGTGGGATGTCGAAAAGGAAGGCTGTTCTGAGCATGATGGTTCGTTGGGCCATTGTTCTTTACCCTAGGTAGAACACTAATGTTGAACCAATATTGGTAGAATATTATAAAAACATTGGCTCGATGAAAAAAACTCAATATTGAACCAAACAAAAAATATGTAAACATTTTTCTATATAGATTCAATTATAAGTTAAGCTATATTCAACAAATATTGAAAAATCATGTCGTATAATATTGTAATACAATATAAATCATTATTTGAAATCATCATCATCTTACTGCAAGCTTAATGATTAAAAATGGTAAAGCTATATCTTGTAGTTTTCATAAAGTAAATAAGATAAATACTTAATGAATATTATTTTAAAATCATCAATAAAAAAATTAAGAAGCGATAAGCGATTGCAGTAAGAACGCACCAGAAGACTAAACCTGTATGGCAGGTATTGCACACCATTTGTAATTACTAAATGCATGTTTGGTCTTTGTTAGTACAGACTAAGTGAGTATCACCACAGTGAATTTCTCCTTTGTCATTATATTGAATCACGTTACTCACGAATAACCAGAGTGAGTAATTTGTGACGTTACACAAACAACTAGCTAGCATCTATAAACTAGAGATTGAACATTTGTATAAGCATATTACAAGGAGAGCCATCTACTGCAACTTATTGCAATCAGCCTAGGCGCAGCATGAATACCCACTATAGATATAAATCGGTTAAATAATATAATTTAAAAGAGAGTTTAACAATATAATCTTAATAAGAATATCCCGATATTTTAAAATTAATTAAAATTAAAATTAACAATCGATATTTGCTTTACAATATTATAAAAAAATATAGACTTCAATGTTGTAAAAATAATATTAATAGATATTTATCAATATTGTCTGCGTATATTTGAGTTGGAATGAGATAAAATAATATAAATATAAATGATGTTTATAAATGTTTTAACTGCTTTCCGGGTCATCTGAATGACGCTCTTAAGTTTAGGAGATCTAGATTTGTCTGGATAAGGAGACGAGGACCTACAATTTATAGAGGAATTCGAACCACTTCTTGAAGATAATGTATCACTGAAAATTTCTAAGCAGTAGGTGGGGCTCGGAACCACTTTGCTATGTAGGCTTTAGGAGAAAGTTAGACGCGCTAACGACTAAGCTACCGTTCCCGTCAACATAGGCATACCAATATTTTAATACCAGTATTTATTAATATCTGTTCAATATATTTTTTTTACAGCTACAATGTATCTATATTGATCATTGATCCAATACTGAACCACAGTCCAACCAATATTATGTTCTACCGAACGCACGATTCTTCCTACCAATTCACTGATTAGACATACTCTTAGTACAAACATCCCTCTCAATCTTTCTCTATATTCCGATCTTTAGTTTTTGTTTTATTGTACTTTGTTCATACCGGTAAATTATTACCTGTTACATCAGGTTAAATCTGTCCTTGTTAGAAAAAGGGAGACATTTTTTCTTCACAAAAAAGCAGGTGCATGCGTATATACTTACCCCATCAGCCATCAGCAGTGGCGGAATAACCATAGCACACTAGGCAGTCTAGACACTAGTCTAGGGCCCCCGATTCAGTTGAGTGCCCCTGCATCTTCAGAAGTGCCGTAAAACATTTTTTTCTGATGATTAAAATAAAAATATTTTATTACATATCATTTTTACTCAAAACCTGTGTGCTCAAAAGATAAAAAAAATTTCACCAGCCACAGCTATGCTGGCGGTTCAGCATCACGATTTTTGAAAATTCCAATAATGTCACTGAGAGACCGAGTTTCCGAGTGTTTTAAAAAATTTCATTTCTCCCTGATTGTAGATAGACGATGTGATATTGCAACCACTGAATACGTGAAGAAACAGAATATTGTCTACTACAGTTTCATCGTAGGTATTGTAAGCTGCGTGAGGTGTATATTTTCTCGGATTTTTTTATTGAATTATACGCGAAAAATTTCGAAACCAATTCCACCCTGAACTCACTTCGCTATAACCTTTTTTCAAGTTACCGCAAAACGTACCTCCCATCTTGCTTTTCTACCACCAACAAGCGAGGCCGTCCGACAGCATTCATATAGAACTTACCAACAAGTTCAACAGTGGCTTGGTATGCAGAAAATCCACATGATCCGGGGTCAAACCAATTTTTCCACCTCGGCGACCCTCTCAAATTGGCCAAAAACCACCTCCAAAGTCTCCCTTTCCATGAACCCGTTTATTTTTCGCAGTTTTTCGATTATTTGTTGTTCCCTCGAGTAGAACGGAAGGTCTCTCGAAGGATTTGACCTCAGCCAACCCTACCTTAGGCTTTAAATACTTGTAGGGGGTGGAAAATTAATATTTGTTTTTGTGAGAAAAAAATTTATATTTTATAGGAGGTGTTCTTTGAGGAAGGTGGTATAGGTGACCAGGGTTGTGTAACCATCCCTGGGGGTTGTTTTCGCCTTTCAAAGGGTTGGAAAATTGATATTTGTTTTTGTGAGAAAAAAATTAATATTTTGTAGGAGGCGTTTCTTTGAGGAAGTTGGTAGGTGACCAGAGGGTTGTGTAACAGGCCGTGGAGGTTGTTTTCAGGGGTGGGAAATCGATTTATAAAAACACTTTAGTGCACATATATTTTTATACTATTTTTCAATTACAGATGAAAAAAATTCCCCCCTCTTGATTGGTGAAAACAATCCCCGGGGGTGGTTAAGCAATCCTGGTCACCTACCACTTTCCTTAAAAAAACGCCCCCTAGAAAATATTAATTTTTTTCTCACAAAAACAGATATCAATTTTTCAACCCCTACAAGGGTTGGAGGCCTGGCGTAGGGGTGGATGAGGTCAAATCCTTCGAGGGACCTTCCGTTCGGGGGGAACGGGGGGAATTAAACGGGGTCCCGGATAAGGGGACTTTGGGGGTGGTTTTTGGCTAATTTAAGGGGGTTGCTGAGGTGGTAAAATTGGTTTGATCCCGGCAATCGGTTCAGCACTCTAGAAAACGAGGGGGGACATTGTCTAGTCCGAGACGCAAACATTCGGTAGTTGGTCCGGCTCCTTCAATGGACTACTTGTAGCAAAACATGATCAGTATCATGTGTGTCATTACCATTAAATGCACTTTTCCAACTTTTTTTCAATATCAACTAATATTGCCTCCTGATCAATAATTGTGTATGAGATGCAATGGCTGAAGATAGATTATCTTAAATTATTACGATTAAATATTACGACTTCAGTATTAGAATGACTGTGATTAATTAATAAACGGATTTGCTAACAAAGTCACAAAAGCATTCGTTTGTTAATATAGCACCTATACTAGTGTCTTCTAGGTATTCGTTTTCTTTGGGTCTCATTATAGCCCAATAATATGGGACGAAATTTGTCGATTTGGTCGAAATAATTCAGACCGGGCTGAAATTTTGGGAGCAGGCTTATCTTATGATACTTTTTAACATATCAAAAGTCCTCACTCTTAAACGCCGGCAGAGGGGGGAGTAGGAGAAAATAGGTAAGAAAATCGTTTTTTCGCAAGAAACTCGGAAACTATCAATTTTAATGTAAAATATGTACACATGAAAATTATAGGTAACAAAAATCAGCACAATTTCTTTTTTTTTTCATTTCGCATGACCTACTGGAGGCGAGATAGATTTCTTTGAAATTTTGACAGTTTTCCGACGCAACGGAAGCGCGCGCGTTTTTCGATATAATCTCGAAAATGGTCATTCGCATCGCAAAATGTTTGAAATGAAAGTTGTAGAGAATTCGATTACGAACAATTCCCTTTTATTTTTCATTTCCATTCGATCAATATTGGCAGATATATGGATTTTTAAAATCTTTATAGCGCGCTATCAGAACACTTGTTTCATGATTAAATCGATAAAAATTCGAAAACGATAGATCGTACGAATATAGTGTTAGTTAAAGAGAAGCAAATTTTGAATATGTTAGTGTATGTACAAATCGTTTTGATAACAAGTGAATGAAGATAAAAGGGAAATAGGTCGTACGAAGTTAAAAAAAAATGAAATTGTGTGGATTTTTATTATCTATAATTTGCATGTGTGAATATTTTATAGTAAAATTGATACTTTTCGAGTTTTAAGCGAAAAGTCGATTTTTTACCTATTTTCCCCCTTCACCCCCTCCGCTCCGCCGGCGTCTCGAGGATTTTCGATATGTTAAAAAGTACCACAATATAAGCCTGCCTGCTCCCAAAATTTCAGCCCGCTCTGAATTATTTCATCCAAATTCTCCCATTTTACTGGGCTATTAAGCCACCGTCTTAATCCGACACTGGGCGTCACTGGTAACTAATATAAGTACACAAAGTATGCATTTTCGTAACAACGGGTGACTCTGAGTGGTTTAATAAAATTTTATAATATTTGTTGGTAATTTGTTTTACTCCTTAATTTGATTCTACTTATGTATTTGCTTAATATTTAACAATAGAAAGCTTATATATACTCACACTCACATTTTATATTTTTATGTCAAACAAGTAAATCATTATAGTTTATTTTAGTGAAAATATATTATATAATTGGTAATGGAAAGGATAACTATTTAAAAATTGTTTGGGGTGAATGACAGTATATCATTTAATCCCTGACGGAAGAACTAGGAATGTTACAAATTGTGACGTGAAGTGACGTGTATATTTGTATATCTGTTTGTCTATGACTTTATACAGTGAGGTCCATAAGTAACGGATAAATTAATTCTCTACATAATTAACAATTTATGAGTAAAATCCAAAAACACGTCAATTTTTAATTCTAAAATGACAGTTTTGAGCATAATTTTATACATCCCCTTCAACCCGTCGGAGTGACAGATACCTTTTTAAAAAAATTTAATGGAACTATATATATATATATATATATATATATATATGTGTGTGTTCCGAGAAGCTTCCGTGGTCGTTGGTATGAAAAATACTAGGTTCTCGGGTTGAACCGCGTCTGAGATTGTTAATGTCATTTAATGACATTAACAATCTAAGACGCGGTTCAATAAATATATATATATATATATATATATATATATATATATTATGGTGTGCGTGGTGTAATAGCTCATTTGAAAGGGATTTTAATTCTCTATCCAGCAATATAAGGTTTTTTGAATTTTGTATATTCATCAAGAAAATTAAATTTGAAAATTTTGAAATGTATTCGAAATGTATACAATGAAATGTGTCCTAAACTATTTTATGTACCTTCCAGAGTTAAGAATACTTTTTCCAGATGATGACAACCCTAATGAAATTGATAGAAATATTTGGTACCAGAAGGACGGAGCTACACCACATTTTGCATTGAAAGTAAGCGCCTATCTCAATTAAGTTTTTCCAAATAGGTGGATGGGTAGGTGCGGTGAAATTGAGTTGCCTGCCTGTTCTCCCAATTTGACACCGCTTGACTGTTTCTTATGGGGTTACTTAAAATCGAAAGTCTACTTCAACAGACCAAATAACGTCAATGATTTAAAGGTTAAAGGATCATCAGGATAAGGCAAAAAATTAATCAAATCACCCCGGAAACAATACAAAATATTTTAGAAGAATTTCAGCAACGCCTCCATTATCGTTAAGAAACTACGGGCGCCCAGTTTGATCATTTGATTTAAACTGTTTCATGTTCTTTTGTTTAGTTAGTAACATTAAAAATGTAATATTTTTCAATAAAAAATAAAGAAATTCGAAAAATTTTATATTGTTGGATAGAGAATTAAAACCCCTTTCAAATGAGCTACTGCACGCAGTCTCGTTCCATTTAAAAGTTGAAGGTTTGAAGGGGGAGATATAAAATTATGCTCAAAAAGTGTCATTCTAGAATTAAAAATTGACGTTGCCTAGGCGCGATGAAATCCGCGCCAAATGAAGGGAGTTCTTAAGCAACAAATTTCTACTCAAGCTGAATCTCTACAACCCTCTTTTACTAAAAAAAATTTCTGTCCTCAATACTTTTGATCTAACCAACAGCTATTGGATTAAGAAGCCTTCTCCGCCTATGTGCCTTTCATTCCGTAACCTTAACGAACAGTTTGATAGTATTGAAAAAATTACTGTAAATGATATCAATTACTGGTCTATGTGTTTCAAACCTAGTGTTATCATCCCCGTCTATAACGAAAATTCCATTTTTAGTGAGAAAATACTTCTTAATGTCCTTGACCGGTTTATTAATCCAACATTTATTTTCACCGATGCCTCAAAACCCAAAGACGGCAATGGATGCGCTTTCTTCATTCCCTTTGAATACAAAAAAATGAAGTTCAAACTTGACATAAACTGCTCTATTTTTACCTTGGAGGCAATTGCCATTTACAAAGCTTTAAGCTATATCAAGGTAACAAACTCAAAGGAAATAATAATTATATCTGACTCTCTTTCGGTTCTCTCAGCTGTTAAATCTACTGACTCCTTTTCATATAAAACGAACCCATATATTTTGAAAATAAAGGATGCCGTCTATAATATCGCACAAACTGGTAAAGTCGTCACATTTGTCTGGGTTAAAGCCCATATAGGCTTAAAACATAATGAACACGTTGACATTTTGGCCAAAGACGCCGCCATTAATGGTACTCTATTAGACCACAAACTGTGTCTAACGGATCGCTCCAATCTATATAAACTTCAATTAAGAAATGAGTGGATTCACACCTGGGAATAATACGTTTTAAACAGCTCAACAATATTTTGTAAAATACAGCCAACTATCCCTCTACAGTTCTGGCATGACAATTTAAACGTTCCACGAAAGTATATTACCACAATTATTAGACTAAGATTTGGTCATGCCTGCTTTCCCGCCCATTTGCATAAAATCGGTGTAGTCACATCGCAACTTTGTGATCTGTGTTGTGTTATCGGCGATCTTGATCACCTTTTCTTCGCTTGCGATAAGTACAAGACAGCTACAGATTCACTTATTAAAAATATCTGTTCATGCTTCAATATGATGGCTCCGTTCAACGTAGTTAGTTTACTTGCTATAAGTAGTAATAAAATCTATGAATTAATCATTGGTTTTTTGATAGATGTTAATATCACACTATAGGTTAGCTTTGTTTTCCTCTTATTTTAACCTAATGTTTTTACCTACCCTACCGTGGTCTTTTTTTTGTGATGTCAAGCTCAATGCCCTGACAGACACCTGGACGAGAAGCGTGTTTTCCTGTATTTTCCTTCGTTGCTCTTCTTCACACTTTTTCTCCATTTTGTTTAGGTTAGATAATTTTAACATAGTGTGACTGGCTGCATGGTCTCTGGCCCAAAGCCATAAAAAAAATGACGTGTTCTAGGATTTTACTCATAAATTGTTAACTACGTAAATAATGAATTTATCCGTTACTTATGGATCTCACTGTATATCTTCAAGAGTGATCTGATTTCGATGTGTTTTTTCTTTAAAAGAGTATTTTGTCAATTTATGGTAGTCTGGTTACTCCAGTGTCATTAGGTTTACGCCTCGGAACCCAACTATAATGAATGGATTTGAATGTTTCCAGGTTTTTTGAATTTCTTATTAAAAAGTAAAAACCTTACCCTTTGAAACTTTCCGCTAATGATTTTGAAATGAAAATGGCGTTACTACTTACTAGTAGTATATCCCTTTTGCTATATTAATAATTGTTAATTAACAAAAAAAGATAAAGTCGTTTCGTTACTGATTGTTAACAACAAAATCAAAGTTTATGATGAAGTCATTCCAATAGATGAATTGTTACCTACTCTTCCAACGTATATGTGTTTTAAAAAAATCAGATGAAGAACTTCAAACATACATGGATTTTGAATTAGCTCCATTCTGTTAGATCAAGGTTTAATGCGAAAGACAACTAAATCAAAGTTTTGTGATTTATTTACACAGCTCAATATTAATGTAAATAATAACAATGCATTTTCGTGTGTTATTGATAATAACAGAAACAACAAAAGCAGATTCATCGAAATGTTAAGGAAGAAACTAGCTGATAACAATATTTTCTCGTGTCAAGAAAAAGGTGATGCTGATGCATTAATCATACAAACGACAATTAATATTGAATCAGAAAATATTGTTGTTGCTGAAGATATTGATATGTTAATTTTATTAACAGCTTTAACACCTTCTCATTGAGAAATATATTTTCTCAAACCAGTGAAAGGCACAGTATTAGCAAAAATTTATTCTAATAAAAGCCTTGAACAAACATTATCAATGTGTAAGATGATATTTTGTTTTTACATACATTAACCGGATGTGATACAACTTCAGCGTTTTACAAAAAGGGTAAAAATAAATTTGCTAAATTATTCGAAAATCGTACAGATTTACAAAATGCTTCTATTATTTTTGCAGATGAAAATTCGGATATCACTAATATCTTGCAGTCGGGTATTTTACGCATTTAAGCATTATATGGTGCTCCTAAAAATCAAGAAAATATAAATAATTCTTGATACCAATCGTTTCTTAAAGCTACAAGTAAAAATACATATGTCAACTTGGTTTCATTGATACCTACACTCGATGTTAGTTCAGAGCATATAAAAAGAATGTGTTTACAAGTGCAGTTGTGGATGGGACATGATAAGTTGCCAAAAGAATAAGGATGGAAAAAAGATTATTCAATAGTACCAGTTACAATGAACTAACCACCGGCTTCTTAAAATTTATTGAAAATGATGTTGTGTTCATGTAAAACTGGGTGTGGCTCTGCTTGTGGATGTAGAAAAAATTATTCTATAGCATGTTTACTATGTAAAGGAGTTAGCTGCTTAAATGCTTCGCTAATGATAGTAATGAATGACATTGAAAATGAAAATGTCGGAGACAATTAGACATGATTGTAGTCCAAGATCCCAGAGCCCCCAGACCTACGTCATTCAGTGTACTTGCTAGCTTGAAAGCGGGGCTCTTTTACAGATAATAAGTACTAAAGGTAAATAAAAAATCTTACTATTATGTTCATATAGCAAAAAGCATGTAGTTTTATTAACAGCCGTCCGTGATTAATTGTGAAAATCTTAGCTCTGCTGAAATGACGTAGGTCTGGAGGCTCTGGTATCATTCTTACTCTATAAAGAAATGTTCGTATTATTTATTTCAGTTGCTAATCTAGCCGAAATACATCTCGTACAAAATGTTAAAGACGTGATTCGAACCCTCAACCTCGCGAGAATCAGGCAACTCAACCACTACATCTCGGACGGTTGTTAATAAAACTACATACTTTTTGCTATATGAAGGCAATAGTAAGATTTTTTATTTATCTTTAGTACCTATTATCTGTAAAAGGGCACCGCTTTCAAGCTAGCAAGTACGCAATACGTTTTAACCTACATATTACACATTTACTGTGAAAATCTTAGCTTTGTTAAAATGACGTAGGTCTGGGGGCTCTGGGATCTTACTCTATTATCCTTTTAATAAAAGATTATAATTATTTATGTCATTAAAATTTGTAATAATTATTATTTAGCATAAGTTGTTAGTAAATTATTTTCTATAAAAAACCAATGTGCTTGTTATTATTTAAAGCTTCTTTAAATCTTCAAATTAATTTTAAAAATCTTAATTTTTTTTACAAATTCTTTATAAACAACCTAGAAAACTATAACAATCAATATTTTCTTAAATGAAATATTTAACAATTCCGATAAATGCATTTTTCGTTGAGATTTCTCAAAATTTTAATTTTCAATGGGTAAACTTTTTAGTTTATGGTTTTAGAAATTTAAAAAAAATAATTCAAATCCATTCATTATATACCTGGATTCCGTCATTTTTCATTTATAATGACTAATTGCACTGGACTAGGTAATGTAACAAAGTGTTACCTATTGTATTTGTATTGACGGTCTAGAAAATGGTGGAGGATCCGGTGATAAAACTCGTATATTATTAATTTGAAATGTAAAATGAAATTAAACTCGAAATTAAATTCCAAATTTTATAAATTCGTCGCAAGTACATTGGCCAAATAGTTAATAATAAAAAATATAAATAAAAAACCCAAATCAAGAAGTATGAAATAATACGGAATATTCATGTTCTTCAGATTTACCTTCATATGTGAATATGTTGGGGGCTGCTGTGAAATATCAACGAACAAAATTGAAGTAGACATACAACAACTATAGTATTATTTCCTTTCATATGGGTTTTCTACCACATGTATTTTCCTCTTCAAAAACAAATCATCCAGTCTACAAAATAACAGAATTATTGAAAAAAAGCCTCTGCGCCTGTGACGTTTACGCCAAAGGAACAGTCAGAGGTTATTTTTTTACAAACAATATAAATCGGAATAAACATAGGAATAACATATTTTGCTGACGTTTCGGAAAGTAGTCTCTTTCCGTTTTCAAAGCTTTTTTCGAAGAAATCTTATTTGTTGTATTTGATAAATACACAGCTTTAAGATTATGTTATTTCCATAGATACTTACTACTTACACAGAACTGATGATATTTTCTTTTAGATAATGTTGAGTTTATTAAGTTCTACTTTTGACATCGGTAGCCAGGTTGTACAAATACCCACGGAACAATTCGATACGCATTTATCTTCATTTAATAAGATTATTGCTGATTGTTTAATTTTTCTTTCTCTGTTATCTGCCTCTTTTGTTAAAATTTTTACCGAGTCCCAGTTTATTCTATGTCCGTTTTCCCAAGCATGTTCACAAATCTTTGATTTCTGAATTTCATTCTTTCTAATGTAATTCTTGTGCTCATCCAACCTCACACTGAAAGGTCTGGATGACTCACCCACATAACATTTATCACATTCGCACGGGATATTGTAATTACAGGTTTTTGAGCTCCCGGTTTACCGGTTTTGTTTTTGTTAAAATACAAGGTGGACCATTGATAATAGACCATAGTTCAGGGGTAGATTCTTTGGGCCAAAATATGAGGATATAACCAAATATGCTTTAGTAAAATGTTGCTGTTGAAAAAGATACAGGGTGTCAAAGTTCAAATTATTTTTTCGTTATTTTTTTGCAATAACTCAACAGCCTCTTGACTGATATTCGCCAAATTTGTTAGACGAATTTTTTTCATTTATGTATTACATCACGTTAGATCATAGAGGGTGCCGCGGGACCTGTATCTGATGCATTTTTTTCTTATTTTTTTGACGAAACGTTGTGGTACCTCTGACCAGAAAATCTGATGAGGGCGTCATTTCCACGTATAAAAGGTACACTTGGTAGAACTTGATAACTCCAACCGTTTTCGAGGAAAGTATATTAAAAATAGTAAACATTTTATAGAAAAAATTTATGAAGGCGATATTCATGAATCACATCTGATGGTTAGTTTTGATGTAGTATTTGTATCTGTTTACGGTTGATGAAGCCCCAAAAATAGTTAAAGATAGGTTGCTGAATGTTAATAATTTGGAAACTAGAACTAAATTAAGTGTAAATAGCATAATGGAACTATTAACAATGTATATAAAAACAACATATTGTCAATTGGAAAATGAGTTCTATCCGCAGGATTTTGGTATGGCAATGGGGTCTCCATTATCACTAATTTTAATCAACATATTTATGGAGACCTATGAGAACACACATGTTCAAAATTGTACAAATAAACCGGTTGTCTGTTGGAGATATGTTGACGACATCTTTGCAATTTAGCCTCATGGTGTTGATTTACTAGATAGTTTTTTAGAAAATATAATTAGTAAGGAACCGTCTATTAAATTCAAATTAGAAATAGAAAGTAGGAATGAACTACCGTTTTTAGATGTTTTAATTGAAAGGGCGCATAATACAATTGAAACAAGCGTTTATAGAAAACCAACACATACTAATAGATATCTAAATTTTAACTCAAATCAATCAATAAATGTTAAAAAGGGTGTTGTAAAATGTTTATACGATAGGGCCAACATAATTTCATCTAGTAATGAAATACTAAACAACGAGAAAAAATTATAAAAGACCTGAACGTCATTATACAGCAACAATTTCTTATGTATACGGACTATCGGAGAAGCTACGCCATATAGGTGACAAACTTGATGTTAGGACGGTATTTCAAACGCGGAACACTTTGAGATAAACAGAAATAAAACCGATAAATTCAAAAACTGTCTTTACAATATCCCGTGCGATTGTGATAAATGTTATGTGGGTGAGTCATTCAGACATTTCAGTGTGAGGTTGGATGAGCGCAAGAATTACAATACAAAGAATGAAATTCAGAAATCAAAGATTTGTTAACATGCTTGGGAAAACGGACATAGATAAACTGGGACTCGGCAAAAATTTTAACAAAAAAGGCAGATAACAAAAAAAGAAAAATTAAAGAATCAGCTACCATCTTATTAAATGGAGATAAATGCGTATCGAATTGTTCTGTAGATATTTGTACAACCTGGCTACCAATGTTAAAAGAAGAACTTAACAAACTCAACATTATCCAAATGAAAATATCATCAGTTTCGTGTAAGTAGTCAATATCTCTGGAAATAATATAAACAGAATCTTAAAGCTGTGTATTATCATACACAACAAATAAGAGTTCTTCGAAAAAAGCTTTGAAAATGGAAAGAGACTACTTTCCGAAACGTCAGCAAAATACTTTATTTCTGTGTTGATTCCGATTTATATTATTTGTAAAAAATAACCGCTGACTGTTCCTTTGACGTAAAAGTCAAACCCAAGTAAAAGGAAAGAATATTCGTAGAATGCCACATATAACTTTCAGACAATAACAAGTATAGTGTTGAACTACTAAATAGTAATACTCAAAAAAAACCTGATATCTCTTGCGTATTAGAAGACAAATTTCGAGACTATAAAATTATTCCCTATTATTCTATCTATGGTTTTTAATCAAAATTTAGTTAATCTTTTTTTTTATTAGTTGCGTAGGGATCTTTTAAATTTGAAATTTGTGAAAGAAATTATGAAATCATGTCGATAATAACTTTCTCCAGAAAAGATGATAACTACATGATTTAATAATTTAGTAATGTTAGTACCTACTTGTAATAATTTTTATTAAATTATTATTTTAATATATTCAATTAGCGATATTGCAGTTATGACAAATATGAAAAGTTGACATTTTCTAGAATAGTACCTAGAGGTATTACAAATCTATGTCAAAGTAAAAGCTAAATTATTCTGATTATTTAAAACTTTTATCCAATATTTATCTAAAAGGTTTACTTTATGCCACGTGTATAAGTAATACTAGGAATGATGCATTTTTACACTTCCTTTACTTTCTATTTCCACAGCATATGCAGCTAATATTAGGACAAAGCGGGAATCATGCCAATGAATAAGTACTTAATTTACCATTCCTCTGCAACTAGGTGATCTGTGTAATTTACGACGGAATTCTAATTTATTCACTTTATATGTACATTTAAATTTGTTCCCCTAAAGTTAAATTATGTAAGTAATATATTATTTCTTATTGGCATTTCTGTTGCAGTTCGGTCAAAACACGTGTAAATAAAAAAAATATTTAAATTTTTTACAGTAGCGTCTTTTCTTGCATAAAAAGTTGAGAAAAGTTATTTCTTTAACTTTGAGTAAAAAAATCTCCATGTTGGCAACATTGTTATATGCAGTGTATCTCATTTTTCACCACTACATCTCAATATATCAGCCATTTGCTGATCGATTTAGATCAAATTTGGTATACTTCTTGTGTTTCAGATTGTGATTAAAAAGTTATTTAAATTAAATACGCCTACTATGATCAAAAGAAATTGGCAAAAATTAGGAATTTATATTAGCGATTGAAATAGGGTTTTTGTTTTAACAGAATCTTGTTCGGCGTGACATAAAACCCCTGTAAAATTTCGTTGAAAAATATTCATTCTTTTACAAAAAAATCATATCTAAGGTTTCAATAATAATTACCCTACTATTCGAGTTATTTATTGTCGGATATTTACATAACTTGGCAGTCGTGTAATAATGACGCTATTTAAGTATTAGGACACATTTTTTATCCAAAACACTATTATAAAATGAATGTTTGAAAATTGGTAGCTGTTTTTTAAAACACTTAGAACTCGGCATCCCAATATCTTTGTTAACATGTAGTGCTTCAAAATGGATTTGACAATAGGGTTTTCCCACTAATTTTATTTTAACAATTTGTGTCGTGAAAATGATATAATAAAACATTTTATTAATTTACAACAATTTACTTTTCTAATAAGAATTATTTCTAAGAAAATATCGTTAAAACAACTTGCTGATAATTTCACTGCTTTTTAAAACGGGCATTTTTACGCGCCAGAATGACGTATCTACCCGGAAAACCAATGAGATTATGGATATAATTAGTTTGTAATAGATTCTAACTGTGTGTTAAAGAGAGCTTTCCTCTAAAACTTCTCAGACTTTCAATTTGTAATGCTTGTACTGTGATTCGTCTAAAGCAGTGGACGTGTAAATATGGGCCAATCAGAATCCAGATAAATTCCGCACAAGTTATTCGTGAAAGCGTCGGACGTTAATATTTTGTATTGTAGTTTAGGTTTAACCTTCACCGACATTACACATCAGGTGACTAACCTAAAACGTTAAATTTATATTTTTATGTTTGTATTGTTTGGAGTGAAAATACTATTTTATCAGTTTCTGATTTATGTTTTATTAATTCTACAATCAAAATGGAATCAAGTGGAAGAGGGATATGTTAAAGGTGCCGCTGATAATTTACCTAGAGTAGAAAAGTGCTGAGTGATGTCAATAAATAGAGGTTATGTTATGTTAACAGAGACCAAGATTAATAAACAATCTTGAACAGAGACAACCTCTGTGATGTTAATTCTGTGATTGGATTTCAGGGTGTTGACGTCACAACGCGCCAATTTATGGCTGTTTAAAATGAACCCAATATTTTTCAAACTTCAAATTTTTTTTTGTTACTATTAGTAAAATTAATAAAATAATAAATATGCCATAAATCATTTTTTTACGTGAGTTAAGTATTTCAGCAATATTTTTTTTTCTGGGAAAACCCTATTGTATCGAATGTCAAATTAAACTTAAACATGACTGCACAACAATTAAGTATTGCTGATAAAATTGAAATAATAAGAATTGTTGGTGACAGTATGCACTCTTATCGAAATACAGCCAGTATCGTCAATTTGAGACATCCAGAACGCCCACAGATTCACTTCACCACGGTTGGTTCAATTAATAGAATATTAATAGAGCTGGAGATGTATCCAAACTTACAGCCAAAGAATACAACGTTGCCGATTGTCCATTGGATCAAGTAATATTAGATGCTGTTAATGCTGAACGACGTGTTACTATCAGAGATTTATTTCTAAACTTGAATATAGACAGAAATAAAACGCCTTAAATGCCATAATTTAAAATCATATAAGCCTAAGTTTTTACATACTATGGAAGAATGAGACGCAAAGAGGAGGTTGGGGTATTGCATCTGGGCACAAATTTTTTGAAAAAAAATATTTTCAGTGATGAGGCTACTTTTACAACAAATGGCGTGGTCTCATCGCAAAAACTCAAGGCATTGGTCAACGGTAAACCCACACTGGGCACTGGGCTAAGGATTTTATAGAGGAGCTTGCGACGAAAAATTATGTTTTAATTTTCTGCCCTTTAGAAGCACATTTGAACTATGCTAAGCCCAGTCAGGCTATTTATTTTTCGATTGCAGTAGACACTGGACCGCGAGATGGTGCCTGCAAACTATTTTGCATGTCGCTATCGTAATAATACCGAGATGTACCAAATGGTCAAGGGATCCTCGTGCCGGTCGTCACATGCCTACCTTGCACTGACGAGATCCAACAGCTCGAAACTGCAGTCTGCAAGTGGTGTGGGGTGACTGGCAAGAGAATAAGTAGGATCAGTCTTTTGGTTGGTGTTTGTTGCAATCGAAGCATTAGCATTAGCGTTCTGTTGGTAACATGGAATTACTACACGGAACGCGCCAGGCTTGTAACTTGTAATTCAGCGCTCAGCGGGGCGCATAGCCCGGAGAGTAGCTGTTGGTTGCAGTCTGGTTACGTTCCTTATAGTAAAATAAGGATTTCATAGAGGAGCTTGCGACGAAAAATTATGTTTTAATATATATGTTTGAAATGTACACTACTGGATTAAGTGGGCCTCGGAAATGGGCCCGCACAAGATTTCATAAAGAAATATTACAAAGTGAAAATCACATTGTTCTTACTATTTTATTTATTCTTATAATAAAAAACATTGGAAAACAATTGGAAATGTCACAAAAATTACTTAAAGCATTAGTCCTGCGAAATTTGAGTTGTGTACAAGAATACTGTAAAAATTTCACAACTTCCTGAGTAGTTCTTTCTTGCAAATCCTGCTTAACAAAATTGTACTTAGTCCACTAGGGCTAGAGGTTGCCGCTATACGTCAATATATATATATATATATATATATATATATATACTGGGTATCAACGCAATCGTTAGACAAGCCATAGTTTTCAGAGTTTTCAGGATATATGTCCTAAGCTTAGAAAGCTATACCAAGAACGGCCAATTTTTCATTATTTGACACTTTTCCATCACTTCCGGTTTTCCGGAAATTACCCCAACTTTGAAATTTTAAATGAAACACCCTGCACATTTTTGGATTCCGGAGACGATTTTCAAGTACGATTGCATGTTTTTAAAAAAATTTCTGAGACCACTTGATTTTTTTAGGGCTATTTTTATTTTTAAATCTAAATGGACCGAAACGATGAGAGAAAAATGTAAACGTGGGATATTTTGAATTGGTTTAGTACACCGAAATCACTAATTTGTAATTAAGTCAACTTTTCCATCATCATCATCATCACGCCCAGTAGTTAAATACCTATTTTCATGACAAATCCATTGATAACCCCAAATCGAAAATCGGGATAATAATCCAACTACACAAATTCTTTGGTGGATAATAATTAAAATATGTGTATAAAAAACTCGCCCTTTCACACAACCCTTAAAATAAAAAAATATGTTTAGATCTGGTGAGCGGTCAGTCCAAGGCACTGGTCCTTTTGTTGCAATTACACGCCCGTTATAAACGTTCACTAAGGGCCGGTTTCCGGTTTGTCAATACAGGGTTAACACTTAACTATAGGATAAATGTTAAACTAAACAATGGGAGTCTATTGTTTTGTTTGGCATTTATCCTTTGGTTACGAGTTAACCTTGCATTGATAAACCGGCCCTAAGTGGGGTTAGTCCTGGTTAGCGTCGGTATTGTTCTGAAATAACCGGTCGCAATAGCTAATCTTCGGTTACCATCATCTTCATACAAATGCTGGTGCAATTGATAGTTAAACAAGTGATAATCATATACATTTTTAAATTGCTGACTCATGAGTAATTTGCACCTCGTGGCCAATGTCTCTAGTAGAAGCAGTAGGATTCACCTCTACAAAATCTAACAGAGTACTTTCTGTCGCTTCATCAACGATAAAAGCTTCAGGATTGTTATCAATTTCTTTCGTGGTTTGTTTTTCCATAGTTGGAAAAATATTGAGAACATGGATGATGTACGTTCGGATAACTTTGGGCATACAATTATGTGGCGTTTCTGGAATTTTTGTACCATTCTCCAAAAATTAATAACATGTCAACTTTTCCATCCCTTGTATACAATTATACTAAACAATAACAACAATTAAAAAACAAATTTAATCATAAAGAGCAAGCTTATTAAGTTAACAATACACACGTACTATTATTTGTAAATTTCTTTTTTGTTTCCATAACACACTTTTTTATTTGCAGTATTGTTTTATTGACAAAATGCATGCTTATATCTAGTTTTATTCAATTTCCATGACACACTTTTCTAGATTTTTTAAATATTATTTACCAAAGAAATAGTAGGAAATAACAATTTTAAAAAAATATTAAATATTTTCTAAAATGCTGCTAGGTAAAAAGTAAGCTAGTTTAAGGCAAATTCTCTGTAAATTATTGCGAATATTTCATGAAAATAAATTAATTAAATTATCAATTAACACATCATCAATTATGAGGAAGTATATTTGATTTAATTTTCATATAAAATTGCAAATTGCCTTTTACGAAGTTTACGTCCTGATAGTAAGTAAATATGCTTTTATGAAATACAAATAAGTGTGTCAGTATGATTTTCAAAACAAAATTAAAACCGATAATTATTGTGAATCAATAATTATCGTGATTACGAAATTGGTCCTAGTAGTTACAAAAAAGCGTTCTTTCTTCAGGCTACAATTTATTTGAAATTTAAGTGCCTTACTGCATAGTTCGTGAGATGACAATTTTTATAAGGATGATAAATGTAGACGACGACACAGAGGCATAGGAGGTAAGTGCGTTAAGGTCAAGAAGTAATTGCCTCTACTCGCGTCTTCACTTTCTCTAAAGAACAATATGTTACCTCTCAACATTATTCTGTCAACTGTGTAACATTCACTTTTTTATTCAATTGTTGACTTATTTGTTTATTTCGTTTGGTAGTTTTTTTACAAATAATCGAAGAAGATCTTTCACGGCTTTGGGATGTATTGCTATTCACTTTGAAATTAATAAGATAGGTTAACAAGATCCACATCACAGCGATAACGGCACAATTTACTGGCTAATTATGAAGCTACCAATAATTTAAAATTCTGAAAAATATTATATTGGCTATGTGTTTTTAGAGACATTCCCCTATCTAATAGTAGGGGAAATGAATGCATTTAGGTCTTAATCGTAACTACTTCAATGTAAAGACTTGAAACCTCTTGCATTATGTGAAGTTTCGGCAACATGTGAAATGTATACTTTTGAAAATTAGTACTCACCCCGGGGGGTTGCAGCTTCCATTTTACACCCCCAATTCAATAACACACAAAGTTTTCAACGAAATCGGCTTAAACTTATATCATGGGTGTTTTTGGAGTTACCGATTACGAATCCGAAGTGAAAATTAGAAAATTCAAAATGGCGAACCTTAAGGAATGATTCGTGATTTGCGCCGCTTCTATGTATTTTACGGAAAAATATGTAAAGGAAAATACTGTTTAGAATGTAATTTTGCATAAGAATCCGCCATTTTGGTAACCGCATTATTTAATCCTTTCGCTCCTCTCCTGTGAGAATCCTCCTACGTATAACCCTTTCCTTTGCAAAAATTGCAATAAAAACTTTTTGTTAATTTTTTTTATTAGTTTGATAATATTGGACTAATAAAGTTGAAATAAAAAAAAAACTTAACCCTAATAATTTCAACCCTTTACTGGGGGTGAGAACATAGAGTGACCTCTCAAAAAATACGATTCTTCCTATATTTTTACTACAAACTGATGAGGTAAAATCTTTTGTCTTATGCAAAATCGCATTTTAAACACTTTTTTACTCTAGGCATTTTTCATTAAAATCATTAAAAACGGCGAAAGTCGCGTTTTTATATGAATCCTTAAAAACGAAAAAAGTGAGTTGCCGTAGTTCCAAAATTTGTATTCTGATACAAAGTGGCATTCTAATCGTTTCTTTTCCTTTTGTGTATGGGGTAAAAATCAATAATAACGGAGATATTCGTGTTTTGAAAATGTAATTTTTTGACTAACATGATTACCTACAAAGAGTAATATTTTTAAAATTATGTATTCCAAACATTATCATAATTTTCTTAAAAAGTAATAGAAACAGCGTAAATATTTTTTGTTCTAAAAAAGAAAACGTTTATGAGGACACATTTAACCCTTCCACAAAATTGACCAAAAATAAAATAAATTGTTGAAAATTCCCTGATATATTCAAAAACAATACAGAAATTACATATAAACTCTACGGACCTAAAAAATTATTTTCTACCCCTTTGGTAGCCAAGAAACATTTTTCCAAAACGAAATTGTGCGCTTTTCCGCCCTTTAAATACGATTTAAGCTATTTTTTAAGGGTGTATATCCATTATTACAGACAATTTGATGAAAATAGACACTATTAGTAATATTTCCATATTTGCCTCCATCAATTTGAGGTAAAAGTTTAGAAAAAACCGTATTTTTTGAGAGGTCACTCTATGGTTACCCCCAGTAAAGTGTCGAAACTATTAGGGTTAAATTTTTTGGTTATTTCAACTTTATTAGTAATATTATCAAACTTGTAATAAAAAAAATGTAAGAAAAGTTTTATTGCAATTTTTGCAAAAGAAAGGGTCAGGCGTAGGAGGTTTTCCACGGGGGAGAAGCGAAAAGTTTAAATAATGTGGTTACCAAAATGGTGTACTCTTATGCAAAATGGCATTTAAAACACTTTTTTACTTTCCATATTTCTCAGTAAAATCAATAGAAAAGGGGTAAATCAGGGATTAATTCTTAAAGTCCGCCATTTTAGGTCTACCATATAAAATTTTCCAATTTTCACTTCGGATTCGTAATCAGAGACCCCAAAAACCTTCATGATATGAATTTTAGTCGATTTCGTTGAAAACATTCCGAGTTATTGAATTGGGGGTGTAAAATGGGGGCTGCAACCCCCCGGGGTGAGTGGACTAATTTTCAAAGGTATACATTTCATATGTTGCCGAAACTTAACATAACGCAAAAGGTTTCGATTAAGAACTTACACCCTTTTTTGCATTTATTTCCTTTATTATAAGGATCACATGCATTATGATTTCTTTTAAAGTAAGATGAAATATTTATAAACCGTTGTTATAATGAAAAATTCTGTTGAACTATATTAAATAACAAAAAAATAATTTCTAGCAATCACGAGGGATAAATTTTAACAAAAACACCGAACATGACTTTTAGCAAACCTTTCAACATCGCCATTGGGGATAGAAATGATTGGCTAACAAAAAATTCTGATGCACTTCACAAAGGACTAATCTGGTATACACTGAATAGATCATATGCTACGATGAATAGGTTATATTACCTAATAAACAGATGCAGTAAACTGACAATTGGCATTAACAAAATATTATACAAAGCTATTTTTGGACCAATCTTAACGTACGCCTGCGTGTCTTGGAATTTTATTTCAGACACGCAGTGCAAGAGATTGAAAACTACACAAAAATAAAAAACCGCTGCCCAAGGAATCACTACTTCCACATCCAGATTTTGTATCCAAGTCTTATACACACTAAGTCCCAATGTAATATTTTATTCCCTTTAATAATATGGTGGGGGTGGCAATAAGGGTGGTAGAGGGGGAGGCTAATGCCAAAATAAATTTTAAAGGCTCTTGGTTCTTGTACACACACTAAATCCCAATTTAATTTTTTACTCCTTATAATAATAGTGTGGGGGTGGCAATGGGGGTGGTAGAGGGGGTAGCCAACGCCGAAAAATTTTTTTGAGACGTTTCTTGGTCTAGAATCCGTACTGGGTATTAGCAAAAACTCAGCCAGAACGGCCGTCATAGACTGGTACATGAACAAACAAAAATGATTGAAGGAATATTCCAGGAAACAGACACACACATGGAGAAGCGCTCATCATTCCATAGATAAATTAAACGACAATAATTAAAAATATATATATCAAAATATATAAGCCAACGCAAAGTGGATAAATTATTACAAAAATAATAAAAGTGTAGTAAGGTAAAAATATACCTACTACGACAGTCCAGTGTTCCACTATTTCCTATGAAAGGAAATCAGTTCATTGCCGCCAATCAAGGTGTACAATGTGCGTTTCCAAATCAATTGAAAATAATGTCCTACAACTTGCGACATAGTACGTCTTCAATCGGAAAACGCAAAATAAAATCTGATTGCAATAAGTCCCCAGCAGGCAGATTTCCAGTGCAGTGTTGCTGTGCATCGCCAGCCGCAGACTAGTTTCGAGCTTGTTAGCTCTCATCAGTGCGACATAGGCAAATGCACAACATCACTTCACTGGCCTTCTATAGTCATCAAATTACAGACACGAGGTGTCCGCAACTTGCCTATGTCGCACTGATGAGAGCTAGCAAGCTCGAAACTAGTCTGCGGCTGGCGATGCACAGCAACACTGCACTGTAAATCTGCCTGTTGGGGGCTTATTGCAATCAGATTTTATTTTGCGTTTTCCGATTGAAGACGTAGTATGTCGCAAGTTGTAGGACATTATTTTCAATTGATTTGGAAACGCACATTGTGCACCTTGATTGGTGACAATGAATTGATTTCCTTTCATAGGAAATAGTGGAACACTGGACTGTCGTAGTAGGTATATTTTTACCTTACTACACTTTTATTATTTTTGTAATAATTTATCCACTTTGCGTTGGCTTACATATTTTGTTAAATATATACTTAGTCCGAGTTTGTCGCCAACTTGATTGCAATATGTCGTCACCAGATAGAGCTATTCGCAAGTTGCGGACACCTCGTGTCTGTAATTTGATGACTATAGAAGGCCAGTGAAGTGATGTTGTGCATTTGCCTATGTCGCACTGATGAGAGCTAACAAGCTCGAAACTAGTCTGCGGCTGGCGATGCACAGCAACACTGCACTGGAAATCTGCCTGCTGGGGGCTTATTGCAATCAGATTTTATTTTGCGTTTTCCGATTGAAGACGTAGTATGTCGCAAGTTGTAGGACATTATTTTCAATTGATTTGGAAACGCACACTGTGCACCTTGATTGGTGGCAATGAATTGATTTCCTTTCATAGGAAATAGTGGAACACTGGACTGTCGTAGTAGGTATATTTTTACCTTACTACACTTTTATTAGTTTTGTAATTAAAAATATGTTTGCGACGGTCTTATCATCAATGACTTTTGATAACAATCACAAAAAAACTGCATCAAGTTTAACCACCTCCATCCAAGAATATTAAAGTACAAATATGAATCACATCCGCTTCAAATTCAGCTTTACAGTTGTTGATAGTGAAAATTTATTCGAAAATAATACGTATATTAAAAAGTTAACTTTAACAATCAACGAAAACATTATAACAATTTTTTATTCATGTAGGCCCATATAATTCTACCAAACATTATAGTTAAATTGAAAAGACGGCATACTATTTTCCAAGACAAATAGTTTGTTAACCAGACTGCGACCAACCGCAATTTCCGGGCTATGTGCCCACGCCGAACGTTGAATTACGAATTCCAAGCTTGGCGTGAGGAGTAGCTGTTGTAGTCTGGTTAACCCTTATAAAAATAAGGATTCGTAGACAAGCTTGTGACTGATATTTTACGTTTAGTTTATATTCTACTCTCTAGAAGCATACATTTCAACTAATTAAAAAACAATAAATTATATTGTAGAGATTAACAATCATACCAATGAAAATTTTCCCTTTTGAACTGCCTCCAAATAATAAAATAAGATCTGCATGTCAATTATCTTTCCCTTATATTGGGCTTGAACCATTAATCACGTGATTGTCCATCGAAGAATATCAAATTCAATTGTTTTTATAAAATACGTAACTAATCCAAACCCAAAGAATCAATTGACTAGATATATAGTATGCATATTATATTAGATTAATGTTAGATTTCCAATTATAATGTACAGCGTACAATAATTGCTATTGTGCATCTTATCTACGAAGTGCATCTCTATCAGAAAAAAGTTTAACAAATAGAGGACTGTGTACAATCACTAACAATAGCATTTGTTATTGCTCTTATAAAATTATGCAGTTTAATATTATGATGTAATCCCCCTACAATAATGTGATAATAATCTAGAAATACACTGATATTATTACTTAGCATATTAAATTTGGATAGTACTGAACTGTTCAGAAAATACTTCCATTTTGTTTAGTAAAAAACTGTAAGTGAACATTACTTAACAAAATTAAACAAGTATAATTTTTTTTGAATTATTTAAAATGAAACTTAGTTTTATTGTTACGCAGTAGACCTAAAGCAGTCAATGCTTAATAAAATGAAAATTCTATTTGCATATAGGGCGAAATATTTGGAGTCATCTTTGACCAAAAATTATCATGGAATGCAAAAAAATCACACAGAAAGCAACAATTTTCTTGGAAAGGCGCAGGAAAATGTGTCTGAAAAACTGAGAATTAAACCCCAAAATAACGCTGTGGTTATACACTAATAAGACTTACCTGCCTGTGAGCCATGGGGGGCATTAAAATCGCTTCTACGGATGCACTGGAGGTTCTTTTATATCTAGCTCCATTACACATTTATATAGAGAGAAACTCGGCCGGTGATACACAGGCTGATGCAAGGCCCATTCAGAGTTGGAGGTAGATCCCATTCTATGACTGCCCACGGACATATGCTCCCTTCAATTAGAGCCTTCAAATTGTAATACCAGAGAGGGAAGACTGGAAAAGTAATTACAAATAGTCTGGCACAATGACGGCGCCAAGACGAAACATGGCGTCGGACCCAGGATATACAGAGACACAGGGGAAATGAAAAGACAGATGAATTGGTCAGAGAAGGCGCGCTTAAAGCACTAATAGGACCCAAACCCTTCCGCAACGTTGCAAAACCATTAACGAATGGGTGTAAAATAAATCTTTGGAATGGCTAAGGAAATTTCTAAGACAG
Organism: Leptura quadrifasciata; assembly: GCA_963675555.1. Taxonomy (NCBI): domain Eukaryota; kingdom Metazoa; phylum Arthropoda; class Insecta; order Coleoptera; family Cerambycidae; genus Leptura; species Leptura quadrifasciata. Next base: position 108,620,622 of record OY776674.1, on the reverse strand, counting down.
AGATAGGTCAAAGAGTTCGAGAGAAGGACTGACAAATTTGCTGAAGGCCACCTAAGCCAGAGCATAAAGGTTAGTCACACGGATAATGGTAGTTACTTCTAACTAGTGATGGAAACCCAATACTGGAACTAATACTCTGGAACTGGTATCAGTGAAACATGCAAATCAGAATAAGTACGCATACCAAGTTCAGCAATTAAATTAACTATTATCTTCAGAGACATTTAAAATGAAACGGATATGATGTGGATATTAATAGTAGAGAAGAATTTTTGGAACACATTAATAACATACTTGTGCCGAAGTTAGAAATAATCCTAGTATAATTAGAAATTAGATTAAATTAGAAATATTACTACTAGATCAACACAATAGAAGCCACTTTGAACACTTATTGTAGTTCTTTATTTATTTTTCGTTTAATTATTTACGAGATTATTTATTATCCTATGTTTAAATGTTAACTAATAAAATTAAGTAATATTTTCGTTTACGTCGCATTTGTAACTTCCTGCTAAATTCCTTATGATATTAAACTTACCCAGGAGCGGACTCGCCTGGATTAGCCCGATGTACCGGGTAGTTTTTGGACTTTTAGTTAATAAATAGAAAATATATAAATAAACATAAACATATATTTTTCAGATAACTAACCTACACATTATAATTTTAAACGCCAGGAGAAACAGAGCAACATTATCATTTATTTTTCCGCATCAAAAACGAAATGTCTCTCCCCTGTTAACATTACAGAAGACATTGTCTGAAAGTTATTTGTGGCATTCTACGAATATTCTTTCCTATTATTTGGGTTTTCTACCACATGTACTATTATCCTCTTCAAAACAAATCACCGAATCTACAAAATAATAGAATTATTGGAAAAAAAGCCTCTGCGCCCGTGACGTTTACGCCAAAGGAAAAGTCAGAGGTTATGTTTTGCAAATAATATAAATCGGAATAAACACAAAAATAATGTATTTTGCTGACGTTTCGGAAAGTAATCTCTTTCCGTTTTCAAAGCTATTTTTTGAAGAACTCTTATTTTGCTGTGTATGTCAAATACACAGCTTTAAGATTCTGTTTATGTTATTTCCATAGATACTTACTACTTACACAGAACATAGAACTGATGATATTTTTTAGATAATGTTGAGTTTGTTAAGTTCTTATTTTAACATTGGTAGCCAGGTTGTACAAATATCTACAGAACAATTCGATACGCACTTATCTTCATTTAATAAGATTATTGCTGATTCTTTAATTTTTCTTTTTTTGTTATCTGTTTCTTTTGTTAAAATTTTTGCCGAGTCCCAGTTTATTCTATGTCCGTTTTCCCAAGCATGTTCACAAATCTTTGATTTCTGAATTTCATTCTTTCTAATGTAGTTCTTGTGCTCATCGAACCTCACACTGAAAGGTCTGGATGACTCACCCACATAACATTTATCACATTCGCACGGGATATTGTAAATACAGTTTTTTGAATTCTGCTCTCTGTTTATCGGTTTTGTTTTTGTTAAAATAGATCTTAAAGCGTTCCCCGTTTGAAATATCGTCCTAACATCAAATTTGTCACCTATACGGCGTAGCTTTTCCGATAGTCCGTATACATAAGGAATTATTGCTGTATAATGACGTTCAGGTTTTTGTCGTACCTGATTGTCCCTATTTTCAACATTTATGAAAATTCTATCAACAAAGGCTTCAGGATATTGATTTTGTACTAGAACCTCTTTGATAAATTTTTTCTCGTTATTTAATATTTCATTATTAGATGAAATTATTTTGGCCCTATCGTATAAACATTTTACAACACCCCTTTTAACATTTATTGACTGATTTGAGTTAAAATTTAGATATCTATTAGTATGTGTTGGTTTTCTATAAACGCTTGTTTCAATTGTATTATTTATCTTTCTAATTAAAACATCTAAAAACGGTAGTTCATTCCTACTTTCTACTTCTAATGTGAATTTAATAGACGGTTCCTTACTATTTATATTTTCTATCAGCAGGATTTTGGTATGGCTATGGGGTCTGCATTATCACCAATTTTAAGCAACATATTTATGGAGAACTTTGAGAACACACATGTTCAAAATTGTATAAACAAACCGGTTGTCTGGTGGAGATATGTTGACGACATCTTTGCAATTTGGCCTCATGGTGTTGATTTACTAGATAGTTTTTTAGAAAATATAAATAGTAAGGAACCGTCTATTAAATTCACATTAGAAGTAGAAAGTAGGAATGAACTACCGTTTTTAGATGTTTTAATTAGAAGGATAAATAATACAATTGAAACAAGCGTTTATAGAAAACCAACACATACTAATAGATATCTAAATTTTAACTCAAATCAGTCAATAAATGTTAAAAGGGGTGTTGTAAAATGTTTATACGATAGGGCCAAAATAATTTCATCTAATAATGAAATATTAAATAACGAGAAAAAATTTATCAAAGAGGTTCTAGTACAAAATCAATATCCTGAAGCCTTTGTTGATAGAATTTTCATAAATGTTGAAAATAGGGACAATCAGGTACGACAAAAACCTGAACGTCATTATACAGCAATAATTCCTTATGTATACGGACTATCGGAAAAGCTACGCCGTATAGGTGACAAATTTGATGTTAGGACGATATTTCAAACGGGGAACACTTTAAGATCTATTTTAACAAAAACAAAACCGATAAACAGGGAGCAGAATTCAAAAAACTGTATTTACAATATCCCGTGCGAATGTGATAAATGTTATGTGGGTGAGTCATCCAGACCTTTCAGTGTGAGGTTGGATGAGCACAAGAACTACATTAGAAAGAATGAAATTCAGAAATCAAAGATTTGTGAACATGCTTGGGAAAACGGACATAGAATAAACTGGGACTCGGCAAAAATTTTAACAAAAGAAACAGATAACAAAAAAAGAAAAATTAAAGAATCAGCAATAATCTTATTAAATGAAGATAAGTGCGTATCGAATTGTTCTGTAGATATTTGTACAACCTGGCTACCAATGTTAAAAGAAGAACTTAACAAACTCAACATTATCTAAAAAATATCATCAGTTCTATGTTCTGTGTAAGTAGTAAGTATCTATGGAAATAACATAAACAGAATCTTAAAGCTGTGTATTTGACATACACAGCAAAATAAGAGTTCTTCAAAAAATAGCTTTGAAAACGGAAAGAGATTACTTTCCGAAACGTCAGCAAAATACATTATTTTTGTGTTTATTCCGATTTATGTTATTTGCAAAACATAACCTCTGACTTTTCCTTTGGCGTAAACGTCACGGGCGCAGAGGCTTTTTTTCCAATAATTCTATTATTTTGTAGATTCGGTGATTTGTTTTGAAGAGGATAATAGTACATGTTGTAGAAAACCCAAATAATAGGAAAGAATATTACAGAAGACTGCAACAAAAGCTCTTCGTTCAATAGAAGATACTAACCGATATTTTAAATTAACTTAAATTAGGTGCTGACGTATAGTCAGTAACTGAGCTTCCGCCAAATTGTCTGACAGCCCAAATTAAATCTGCTAAGCAGAGAAATCTACTCAGGCAGCATGTCGATAAGCATATGCATAGTATATTCTATAACAACATAGAGACACTAGATTTATCGACAAAGCTGACCTTCGCTTTTCTACGGTCAGCAGGACTAAAGTGAGAGACTGAGGGATTTATTGTGACTTGCCAAGATGGTGTTATTAACACTTTACCGTAGTCGCGTTATGAATGTGGAAGTTCCTGACACTAACTGCAGGACTTGTCGTCAGGCGCCGGAGTCCCTCATGCACTATCTGCATGTCCCATTTATGCGACTTCGGCCTACATCTATAGGCATAACGCGGCTTTACGAGTGCTTTATTACCATCTACGGTACTCGTATGAGGTAGACCAAACACCAGTGCTGCCTTATGTCCCCGGAGGGATCGAGTCCATTGTCGAGAACGAGAAATGCCGAATTTATTGGAACTTCTCGTTTCCGACCGTCAGGCTAATTCAAGCCAACAAGCCTGACATACTCCTCGACCACCAAACCAAGGTGATGTATGTCATCGAGTTCTCGGCGCCTGCCGAGACAAATATCATCTTGAAGGAGGAAAAACGGACCGAGATCTCCGGTGTGAGCTCCACACGCTGTATCCTGACTACTCTGTCAAGATGGTCGTCCTGATTATCAGTGTACTCGGTGGGATGAGGCCTGCGCTGCTCTCTGAATCCATAGCTATACCGGTCTGTTAGAAGTTAGCCGAATAGTTGGTAGGCCAGATGCAGAAAGCGGTCATTATGGGTTCCCTTCGTCTACTAAGGGCACATGAATTAGATACTTACAGTCACTAACCCCGCGGGTCGTGGGGAGTGGCTGTAATTAATCGCTGGCGTGACTTCCGTGTGGAGTCGGAGACCACAGCAGTCCTATCTAGCATCGAGCAACCGTAAAAAAAATAAATAAGCAGGAGGGGCTGACTTCCATCTATCAAGCCTTTGGTGAGTAGCGCCATCACTTACTTCAGTTGGGGTGCAAAACTGAATCGTCAGCCCTAGTGCACCCGGGAGGGGAAATCGTCTTCCCCTTTGGTGTCGGTAGTGGGCCTGCTGGGCTAACCACCCACAGGCCCTAAACTTTGGTTCCAGCAGGCCAAAGACAGGGCCCCTACGATCGACCCCGTGCGGATAGGGGTCAAGGGCAAGGTGGTGGGGCCCAACCGGACAGACTGCCCGTTGACGACATTGGCAATGTCCAAGGACGCTTTGAGTGGACAGATGAACTAAGGGATGAACTTCTGCATTGCTATGAAAGCAGTGATCCCGCGCGGAGGGGATACATGGCGCGGATGCATGCTCTGTGGTGTGAGAGGCTACCAGAGCATAGCGCCTTCATGCCACAAAATCTGTGTGACTATGTATCCCACCTTCGTGTTAGGGGCTACGTGAGGGCTGCTCCTGGACCGGTGATTGAGGTGGCCAAAGGGCCGCCGCATTCACCAGTTGAGGACGTCATTCTCCTCATTCCGCCAAGACCAGAGAGCCTCAGTACCAGACGGGGGTTACACCACATAAAAACCCCGGGGCCACAAGACCTGGCCAGAGTGGATGAAGAACTTCGTGCAATGCTACCAGACCGGGTTGACCTCTGGCACATAAATTGTGCCCTGTATGCTGCTGCTCAACGCTTTTCTCGGGTGGAGGGGCGCAACACTGCTTCCCCACAGGAGAGGGCGGAGCGGCGCATACAAAAGATGGAAGCCAAGATCCGGTCGGCGAGGCAACACGCATCCCGTATCCAATGTGTGATGGAGTATATGGCGGCCAACAGGCCATTCACGCCTAAAGTGCGTCGATTAGCCGCCAACTTAAGACGCGCTCATCACACACTCAATGAGGCAGTGCTGCGAACCACCAAACAGTACTGTCTCGACAGGATACGGATGCTAGTGACTTGTGAGTCACTAGTGAGGCGGGCGAGAGGGCTTGCGGAAAATAAACTGTTCCGCGAAAAACCCTCGCGCCTTTTCCAACCGCCTCTGCGTGTTGTAGACAATCCGCCGACTGCAGATCAGGTGGAGAACTTCTGGAAAACGCTGTACGAGGAGACACTTCCACTCAACCGAGATTCTCCTGCCCTTGCACACTATGAAGCCTTTTATCAAAGGCTTCAGCAACCACAGGAACTGTGCGAACCAATAACTCCAGAAGAGGTTCGTAGGGCTCTTGAGGGCTCTAAGAACTTTGCTGTTCCAGGTTCCGATGGGATAAATAACTTTTGGTGGAAAAAGTTATCGATCACCCAACACCATTTGGCCAGAATTTTTAATTCCGGGTTGGTTGAATGGGGAGCAGCAAATTCCTTCTTGGATTGTTGAAGGGCGGACAGTGCTGATCCCCAAGAACAGAGATTTGTCCAACCCAAAGAACTGCAGACCGATAACCTGCCTAAACGCATATTACAAGGTGTTTACACGCATTTTGTACATGCGGGTGCTCCACGCATTTGAACCGGTTTACGAACGGATATATGAGCAACGAGGGTCGAAGAGACGTGTCGCTGGCTGCAAGGAGAACCTGCTGATGTGTCACGCAGGACTCCATACAGTATAAGCGGAACCTCTCTATGGCCTGGATCGACTACCGCAAGGCATTTGACATGACATCGCATGAGCTCATTGTTCACTTGTTCCGATGTCTTGTGGTACCCGGTCCCGTAGTGAGATGTATTGAAGAACTGATGCCGCTCTGAAGGACTTGCTTTACCATAACATCGGGTAACGATAGAGTCCAAACAGAGTCGGTAATATTCAGAGGAGGAGTATTTCAAGGAGACTTCCTCAGCCCCCTTCTGTTTTGCACCTCACTACTGCCATTATCCGTCTCGCTCCGGAAAACCCGTGGCTACAATTGCGGTACCCCCGGCGACAGGAGGCATAAGGTCACCCATCTATTTTATATGGATGACCTTAAAGTTTATGCCTCTGGAGAGAGAGAGGGGGATCTCCAATAGTCCCTTAGGGTGGTACAGGACGCAGGCTGACGGTATACAGTTCGGGTTGGACAAATGCGCACTGATCCATCTCACGAGAGGACGATGCGGTGACTACGGAGAGGACGCGCAGCTCGTGGACGGAAGCATCTTACTCCATCTAGATGCCCGAGAGTCGTTACTTGGGTGTCGAGTAACGCTCTTCGCGGCAAGTATCAGCACCTACTCCGACAGATCTGGTCTTCAGAACTGCCGGGGAAGAACAAGATGTCTGCTACAAATATGCTTGCCGTTCCGATCCTTCTCTACTCTTTCGGAGTAGTGAAATGGACTAGAGAAGAGCTGCTTCAACTCGATGTAGTAACCCGCAAGAAGATGCATCTCAATAGGAACTTGCATCCTAAATCGTCCGTTCCACGGTTATATCTCCCACGACATCGGGGTGGCCGTGGACTCTTGAGCTTGGAGAGTCTCCATAGCAGGATGGTTCTGGATGGAGCATGTAAGGTCATCAGGAATTTGGATCCCCTCCTCTGCATGGTCCGATACCATGAAAATGCAGAGGTAGAAGCTTTTCTCTTTAAGGCAGCACGCAGAGCAGCCGATGAACTTGGTCTCATCTTCGACGTCGAGCGGGTAAACTCCGACTCTGTCACCAAGTTGGAACCCGTTCGACTAAAAGCCCACATTAGAGCTGCAGAACACAACATCCTTCTGCAGCTCTATAAGAATAAGCCATTGCACGGAGTCTTCTATAAAAATATAGAAGACCTCGGTTTATCCGAAAGGCTGATCTTCGCCTTTTTAAGGTCAGCAGGGCTGAAGTCCGAGACCGAGGGATTCATAATAGCTTGCCAGGATGGTGTATTTAACACCCTCGTCTATCGACGTCGTGTCATGGGTATGGAGGTCCCTGATGTCAGCTGCAGGGCCGGCCGCAGGGCGCCGGAGACTGTAATGCACTTACTGTCGGCTTGCCCGACATACGCAGTCTCGGCCTATATTCACAGACACAATGCAGCATAACGAGTGCTTTACTATCATCTAAGGCACTCGTCTGGGATAGACGAAACAAAAGTGCTGCCTTACGCTCCGGAGGATATTGAGTCCGTTGTGGGGAATGAGAAGTGTCTAATTTATTGGAACTACTCGTTTCCCACCGTCAGGCAAATACAAGCCAACAAGCCTGACATAGTACTCCTCGACCACCAACTGAAGACAATGTATGTCGTGGAATTCTCAGCTCCCGCTAAAAGCAACATTGTCTTGAAAGAGGATAAAATATCGAGATTTGCTCTTCGAACTCCGCAGGCTTTATCCAGGCCATTCTGTTAAAATAGTGGTACTGATTATAGGAGCCCTCGGTGGAAGAGAGACGCTGCTTTCGGACTAAAGATCATATCGGCATGCCGACATTCGGCAGAGATCTTAGCCGGCAGAATGCAGAAGACTGTCATCCTTGGTTCATTGCGAGTACTCAGGGCATATGATTCGCGGACCCGTTAGTCACTCACCCCACGGGCGTGGGGAGTGACCAGCTCCCCTCTGAGAGGGTCGGAGCCACAGAGTAGGGTGACTGGTTTTTTGTAAAAAATAATAATAATAATATAAGCAGGAGGGGCTGACTTCCATCAATCAAGCCTTTGGTGAGTAGCACCACCACTTACTCCAGCTGGGGTGCAAAACCGAATCGGCAGCCCTAGTGCACCCGGGAGGGGAAAGCGTCTTCCCCTTTGGGGTCGGTCGTGGGCCTGCTGGGCTAACCACCCAAGTGGTGGGACCCAACCGGACAGAACGCCCGTTGACAACATTGGCAATGACCAAGGACTCTTTTAAGTGGATACATGAACTGAGTGAGAGAATACATGGCGCAGATGCATGCTCTGCGGTGTGAAAGGCTACCAGAGTATAACGCTTTCACGCCACAAAATCTGCGTGACTATGTATCCCACCTTCGTAGTAGAGGTTACGCTGCTTTCAGATTTGGCAGAGATCTTAGTCGGCAGAATGCAGAAGGCTGTCATCCTCGGTTCATTGCATCTACTCAGCTCACACGATTCACGGACTTGGTAGCCACTCACCCCACGGGCGTGGGGAGTGGTTATTAGTATTTATTACTAGCTCCCCTCTGTGAGGGTCGGAGCCACAGATAGGGTGACTGGTTTTTTGTAAAAGAAAAAAAAATGGAGATTCGAGATATTATAAATAGTGAATTTATCTTTATTTTTAAAAACAAACATTAAACATTCATAAATATATAACGCAAAAATTGTTAAAATTCTTTTTTTTAAACTCCCTGCAGGTCTCGTTATATTTCATGTTACCACACTTTTTTGTACTGAGAATATTTGTTGTATATTATTACTTCCCCAAAAAATTATTCCAAATCTTTCACTTGATTCAAAATTTGCAAAATATATCATTCGTAACTATTTTTCATTTAAATATTTACATATCACCCGAAAACTGTAACATATCGTATTTAACTTTTTACCCAAATATTTTATGTGTGATGACCAGTCTAAATGTTCATTTACATGTACACCCAAGAATTATGTGTTTTCATATACTTACCGTCTGTCTATTTTACGAAGGCCACACCAAACACCTCGCTTAATATCTATTGAAGAAGAATAAAGCTTTAGAAACAGTTATCCCATTTTTGTGAGCTGTATTTCAGTAAAAAGAAATTTTGTGAGACATATTATAAAAACCTGAAAAATAGAAAAACCACAAACGGTTATAGCTTCCTTATTTGAGCAGATACGAAAAAAGTCAAAGGGATGAAAGTTGACGCAAAGACAATAATAATAATAATGTGCATCAAAAAATTCGAAAAACGCAGTTGGCTTTGACACGCTCTTGTGCAAAAATGAAAAGAACAAATCTGAAATTAGGCCATGACACCATTAATTCCGTTTATTTTTTCTCATTAAAACGATGAGAACATGTCACAAGCATTTTAACTGATAGTGTCAATACTTAATATTTTACGAAAACCACAATTCTTATCATTGAATTCAAAATAATCGACTATGCCGTGATTAGTGAAAAACAATGTATAAAGTTATTAACAAATTTGACAGATTGTCACTGTTGTATGTTACATTGTCGAGTTCTGTGACCGGTTTTATATCAGTAATTATGTTATACACCAATAATAACGAATTCGATATGATTAGCATTTATTGTCAGTGCAATTTTGACGCCAAGATGGCAGTCACAGTTTACGGAGATAGATTTCCAGATGCTCTGCAGCCAAATCGAACTATGTTTAGGAAGTTAGTTCAAACTCTAAAAACGCACGGTCTATTTTCAAAAAAGTAGTAAGACAAGGGCATGCTGCGGATAATGCAAGAAAAGTGAATAGAGTATTGAATTATGTTAACCAAAATGAAGAAACCTCTTTGAGACAAATTCAGAGAAACTGTCGTATAAAAAAAGACCGTGCAAGATAAATATTTAAAAAAAAAACGGATTTCGATGAGGAAAGTTCAACATTTAAATGAGGGAGATAAGCCGAGGAGAGTAAGATTTTGTAGATGGTTGTTAAATGAAAAAACCGCTGCCCAAGGAATCACTACTAATGCCAAAAAATGTTTAGACTCCTTTGGTGCTCGTATACACACTAAATCCCAATTTAATTTTTTACTTCCTTTAATAATGGGGTGGGGGTGGCAATAGAGATGGTAGAGGAGGTGGCTAGAGTAGGGAGAGATGCAGACACCTGGCCAGGCATCATAGGCAAGAACGGTTTGGGCAACATGAACGCTAACGGTCAACTACTCCTAACTAAATGCGCCGAACATGATCTAGTTATAACAAACACCATTTTCCGACAAAAGGATAAATTTAAAGGCACCTGGCGTCACCCCAGATCAGGTCACTGGCATCTACTGGACTATGTTATCGTACGTAGGAAGCATCTCAAGGACGTCCAAATTACAAAGGCGCGCATTGATAGCGAATGTTGGACCGATCATCGTCCTGTTGTCTCTAAAATGAAAATTATTATGAGACCCAAACACCGAAGAACTCAAGTAAAACGTAGACCCCGTCTCTGTATTAGTAAATTGCGTGACCAACAAACCGTCGAACAACTAAAGCAAAAAGTTCAAGAGAATTTGAGTTCACTAGAAGAAATCAATTCTGTAGATGTCGCTGCTACCTGGACACAAATTAAAGACAGTTTAAAAAGTGCGAGTGAGGAAATTCTTGGCACTGTAGCAAGTAAAAAACAGGAGGACTGGTTCAATGATAATGAAGCTTTTATACAAGAACTTCTTGACCGCAAACATATTGCCTTCCAAAACGCTATCAACCACCCCAACGACTCATCAAAAGCAGAAGCTTTTACCCAATCTAAGTATGAAACACAACGCGAAATCAGAAGAATAAAGAACGAGTGGTGGGCAAGCAAGGCCAGAGAAATTCAAAGGTACGCCGATTCACACGACTACAGGAATTTCTTTCAAGGAGTAAAAGCAGTGTACGGCCCCAGTCGGAAAAATATGTGCCCTATTAAAGATTTAAATGGAAATCTCCTCAAAGAAGACCAGGAAATAAGAGCCCGATGGAAAGAACACTACTCTAACATTCTTAACCAGCAAAGTCAAGCCGATCACGATATTATAAATCTTATCCCTCAATACGACACCTTCGAAGACTTAGATAAGCCACTAACAACGGAAGAGATCTTAACCGCCATTGGGCAGCTAAAAAATAACAAATCTCCCGGCGCCGACTCCCTCCCAGCTGAGATCTTTAAAGCTGTGTCGTCAGAGCTCATACCCTACCTCAAAAAACTGTTTGATGTCGTGTGGGAAAGTGGTCGAGCTCCGCAGGAGTTTCGTGATACACTTTTAATCAACCTCTTCAAAAACAAAGGGAGCGCTGCGGACTGTGGAAATTACAGGGGTATAGCTCTCCTGGCTGTTGGAGGGAAGATACTCACTAAAGCGATGGCAAATAGGCTAACACCTGTTATGGAAAAGTTACTTCCTGAAACACAGAGTGGCTTTAGACCAAACCGAGGCACATCGGATTTAATCTTCACACTTAAACAGCTTCAAGAAAAAGCACTCGAACATCAAGGAGAAATTCACATGGCCTTCATTGATTTAACCAAGGCGTTTGACTCGGTGGACAGGGAAGTGCTCTGGAAAATTATGTTCCGCTTAGGTATCCCTAGCAAATTTGTGGAAGTATGTCGCAGTCTACATACAAACAACAACGCCCAGGTTATGTATAATAATGTGGCAACCGAACCTTTCCAAACCCTCACTGGAGTTAGGCAGGGATGTGTCCTAGCACCCCTACTCTTTAATTTGTTTACCACTGCTTTAACAATTATTGTTGACAACAAACTGACAGTCAGAGGAATAGGTCTCAGATACCGTTTTGATGGCGGTCTCTTTAACATAGGGCGCTTTAGAGCTTTCACGAAGACACGCACACGATTCATTTGTGATCTCCAGTATGCGGATGACTGTGCACTTTTAGCCTCTACGCCGGAAGAGCTTCAAGAACTTTTAGATGTCTATGCCCAGAGCTATGATTCCTTGGGACTTAAAATCAACATTGGAAAGACTAAGATTATGTCAACTCCTCATCAAGTGAACCAAATAGACATTACACTTAACGGAAATTCTCTTGAAGTGGTGGATCAGTTCAATTACTTAGGCAACGTTGTTAATAACAAAGCAAACATGGACAGCGAGATTCGCAATAGAATTAACGCTGCATCTAGAGCACTCTGGGGTCTTAGAGAGAGAGTATTTGACAACCACGACCTTGCTTTGTCAACGAAAATGGCTGTCTACAGAGCAGTTGTCATTCCAACACTGCTATATGGATGTGAAAGCTGGGTCACTTACCGTCGTCATGTGAAAGAATTAGAACGTTTTCAGCAAAGACACCTCAGAAGTATGATGAAAATCCGTTGGTTCCATCACATATCAAACGTGGAAGTACTCAGGAGAGCAAACAGCCTTCCAATTGAGGTGCTTATTTCAAGAGCACGCCTAAGATGGGCAGGTCACGTTCATCGTATGCATGGTAACCGCCTTCCTAAATGTACACTTTATGGTGAATTGCTAAGCGGTAGAAGAAGGCGTGGCGGTCAACGAAAGAGGTTCAAAGACGTTCTCCATGAAAATCTAAAATCCTGCGGTATTGCAGACGAGCAATGGGAACAACTTGCAGCGGACAGAACCGAATGGCGAGGGGTTGTGGCCAGCTATCAAGGAAATGTTGCTGCAAGAAGGCCGAATCCAAGACCTAACCAGGTCTATGTTTGTCCTGACTGCGGTCGACATGTGCTCTCCCGAATTGGCCTCTATAGCCATAGTCGTGTGCACCGTAGATGAATGGGAATTACAATAAACTACACCTGTTACTTGTTTTTTATTGTACACAATTTATCGACTGTAACATTTTTATACTCGGACTCGAGTAACGGCTAATAATACACTAAATCACATTTTAATTTTTTTTATCTGTTTCAAGGTCCTACAAACCAATAAATTATCTCTATTCACGCTTATCATTTTTACGCTGATTTAAATTGTGCAGTCATAATCATATTTAAAATTCTTAATAGACCTACAATAAGATACGATCATTTGTTTCCCTGTTAACTTAACAACAACGGCTCCTTTTCTGTACTTTTCTATTAAAGGTAAATTGTACCCATTTGCCGATTAACCTGCATTTAAAATTTAAATTAAAAGATATAAAAAACCGTAGGCATATAAAACATTCCATGTTTGGCAAATTTCTTTATTAAGACCACACAAGAGTAGTAGTTGATGTTCACGGTACTTTGTAATAATTTGAAATTATAAAATCACAGCCGGTAGCTTTGGTCGTTAAAAGAATGCCGATAATAATTAAAAGTAAATAAAATTTTAAAACTAATGTCGATATGGTAAAGGTAAACTTATTTCCGTTAAAACAAGGTTATTGAACAAATAAACTTTAATTAATTGTTAGGCTCTTAATATTGTACTTAATAAGCTTCTCACTAGGCATTCGAAGGTTACTCTTCTTAGGGTACTCGCTGGCATTTACATATTTTTACATTCTATGCATATTCACAGTATGTCCCAAAAATACATGTGGATTTGTGATGGATATATAAAATTATACCGTGTATATCAAAGGGATTTCGTATGAACATACATTTATCCGTACTTTTTCGCTACATAAGTAGTTCCCAGGAAGTTGAGTGTTGAGTGTGAAACATAAATAGATGAATAGATGTCCAATAGTTTCGGATATTACCTAACTCTCACATACAGACTTACGTCGTCGTACATCTCTATTTATTATACTATATTTACTGAATAGAAATAGTTAAGCCACTCCCAATAATTTATGTTTGCTTTGACCAATGTATGCAATGACCGGTTTGATTTAATATTTCTTGAGGAATTAAGGTGATAAAATCTATAGTTTTAAGTAGACATAAAAAATCTGAAAATTTTTATTATTTAGAACCGGAGAGCGTTCGGCAGAAAAGGTGGCTGTGCAAATGGCTACAGGCGAGGACACAGACGTAATAAAGTGTGTTGTGCCGGTTGCAGGCCGGAGTGAGCTGAGCGAAGAGGCGGTTGTCGCGCCACCTTCAAGTAACAGACAACTCTACGTGTACGTGGAGGGCGTGCTAACTCTGTGCCAGCCGTCCAAAACTGCAGAAACCGTGCCGAAACAGGCCAAAAATACGGAGACGGGGAACGACATCGACAGAAGCGCAACCTCAGAGTTTGCAACAGTGCGACGCAAAATCGTCAAAAGAAGAACGACGACAGTCGTAGAAAAAGTCACCGAGGGTAGTACTTCCGACGGGAGTCAGGGCACTACCAAAATGCACGTCGACGAAAGCCCTAAAAACGATGACATTTTTAAACTAAACGGGTGCGTTTAACAGATTCAAGCGATCCCACCATCACGCATCCTGGGACCGGAAGAGCAGTGCCCAAAAAGACGCAGGTAGCGGTGGCGAAAGGCGACCACTCTCTGTGGTGATCCATGGTCACCTTGAGAACCAAAGGAGAGTCAATGAATTCCTGAAGGGTCAGCTCAAACCTAAGTACTAATGGAAACATACACAAAATAACACGGCCCTCCAGGTGGAGACAAATGAAGACTGGCGGGCCATCAATAGGTTCCTAGAAGAAAAACGGGTGGAGTACCATACGTACACCCCTTCGGGATGAAAAAAGTCACGCCTTCGTCCTTAGGGGGCTCCACCACGATGTAGAGCTACAGGACCTAAAAGACGAGCTAACCAACCACCACAAAATAATGACGAAGGAGCTATCTCATGCGTGGCACCAGGTACCCCACGTATCTGCTTATCACTGACAATAGCTTGACACTTAAAGATTTGCAGATAAAAGCGCGGTACCTGGACGACACAGCGATGTCCTGGGAGAGGCACACTAACAGCAAGAAACTGATACAGTGCTATCGCTGTCAGCAGTGGGGCCACGCAACGGCTAACTGTAGCACATCCCCGAACTGCCTCAAGTGCGCTGAACGACACATAACACGCACGTGTACTGCTTATCACTAACAATAGCTTGACACTTAAAGATTTGCAGATAAAAGCGCGGTACCTGGACTACGCAGCGATGTCCTGGGAGAGGCACACTAACAGCAAGAAACTGATACAGTGCTATCGCTGTCAGCAGTGGGGCCACGCAACGGCTAACTGTAGGACAGCCCCGAACTGCCTCAAGTGCGCTGAACCACACATAACACGCACGTGTACGAAAAGCCGTGACAGCCCCGCCAAATCCATGAACTGCGGGAGGAGCCACATCCCGCAAACACACGTGCGTTGTTTACAAGAAGAAGGTCGAGGCACTTGAGGGCAGAAGCATGAGAGTCCCACCGGCGCTAGAAATGCGCAACGTGATAGCGCCACCGCCGAAGACGAACGTGTGGAATGATCGAAGGATGAGGGCTGCCCAACAACAGACGCAACAAACTTCATCGCCACCACTACCACTCCCATCAGCAGGACCACCGCCAGGATGATGACGACGCAAGAGGAAAGCCGCAGGCCGGCGTTATTGCCCAATCCTCCACTCTTGAGAAGTGGAGCCGCAGGCAGCACCACAGCCGAAAAAATTGAACTGCTCAGGCTGCAGCAACGGCGGATGTCAACGCTAGTAGATTTAGATAAACTTCTGGTGCTGCACCAGAATTTGAACGATGAGCTGGAGAGATGTTCCAACTCGGGGGACAAATTCTTCATGATACATCGCTTCCTTGAAGCGATGCCAGAAAACGCATTCTAATTAATCTAAAAATGTCTTCTTGGAACGCCAATGGTATAGGTAACAAAATTCCTTTCCTTATCAATTATATACTGAGACATAAAATTGACATATGCTGCTAAATGAGACCAAACTTACCAGACGTGACAAACTGCAAGTCCGAGGGTATACAGTACACCAGAAGGATAGGGCTGACAATAACAGGGGAGGCGGGGTAGCGGTGCTCATAAAGTCCGATAGCGCGCACACGCACCATTCTGTACGGAACACCCCAGTGGAGAATATGTGTGTGACGCTGGAGGGCGGCATCAGTATCATTGCTGCATATAACAGACCCTTGAACGGTTCACAGCTGGTTGTCTTGAGAATTTGATGAACGCGGGCCCGTGCTGTCTGCTCATAGGCGACCTTCACGAAAGGCATCGCAACTGGAACTGCCATCGCAACAACGCGAACGGCAGCACTCTATTCGACTATGTGAATAGTTAAAATGTCATCCTGCAATTTCCCAATGATCCCACGCATTTTCCGGACAACGGCACAATGCTTACGACCCTTCACTTAGTGGTAAACAAGGGCGTGAGGAACTCCACAGATTCCGTGACCCTAGAGGAACTCACGTCCGATCACAATCCTATTGTGGTCGAGTTGAACGGTATATCAAGGGAAGACATAACACGAACAATCACGTCTTATAGAGACGCTGACTGGCGTCTCTATAAGGCACACATAAATACAAACTTAACACTCAATAACACGATCGACACACCCGCCGATCTGGAAAATGTGGTGGAGAAGTTTACACGGTTGCTGTAGGATGCCCAGCAGATGTTGCCACCACTGTGACCATCAATCCAAACAAAGATCGACTCGACGAAGCGGTCATACAAAACATAAGGGAAAAGAACAAACTGAGACGGCTTTGGCAGCGAAATCGCGATGTTAACGCTAGGGCCGAGATGATCAGACTGCAGAGGCCGATCAGGATCTCCATCAACACTGCAAAAAACCAGAAATGGGGGGACAAGCTGACAGCGTTGAATCCTCAAGACAACTCGTTGTGGAAGCTGACGAGGGCCTTAAAAAATACGCGGGGGGGGTTATACCCGCCTTAACGAGCACAAACGGACATACATCGCTGACAGACGCGCAAAAAGCGAACGACTTACTTAGCTGACCACTTTCAGACCATACATAATACAAATATGCCGAACAATCCGGAACACGACCAATTGACTAGACGAGAATTTCTGAAGGTCATGACCAAGCCCTCGGAAATAGCACAAATTGTCAAGGACCTACCGAACAATAAAGCCCCGGGGAACGACTGCATCGAATACAAGCTTCTCAAATATCTCCCGAGGAAAGGTATTGTCAATTGACGTACATCGTTAATGCGATCCTGCGACTACAGCACTGGCCCCGACAGTGGAAAGGCGCCGTGGTCATTCCCATCTTGAAGCCGAACAAGAACGCGAAGTTTGCTGGCAGCTACAGGCCTATCTCGTTGCTGTCGGCGATCTCCAAGTTGGTGGAGAAGGTCGTCCTGATCAACCTGAACACTGTTCAGGAGAAGCTTCACATCGACGAGGAGTCCCAATTCGGTTTCAGGAAGGGTAGGAGCACAGTGCAACAGGTCGTTCGGATAGTTCACGGTGTCAAAGTGCAAATACAACCTCAGGAAGAGCACCGTCATGGTGCTCCTCGATATTGAGAAGGCTTTCGACACAGTCTGGATCCCCGGTTTACACTACAAACTTTACTACTACAATATTCCTACTCACCTAACAAAACTCGTTACTCGTTTCTGACGGGCAGATCCCTGCAGGTTCGAGTGAATAACAAACTCTCAACTCGGCGGGACATTCACACGGGAGTCCCGCAAGGATCGTGCCCGTCACCGAAGTTGTACAACTTATACGTCTCGGACTTTCCAAAGTTTCCGAATACGAAACTGGCCAAGTACGCCGATGACACAGCCATGTATATGCATTCCTATAACGCACAAGCAGCCAACATGCTGCTGAAGGTGCACATGGCTAGTGCCACGGCTTATTACGATCAGTGAAAGATTCGGGTGAACGCTGAGAAATTCAAGGCGATAGTTTTCACGCGTCGCTTTACGGAGAAGAAGATCATCACTCTGATTTCGATCAGGGGAAGCAAAATTGAAACCAAAAGATGCGTGAAGTAGTTGGGAGTGAGACTCGATCAAAGACTGACGTTCAATAGGCACATCAATGAGACGGTACGGACGGTCTACTCTCTGTCCGGGTGTCTGTATCCGCTCATGGTTAGAGGTAGCAGACTTAACAGACAGAATAAGAAATTGTTGTACACGATGGTGGTCAGGCCGTCTATCACATACGCGGCGTCGGTGTGGTGCAGCATATCGGTCACGACAATGAGAAAACTTCAAGTGTTCGAACACAAATTTATGCCCCTCATATTTAATTCAGGAAGGTATACCTCCTTCAGAGATCTTTACGAACGCCGATAGCGGACTACGTCCAGCACATCTCTCAAAACTTTTATTCTTTCAAACTGGGTGATAGTCCGCTAACAAGACATATAACACAAATTAGACAGCATAATGCCCCATTTCGGATCAAACACCCCTTACCGTACCAGAAGTTACCGATTTTCCAGCAACAACTATAGCCAAATTTCACCAAATATACCTTTCACTAATCCTATCCACCTTTTGCTAATATTTCATACCTTTCGCTCGTCTTGAAATCTTTCTTGTCCCCCTCTTCTTTTCTGTTTGTATATTTTTTATTGCGTTTTCTTTGTTTTTCTTCGTTTCTTTTTGTACATTTTTGTTTCTAAATTCATTTTTCATAACATTAACCTTTAAAAAACCTATAACCCTTTGAAAAAAATCAATAATCAATAAAATTAACATTTTTAAAACCTAAGTTTAGGCTAGCCTTGCGCAGCTCCGCATTGCAACATCTTGCAAAAGGCGCCTCGTCTAAATTGCGGTGCCAACGTCCGAATACAAAATTAAAAAGTGATTTGTGCGAGTGTTGTAAAAAGTTGTGTAATTAAAGTTTTGTTAATCTTGTTTTTTGAGACTGTTTTTGTATGTTATCACCTATTTTAACTTTATTTACTTGTAAGAAGGAGTATAGGTTTAGTCTGGTTAATTTTTCGTTTTCGCCGACCCAGATCTGCTCCGCCCAATCCTGCAATCCGCTACCGCGTCAACGCGGTAGTTGTACGATCGGATCCGGAGCAGACTCTGGGGAGGCAACTGTTTTTGTACCCTTTTAATATTGAATAAATATATTTTGAATTTTAAAATTATTTATAACAAGAAACAAATATATAAATGGTTATACTTAATTTTTGGATTTCTATATAGAAAATGACATGATACATTTATATAATATATGGTGAAACAATTTACATTTATTATATTATAATTATTTATTTTATCCAAAATATATACTAATAAAATTTGTCATACAGCTGTTAGTCTATTTCTCATTCAGACGAAGAAAATGTGTCAGTTCCCACATTAACTACAATGTTCATTGTAATGTCAACCTGCCACATTTTCTCTTTATTTTGCGTATGTCGAATGGCTTTTTTCCAATTTTCTGCAGAAACATCTCCTGTAGCTTGTTGATATAATGGGTGAACAACATTCATTTTAGTGTGATATTGTTCCTGGCGACTTCCCCTTTTATTTGGTCCCATATTAATTCAATACGGTTGAATTCACAATGATATAAAGGCAATCGCAAGAATGCGTGACCTTGTTCTTTTGCCATTTTATCCACTATACATATTTTGGTACAATAAGACACTTTTTGACAAGATGCAGGAGTTCGGCTCTCAATATATCTGCTTCGTAAATAATCGACTTACTAGTAACCAGGCTTGTATACCTGCTTTTTTAGTGCCAGAATTCGGAAGCTTCTTTGTTGTTCTACTGTAATAGGACACACAGACCACAGAATGTTCAACCATGTTTCCCAGAATTTAACCAAACCAATTTTCGAAAACTTCACCATTTATTCCCTGCGGAAGACCTGAGGGCTCAAAGCTCCGCTTTTATTTGTCGTCTCAAGTTCTTGACTTTTTCTCAAGATCTTGACTTTTATCTCAAGATCTGGACTTTTTTAAGATGTAGTTAAGATTATAGTAATACATAGTAATATAGTAATTTTTGGGGTTAAGTGGCAGAATAGTTATGCTCATCTATACATTTTTG
The DNA here is from genome assembly GCA_963675555.1 of Leptura quadrifasciata. Classification (NCBI taxonomy): domain Eukaryota; kingdom Metazoa; phylum Arthropoda; class Insecta; order Coleoptera; family Cerambycidae; genus Leptura; species Leptura quadrifasciata. The sequence continues at coordinate 108,600,615 of OY776674.1, read as the reverse complement.
CAGATACTGGCATGAATGAAAATTAAATAGTTTCCGATTCTTTTTACTGTACCTAAGTCTTTCATTTCAAGGATCAAATAAGGTAAGGGCGATATAAATAATACTTATAATGAAAGAAAAGTTTGGGAAAGACGACCTGTTGCGCACAAATGTTCGTCAACACTGGAAATTTCAACGCAATACGACACATTTCTCGAATTTATCTAGCAATGTCTGGATAATTGATATAGTTTAAAGTATCATTATAAAGACCAAGAGCTACTGAATTTTTTAATGAGCGTCTGAGAATCTTCTTCAGTTTTTATGGTGCGTAGTCATGTTTAAGGTGAGAACTCTACTCTAGTTCCGAGTTCCGGCGGTAGGGGCATTTTCGAATGGGAGTTATTTAGCACAAATCAATATCTTTGGTGTCTAAAAACTGCTCTTACAATACGCCAAAACATTTGAACACTACATTAGAATACACTACTCGATGCGCGTTTCGCTAACCATATTAGCGTCATCAGGAGATGATTAAAACTGAACATCAGTCTTATTCGTTTCCCGATGATGTTGGTATGCTTAGCAAAATGAACATCGAGTAGTATACTCGAGTGTAGTGTTCAAAATAGTTTGACATTTCATAAAAGTGGTTTTTAGATACGAAAGATATTGATTTGTGACAAATAGCTCTCATTTGAAAACGTCCCCCACCGCCAGAACTTGGAACCAGCGTAGACTTGTCTCCTTAAAAAGGATTACGCATCATAAAAATTAAAGGAGGTTTTCAGATGCTCATTGAAAAATTCAGTAGCTCTTGGTCTACTAGTTTTACTTTAAAAGCATCATTTTTATTTGTATTTTAATAGTATCAATATAGGCCATTCATATTAGCATAAATAGAAGAAAAAATTATAAAGTTTTGCCACTTGGGGATTAAACTTGTCAAGGGATGTACTTTCAAAACAAAAATAGTTCCCAAGTAACAAGTGGGAGCTTCATCCTTAAAACCCACTCCTAAAGTGCGATTCGGTAGTTTTTTGAGTTTTTCTGGAAAACCGTTTGTCCTACAAAAAAATTATACTTACAAAAAATGTTCCCAGTAAAATTCTACATAAAAAAGTGTTTATTACCTAAATTGTTTAGAACAGAGGTTTTATAGAAATCAGCTATTGAAATTAGGGGTTGCATTAACAGAGATTCACGAACATGGTATAATCATGTTGTATTTTAGGTATAATTTTGGAACTCTGTGATTTAATGTCAGGTTGTATTATAGTGGAGAAGGGGTTTATACAAAAAATTTTGCGATTTATACAAGAGCACTCGTTTCCACACCACCATTGAGGTAGAGATATCGGCGCGTTTTTTTTTTAAGTGGGTTCTCCTTGAGACCTAATCCACTAAGTCAATATGAATTTATAATACGTCTTCGGTAGTATCTACATCATCTGTGGTATCTGTATTGGTACAGCTTTGACCACAGCAATTTCTGCACATAGTTGTGCAATGTAAGCCTGCTATCTCTTTCCACAACCTTGTTTGTAACTGCAGGTTGTTAATTTTAAAATAGAAGCCAGGGCGGGTGGCTCAGTGGTATAGACAAGTGACAGGGCATCATAATTTTTTTCTTCCAGCCCCAAAGTTCAGGTTGCAAATGTTGTCCACGCCATATTTTCACTTGAAGATAACTACGACGGGAATGCTGTTGTACTGCTGCCGACGTGGGAGGTAATTTCGAAAGAACCACGGCAATAAGCTTATCCTTGCTCACTGAGACTGCCCTCTAATGATTTAGCTCTATAGAGTTCCAATATAAACCTTTCCCCAGCTTGCTCAATTTCTGTTGGAGTTGACTTAGCATTATAGATTAATTTAAATTTGAATTACACTATCAAGGTCCTTTCTGCGATTAAATACATGTACAAACTGTTGTTTACCCTTTATCGTGAGTTCGCGCCGTCTAGATATAAGATTATAAGTGATACATTATATACCATGTTCGTGAATCTCTGTTAATGCAACCCCTAACTTCAATAGCTGATTCCTCGAAAACCTCTGTTCTAAACAATTTATGTAAACACTTTTTAATGCAGAATTTTACTGGGAATATTTTTTGTAGGTATAATTTTTTTGTAGGACAAATGGTTTTCGAGGAAATCGCAAAAAACTACCGAATTGCACGTTAGGGGCGTGTTTTAGGGACAAAGCTCCTACTTGTTGCTTGGGAACTCTTTTTATTTTGAATGTACATCCCCTGACAAGTTTAATACCCAAGTGGCTAAACTTTATATATATTTTTTTCTATTGGGCTATTTTAAAGCTAATATGAATGGCCTAATATCTAATCAGTGTGTAACAGCCAAATAGAATAAATTCAACATTTCAATTGTTGTGTATATTTATAAAATATCCCGAGACACGTCGATTTTGAATTCTCAAATGACATCCTGCAACATACAAATTTCATCCCTAAATTCAACCCCCTTCGAGTGGCAGTTGCAACCCCTAAATTTTTAAATGGGAAGTAGGTATTTATGATACTTCATTTTAAAGGTATTTTTATTCTCTATTCAAAAATGCTATGGTTTTAATATTTATTGCAAAAATTAATGGTAAAAAATTAATTCATGTGTTTGACATAATTCGCTACAGCAAACTAAAAAAAAATAATTGCAGTGTAGGAAATGTTCAAAATGAGTTCCTTGAACATCTTGGCAGCATCCTAATCGTAAATAAAATGCCTTCTAACGTTTTCCAACATCGGAGGCGCAACCGACATAACCACATTCGTTATTTTTCTTCTTAAGTCAGCCTATATCGCGTGGCTTAGTTTTGTATACCATATTTTTCACATTCTAAGGGTATAAGATTATTAGAACGTGCTGGCCATTCTAACGATCCTCGCCTCCCTATACACCGATTTGGAAATGTTCAATCGAGATATTGCTGGACATCGATTTGGTAATGTGGTGCTGCTCCATCTGCTGGGACCATATTACATCCGCTGGAACTTGTGGGTTTGCTTGAGCAAGGAATCGATGTCCGGTAATACCTCGACTTAACATTTTCAAATCTGTGGATAGGGAGGCGAGAATTGCTAGAATGACGCACGTTCTCCTGATCTTACACCCTTAGATTGCTTTCTATGGGGTTATGTGAAAAGTATATGGTATACAAAACTAAGCCACGCGATGTAGCTGACTTAAGAAGAAGAATAACGGACGTGGTTAGGTTGCTCACGCTTCAGATGTTGGGAAACGTTAGAATACATTTTTATTTACGATTAGGATGTTACTAAGACATTCAAGGAACTTATTTTGAACATTTACTACATTGAAATTGTTTTTTTTTTTTTAGTTTGCTGTAGTGAATTATGTCAAACACATGAATTATAGTACATATTAATATTTTATTATTTTGCAGTGATTATTACAAAACAATAATATACTTTAAGGTGTTATTTAATAAGTGAACTGAAATAGGTATTAAATTATTAAAGAGGCAAATCAGTATTTTGCGGTAGAAGTGAAGGTCTTGAGATAAAAGTCAAGACCTTAAGGCGACAAATAAAAGCGAAGCTTTGACCCCTCAGCTCTTCCGTACATTTCTTCATAGTAGTCCCATATTTTCTTTGATTGGAAGCAGAGCAAACCATCCATAACGAAACCTTCCTCACATCCTATATGAAGCACTATAAGGCAACGTCCTTAGCCTAATGAAGCTTTTAACCCTCTGTTGTTAATCCCTGGATGAAAGCCTGTCTCGGATTCAAGATTGCTGTGCCCTTCTGTACTTTAGTTACAGTATGGCTAACGTTCACCCAAGTCTCATCTAAGAAGTTCTTTCTTGCCTTCTTCACGATAATTTCGGATCTCTCGCAGCAAACGTCACCTCAAGGTGATGATTTCGTTCTTTCTTCTAAGGACACTATGGCGTGACCTTTTTGAGAAACTATAATACCAAAACACATTTACATTTAAAAAAATGTAGAAATAAAATTTATTTTTATTCACGGAAAGCCAATGTCTCTGATCAATTTGCTCAAAGTACTTCGTTTAAATTGAGGTCAGGTCAGTGTGTTAAAGCGACTGGCTAGCAAACTGAGTTGCCTAGCCAAGTGGGTTCGATTCCCGCAAGGCGAAACAATTTTTCATTAAAAAAATTGCCCCAAGAGTGGTTCGGAGTCCACATTAAACTGTAGGGCCTCGTCTCTCTTTGCCTAGCACAAGATCCTTGAGATCTTCCAAGGGGTTACTTCGGTAACTTGAGAGGCGGTTAAGAAAACATTTTAACAAAACAAAACATTTAAGATATTCATTTTCGTCCATCGCCGCTAAAATTTTATCTAGAGTTGGTGGTTCATTTCTTTCAAAAAAAGAATGAATTAAACATCGAACGTCACTTATCATCAATATTGTGATACACTTTCGATACCTGAAATATGTGTGTTTCCTGATATTCACGAAGAATTTTGAAAACACTTTGGCCACTCACACCTGAATAAAATATGTAGTTAACATAGATAAATAATACACACAAAACACAAACATAGACTAATAAATATACAAAGTTAAAACTAAAAATGCCTCAGAGATAAAGCACTGTGACGTAGTGTATAATACAAAGATGAAAATTACCTGCTGCATTTGCAGTAAACTCGACGTTTTTTGTCTTAGGGTTATCCGAATTCTCTCCAACACAAGATTTTAAAACGCGTTGCTTATCTTCAACTGATAAATGACTGGCTCTCCATTTTTTCAGTGGAGAAAGAGCCGCTTGGTCCATAGTTAAAATGAATCGAAAGAATTTCTAATCTTAAATAGGGAAAAGTGGTTCTGACATTTAATCAATATGAATTATTTTCATTACGTACATACGCAAATGTCCATCAAACACCAAAGTATTTAAAAATACTGTTGTATTAGATGAATAGGAATAACAACAAATAAAGATAATGAATAACTAAGAGCAATTTTTAACAAACGCCAAAACTAAACAACATCAAAAACATAAAATGGTTGATTTTATTTAGGGATTTAAAAAATTAACCAATAGGACAATTCTATTTAAATATGGCGCACTTTTTTGTGGAGTGGTTTAGCTATTGTTATTCAGCAAATAAAGTATAGTACAGTTTAGTAGTATAATTTAAAAATTTAGCCTAAAGACCAACCAATATGCACATGCGATACCTTGTTGAGATAATTTCAAATTTCATAATGTTTGTTGCAACATATTTCTTTTTAAACTGTATGTTTTAATCACTTTTCAATCTAGAAGACTGTTGAATAACTTAATAAGATTTACTAGATAAACGTAATGTTACGTGAAATATATTATCAAATTTAAAATAGTGTTATTATATTTTATTAATATGTCTGAAAAGATAAATATATAAACATGTACGATGGTTATAATAATAATTACTTAGAACGTGAAACCGTATTGCAGATTTAGAGATAGATTGCCTAGAAAATGTTTTGTGCAGATGTCTAAAATTTGTCTTCGCATCACTTGATTTATAACATCAAGTAACTTTAGTAACTACAGGATGGAGTAGAAAAACTTACCTCAGGCCCCTAAATTAAATGCAGCTAAATAGCCAGTTTAAGTCGTGTTTCGTGTTCCTATCAGTAGCATAGCCCCCCCCCCCCCCCCGCGCTTTATATACAATGAAGCCCCTCTCCCACAAAATATAAAATCATCTCCAATTTTGTTGAACAAAAATTGTTAGGTACATAATAATTTATGCTTTTTATTTTTATTTTTTATAATTTATTTTTTTAAATTCATATTATTGAATAATTTTGGGATGCAGCATCCAAAAATTTATTTTGCAGGGTTCATTACACCGCAAAATATTATTATGCCGGTATGATCTTTAATTCTGAAAACAGCATCTGTCTTGTTCTACAGAGGCCTCCTATAATCAGTACCACTATTTTAACAGAATGGTCTGGATAAAGCCTGCGGAGTTCGAAGAGTAAATCTCGATATTTTGTCCGTTTTTCCTCCTCTTTCAAGACAATGTTGCTCTCAATGGGCGCTGAGAACTCCACGACATACATCTTCTTGAATTGGTGGTCGAGGAGTACTATGTCAGGCTTGTTAGCTTGTATTTGTCTGACGGTGGGAAACGAGTAGTTCCAATAAATTATATACTTCTCATTCCTCACAATGGACTCAATATTCTCCGAAGCGTAAGTACAGTAAGTGTATTACAGTCTCCGGTGCACTGGGGTAGGCGCTGCAGCTGACATCAGGGACCTCCATACCCATGACACGACTTCGATAGACGAGCGTGTTAAATACACCATCCTGGTAAGCCATTATGAATTCCTCGGTCTCGGACTTCAGACCGACTGACCTTAAAAAAGCGAAGGTCAGCCTTTCGGATAAGCCGAGGTCTTCTATATTTTTATAGAAGACTCCATGCAATGGCTTATCCTTATGGAGCTACAGAAAGATGTTGTGTTCTGCAGCTCTAATGTGGGCTTTTAGTCGAATGGGTTCCAACTCGGTGACAGAGTCGGGGTTTAACTGCTCGACGTCGAAGATGAGACCAAATTCATCGGCTGCTCTCCGTGCTGCCTTAAAGAGAAAAGATCCTACATCTGCATTTTCATGGTCTCAGACCATATAGAGGAGGGGATCCGAACTCCTGATGACCTTACATGCTCCATCCAGAACCATCCTGCTATGGAGACTCTCCAAGCTCAAGAGTCCACGGCCTCCCCGATGTCGTGGGAGATATAATCGTGGAACGGACGATTTAGGATGTAAGCTCCTATTGAGATGCATCTTCTTGCGGGTTACTACATCGAGTTGACGCAGTTCTTCTCTAGTCCATTTCACTATTCCGAAAGAGTAGAGAAGGATCGGAACGGCAAGCATATTTGTAGCAGACACCTCGACAGTTCTGAAGATCAGAGCTTATGGCTTATCAATGTATTTGTGAGGTCTTCAATAAAACTCTACAGCTGTCAAGTGCATGTTAGGCAAATTGAGTTGTATAGAGAATTTAATTTAGAAAATGTTGTGGTTTTATAATTAATTGCTTTATGAAGGTTTAATGAGGCAGCAAAAAATTGCTAATAAATTAATCTAGGGCGTGAAAGGATTTAGTATCCCTTTATCCAGATTATGTAATTTTAAAACTGTGATAAGGAATGTTTGTCAGCATTTCCGTGTTTGTGTCTGGCATGTGTTTGGGTGAATATGTAATAATGAACAATAGTTGATAATGCAGGAATATACATTTAATATTGGTACGTGCTTACAATCTTCAGCAAATATCCTGTACGCAGGTTCGATAAACTGCAACAAGGATCTTCACAAACCACCGACTTATTAATCGCCCAAATTACAACAATCAATCCTTAAGAATAACACAACTAATAATAACTTTAATCTAACATGAATTCATTATTTTAAATCACAACTTTTTACTGCTCTTTATGTCATCTGATCACTTGATCGTTTAATATAAAACTCTGCCCTGCCTGCTCAACTTCATTTCTTATATATACATGTGGAACGTACTCGAATCTTCTTTCAAAACCTGTCTCGAATATGGTGGAAATTTCCTTAGTTTTCTAGGTGCTAAATGGCGTTCGTCAGTTGGTCCACAGATGGCGCTGTGTTACGAGCAACCTACTACTGTGTAGGTTTCATTTCACTCTACCACCAGGATTAGACATTTTTTCGTGAGAGGGCGTGGGTGTGCATATAACAATATGATTTGGAATCACTAAAGTTCAGATCTAACGTTCATAATGGCAATTAGTACTGGCCTTACACTTTCCAAAAGCAGCTGAATCTTAAAAGGACATATGCACAAGTTCAGCGCTATGGCAAACTGAACTTTTAAGTTATGTTAGCCGGGAAACATAAATCTTGTAGGTTCTGCAGTAGTTGTGTTATGTGTTCAAGGGGTTTTAAGCAGGTTTTAAGATAAGCTTTTAAGAAATACAACATGGCCAATGTGGCTTAAAATATATTTCTACAGAAGCAAATAAACATACTTAAGAGCAATTAATAATTTAATAGACATTTTAAAACAAAACATGTTTAACGTAGAACTGCTCAGAACTAGTATAATTTATACGTACAGCCGTCATTATTTCTGGAGGCCAAATATGAGACGAATAAGACTGGTTTTCAACGCGTTGCATCGAGTAATGTATTCCAGAGTCACTACTGTTTGAATAATTCCCAAATAATATAGACATTTCTTTTATACGTATCTATCAAGCAATGAAATGTAAAGAAAATAATTAACTCATTCTGAAATATTAATATTACAATCATCCTATTTTTCGTTGGGACGGCCCTGTGCGTTAATCTCGTCTTAAGCTCCTTCACGTATTTCCTTTCTTACGATAGTTTACATAGATAGAAAGTAACGTAAAATATAATAAAATTTTGCGGAATAAATGATATCGTACCTACATAATATGTCTCTCAAACGCACCGTGAGCTTTGATATTGCTAGCTTTCCCATGCTTTGTTCGCTTTTGCATATCTTAACCCACGGGCTCTGTGACACCGTGAATGATGAGATTTGAGAGAAATATCATCACTGACGTTGTTGACGAGAGTGTTTTTAGTTTTAAATTCACGAAACGAAAGTAACAAGTGTACCGAAAAAATATTTGATTAGTACCGTATAAATTAAGATTTATTGGGCGATCTCAAGGTGGGCGGCGCCGTGGATGTAATTCGACAATTTCCCCTACATCCCCTATTTTGGCGTCGCAGGAAGCTTTACATTTGACGGGGAATAATTTTTTTGCGATAATTTAGACTGATTTATCTTTGTGGAAAATGATTCAAATTGAATAAGAATATAAGGGTGATATTCTCAAATGGGACGCACCGGCTGCCCTGGGATGTATTGAGAATATCCCGGGTTATTTTAGGATATCCACAGGCTATTCTGAATGTACGTGACAGATATCTCAAGGACATCCTGTGGGTGGGTCTTTACTAGCTGAGTATTTCGCTAACATTTCCGAAACAAAATCTATTTCATTTTTCAAAGTTATGAATTTGTATATCTTAAATGCACAATCGTTTATTTGACTACTTTATGTAAATGTAGCAAGTCTAGAGAATATAGTGTATGTAAGCAAACACTGAGGTGCATAAAAAATGACAGTATATATAAGAAAATACATGGAGCTGACATGACTACTTAATAACAATAATGAAGGTGATAAAAATAGGTAAATATAAAATATTGGATTAGCAATGTGGCGAGCGAGGTTATAAATCCAGTAGGCTGATGAGACACTAATAATTTTGGATAAAGAAAAAAGATTTAGTGAAACTGAATGGGTAGAATTTAGAAATTCATCTATTGTGTAGAAACAGTGCTATAACATATAGTTTTTACTTATTTTTTAAATTGATGGTCATTTAAAAATTTAATATATAAGGGTAATTTGTTATATAGCTTTAGGTTTAACGAGTTCTTTTGTGCTTTGGACAGTTTAAAGTAAGGAATTCTTAATAGATTTGCATTCCTATATTATAATTGTGTAAATTTGATTGTTTAGGGTTATGACTAATATTTTTGTGAATTTCAAACAGAATAGGATATTATGTAGAAATAGAAATAGGAGCTCACTTGCTAGGTAAAAGGAAATTACATATATCATTGATATAGATGATGAACAGTAATGGCCTCAAGGTTGAACCATGGGGGACACCATGCTTTACAACCTCAAAATTAGAGATGTTATTGTAGCTGACACACTGAACCCTGTGTAATAAGTACGAACTAAAAAGAGAGAGGGCTAAACCTCTTATGCCGTAATTATTTAATTTTTGTAAAAGAATATCATGAGAGACACAGTCGAAGGTCCTGGAGACGTCACAGTATTAAGGCTGTATGCTTACTGTGTTCAAGGATTTCGACCATTAATCCGGTCAATTTAGACATTCGAAGGTGCATAAAGTCCCAACAAGCTGAAAATCAGTAAAATTGTTTAAAACATAATTATAAATAAAATTTAAAAGTTCCCCATCATTTCCGTGTATGGAAAAAAATTTTACTCGAGGTCAAAGGTCAAAAAAATTAGTTTTTCGCGATTTTCAGCAAAACGGTAAGTTTTATCATAAAAGTACTTCAGATAAAAATTGTAGATTATAAAATTGTCTATAAGAAATGTACCAATACTTTTTTTCCTACGAGCCACCGTTTCTGAGATATAACGACTCAAAAAGGTGTAAAAGTTGTTGTCGTCATAATATGCACACGTTTCCACGTCACCTATGAGGTAGTGTACTTAGCGCGTTTTTTTTAACGTGGTTTCCCCAGTAGGCCTACTCCACGGGTTAGTTGTGATCTTGTTTAATTTGAAACTATTGCAAAATAACGGAAAATTTCAAAGATTGGAAAAGATAAAAGCGATGTAAATTTAAAAAAAGCGGTGAAGTTCATTCGTCTGATTCGTAACTTTCAAATTCTTCGTGTTCTTCTTCTTCTTCTTCTCCTGCTTCTTCTTCATCTTCATTTTGGATGCAAGCATATTGCGTCAATAGCGATGTATCGTATGACACTTCGTCGGAATCAAACGAATCCTCAACTGTTGGTGATTCAACATTAGAGCACGTCCGGCCTTGACAATTTGTGCATGCCAGAGAACAAAACAGTCCGACTTTTTGCAACCACATTTAGCACTGCATCCCTTTTTGCAGTTGCAAAAAATTGTGTTCAGCAGTTTTTCCGGCGCAGGTGGGTGTAAAGTTTGAACTGGCTCTAATATATTTTTGACCAACTTTCAACCCCAGTCTGTAGGGTCTAGCTGATAACCAAGCCACACTTGAACTTGGTAATATACCCGAAGAAGATGTTGATGAGCAGCAACTGAGGTTGGAGGAAGACAAGCTAATTGAACTTGTTTTTTATTTTTAGTATTTTTAACGAAACATGCATATCGATGCTTATCTAAACAGGTAGTTTTTTTAGGAGCTCCGTACATAGAAAAACGAAAGCGGATGCCGTTGGTGATAACTTCTTGTTGAGTTGAATTACTCTTTTTAAATACTTCAGCACATTGAATTAAATCTTGTTTTTCAAACATTTTGAAAACTGCTGTTTTACCCCTCCTGTAAAATGCAGATGTCGTATCACAGCCAGTTATTGCGTGTAAAAATAGTACATGATTTTGACACTTTACAAAAGTAGATAAACTTTTTGATGGATATATATCCGATTGATGTTGAACTTTTCCTGGTTTTAAGAAAAAAATAGTTTTTTCAGTTGGCGTTCGAGCAGAGAGTAATACGAGTAAGTCTACATCTTCACCAACAACAATAGTTGTATTTGTCAAATTGAATTGCTCTATTGTTGTTTCAATAATCAATACATCAGCATCATTACTAGCTTGTTTTACCAATATGTATTCAGCGGTAAACTTTTCTTTCAACATTGAAATGAACCGAGACTTGTTGTGAGTATTTGTAAGAAATTTCTGTTGACTGGTTGGAACTGTCATAGGTTCATCAAATAAAATATCAGAAGATGAAGATGTTGCTAAAGTTCGACGACGTTGTTCTGCAGCTTTGATATTTCTCGTGCAATCATCATAGCCATCAAATACGACAGTAACTCTGGAACCAAAATGTCGGCGTACATACTGAACGTATTTATCTAAGATAACGTTGAATGTTTCTTCGCTATCCCACACAACGCGGTGTAGTAAGTATCCTCCTCAATGATGTATGTCGCATTTCACTTATTATAGCAGGTATAAGACCCTAGCCGCGCACACAATAGAACAAGAGACAGATGTCTCGAAGTTACACTGGCGTATAAATTAAGGGACTGGGTTTCATTTTACCTGATATTCTTAAAGTCGAGGCAAGAATTCAAGCGATGCACGTCACGAGTGATCTCATTGAAGAAATTTTAATACTAACATAATTTTTAATCATTAATTACATTAAAAAGAGTAATTCTTGACACCCAGTTATTAAGCTTTTTTCAGAAAAAGGTACAGTTTAATGGGGCTTCATGATTCTTAGCAGTATTGTCTCATTTATAAAATCGATCTGTGACGTGCATCGCTTGAATTCTTGCCTCGACTATAGTTATAACTTATGTATATTTTATATTTTAAGTATAAGTTAGAATGACCGATAGAAAAATATTTCAACATATATAACAACTCTAGAGATGTATATACGTGGCGTACTCATGCATATTATGACGATAACAACTTTTGGAAATTTTTTATAGATAATTTTATGGTCTACAATTTTTGTCTGGGGTACTTTTATGATAAAACTTACCGTTTTGCTGAAAATCGCGAGAAACTCATTTTTTTTACCTTTGACCTCGAGTAAAATTTTTTCCATACACGGGAATGATGGGGAACTTTTAAATTTTATTTATAATTATGTTTTGAACAATTTTACTGATTTTCAGCTTGTTGGGACTTTATGCACCTTCACTCTCATTTTTTGGTCTAAATTGACCGGATTACATGTCACTCACTAGTTTCAGCGCTGCTTGTGAGGTCAAGTGTTTAGCTCGAATTCCGAATTGAGAATTATTTAGAATTTGATTTCATTCCAAGTGCTGGTAAGCCTAAATTTTAAAATTCTTTCAACAATCTTCGCAAATATCGAGATGATGGAGATTGGTCGATAATTGTCTTCCTTTGAGGGGTCACCTTTTTGCGCTAGTCATATCCAATTAATAAATACTTCCTATTTACACAGAACTGTTCATATTCTAAATAATACTACGTTTGTTAAATTATTTTTTACAAGACTGTAACACATTGCGTTGATTTAAAACATATCTCTGTTGATTTAGTGCACATAATGGCAAATTTTTGTTGTATTAGGAATAAATTTCGTGCTTTAGAACATGGGTTTACTTATTATTATGTAAAATATACTCTACGAAAAAGGAAGAGAAGGGAAATAAATCTATGAATAATTGGTCTTATCTGTTGATAGTTAGTTTGAGATTACTGAAATTTAAATTAAGATGATGAAATTTATTTGCAATCGTGGAACATTAAATCTGTCCTTTTTTATTACACACATACGAAAATTATATTTAAACTTGGCTCTGTTCGAAAGTATAAACCTCTCCTATTACTGACACATGATTTTATATGTATATCTTATTCGGGAACTAAGATTTAGCGTCATCAAAATAATTGTTTCTCACAGCTAAAATATTTAAAATTCAGCACTCACTTAATTTATTAATTCATTGTTTTTTTATTACACAACTATGCTTTCTGTTATTAGATGGATGTTAGAGTTTAAAGAATAATTAAATAATCTCGTTATGTTTCGTTTTCAGTTTGAGTAAATTTCATAATTAATAACCTGTGATAGATTATATTGCGTAATTAAGAAAAATTGGGCCAGTAGTGCATATGAATATCTGGCTTATTATAATTATCCGGTTAATATCTTATTATTTGGTGGCATTTCAGTAGTGATTTTAATTGCAATGCGTAGTAATTATTAGATAACACATGTTTTGGCTACTTGAATATCTATATTAAGTAATTCGTATGTTATTTAATTTATATGTATTAGTTTTTCTTGTCATTTACTGATATATTGGAATAAATTAAAGTAATTTTCTTTCTCAAAATTCCATTATCATTAGACGCGCAACGTCACAACGTCTCTTCTCGTTTTGATTTCGAGAAAATTTCTATATCGACAAGAGAAATCGAGATAATACGAGGGATTCCCCTCTCTTGTCTCGTCTAGTCGCCCATCCTCCCTTGTTTTCCTGGTAACTATCAATGCAGAAGAAGACAGGTTCAGATTATACTTATCTGCCCTGTTCCAGAAAAGATATTCTAAAATGTTTGGAAGCCAAAACAGTAACTAATGATGATGGTATCCAAATTTGGTGGAAGAAGAACTCATCCAATTATACAACATTATCTTGTATGTCTACAGATTTTGTAGCCATACCGGCCACGTGTGCAAGTGACACGCCTTTTCTTAAAGTCTGGTTTGATCAAATTAGAAAACGCAGGAGTAGATCGAATTCCGAGTCGGCCCAAGCTTTGTTGTGTATAAACGCGTAGATTTTCATATGTATTATGATTTAATGAATCAAATTTATATAGTAATTAATCTTGTTTCAGAGCAAGGATTCTCTTATTTCTTATTGGCTTTATGAAGATGATTTTTGTGCTATCGTCTCGTTTCATCGATGAGGTGATACGATACAAGAGATTTTTGACTCAGCGGCATACTACGCTTTTGCAAAGTTGCCAATAATGGTTAAAAATAATGTTCTGTACTAAGTATGGATATTACGAAAAGCTTCTCGTTAAATGTAAATTATGTATATATTTGGTTTATGTACATTATACACACGTAATATATTATATAGATATGCAACAGCAGTATATCCTCTAGTGTACACTACATTTATACATATGTAGTAAATACCTACGTAGATATTTTTGTGTACATCACATGTTTCTACATATCAGTGGCGTAACTACAACCGGTCCAGTGGCCTGGGGCCCCAAAAGATCTGTTTCTTGTAGAAAAAAAACGCTTGCAGTCAACTTTCTGGATGTCTACTCAGTCATTCCGTTGTTTTTAACTATTTCGGTGACCGTTGCAACAGCAGAACATCCTTTCTCAAAATTAAAAATATTAAAAAAATATTTGCGAAATTCAATAGGACAGATTTAGTGACTTAAGTATCTTGGCTACTGAACATGAAATCAGAAACAGTTTAAAGGGTAACTTGGATAAGATTATTGACAGATGTGTAACGCTAAAGTACACCGTGTAATAATTTAATAATATTGGAATTTATACGAAGAGAAATGTGTAAATTATTAATTATGGCAAATAAAATTATTTTGCTTGTCAAAAATTTTGAAAGGAGGGCCCCCTAACATGAACTTGGCCTGGGGCCCCTCAGGCTATAGTTACGCCACTCCTACATATACGCAATAAAGATGTATATATTTCCATGTATATTGTATAAATGTACAGCAGTATGCCCTCTTATATACACCATTATAAGTACTTACGTTCATACATATAATTAAAATTTATATATGTAAATATACAACAATGAATATCAATCTCAACAGATTTTTATAATGTTCTGTGGATATTCCTAAAATGTAAGTTTGACACCACCTAAGGGATGTTGAGAAAATTATGATAGAGGCATCCATGTTATTATTAGATTGTGTGAAATGTAATCTAGTAAACATTTCAATATTATCATATTTGTGAAGGGATTGTTCTTGAAGCTATCTTATATAAGTTATCAGCAAAATTACCTGCGCAAATATATTTTAAATCTACGAATGTATATAAATTATTGTGCTCATACAATATGTATGCGTCACCTATCTGATGATGGAATGAGAGCAATGGTGAGCCAATTATCGGTATTTGCTATGTAGTGAAAAAGTCCAGGTATATGTATGTTCGTAGGAGATGACCTTGTTTAACGTGATATTTGCATACACTCATGTATATACATACAAACAAGCAATGTGTATTAGTCATCCATTTATGGTTCAAAGATTAATTTAACGCTCTCTGTGTTAATTTTGTAGGAAAATAACTAAAATTATTAAAGGAATATAGACATATATTGGAAAAAGTATATTAATGTAAAATCATAAAATATACCGGCTGTCCATTTTATCAGGGCCCTCGAGAATATCTCATTTAATATCGGTCGTACAAAAAAAAAAAATATTTTTACGAAAATTGTGCCAATTTATATAACCTACAAAATGGTTTAAAGACATTTGAAATCCATGGCCTACTTTAAGAGTTATGGCGGAAAATATCGAAAATGCGGAAAACGTCTAGGCCAAATATCTCCATTATTTAAAGAGATACGAGAAAAATTCTAAGGCGAAAATTGTTTGCAAAACAGTGTGTTTCAACTAGGTTTTATCTAATTTTTTTAAAAATCGCTGTATTTTGAGATTTACTCTTCAGGCTGTTAAAAAAATTTTTTTGAAACGGTGTTGTGTGTTTTATGATGGGTGGAAAAGGGGGAACTGTGCGTGTTGTTCGCGGCTGCCCAAGCAACAACAAATAAAGACATTGCGCTGTTTAGATTCCCAAAGGATGCTGCACGGTTGGTTATAAAATACGATTTTTAAATATTTTATGTAATTTCTTGTTGTTTATAGATGTAATGTATGGATAATAGCTTGTAACCGTGAGGATCTAGCTGATAAGGACCCAAATCATTTATACAATAACTTTAGACTGTGTGCACTCCATTTCGAAGACAACAGGTTTTTGGACAGTCATTTCTTTAATTAATTGTGTAAACTTATAATTGTAAGTTACAGATGTAAGTTTTTGTTGCATCAATAAATATAATTATGGGACATTTAAATTTCCCGCTTGATGCCACCAAAAAGATGGCCGAAGGTCACGTTCCGCCGAAAGTGTCTCTTCTGGTATAGGTCTTCTATGGTTTAAGTATTAAACTGAGATGATCTGTCAAAAAATTAAATTGTCAAGTTTGTTCATAGCCAACTATTTTAAAATAATTGAAATAATAGTGAAATCATGAAATACAAACAAATGGATATTATACTTAAATTAATTGGTAAAGACATTTTAACTTTCTGAGCAAGGAGTGACGCTTTTATGGAGGACTTATATACATTGGCATAACTGCGAATAATCTTTCCATAATTGCTCCATGTTGCTTTCTTGATTATTATTTTGTTTTGTTACCTGAATTTACTTTATCGTTATTAATTGTGTTAATGTTTTATTATAGCAAAGATTTGAAAAACTTATTGAATTATTTTATCGTTTTATTTAATCATACTTCTCCACGACAAGTATAATGCTTGTTAAAAAAAAATTATTGGTTTTAAAAAAATGTTTTTATAATTACTAACATAGTACCAATGAATAAATATGGCATGTGATAAATCATTGAAAAGGGAGGAAAATACTCTATTTAATGGAGCCAATTCCCGCCCGTTTCAAAATAATTTTTTTAACCTTTTCCGCATTTTCGATATTTTCCGTCATAACTCTTAAAGTAGGCCATGGATTTCAAATGTCTTTAAACCATTTTGTAGGTTATATAAATCTGCACAATTTTCGTAAAAATATTTTTTTTTGTACGACCGATATTAAGTGAGATATTCTCGAGTGCCCTGACAAAATGGACAGCCTGTATAATATAGTTTTGTAAACATGTAAAAATACTTTTTAGGGAATGTAATGATGGCAGTATAATTTTTGTTATTGTAGGAAGACAAATTACTTTATTCTGTACTTATTGTTTGTTTTCCTTAAATCGTTTTTGTTGCTAAAACATTTGATTTTAGAAGAAGGACAAGGTAAATAATTAAGTTTAACTGCTAAATAAGCTCTAAATGGATAGACTCCTTACTAAAACTTGTTAACAAGGCATTTTCAAGTTATTTTTGCAATGTTCAATAAATAACAGTTAGTGAGAAGACTTATGGTTTGAACATAAAGCAGCGACAATTGGCAAAACAGATCAATTAAGTTTTATCGAGGCTATGCGAATTGATTTTTACGTTATTATAAATAAATGTATAGTTATCTAAATGTCAATGTGAAATGTTCTTTTCTAAATAAGTAGACTTCCCTCTACTCTGAATAAATTACGTTTGCCTGATTTCAAATTTTGATTTGACTGATTACTAATCTATGTATTATATCTACATTTAGTGTATCAATGTACCAATCTAACTATCAAACAAAACAAGATACAACATCAGGAGACTATTTTCACAAATGAATTTTAATATTTGATAAGTTCTAAATTATTCTCTGTCATTTATTCGGTAAGGTATTGTATAGTGAAATAAATAGAACGCGAAACTTACATAATTTGAATCAGAAATTAAATCACACGTATAATATAATAATTATAACTATATTATGAAACAGTTATAATATTTTTGTTATATGTACTCAAAACTAAATCATTAATGAGGATAATAGTGGTGGTTCACAAATTTTCAATTTTATTTGTTTTGTTGGTTAAACTGCTCTTCCTCCGTTATTTTCTATGTGGGAAGTTGACATATAAGTGTGATTAATGCCTATTTGTATAACAATCCCATAATGTAAAGATTTATTGAACGAACTATGTTTATAACTAAGTGAGTACAGCGCTCTGAGTTCAATAAAGCCTTATTTTAGGGGAGTTACATACGAAGCTTTATGTTCGACTAATAAAATTGGCTTAATATCGAAAAAAATTTCCTATTATTATAAAGACGTGCATAATGGCCGCAAAACTATGTCTTAAATAATGTTTTATTGTATAGTATTCATCGTAGGTGTGTGCACAAATGTATAAATAGAACCGAAACAATTTTTTTATACATCTAAGAGAACTACAGAAGATACAGGTTGTTTTATGCATTTGGATAATTCAAAGAGCTATATCTCTGCAACGGTTAGATTTGATTAGATTAGATTAGATTAGCAAGGGAGCTGGTTGTTTAGCCTTTACCACCGCGACCTTTTCAGGTCTATTGTGATGCTCCCAGGATATCTTCCTTATAGTACCTCATCCAGCTTTATCCTTTGTAATAGACTCCATAGCTTTGATAAAGGCCCTTTTATATAGCTGTCCGCCCTTGGTTTTTCTTCTCCGAGTACTTGGAATCTCAGCCTCACCAGGCCTTCACAGTGGCACAATACGTGAACTGAGGTTTCCTCTTCCTCTTGGCCGAATCTGTATGTCGCGTTCTCTGCCAGGCCCATTAGACTCATGTGTCTATTGAGCCGGCAGTGGCCAGTTAGAAGGCCTACTATTACTCTGATAGCCTTCCTATTCTGGCTTAGTAGGTCTTCCGTGAATTTGGCCGAACGTTCTTTAATGAACTCCTTGGCCTGTCTCTGTCTTGGGAGATTCCTCCAGCATTCCAGAGATTTATTTTGCACCCATTCCTTAATGGCTGCTCGTATGCAAGGCTTTGCCACGCCACAAAAGGGCTCGGGTCCTATTGGGGCTTCAAGTGCGCCTTCCTTGGCCAGTTGATCAGCCTTTTCGTTCCCTCTGTGTCCCTCGTGTCCTGGTACCCAACGGTTAGATGTAATCGAATAAAATTTATCAGTAATATTCCTCAGCTGGGACCTGTCAGAATAGCCTACTTGGTTTGGAAAAATCTAGACCCGGTGTTGGAAAAATCTACCCTCTTGGTTTTTGACAAAATAGTATATTTTTCTATAGCATTTCTGGAAAACTATTGGCGGATTCGGAAAGCTCAGAAAAATGTTATCAGAATAGTTGTTCAATTTCGACGGCACACCTACCGGTTAGGCAAAAAAATCACAAAACAATTTAGCGCATCACGACTAACACTTTGATCCGGCATTATTTATGGAACAGTTTGATAGACTATTCAAATGCTTCAGATCCATAAACATTCTAAGACTTCATAATAATACATAACAAAAAACATACCGAACAAGAAAAATACAGCAGGACAATTACCCTAATAGCACGGGACATCCATTGGACGTCCGATTAAAGTCCATTTATTATCCAAACGTCCATGGATATGGAGTGGACGTCCCATGGATGTCCATTTTTTGTACATAAAAGATATCTGCTATGGGCTATTAAATGGACGTCCTGCGGGCGTCCATTTAATGTACATAGATGTACAGACTTTTATGTTCCTTCTTGGACAACCAGTGGACGTCCCTTAAATGACCATTTACTGAAGAAACGTCTGTAGAGATAAACGGACGTCCCACAAATGTCTATTTTATTTACATAAAATGACATCTTTTATGGGCATTAAATGGACGCCCGAAGGACGTCCATTTATTGTACACAGATGTACGAACATTTTATGTTCCTGCTTGGACAACCAGTGGACGTCCCATAAAGGATCATTTATTGAAGAAACGTCAGTAAAGGAATAAATGAACGTCCCGTAAAAGTCCATTTTATGTACATAAAGGCCATCTTCTATGGACGTTAAATGGGCGCCTGAAGGACGTCCATATATTTTATACAAATGTACAAATATTTTTTTGTTCTTGATCAAAATGAATAGATATAGCGACAACCAAAGGATATCCATTTAATGTTCTTTATAAATAATAAATACAAATTTATTTTAAAAAAATTAACATTTTATTTAAAATGAAACTGCAAAAATCTGAATATTTTTAACAAAAAATAGTTATATTATAAATTAATAAAACCACAAAAAGTCACATTCGTTATAAAACGCTGTATCGGCTTTTAAATCATAGTACCTATTAAAAATAATAATTATGTACTCTAATCTTTCATGTTCTGATCATTGCCAAAGGACGGCCAATTCGTAATTCGCGCTATTTTCAAGTAACCTCCCTAGTTACTTTTTCGTTTATATGCATTTATGTCATTTGCTGCATTGCTGCTCGTTGTCTAAGGACGGACGAGAAAACGGCCTGTTTTTTTTTTTCACTAATGTATCGTCGTGTTTGCTGAGTTTTAATTAGGTAAGTAGATATCCTTAAGTCCAAATTATACAAATTGTAGTAAATAATTATATCATCCTCAAACAATATCATTGATTCAAAGTCAGGGAATAGCAGCATGGTTATTGTGGTGTTGATCCCGCAAGAATTGTCAAAACGTTTGTCTGTCTAAATAATAACGGTCTACCAACACAAGTCACAACTATTCTTTCAGACAATATTAAGTCACAACTCTTGTTCGCGATTAAGATTTTAAGGGTTCCGGGATTTTTTCTCTTATTTTGATAGTGAAATCTGTGTATCAAATTTTAATTGTTTAGCTCACAAGTGGGTTTTCACATTTTTGATCAAACATGACATTCAAATTTATATATGTATATATGGGTAAGTGTTTTTTAAAGTCTGTTGATTGTAGGTTCTGTTCAAAAACAATCAAATTGGGCCATCAAGGGGGTAGAGGATGGCGTAAAGAACTACCTGAGGCTGGCCAAGGAGAGGGCTGAAATAGGACAGAAAAAATCTAGTAATATGCTTAGGTTGTTACTTAGATTAAACAATAAATATTAAATTATCGTAAATATGTCTTTCCTCCTATATTCATGTTTACCTATTATAATATGAAATTTTACAGTAAAACGGAAAATTTATATTTTTTTCTCTGGTATATTAGGGTGATTAGAAAAACTTAGTCGCAATTACGATATGTCTGTGAATTGTATGAATTAAACCAATCACAGAATTTGGTTTATCGATTTACTGGTATATTATAGGTTTTATACTCTTGATCGCTTTTCTCGGTTTTGTTTTGTTTTAAGACTGCAACTACATTAACTACTTTTCAATTTTCCATTAATTAGGGGAAATGTTTAAATACTTGTGAATATTTGTAAACTTCAATACATATCCGGTGCTACACCTATATCCATGCATATTCTGGGGGTCATTGAAGGTCTGTTTTAATTGGTCCAAATAAGAAGAAAAAATGGACATTATGAGGTATATTTTAATTGGTCCAAAAGATGTCTATCATAGACCACCATTTAAGGTCCAAAATTGGACCTCCAAAAACTGACAAAGTAGTGACATTTGGGCGTCCCTAGGACGTCCAACGAATAAATGCGCTATTGGTCGGAAATAGAACAACAACCAAACAATCACCTCAACTGCTCAAAAGAACAATAAGTCTAAAGGAACGTTGGCAAACGTGGCCATTAATAGGAGGAAAAACAATTATGATAGGATGAAAACGTACGCAATGAAGTACTGGAGACCAGTTAAAAATAGAGAGGACCCATCATATATATTGAAGTAAGTGCTATAAAAATAAGAAAAGCATACTAGAAACAGTTGAAGGGATCATGCGCAAACTAAGAATGAATCGAAAGCACACTCGGAACAAACGGCAAGCAAAAATAAATAAGTGTCATACTGAAACCATAATGATAGATGCACGGACGGAATCAGAAATGGAAGAAACAAAAGACTCAAGAGAACAACCCATACTTCCCATCTCCCACTCTTGTACCATGTGCTATGTGGCTTTCGCTGTTAGCAACAAATTAAACCCAGCGTAGACATATCCGGCCCAGCAGTGTGTTTCCGGAAATCACAGCAATACCCACCGTAACCTGGCCAATCAATCAATGATGATACATTTTGGTAGTAGTATAACTAAATCAATTTATGTATACTCACATATCCATTAATTACGATAAATATGTTATGTTAAATAGTCCACCTGAACATTACGTCATATTAAATTGAAGTTTAATGGGTTTGAATTGATTAACTGATTCTAAAAAGCATATGGGATATGTTGGGTTCTCTGCACTGTTGCTGTTCTTGGTGCAATCTAACATGTTTTTTTAAATTTAATGTATGATATCCACGTGAATTATTACAAACGAATCACAATAACACAAATATTTATATGCCCTCTATTCGGCAATAGTACTTTCCCCTTTATGCAATATTGCAGTCGTTTCAATTATTGAATAATATAATATCCTTGAGGATGAATGCTTTACAAGAATTCTTGACATTAAGTCTTCGACTTTTAGAGACTTCATTATTTTTAGAATGCAATCTCAAAACTAAATTGCATACTCACTAATTCTTACGAACGAGAGCCAGATCCCATTAACATATTTAATCCTAATGACTTAATGATTTGTTTTAAAAAGAATGTTTTAACGACATACGGTATGCAGGCAAGATAAACATCAATATTCTTCAATTAGTTATATTAAAGGTTCTTTTAATCTTATTATCTGTTCATGTGATTGTATACATCATGCATTTCTTTAGAAAGAGGATATTAAGTAGTGTGAGATAATTTTTATATAATTTTTGACTTTTTATATAACTTCCGATTTATAATAAATAAACAGGTAAATACTAAGAGTATTGTACTTTCAGTAAAGTTTTTAATAAATCTAGTATGCGAATAAATTATAAGAGAAAATTCTAAAATTTGGACTTATGTCGCTTAAATCATATAACATTTTGGCACTCATTATATTAATCTAGGGAACACAAAAGAGCCAGATGTCCAAAGAAAACATTTCAGGGGAGAAGGGAGAGGGAAATGATTATTTACCCATATCTTGAAGTCAGCTAGACCAAACAACAGTTCTTTGATTTCCGTAGGTTTTTCGTACATTTTTTTCTGTTAGCTATCAATTTTCTAAATGCAAGATATAGAAAAAAGTTTGAGGTATAAGTTGTGGAGCGCTTAAAGAGCATTAAATTGGTGTATACTTTCCAGGGAAATCAGGATTTCTAATTTTTCTGAGTCTGGAGTGTCTGGGCAGAGTGTAGCTCCACCTAAAAAGCTCGGACACACTTCTACGGTTAGTAGGAGATCATGGAACCGTAGGATTTTTAATTAAGGCAGCATGAAGAGAGACGAAGAGATCGGCGAGGTGCTGAGCACAGTTAATAATTGTGCTTCCTCCAACTCGTCTGACAGCCCAAATTAAAGCTGCTAAGCAGAGAAATCTGTTCAGGCCGCAACCTATGCATTGTGTGTTTTTATAACAATAAAGAAACATCGAGTTTATTGACGAAGCTGACCTTCACCTTTTTACAGTCACCATGGATCGGAGGCTGAGAGATTCATTGTGGTTTGGACTTTAATCTACTACAGTCGTGTTATGATAGTAGAGGGGTCCCTGACACTAATTGTAGAACCTGTTGCCAGACGTCGAATTCACTCATGCATTTACTATCCGCATGTCCGATTTACGCGACTTCAACTTACATTCATAGGCGTAATGCGGCTTTGCCAGTGCTATATATTATCATTCACGGCACTTGTACGAGATAGATCACCAGTGCTCCAATTGCCGAGAACAAGAAGTGCCGAATTATTCATTTCCGACCGTCAGTCTAATTCAAGCCAACATACCTGACATAGTACCCCTCGACCATCAAACCAAGGTGATGTATACCATCGAGTTTTTGGCACTTGTCAAGTCAAATTTCACCTTTAAGGATGTAAGGATGAGAAAAAAAACGGACCAAATACCGAGATCTCCGGTATGAGCTCCAAGTGTTATACACAGACTACTTAGTCAAAATTGTCGTCCTAATAATTGGTTTACTCGGTGGGATGAAGCCTACGTTGCTCTTAGAATTAAAGGCCTGCCAAAAATCAGTCGAATGATTAGTAGGCCAAATACAGAAAGCAGATGAGGTATCTCTGTTTACTTTGGGCACACGACTCTAAAATCTACAATCACTAACTCTAGTATGTGGAGAGTGGCTGGAGATAATTCGCTGGCGCTTCTCTCGGGAGAATGCCGGAGACACGGTAGAACTGTCCAGCATCGCTCCCACAAGAAAATATTGTCTTTATTGAATCAATTATAATTATGGTTTAGAATGTAAATTGATTTGGGCGAAGTATAACCTAAGTAATTCAGCATAATTTTTCACTATTATCCACATTCAATTTTGATAGCGATAGCATGGTGCCTGAGTAGCCTGACAGCGGTGACCAAACATTGTGCGTGCAGTGCGACGCGTTTTTCTTGACCCCAGCTGATAACTAGGAGAAAAAGGGCCACTCTTTTACACTCGAGCTTCAGAAACGAGTTTTCTGTTTTAGCTCGGGCGCCAGTAGTTTAAGTGCTAGGATACACTACCCGCAAACCGGATACGCGAAGCTGAGTGGCTCAAGTAGAGAAATGGTACTCCAGTGGGTCAATTTGGGAAATTAGACGTTCACGTACACACAGTAAAATTCAAAATTTGATAAACAATATTAGTTTTAAACCTACTATATACAAATCTACTTGTTTACATAAAGCAGTTATAAGGGCAAGCGATGCAACGAATATAGACCAGATGACTCAAATGACAGGGATAGCAAGCGGCAAAATTATAGAGAAGTTATATGCAATACTTGGCTAATACTTCAGTTTATTTACACCTCCATAGACTTCCTGTGGTTACATTACGGTCGGGCACGTCTGCTAAAGTTGGACGGTCGGAACGGAAGGAACTCTGCAGGGCTTCTCAGGACCTTTCCTGAAATAAATTTATTTAATACAATACAAGCTAATGTTAACAATAAAATTTTTAATACAACTAGTATATTGATTTTTTTTCTTAACTTACTTAGTGCACCTAAGTGACTTAACACCTGTATGTGCTTAACTTAATCACTATAAAATAACTTGTTAAAGGAGCGGGAATAGGCGCCAGGCGAATGCGCAACTGATCGATGAAGTAGTACGGATTTTGCCAAAATTCTGCTGGTCGGAAGGATATATAACACTAATGGAACCTGGGTTCGGTTCTCGGAGTGGACAAGTCTGCTGGCTGTGAGTCGCTCTGGCTGGCTGCCAACACGGGACTAATTCAATTATTTCCTTCGAATACTTACAAGGGAGAGAAACGGCGGCAATAGATGCGTGATAGATCGACATGACGTCAAATGGATATTTCGGAATGTTTTCGACTTAGTAAAAATAATTCAATCACATGAATTTTGGAACTTTGAATATTTTCTTTGTAGATCAGAGTAGGCAGAAGATACGTCTATCGTGGGCTGTTCAAAATGGTAGGCATTAACATCTAACTCGCGTGGTGGATAAAAACATACTGAAATATGTGCTGCTCGATTCGCGCGACTATACTATCTCATCTCGTCGCTCTCCATTTACCTGAGTTCATCTGTACTTACAATTGGTAGCGTTATTTGGTACATATATAAATTAATAATTTTATTAATTCTCAAACTTAATTTGCTTAAGGCGGTACAATAAATATAAAAGGAAAGTTCATATAGTGGGTATTGACAAATATCCTGTGCATATTTCGGTAACGAAAAACGCTATAGCATGTTGCAAAAGTGACTTAAGATCCACGTTTTTAACACCGTAATATGTGTAGCTCTAAAATGAACTAAAATATGACAAGGTAATTACTTCACATAAAGTACCGTCTTTTAGAACCACGTCATTAATGTGATCCATTTGGAGCTGCAAAAACAGCCAAAACTCGTGTGGCTGTGATGTTAGTCCATCATTTGTGTTTAAATGGCGTGGTCTTTACATTTTTAAAACATCTAAGGATTCAGTTTTGAAATTAAAATGCCTCTTAAACTGTCTAGCCTGTATTTAATTAGACATTTTAAGGAATTAGAAAAGTATAACTTTCTTCCCTATGACATTGCTATCTGTCACAGCCTCTCACACAACCCCATCTCATACACTGTTACCAACTCGGTAACATATTAAAAACGCCACTTCTTGACCTCAAGTCTAAGTCGTAAGCATTGAATCACTAAGCCGACACTTCCTAGTCTCTGATGTTTTGGTGGTGGTGATAGTTTTAGTATAAAATTTATTAGTATATAATTATATAATATAATGTTTGAATGCATAGTAAGTATTATAAATACCTTGTTAAAGAATTTATGAACTGAGAGATTTACGCCTTCTGAGGTAAACACATTACAGTTTATTTATCACTATTGGAACTAATAATAATACCATAAAGCATAAACAATTATCGCATGTATTACAATATTATATTTGTTAATAAGACATATTAAAGTTTTAAAAAACTTTTTACTTTTTACTTTTACTTTTACATTCCTTGTTTTCATTTTCACGAAATTTTAAAAGCCTATTATCCCTGGTTCCTTATCCCTAAGAGTTTTTGTTTTATACACGTAATTAAACCAATACTTCTTATACAATTATAAACATTTATATACACACATATCTGTACTTTGTATTTAAAGTTTTACTATCAACGCTTGAAATACTCAAAAGAATCGCCATTTTTTTCAATATGACGACGCTAGCGTACGTAGGATTAGTTGGGACTTTTTTGTATTTTTTGTAAATTAACCGCTATTGTTCGTGTCTAGGTTACCCCTGAGTGTCGAAATAGAGCCTTCTCGATGTCTTCTGAACTGTCAGCTCATCGATCAGTCAGGTATATTTTTTTTCATAATGATAAGTTGGTTACTTTTTCTAGTTGACATAATATTTTTTAGATAATCTTAGATCGATATCAAAAGTAGATTAAAAATTGGATTTGAAAACGTTTCACTTCGTATCCCGAATCTAAGCTTAAAATGATACAAATATATCCAGTTGAATTTATATTGTTAGAGGATTATTTCTCTGGACACTTGAAAGCTGCATATTAATTTGGACTATTGTCAAGTTCATGGCCACATTTTTCCATCTTAGCATCGAATATAATTCCTTTTATTTATTTAAATGACGGATAGATATAATAATATGAAATATATATAATTTTTTCATATTTCCTCTGACAAAATGTTGCAATGTACATTTTATTACTGGATATTCACGAGAGTAAAGTATTGTGAAATTAGTTCAATTTAATATAAATACAATTATTACGTAAATACGTATTATTTTCTTTTATATTTGAATATATTTT
Source organism: Leptura quadrifasciata (assembly GCA_963675555.1). NCBI lineage: Eukaryota > Metazoa > Arthropoda > Insecta > Coleoptera > Cerambycidae > Leptura > Leptura quadrifasciata. The sequence goes on along the minus strand of OY776674.1, from coordinate 108,573,225 downwards.
CATTATAATTCATACATACTACATGCATAAGCACTAAGAAAAATAACTTCCTGATGTCTAACAAAGGATAAGTATCGTAAAATATAATTATTTCGTATTTTATTGTTCTACTGTTTGAATGGACATAATTTTCATTGAATTTAGTAATGTGCATAAGTTATAAAATTGAAAACCAAATATCTCTCAGATGTACAATTGTATACACAGTGACAAATGTAATAAAACTATTTTTATATATGTAGTTTCATTCAACACTTAATTATTATAAATTATTATTATAAATTAATGTCTATGCTGTGTAGGTACCTACTGTAGTGACATACTACAGAATACCACCAAAACTATAAATGAAAGCAGCAGATGAGCAGAGCGTATTTTTTTATAGTTGAGAATAAAGTCAGCGATGAATAATAAGGGAAATTGTTATCACCGCGTGATTGAAATATGATATTCTGAAATAAATTAACATGAAACAAAAGCATCAATCGAAGCACTAGCGTTTTGATGGTAATATGCAATTATTACACTTAACGCGCCAGATTTGTAACTTTGGTTGCAGTCTGGTTACTTTCCTTATAGTAAAATAAGGATTTATAGAGGAGTTTGCGACTAAAAATATTATGTTTAATATTCCGCCCTCTGAAAGCACATTTGAACTATGAAACAAAAGGTTTGTGCTATCTCAAAAATATCACAACTTCCCCATTATTAAAAAAGTTGGTGATTATGCAGCAACTTTTGCAAATCGTATAAGTATATTTTATATTTCTTTGCAGGTCAAAATTTAATTTGTTTATAACCAATTCTCTTTAAATGCAAAAAAGTTTTTTTTGCTTTTTTCTTTCATTTATTTTTTTAACAATACTAGAGATAATATCATATATCATATCTAAGCAATAACATTACATAATATAACATAGTAGAAATGTGATGATATAACAAAAAATATAGTTATATTTGTAAATTAGTCACAACAAAAAATTGTGTTCTAATAAATAAATACAATAATATGGATTTATAAAGATCAATGTAAATATCTTCTTTCTAGGACAAGCTAAACTAAAGTTAGGTTGTTGAGTGTTCCAAATAATATTTTGAAATTAAATTAGATATTTATATTTTAAACGGATAAAAATAAACTTATAACGACTGAGTGTAATAAGGAAAAAATAATGGTATAAATTTTGTTTTTGTAGCACTTGAAAGTTACTTAAAAAAAGTTGTAAAATAATTCTTCATTTCCAGTGATATAATACCCTGTTTTATTTTTAAATACAGGAAGTCTAGTAATTTGCCGAATGTTTAGTGGTATTTTATTATATAAATTAGGTCCGATAAAGGTGACATATCTTTGACATCGACCCTTTTGACACTTTACAGTTTTGAGATGAGTCTTACCAATCACACGAGTATTAAATTGGTGACTTATCTCCATAAAATTTCTTTCGTTGGAATGTACAACAACTGCTTTAACGTGCAGTAGACGAATATCCAATAGTTGAGTCTCATCGTATATTGATTAATGGGAAATTTTTTATTCTTTTACACAATTTTAATAGTAACTGTATTTTGGGCGACACTTAGTAAAATTACTGCATCATTATATACCCCACCCCAGAATACCATCTTTAGCATACAGCTATTTAAAACCTCCCGTATTTGATAAAATAAATAAATGCACTTTCTAATTCTTTCAGTGAGATATTCAATGTGTATTTTCCATTTCAGTTCTCTTCATTCATTATCCCAAGATATTTAATATTTTTTACTGATATTTTTTTTTGTACAATCACAATGCTCAAGCTTATTAGCGATATATTTAGCATCATGTATTTTTAAGAGCTTTTGTGTATTTTGGAAAGCGTTCGTTGATGAAAAACGCATGAATTTAGTTTTATCATAATTTAAAGTAATTTTAATATGAAATAATACTTGCATTTATATCTAAGTTGGTTAGATTATTTATATATATTAGGTATATTATAGGTCCAAGCACAGTGCCCTGAAGAACTCCTGTTTTGACAATTTTTTATTAAAAAAAATTGCTCCAAGAGTGGTTCGGAATCCACAATTAATAAACTGTAAAACCTCGTCTCTCTTTACCTAACATAAGATCCTTGAGATCTTCCAGGAGGTTACCTCGGTAACTTGAGAGGCGGTTAAGAAAACGTTTTTTTTTAAACAAACTATTACTATAATTTATCTTGGTATATTGTTTTCTATTTCCCAGGTTGCTAGTTAGGACATTTGTCATTTTTCCCCTTAACCGTAAAGCCTCTGCTTCTTTTATGGGTTATTAAAAACACGACAAGGCTTTTTTTACGTTCATATAGTGCAGTATTGTATCTTAATTAGCAAACTGCTACTTCCGTCTTTCTATTTTTCCTAAAACCAAATTGATGGGATGATAGCAAATAAAAATGTTCTAACTAATTTAAAATTATTTCCCTCTCTTCTTTGCTAAATTGGATATCAATGATAAATAAAGGCCTATTCTGAATGTTTCAATGCCTATGCTGATTTGAAATTTTAATTGAATATTGTACTTTTCAAGATCGACATTTTCCAACTCATAACCGACATTTTTCATTGTTTCCGTTTTCTCGTAGAAATTATAGATCTCGAGATGTTAAAAAAAACCGATGGAACAGGCTCCAACAAATTTTACTGTTTAAAACAATACACAAATATCCACCTAAATGTGTTAAAAATAAACCAAACCAGACAATTTGATTCTAGCACTTCCTATAGCTATGTAAAAGTTTGTAGATTAGTACAACATACCCTCCCTAGGTGTTGTTGGATGTTGACAACTTATAGAGTAGTGGTGAGAGGTAAGTGAAACCTCTCAAATGGTCAATTGCTACTATACACCATAGATGTCTCTATGGGCGTATAGCGACTTGCGATTCTGCAAGTACCTGAGAGCGGCGACCTTTCAGTCCTAGGTGGACTTAACCTACTGTTATAATATATGATTTGCAGGAAACAACTACTCAGCGGACAAATACCCCGACCTGCATTGAATTACACCTTACAAATCATTAAAGAATGGTCTGCTCCATGACCTATGGCATACTGATGAGAACTAATAAGTTCGAAACCGGTCTATGTCTGGTCAGGGAGTTGACAAATGATATTGGTTACCATTCTTTAATGATTTGTAAGGTGTAATTCAATGCAGGTCGGGGTATTTGTCCGCTGAGTAGTTGTTTCCTGCAAATCATATATTATAACAGTAGGTTAAGTCCACCTAGGACTGAAAGGTCGCCGCTCTCAGGTACTTGCAGAATCGCAAGTCGCTATACGCCCATAGAGACATCTATGGTGTATAGTAGCAATTGACCATTTGAGAGGTTTCACTTACCTCTCACCACTACTCAATTTACTATAGTTTGTATAAAACTAGCAGGTTGGCCACTATCATTTGTCTGCTCCATGACCTATGGCATACTGATGAGAACTAATAAGTTCGAAACCGGTCTATGTCTGGTCAGGGAGTTGACAAATGATATTGGTTACCATTCTTTAATGATTTGTAAGGTGTAATTCAATGCAGGTCGGGGTATTTGTCCGCTGAGTAGTTGTTTCCTGCAAATCATATATTATAACTTATAGAGTGTTACCATTTGTTATTAGATCTAAAACCAAGTCTAAAACTAATATAATAACGTTTTCACTGATTCTATAATGCGTTGTGAAGGCCCGTTTATTTTCTTCGTCTATGAGTTTGTGTTTTCAAGGTATGCTTAGGTACCTATATATGTAAAAAGATTGTTGAAAATTAGTACAACATACGCTACTTAGGTGGTGCTGGGTGCTGGTGTTGGCAACTGATAGACATTGTGTAGTTATCTTTTATAACTGACGGAAATTATATATAATGGGATTTATAGATAGTGGGGGAGCAGATAAGTAAAAAGGAACAGTATGAGGACAGTTAGGAAAAGTTAGGTTAAGTAAAGAGAATTTAAAAATGTATGTAGTGGACACTGCTGCCAATCTACCGGGAAGACCAGCCTTAGTAAAATTAGAAGTGTTAAATTGGCAAAATGATGTTAGACAAAAAAATAACAGCGTAAATGAACTAACGCATGAGATATCAAACGGTGATTTTAGGCAAAAGATAGTCTCATAATATAAAAAGTTTTCGAAGGCCTTGGACAAATAACCGATTTCGAATATAATCTAAAAATTAACAAAAAGTCAGATCCATATGCAAATACGGTACCAAGAAGCCACTCATGAAAGAAGTTCGGAAAGAATTACATATGGTGGTAGAATCGAGATACATAAAGCCGATGGAGGAGCCAACGGACTGGTGTTTTCCAATGGTTATCTCAAAAAAGAAGTCAGGAAAATTAGAGTGCGTACAGACTTTATTCAACTTCATGAAAATGTTAAGCGTGAACTGTACGCTCAAGTGGAAAAAGAATGCTTGACTATTGTTTTTACTTGTAATAGATTTAATCAATTCTTAATAGGAAAGAAGTTCGAGATCAGACCCGATCACAAACCATTGATGGAAATATTAATATCAAAACCGATCAATAACCTGTCAGCAAGACTTCAAATATTCAGAATGAAACTGGTTCTATATGATTACACTATTGCATACATTCCAGGCAAGGAGCTATCAGCCCTAGATGCATTAAGTAGGGCACCATTCAAAACTGGTTTAGAGGATGGGGAAGTACTTCGGGGTCCCTTCAGAACAACAGCAGATATAACTGTGGATTACGTTACAGAGAAAAACGAAAATGATATTTTCATGACCTTAAGAAAGTACACGACCTGTGGGTGGCACGGGAAAAAAGTGTGACAGGAGAACGCCACCTCATTATAGCTATAGATACGACATATCAATTATCGACGTATTGCTTACTTATCAGGATAGATTAATTATACCAGAGGCTCAAAGAAAGAAGTCCCGGAAGGATATTCATATGGGTCACCTTGGTATCAATCAAAGCAAATCCAGAGCTAAAACTACCGTGTGGTGGACAGTTATCAGAAGTAGATAGAAGACATGGTGAACAACTGTGAATAATGTATTAAAGCCAATTCAAATAGAGCTGAACCAATGATGCGTTCGATGTTCCAGCAGTGTCCTGGATGTCTGTGGGAACAGATTTGATTTGTTTGAAATTAAGGGTGAGAAGTGCCTGTTTGTCCAAGACGACTACCGTAAGTTTATAGAAGTGGTGAAATTAAAAAGTCTGACAGCAAATTCATTGTAGAGGAACTAAAGATAATTGTTGGCAGATTTGGAATTACAAGAGAGGTATATAACAATAATGTACCACAATACAACAGTTCCATTTTCAGAGAGTTTGCACGGAATTGCAAATTTAAACAGGTGTCCAGTAGTCCCACCTATACCAAAGCTAATGGCTTAGCGGAGAGGGGAGTAAAAACTGTCAAAAGGATAATAAAAAACTCAGATGATTGGAATTTAGGCTTGGTGGTATATCGAAACATTGCTTTGAGTTACGGAGTTTCACCCAGTGAGTTACCTATAGGGCGAAGATTAAGAAACGTGCTACCACTCCAGGACAGGAAATTAAAACCTAAACTTATCGATCATGATAAAGTGAGACAGAAAATGAAGGAAGGTAAAGAGATACAGTAGAAAAATTATGTTCAAAGGCACAGGGCTAGAAATAGAGCAGATCTAGAAGAAGGGGATAGGGTGTGGATTTCGATCATACGTGGTAGAAACTGAAGATGGAGGGACGATTACAAGAAACAAAGAATACTTATCTAAATTACCAAAGAGAGGTATTGAACAGAGGTTAGAGAATACGAGGGAACAGCCAGTGGATGAGAAGGTATCAGAACCATTAGATAAGGAAAGGAAAAGTGAGGCGCAGCGAAATAAAAAGGAGCATCCATCAGTTGTTAGAAGAAGTGCTCGAACAAAACAAGGCCTGCTCATTTAGACGATTACACATTGTAAAGTGAGGGGTGAAGAAGGGGGAATGTGTAGTTATCGTTTATAACTGATGGAAATTATATATATAATGAGATTTATATATAGTGGGGAGCAAACAAATAAAAAGGGACAGTATGGGTTGGATGCGCGCTCTGTGAGTATGAGGACAGTTAGGAAAAGTTGGGTTGAGTAAAGAGTACTTGCAATCAGAGGTTATTTAATAAAGGGCTTATTCCAACAAAGTATATTTCAATTACCAAAAGACGTACTACACAGACATACATGAAGACGTCGCTATTTGTTGTTAGATCTAAAAGTAATATTTTTTTCAGCATATCTAAGAAAATTTGTTGTGAAGGCTCATTTATTATTTCACCTATCTCATGCATGTTTACAGTAAAACTGCCTGCACAATTAGATTTTGCATTTCCGATTTAGATTAATTCATGTGTTCAACACGCAATTTGTAGAATAGTTTCGGTATCGCTATATGGTGTGTATATTGTATGCAACTAGATGCTGGGTTCCTTTACATAGGACTTCTACTTTCAAAAAATCTCTTCAATACAGTGCGATAGCATTTTTCAACAGATTGCCAAGGGATATTCAAAATATGACGATAGGAAAATTTAAGAACATTATTAAAAAAATTCTTATAGGAAAAGGATACTACACAATTAATGATTTTCATAATGACAATAATTTTTCTTTAAATTGTAATTAGCTATTTTTTAAATGTATGTACTCCGTATGTTTTTCATATTTATTGTGTCCGGTTGATTTATCGTTTTTTGATAAATTTTTTGTTTTACTTTTAATTTATTTCTATGTTTATCTTGTAACTTTTAAATTGTCTTTAGTTTTAAACTTTTTGTCCACTACTTTTACCCATATTGAATGACTTACCATATATACATATCATGTATCGTTACAAATGGTGAATAAATTTATTATTATTATTATAACTTTCAGCCCACTATAAAAATTTCATAAAATTTTGCAATTTTTTTCTATTTGACTGTTGCAGTTGTAATTGAATGAACGTGTAGGTAAGTGAATACACTAGTTAGTTATCATTAATAAAAAAATCACATCCCTGCAGAAATTATTTTCTTCACAGTAATGCGATTCTTAGTGTTGTGTAGACTACGCCCAAAAATATGGAAAAAATTCTTAACTTTTAAATCATCCAAAATTGCACCTACCTCATACATAATGATCAATGTTGTTGGTTTTGGGGTCCTCGTAATCTATTCGTGGACGTTTATGAATGGAACACCCTGTATAGCCTTCGACATGTTGGTTATATAATCAAGCCCTACCTAGAATATGGATGATAAAAGTTAAAGTTATTATTTTCTATACCTTTAATAATGGGCAAAATCATTAAAAATAGTATTAAAAAATCTATAATTTTACAATAATGACAAAGATTTCTCCAATATCTTTTATTACCAGTAAACCCATCAAAACAGCCATACAATTGAACATGTTTACATTATGCTGAAGAAAATAATTGCATCTTAGTACTGTATTTACGAAAAGTTAAATAATTAACTCATGCCATCATCAGTTGTAATAATCTAATCACTATTAGACCAAGAGTCAACGAATCTCCTCCTTTATTAATTAAGCATTTTTAAGGATTATTAGAATAGTGATATAATTTTAGTGCATAAGGTAGTTTAGTGTACCTAGGGAAGTACACTCGAGCTCCACTTACTGCAAAGCTTTTCAATAATAAATTATTTCTAAGAAATGGTTGGGATCCCACCATAAACTGTAGGGCCCCGTTTTCTTTACTCAGATAAATCTAGATCTCCTAGACTTAAGAGGACATTCAGGTAACCTGGAAGATGGTGAAAAACCTTTTCAAACTATTACAAAAACGTTGGCTCGATGTAAATAACGCAACATTGAACCAATAAAAAATGTGAACATTTTTGTATATAGACTCAATATTGGTTAAGCTATATTCAACAAATATTAGAAAATCATATCATATAATATTTTATTCCAATATAAATTATTATTTGAAATCATATATTGGCCCAATATTTAACGAAAATTTAGCCTAATGCCCAAACATGGTAAAGCTATTTCTTGTAATTTTCATAAAATACAATTGAATAATGATTATTATTTTAAAAACCTCAATAACAAAATCTAGAAGTGATTGTAGTAAAACCCCCCAGTTGAAATATTCAACCTGTGTATGGTAGGTACAAACATCATCTGTAAATTACTAAAGGCATCTTGGGCCTTTGTTAGTACTTCACCATAGTGAATTTCTCTTCGTCATTATTGAATCATGCACCTAGCCTAGAGCCCCTAAGTCAGAAATTGTACATTTCTACAAGCATATTGTAAGGAGAGCCATCTACTGCCACTTATTGCAATCACCCGAGGCGCAGCATGACTATCCAATATAGATATAAATCGGTTAAACAATGTTATTTAAAAGAGGTTTAGCAATATAATCTCAATATGGATACCCCGATATTTTAAAATTAATATTTGTCGTTGTATTGATATTTGTTGTGCAATATTACTAAAAAGTTCAATAACAACATAATAAAATATACACTTTCCAATATTGTAAACTCAATATTTATTGGTATTACAAAATATTGCCTAAACAATATAATTTTACACATAGTTGACAAATAAGAGTTAAATATGAGTTATACAATATTTTAGAATCAATATTTATCTTTATCAATCGATATTTGTCGTACAATATTATCAAAAAATGTAATAACAATATAACGCGAATATAGACTTTTCAATGTTGTAAAATTAATATTAAGATATATTTATCAAGTGTCTGCGTATATCTGGATTGGAATGAGTTAAAACAATATACTGCCAACATAGGCATACCAATATTTTATTACCAGTGTTTATTAATATTAGTTCAATATTTTCTTACAATTTCAATGTATCTATATTGACCCAATATTGAACCACGGTCCAGCCAATATTATGTTCTACCTGGGCGGTTTAATGTCTTTCTTAACTTGTATCATATATAACTTTTAAATAGTTTAAATTTCTCGATTTCCGAGAGTTTCCCAATCTTTTATTCGTAGAAATGAGCCAAATTGATAAAAAGCATTACGGTAGTTGGCCATTAAATCGTTTAAAACTTTAAAAGCGGAGCTGACAAAACGGGGTGCTATAGAGTTATGGAAAAAAGCTGATTTGGTTGAAAGGTATATAATTACATTTATGAACTTGTTGAATTTTTTGTTTATAAATCCTCTTTTATTCTAGATTAATCAATTATGACAATATTTTAGCTAGTACACTTGAAGATGAAGATATATAGATTACAATTTTAAAACACGAGATTTATCATATAGTTGTCGGAAACGGTCATTTTTAGGAAATAAATGTCCTACTGCGTTACAGCACTTTGGTACACAGCAACAAGTTTTCATTTTACATCCTAATTAACTTTGTTTATTCAAAGACATATTTTTTCGTATTGACATTGACGGACAAACAACCGAGTACAGCTGGTGCACTCTGGCGGATAAAATGAAAGAGAATGTTCCCCATTACTTAACCCTAAAATATTTGACAGTGCCAATGAATTGTCAGCCATTATGCCATAGACCATTCCAGAACACGTGACTTTGACAGATCCGCCATTTTGCCTGGGTGGCACACAAAGTGATTATTTTCCATGTGTTTATATTCGTTTTTCGTACTATAGATTGAGTTTATTGTGATTTTTTGCAAATTTTTTCACCAGGATGTCTTGAAGTGAATATTATGTAACCCTTAAAGGTGATATTAAGTGCAGATATGATAAAAAAAATCGAGATTATTGACAATATTGACCACTATGCAATCCCTTCTGAAGAGAGCAGTCTTGAAGTTTATAATATTACCATGATGGACTTCGTGAATTATTTGATAATAACTCATAGTTATTATACTGGTCAACAATTTAAGCCTTATAAAAGCTTGCAAGCCTATAAGCTTTACGAATCTAGCCCTGTTCAAGGAATTTTGGCAAAACAAATCAGTGATGAGGCATTTGTTGTCATTGGGAAGGTAAGATATCAAAGTTAATGCGTAATTTTACATTACAATTAGAGTCTATATGTTAATGTATATAATTGTGATATGCCGCAGAGGTTTTAAACTTGATTAACATTTTTTAAATCTTTGTTGTAGGTTAAACACTCTCAACGAAAGAGGGGAAAGTTACTTACTGTACATGTATTAGATGTACATGTTTATCAGAAGTATGCAGTCATATAGCGATTCTGTTTTACCTGCATGATCGTCTAAATACCATCGAAGACAGTAGTCTTGGTCCAGCATCCACTGACTTTCTGTTTGGCCAGTACCTTCCATGAAAAATGTAGAAATGTTGCGAATACGGGATATGGACTGGCCAAAAAAGTAGAAACAAGAGGTTTGTCTCAGGACCATCCTCCTTTTGATAGATACAAATGAACTTACGCCTATTTATGTCCGTATCTAATTTATGGTATTTTTTTGGCTTGACTGAACCTGAACTTGGATATTTTAAGAGAATAAAGTGAATATTAAATAACATTTATTTTGCAGTGAATAAAAAATATATATTACTGATGTGCAATATATTGAAATAAATAGGATATAATTAAAATTGTTTTTTTATTAATAAACACATAGAGGTACATAGATAATTCAATATTTATATTATTTGGTATTTGAGAAGGCACATGTTTATGATTGCACTACATATCACGACAATTTTATCCAATGCACTCAATTTCCTCATTTTGACAACATGCTTATGGGTATTGTTTCATGAAAAATCTTAATTTTTTTTTTTGAGCAAACCTACAACTCTTTCTACATGAACCCGTACAGTTGCTATATTTCGTGTGCTTTCCAAATCTATAGGATACAACTGAGTTTGGCCTTTTGTAAAGGCGGGTATTTGTAGTTTTATCCTCTAAAGCAGCTAGTTTTCCTAAAATCACACACATCATTTAATTCTAACCTTATAAAACCTAGGAGTTTTTGTACAAAAATTAAGTACTTACCAGTTATAAAATATTTTGAACAAGTATGACCGTGTTTTAGGTGGCTTTTACTTAGTGGCCCCCGTCCCAAAGCTTTAATCCGAGTATTTCTTCTGTCTATAGGCAATGCATTAAGATGATTCCTCTATTGGTTAAAATAGCGGGAAATCGGAAAAACAATGCATGACTTCTTTCACCACACATTGAACATTTAACAGCAATACAAAAATGTGGCATTTTCTATCAATTAGACCAGGATTAAACAATTTAATGATGAAATACTCGTAATGTTTACATACGCAAATGGATTTGTATGCCATCCAGCAAATATGGCCGAACTGTCAATGACGTCATTCTGGAATGGTCTATTACTGCAACTTAGAGTAAATGTTCGATGTGATTTCCACCTACTTCTATGCCTTTTCTAATTCTATTCATAAAAGTTTTTCTTACATTGAAAAATACATTTCCCTGTCCTCTAATAAAATTCGCTACATTTTGTATTTTGTCCCACAATTCTTCTCTTGAGTTGATAGTATTTGCATAGGACTTCATGTGTCCCCACACATAATAATCCAAAGGATTATAATCAAGACATTCTGTTCCGTATGTCTAGCATGAAAGCATGTAATATATCAGCAAGAGTATTTTGGAAAACAAGCAGACAAGACTGTCTATTTAAATTTGGAAGAAGGACAAATGGCCCCAATAATTGATCGCCGATGATGCCACACCAAACGTTAATCTTAAATTCTTGCTGAAAATGCCTTTCTTTAACGGCATGAGGATTTTCTACTTCCCAGTAATTGGTATTTCTCCAGTAAAAAGGCCTCGGCGAGTAAAAGTTGCTTCGTCGGCAAATAAAGTGTTCTTAACAAAATTTCGACCCCCTGTTGTGTTTATTTAGAACAAATTGACAAAATTGTAGCCTTTGTGGAAGATCCCTTCGAAGTAAGTTTTGTACAGGAGTGAGATGATATGGGTAGAAGCGGTTTATTTAAGACTCTTGGAACAGATTGTTTACTCACTCCTGTTTCCGCTGTTAAACGACTTGAGCTGACACACGAACTAAAATTTCTAGTTCTTGATCTGGAGTAATTCGTTTCGGTCGTCCTAAAACGTTTTTATGACGAAATGAACCCGTTTCTCCCAAACGATGAAACAGATCTTTGAAAATCTCATGGTCTGGCTGTATTTTATTTGGATATTGTAATGAGTATCTCCTCACTGCAACACGTCCGCTAAAATTATTTTGTGCGTAAACACATTTCATATCTCACATTTCCCTGTTTGAAAAATTCTTATGTCTAGGCATTGTAAATAATGAAGTTACAGAAATTAGCTCGAGGAACACAAGAACAAAATAAAAGGATTAAATGACGTACATGACACACTTTTCAATAAATACACTTTGTTTCATTAAATTTGAATTTGTCTTTCAAAAAATTATTGAAGTGTTTAACGGCACTTTCCTCGAAAACGGTTGGAGTTATCAAGTTCTACTAAGTATACCTTTTATACGTGTAAATGGTGCCCTCATCAGATTTTCTGGTCAGAAGTATCACAATGTTTCGTAAAAAAAATATGAAAAAAATTTCATCATCAGACACAGGTCCTGCGGGGTCCTCTATGATCTAACGTGATGTAATACATAAATTATTGTTTCTTAGAATAAAGAAAGTTCGAGTCGAGTTATTACAAAAAAACGAAAAAATAATTTGAGATTTGACACCCTGTATCTTTTTCCAGAGCAACATTTTACTAAAGCATATTTGGTTATATCCTCATATTTTGCCCCAAACAGTCTACCCCTGAACTATGGCATATTATTAATGGTTCACCCTGTACTTTAAACTCTCTCAATGTATCAAATTTTGCAACATATAAGTTCTTCTAGTGGGACATCTCTATATTCGCTCAACTAAGAGTAAAAAAATATTTATTAAAAATACAATCAAACCATAACAAAGTGTCAATTACTTTACCATAATCAATATTCACAAAGCATCATTTAATTATTATCGTTAGATATAGTTAAAATATAGGGGAATACAGCCCAACAGATAAGTGTCCAATAATAGGGCTATACTTACATAGGTAATTACGTTAATTCTTCTTAAGGATCTAAGTGTTCTCAACATTTCCAATATACCTAACATCGATATTAAATATGAGTATAATTTTGCCTAACATAAGAAATTGGACAATCTCCATTGTTGACGACGTCAGCATTTTCTGTGTCTGCGTCCCGCACGTAGACCCTAGTAAGTAATAATTTTGACTTCTATATTGACATAATTTTCACATATTGAAGCATGAAACCATCACGTAAGTGATTTTATTTTTGTCAGAATTGAAAGTTCGAAGATATATGGTTGAACAAAGAAATTGTATACCTACTCCTGAGATTATGACTCTTTGCACCCGCGTTAGCAAATACATGCAAAAATGTGACATTTTATCCACTCATATAATAATATATGCTAATAATAATTACAAAATATTATTTACGTCAAAGTGTAATATATTACCATTGCAGTAATTAAAGAAAATAATTAGGTACCTACAGGCTGTAAATAGGTAAAGCTGTAGGCTACGGCTTTATTGCATAATTATATCTATTATTGTTTGTGCCAAATATGTTGTACATTCATCAACCTAGTAAGTATATTTTTTATTAGAGACCAAAATGCAAATGGGAGGGCTTGCACTTTCACCGATGATTTATGCTTTTAATAATATCCATGTAGACTCGTCTACGATTTACCTAGAATCAATGGTAATTGTTACGGTTTATTGGTCCCCACTGGTTTGTACCCAAATCCGTGTTGTTGCAAAAGGTTAAAAGCATGAATTGATCATTGCAAGGTTACTTAATGGAATAACTGAGGTGCAAGATTTTACACTATCGCTACGTGGGGGCCAACAACAATTTTAAATTTTATCTTGCGAATCATAATGATTTAGTTGGATGGACATATCTGATACGTGCTTTATATTATACCTGCTTATTTTCTAACGCGTTAATAATTTTAAATGATTGGACCTTTCTCGAAGACTATTTTATCCAAGCTAAAATAATATTTCCTAATAATTACTATTACCTAGAAATTAGTAATAATCACCAACACCAATTCTACTCTAGAAGTTTAGAGAAATTTCGCTTATAAATGACCCTCAAGTCTTCCTTAAGTATCAACACATTAATGGCGATTTAAATAGTGATATAGTCCAAGTAAGGACTTCTTGATACATAAAAAATACAACAAAAACTTTACGATATAATTATTATCGCCGCTGGCCATGCGGTGTGATGACAAACGACCTGACACCCGACGCACCTATAAAGGTAAGGAGTCAATTTGCGAACGAAATACTACAGAGCCGTACTTAAAATTCGCATGTATCTAGTGAATTTGTGAATTTAACAATCTTACCCTATTTTGCTTTTGTGAAGATAAGGAATATCTTATATATTGGTGAAACATTGATTAATTTTGGTAATCTAAATTAAAATTAATATTCTCTTGTTGCTCAGATCTGCCAATAATAATATAATATATCCTCGAATATATATATATATATATATATATATATATATATATTGTTATTACATATGATTTGCAGGAAACAACTACTTAGCGGGCAAATACCCCGACCTGCATTGAATTATACCTTACAAATCATGAAAGATTGGTAGCCAATGTCATTTGTCAATTCCCTGACCAGACATAGACCGGTTTCGAACTTATTAGTTCTCATCAGTATGCCATAGGTCATGGAACAGACAAATGACAGTGGCCAACCTGTTAGTTTTATACAAACTTAAGTAAATGGTGTACCGGTGCGAGGTAAGTGAATCCTCTCATTTGGTCAAATGCTACTATACACCAGACATCATAGATGTCTCCATGGTGTATAGCGACTTACTATTTTGAGAGTACCGAGAGCGGTGACCTTCAGCCCTTGGTGGACTTAACCTATACTGTTATTACATATGATTTGCAGGAAACAACTACTCAGCGGGCAAATACCCCGACCTGCATTGAATTATACCTTACAAATCATGAAAGATTGGTAGCCAATGTCATTTATCAATTCCCTGACCAAACATAGACCGGTTTCGAACTTATTAGTTCTCATCAGTATGCCATAGGTCATGGGACAGACAAATGACAGTGGCCAACCTGTTAGTTTTATACGAACTTAAGTAAATGGTGTACCGGTGAGGTAAGTGAATCCTCTCGTTTGGTCAAATGCTACTATACACCAGACATCATAAATGTCTCCATATATATATATAAATATTAATATTATTATTGTTGTCCAGCAAGGACCGCGAGGAGGTACGAGCAATTCCTTGCCAAAAATGTAGGTACAGAGTCAAGATTTTCGATATTAAAATAGTTAAAATAAATAAAGCAGATCTCTAAAATCTTTGAACAAATAAAATGTTATATTTATATCGATAATCCTAACTTGATCTAAGCGACCCAAGTTAACTAAATAAATTCAATTCTGGAAAACATATAAATAATTATCAAATAAAACACATACAATAATAATAATAATGATAATAATAACCAAATAATATAACACATATAAAAATAATGTTATTAGATGTTATTGCGCATGTATATAAAACACTGATACCACGATAAAATCACACTACACTAAATCACATAACCTTTTATGCAAAGCATTAACTTCTACTCACTAAACACTTCACTACCACTTTCTGAATCGGTATCTGATATATTACTAAACGCTTTTGATTAGGGCTGATGCTTTTTCCTAAATCCTAAGTATTCATCTTCAGTTTTAATTACATGCTGAATACATTTTTTCCAATAACCTGCTGTTATTTCTCTCACTTGAGCTCTAATGAGATCGGTTACTTTGGCATCAAATTTGGGAAAGGGATTATTTTTTCGAATGCTTCTTTTCAGCTGACTCCATATTAGTTCGATCGGGTTGAAAATACAGAAATATGGGGGCAACCGTAATACTGCATGTCCTTGAGTTTCGGCCATTTTATCAATTACATATTGTTTTGAGAAATTTTGCTTCTTAACAATATCCAAAAGATCTTTTTTTTTCTTAAAATAGCACATTGTGTTTTCGAAGAGATTCTTGGATGTCTTTTTTTCTTGTTCCAGTATTTGGTATTTTTTCGATTTGTCGCGAATGATATAGCATTGTCTAAAACAATTACGCTGTTTTTTTTTCTATATTTGGTAGCAATGAAGTCTGAAACCATTCTTCAAAAATATCCAGTCATGTTTTGGTGATAGTCAACGTTTGAATTTTCCTTTTTTTTCCGCTTAATTTGAGGCCGTTATGCACCCATCCACGATGTACAATTATTAATCTGGTTCCTTTATTTGCAGGCATATCAACTTTACATTCTTTGAGCCATCTGTCCAGCCTTTTCTCACTGTATCATGAGTATCATACCAAGTTTCGTCTAAATAATATATTGGTCGTTGTTCATTTCGAAATTTTTTAATAGCTTCCAAATATTCCATACGCCACCGTACAATTCTGCTGCTTTCCATAGGACTTGCTCTTTTATCAATCATTTTGAACTTAAATCCTATCTTCAATAGCCATAGCTGAAGTGTTTTTTTACTAACTGACACTAGATCTTTTCTTCTCAGTTCCATATGTAGTGGTTGTACGGTTGGTATCTCATTTTCTTTATACTTGCTATAAATTGAATCTCTTAACAATTTCACCATAGACAAATCTAATGTTCGTGATATTCCTTTGTTCGATATAACTTTTCGTTTCTGTACTCCTTCCTTAATTAATTTATAAACACTTGGTGTTGGAATTTCTGTTAAGTATACCGTTTTTCCACGGCTCCTTTTTCGCCTTCACTTTCTTTTATATTTTTATACACTTTTAAAACCATTTCTTGAGTCTGTGGGTGTAAATATTGTGCAGAAACTGTCTTCGTAATTTGTTTACCATTACCATCACCCACATCTTCCTGACATTCTGTGCTGGTGCTTAGTTGCGCATCTTCCCAAGGCCTAAACATTTTCACAATATTATTTTACCACACACGCTTGTAAACAAAAAATCTCCAAATATTCACTACCAGCCAAAATATTTATAAAAACACAACTGTATAAAATACGTTTAAACACAGTAAAATTTTAGCTACCTATAAAATTACTGTATATAACTTCACTGAATGAAATAAAATGTAAACAAGAAGACAACCGTAATGCGCTGTTAAAATTGAACAACTAATTTCAGATATTTCAAGTGCGTACCTGTGCAATCCTTTCCGCAATTACTTTTACAACTAATTTAACGGTATTTTAATGAGATCGTAAAGTTTTTGTTGGGTTTTTATGTCTCGGGAACTATTTACTTCAACTATACAAAATGTTTGGGTTGTTTTTCTCACGAGTCTTCACAGACGATAAATATAAAAAGCTCACATATACAGGGCTCGGACATAATCTGCTATATTTGTTTGCATTTCAGTTAGCTAAAAATTTACTTACTACTTCTGTATGAGAAAGGTTAGCATATTGTAATTTTTTATTTACTATTTCAATTATTTATAAATTATATATCCCTTACCATTGGAGTTTTTTTAACATTTATTTAACCCCCAACCAAATATTATGTCGAACCTCTTCTCTTTCGAAGAGTAGGGATCTTTTACTTGACTAACATTTAATAGACAAGGGACCAACGGCTTTACATCCCCTCCGAAGGATGGTGTATCCCCTAGAGAATCCTCGCCTAAGATTGCATGAATGGGTCACTCTTAAAATGTTGGATAGGGTTAAATTCTACACCCTGTGTAAGTCTTGGAGTTGATAGTACACTTGTAATTAGTTAAATAGTTCAACAGCACTTTGATTTATTATTAATGTCTATGTCAGAGTCGGAAGTTACACCCTGTATATGCTTTTCTTGAAATAAGAACACTTTTGTTTAAAGCGAAATTGGAATATTTATTTAATGTAATTGAACAGAGTTCGTGAAACTTTTTTAACTTAAATGTTTATATTAACAATATATTTAAAAATGGTAACTTTACCTTCTTGGGAAAACAGGAATGAATTATTAATGCGATTTAAAAACTCTGAAAAAATTTACTTGTTTTATTATGCGCGACGGCAGAAAATTATTGTGAGCTTTTTTACTTGGTACAACCAAAGAAGCAACCACTGTGGCTTGTGATAAAGAAATTAAACATCGGCCGAACAGGAGGATAACTAGTTACCGGCACGAATGAGAACCGAGCTTTTAAGTTTAATTAATCACTTATTGCTTTTAAACATTTTGTCATTTTGTGTAAAAACTACTAGAGGCGTCACTTGCAATATAATTAAAACTTCACGGCACACGCACCGGACTGAACTTGGCTCGAGCGCGCTGAGCTCAGTCTTTTATATGTTTCGGTAACGTATCGTTTGAACGGGGACTTTGAGCTCGCACGAACGTTTTTTAAATGTAAAAATGTGAATATTCGGAAATTAAAATTATATGACTGTTTCGGCATTAAAATGGGGAATTGTTTTATGTATGAACGAAGTTTGAATCGATTTGATTTTTGAAGTTGTAGATGATATATATTTTATGTGTTTAAATTTATTAATTTTGAAACGACCCCGTATAGTCGTCCCGAAGTTCTACGCGTGAAGTTGATATGATATGAGAATGTTCCGATAGATCCGCGATGAACGAATGAAAGTAAGTTTTTGATGACAATGGGGAAGTGGAAAATAATATTTCATTACAATATTGCTCCTGAGTTCGAGTGGGTTCGACAAGCACTTCAGCCATTACTTTCTTATTTATATATCTGTTAGTCACATAGTATTACATGAAATGATTGCTGTGTCCAGTTATAAGTTAAATAAGTGGCGTGGCTAGCCCATCCGAACCGGTAGCCAGGTCTCAAGGATCAACTTTTGCTGTAGTATGCTTCGGTCTTCAGTAAAAGTTTGTTATAGTCCAATGACTTTAGGATTTATCTTCTAAACAAAATCCTGGTGCAGTGATTTCTTCAACACTTCTTTATTTTGATGTTATAAAGCTTGTGTCAAAAGTATATATGAGGAATTGTGTACGCAGAAAATGTTAAGGTGAAAAGTCGCAAAAATAAGTTTTTCTCGAATATCTCGTAATCTATTGGTTTTACGCAAATTTTAGTTATTATGAAAATCTGGACAAAAAGGTCCTATCCATAATGTAGGACCAACATATAATATCTGCTGGAGAAATAAGAGTAAAACGCTCAGAGCTCTAGAAAGGAATTTGCAGATGCAATTTAATGCTAACAGCCACTTATCCCTTGGAGCAGCAAAATCCATCTATCGTCCAAAAATCGACATGGAAGGGTGATAGACATAAGGGTATACCTTAAAAATTGTATTTAAAAAATCAGTGTTTTTTAAAACATATCCCGATATCTACAAAACTAGACTATTTAAGCTATGTTCTTAATTTTGTTTACAAAATAGTATAAAAAACGTGAGAATTTCCAATCATATACAAAAATTACAATATTATAAGGTTTTTAAAAATTAACCGTGAATACTAATAAACAAAATATGGAAAATTCTAATATCCCAGTCTGTAGGGAGTTATAACTTATAAGGGACCGCCAGATGACAATTTTTTGAGGGGTCGTGAGTGAAATCTAAATTCAAGTTTACGGGGTGATATAATCTCAGCATTGTCCACCATGCAGTGCCGATTTTAGATATAAACCGCCCCTAGGCCCAGGTAAATTTTGTGGCCTGCTCAAAAAGAATATGAACAACAATAAAATTAAAAAATCGTTGCTTTTTCACACAATCAGCAGATTATATAAAAATTAAAAAAAATTAAAAAAAAAAAAATAAAGTATTCTATTTCAAATAAGCATTTTGATTTTATATAGACTAGAATAAAAAATGAGATGATTTGAGGCATATCATAAAGTCATAAAAATAAAAATATAAAATAAAATTAAATACGTATACATAAGTATATTAGTATAATTGAATTGATTATTTTTGTCGGCAACTTTCCTAGGGATATTTTCTTAATGATTATTATGTTCTTTGACATCCTGATTGCGAAAAAAATGTTTTCTCCAAAAAATGGGTGTAGCTTCAAAATTATATGCAATTTTCTGATACGCTTACACAAATTTCCTACTTATCTGCCTACTATATTGTATTCTAGTAATCCAATTGGAAGAATGAAAATACTGGCTTCATCTTCTCCATCTTGAAAAAAATTAAAGAACAGCCAAAAATGATTGAAAAATTTAAAATTGAATATCTTTGCTAAAAAAGGCAATGGTTTCACCAAAGTTGGTAAAAATAAATCGCATCGAGGAGAAAATTGAATGCGCCCAACGCGATCGCGAAGTTAAATAAAACGATAAAATATAGCGGACGAAATATAATTTTGAATCCTTCAAGGAGACACGTACATTAACCTTTCTTTTTTTAAACGTACTTTAAGGTCATAAAGTTAAGAAATCTAGCACCACCTGTCTCGAAAACGGACTTGTACTTCCAAATAAAAATCTTTTCTACGACCCGACGTTGTGTAGCACTGCTTCTCATACATGGTATGGACTATGAGGACGAGTTATTAGTTCTGCAATAAAGTGCCATGAGAATTTTTTATCATCATTTTTCAAACTTAGCAGCCGTTCTTGGCGGTGAACTTATAAGTTTTTCACCGTATTTGCCTACATATGGTTCCCAAGCGATTCGGAACACATGTCACTCTTTTATAATAATAATAATCGCCTTTATTCATAAAAAATAATGTTAATTACAATTATAAATAAAAGAAAAACATTCTGTATATTCTGCCAAATTGTGGCGAAGTCTAGCTAAATAGCTATTTCACTTAACCACATAAGACAGAAGGTTAGAACAAATCACAAGAAGAAAAACACATAGATACATACATATATTTACAACAGAGGCACACACAGATTACATAAGGTAACTAAGATAACTTATTAGACATAATCATGATACTACTTATTTAATAAAAATTCTTTAAAATTACGCTTAAATTGACTAGGATTTAACATGGTTAAATAATCAGGCAGAGAGTTGTAAAGCTTAACTGAATTATAAATAAAAGACCTTTTAAAGAAGGCGATGAGGCATAGATAGTTTATTTTAATGTCTTATATTTACAGGGTGTATATTAATTCGAGGTACTAGTTTGTTTCTTATAGTCACTGAAGAGGCGTTATGCATAATATTCACTAAAAAGTTCTCCTCCATATTTAACCAGTTCAATTCGCTCAATTTATGTGAAACATGGTCAAACTTACTTATAAAGTATATTAAACGAATACAACAATTTTGAACTTGAATTCTATTTTTGTCAAAAGAATCTAGGCAAGGCCCATATGCAAAATCGCAGTAGTTAAAATTGGATCACACAATGTTTTTTTAAGTTGTACATTCAAAAAATTGCGATTAGCGTATAATAATTTTAAAGATGCAAAAGATTTTTGAAAAAGTCTTTTAATATGATTTTTAAATCTGAAGTCGCTATCCAAAATGATGCCTAAGTTTTTTATTGAGGTAATAATCGGCACAGGAGTGTTCTCGATGTTTATGTTTAAGTTTTCAGGGTGTGAATATGATTTTTATTTCCAAACAACATAACACCAGATTTAGAGGGATTCAGTTTCAAATTATGCTCAAAGGCACACTAATTAATTAAATTTAGATCATTATTGATAAGGGTAGAGGCGATAGAATAGTCATTATGATCAAAATGTAGGTATATTTGCGTGTCATCAGCATAGGCTTGTACTTTACATGTTCTTAAGGATGTTAATATATCAGAAGTATAAATCAGAAACAACAAAGATCCAAGGACCGAACCCTAAGGAAGACCTGAATAAATTTGAATGTTTGGTGAATATATATTATTATAATAAATTTTTTGCGATCTTCTAAGTAAGTATGAGTTAATAAGATTGACCGATGAAGCGTTAAAACCATAATATTTCAATTTAGCACAAATAAGCTGGTGGTTAATGGTATCAAACGCCTTCGAGAAATCAAGTAGCACCAGCGCACTATCCAGTTTATTACCATATGCTTGTAAATTGTCATTGGTAATATTAACTAGAGCTGTTGCAGTACTAAATCCCTTCCTAAACCCACACTGGCTATCAGGTAAAATATTATTAGATGTTATGTAATTATAAATTTGTTCATACAAAAATTTTTGAGACCGCAGGAAGAATACTACATATATATAATATATTTTTGGTAACGGTTTACCTATGGAAATTTTCCAATAATCAGGAAAGTAATTAGTTTCAATGCAGCAATTAATGATATGGGTTATATATTTATCAATAAATGGACTGCAATACCTAAGCATTACAGCAGAAATATTGTCCACGCAAGGGCATTTGACTTAAGACTACTTATCATTTTGTTCATGCATTCAATAGTGGTTAAGCTAAATGAGAACTGGTTATTATCATCATAAATGCTGTTGTTATAATGATCAATTTTTTCATCACAACTATCAGTAGTATTTTGTAAAAAGAGAAATAATTGCTGATCTCGTTAGGATCACCCAAGTGTTCAGGTAAGGCATATGTTTTATTAGAGGGTTCGTTTAAGTTCTTTAGAGCCGACCACGTTTTCCGAGAATTTTTATCAGCACAGACTGAGTCTTTTTCTCCCTCCTCACCATAGAGAGCGTGAAATTTCTGAGTTCTTTATAATGAGCATGATCAACTACTGTGCGAGTTTGTTTAAACCTGTGTAAAGCACGATCCCTTTAATTCTTTTATAAGTAATCTCAAATTAGGAGTAAGCCAAGGAGCATAAGGTTTTGTAACTAAGTTCTTTTACAGGGGCATGTTTATCAAATGTAGATAATATGAACTGATTTAATAAACTCATTTTATTATCAATATTATTTTCCCGAATAAGTTGGTACCAAGGTAAATTATATATATCCTCTAAAAATAAATGCATATTAAAGTTCCGAAACGAATGAATTTTAATAAATTTAGGTTGCATTTTAAAGTTTGGTACTACAAGTTCACAGAAAGCTAACCTATGATCTGTTGATAACGTCCCAATTGATTTAACTATATCAGTATTTGAGACAAAAACTGGATCTATAAGCATGCTGGTGGAACAGGTAATTCTCGTAGGCTCATTTAAGATTTGTGTTAAATTGAATGACTGAAAGCGCAAATTAACAGGATTCTCATAGTTCAAAAATTTTATATTTAAATCACCAATTCATATTACCTCATCAAATAACGGACATAAATAAGAGAGAAGCTGATCAAAATCACTAATATAATTATTAATATTTGTGTTTGGAAGTCTGTAAAATGCACCTATCGCAAAATTATATGCTCTGATTTTAATTTTAATAAATAGATATTCAAGTTCCTCACTTACCCTAAAATCAAAATTTAAGCCTCACATGAAATTGATGATCTCACATGAGCAACTATACCTCCACCTCTGCCTCTCAACCTATCTTTACGGTATATCACGTACCCCGGAATATTAAAAACATCAAAGTCAATATCATTTGACAGCCAAGTTTCAGTTAACACCATAACATCGAATTCATTTTCTTCCATCATCAGTCTGAATTCATTAAATCCTGTAAATATCGAACGTATATTCAAGTGCCCAATTTTCATATTAATATAATATTACAAACATTATTTCCTATTATTTGGGTTTTCTACCACATCCTCTTCAAAACAAATTACCGAATCTACAAAATAATAGAATTATTGGGAAAAAACCTCTGCGCCCGTGACGTTTACGCCAAAGGAAAAGTCAGAGGTTATGTTTTGCAAATAATATAAATCGGAATAAACACAGAAATAATGTATTTAGCTGACGTTTCGGAAAGTAATCTCTTTCCGTTTTCAAAGCTTTTTTTTTTTTGAAGAACTCTTATTTTGCTGTGTATGTCAAATACACAGCTTTAAGATTATGTTTATGTTATTTCCATAGATACTTACTACTTACACAGAACATAGAACTGATGATATTTTCTTTTAGACAATGTTGACTTTGTTAAGTTCTTCTTTTAACATTGGTAGCCAGGTTGTACAAATATCTACAGAACAATTCGATACGCACTTATCTTCATTTAATAAGATTATTGCTGATTCCTTAATTTTTCTTTTTTTGGTATCTGTTTCTTTTGTTAAAATTTTTGCCGAGTCCCAGTTTATTCTATGTCCGTTTTCCCAAGCATGTTCACAAATCTTTGATTTCTAAATTTCATTCCTTCTAATGTAATTCTTGTGCTCATCCAACCTCACACTGAAAGGTCTGGATGACTCACCCACATAACATTTATCACATTCACACGGGATATTGTAAATACAGTTTTTTTGAATTCTGCTCCCTGTTTATCGGTTTTGTTTTTGTTAAAATAGATCTTAAAGTGTTCCCCGTTTGAAATACCGTCCTAGCATCAAATTTGTCACCTATACGGCGTAGCTTTTCCGATAGTCCGTATACATAAGGAATTATTGCTGTATAATGACGTTCAGGTTTTTGTCGTACCTGATTGTCCCTATTTTCAACATTTATGAAAACTCTATCAACAAAGGCTTCAGGATATTGATTTTGTACTAGAACCTCTTTGATAAACTTTTTCTCGTTATTTAATATTTCATTATTAGATGAAATTATTTTGGCCCTATCGTATAAACATTTTACTACACCCCTTTTAACATTTATCTACTGATTTGAGTTGAAATTTAGATATCTATTAGTATGTGTTGGTTTTCTATAAACGCTTGTTCCAATTGTATTATTTACCCTTCTAATTAAAACATCTAAAAACGGTAGTTCATTCCTACTTTTTACTTCTAATGTGAATTTAATAGATGGTTCCTTACTATTTATATTTTCCAAAAAACTATCTAGTAAATCGACACCATGAGGCCAAATTGCAAAGATGTCGTCAACATATCTCCACCAGACAACCGGTTTGTTTATACAATTTTGAACATGTGTGTTCTCAAAGTTCTCCATAAATATGTTGCTTAAAATTGGTGATAATGCAGACCCCATAGCCATACCAAAATCCTGCTGATAGAACTCATTGTCCAATTGAAAATAGGTTGTCTTTATACACAGTGTTAAGAGTTCCATTATGCTATTTACACTTAATTTAGTTCTAGTTTCCAAATTATTATCATTTAGTAGGCTACTAAATGATAATTTAATTTTCAATTGGACAATGAGTTCTATCAGCAGGATTTTGGTATGGCTATGGGGTCTGCATTATCACCAATTTTAAGCAACATATTTATGGAGAACTTTGAGAACACACATGTTCAAAATTGTATAAACAAACCGGTTATCTGGTGGAGATATGTTGACGACATCTTTGCAATTTGGCCTCATGGTGTCGATTTACTAGATAGTTTTTTGGAAAATATAAATAGTAAGGAACCATCTATTAAATTCACATTAGAAGTAGAAAGTAGGAATGAACTACCGTTTTTAGATGTTTTAATTAGAAGGGTAAATAATACAATTGAAACAAGCGTTTATAGAAAACCAACACATACTAATAGATATCTAAATTTCAACTCAAATCAGTCGATAAATGTTAAAAGGGGTGTAGAAAAATGTTTATACGATAGGGCCAAAATAATTTCATCTAATAATGAAATATTAAATAACGAGAAAAAGTTTATCAAAGAGGTTCTAGTACAAAATCAATATCCTGAAGCCTTTGTTGATAGAGTTTTCATAAATGTTGAAAATAGGGACAATCAGGTACGACAAAAACCTGAACGTCATTATACAGCAATAATTCCTTATGTATACGGACTATCGGAAAAGCTACGTCGTATAGGTGACAAATTTGATGTTAGGACGGTATTTCAAACGGGGAACACTTTAAGATCTATTTTAACAAAAACAAAACCGATAAACAGGGAGCAGAATTCAAAAAACTGTATTTACAATATCCCGTGTGAATGTGATAAATGTTATGTGTGTGAGTCATCCAGACCTTTCAGTGTGAGGTTGGATGAGCACAAGAATTACATTAGAAGGAATGAAATTCAGAAATCAAAGATTTGTGAACATGCTTGGGAAAACGGACATAGAATAAACTGGGACTCGGCAAAAATTTTAACAAAAGAAACAGATACCAAAAAAAGAAAAATTAAGGAATCAGCAATAATCTTATTAAATGAAGATAAGTGCGTATCGAATTGTTCTGTAGATATTTGTACAACCTGGCTACCAATGTTAAAAGAAGAACTTAACAAACTCAACATTATATAAAAGAAAATATCATCAGTTCTATGTTCTGTGTAAGTAGTAAGTATCTATGGAAATAACATAAACAGAATCTTAAAGCTGTGTATTTGACATACACAGCAAAATAAGAGTTCTTCAAAAAAAAAAAAAGCTTTGAAAACGGAAAGAGATTACTTTCCGAAACGTCAGCTAAATACATTATTTCTGTGTTTATTCCGATTTATATTATTTGCAAAACATAACCTCTGACTTTTCCTTTGGCGTAAACGTCACGGGCGCAGAGGTTTTTTCCCAATAATTCTATTATTTTGTAGATTCGGTAATTTGTTTTGAAGAGGATAATAATACATGTGGTAGAAAACCCAAATAATAGGAAAGAATATTCGAAGAATGCCACAAATAACTTTCAGACAATATATTATTACAAATGTCAACAAAAAGAAAAAATAATTATAATAACCAATTAATTCGTAAACTATAGAATAAAAACGAAATAAGATAAAATATGTAAACAAGAGAGAATTAAAATGTGTGTATCTGTGTGTTGCACTTATTGCCAACAATGTACCTAAATGATAATTGAAAATAAATTAAATATAAGTACTCTACTAAAGTAAATATACACAAATGTAATATTAAGACTCCTAAAACGTTGAAAATTATTGAAATGTAGAACACAAGTAACAAGAATAATTAATGCCAACAGCAAAAAAGAGCAGCAGATATACATTAGCTAAATAAAATAAGGCTTATAGAGAAAAATACAGAAAAAATGTAAGAGTAGAATCTCAAGTAAGATAAAAATACAATAAGAAACATAAAAATAGAAGTATATGAAAACACAGTATTGCCATTTTATCATGTATATAGTGCATGAGACCGCCTTGCCTGAATGTATGTGTATAAGACAGTATTCTAATCTGCTGCGATTCAAGCATCTTTAAATTCGATAATAGAGTGCCCAAAATTTCCTATGAGAATTTACCAATACGTATAGAGACAGGTAAGCTAAAAGCCTATACGTTCGCTAATATTCAATCTTCAGTTGAATCTTTTTGTTGTCAGTCGATTGCTTTAACGTAAACCATTGATGACAGTTGGAGACTCCATTGTCCGATTCGCCCTAATCCGCCGCTAATCCTCACCATGTGTGGTTGTGTGGTATGGACCGACACCCTTGTTTAACCTTTATACCTCTGCATGTAAGTATATAAATTATTTACTAACAAATATTTCCAAAAGATCAATATATAGCTTTACCTGAATCCTATCCCCATTCATTGTGATGTCTTACTGAGTTAGAGGTCGTTCATGAATTACGTAAGGCTCCCGAGGGAGGAGGAGTTTAAAAATCTCTACATGACCTTATGCCTCGGGGGGGGGGGGGGGGGTAAAAGTCATTCTTATGTAATATTTTACTACGAATCAAAATTCTCCTGGAAGTGCGCTTCAAACGACTGGCGCGCGGCATCACCAAAGTTTCGGCGTGTTGCCGTGTGGCTCCTTGGCAGCGCTGCTTATCCAAAATATTTTCAGTATAACCGCCACCAACACGTATAATAATAATAAATGTTACGTAAAGTATTCCTCGTTTGTAGTTTTTTGACTGATTTGTTTTCTTACTTTATAAGATTGTTTCAAATCTTACCTTTAATTATAATGCGCATTTTCCAAATACTAAATAATTTAATATATTTTTTTTTAAATCTTTGATTTATATTAAATAATATGTTTTAGTGTAAAACTAATTTTCTAATGACATTTAACTATTTAACGCTTTTTTGGGAATTCTAGGTGATATCTTATGTCAGAAGGGGAAGGGGGAGAAATCTTATGTGTCCTTACATGCGGATGGGGGGGGGGAGTCAAAAATGGTCAAAATCGTCCTTACGTAATTAAGGAACGACCCCTTATTACTAAGCAACCTTCCCTTTCAGATTAATTAAGCAATGTTATGATGCGATTTTCTCCACCTCTGCCGGCGACGAGGAGAAAAAGAGCCACTCTTTGACACTGGAGCCCTGGAAACTAGTTTTGGGTTTGCTCGGGCGCCAGTCCTAGTTTAAGCAATAGGACACGCTACCCTCAAGCGGAGTACGCGATGTTGAGTAGTTCAAGTGGAGAAACGGTATTCCAGAGGATCAATTTGGGAAATTAGACGTTCACACACAAACAGTAAAACTCAGAATTTTTCAACAATACCAGTATATTCAATTAAACCTATTATATACAAATCTACGAGTTTACTAATTGATTACCTCGATCAAACTTTACAGGTTCTAAATACCGGGATGAGGGCAAGCGACACAACGAGAAGAGTAGTACCAGATGAGTTAAATACCAGGGATAGCAAGCTGCAAAATAGTAACACAAAATACGCGGTAAAGCGTTAGCACAGAATAGTCAATGACACAGGGCAAAGTTATATACAGTACTTGGCTAGTACATCAGTTTACTTACTTCTCCAGGGACTTACTTCCTACAGTTACGGTCGGGTACGTCTGCTGCGGAGGAGCGATCGGAATGCAATCAAACTGCACGGCTCCTCAGATCCTTTTCTGAAAATGAATCAACTTACTATCGAAATGGGAGAAGACGCCAGATGGATGGGCTGCGGATCATGGTACAGGCTTGGCCAAAATCGTGCTGTTCGAATCCTGGGTTCGGATCTCGGAGTGGACACGTCTGCCGCCAATGAGTCGCTCTGGCTGACTACCACACACGGGACGAATTCAATTACTTTCTTCAAATACTTACAAGAAGGTGTAGGCGCTACAAGGATGCACGGTTGATCGATGACGTAGTACGGACTTTGCAAACATTCCGCGGCTCGGAAAGATAATAACGGTACCTTAGGTTCAAATTTCGGAGTAGATACGTCTGCTTTAGATGATTCGCTCTGGCTGACTGCCAACACGAAATTAATTTAATTATTTCCTTCCAATACCTACAAGCAGGAGATATCGCGGCAACAGATGCGCGATGGATCGACGTGATGTCAAACGGACTTAGAAAATATTTCGGAATATTTTTTGACTTAGTAAAAATAATTCAATTATCTGAATTTTGGGACTAATTTCTTCTCAGATCGGAGCAGGCAGGTACGTCTAATGTCTCGAATAGCACCTCGTGAACTGACTGTCGGATATATTCAATTATTCCCTTTATCGAAAGGATGACGGTGCACGGGTGACATCAGATTGATTGAAATATTTTCGTTGCCCTATTTTGATAATATTTCGAATAGATCGGTACAGAAAGGAGAGCTCCGCACATTTAACGCTCGCAGTAGTTGGATACGTACTAAAATATTTGCTGCCAGTTCGCGGGTCTTTACAATTTCCTTCCACCGCTCCCTCTCTACATGAGTTCTGGACTTTACAACTTAGTAGAGTTATTTGGTGCGTCTTCAAATTAATATTTTTATTAATTTATAAGCTAAGTTGATACCATTTGGTGAATTCCGTTGATCAAAATCGAAGTAATTATAAGTTTTGTATTTTACGTCGGCATAAGTTAAGTCCGACGTGGACAATCCATGATTTAGGTGTCTGAGGAACGTTTTATTACACTTTCTAAATTTACTGTTAGGACGTTCACTTGATGGGTTCGACTTAACTTAAGCAGACGTAAATTACAAGACTTATACTTACTTCCATTTTGCTCAACGGAGTTCACCAAATGGTATCAACTGGAATGTCATTGCACCTTCTTATATCCAACACTTTACTTGCTAACGCTTTAATTTCTAACACTTCTTAATTAGTCTGTAAAGGAATATTGTTAGTATTTTTTCAGTAAGACACAATGAAAGAGGATAGGATTCAGGTAAGATTATATATTGGTCTTTTGGAAATATTTGTTAGTCAATAGTATATGCAGAGGTATAAAGTGAATAAGAGTGTCGGTCCATACCACACATCGTGAGGATTAGGAGGACTCGGACAATGCAGTCTCCAACTACCATCCAATGGTTTATGTTAAAGCAATCGACGGAGACAAAAAAGGTTCAATTGAAAACCAATATTTGCGATCTTGTGGGCTTTTAGCTTGCCTGTCTTTGTACGTATTGGTAAACTCATTTTGGATACGCAATCCTCAATGACAAGATTTTGCTTGTATTCTCATCATATTTCCTCAGCTACGAGAACAAGCTAAATTTTATTTGCATACAACTTAAAAAAGGTATCAAAGATATTTATAGTGTATAACATATATTTCTTCTCATAGACAGTGCGGTACAATGCGACCGCAGAAGAAAATGTATTATATTTACATGGCTAATGGCATTTAGCTGAAAGCCAATAAACCAAAAACAACTTCTCATTGAACTACTTATACAATTGTTGCCACCAATATATATCACTTTTCAAACGTATTACAGAACTCAAAGATGATAATACCTCTGGTGATAACGATCAGTGATTTTTGAAATTAGCTTATTAAGACAATACTTTCATAATATTACTTAAATTACTATTCTTACAAAGAAAATATGAAACTTCAATATGTTTGATTATCCTCTCGTAACCTAAGCACAACTAAATTGATTGATTGAACTTTTTTGTGTAATATACTTTCTCATTAAACGAAACAAAAGAAATTTTATTGCTCTTTATGACTTGTACAATCTTGTGAATAATATTATTGCATCCGTATCTAGTTAATTAATAATTCGTCATAAATTCTTGTCAAAATTTTTATTTTTATTATTCTTTTGGTTGCACACCAATCTTATCGGGAAATCACCAATTTTTAACGCTTGTAATTTACTTCATTCCATATATGGCGTATATTAAGTTAATTACGATAGTTTAAGTACCATAATATCTTTATATTCACTAGAAAATGACACCGAAAAATATTTGAAATATTATCTAATCAATATCTTATAATATTCAAAAAGTGCATCGTGTCAAATAAGCAATATATTATTATTTGTTAGGTAATGTGCTGTTATGAGTTTACCCTTTAGTAAATACCTCAAGCGTAGATCCAATAATTGCAATACTAATTGTCACTAACCACTGATTTATTTGACACTTAATTAACTTACAATAATCAGTTCTTACAAATACAACACTAATTACTATTTTAAGTCCGTATAATCTCTTGTCATTGTATTTTGTTAGTCTGATCGTTTCGTTATTTTTTTTTATCTGATCGCTTTATTCTTCAATTAGAACTATCCTGGTGCGTTGGTGCCGCTTCTTTTATACTGGGTGATTCTTATTCCATATCCCTCTATTTCATTTTAGTCTGTGACTCAGTCGGTCCTACTCTTATCCGGTATTTCTATGGTATGAAGCATCAAATCCGCCAGTAGCGATCTCTGGGCTGACTGCCGAACTATCATTGTATTGTTAGCTTCCCTCAACTAAGGAGACTGCCTACAGACACCTCTTTCTGTACGGTAGTATGTGTTCCAACTGCATTGCACATTAATTTAATTACATTTTTCATTTAATTACCGTTCTTCTAAAATTTCTTTATTGGTTAGGCCCGTTTGTTTTCCGCAAGAATGTTATGTAGGTTTACAGTAAAATTGTTTGCGTCAGAATAATTTCAATCTAAGAATATGCATTAGTTGTACTTATACAATATAAGTAATGCAATAGATTAGATATCGCCATTTGCTAAGTACACTTTTCATTATAACGAGTCCAGCAGAGTGAAGTAAATTGAGTTATTTTTATTAATGGCTAAATTTTTATTTAAAAATTAAGCACGAGTTTCTTAAGGAAACACGGAAATTTTATTTTTTAAATATTGTATCACTCAAATGACTTCCTCCTCCTCATTGCTGAGAATCCTGAAGTCTAGCACGAAAATGTTTCATCACCCGCTTCAACATTTCAATTGGGTTTGAGTTAATCTCTGTCCGAAAATTGTATTTCAGTTATTACAAAGTTTGCGGTCAATTAGAAAACATTTTTGACTTTAAAAGTAGCCCCATAAAAAGAAATCACAAACTGAGAGATCCGGTGATCGTACTGGTCAGTTGTTGATGTCCCCAATTTCAAAATGACATGACCAGGAAACATTCTTGGCAAAATTGTCATAGAATCCCTAGCAGTTGTTACATGACCTATGTCAATTTAACAATTTTATATAATAACTAGTATTTTATCTGTATAGCATTTTGATTCAGTTTTTGTAAGTGAAACTGTTTTCAACTATCAGAATTTTCCTTGTATAACTGCTAAATCATTTCAGGTTGTTTTCTGCACATATTTTTATATCTTAGGAACTCAGTTATTTTTTTTTAACACTATTATGTATCTCTATTCTATTACAGCACCTCAGGAAACAATTGTCGATTTCAAGTCTACAAAACATTTATTTACATTCATATACCTATATTTCAATTTTTATATTCTTGTTTACTATGAAAGTACATATGGTTATTTTTCTTATTAACCTGTTATATACTATATCCTACAAGATGTAATATATTTGCTGAATTCTTACGCAACGGTTTATATACGTTTTACTATTTATTAGGGCACTTCGTTTTTTAGGTTATATTTTCATTATTCACTGTTGAGTCAAGCTTGGAATAGAAAATTATAGATTCTGTAATTTATTTGAGTAAGGGAATCTACCTAAGGACGAGCTTGTGCGCTTAACTCATCAATTGACAGATGGCGATACCTGTACTATTTTCTACATTTTACAGATTTCTTAATTATAAAAGTAGATATTTCAAGTTTGTTTATTGGTATTATTTTGCAGAAACTGGAATAAATAAAGTTTACCTTATTAGTAAAATTCACCAAGAAATCATTTGCCTGCAGCTTTTGTACTCATCCCGACTTATACAAACTTAACTGTGTGACATCAGTAATTAATATTAAATTTTTATATCCGCGTTAACAAGTATTTAACAACCAGGTAAATTTCATTTGTTAGTAATTTAAAATTTCAATAATTTTCAATTTTTCTCTTTAATGTAATTTAAATTTTTTTAAAATAAATTTAAATTCAAATTCAATTCTTTTTAATTTAATAAGTAATTAAAATACTATATGTACCACATGGTTATAATTTTTTTTCTTTTTCATTGTTTTGGCAATTTATAGTTTGCGAATCAGCTTATTCTTCTGCATATTGATAATTTGAACTTCTTTATACTTCTACATATTGGAAATTTGAGTTATCTTCAAAATAGAAATTCAGCTTTATATATTTTGTGCTTATGTTTAAGCTTTATGTTTTATATTTAAGCAGTATATTTTATATTGAAAACTTGAGCTCCTTACAAATTTATATCAATTATAAATTCATATTCTACATTAAAAGGAATATTATTTCTATAGATTGAAATCTATAACCATTCCTTTTACGTTCGCTTTATTTATTACGTAAATTTGCACCTACATTCGTTCATTAAGTTTTCAAAACCATATAGTTGGACAAAAATTTCTACAATCTTAAAACTTCATAGAGAGACGTAAACTATGCCAAGAAAACTCTTAGATTTCATTTTTGCAAGAGACAATTGTGGGCCTGAATTGCTGTTCCAGAACCCTTCACCTCAACGAGACTCAATCCCGGAATCTAGGATCCTGGTATACATTTTTTATTTATTTGTTATTAATTTTTAGTAGTATTATTTAGTCTTTGTTTGTCGATATTATTAAATAACTTAAAATTTCATATTGCACATTATACAAATTGATTTATTTATTCATGTAATATATTTTATCATTCATCTTTTTATTTCTCTTACCAACCAACACTTTCAGTCTAATCGAACCGGCATCCCTAGTGCACCCGGGAGGGGAAAGCTTCTTCCCCTTTGGTGTCGGTCGTGGGCCTGCTGGGCTAACCACTCACAGGCCCTAAACTTTGGTTCCAATAGGCCGAAGACAGGGCCCCACGATCCAGCCCGTGCAGATAGGGGTCAAGGGCAAGGTGGTGGGGCCCAACCGGACAGACCACCCATTGACGACATTGGCAATGACCAAGGACGCTTTGAGTGGACAGATGAACTGAGGGATGAACTTCTGCATTGCCATGAAAGCAGTGAGCCCGCGCGGAGGGGATACATGGCGCGGATGCATGCTCTGTGGTGTGAGAGGCTACCAGAGTATAGCGCCTTCACGCCATAATATCTACGTCATTACGTATCCCACCTTCGTAGTAAGGGCTACGTGAGGGCTGCTCCTGGATCGGTGAATGAGGTGGCCGAAGAGCCGCCGCATTCACCGGTTGAGGACGTAGTTCTCCTCGTTCCGCCAAGACCAGAGGGCCTTAGTACCAGACGGGGGTTACACCACATAAAAACCCCCGGGCCACAATACCTGGCCAGAGTGGATGAAGACTGTGCCATGTATGCCGCTGTTCAAC
This sequence comes from Leptura quadrifasciata, assembly GCA_963675555.1. Taxonomy (NCBI): domain Eukaryota; kingdom Metazoa; phylum Arthropoda; class Insecta; order Coleoptera; family Cerambycidae; genus Leptura; species Leptura quadrifasciata. The sequence continues at coordinate 108,538,615 of OY776674.1, read as the reverse complement.
GCTTTTCTCGGGTGGAGGCGAAACACTACTTTCCCGCAGGAGAGGGCGGAGCGGCGCATACAAATGATGGAAGCCAAGATCCGGCCGGCGAGGCAACACGCATCCCGTGATGGACTATATGGCGGCCAACAGGCCATTCACGCCTAAAGTGCGTCGATTAGCCGCCAACTTAAGGCGCGCCCATCGCATACTCAATGAGGCAGTGCTGCGAACTACCAAACAGCACTGTCCCGGCAGGATACGGATGCTAGTGACTTGCAGAAAGTCACTAGTGAGGCGGGCAAGAGGGTTTGCGGAAAATAAACTGTTCCGCCATAAGCCCTCGCGTCTTTTCCTACCGCCTCCGCGTGTTGTAGACAATCCGCCGACTGCAGATCAGGTGGAGAACTCCTGAAAAATGCTGTACGAGGCGAGGCTTCCACTCAACCGAGATTCTCCGGCCCTGGCACACTTTGAAGCCTTTTGTCAAAGGTTTCAGCAACTACAGGAAGTGTACCAACCAATAACTCTAAAAACCCTAAGAAATTTGCTGCTCCAGGTCCCGATGGAATAATTAACTTTTAGTGGAAAAAGTTATCGAGCACCCACCACCATTTAATCAGAATTTTTAATTGCTGGTTGAATGGGAAGCAGCAAATTGTTGTTGAGGGGCGGACAGTGCTGATCCCTAAGAACGGAGATTTGTCCAACCCAAAGAACTACAAACCGATAACCTGTCTAAACGCATGTTACAAGGTGTTTACACGCATTCTGCACGTGCGGGTGCTCCACATAGTTGAACCGGTTTACGAACGGATATATGAGCTACGAGGGTCGAGAAGAGGTATCGCTGGCTGCAAGGAGAACCTGCTGATCGACAGATGTGTCACGCAGGACTCCATGCAGTATAAGCGGAATCTCTCTATGGCCTGGATCGACTACCGCAAGGCATTTAACATGACATCGCATGAGCTCATTGTTCACTTGCTCCGATGTCTTGTGGTACCTGGTACCGTAGTGAGATGTATTGAAGAACTGATGCCACTCTGGAGAACTCGCTTTAGCATAACATCAGGTAACGATAGAGTCCAAACAGAGAGAGAGTATTTCAGGGAGATTCCCTCAGCCCTCTTCTGTTTTGCATCTCATTACTGCCATTATCCGTCTCGCTGCGGGAAACCCGTGGCGAGAACTGCGGTACCCTCGGCGACAGGAGGCATAAGGTCACCCATCTATTTTGTATGGGTGACCTTAAACTTTATGCCACCGGAGATAGGGATCTCCAACAGTCCCTTAGGGTGGTACAGGAGTACACGCAGGCTGTCTGTATGCAGTTCGGGTTGGACAAATGCGCACTGATCCATCTCAAGGGAGGCCGATGCGGTGAATATGGAGAGGACGCGCAGCTCGTGGACGGAAGCATCTTACACCATCTAGATGCCGGAGACAATTACATATGTGTCGAGCAACGCTCCACCCAAGAAGTGAGTGTAGTGAAAAACGCTCTCCGCGGCAAGTATAAGCACCTACTCCGACAGATGTGGTCTTCAGAACTGTCGGGGAAGAACAAGGTGTCTGCTACAGATATGCTTGCCGTTCCGATCCTTCTCTACTCCTTCGGAGTAGTTAAATATACTAAAGAAGAGTTGTGTCAACTCGATGTAGTAACCCGCAAGAAGATGCATCTCAATAGGAGCTTGCATCCTAAATCGTCCGTTCCACGGTTATATCTCCCACGACATCGGGGAGGCCGTGGACTCTTGAGTTTGGAGAGTCTCCACAGCAGGATGGTTCTGGATGGAGCACGTAAAGTCATCAGGAGTCATTGGAACCCATTCGACTAAAAGCCCACATTAGAGCTGCAGAACACAATATCCTTCTGCAGCTCCATAAGGATAAGCTATTGCATTCTATAAAAATATAGAAGACCTCGGCTTATCCGAAAGGCTGACCTTCGCGCCTTTTTAAGGTCATAATGGCTTGTCAGGATGGTGTATTTAACATCCTCGTCTATCGACGCCGTGTAATGTGTATGGAGGTCCCTGATGTCAGCTGCAGAGCCTGCCACAGGGCGCCGGAGACTGTAATGCACTTACTGTCGACTTGCCCGGCATACGTAGTCTCGGCCCATATTCACAGACACGTCGCAGCATTACGAGAGCTTTACCATCATCTAAGGCACTCGTATGGGACAGACGAAACACCAGTGCTGCCTTACGCACCGGGAAATATTGAGTCCGTTGTAGAAAATAAGAAGTGTATAATTTATTGGAACTACTCGTTTCCCACCGTCAGGCAAATACAAGCCAACAAACCTGACATAGTACTCCTCGACCACGAACTCAAGACAATGTATGTCGTGGAATTCTCACCCCCCGCTGGGAGCAACATTGTCTTGAAAGAGGAGGAAAAACGAACAAAATATCGAGACGCGGCCACGGGCGTGGGGTGCGGCTATTGGTATTTAGTACCAGGTCCCCTCTGTGAGGGTCGGAGCCACAGAGTAGGGTGACTGGTTTTTTGTAAAAAAAAAATAAAAATTATTAACCATGTTGACACAATACAGTACAGTACAATACAGTATATATTATTAATTATTATTATTTAACAAATTGCCAAGTGCCGCTAAGAACCTCTCTCTAATAAATTTTTCACTTTAAAATCTCTTATAGATATAGCACATTGTTATTTTGAATATTGTTGTTTTAGGATTAGACACATTTCAGAGTGACGATCTATTCTTTCTTAACATGTATTAATTTAAGTAAGTTGCCATTCACAATATATGTTTCTATTCGTGTAAATATTCAGATAATAAATTTTCTATTCTATTCTATTCTATTCTATGGCAAGTCAATAGTTGAATAATTTGTTTATAACATTACATAAGGCAATTCACAAACATAACACAAATAATATTGAAGTCAATTAGGTCAATTAAGTCAATAGAGTCAATAGAAGGATAATCTGTATATAACATTACATAAGATAATTTAAAAACACAACAAAAATAATGTTAACATAAAATTTCTGTGTATGGAAAGAAAAAATATAATTCATTGATATAAAAACTCTTTTACACTATAATATTGTCCTTCCAGTAAAATTTGTTTTATTTCTTTTTTGTATTTATTATAGTTTTCAATAGTTTGTATTTCAACAGGTAATTTATTATAACAAATAATACAATTGTATTTTGGTGAACGTTTAAAAGAAGCCGTCAAGTGTCTAGGAATACTTAAACAATTTCCGCGTCTAGTATCATAATCATGATTTTCATTTAGCGTCTCAAATAAATTCATATTTTTCTTAACATACATTAAACATTTTAATATGTATATACTAGGTGCAGTTAATACTTTTTTACCTCTAAACGTATTTTTACAACTTTCTCTATAATTCAGCTTAAATATTAGTCTAATAATTTTCTTCTGACATAGAAAAAGTCTATCTAATTGTGTAGTACTTCCCCAATAAAAAATATTATGCGCTATATGTGAATATGCAAGAGCATAATACATATTTACTAGACATTCCTCGGTTAGTGTATTTTTCATTTGCAAGATAGCAAAATACGCCTTGTTTAGCTGTTTAGGGACATGTTCAACATGGGCGTCAAAAGACAACATGGAGGCAATATACGTGCCAAGAAGTTTGGTGCACTGAGTTAATGTTATGTACGGTGTTGCATTGTTCGGTAACGGTTTTTGAATATAAACATTTATAAGCACAGTTTTTGTCTCATTTAAAATTAATTTATCTCTTTGCAGTAGCAGAGGATTTTCCGTCGCCCAGTAGCGAAAGTTCTGTTTGTTAACATATCCGGAAAGATGAAAATGAGCTTCATCTGACATCAGCAAGCAATCAATGATATTCTTTCAGCAAATAGCTCTTCGAAACGTTTGCAAAAATCAACGCGTGTTGAAATCTTGGAAGAAATTTTGGTACGACTTGAATTCTGTAGGGATGGAAGTCTAAGCCTTTGAGAATGCGGCGATAAATGCGGTTAGAAATATTGAGTGCTAATGCTTATTTTGCAGATCGTTTAGGACTTCATCCGAATCCAAAACTTCTTTAATCAAATTAACAATATAAAAGTACTTCCCAGGACCTATCCCGGAATCGATCATGCAGCCATCGCGTTGATCACGATGGCCGGTTGCAGGAACGGGCGGAGTAGGCCTGGTTCGGTTGAAACAACGATTAAAATTTTAAGCCTCTACCCTCTTGTATAGGTTTAAAATTTTAATTGTTGTTTCAACCGAACCAGGCCTACTCCGCCCGTTCCTGCAACCGATACACCTTCTGATAAAAGACAGATTAAAAAATGTGGTGTCATTAAAATATATCTAAAAAACAGACTTAACAAAACTAAATATTACATACTAAATTAAAAACTCGCGCACTGATCACTTTTGAATTTCGTTTCTGATGCTAGCACCTTAATTTGAACGAAGCGCCTTCCGCGAGATACGTCAATGCTGGGCTGTGTATGGCTGGCTTAAATTTTGATTTTAAAAATTTTAATTGTATAATGTTTTGACTTTCTAAAAATTTATGAAACGGAATGAATTTAGAGGCACAACTCCTCTTACCCTTTCAGCATTTTCAAGTGCGCGTACAGAACGAGTTCTTCCTTTTGGTTTTTCTCTGGCATATGAAGCAGTACTGCGACATTTGTGTAAACACATTTTAATTGCTATTCAACTAGGAACTGGATCTCGTGGATTTAAATGAAAGTGGCGACGAAATAAACGCTGGTGATTACAACAGAATAGTTATTTCTTAAATAAGCTTCAACCGCAAAAGAATGTTGAATATTTGACCAACCAATATTCACAACTAAAGTGACATTTCTCGCAAACGCTTTGACAACTGTCTTAAATTTTCATTTATTGCGAAAGCATGGCGACTTGATTTGAATTTATATCTCATTATATTATGACATGAATTAACTTTGAAAATGGATACTTAATTCTGTCGGACCCGTTAGTTGCATTTGAAAGATTCGCACAGTTTGCTCTAGATATACTCGCAAAAACAACTTCATATTTTATTTTATTTTTCAAGTTTTTAATGTGCAACATTGCAGAGGATGGATTTATGGCAAGAGGTAAATTTGGCAAAGGCTTCGTAACATGTGTAAGTATAACATTACATTTCACGCTTTAATACTTCAGCAATGTTTATTAAATTTTACCATGCTTATTGTTTAGTGCGTCTTAAAAATATTGTTAAATAATTGCATTTGCAAGTACAGTTAAGTAAATATAGACATATGTAAGGAATTACTAACGCAATCGAACGTATTTTGAAATTACATATTTTCATTCGGACTAATTCATATAGAGCAAATTTACGAAACTTAAGAACTTTTCGGGTGTGACTAGTTCATCGTCTATTTCTTCTAGGCTCGCTTCCCACCATCCCATCTTCGGTATGTGGCAATGTCGAAGTAGATGATCATATATTTGCTCAATATTGTCTAGCTTTAAATTTGGAAGAGGATTAAATATTGGTTTGTCTTTTGTTTTATATTATACATTTGTATATTATTCTATTAATGTATGCAATCAAATTGCAGAAACAAACATTATTTAAACATTTTTGAAGCAGAAATGTTTGTTGTGTTCTGAAAAGTTGTCGAATTTTGGAGATTTAAATGAAACCTTAGACGACGAACCTCGATGTAGGTGGGTTTTGACTTCAAGTCACTTAACTGTACACAATTTAATGGAAGATTGAGGACATCGATCTGACCTCATCTAGAAGCATCGACATACCTACCCCCTAGGGTCTTATTTACTAATATATAGGAGTTTCCTAATTTTTGTAAAATCTTGAAACTGCCATATTTTTAAAACTAATTTAGCCAATTAGGGGAAAATTTAGCACATAACATATTCAAAAAATAGAAGGTTGGACCCATAGAAATTATGTTTTTGGCCGAAGTCATCAATAATAATCCTGTATGGAGAAATAAATCTTTTTGTAGAAATGATGTAATAAAACGTCTGACCAATTTAAAGTTTTTTTTTGCATATTTCGTTACTCTTTTAGAATATATGCCCATACTATTGTCAATGTATATTTTTCAAGTTTTTCAAAATCATTTGTTACTAATTTATATAGTTTTCTATCTAAAAAATATGTAAATTTAATAAATCATTAAATCCCTTCAAACACTTGTTTTTTTTAAAACATTTATTTAACGTCTGTCTATTTCCACTACTGAGGCCTATCACCGACGCCTGTAAACGAGCTACCCCCAACCAGGAATTTTGTCGAACCTCTTCTCTTAAGAAAAGTAGGGATCTTTTACTTGCCTAAGGATGATATATCCCCTACACAATGTCGTCACTTCAGAAAGCACTGATGAAAAATGGATTTTCGAGGTACACAATACAGAAGTCGCAGGGGCCATACAGACAAAAACCCAGGAGGAATTCGAGAAACCAGTAGCAAAAGCATATCTACTTTACGTGAAAGGGACGACAGATAAAATTGGCAAACTTCTACGTAAACATAACATAGAAACAATATTTAAAACAGACCGAAAAATCAGTGCAGTCCTCCGTAATCCAAAATCAAAAACTACCCTAGAAAACCAAGGAGTATACGAAATCCCGTGCCAAGATTGCAATAAATCATACATAGGACATACCAATAGACGTATTAGTGTAAGAAAGGAAGAACATATGAATGCAGTACGAAAAGAGGATTCACAAATTCCCTCCCCATTTCAACAAGACGAAGCATCCCCACATTTTATTGTGACTGCCCATCAATTTCTTAACGATACATTTCCTTGGTCGTTGAATGGGTAGAAGAGGTCCAATGATGGAGTGGCTACCTGGGTTACCAGATTTGGCTCCCTTAGACTTTTTTGTGGAGGTTTTTGAAGACGAGTTTATGCAACTCAACCAGAGTCGCTAGATGGTATATGACAAAGGATTGTTCAAGAATATTGACACTTAACGCCACAAGTTCTTAGCAATGTTAGACAGGCGTTTGAACCCCAACTTATCATTACATGTAGGTCAATGGAAGTTGTAGATTGTTTTAGGGGTCACTTGGCTCTGAATAGCATTACTTCACTTCGACCTGAAAGATATTTTGTGAATTACCCTATAACTAATTGTTGCCCAGGATTCCAAGACTTTTTATAAAACTTGTGATTTTCCTGAGGGCTAGTTTCTCTATGTCTTCAGGCGTTAATTCCGCCTGCTTTGGGTATTTTAAATCTAATGCGAATTAACATTTTCCATTCATAAAGTATATGTTTTGCAGTTTTAGTTGCAGCATTGCAATATCTGCATTTATCGTTTACTGCCTTTACCAGTGGCATTCTTTGCCAAATAAGTCATAAACTCTCGCTGTTATTTGGCCTAGAGTATTCCTCCAGTAGGACGTTTCTGTTACTTTTTGGATCTCCTACGTTATGTGTCCCTTGCACAAAACGGTTCGGGACCGAAGAATGGCGGTTCAACTCCATTTTTTGCAAGGCTATCAGCTAATTTATTATCTTGTATTCCCTCATGCCCTGGCACCCACATTAAGGTATTTTTTTTATTAGCCAGTTGCTTCAGCGATTATCTATATTCCCAGGCAATTTTAGGCTCGAAGGTATAGGACCTTAGAGTCTTCAATGCTGCCTGATTATCTGAAAGTATATAGATCTTTGCCCATCGAATGATTTTATTTAGGTTTCCTGGGTCCACAGATCTTTATCTTAAATTTTAAAATTTCTGGCTGGAAGATGGTTGGGATGTTGCCGATGGCTCTGGATAGCCCGACATTTAGATCCTGCTACGCTCACCCCTTATTCTGATTGTGCAAGAAATAAATTTTGTGTTTTTGGTAAATTTACGCATTTTTCTCCTCTGAAGCTGAAAAAGTGGTTTTAAAAAAATACCTACCTGTCTGCGTCTGACATCTGTCGTCTATAGACGCACTTAGAGCCCAAACTACTAGAGCGATTTTGATTAAATTTTGCATGCTGATTTTGGATGGCCCACACCTCGAGAAGAAATCATAAAATCTGTCATACCTCAAACTTGGGGGGAATTAACCCCTATAAACCAATAAAGTAAAGTAAAATAATTTTTTTTCAAAAACCGCTGCAAAGATTTTGATTAAATTTGACACATGAATTTACTTAGCACTAATATGAGATAATTATTTTTTTATCTGACACATTTCTACCATATTTTTGTTTTGGTAGAACTAGCACATAAACAAAAAAATATATGTATTGCATCGGTTATTCAAATAGGCTTTTCTATTGAAATTACTAAATTTTGAATATATATACACAACTGTATGTTAAGTATGCAAATTGCCATACTGGGCGTTGGCCATTTTCTGGAACCTATCATTTACCATAACTTCTCCTATCCAACTTTTTAAATCTTTAACTGTTTTCTGTCCCCATCTTCGTTTATGTTTGTATATTTTTTTCTTCTAAATTCTTCTTTCTTACCCATTTGAAAACCTAATAAAACTCAAAATTATTTCTACACAAACTTTTTAAATCATAATAATATAATGGCGTCCGGTATGCCTTGCGTTAGTTATTTGAAGCGGGTTTTTTTGCTTAGCTCATCCTTTTTTCCGCACCAATTACCAAAATTTCCCAATGATTTGCCTACGAAAGTGTTTGTATTAGTTTTTAAGTATTTTAATTTCCTTTGTAGGAAAATGTTCCATTCATTAAACTGTTTTTAGCCGCGCCTCGTCCAGTTTTCTTCCATTGTGACGGCCCATGTTATAGTTGATCGATTGGTTCCGGGACGTACGCTGGCGAGGCCATATTTGTACTTTTTAAGTGAAAATAAATGTTTGAATTGAATTAAATTGAGCATTTGCCCGGAGGATTCGGGTTCAATCCTATCCAGTTAGCTTTTTTTTGAAAAATTTCTCTTTTCATCGCCAATTATTTTTTTATTTAAATAATTAATTCTTTTTGATTAAATAATCAAATATTTGTGTTAATATTTTGATTATTTTAAAAAACTCATTATTTTATGAAAATTAACCACGTCTTTTAATGAAATTTTTTTGACGAATTCAAATTCATCTATTTCTAATCACGTGTGCGAAAATAGCCAATGAAATCATCATTACACTGCAAATACATTACCATGTGATTATCGCGTTGTCTTTCCATTATTGTTTTTTCAAATTATTTGAATTGTCAAAACTGTCAAATTCGCATTACGGACATTCAGACTTTAACCATAATAATAATTGCTCCATTAATACATAGTTTTAAATAATAGTTATTTATTGTATAAGTGTTTTAGATAGCGTTTTATCCGTAAGAAAGTTTAAACTCGAGTTCTTGAGTTTAAACTTGCGTGGATAAAACGCGACTAAAACACTTATACAATACAACCTTTTTATCCACAATTATGGTCATTTAGAATCAGATTTCATCAAAAAATAATTTGACATTTTGCTCTGTCAGCGGCTGTATCGTCAAAAATTATTGAAATTAATTAAACAAAACTTGCAAGGTGTTGAAACTTTGACAAGCACTACGCATAATATTAATTAAAAAATAAAATGTAATTGATTTAAGATTATGTTTTTCATTATTCCACTAGTGGAATAAAGTAATTTCATCATTCTACTAGCGGATAAAGTGGTACTTTATAAGCTTCATAAGTGTGGATAAAACTTCAATTATAATGTGATTGTGGATAAATAATTTAATTTAATTGTCAAAAAAGTTTCTTACCGAATACACCTCGAACGTTGTTAAATATTCAAAATTTTGTCATAGGGAATGCTATTACCTTTAGGCAACACGCTTAAAGCATTCTGTATGACAAAATTATCTCGGTATTGTCAATGCTCTAGGCATATTACAGATGAAAAGTTTTCTTTATTTTTTTGGATAATTTAATGTATTATGAAAAATTAATAAACAATTTTAAAATTAAAAATTATTAAAAATTTCATTATTTATTAAATGTTAAACACATTAATAATGATATTTTTTAATTATGATTATAATACATTAAATACTCGAAAATAATGAAGAAAAATTTATCATTAAAAGATGTGGTCAAGATGTGGTATTAAAAAAATAATGAGTTCTTTTGGGATAATTAAAAATATTAACGGGAATATTCGATATATATATATACATAAATTAATTGGTAATGAAAAAAAAAAAACCTGTGATATTAGATCCCCAATTCTCGAGGTGAGAGGCGGATCATCTACACACTGAGCCACTAATGTTCTTTGTTAACACCACATCCTTCTTGGTTGTTAACGGCTTAACATTTCCAAAATTTAATAACTGAAAGAACAAAGGTCCATGCTAACAAACTTAGCAAGGGTATTTATTTCACAAAAAAAAAAGAACATTGAAATTGGCGACTCTCCAGCTGGATGGAGTCTTTTAAAATTGTATGTTTAAGATTTTATTGAAAGATAACGGACATTTAACGAAATAGAAATGTATTGCGGGAACACGGCAAGTGTGTTATTATTTTTCTTTGGTGTATTTTTTGCATTTATTGCAAAGGTCAATATATCTGAATTTATTTAGAGTGGCTAGTTTTCATTGAAATGCCCTGTATATAAAAATCCAATATGGTTCCTAGAAGAAATAAGATTATCATACTTTACGTTTTAAAATAATGGCATAAAGCAAGCTTACATTTTCGAATAATGGAAAAATTAAATGTTTATTTCACTTAATAAACTCGTGCAATAAAATCATTTAGTATTCTTCAAACATTAAAAAATCACTGATTTTCAAAATATTATTGATATAGCGGAGGTATTTGCATATTTTTTATATATTACTATTACGGAAAAACACTGTTTCATTTTTCTTTAAAATAAATATTTTTAAAATATAGATTTTTCTTCGTTTGTTCTTTTGTTTACATTATATTATTTAATAATATTAAATATTTTTAAATTTTAGAGCTACAATTACTCTCTCTCTATCCAATTGTCCAAACAATTCATCAGCTCGGATGATAAAAGAAAGTTGCTAAATTCAATTGGGGGATCATAGTAGCATCACAGTGCGTTTGTATATAAAAGGGATATGATGAGACATGCATTCAGTTAGTTTATAGTGTTTAGGATTAATTTTTTCACAGGTAAGGATCTACGAAGTGTGGTGACTTGTGATACAATTTATTTGTTGTGACTTATTTTGATAATTTTGTTTCAACTAGGAACTATATAAAACGCATGTGCTTTTAAAGAAATCGTTCTTCAATGTAAGTATTATCTTACAGTTTTCTATTTTTTGTACAGAGTATTATAAAAAATCTGTATGGGTTGATTTTCCTGTTATTTTGGACGTTAATTTAATTTTTAAATGACAATTACTTTTAAATTTTATTGAGGTTGCCTTCAAATTAATTGAATATATGTTGTTTTATGTTCATTAAAAAAGATAATACTTAATAGTAATTACGTTTATATAAGAAATTCTGCTTAGCATCGAAGGGAGTGTCCAAAACGTGTGTAGGGAATTTTTATGCTGGGTGCTATTCCTAAATGTTTAATAATAATTATTGTCCAACTGCTTTAAGAAATAAGACAAGAGCGTGTTATGAAAATATTAGAAAAAAAAATCAATTTAAGTTTTAATATCGTCTTTGGTATTTATAACGCTATTTAACAAATAATTTTAGCTTTTAGTTATTTGTAGGTACAAGTTATATTAATATTTAAAATTTTATATTATTTATGTTCCGGTGTTGTGTTTATTTGCTCTGATAATATTTCTACACCCAGTTAAATATAATAATCAGCATTGAGAATTGTCAGAATGCGACATTTTACGTGAAAAATATTTGTAATCTATCACTTACAACGTTGTATCCTAAATACATGATAAGGCACAACAGTTAAATATATAGGTGTTAAATTTTAAGTAAAAATTTCATTGAATATCTGAAGTTAACTCGGAGATTTTCATAATTAGTATGTATCTTTAAAATATTAAACACTTTTTCTAACTTTAAGATTACAGAAATTCAGTTCTTTTGGAACTAAGGTTTTATTTTTAGATGCTCTTATTTAACTTAAGTTTTTGTCAACACCAAATTCTTAAATTGGTTTTTCAGGTGCTCTTCATCTACACTTTACTTTATACAGATATCTATTTAAGCCAAAACAAATATAAATACCTTAGTTTGTAGTTTATTTTGAATAAAAATCTGTTAAAAAAATACTTACACATAAATATGGCTCGTGGAAAAAAGAACAGTGTTGGCGATGTTATGTAAGACAGAAAAAAAATCTATGTGTAACATTTTATTAGGCCTCATATTTTTTGATATATCTAACGGGTTTCGAGATACTTAACAAAAATAGCCTGTTTCATATTGCGTAATTTAGCAGAAGATTAGTTACTTAGTTATACTTTGTATTGGGTATGCGATTTTTCTGCTGTTCTGCAAAAAATATTTAAAAAATGTAATGACAGAAACTTGCGCCAAAAGAATCAGTTTTAATTGTTTCGTTTATAAGGATCGAAAGTAGAATTAACATTAATAATTCCCATATGCTGATCAGATTTTCAGCAACAACTGATTTACGTAAAGTAAATTACTAAAGATCGAAAGATTTTTCTGCATTAAGGATTTGTTAAACTGGTACCTCTTTAAAGTCTGTTCTTTCACATACCTTAGAATGTTCATCGCCCTTTCAGTTGTCAGTCCCTGGGGCATATTATACTAACAACTGGCATATATCAAAATCGAAACTTATAAAGTCTTAAATAACTCCATTTCAAATTTTATTCCATTGCAAAAGGGTATTCAAAATTTTCGAGTTATTGACATAAATGGATAATATCCTACATTATGTTCTAAATGCTACTGTATTTTGGACAGTATATCTGTGGTAATTCTTTGTGATAAAATCAATTAATATATAATAAACATTTTCTTATGTATATTTCCGAATTTAAAGTCTCATATCTTTGTTCAATGTGCTGCCCAGATTACTTCATTTTGTTTCTTTTCTCTCTCATCGATTTCCTTAAAAATCAAGCATTAAATAAAAAACTTCTTCTGATGCAAAGTTGCTGTGTTATCGTATTTGATTATTATAATGTCTTGCATTTATTTTTAGCATTAATAATAAGTGAATAATTATTATTAAGAAACAATGACATTACTCATTCCATCTACCGCTGTACACGGTGGAGTTCTCGATATTCCCCTTTCGTCATCGCTTCACATCTATTAGTCCATGAAAAAGTTGAAAAAACCCCAAAAGTTATGTTTCAGGGATGAAACACGGGTGTCCCCAGTTTTCGAAGGCGCTGAACACGATGGTGATATTTTTAAGGCTTCCACCCCACAGAGACTACCCCTAAACTCGAGAAACCAATCTAATTCGCATTTTTTCCATCGTAGGCATGCGAATCGGTTTTTTGGGCAGGATTCGGGTAGACCGTATGAACATACATCTTATCCACTCCCGGAGTTAAAACTACCCCCTCCCCTAATACTAAAATATCTTCAAAAAATCAAAATGCATGAAAATTTGTTCATCCCCGTTTTCGAAGATACTCAGTACGATGGTAATATTCAGTTCTCCCCCATCCTCCACCAACTACCCCTAAAACCACCCCTATTTCATATTTCTTGATGCTGGGCATGTGTGGACTTGTTGGATCCAAGTTTTTCATGTTTACAATGTTTAAATCCCCTTAAAAGCCCACTTCTGGGATAACGCAAATGTGATAAACGACAAAATAATAAAATATCTTAATGTCAATACATTTTTTTTTGTATCAAACGAAATTGAATTTTTGGTTGAAATAAAATGTTAATGATAAATTAATTTAATGGATTTTTTCATATATTAAATTTATATATTTGTTCTATCCTTAGTAAATATTTTTTACATTTTTGATTGCAATAAGTCGCCACCAGATAGAGCTGTTGCGGACACCTCATGTCTGTAATTTGATGATATAGAAGACCAGTTAAGTGTTGTTGCCTATGTTGTACTGATGAGAGCTAACAAGCTCAAAACGAGTCTACGGCTGGCGATGCAGAACAGCCCTGCACTGGAGTCTCATTTCTTCAGGATTAATCTGTCTGCTGGCGGCTTATTGCAATCAGGTTCTATTTTGCGTTTTCTGATTGAAGACGTAGTATGTCGCAAGTTATAGGACATTCTTTTCAATTGATTTGAAAACGCACATGGTGCACCCACCTTGATTGGTGGCAATGAATCGATTTCCTTTCAGAGGAAACAGTGGAATACTGGACTCTCGCAGTAGGTATATTTTTACTTTACTACACATTTATTATTTTTTTAAATAATATTTTTAAATGATATATTCTCATCGAATTTAATTCAAAGCCATTTAATGGTTCTAAAAATTTCATATGTTTTCTCCTCCAGACCAGATAAATGACTTGACATGATGATTAAGTATGTATTCTAGCGTAAAGAAATATTTAGTAATAAATTTAGATTTTAATTTTACAATAATTTATTTAATTGTTACGTATTTTTTTATATGTTTTTTAGGTGTAAAACATTTTGTAGTAGTTAGAAGTAATTAAAATATATCCAACCAAAACAAGGAAACAATAATTAAAAACATATGGGCAATCTACTTGCTTTATATTCAAATTTTATACAAAACAAGACGCGCTAGAATTCATGTGTTCTGAATAATTAAATAAATTTTGTATACTTCAGTCAAGGTTAATGATTTATAGTTAATAATTGCGATTTTATTCAATAAATTTAAAACAATTATTTAATCTGATTGATAAGGAGTTTACTAAAATATGATTTTCAGAGAACATATGAATTTCATGTTCCTTTGTTGTTTGTTTAAATTTCAGTTTGAAATAGTTAAAAATAAAAAAAAATTAAAATCGTATATGAAAACCATTCATACGTTTTTACAATTTATAAATTATAATGCCGCACACTTTATTCCCGCCATTACAGTTATTAAGTCCAAAATACTAAGTAAACCAAGTATTATATGGATTTCGAATGTATTTGAAACAATTATAACTTTTTTTGTAACTTTTTGAATTGCCGAAGAAGTAACAATAATCCATAAAACAATTTACACATATTTATGTAAATACATGAACTTACTTTCATTATTTGCAGCCACCTTGACTAATATTTATTATTCTTTCTCGACGTGAATATTGAAGTAGAATTATTTATAACTACAATTTTTTTATTCGACCCATTTCACAACAGACTGAAATAATAAACTAAAACATATAAAACTACCAAATGTAGTAGTATGTAATTATTTTGAGACCAGAGGCGCACATTGACCTAGGTAAGATCTTCACGATTAGCAAGCACTTTTTTTTAAATCTAACTACATGGTAACGATTTAATGACTGTAATATGTAGTGAAAGCCCGGAGGAATTGCATTGAACAAAGTGCTTTTTATTTAATTAGGATATCTCGTGATATATGTAATACTGTTCTATTTTTAAAAATATTATGAGAAAATGGGTCAGCTTCTGTTAGAATTTTAAGTTCAGTTAAGAGTATATAGAATAAATTATTTCTTTATTAGCTGAAAATTTTAAAAATTAACATTTGCCAAAATTATAATTATTTACATGCAATGTTTGGTTTATGCAAATGTAATAACATTTATATTTCCTGTACATATAATACGCGAAAATGTATTAACATGTATAAGGAAATAGGAGAAACGGCAATTAAAATAAAATTCAAATGAAAGTTTGTGCTTTATGACACTAACGTATTACCTCTGTGTTGTATCTATCTATATTTTTTTAATACATCCAATATCTGCGAATAATTGCAAATGCGACGTAGAGAATAATTGCAAATTAAAACGCTTTGTTGATTTGATCAATACGGTCTACTTTTAGGTACAAAAATAAACGCATTTTTAACATTTTAACCATTATAATTTCTGTAACATATTTGCTCCATTAAAATAAAATGTATATTTTGCGTGGGAAATTCAAAAAGTGGTTTTATTTTTTTTAATATACAGGGTGTTCCATTTAAACAGGTCACTCGAAACAATAACCATTAATTTTTGAATAGTGGGTTTTAAATTTTAATGTACATTGTGCACTATACACTGGAACAAATTCAATAGTATTTAAGGTTTTTAGGTATATCGTAGACATTCTTGAATGAACTTGCTGATATCTTGAATAACACAAAAAGGAGATACCTAATACTCATCGGAACAATGAAATGTAAAGAAAATTTATATATATATATATATATATATATATATATATATATATATATATATATATATATAAAGAAGAAGGGTAGTCTTGACTGACTAGTTAAGAAAACCAAAATTAAACACACGTAGTGTATCTTGAGGTTGCAGTCAGAGGTGAAAAGTTTACGGCCACAAAACAGAAAAAGAAAAACTCTTTTGTTACTTTGTCAAGCTTTCGGAAATTATTTATTCCCTTTATCAAGACATTAACTTGAGGTTAAAAGTTAAGGTCACATGTATTATAAAATAGTCGCATTTTTTAACTTAATGTAGACAAATTCATACACAAATTCCTTATTATTGCAAACTATTCTAGTTCTATACTCACATGTGATAGTTATTCATGTTCATTTTGTTATATCTATTTTAATCATGGTTTTAATCCTTAATTTTAAATAATCAGTAATTGTTTACCTTAAATTGTGTACCTGTAAAGGAATTTGTGTATGAATTTGTCTACATTAAGTTAAAAAATGCGACTATTTTATAATACATGTGACCTTAACTTTTAACCTCAAGTTAATGTCTTGATAAAGGGAATAAATAATTTCCGAAAGCTTGACAAAGTAACAAAAGAGTTTTTCTTTTTCTGTTTTGTGGCCGTAAACTTTTCACCTCTGACTGCAACCTCAAGATACACTACGTGTGTTTAATTTTGGTTATATATATATATATATATATATATATAAATAAATTGCACGAGCAGTTTCTGAGATATAAGAGTGGCTCCATGAAAGTTGCGACACGCTGTATATATATATATATATATATATACAGCGTGTCGCAACTTTCATGGAGCCACTCTTAGAACTTAATGACGTAGGAAAATTTGATAATCATCATTGACGTACCTATACAGAGGCTTACGTAAGGGGTGATTTTTCGAGAACTTATATTAGCGATTTTTTAAGATAAAATCTAGTTGGATATTCTTAATCAGCACCTTAAAAAAAACCCTTTTTACCAAATTTCGTTTTGATAGGTTCAAAGGCGGTTGAGGTATAGGCCACAAAAAAAAACTTTTTCAACGAAATTTTTTTTTTATTTGCATAACGGTTACCCAAATGTGAAAAAAATATTCATCATTTTTTGTTCAAAACAATGTATTTTACTAGTGTGATTTGGATTTAAACGCTCATTCCTAATTTTTTAATAATGCAAAAATTCTATTATTAACACATTGTTGGACACCCAGGCTATGGAAGTTAGCTGTAAACTGACACATCATTGTTTTTTGACGCAACTGTAATTTTTATTTTTTTAACCTTATTGGAATATCTAAATATTCAATGTGCAAATATGACACAATCGAGTTGTTTGAGAGGTATGCTGTGACACAAAGTAGTCTCTTTCATAGTATTCAATGGCTATGTAGACGGTCACGGCCGCCGTGTCCCAATGAAAGATACTCTTGCTGACGTCCATACCCGTCGTGTCATATTTTAACTTTTAAATCACGACGGCTATAGCCTAGGAATCCAACAATGTGTTAATAAATACAAACCCAAGTAGGCAATGAAAACAAAAGTTATGACATGTGTCAATTTATTATTTAAAGTACATCAATTTGTAAATCTACATTTGTACGTGAGTGTATTTCAAATAAGTGCTTAAATTGAGTAAATTTTTGTATTATCAAAAAAATGGTGCGGCGTTTAACGATTGAGGAAAAAAGTGAGTTGGTTCTATTGGTTGGAGATAATGCCAGATCCTATAGAGAAGCTGCTGCTGAATTTAACGCACGGCATCCTAAGCAGTCCTTTCCTGTTCGGCATAAATTGGTGGCAAACATCATGAATAATTTTAAAAACACAGGAAACGTACGCAAATTAAGACAAAAGAAATATGATTTAGAAAATAGACAATATCCAGACGAAGAACGTATTTTACAATATTTTAGAGAAGACCCAGAATCTAATGTAAGACAAGCAGCAGTAGATCTTAATGTAAGTAAAGACCGAGTTTGGCGTTGTTTAAAAAAAAAATAGGCAAAGAGCGTTCAAGCCAAAATTATTACATACTTTAGAGGATGGGGATACACAGAGAAGATTAGATTTTTGTTTTTGGGCACAGAGCGAATTTTTAAATAACACGAATTTTTTGAAAAATATAATTTTTACTGATGAGGCTACCTTTACCACAAATGGGGTAGTATCCTCCCAGAATTGTCGCTTTTGGGCTAGCGAAAATCCCAAATGTGATATCAATACCAAACGGCAATATATTTCCAAAGTCAATGTTTGGTGTGGCATATGGAATGACCAGATCATTGGGCCATTCTTCATCCCAAGATTAAATGGGGAGGCCTTTTTAAATTTGTTGCTGGATGAAATTGCCCCATTTCTAAACCATCTGCCACAAGATGCTAGAGAAAACGTATACTATCAACTTGATGGTGCTCCAGCTCATAACGTTGGAAGAGTATTTTTAGAAACAAATTTTCCGGGCAGATGGATAGGTCCAATTCAGGAGTTTCCCCCGAGGTCTCCCGATCTCACACCTCTTGACTTCTATTTGTGGGGTCATTTAAAAAATAAAGTTTACAAGAACAGACCCCGTAGCCAAGAAGAATTAGAGGACAGGGTCAGGCAGGCATGTGCTGAAATCACTCCTGGTGAAATTCGGAAAGTTATACGACATACAAAAAAAAGAATTGAACAATGTATTCGAAATGATGGTGGTCTTATAGAAATGGAGAGAATTGTTTAAGTTTATTTAGTTCCCTATTATTAATATAATTTTCTTGTATTCTTGTTCTCGATTTTACTTTATTTTTAGATGTAATATTTATATTCGAATTTTTGCATTATTAAAAAAGTAGGACTTGTCATTCAAATCCAAATCACATTAGTAAAATATATTGTTCTGAAAAAAAAAATTAAGAATATTTTTTTCACATTTGGGTAACCGTTATGCAAATAAAAAAACAAAATCCGTTGAAAAAGTTTTTTTGCGGCCTATATCTCAACCACCGTTGAACCTATCATAACGAAATTTGGTAAGAAGGGGTTTTTAAGGTGCTGATTAAGAATATCCAACTAGATTTTATCTTAAAAATCGCTAATATAAGTTCTCGAAAAATCACCCCTTACGTAAGCCTCTGTATAGGTACGCCAATGATGATTATCAAATTTTCCTACGTCATTAAGTTCTAATTGCGGGCAGTGATCGATCACCCAAATTTCAAAAAAATTGCACGAGCAGTTTCTGAGATATAAGAGTGGCTCCATGAAAGTTGCGACACGCTGTATATATATATATATATAAAACAAGAATTCAAGCATGTAACTCACTTATTCCTGAAATGTTTAATAACTCATTAAAAGTAACTGGGTGGGGTTTTCTATTAGGACAATTTTCAACAATATATAGAATGTTTCTGAAATAAAAATATATTTTGTTAAGGTGAGAATATCCAAGAGAGAGAGAGAGAGATCCGATGGGGAAATATTCACTATTTTTGACTATAACTTCTTATTCTGAAACACATATTGCAAACAAACTATAAGACTATCTAAGTAGAAGTATAACAAGAGTAATGTTAAAAATTTGCACTAAATAATTTTAAACATATGCGAAATAAATAAATTTAAATTTGGGAAATACGAAAATAGATATAATTTATAAAATTAAATCTAATTACCTTGCAAACAACTGAAATTATTGAGTGAAAATTCATATCACTACACCTGTCGTAGTACTACATATGTAGTCTTATAATTTTTTTACCAATATATGTATTTTAAAAAAATTTATGGCCAAAAATAATAAATATTTCCTTATCGGATCTCTCTCTCTCTCTGCCCACTTTAATATGAAATCTACAAAATTGCTCAGCCTTCGCTCGATGACATTTGGGGTTCTATATGACGGGCCCAAAGTACTTTATAGTTTTTTTCTTAAACGAATGTATTTCCTACAGTTTTGATTACGCATCAAGCTCTGCCATATCTATGTCCCGGTATATTCCACCGGTATCTAATGTGTTCCTACTTGACCTAGTCTGTTATGCACCTCCTTGCACTGTTAATGTTGGTTCTGGGCCCAGGAATGCTGTAAGGTGGTCCCTATCTGGCAAATTAGTCAGCTTTTTCATTTAATAACATCGCACCCTGTCCTGGCACCCGATTCAATTCAAAATGTATTTATTTTCAGTTACATATAAGGCCTCGTCAGCGCAGTTCCGGCACCAGTCGACGAACCGCGACATGGATTGTCGCGGTGAGCTAAAGATTGAACGGGGTGCGATTAGTTCGGCGCCGGTGGCTAAAAACAGTTTAAAAATCGAACATGTTTCATCGCATGATAAATTAAAAAGATTAATAATATTGAAATATATTCCTACAAAGGAAATTAAAATACTTAAAAAACTAACAAAAACACTTTCCTAATCAAATCACTGAGGAATTTTGGTAGTTGATATGGAGAAAAGGAGCTAACCAAAAAAACCCGCTTCAAACAACTAACGCAAGACCCTCCCGGACACCAGTATATGATTTAAAAGGTATCTGACACCCAGATCAGTTTAATCTGTTTTTGATTTCTGTTCGACCAGGGCATTGAGTTCCTCAAAACTCTCCTAAACCAATCTTGACGTCAGTTTGTTGTTTGTTAGTGCTTATTCTCTGGAACGACGTGGATATGCTGATTTGCTGTCTTGTATTTTGCGTATATATTCTAGTATCTTGTATAATTTCTGTCTGGAATATTATGCTGTTTCTCAAGAGCAAAACTAAGGGTTTTCTTCAGAACCCAACTGTGCACCAGGTCACTCCTTTAGGTAGTCCTTTAAAAGGGATCATTTCGTAGTTTAAAACAAGATTATTTTCAAAAATTGGCCACCTTAGCAACTGCGCTAATTGTAAATGTCAAAATAACAAAAACAAAGTTTAAAAGCTTACACCTACTTACGATAAGATTTAAATATTATTTATCCAAGAAAAAAAATGCAGATACGACCTTATCAAAAATAATAACTTTAGAAGCAAACAATAGGGTTTTCCCAGAAAAAAAATTATTGCTGAAATGGTTAACTTACGTAAAAAAATGATTTATGGCATATTTATTATTTTATTAATTTTACTAATAGTAACAAAAAAAAACTTGAAGTTTGAAAAATATTGCGTTCATTTTAAACAGCCATAAATTGGCGCGTTGTGACGTCAACACCCTGACAAATCCAATCACAGAGGTTGTCTCTGTTCAAGATTGTTTATTAATCTTGGTCTCTGTTAACATAACCTCTATTTATTGACAGCACTCAGCACTTTTCTACTTTAGGTAAATTATCAGCGGCACCTTTAACATATCCCTCTTCCACTTGATTCCATTTTGATTGTAGAATTAATAAAAGATAAACCAGAAACTGATAAAATAATATTTTCACTCCAAACAATACAAACATAAAAATATAAATTTAACGTTTTAGGTTAGTCAGCGGATGTGTAATGTCGGTGAAGGTTAACGTCCGACGTTTTCACGAATAACTTGTGCGGCATTTATCTGGATTCTGATTGGCCAATATTTACACGTCCACTGTTTTAGACCAATCACAGTACAAGCATTACAAATTGAAATTCTGAGAAGTATTAGAGGAAAGCTTTCTTAAACACATAGTTAGAATCTATTACAAACTAATTATATTCATAATCTCATTGGTTTTCCGGGTAGATACGTAATTCTGGCGCGTAAAAATGCCCGTTTTAAAAAGCAGTGAAATTATCAGCAAGTTGTTTTAAAGATATTTTCTTAGAAATAATTCTTATTAGAAAAGTAAATTGTTATAAATTAATAAAATGTTTTATTGTATCATTTTCACAAAAATTAGTGGGAAAACCTTATTGTAAGTAATTATTTTCGCAAGTATCTTAACTTGACAGTTGATTTACAATAGAAAATAAGTAAATGCTGTTTTGGAAGAGTAAGCATTCTTATGTAACTTAATTATGGTTGTTTTAGATAGAAAACTGGGTAAGACTTTTAGCTTTGGTTTTTTGAAAGGCCTTATAAACAAATCTGATTATCCAGATATAATACTAAGCAAGAGGTGCATGGGTTCGGCGGATTTGGAGCGTTAGCTTTGAAACTATTATTAATAGTTATGGCGACGCCGACCAAAGGCAGTAAAACATTGTTAAAGGATATTGTGCTTGTTGTTGCTACAAACATAACTATTATAGAAGTATTTCCAGTTATTAATTTGTCTACTTTTAATATATTTTTGAAGTATATCCACTGTGCAATTTTCCAAGCCAGTTTGAATTGTCCCATCTACCTCTGGGTCTCTGAGAAGTTTTGTAGCGGATGTCGAGAAAATTTATTGTAAAGTCAAGAAAACATCAGATATACTGACACGGCTTGAATTTCCGGAGAAGGCAAATCTGCGGATTTATTGTATTGAACAAACATTTGTTCTTTTTAATCATCTTAAATTATATTATTATACTTAACGATTTTTCTTGGTCTAAAAGGCTAACTTTTAAAAAATCAGTTCGAAATTAGATTATATCATTAAGATTTTGGAGAAAATTGTTTATTTCATGTGTTGAGATCGTCTCTACTAATTTACAAAGCGAATTTATGTTCTAGATAATTCAAAATATATGACCAATCCATCTTAACATTTGAATTTTTTTTATTGATCGATAGAGGGATGATATCGTATTTCTCTTTCAATTAATTAATTTGAACATGAGTTCTTGCTGTGGATATACTGTATGTACAATGGCACCTTATTTTTATACCAAATTTCAGATCTTTTTCGTAATAATACTTGGAATGCGTTAATTTCGATTTATTTGTATATTGGGTTCGTGGGTACAGTATTTTTGTGAATGATGCATGCTATGAAGGTCTGAAGGGCGTCTCTGTGATACTTCCTAATCGGACTGCCATGACGTTCACCTGTGATGGGTTCGACTTAACTCAGACTTAACATGGATACTTTGTTATCGAGTTTAAAAATGCTTGAATCGCAACAGATTAGAATATTATATTCATACATTCAGCCAAGGTGGATCATGTACACAGTACGTGGTAAAAGGGCGAGATGTGGTCCGAATCACTAAGGAACCAGATATAGGCAAATACGGCCTAAAACATGTTAATTTACCTTAGAAAATGACTGCTAAGTTTGTAAAATTAAATTGAAAAATTTCCACGTCCTGGGGAAATCTCCTTTCTGGGACTTTCTTGAGAAACTACTAATCCCAGCTCATAGGCTATACCTAGGCATAAGTTGCAGTAACATCGGATTCGAAAGTCCTTTTTCGAGACAGTTACTAAAATGACACCATATACATCACATCTCGGGAGCTTTCATTGTACTTCCAAAATACATTCCCGATGGCATCTTTACGTGTCGCACTCGGTTCGGTTGGATTTCAGTTGCAGTTCCGTGAAATCCTATCGAAGGAGATTTTCCCTGGCTTAGAGCAGGTCAATATTTGTTGCGTGTAGAGAGGTTCTTTAACATTCTCCTGTACTCATCGGACCATAGTGCTTTTCTTAGATATCTCATCTCGGCAGGCAAAAGCCCAACGGCCTGATATTATTAACTTCACTGGAAGTTGTGAAGTCCTATTGTTAGACAAAATGTTCATCCAGATATTTTACTCTTGTCCGGGGTAGGGCACCATAGACGCAATAAGGCATCTGCATGTGACAAGGTTGCTGCTTGGAGACAAAACAAACAACACATTATAATTTCACTTTAGTGCCATGTACTCAATATCATCCGTTAAATAGCTACCACGTTTTTATTTAATTACATTTTAGTGAAAATTAAAAGTTAAAGAAAGAAATAAGTTATTGCCTTATACCTCAAAGAGAAACAACAACGGACACGTGTTTCAGAGTTATTGCTCCTCATCAGCATAGCGCAGCTTAGCGAATATACCTTATAGTTGAGCAAAACTAATAAAGGTAGGAAAGTACAGTACACAGTACTCCAATTATACTTTCGTACTTCATGTGCCACATTTAGGGCCTTAAATGAGAGTAGTCAGTACGAGGAGCTCTATGTGTACTGCTCTATGTCCACCTGGCAAACACTAAATAATGTGTTTACGAACACGTGTCCGTAGCTGTATTGTTGTTTCTCTTTGAGATATAAGGCAATAACTTATTTATTTCTTTAATTATTTGACCTCATACACCCTTCATCTTTTATTAAAACTTAAATTGAATATTCTGTTATTAACTAAACGTTTTGAAGTTATGATCCTTAAAATTCTTTGTTTTGTATTACCCCCGACCAATGACCTTGAAAGACATGCAGTTGCATTATGGTGTTTCTTCCTCTGACCCTCATATCCTGCATGCTCTAGTAGTCGAAAGACCTGGCAGGTGTATGTGTCTTTTCAAATGGCAAATTCGTGTCATTCTACGTACGTTACGGTCTCTGCTCATAATTTGGCCTGATAATTTCTTACTTTTGAGTATTTTAAGCAGAGTGTTTTCGTTCTTCTTACAATATCTTACAAGATATTTTATTTAAAAGTAGACAGGAATAGCTAAGAGTAGTATATAAAATTAGTAGGTTGGCTACTGTCATTTTTCTGTTCCATGACCTATGGCATACTGATGAGAACTAATAAGTTCGAAACCGGTCTATGTCTGGTCAGAGAATTGACAAATGACATTGACTACCAATCTTTCATGATTTGTAAGGTATAATTCAATGCAGGTCGGGTTATTTGCCCGCTGAGTAGTTGTTTCCTGCAAGTCATATATTACATCTTTCATCGTATCCTAATTCGTCCTTGCAAAGGCCGCTTATTTAAAGAAACGTGTATTTTAGATAATTTAAATTTTAGCATTTAAGGTTGGAAAAATAATTAAAATAATTTTGACTCTATTTTTAAACAATACATAAGATAATACAAACAATCGTGTGTCTTTCACACATGATAAGGCGTTTTATTAATTACAAGTGAAATATAATTGTAAGTCGCACAAATTACAGGCGTAGTTGAATAGCTGTTGGGATAATTGTTAGTTAGTAGTATATGAAAACGAAAGCGCACATTAAAATCATTAAACATATTATGCATATTTTAGAATTTCACACTGCTTTATTGTCGTTACCTTGCGTTTTACTTAACTATCCATCTTAAAATCTGAATAAATGATCGTCTCTCTAAGCGATGGTGTACTAATTTCTCCTAGTATTTCTGTAATTGTTGATTTCTGAGATTGAAGTTTTCAAAAAATGTGCTGAAAATTTCTAATTTGTCCTAAAACGAATATTTAAATAAGGATGGCTTGACATCCTGCAAATAGTAGAAAACATCTCAAAGTTTATTTTAATGAAAATATAACCGATTTATACCAGTTAATTATAATAATGTTTCATTTTACAGAAAAATACAAAAAGAATTAAACATCTCTCAAAATATTTGGCAGTTGTTTAATTTGTTTAATGTTTCTGTCAACAGTTTTTATAAGAGGTATTCCTAACGTTGTGTTGTATTCATATTAATAAGTAAGAGAAAGTGTGAAAACAAACTTTGTTAGTAAAAATTATTAATCGTTAATACTCAGAAGATTGAACAATAATTACACAGAGTTAGTACTTAAGTCTAATGCCTGAATTGTTACTTATTTTCTACAAATATGTGCCCTTGTTATAAACTAGTGATTGACTTCATTTCATTCTCTAGGCATTTAGAGTGCCATGATCAGAAAAAATTGCTTTTTGGGCACATACACGGATTCCTTAGAACATCCGCTATTGTTAGTACTCTACCATTATGATTCCATTTGAAAAAATTAAGTTTTGTTAAAAAAACTGTTCAGGCCGAATTTGATAGCCCACGAAATACACATTCTCACATTTTTATGCTCGATTGGACTTGTCTGATATCACACGGCTCCGTTACAAGCATTTTTTTCTGATCATGGCACTATAGATGCACCTACAAATTTCGAATCAATTTTTTTTCATGGAGTCGAAATGTCACTTATTGAGTATTACCGTACTCGGAGTTTGTCAAGGATTCCAAAACTATAATAATATACAGGGTGTTCCATTTAAAAATAAAAAAATTGGGTCATTTGTAGTGAAACCGGAAGAGAAGAAAAAATTACAATTATGTCACAAAGTGTCTTCTTGGTTGTATAATACATCTACCAAGTTTCATTCTGATATTCTAAAAAATAAGGGAAAAAGGGGTCTACCATGATTCGTTGACACCCGGTATACAGGGTGTCCCATAAGTAATGGCACACAGAGCAATGGCAGATTCCTTACGTAGAAATGTTACGATCGAACTAATTTTAGTTCGAAAGTTGATATCAGCAGAAATACAGGGTGTCAAATTGAAATTTTCGTTTGTTTTTTTAAATAATTTCTTTAAACATTCAAATATTTTAACAAAATTTAGTGATTGGGGTTTTTTGAAGCGGGGGATTCAAATATATTCATTGTTTTGCTGCCAGGGACTAAAAATTCATTTTATACCAAGCTAAAAGTGTAAGCAATTTTTTTTTATAAGTGCAGCATAACATAAACACAATTAAGAAAATTAAAGAAATTAATAATTCCCAATTTTCTTATAAATACAGTATTGCAAATACAGTACATGAGAACTAAATTTTTATAAACGATTTTACGTTTGACTTTTTTACGATCTTGGGACTTAAACAACATATACGACCTCCGGGCCTAAAAGTAACAATTTATGCCATCCTGGCCTAAAAGTAATATTTTACGCTGTACATTTAACACCCTCAAATAAAATCGTAAAATGTCACATTATGCCCTGTTGTATAAAAATTCACAGATCTTGTATCTTACCCAGGCATCGTACACATAATAATACCCCACACAACTGCTAGTTTTCTAATTTTAATAACAAATTTTGAAATCACAAATCCTCTTTAAGGCATCATCAGTTTCACATTTCAAGTTTCATTAAAATTCAATACCATGAACTCGAATGTTAGTATTTAAGTCAAATATTTTACTAATGAATTTTTGATCTTTGTTCGGTTGAAATCAGATAACGTTAGAGGTAAGGGTCTTTGATATTTTTATGCCAAATTGTTATAGTGGATGCCTACTATAATAAATAAATTTTGTGGGAGAGGACTATACATTTAGAGACAAGGGACACACAGCCAATATCGGTGTATAGTGGAAAAATCCCTTTCACAGTATTTTCCACTGCCACGACCGGAAATCTAACCCGGAACTTTTGGGCGAGAGGCATGCGCTTACTTCTCGACCATCAGTCATATACCCTCGTAAAATTTTACTTTGATCAGTCATCCATTTCGCCTATTCAGTAGGAATCATCTGGTTCATATTTAAATGCCATGAACTTAAAGAAAGTAATATGAAACTTAGTCATTCGGGTGGTTAAATCTTTTCATTTATTGACTTATCTCTTGTTGGGTTAAATGTAAGGCGTTTTTGGCATTTGTTTGGTAAAAGATCATATTCAACACTTATGTTTCCCACGTGAAATTTTAGTTCGATCAGACAACATGAAATTGAAATACTGACGTTTTCATGAAACTGATTCGCTTGACCTATTTAGTAGATATCATCGAAATCGAATGCCATGAACTCGAAAGAAGTAATAACTAATGTTTAGGCATCTTCAGGTGACCACATATTTTTATTTATTTACTTATCAGAAATGTTCACTTGGGATTTTGTTCGGTTCAATACCCAAGTAAAATTTTACTTCGATCAGAGATCAAGAAATTGAAATACCGGAGTTTTCATGGAAACTGATTCACTTTGCCCATTTTGTAGGCATCACGAGGTTCATTTCCTTTGCTATAAACTCGAAGGAAGTAAAATTTTATATATGTAAATATTGTTTCAATATTTAGGCATCATTCTACATAATCGGATGAAGCCCTGTTTTAAAGTTGTAGACGTCGAGAGGATTTCTATAACTAACAATAAATTATACTCAATCAACCAACCAACGGCTAACAGGATCTATCTGTCTTCTCGTATTCTCTCGTTCTTTGCTACTGCGCCGGCGCCGGCTGGCCGGGAAACAGATCGTCGCATGTCGCTTTATTTTTGTATAGACGGTTCCCATATACACGCTCCCAAAAGTATGTTTAATACTAAAAACTTATTATCATTGAAATTAAAGTTTTTACATTTAACTCTAGCTCCGCTAAGCGGAATTTTGTGAGACATTTTGGGATGTGTTTAGTGCATTATATATACAATAATGTTTATCACTTAGAGAATCCACCTTTTTACTTGGCGGATGGTTCCCAACCTTCGATTATGTATTTTATTTATTAAACGTTTTGAAGTATTTTTAGCATCGGAAAATTGGTACTTCTAGACGGTTTTCCGCAAATAACTAAAAATATTGTATTTAATGGGAAAATGGTGTACCACAAAAAATAAAAATTGAAAATATATATATTTTCCCTCGCCATCTGTACGTCTCATGTGTCCTTAGAACAGAATGAAAATACAGAATATTTATCATTTTATAAGCTATGTCGCTTAGGCATTAAATATAATAATATTTTTGAGCTATTTATGTGATTCTATATCAGATCCAAATGTTAGTTTTTATTTTTTGTCCATCCACTAAAAACCAGTCAGTGGAGCTATGTTCTAAAGTTTTCTATTTTTGAGTCTAACGACATTCCATTAACAGTTTCAATTCTTAGGCGAAGGCCAACTTAAAAATCTAATATTACGTGCTCGATATTTTATCACTAATTAGGAAATGAGAACAAATTTTATAATTACTAATTCGATGCAAATTGTTCCATTTTAAAAAATGCAACATCATCACATTATTATCTTAACACATTTATTTTGTTTTATCTTGACACCTTTTATTATTACGGCAATAATTAGATATATCTTATTTGACATTATAAAATGGAACGATTGTATAACGAAACAAAATAGACTAATGTTAAATTGATAGAAGAAATAAATCAACTTTAAATCAAAACACCATTTATCTTAAACTGTATTTATTTCTTCTTTAATATGAGTATGAATTTGAGTCTGGCAAAACGAAAGTGATTTGAATAAAACTATACACTTTAATACATCATAGAATTCATATAGATATTGCAATCTTCTTTTGTAATAAAGTTTTTAATTTTGAAAGTGATTCACCTTGTACTTACGATGTACTACAGCCTGTCTAATATTTTCAGTAAATCGTTTACTCTCTTTAAAATCGACTTTTATAACTCACTTATTTTTTTATTTGGTTCTATTGTACTTGATGATTTAACGCTAGCGAAAATTGCATTGTTTACAAGAATATGGAACGCTTTTTAGTTCGCGCATTGTCTTTAAGTGGCGCATTCACCAACTTCTTGAATAAATATTTTTTAGCTTTAAGGAGCCGAGCTGTTTTTCTGTAATTGACTACTATCTACAACTATTAAAAGATGCAAGATATATAACAAAAACATTAACTTGACAATAATTTGTACTTATTAATCATAGTACTTCAACATAGAGACATTTGCATCTTGTGTGTAGAATTATACGGGGCGGTCCGGAGGATGGGCAATATTATACCGAACGTAAATTAGCTGAAAGTAACACTAAAAGCACCCGTCGCTTTTTCATAGAACCTCCATCTTCGGAACTATTCATCCTTAACGATGTTAAGCCTCGACACAAAGCTTTTGTGCAAGTTTAAAACTACTGTATCAAACGAAATAACATTTAGAGAGTAGGCACAGTGAGTGTAAGTATCTATGTTTGGAAGTTATGGCACCTTTTCCATATTGTGGAGAAAGCCATGGACGGAAGCACTTCTAATATTTTTGCCCTTAAACACACATTTCTTGAATTAAGGTCACATTGTCATGTTCCCAACGATTTTCTAAAAATAAAACACTAATAAAAGATCGGCAGCTACTGAAAACGGCTGGAACCTTTCCACCCGGTGGATCTTTGAAGCCGAGGAATGGACGTGACGTGACAAGTAAAGATTTGATTTTATCTTAATTTTCTATTTTGGACCAATTTTAGTAACCTCTCACAATTTTGTTGTGGTGAGGTTAAAACAAAGTCTATACCTGCAGCGCTTCTATTAAATACTGAACTAAAGGTATCATCCATACTCCAACTTTGAAAACTACTTACACTCTTTCTTTTTCAATCGTGCAATAACTTTAAATGAAACGAGGTGAAGAGCGCTGTTTGTTCATACAGTTTTTATGAGTAGTAGGAGATCAATTCATTTTGGTAAAACAGGATGAACATTTAAAGAGATGTAGGAGATCGTGCCAGATTTAAAATGTTAAGATAACTAATAAAAAAATTCGTTTTTCGTGAAATACAGTTTATGTTAGGTATCAAATAGATATTTACATGTAAAGTTGATGTAATTTATGATGATGTAAACCTTTTCAACATTAAAATATTATTCATCAAGTAAAAAGAAAACCAGACAAGAAATTACTGCACCTCGCAAAAAAACTGATGTTAAGTTTTACTATTTCCTATTAACCATTATCAAGCAATTTTACTGCCTGAATAAACTTTCATTAATATAAATTTCTCCAGTAATATATATTTTTTATTGTACTCACATGAATAATTTATTACTTATGATAATTACAACTTATAACAATTTGTCAATAACGAATTAGTAATATTAAATTGAGTTACGTTCTTCAGTCGAAGACAGATGGATTTGCCGTGGCTTGTTAAGATGGTATAACTAAAGCCTCGCTGTACTACAAATGCGAACTGGACCTAGTGCCTAACACCCTATAACACCTTAAGTATTTGCTTTATGTATTCTCAGTAGAAAATGTTCGGTCTAATATTAACTAACCAACGCAGTATTACGGATGTATTTAGGTTTGCACGGGCTGTCTAAACACCGGTGTTGCCTTAGGCAGAGCGCCCATCTGTCAGACAACAACAAGACGCAGACGCGACAAAAACTTAGAACAAATCTGTTCAATGATGATGATGGTCTTCGCGGCGTCCTAGGTCAATTAAACTGTTTGAAGTATATCAAGGACATCAGTAATTGATAATATTTATATTATGATTGCGATAACTCCACCTTATTTAATCGCCATGCATGTCGAAACTCAATAGTTTCTGTTGTTCTTTTTCACCTGTTTGTGACATATATAAGTTTCTTGTTAAGAGAAAACCGATACCAATAATTATGACCTTCTTATCCTTCTTCTTGATCACCAGAATATTATGGAGATTTTGATCAAGAGTTCTGTCGAATTAGACTTGTCCATCACAGTGCAGCAATGTTTCTTCATTCCTAAGAGCGACTTAGAAGGCGTATATTTATAGAAGGACTGTGGCTTTAGTAAGTAGTTTTAACTCTCGATGTATGATCTTCTCTACCTCTTTGTGTCTTTCTAAATACATCCTTCTAGCCAAATTAGGGCAGCATTCAATTGCATGCCCAATAATCTCACCAGCTGTTTTGCACTTCCTACAATATCGATCGTTCACTTCGGGGATTTAAACGTGTTTTTCATAATTTTTGGTACGGATAATGCTATTCTGGATGACTGTTATAAATTCCTTGGTCTCCGGATGTGATGTAGTCTTCCGTCCTTGAATTATAACGCAAAGTGAGAACTCATTGTCAACCTTAAGATAGTTTAAAACTTTGGGATCACCTTGTTTTGCCATGATGATTAAATATCTTGGTTGGTACAGATTATTAAAGCGTGTTGCCGATGGTAAGTACTTGTCTTATTTCATTATTTTCCTTATAAGAAACCTGTAAGAATTAGAGAAAAAGGATTGCATATTTTTCTCTTGAATATTTCTGAATGCTGATTATTTCCTGTCTTTTGGACCCGTAGAATATATAAATGGATTTTATGAATTCTATCCAGTTTTTCCAAGCATTATCATTATAATTTCTCTCGCTAAGTTGATCAAAGAAACATAAATACTATTCGTATAGGTATAACCTACACCAGCATCTATACGAAAATGATTCAAATCGAAGGTTACTGTATTGCTATTAGTCATTACGCAAACATGATGACAACAATAACTTTATTTTCAAAATTTTCTTCTCGGGCGAAACAAGATTTACTAATAGTGGTATGTTCCTAAACCACATGCGATACTGAGCTCAAGAAAACCCGAGATTATTAATGCAAAAGGGTTTCCAAGGCAGGTTTAGTTTTAACGCATGGGCTGCAAAGATGGGGGGTGAATTACTGGTCCCATATTTTTTATGGTTTTTAACTGCGGCAGAAGGTATCTTGGATTCCTTTAAAATGAAGCTCAACCTACTCCAGAATTTAAAAAATGATGCGTACTTCCATCAAGACCAGGTAGAATCTGACAATGCTCATATCGTTCTCAATTACCTAAATTAAACTTTTAGGGAACGATGGATTCATATCAATGGTCCAGTAAGGTGGCCACCTAGGTCACCTGATCTGACTTCCCTCGATTTTATGTATAGGTTATATATGTTTCTCTATATAGCTTCAGTACCACATAATCAGGCTCAGTGGCTCAACGCTTACGTGTTAGCTTTGTAACCGTAGAGTCCCAGGTTAGTATCCTGGCTAGGGTATGGATGTTTAGTAGCGTTCTTCATGTGTTACCGAGTTGGACTATACGAGGTTGTGTGAGAGACAACACGTCTAATCGCTGTACTACTCCTGAGTTCGAGTCTCAGCTGTAACAGATGGCAAAGTCGTAGGAAATGGTCGTTGTATGATTGTATATGTGTATATATGTATATATATATATATATATATATATATATATATATATATATACAACACTGTAACTGGGAACATCGGTCCAGTTGGCTGATGAAGAAATAAATAAATAATACGCCCTACATTGTTAATAAAATAAATAAAACTGTTCATTAAGTTCGTATCAGGTAAATATTTGTAGATTTATGAATAGAGATTTAGGGCTAGACCCATCTCGAAAATCTACGAAGAACCCCCAATCCAAAAGGGTGGCGTACAGAGTTGTACATTTTATTCATTTCTTTAAGTGGTAAGAGATACTGACTTGAGGTTTGAGCTAGTTGAAAAAGCAAAAATGTAACATTACAAGGTACTCCCCTACCACATTTTTTGTAGTGGGAGAAAATATTTGCGATTTTATATGGATTAAAAATATGCGTGGGACATATCATTTTATTTTCTTTCGACTAGCGCAAACCGCAAGTATGTACGTACCTCTTACTATTTTCTAGATAAAAATAAAATACAATACAATTGTTGTGCACCCCCCCCCCCCTTTTTGAGTGGGGAGGGTACCTCCGTAGGTTTTCGAGATGGGTATACCCCTAAATCTCTTTATTTTGACTTAGACTTCTTAGTTAATACAAGATAAGTTCAGGTCTTTACTCATATTATCAAATGTTTCTCCATTTACTTGTACGATACTCTTTACCCAAGGGTGTCAGCTCTACCACGGGAATGTTTTTATGTTCATATGTGAATACACACTTCTATTATTTGTCAAAGGCAATAATTGTTTATCTGTTATAGCTTACTTCATAGCTGCGGCGGGTGTATATGTTTTCCATTGAATTATCTAATAAATGATCTATATAGGAAATAATATCCTAGGTAATAATAATAAGTCGATGTATTCAGGATCTCAAATAGTAAATTTGTTAAGTAACATAGATAATTTTAATAGGCCCCCATACACGGAAGGGAATTTTAAACGATTTTTCCTGCCGCCGTCGCCGCCGCCGTCAGCCAGATCTGCCAGACCGCATCTGCCGACTCTCAGGGTACAGATATTTTGGTCTCCACACATGTAAAGATCACAACGCTTATTTTCGTCAAAAGTCAAGTCGTTGAAAGGACGAACAGTTCAGTTAATGGAACATCCTCTTTAAATTTCGAGACCTCCGAGGGGACTGAACGAGTGTTCAGATATTTTAGGCGTACTTAAAATTCAGAATGGATTTGTTGTGTCAGTAAAGATGAGCAGGGTTCAAAAAAGCAAAAAAATTTCACTTATATTTCTATGTATCTGAGAAATTTATGAAAATGAAAAGAAGAAAAATCAAACAAGTGGATGAAAACGTGGATCCAGGAGAAAAAAAAAATTTCAATTTGCGTACGAACTCTCCTTAATTTTCCACAAACATGTTTTTCCCTATATAAATCTATAAAATCGGTTAGTAATACTTTGTCCATTTCATGTTTCACTAACACCTTTACTATTCGAACGGAATTGATATCTCCGTGTATGTGTACCAACAGGACTGAACCTGCAACGATCTGCCCTGTCACACATCGGAAGTTTTACCGATACCGATCGAATCTGTCGCACGTCACTAACATAAACACAGATCGAAACACCGACAAAAGATTTGGTCCGTTGCGGGACAAATCGTCTAAAATTCCCTTCCGTGTGTAGGGGCCTATGATCTATTGTATAAATTTAGTTGAGAAATAACTTACCTGGTATTTCAAACCAGGTTTTTGTGCATTATCAAATTGAAAAATTCCTCCTAACAGTCGCTCTACAAATATATCGAATTCAGTCATCAATCACAATCCTTAGTACCCATTTAGCCAGCATATTTATAGCTTTTCCACTCATTTCGATCGAGTCTAGCAATCAGGGATATAATCCCAGTTGGTAATAATGTTTTCTGGAAATTACGAAAGAATTTGTCCATTGAATCATTAATCAGAGATTACGGTTGAATGTTTTATGATCATCAATTAAACAAATAAATACGAGAGCAGCAAACTATTTTCTATTGCACAATTAAATATTCTTCAATTTGACCTACTCTCTGTTATTTTACTCCTTGAACATATCGTAAATATTAATTTTAACTTTAATTGAGGAATCTTCTTTATTTAAAGGTCGCGGTTAGAGTAATTACGCTATTCCTAATGTTATAAGACGATTTGTCATATTACAACCTCTAATAAAACTATTCCCTGCAATAATTTATTACCATCCGTAGTGACACATACAATAAAATGGAGATGAATAATTAAGTAAACATATGAGAAATAATTGCAACTTTTCTGTTCATCACTTCGATTAACAATGAAAATGGAGATTTCAGCAACCTTGATATTTTAATTCCTAGAAATTCGAGAGAATAGGGATTCATGCCCGACAAGCGACGACATTAATTTTAGTTGGTGTCTTTGGTAGCTTGTGCAAGCAAATCAGTGTTGCCATTTGATGGACAAGAGTCCGATTTACATTTTTTAAATGTTGCGGACATTTTTCGTACTTTAAAATATGTTGTCTGTTCCTGGGTTACAAAGTATCCGTTACATAAACGATGGAAAATTCTTGAAACTACTAAAATAGAAATTCTTCCCTTCTCCTCGCTTCATCATTTTTCATAACGGGTCCGACAAAATGAAGTATCCATTTTAAACTGAGTTGTTTTATTAATAGCTAAATTTGTATTCAAAAATTAAACACAAACACGGAAATTTTATTTTTTAAATATTATTTCAGTCAAATGCACTGTTGACACTATTGAAGCTTAGCACGAAAGTTTTTCATCACCCACTCCAACATTTCAATTAGGATTGCGTTAATCTCTGTCCCAATATTATATTTCAGTTGTTCCAAAGTTTACGGTTGATTAGAAAACACTTTTGACTCTAAGTAGCCCCATAAAAGGAAATCGTAAGCTGAAAGATCTGGTGAACGTGCCGGCCAGTTGATGACCCCAGAAATGACATGATCAGGAAATATTCTTCGCAAAATTGTCATAGAATCCCTAGCAGTGCGGGAAGGGGCTCCGTCCTGCTGAAACTATATTCTTCGAATATCCACACCAACATTAAGAAGTTGTTGTTCAAAGTTACGCAATACCTGCTGATAGCATTGTGATGAAACAGTAACCGTCAAGTCATTTTTCTCAAAGAAGAACGGCCCAAAAATTCCAAAGGCGGATACTGCACACCACATAGAAATCTTTTCGCTATGAAGCGGTATTTCGTGCAATTACAGAGGATTTTCCGCCGCACAGTAACGAAAATTCTGTTTCTTAACATATCCAGAAAGATGAAATGAGCTTCATCTGTTATCAGGAAGCGATATACGATATTTCAGCAAATAACCCTTTGAAACGATCGCAAAAATCAACGTGTGTTCCAAAATCTTGAGTTTCTGTCGTTCAGAATGTAACGATAACTAACTATGGTCCGAACTATTGAGTGTTAATGCTTGTCGTTTTGTAGATCGTTTAGGATTTCGTAGCACAGCTGTTGTTACTCTTTCAGCATTTTCAAGTGCGCTTACAGGGGCGAGCGTGGGTGCGTCTTTACTATGTACATACTTCGATATGCGATGTAAAGCAACGTTAGGCGTGGTTAGTAGTTGGATTGGTGACCATTCCAACGAAGACCACGTCCTCGACTCACCCATCTTCCAGCGGCTTGTATATCAGTGTATGCGCGGAAGCTATACAACCTTAGGCGAGGGTTGTATAGGAGATATACCATCCTTCGGAGGGGATGTAAAGCTGTCGGTCCCTTGTCTATTAAATGTTAGGCAAGTAAAAGATCCCTACTCTTCTTAAGGGAAGAGGTTCGGCAAAATTCCTGGTTGGGGGTAGCTCGTCTACAGGCGTCGGTGTTAGGCCTCAGTAGCGGAAATAGGCCGACGTTAAATAAATGTATAAAAAAAAAAAAAAAAAAAAAAAAGTGCGCTTACAAAATAAGTTCTTGCTTTTGGTTTTTCTCTGTCACATGAAGCAGTATTGCGAAACTTGTTTACCCTCTCTTTAATTGTTGTTCGACTAGGAGCTAGGTCTCGTGGATTTAAATGAAAGTGACGGCGAAACAAACTCCTTTGAAAATAAAAAATAAAAAAATATTATGTTTAATATTCCGCCCTCTAAAAGCACATTTGAACTATGCTAAACCAAGTCGGGCTAATTATTTTTCGATTGCAACAGACACTGGACCGCTAGATGGCGCCTGCTGGCTGTTTTACATATCGCTATTGTAAAAATACCAGGATGTACTATAGTCAAAGGATTCTCATGTCGGTCGTCGCATACCTACCTTGCACTGACGAGAGCCAACAGCTCGAAACTGCAGTCTGCAAGTGGTGTGTGACGACTGGCAAGGGAGCTCCTTTAAGTAGGATCAGTCTTTCGGCTGGTGTTTGTTGCAATCGAAGCATTAGCGTTTTGATGGTAATATGCAATTATTACACTTAACGCGCCAGATTTGTAACTTTGATTGCAGTCTGGTTACTTTCCTTATAGAAAAATAAGGATTTATAGAGGAGTTTGCGACTAAAAATATTATGTTTAAAATTCCTTTGAGTTACACTATTTAAATGTAATTTGATCAAGCATATTAGAGGATGGTAATTTAGTGTCATTTTTAATACAATTTTCAATAAAGCCATGTCACGACATTTAAAAACATTTTAACATTATATGCCATATTTTTTAAACTCCACTAATTTTTTGTATATAAATTATTAATAATAATAAATAGTAATAAATAAACACCACAGAAATTAGACAAATCCAATTCCAGAAGCCAGGGCTTGTTCGGAAGGGGGTTGCACATTGAAAAAACGCGGACACACAACCATTTCCTCTGACAGTATCAGCGCCGGAGCCAGGATTAGAACCCGGTGGTGCGATGTCCGTGTGATTGATCGCGATTGCCACCTCGTCTATCGACCGACAATAATTCAAATCATTAATTAATCCGTATATGTAACTTCTTGTATTATTATTAATATAATAGTAATTCACTTTAATTAATGGAAATATTATTATAAATATATGTATATTAGGATTTCCTATTTCAAATAAATTACTTATAACAAATTATGAAGTTGAAAATTCGGCTCTAAATCTTATAGGTCGGTTTGAGAATTCAAAGATCTTTTTGGTCTCAGATACTAGGTTTCCATGCATATTTTTCTATAATACACACAAATAATTTAATAAATATTTCCTCAATATCATTTTTTTATTTATTTATAAACAATTTAATATTACCATTTAACTTTTTGACTAAATGAAAAGTAAAAACAACTTAATAATATATAATAAGATTTTTCAGACATGACTCGACTGAGTTTATTTTTCCATTAATTGATATTTTGACCTAAAATTGCACTAGTTTACTTTATAGATTTTGTATGGTCATATAAAAAACATAAGAAAATAAAATGTCGCCCCTTTCAATCCTCGTTTATACCAGAAAATTTACCTCTTGAGGAACTACCAGCACTAGGAAAGAACTATGGCAACATTTGGAGAACTACTACATTTCTTCCTTATGCTTTTAATTAAAAAAAAAAATTTCTTTAAAGCAATGGATTTTTTCTGTTCATTTCAAATTTTTTATTAAATTTTACCTTCAACCAATCACAACGTAGGTATTGTCGAAAATTCTAATGGATGTAATCATTCCAAATTTTTACCGTATATGAAATCATTTGATGAATTTTATTAATGAAGTCAATAGGCCGAGTGGATAGAAGTTCATGGAGAAGTATTTAGTATAATGCAGATCCTGGGAAATATTTCATTTTTAAATAATTTATTTTTTGAAACACGGTTTTTTCTCCTTTTTAGCGAATATCTCCAGCTGTATTTGTTATATGGACCTCTTATATAATTAAATTTATGATAAAACTGGAGCGATAAAAGTTGTTTCTGTTAATTTATTAATTAGCAAAACAATAAAAACTAAATAATAGCTGATTTCTTATATACTAATGTTATAACTATCTTAAATTGTTACAAATAAATATTCATCACATTTAATGGAAATGTGGCATCTGTTAAACCAAAATATCTTGCTAAAAGAGTAAAAATACTTAAGACATAATAAAATATAGTGTTGAAAATTTGACCTTTATTTCTATAGTTGGGTTTAATAATAGAAAGATTTTCATAGGTTCGGGTATTTTCTTTTTTGTATTATTCTCTAAAATGATTTTAAAAAACTTTTTTCAATTTTAAATTATTTATTGACTTTTAGATTAGTGTCTAGTAGTACCTTGTGAGATTTACAATACCAAGAAAAGTTACAAAATGTTAGTGTCTATGTCTAACAAAAATATATAGTGTGTGCATAAACTATGGAATAAATTCATTATACCTGAATACGAAAATATTTTGGAAAATTCCTCGGACAGATCGATTATCTTGAATTGCACATCTTCTGCTTTGATTTCTTTAGCTATAACATCATCACTGCTTCGGGTATGGCGTCATCTACATTTTTAAATGAGACACCCTGTATATTTTTCATTTTTAGAATATCTATGGAAATCTGATTTCAAAGACCCCTCCCACTTCCCCCATTTCCTTTCAAGCAAGATACCATGCATATATGCATATTTTCAATTTTATATTTGACAAATATTTCCATAAAACATAATATTTTTAGTCGCAAACTACTCTATAAAATCCCTATTTTACTATAAGGAACGTAACCAGACTGCAACCAACAACTACTCTCTGGGCTACTGCCCCGCCGAGCGCTGAATTACAACTTACAAGCCTGGCGCGTTAAGTGTAATAATTGCATATTACCATCATTTTCATTTTGATGGTAATATGCAATTATTTAAGAATTAAGACATTCTGAAACATATTAACCGTGAGATAATTATCAGCAAGTTGGCTTCGACAACTTGTAGATAACACTGCGTTTTAGCACTTTAATAGTTTTTGGTTGTAGATTTTCATTTACCTTCTAACTATTTAACGTCTAATATGGATAACTATGCAAAGTTAGTTGATGATAAAATACTTCAATAAATCTTATTCAATCAAAAATTTTTGTTAAGTGGCATTCGTTGAATGTGCCGGTATCATACGAATTGCTTGGTTCTAATATTATCCATTATTTGTGACTCTTTCTCTTTTAAGTCCTGTCTGTGGTTCTTAACAGTCTTTCTGTCTTTATTCACCAGATTTCACAACTGTAGGTTACTAAACTTTTTATTTGTTATACGTTTATCCCATAAAATGCTTTTCAACGTAGAGATTGTTCTTCTGTCCGAAATCGCTTCATCAAGATTACCGTCATTTGGATATTTTCAATCTCAAATATTTATAGCTATACACTACAGTGTTTAATGTTTTGCCCGCCTTACAGAAGTAGATCTTGTTGTTGTCCTTCAATTCAATGTATTCCATTTTTTTTATGTTAACCGCTAAGCTCCATATTTGATACACTTCAATAAGTTTTCGTGTCATATATTCTATATCCTCGATATCTTACGCAATAATAACTGGGTCATCAGCAAATGATAAGATGGAGAATATTGTTGTGTCATCTATCGGTATGCCATATTATGACATTTCCTTTTCCAATTCATTAATACACGTTATAAATAAATCTTAAACTGTGTCGGGGATAGAGAACATCCTTGTTTAAGTTCCCTAGTTGCTATAAATGCTATTGTTAAACCCTTTCCTATTTGTATTCCAAATTTGGTATTATCATATTTCTACATGTATATTAGTGCTGCAACGTTTCCCAAAAGTTTTACTAGAGGGATGCTATCTGCTCTGTGTTTAACTGTAAATAAATGACAATTGTGGATCTTCATGCTCTGAAACCAGTCTGTTCTTCTGCCTCCATTTCTTGGTAGTCATTCTCGATGTGGGTTTTCAATATTTTTCCATATATCCCGCTGATGGAATTTGTGATAAATATTCCTCAGTACTTGTCAACAATTGCTTTTATCCCCTTTTTTATGAATCGTGAATAGATATAATACCTTCAAATACAAATGATGATGATTTTATTTTTTACACCGAAAAACTAAATTTAGACAAAGCTATTGAAACTCTCGATGAAACCTTTCACGATATTAAACAATGGGCGTTGAAAAAATAACTAGTGATTTCGTACAATAAAACCCCCATCTCAATTTTTTTCCAGACATAATTTACCTGAGCGGGAAACAATTGTTTTAGATAATTGTCAGATGCCATATAAAAAGGTAGTGAAATATTTGGGCTTTTATCTCGATCAGAAGTTGACATGGAAAACACATATTGAAAACATAGTTTCAAAATCAAAAAAACATTTAAACACCATTCGTAACTGTTGTAAAATTAGCTGGGGTTCAGATCCAGCAGTATCACTTCTAATGTATAAATCCACCCACAAATTACAGCGAACAGACTTTACGACAATGGAGAAATAAAAAGAAATACTTACACTACAATTACCCGATTACATTTTAACCACGGAAAATTTCCTTCTCATCTCGCAAAAATCGATATTAAAGAAAATGACCAATGTGAATGTGTGAGCCTGGGAGATATTAATCATATTTTTCTGGGTTGCCCCAGATACGAACGGGAAATTAATATCTTTGCTAAAAAATTATTAGAGAAAAATCTTGTTATGCCACTAAGTGTAAATTATATTTTGAGTTTTAAAACTAAGGATATATATTTTATTATCATGGAATTTCACAGAAATTGTAATATGCAGATATAAGAATCAAACAATAAAACTTGCAATGTTAGAATTTTAGGTATTTGTCTCATCTGTGGTTCCTTTTAACCTTTGTTTATTAAACCTTTTATCCGTGGTCTATGTCTTGTTCGTTCATCAGAAGTCATCATGATGGACCCCTGGATGTGAAGCGAGTGTTCCTTGTCTTGATCCTTAATTCGCATTTTATGGGATAATAAGTTTTTATTTTTATTTTTTGGGGATTGAATTTACATATCTATGCATATTTATGTTTTTTTCTTTTGGATGAATTCAATTATTTGTTAGAGTCTCTTGGCTAAATGAGTACATCCAAAGCCAAAACTGGGGGAAAAAAATTAATAACATAATTATAATATTTAAGTCTTGTTCAAAAAGATAAAAATAAAATAAAGCATGTTTCTCATTAAAACGTCATCGTATCTCAAACAAAACAGAATTAGTTATGTTATTTTACATCGATTAAAATAAAACTCATAGTAAGAAAGTTTAAATAATAAAAGAAATTCTCATAGTTTCGAGGAAAAAAATTGTCACATGGTAACAGAGTCATCAATAAGCTCACTAATAGAATCATTCCTTACCTGAATAACAATAGGTTCTACGTGCGGAAAAATGGGATACGCTTTTTCTTTGTTTATAATGTAATTCGCGGATTTTTCCATATGTCGGTTTTGTCTAAATCGGATATTTACACTTATTATATTTTCCAGAATTACAGCGCTTAAAGTCAGAGTCTGATTGCATTTTTTCAACTCGTGTTTTACACTGCCCCAAATCAATTTTATTCTTACGGTTTCTTTTATTAGGAGAAAACCACAGCGCAACGTTAAATAAACGTACGGCAATGCCCGGTTCCACGAAAACAATATCTCACAGCACGTTCTTGTTTTAGAACTGGTCATTCGGATCATCAGCTTGAATTCTTTACCGGCCGCCCCCATTAGCGCAATTGTACATCTGATCGACTACATCTCATATACGAGGGGATAAATTATTTCGATAACGTAGTGAGGTATAGTAACGTATATCCCTAGTAGAGGCGCTGCATTCATAATATTTCAAACTGACATTGGATAAAGTATACATTCTAGAGTTGATGCTCGCCACACTATATGCTCAAGATTCCGGAGTCGCCAGTCAGTAGAAGATATAATAACAAGATTTTTTTTTCTTGCTCAAGTATATCATTTCTTTATATCCTCAAAAGTTATAGATCTTTTTGGGGGACGTGAGGCCAA
Organism: Leptura quadrifasciata; assembly: GCA_963675555.1. Lineage (NCBI taxonomy): Eukaryota > Metazoa > Arthropoda > Insecta > Coleoptera > Cerambycidae > Leptura > Leptura quadrifasciata. Next base: position 108,495,696 of record OY776674.1, on the reverse strand, counting down.
ATTACATACAACATTACAAACTGCATACAAAGCCAAATGACGCCGGTCCGGCACTGACAAGAAAAAAAATAAAGTGCCATAAACATAAATAATTATAGATGATGAAGTGATTACCAATTACAAATAAATAATTATTATTATAACATCCATGTAACATGGCATATTATGGCGAGCGATGCGAGATTACTCTAACTGACATAAATTGTTGCTACCACCATAAATGGTGTAAATGCGAGCTACGAACAATTTATTACTGTGTTCTAGATATCTCACCACAAGGAGGATGGCGCTTAGCTGAAACAACAAAAAGAAGTGAGAACCGAAATAATCGTATTATGTAAAACATTAAAGAGTGTAAATTAACACTAAAAGTCATGGCATAGTTACTTTCTCTGTTATTGTCTATCGTTATTTAATTGTATCTCATTCCAGTTTCCCAAGTCATCAACGTTGCAACACTTAATTTTTATTTAAAGTAACTACTAAGATAGTTATATTTAAATTCAGCAATTGTTAGAGTACGATTAAATTAACATTATTAACATTAATAGTAGTGAGCTAGTCTAGGATAAAATACAACTCCTTCCTTAATAATTGTTTTGGCATATATTCACAGCGTATAATGTTATAATGAACAATTAGTTAATAAAGTATATCGTTAATTAAGTGATGAATAAAGGAAAAACTTTGTGAAAAAATTGTGTGCACATATGTCTTTATACAAATTTACCACAAAATGTTCTATGTTGATACGGAACAAAGTACAATAGCAGAAATTCAACCAAACGTGAGAATGCCTATAATGTGCTTGTCTAGATTAGTAAATTCTAATCTGATTCATAAATAGAATCTTAGGCAATTTTCAGGATTCAGGATTACTGTATTATTACAAAAAGAAAATACACACACCATGTTTTAATAATTTAAATATCCTATTTTAATATTCATAATAAAAGATAGGTAGATAGATATACAGGGCGTTCCAGATTTAAAATGGCATTGACTAATGAGAGATAGATCACACTTTACTGAGTTCAAAACACCTACACACCTACTCTTGAATCCTCACTATTTTCAAGATACATGTTGCTTTATGAATTTTCCTAGTCCAATCAATAATCTTATATCAGTTTTTTGTAAATGGCAGATAACTATTGAAATATCTATGATGATTATGCAAAATACTGTCATAATATTTTATGGCACATTTATGGTTACTTCCTAGCAAATTTTCGAAAATAATGATAAAACGCAAACAACTAGTTAACGTCGCTATTTTATTAATTTTACTTAAACAGTTGTTTAATAATAATTTAATGTATTATTGTTACTTTAAAAAAAACGAAAAACAGAAAAAGGAAAAAATAAAGAAAAACAGTTTGCTTAATCACAATTTACAGCACAAATTTTAAAAAGACACTAATTATTTTATACACTGGTACAATTAATTAAAATTTTAATAAATTCAATAAAGTCAATACATTTTTGTGAACGTTTAAAAAGGGTTTTCACCGATCTATCGATCATAACTGGGTTGTGTCTAATATTGCAATATACATTAAAAAATATTGTTGTAATTGTTCACGGGTATTAATATTCTCACTGTACACCTGTGACTTCAGGTGGCCCCATAAAAATAATCCATGGGGGTGAGATCTCGGTTGCCAGTTAACTTGACCCCCTCTACCAATCCATCTGTTGGTATAACGTTGATTAAGATGCTCCCTCACCGATAAAGAAAAATGGGGCCTAGCACCATCGTGTTGAAACCACATACCCCTGGTATTGATGTTTCCTAATAAATTTGGTGACACATCTGTTAAGGAATTTAAATAAATTTCATCCGTTAGTCTCTCTTCAAAAATGTGTAACCCTATTAGATGACTTCTGTATATTCCACACCAGACATTTAGGTTGAATCTGTGTTAGTAATTTTTCTGAAGTGTGGCATGTGGATTTTCAGTTGCCCAAAGATGTTGATTTCTGGTATTGTTTATTCCATCACGCGTGAACTTAGCTTCGTCCTAGAACATAATTCTAGACACTGTTCGTCTGTGCGCAACTACCCACCTACAAAACGTTAAACGCGGAACGCTGTCACCGTCTTCAAGTCGTTGAACTACTTGAACATGAAGAGGATATAAATTTTCTTTTTTAAAGTTCGCCATACCCTGGTTCTGGGAATTTCTAATTGATTTGTATCTGTAATACTTCCTCTCGCTGTTGAAAATCTCTGGGAACATGTTCATGTTTTGCCTGTAAAGGAATTGCCCATGTGAATTGCCAGTTGATACACCTCTGAAAATGTTGTATGATTTGGTGTATGACGATTTCGAAAACGTCTTCTATATTCTCTCTCTGCAGCTCTTCCATTTCCGTCGCAAAAACCATACACATAAATCATATCTGTATACTCTTCATTTGGAATGGCATCTTGAAATTATTAGATTTGTTAATATAAAATCTTACCTTAACGACTTCTTTGAATATTTAAATACATTAAATAATTATTAAACAAGTATTTAAGCAAAATTAATCAAATAGCGACGTTAACTAGCTGCTTGCGTATTTTGTGGAATTTAAATGTTATTCAGCGACCGTTCCAACGAAGACCGCGTTCTCGCCTCACACATCTTCCAGCGGCTTGTATATCAGTGTATGCGCGGAAGTTATACAACCTTAGGCGAGGGTTGTATAGGGGATATACCATCCTTCGGAGGGGATGTAAAGCCGTCGGTCCCTTGTTAGGCAAGTAAAAGATCCCGACTCTTCTTAAGGGAAGAGGTTCGGCAAAATTCCTGGTTGGGGTAGCTCGTCTACAGGCGTCGGTGTTAGGCCTCAGTAGCGGAAATGTATATAAAAAAAAATGTTATTCATTATTATTTTCTAAGATTTGCTAGGCAGTAACCACGAACGCGCCATCAAATATTATGACAGTGTTTTGCACAATAATCCATAGACATTTCAATAGTTATCCGCCGTTTATAAAAAAACTGATATGGGTGATGTAATCCTAAATGAAAATAATGAAAATTGAGTTCTGTCCTGGAATTTTCCCAATCTAAATTATGCTATTGATTGGACTAGGAGTGCACTATATGAGTACCAACTTTTATTCAAATACGGCCACCCATTCCAAAAATATAGTGAATTTTAGTTTCAGTCAAAATTCATAAAAATCTTGTACTTTGAAAACATGATGATTCAAGGGGGATGTTTTGAACTCAGCAAAGTGTGCTCTATCTCTCATTAATCTATGTCACCATGGGACACCATTTATATAAACCATTTATTGAATAGCTTTACATACATATTGCACATTTATAACAAGTAAGAATAAGGAATTATATATAATTAATAAAATATCGGCTATATAAAATAAGAAAGTACAATATGTTCGTGTAAGGTCTGACAGGTTCAAAAGAAGATACTCGTTTAAATGTCTGTAAATCAATTAATTAAACACTAAATATCCAATACAATTTATTAGAAATTAGTAATGCTTTAGTTGAGAAAAAAACAATTGGACAGGAACGTATAGTAAACGTAGAACTGCAGACGTACGATTTGAAAATTAACATATAACGGGTCCGGCAGAATGAAGTATCCATTTTCAAAGTTAATTCATGTCATAATGAGATGTCAGTTTAGTTGTGAATATGGAGCATTGGTCAAATATTCAACGTTCTTTTGCAGTTGAAACTTATTTAAAAAATTACTATTCTATTGTAATCACCCAGCGTTTATTTCGTCGTCATTTAAATCCACGAGATCCATCCATTCATTCAAAATAATAAAAGTGGTCATGTGGCAAATTGTGATATAAGTACGAAGGTTTAATTCAGAATTAGGTGGCACTAGAACCTTAAGAAGAAATAACCCATATTCTTACCCTATCTAGCCGCAAACCGTGTTATCTCTCCTGCGTCTGTAAATTTAATGTGATACCTGTATATGGGTCTTAAACAATGAAAGCCATAAACAATATTGGACAAGAAAGAGAAACTAAGGGCCGATTTATCAATATAAGATTAACTGTAACTCGTAATCAAAGGATAATTGTCAAACAAAATAATAGGTACCCATTGTTTCGTTTGATATTTATCCTATAGTTAAGTGTGTTGATAAACCGGTCCTAAGGCATGTACTATCTCTCTATTTACGTTCATCTAGCCGAAACTATATGTAGGAAAATTATCTCCAACATTTTTTTGTCGATTTTTTTTTAACATTTATTAACGTTGGCCTATTTCCGCTACTGACGCCTAACACCGACGCCTGTAAACAAGCTACCCCCAACCAGGAATGTTTGCCGAACCTCTTCTTTCGAGAAGAGTAAGGATCTTTTACTTGCCTAACATTTAATAGACAAGGGCCGACGGCTTTACATTCCCTCCGAAGGATGGTATATCCCCTGTACAATCCTCGCCTAATATTGTATAGCTTCCACGAATGCACTGATATACAAGCCGCTGAAAAATGTGAGGCGAGGGCGGTCTTCCTTGTGAACACGAACGGGTCCTCTGGTTTTGAAAAAATAAAATATTTTTTCCTGGGGAGCTCTAAGTGAGACTCTAGAGGCCTTTCGTCCACTTTATTTTGTGAAATTGAAGTTGGGATGGTTAGTTCTTAAAAAGCTGGAACGGGCCAAATGCTTCGCCCTGTATACTGTTCTGAGTTCTCTTTCACTTTTTATTTTGGTTGGCAGGGTCAAAGGCTGCACCCTGTATATTCTTTTGCATTGAATTTAATTTTTATTTCAACAGGCAGGGTCAAAGACTGCACCCTGTATATTTGTTCTTGAAATTAAACACTTTGATTTATAACGAAACTAAACGCGTATTTATTTAACGTAAGGAACAGAGTTGAATATGTATTTTACATTAAATTATCGACACTTGAAATTTTGCCCTAAGTCGGATTCGGTTTAAATTATTAGATTAGATTTTATAAAACTGAGAAAATTCACTTATATTATTATGCACGACGGCGATTTGTTTTTATTAGAAATTAATGCACTGTGGCGCTTTTAATAAAGCACTTTTTTACTAGGATCTGCCTAGGAAGATGCACGGGCACTGGACTTATTATCGCGAGATACATCGGAAAACACACTTGGATTTAGGCTCTGGGGCAACCGAGGAGGTAACGCGGGCACTCTCCGAAAACACAACTTGCCGGGGACTTGGCGTGCTCCCTTATTTATACCAATGATGGGGAATGATCTCGCTGAGATCTGGAAAGAGCTGAAATCTTCTTCTAGCCGCTCTCTGTGGCTCGAATGGTGAAATATTGCGCAATAAATGCTGAAATGTTGGAATTTCGGGCTGAAAATTATATCAATAAATCGGCGATGAAAAATGGAACATTTTGATATAAAAATGTCAGTGGAATCTATTTTTGTTTTAGAAACATGAATGATAACTGTCTGAATAACACGTCAAATTGAATTGGCCCCGTGAAGTAGCGTTGAGAGCTGTATTTTAATCCATATTTGATGTTATATTGAGGTATTGCATCGACGGTGTTGAACGGGGTGAAAGCATGTTTTAGGGTAATTGAAATGAAGATAGCGGCGAGTTGTTAGCAACTCGTGGGGAACATGTAAACTGGTCTTATTTTGGAACGAATGTTTTATGGACTGACTGAAAAGGTGAGCGAAAGATGTTTTGGGGTATGAATATAAGGTTGGGTTTGAAGTGATTTTGAAGAGAAATTTGTTTATAGAAATTTTTTGAAAGTAATTAAAAATATTCTGCCTTGGGGCTTGGGAAGTGGTTTAGAAGTGAATTGAGGTGATGGGGGGGGCTGTATTATTTAGGGCGATCTTTTGTAATTTACTGTAATTTGGTGAGTTTTGATGCCTGAATGTTTTCGTTGATTGATTCGGATTGTTGGTGAATTATCTGTGGTGTATGAATTTTCGCAGATTTATTTTTGTAAAACTGCAATTTTTGCTTGTTGCAAGTATCTTAATGACTTTTTCTGTAGGTTTTGACATGTTGACCTTAAGGATTGAATTATTTTGAAAATTTTAGTAATTTTGACCTCGGCCATCTTGTCAACATGGAGAATATACTATAACACTTGAAACGGTCATCCATCTAAATACTAACCGCACCTGACGTTGCTTTACTCTTTTTGACGATAAATACACAATTTAGTTTAATAGCTAGTTTGTACGACATAAACAATAGGTTAACATAAAAAAATGGATCAGTATACTAGAGGCTTCACGGTGGATACCACTGAAACTTATCCTTTACAAAATTATAGTGAATTGTAGTGTAGTTCACGGAACATTAAAAACAAATAAAAATGCTTCAAAATACCTCATACCATTCAAAGCATAAATAGAAATTTAGATGTACTCAATTTTTTCTGTAGAAAGCTAGATTCTAGCTATTGATATTATAATGCATACAAACTGTTGTGTATATTAAATTTGTCAGTAAGTATAAGTAGTCAGCGCAACAAATAGAGATAAAGAAACGCTTTGATAGGTCAATTTTATTTTCAATGAGGAAAACTGGTTTGCTGACTTTCAACATCGTCACTTTAACCCTCGAACAGTGGGTTGAATAACCCCTAAAATTTGAATAGTGATAGAGGGGGAGTCGTACATCATTGAAAAGCCCCTTGAAACAGTAGTATGCAGTTTTTGAAATTAATACCTACCGTTTTCGAAAAAACAAAGATATATTTAAAGAAAATAACAGTGAAGTACAATTTAGCTACTTAAATTATCATTCCAGTAAATGCTCGAAATGCCATCCTCCTGCTTCTATGTAATAATATACATTCTGCTCAAAATGTTATCGCACAGTTTGAAGCATTTCTGGGGTGGCTTGGCGGCTTTCGTTTGTAATTAAAAATTTTAATGGAGAAAGGTCTGGTGATCGTGGGGGCCATTCTATGGGACCACTCCCAATCCACTGACCCGTTGAACCAAATACTGACGAATAGGCATAGAGCAGAGAATGACCATCTTATCTACTGATCCACCAAATAATTTTGGTCATTTTCAATAATGTCAGTCAACATAGGATCAATTGCGTCTTCCAGAAGTTCCAAATAAATTTATCCTGTTAGATTGCCTCCTAGGAAAAAAGGGCCAACGATACGAGGTTGAGTATGTACTTCATGAAATATTCAGGCATTAGAATCAGACCAATATCGACAATTATGACGATTAATAGTGCCATTAAAAAATTAACGCACATCATTAAGACAATTTTTAAAAAAATGAGGATTTGCAATCGCTCGCTCACTTACTACAACGCAGAATTGTAAATGACGATCACCTTCATCTTTATTCAGTTCTTGTGTCAGATTAGTAAGGCTGAAATTTGTGGGTTTTCAAAATACGTTGAATACTAGTTCTAGACACACCAGTTACAGTTGCCAATTTTCTTGTACTCGTAGAATCAAGCGTAACATGGTCTAAAATTGCCACTTTTGTCACCTTGAAAATAATATCAACTTGAAACTTCCATATTTGATAATTATTTTTATCCTTTAATTTCACAACTTGGTTAACTCCTTGTGTAGTAAATACTATTTTACCCATCTTACTGATTTTCTTCTCTTAACTATATTATATATTTTACTTCTTTCGCCTTTATATTCTATTTAACAGTTGCCTAGTTCTTTCTATTTGTTTTAACTGCTAGATATTTTTTTTTCTTTTTTACTTTTAAATTTTATTTTTGTTTTTATCGCTGCTCCCTTTACAATTTTTATTTAACATTTAACTGTCTGGATCCATAAACCTATACCTACACCTATAAAATACCTACCTATAAAATTTTTCACCATGAAACTCTTCTAAAACTATTAATTTCATATTGAATATAATGAACTCATTCTAATAGAATTTTAAGCTGTTATCATTATTGTATAGTTAATTAACAGCACATATCACAACATTGTATACGTTCGGTTTTCAACACGAAGTAGAACGACATTTTCGTTGCTTAATTTAGACCTAAACCGCAAGAGTTTAGATCTTCCATTACACCATACGTTTTTGATTACATTATACGAAAATTTTGGTTTTTTTTTACTAGTTTTGGCGTCATCACTAATGCGATTATTTATCTAATAGGTTAAATCTGTGACCAATATTTCGACAAGAGGACAGTCGGTTGTTATATTACAGACCAATTTAAACCTGTTCCTTGTTAAACCGAAATACTAACCTATGGATTCGTTAGCAACTAGTATGTATATTAAACTATTACTCAACAAATAAGTACTAACAGATATATTAATTCGTGAATACTACAACAACTTACATACTCGCCTTATAAGTTGATATAAGTGTTATTTCAAATGTGCATTTATACTATTATAGTAAATTTTACCACTATTATGTCCATTGTCCTCAATGTTATTGCAAAATGAAATAATTAAATGTACAATTCTGCATGCGTGTAATAAACACACATATTTACATCCAATTTGAATAAAATAATACCTTATTTTCTATATATGTTTTTAATTTATCCTGCCACACTGTTTGCATTATTGCTAGAGTACTTTAAAATGTTATGCCCATTTATAATTTGTTTGTCTTAACAGTACCTCAATCAAACTAAAAATTTGGTGCGACCTTGGAGAGTCAAAAAAATATTGTTTTAGAATCCTTTGTCTATAACTGTAAGAATATATTAATGTAGCTCTCAGCATAATGATAGTAACTCACTGCCAATATTTACTTTGCAGAGCAAGTAGGCGAGTTCTGAAAGCCTAAAAGTCCTGTAAAGGCACCCACTTTTAATACGTGCTACGGAGAACAAATCGTGAAATAATGTACAATTTCTTTGACGTTTACTATAATTTAGAGTAATTCAATACTATAAATACAAGCTACCATAGGTAAGAAAAGTGTCAAATATATTTTGTGCAAATGTCAGATAAAATTATCGAATGAATTCATTTTTCAAGCGATTTTGATTAATTTAGTATTCCAGCTCTGATTACGAGGGCAGCAGACTCGTGATGTTATAAATGGTAAGCAACACCAAATTGGCGACTTGCAAATAGTTCAAATAAGTCCGCAGCATCGGGGTATCTGCTTCCATTTTAAATTGACGAGGACCAAAATGCTCAAAATCAGGTTGCAGATGAGTCTGGACACCTACCGAAGCGGCAGAACGCCTCTATTTTAAAAGTAGTTACCTTCACCGGTATTTGTTGCAAACACTTTGTTGCGCTTCTAGTATTGGTAAATAAAATACCATTCAGAACGTAGATCCTAATAAAATGTTGGGAATCAAAAGGAATACTACGAAACCATCTATCAGAAAGAAACTCCAAAAACTCAATTAATATATTCTATGAAAACATAAGTCTAAACGTAAACGAAGCAACCAAGGTAATTAAAATAAAACGTAAAAACGCTAAACTCAATCCATGGATGACCCAAGGTATTCTAAACTCTATAAGAAAACGCGATAGATTTAAACAAAAATGACTAAAACATAGTCCAGGCAATGGAGAGTTTTGACTTGCAAAAGGTCAGACAGAAATGAAATTTGGTAGGATGGTAGACATAGGCTTTCTTATGGTACACCTAAATTTGCGACCTCGGGGTGGTGCCGTTCGAGGGGTGGGGGGTGGAAAATTATGCATCGCCCCAATTTTTGAGGAATAGCACCATTATTGGAGTGATATCGAAGAAATGTTCAAATAAAAAATGTAGATTATAAAATTCTGCATCATTCATTTTTTGTATGTGACCAATAGTTCCCGACATACAGAGCGCCAAAGTTGGGGGTTGATTTGCAGTTTTCAACAGAATCACATTTTCATCGATGGTTAGGACGAAGATCGATTGCAAACAATTCCCCCAACATATTTTTTTAAGAAATAGCAATATTTTGTGAGTCTGATGATGCCTGATTTGTAAGGTTTGGTTGTGTACAACGAAAGATATGATTTTTTGAAGCGCGCCGCAACCTACTCAAATATGTGGATTTTTTAATTATCCATATCTAAAGTTGATATATGTTTATATATTTTTATACAATCGACAAACATATTATATTTTTGCATACATGATATAAAATATATTACTTTCAACTCGTTTCCACACCACCCTTAAGATATAGTTGATCGGTGCGTTTTTTTATGTGATATCCCCAATAGGCCTAATCCACAGTTGAAATCGAGGTTTATTCACCTTGCGACGCTTATGATGTTGCAGACCAGACTCGCTTTCATTCTCATGATCTTCAGGCGTTATTTCTGAAGTAGGGTCGGCAAAATCGTGCTGATCGAGATCTTCTGCAGCGTCATTTTCGTCGTCCAAAAGTTGGTCGGGTACGCAACGCGTACCACTTTCTTCATATAAAATAATATTCTATTCATCTGGAGTAGAAATATATTATCATTCCCACCGTGTTTCAAGAAACTTTTTTATCGAACAGCTCCAACAAAAGGCGCCTCATTACATTCCTGAACTTAAAGTTGGAAGAACATGAATAAACGGTTAAGCAGGCAGACGCGGATTCTTTAATTGTTCAGACTGCCATCGAAATGTCTTCTTTTTTTTTCAGTGTTCGTTGTTGGAGAAGTCATGGATTTGCTCGTATTGTTGATCGTCCAGAGATCTCCCAAATGTTTATTTGCAAAAACCAGCTAGGGGGAACAAGGAGTTTCCGATATAGTGATGCTGTTGCGAAGAACATCTTGTTTGTACATGTACATGACTGCGACACTACGTTGGCTCCGTTTAATCAGGGTAAGATCCGGTTTCTCAATACCCTAGCGAAGAACCATAGCTTAAATGATGCAATTCAGGTATTTGAAGACCCCAATTCAGATTAGCGGAAGTGTTGCTGCTGGAGAATTGTTTTTGTTGAGTCAGTATGATGCAGGGAATTAGATTATCTGCGATATAAGAACTTTGTGCGGGCTGTCCCGAAAAATTCATTCAACCTCGCCGCGGTTCCACCAACATCAGACGTTTGCCAACAACATACACTACATACTTATATACAGAGCTGGCGGGGTATGAAGAAGGCTCCCGAAGAACACGGATGGCGGAGGACAAGCACAGGACTATACGCAATACGGATCACAAGGGAACTGGCTCCAGAGGTTCTTCTTAATAGCATTTCGTGCAGATACCAGAAAGGATATGGAGCAGCTTATGGATATCGTAAAGCAGGATTAAAATGCTCGGTACTGTGCTTGCACTGCAATGGGACGTCCGGTGAGAATATTCCCGGCCAACTTTTGGACGACAAAAACTACGATGCAGAACATCTCGATCAGCACGGTTTTGCCAACCTTACTTCATATTGATGCCTGAAGATGATGAGAATGAAGGCGAGTCTGGTTTGCATCATCGTAAGGGTCGCAAGGTGAATTAAACCTCGATTTCGACTGGATTAGGGCTATTGGGGATACCACATAAAAAAACGTACCGATCAACTATACCTCAAAGGTGGTGTGGAAACGAGTTGAAAGTGATACATTTTATAATATCATGTATGCAACAATATAATATATTTGTCGTTATCCAAAAATATATAAACATATATCGTTCTTTTAGATACGGATAATTAAAAAATCCATATATTTCAGTAGGTCGCGGCGCGCTTCAATATTATCTGTCATTGTATACAACCAAATCTTACAAATAAGGCATCATCAGACTTACAAAATATTGCTCTGTCATAAAAAAATGTTGGGGGAATTGTTTGCAGTCGATCTTTGTACTAACCCGCGATGAAAATGTGATTTTGTTGAAAATTGAAAATCAACCCCCAACTTTAGTGCGCTGTATCTTGGAAACTATTAGGCAAAAAATGAATAGATCAAAGGGATGCAGAATTTTACAATGTACATTTTTATTTGAGCGCAAAACCTGACCTGAGCGACAACACAAGTCAGAATCTAAACTCCATGTTCCTGGAAGATGTTGATAATACTGAAATAAAAAATATAATATGTACCCTCACTTCTTCTCTCCTGGAAAAGATGGAATAATGGTAAAAACACTAAAACTGCTATCGGTTCACATCTATAAACCTCTAACATATATTATCAACCTTATCTTCAAACACGCAGACATACCTGAACCATTCAAAGAAAGCATAGTTACCACACTTCTCTAACTATTGGCCTAACAATAAAACAAATCCTCCCTTCGTATAACTAACCAAGTCGAAAATAATGATAGTAAAATATAATAAAGGACCCCGCACAGGCGCGGTCATAGGGGGAGAGTTTACATGGAATATTATCTCCATTCAACTCTACAATAAATTACTGTGTTTAGACGGCCGTATCCTATTTTTTTTATTTAAATTTAAGAAATTATTATTTTACTATAAATTGACTACTTAGTGATTGCTAAAATAATAATAATACTTTATATACAGCATGTCGCTCTTAGGAATGTAACGCCCTTAATTTTTTTTCTTTTTTCCGATTTGACTAAAATTTTACTCAGATATAGAACAAAGTAGAATCTACCTATTGCCAAAAAAACATTCGCCCTCTACAAATTCAAAGCTACCAACGATACCAAAATTAACGGAAAAAATCAAAAAATCTTATAGCCCAGTTGTTAGAGACTATAATTTTGATGAAAAGTTAGAATTAATTGTTACCTCGCTAATTTTTTCATGAAAGGCTAGTTTTTTGCTAGTAGAAAGCCACTCAAAAATGGTTACCAAAATTTATCAATGCGAACTCTTATAAAGCACCCTCTGAAACGGAAAAATTCAGTTTTTTGCTGATATCTCAAAAATAATGAGAAAAAAAAACGAATAGCATCACGTGAAAGAGCGGGAAATTTTACAAAAAAATAGTATAAAAGTTTTTTTAATAAATTTTTCCCTTGGCATGAGAAATTTAAAAAATATAAGTTTTTTTACCTACAAGCTTTTGTGACTGTTTTAGAAAAGTTTTCAAGTGAAAATTTTTTAACCCTAAAAAATGGAAAAATACGAATGATTTAAAAGTTAATTTTTTTATATAGAGTGGAAAAAAATTATAAAGCTTAAAATTCACGTACAATTTATAAACAATAACAATTATAAAAGTTAAAAGTAAGTATATCAGTGGAAAGCTGAATTCTTTCCTCTTTAAAATTCTACATTTTTTTCGTTTTTAATGTCTTTATTATGTAGCGGCGGTCGAGAAATGCTTCATTTCCCTATGCGACGCGCTTGAAATATCAAGCGAACTGTAATAATTTCTCATGCTAAGGGAAAAATGTATTTAAAAAACTTTTATGCTCTTTCACGTGGTGCTATTCGTTTTTTTTTTTCATTATTTTTCGAAATATTATCAAAAAACTGAATTTTTCCGTTTCAGAGGATTGTTTATAAGGGTTCGCTGTGGTAAATTTTGGTAAACTTTTTTGAGTCACTTTCTACTAGCAAAATCTAGCCTTTCATGAAAAAATTGGCGAGGTAACAATTAATTCCGACTTAAAACCACTGGCAACTGGGCTATTATTAGATACTTCTTATCGGAAATTTTTATCATTGAGAGTTGTTCAGAATTGTCCTTGAGTCTAAAATTTCATCAAAACTTGAAAAATATTAAGATTTTGTTTAAAATAATATCCAGGTCCAAAAATATAATTGTAATGTGTTTCTTTGCTTAGAAAAGTGTATTTTGTTTTAAATTAAACGCAAGCTGTCATGTGTTTGTCAAATAATCTGTAAGTTATTTAAAATGATGTTTTCGGACTGACATTTATTTTATATAAAATTATTTTTTTAAATTTTGGACTAAAGGTTTAAGACAATTCTGAACAACTTTCACAAATAAATTCTTTCGATAAAAAAATGCTTAGTATTTTTTTCATTTTTTTCGTTTATCTTGGTATTACACGTGACTTTGCATTTGTAAGGGGCGGATGATTTTTTAACCATAAGTACTTCTTACTTTGTCCTATATTTGTGTAAGATTTGCTCCAAATCGGAAAATAAGAAAAAAAGTTATAATAAGGGTGTTACACTTTTAAGTGCAGCACACTGTATATCACCAAAACTAAAATTTAAAACAATAGAAAATACCCCATAAAAATACTGTGTTATGTTGTACGTTGTATATGTCCTTTATATTTTATTTTTTATCGCACATTTCTTATGGGAAATGGCCCCCGGTGAAACTCGCTCCTGATCAAAAGTCCTCATGGCCACGAAGTCGGAAAATGTTCAGTTTTCCCGATATGGGAAGGGAGTCGATTTTTCGGGATTTTTTCACTAATAGTATGAAACCATGGTCCTTTCAATGCGGCTTCGCTAGTGTTCTACAGGGGTTTTTCGGGCCACTGATTTCAAATCTGATGTCAAAAGTAACATTTGACAGTTGACAGCTGTCAGTGGCGCTGTCAACTCGCCTTATTTTCCGGAAGAGATTTATCAGAATGTATACAAGGGGTTTTTTGAGTCGCTGATTTCAAGTCCGATGTCGAAGGTGGCATTTGACAGTTCACAGCTGTCAGTAGCAATATTAGCTGTATTATCCGGAAAAGATTTATCACGGTGTTCCCGGGTCACGCTAAAAGTAGATGCAAACAATCCAATATACTAGCACTTTATATTATCTACAAACCTATAAGTCATAATTTTCCTATAAAATGCAACGAATATTAAAGTATAAACAAAATGTTAAATACTGCTAGACACAATACGAGGTCCCCTCGGTGCCATAACACATAATGTTAATAAATGGAATTGTAAAATTAATAACAAATGTATTAGCTATATAATTACAAAAAATGTTGCGGTAATAAATAAATAATAATAAATAATTCATACTGGTTGGCATTATTTGTCGTATTTGCCTAGAAGTGTTTGTTGCAAATGTCATTGGGGAGGCCTATTAGAACTATTGCAAGTCACTGATTTAGTGCTGCTTGCCATTTATAATATTAGAAATATGCAGTATCGAAGGAGTCCGAGTCTGCCCTGCACTCATGAAAGCCAAAAAGCTCGAGACCGGTCTGTTGATGACTCCTCTATTTTAAAAATAATTACTTTCACCCGTATCTGTCACAAAATTTTATTGTATTTCTAGTTATTGGTAATCCATTAGATTTCTTATAAATATAACACTCGCCTAAATTTGCAGATGGGAGAAGTTGATTCTGCTAATCATTTACAATGGCAAAAGTGTGTGTATTTACAATTGTCTGGGGCAGCGAAAACAAAAACATTAACAACATTCTCTACAGTAATCACCTATTTCATCATAATCGTGTATTTCAACTTAGTTTCGCGTTTTAAACAATTGAAGACATGTATGGATGGTGAGCACGTTAAACATTAAAAACTAATTAAAACAAATTTTAGGCGAATTTTAGGAAGCGTTCCGGGATCTAGGTAAATTTGCTAATTTGCACATACAAGATGACTATTGTTAGAATAAACATAGCTTTTGTGGACTGTCAACCAACATTCACAATAAATCTTTCTGAATTTTTCTTGGCTTAATTATCAAATTGTAATATTAGCATTAAAACTGATACCTGGAAATTTAGGAATTATATAAATAATAAAAGAGGAGCTCTCAATGGTATTTTTTTACAAAAACATATTTTACCTGCGAAATAGGAGTTCGGCTTACTATATATCAGCATTGATAAGAGAAGATCATACATTTCGTCATCTATATAAAGCGTTTGATACAATATTGTATAAAAAATTACTTTTTAAACTAACTTTTCACGGATTTGAAAACTACTCTCGTATATATACAACAAAGGGCTATTTTATGTTCTTGGAGTATACAATGCAACATTGCAGAGGGCGGATTTAGACTAAAGGTTAAATCTTACAAATGTTCCTATGTAACTTTCCACTTCATGATTTAAACCTTCAGCAATGTCTAGCAAACTTTGCCATATTTAATGGGGTTCGTTTTATCCACGCTCTACATTTTGACAAACTCCAAGTTGATAGTAAACTATATTCAATAAGATGAAACACTGGAGGCTTTATGCTGTTCCAAAAGAGTTTGTATAACAAAATCATGTGGACGTGCGTGTTTAAAATTTCGACATTTCAGAAAAATTGTCACTGATATTATCAGCGACAAAGTTGCTTTGAACCGTTGGTTGTGGTGAGGCAAATTTCTCACTCAGTTAAAAAATTCTTTCACTTCTTGTGTATTGGAACTTTCCCATGCTTTGTATTGTAACCAATACTTAACAACAGATTTATTTAATAATATTAGACAAATTGACTTGAGTACTTACTTCAAAAATATTCAAATATACATTGATTTTTTACTTAAATGCCATTCATACTATGTTTGTTTTGGCAGATAAATAGTCCTACTTTGTCAATAAAATTGCAATAATAATATTTATGATTTCAACATCACTTTTGTTATGAAAGCTGCTCGGACACAGTAAATTTGCATCTGCTGTTAAAAGTTACGCATACCTAGCAATTATAGACATATTGATTTAACGCTGTCAGTTATAATTAATTACCAAAATGTGATTTTTAATTTTATGTTTATTGTTTGATTGAATTTGAAAGTCATCATTTATTATTATATCAAAGCCGTGCATCGCTTTTATTTCTCCTTTAGATAATTCGAGACTTATAAAGATGAAGAAAGTCGTAAAAATTTTAATCGATTTGACATTTTTTCAGGAAGTACTTTACAGATTTCTGACCTTGGGCATATATTTGAATGCAAAGTTCTTTATAGTTAACTAATTTTATAAAATATGCGTCTCTCTGGTATGTAAGTCAGTCCGATGACTGGCTGTCAACTGGTTAATCTTTAGAATATGCTCTAATTTTGTTTTAAAATGGCAAATTAAACCATTATATAGCGTATTTCACTTAAGATGGATATGGATACAGCTATAATAAATTTTTACAAATAATTTTTATTTTATTTTGACAAAATTAATCTGGTATTTTAATAATAATTACCTAGTCATCATTGCTTATTTGTAATTGTGATACATACGTAAATAAAGTTATTTTTGTTGTTGTTGTTTTTAATAATGATAGCAGCGCAAAGGCTCACTATAGACAAAAAACGAACATTGAGAAACTTTAGGATAATATGCATGGGTTTAATACATTCTGGTCACCCATCTATCGCAAATAATATCATATACAAAAGTAACATTTTCGGTCATATTAAACATAATAACAAAACGAATTACGTCATTATGGAATCGAAACTTCTTCAAGAATTACCAGGGCCGGATTTAAAGATGTGGAGGCCCCCAAATTATTCTAAAAGCAAGGGAAAATGAAATATTTGCTATTGAGCCAATAAATAATTTATTGGCAAACCATAAGTTCACATCAAACAAAATATAAAGATTACACGAATGATAAAAAATAAATAAATGAAATCCTTTCCGCTAAGCAAAACATACTTTGCAGGCTTCTTTAATACAAAATCATCGATGATTTTGGTGAAATCCAGTTTCTGGAGTAAATCACTTTCATTGCTGAGCAGACTTGTGGTGGCCCCGCTCATGCGGAGACCTCGGGGCATCACCCTCTGTTGCCCTCCCCTAAATCCGGCTCTGAGAATGACGAATGGAAAACTTTACAAAAATCAAACAATATAAAAGAGAACATTGGGGCTAGCGTAGGTGCGTCTTTGCTATGTGCATACTTCGATATGCGATGTAAAGCAACATTAGGCGCGGTTAGTACTTAGATGGGTGACCGTTTCAAGTATTATAGTACGTTCCAAACCTCAACGATATAGGCAAGTTTAAAAGTACTACAATTTGCTAAATAATTAGATCTTCAAGGTGACCGAGTCAAAAGACAATAAAAGAAGTCCTTCAGACACTCAAAATAATCAGAAACCATAATTTTTCACAAATGATTCTGAGACAATTCATACCACATCGATAATTCACAAATAGTCTAAATTTATCAATAGAAACATTCAAATATCTAAATTAACCGATTTATAACCAAAACATTATAAACGACTGCCCTAAAAATTACCGTCTCCTCATTCTCTCAATTGCATCAAATTCACTCTCCAAACCCCAAGTCAGAATATTTTAATTCACTTTCGTAAATTTTCTCTAAACTATTTTCCTCTTAAAATCTACTTCTAATTCAATATTTTATTCACACATCAAAACACACTTTATTCATATTTCCAACAAGCCATCATCGCATTCATCAAAACTTTATTCCCGATATACTGATATCAAAACTTATTTCCAATACATATGTTCCATACACGATGCCAGCAACTCGCGGCTATCTTCGCCATAGTCATCAAAACTTACTTCCACTTCGTTTTAACGCCGGCAATGGAACATTTTCAATATGGCATTAATATGGATATTAATATGGCTTAAATTACGACTTTCAAAACTACTTTACTTTATTCAGACAGTTATCGCTCAAATTTCAAAAACCAATTTAGATTGAAATTTTATTTATATATCAAAAAATCCTATTTTTCACTGCCGTATTTATGATATATTTTTTAGTGCTGATCCCAGATGAAGCCCAGATCTTATCTCTGGGCTTCAGCATAGTTTCCATTTTGAGTAGTGGTGAGAGGTAAGTGAAACCTCTCAAATGGTCAATTGCTACTATACACCATAGATGTCTCTATGGGCGTATAGCGACTTGCGATTCTGCAAGTACCTGAGAGCGGCGACCTTTCAGTCCTAGGTGGACTTAACCTACTGTTATAATATATGATTTGCAGGAAACAACTACTCAGCGGGCAAATACCCCGACCTGCATTGAATTACACCTTACAAATCATTAAAGAATGGTAACCAATATCATTTGTCAACTCCCTGACCAGACATAGACCGGTTTCGAACTTATTAGTTCTCATCAGTATGCCATAGGTCATGGAGCAGACAAATGATAGTGGCCAACCTGCTAGTTTTATACAAACTATAGTAAATTGAGTAATTCACCACTACTCAATCAAGCAGATAAGAGTCCATAAAATTGCAATTTAGGGCATGTACGAAAAGTCAAGGTCTCAAAAAATTTTTTTACATCTGCCACCCCCACACTATTATGAAAGGGGTTTAAAAAAATAAAATATGATTTAGTGTGTATACAAGAACGAAACGTCTCAAACAAAATTCTTGGCGTTAGCCACCCCCTCTACTATCCCCATTTCCGCCCCCACCCCATTATTAAAGGGAGTAAAACATTAATTGGGATTTATTGTGTATACGAAAACCAAGGGACTCTAAAATTTATTTTGGCGTTAGCGTGTTATATATTTGAAATTAAGGAAATAATCACAAGAATAAAGGGGGGTTGAATTGGTGAATAACGTCACGTCAGCTATTCACTAACAGTTTTCCTGTTCTAAAAACACGGTTGTGGAAAAAATATCGTATGTAACACGTGTGGTGAGCTTACCGCACTTGTGTGATTGCAAAACTATCTTTCAGCTCGTCTTACAATTTTACATACGTGCTGTAAAACTTAGCTTCCACACTTGTTACACAATAGTACTATTATAACTTTTAAAATTTACCAGATACAAAAATATAATAATTATTGACAACAGTGCACTAATATATTTAGCTCGTAGTAAATATATCTAAAATTGAGAAATATAGAAATAACCAAAATCGGGTACACAATAATAACGATTTCCTTAAATGATGCACAGCCATATAATTAATTCTGTCATAAAATACATCGATAATGCGATGCACTTGACTCGGGACATAACATACAATGTAAAAACTTATTTTTAATGTCAAGGAGTTCATTAACCACGCTATTTTATATCATAATAATGTGGTTTAACGGTCATCTTGTACTTATTCAATTTTCTCAAGTATGAATATAAACATGTTTAGCGGCAGATGAAAGTAAGAACATGTAATAGCGTCATCTTGACATACTAATTTGTAAATTTTAAAGGTAAGAAAATCAAAACGATCTTTGGGGGCAATAACCCCTCAAAGATGGGATCCTGGTTAATAGTTATTGGTGTCTATTGATCGACTGGAGATGCTTTTCCCCAGATAACGCACGTTTTGGTCCGTAGAAAATCCCTTGTAGACTAGAGTAAGGTGGAGCTTTGGACGGTTTGTATTGGTGCATTTTAAAATCAACTCTATATCCGTTATCTCCCATTGCCCTTTGCCCAAGTAGCAAAGTAATTTTATAACTCAAAAACTATAAAAGCATATTGTTGCAAACCGGGTATGGTATGGTTCCCAAGTTGCAAATTAATTTTGTTATTTTCATAAAATATGTCGTGCAAAACAGTTTCATTAATTAGCTGTCAGAATATTCTCAGAACAATATTATAAAATGGCTTTCGAATATTGACTTTCTTGGCTTCAAGAACGTTCATACATGTAGCCTTAAAAATATAATTTGCATCCGGTACAATTTTAATCTATATTTATTTTATAAAAGCAAAAGGAAGCTTTTAAGCAGTTAAAAAAATATTTATATATATTTTATTGGTGTTTGAAAATTAGCAACTTTTAAACAAATTAGAGGTTTATCTGCAGTTTTAAGTAAACAACTTAATAAATGTCGATATAGTATGGGGAAGGCTACTAGCCGTATAGAAGGATCCTATATATTTATGTACATGTGCGACATGGGTTAGAATCACGAGATTATATGAAATTAATGGTGAATGCCCACCATAGTACCATTTAGTTATTTGTAATTCCATTTTAACAGATTAATATTATTTTGAATGCAATATTACTTAAGTTTCGTAAGGTTACCTGTGGCCTAAGCCCAACGGACTCTAGTAAATAATAAATAAATCCATGCCATCGACAATCACAGCTGCGTCAGTGTACAGTGCATTGGATCGCTCTACCCCAATCACTTTCCATTAAATGACATTCTCACCCGTATTGCACATGTACATAAGTGTATAGAATTTCCCTATACGGCTAGTCGCTGTCTCCGATCGGTAATACACCTGTTTATAATATTTAAGAAGCCGTTATACGACGAAGTTCCTTTAAATAAAACCAAAATGCAGTGAGATTAACTGTTATTCTATTCAAATTTTTAACCAGTGTAGTCGAGGTCAGATTTACTGTACAGTAAAAAAAGGCAATAACAACTTTGCTACCTCATTAAAATATCGTTAAAATAGTTGCAAAAGTAATTGCGCCCATGCACGCACTTGAAATATTTAGATCAGCAACTCAGTCGTTCAATTTTAACAGCGCGTTAGGGTCAAGTATTATTAATATGTACATTCTAATACATACGATTGTTAAGTTCGGCTCTGCACTATTTCGTCCAACGGTGATAATAATGAGGTCGTGAAGTTTTTGTTCTTTTTTTTGCGTGCACTATAAATCTGAGCTCGACTATACCTACTCCTATTTTTGAACTCGCAACACCGCTTTGCAGGCAAACAAGGCTTCTCAGTATGATGCGTGACTTAGGGAGCTTTTATTACAATAACAGTGTAGATCCGTGAAAATTTAGCCGGTACACCATTTTCCAATCACAATTTGTATTCATTTGCTAGAAACAAAAACAATTTATTTAAATATCATATATAAAAGCAGTTTTACTGTTCTACTATGAAATGATTTATTCAGGGAGCAAAGATGCTGTATAAAAGCTGCTAAGCTTTCGATGTCATTTTATTGGAAGGAAGCTATTTCAGGCAGCCACATTAGACAATAAAAGGACATCACTATGAATTATTATTATTATTATTATTATTTTCGTCGTTAAATTCACAAGCATCCATATCTGTGTCATAAATGGTTACCTGTTTCAACTTATATATACAAATTATTCAATATAGTACTGTATTTTTTGCTGAAAAACCACATTATTATCAGTAAATTTTGCCTGGCGAGTAAAATTCACTATGGGCTAGAATTTATCCTATCTTGCCAGGACACTTCATGTTGTTTAGATATTAAACAGACTATAAGCCATTTATAAGTTTCATCCACATTAAACAAAAATAATATAACATTTTTGAGATACAATGAATGTTTCAAAATACTATTATAAAAATAATAACAATTTTTGCTGTTGAAAAAGGAAACTATTAAAGTCAAATTTGTCACAGAAATACAAGCTCCTTTAAATTGTTGTATTTAAATGCAACATCGATTTATAGTAGTTCTATTACTTGCCTTATAAAATACATTTTATAATTATCGTGTGATTAATTTTATAAAAACTGTAAGAATAAATACGCAGCTTATTTATAATATTAATGTAGCTAGCTATAAGATTTGTTAAACAACTAAATAACCTTTTAGACCTGTGCATATTTTGCAGTTATTAGCATTATATAAATAGTCCATTGAAGGGGTCCGACGAACTACCGAATGTTTGCGCCTCGCACTAGACAATATGCCCCTCCTGTTTTCGAGGGTGCTGTATTGATTCCCGGGGTCAAATCAATTTTTCCACATCGGCAGCCCCCTCAAATTGGCCAAAAACCACCTCCAAAGTCCCTTTTTTCCGTTTATTTGCCCCAGTTTTTCTACTAATTGTTATTCCCTCGAGTAGAACAGAAGGTCCCTCGAGGGATTTGAGCTCAGCCATCCCTACCCCAGGCTTCCAACCCTTGTAGGGGATGGAAATTGATATTTGTTTTTGTGAGAAAAAAATTAACATTTTGTAGGAGACGTTTCTTTGAGGAAGGTGATAGGTAACCAGGGTTGTACAACCACCCCCCGGGGTTGTTTTAATCCTTCGAAGGGGTGTAATTTTTTTTTCATCTATAACTGACAAATAGTATTAAAAATATATTTATTAAAGTGATTTTATAAATTAATTTTCCACCCCGTTGAAGGGTGAAAACAACCCCTCGGGCCGGTTAGACAACCCTGGGCACCTACTACCTTCCTCAAAGGAACGCCTCCTACAAAATATTAGTTTTTCCGTAAAAAAAAATCAATTTTGTACCCCTTTGAATGGTGAAAACAACCCCCGGGGATGGTTACACAATCCTGATCACCTACTACCTTCCTCAAATGAAGGAAAATATCAATTTTTTTTCTAACAAAAACAAATATCAATTTTCCACCCCCTTCAATGGTTGCAAGCCTGAGGTAGGGGTGGCTGAGGTCAAACCCTTCGAGGGACTTTCTGTTCTACTCGAGGGAACAACAATTAGTGGAAAAACTGTGGAAAATAAACGGGTTCACGGAAAAGAGGACTCTGGGGGTGGTTGAGCCAATTTGAGGGGGTTGCAGAGGTGGAAAAATTGGTTTGACCCCGGGAATCGATTCAGCACTCCCAAAAAGGGAGGGAGACATTGTCTAGTCCGCGGCGCAAACATTCGGTAATTTCCACATAAATCCCGACTCTTTACATGGACTAAAAACTTTTTAGAATGTTCGAATGATAACTACTGGAACCAAATAATTTTATAAAATTTGCTATGTAGCTTTAATATACTGTAAAATTGTTACTTAGATAACCTATGTACAGTTACACAAGTAACACTCTGTATATGAGGACATCGCGAATTATTTAATGCGTTTTAATTTGTTTTCATTTTATACATTGTATATTATGTAATTTTCGTGTTATTATCCCGACTTTGCTTAATGATTTGCTCAAATTGATACGCTCGAAAATAATAGGATACAAGAACTTTGGATATAGAAACAAGTTAGCTATGGATGAACTTAATTAAAATTTATTAGTGCAACCGTCATATTCACACATTATTTTAATTTGAAAGAGATTGTAATCTGGCATTACAAATATCTTTATAATTATTTAGGTATATATTTAAGTTTATTTTGTAATGTGAACGTTTTAACAGCATCTTTTATTACAACATATCCTTTCCCGAAATTCTCATATACATCGGGGTTAACAGTGGATTTTGCAATAATCTGTTAGTCCTTTTACTGTGTAAGAACATTTTTGGAATTAATTTGCATATTTCTTAATAATTTCAAGAAAACCTTCTAAGATTACATATCTTAGATTGATAGGTCAACAATTAGGGAATTAACTAGGAATAAATCTGGAGTAAGAGATTAGTTGTTTATTAAACTAATTATTATCATTGGCATCGAAAATCTGATGATGTGATACCTAATCAGTGAAACTCCAGTTTGTAAAAGGATGGTTTAATATTTAAATAAACAAATGGGATTTGATTAAATTTGGAGTTAATACAAAAAAACCCTAATACAATGGCCATAAAATTTCAATATACAAAAAGGAAAATCCAACATTAGATTTAATCAATGTTATGTCGGCTTGGTGGTGGGATGGACAGTGGCGCGTTCTTCCACCCAGACGGCCCGGGTTCAAAACCGGGTCACAGCAAGTCGATGAGATATAGTGGATGAGCGGATCTGCTCGCGTCACCATCTTTCGAAAGAGATGTAAAACTGTGGGTTCCGTGTATCTACGATGTGAGCACGTTAAAAATCCCTATCCCACGACAAACTGTGGGGGTTCGGCAAAATTTCCAGGTTAGGGGTCCCAGTGCCTACACAGATACTGATGAGCTTATCCCCTGGCGTCGGTGATTGGCCTTGGTAGCGGAAATAGGCCGACGTTAAATAAATGATTAAAAAAAAAAATGTTATCAGCTTGATGTCTATGGTTGATTTGTTAGGCATCAGAATCAATGCCTTGTCTCGGTCCTTGTTTGTTTCATTACTTACATTTCTTTTAATACTGATGTTGAAACTTGCTAGACTGTATTTGACGTAATTTCTTTGAATGACCAAGATAATGTTTTTCTTTTAATATATTCGACTTTATAAATCATATGGGTCACCCTTATTATATAAATAGACACATACAATTTATGAGGCTTATACAATAGGTACTATGGTATTTTGAACACTAATCAATGTATTCTCGACTCGGTCTTTAGTAAGTTTGTAGTGCAATAGTGCATATGCGGTCAGATAACTAATATTAATATAAGTATGCCTCGTAAAAATTTACTTAAAACTTCACGTCTGTGTTCGATGTGTTCACAGGGTGAAGTTGATATATTCTGTACTGCTGTCAATAAAATTAAGCAATATGCATTTCATTTAAGCTAAAAATATTACTAATTTTATGCACAAATATGTAATTCTAATTACACATTCTAAACATTAGAAAAAATTTTGTTAAAATTATGTCATTTACAACATTACAACTAAATATAATAAGTTTACTCCATTGAGACATGGCTTTAGAAAAAATATCTTAACACACATTGCAGTTCTGGAATTCTTACAAGATATTACCGGCTCAGTGTTTACGCATTAGGCTTGAGGCTAGCTAGCTAGCGTAAATTTTTCATATGTTACCGAGTTGGTAGCAGTGGATTCGACATGGTTGCGTGAGAGATAACACAGCTAGTCACTCCACCACTCTTGAGTTCGAGCCTTAGCTGCGGCAAATGGCAATGCCGCAGGGAATGGTCGTTGTGCAATTGTTTGTGTGTATGTGTCGTGGTTGAGTGCCAAACTCTGCCAGGACGTGAATCTAAAAAAACCGATTAAAAAAAATATGGACTTAGTTTTCTTGGAATTGAAAAATATTGCCACATTTTTAATAGTCAATCTTTAAATATCAAGTGGGCCAACTTGTACATTATGTAAATATATAAAATTAGCTTTCATTTAAAGATGGTTCAGTTATGGTGGATGAAAGTGAATTTGGACATATTTGTACGTTGATGCATAATCATTTTTTATTATTTAAATACACATTTGAATTACAACTCATTGAGAACTGAAAGTTTTTATTTACTTAAGAATATATTAAATTTGTTAAATAAAACTCTTACGTCTATTTGTTCATTATATTTCTCAGAATGTTTATATCTTTACAGAGATAATCTTGCATTGTTGCACTTAAAAGTGAAATTAGGCTTTTATGAGTTCGTGATTGAGATGCGATTCTTTAGATTTGCAACATTTAAAAGTAACGCTTTTTCATGTTTAGATGCTTTTCGTGATTTGCGTATTGGTTTTTGCACTAATTAGGACAGGGTTTTCTCGTTGGATTTGTTAATAGTTTGTAACTGGCTAGTTACGAAAAGTTAAGTAGATATATTTATAGTAAATTTTTTTAATTATAATTTTGCTTTATTTCGTAAATCAAGACAGTTGTCGGAGATACCTATATACAATTATTATATCTATGAAGTTGTAAACATTATTTGTCATATAGAAATATTATCTTTTATGATCCGTTTATAAGAGAGAGAAACAAAACTTAGAATTATGTGCAATTTCAGTTCTGCAAGTTTTTAAAATTACTTAACATGTACAGAAAAATTTAAAAATAAAATTACTAAAATTACCAAAAATATCGTTGAAAATTATAACAATCCTATAAATATTTCAGTACCCTGAAATTAGTTATAATATTTTTATTACAAAATTAAACAATTTCATTAAAGTATGCTCAACTAAAAAGTGTCGCAAAATTAAGCCATGGATTACAGCAGGTATAATAAATTCCATCACGCATACAGATAATCTAAAAAAATGTATATTAAAAATAAAAGCTACGAAAATAAAACAGAATATACAGAGTATAAAAATATGTTAAAAAAACGAATACTACAAAAATAAAATAGAGAATGCAGAAAATAATTATAAAAAAATTTGGAAAACAATAAATGAAGCCTCAAACACACAAAAAAATAACTGAAATAAACAACATGCTGGATAGTAGTGAAAATGTAATAACCGATGACAAATTAAAAGCCGATCTGTGTAACAATTTTTTTTATAAATATAGGGGAAAATATGGCAAAAGACATAAAACCAAATAGAGCAATAGCTACAATACACGAGCCAGATATAAACAATTCGCTATATCTAAGACCTGTAACTGAAAATGAAATCATTATACACATAACTTCTTTAAAAAATAATTCTGCACCGGGTCCAGATGGACTATCTTCAGAATTTATAAAAAAATATCATCAATATCTATCTGAACGAATATTATCATATAATAAACTTGTCTTTTACCAATTTACACATACCCTTAGCCTGGTAATAGTGGATAGTTACACCAATTTACAAAGCAGGAAATAAAAAGTTATTAACAAATTATCGACCAATTTCTCTTATTGATAATCTTTGAGAAGTGTCTAAAACAAAGGTTAAACGATTTTTTAGAAAAAAATAAAATAATATAGAACAAACAATTTGGATTCAGGCAGAGCATGAGTGCGGAAAACACAGCTATGCAGTTAATAGGAAATGTTGTTTGTGGCTTAAATAATAATCAAACATGTCTTGCCGTGTTTTAGATTTGGTCAAAGCGTTTGATACGGTTGATCAGAAAATATTAATAGAAAGGCTGGAGAAAGTTGGTGTTAGAGGTTCTGCATTGGATTTGTTTAAAAAATATTTGACGAACAGAGAGAAAAAAGTAAGAATTAATGAAATAGTGAGAGATCCTTTAAAAATTATAACTGGTGTCCCTCAGGGCACAGTAATAGGTCCTATATTATTTTAAATATATATTAGCAATATATCAGAATCTATAAATTCGAAATATGACATTGTATCTATGCTGACGATACGGCTCTTGTAATTCAAGGCAAAACCTGGACTGAAGTATATACCAATGCAGAAAGATGCCTAAAAAAAGTGTATTCATGGTTAAATGCAAGTCTTCTTAGCCTCAATACTAATAAAACAAATTTGTTAACATTTATCATATCAGCTGATGATCAACCGGAGAAAAATAATTTAACAATCCACAAAGATACATGTAAAAATGAGGAAATGTGTGACTGTCCAATCATAAAAAGTAAGTGAAATAAAATACCTCGGTCTAATGCTTGATCATCATCTGAGATAATGTGCACACCGAATATCTTACGAACAGGCTAAGGAGGCTTATATATAAATTCTATCAACTTAGAGGTATTCTTAACAGGAAAAACCTTATTATCACATATACCGCTTTGGCTGAATCTATTATTCGGTATGGCATCACAGTCTGGGGGTGGCCTTATTAATATACTCTACTAAAAATAATATTTAATAAAGGAAAACGGTATCCCACAAAATTATTATATAACGAAACAGATTTATATAATGTAAGAAAATTGTATACCTATGAGTGTCTACTGTGGATGTTTAAAACACCATCAAATCCAATAAACTACAATTATGGAACCTATTGGCATACAAATTTTTCCATACAACTACTAATATTCCGAAAGATGCATACCCAAAGATTCATTTTCTATTATGGACCAGCAAATAAGAATTTTAAAAAAAATCAAAATATTTCAAATGTAAATTACTTTCAAATGAAAATTACAATAAAATTAAATTAATCTTCCAGCAATACAATTATTACTAAGTTACCATGTTTCAATATTATTTCGATATTTTCCTCATTAACTCAAAAATTACTATTTTATTTTTAAAATTTAATACTCTCCTTCTTCACACTAATATTGACTATAATTATTTCAAATCCTGTACATTCTATTCTTATAATAAGCATGTTAAAACACAGTTGCGCTGTTGCTTTATTGGCTAAAATCACACACAAATTTCTTGAAAGTTTAGGTGATTTCGTAAAGCGTAGCGAGTAGTGGCCATCGCTTTTTTATAAAATGTATATTTTACTACCTTTGTATACTGTACATACTATCATCTTCAAATTGAATAAAATTCTATTCTATACATTTATCAATGAATAAAGCTAATAAATACAAATGCAATTTGTACTAATGTGTGTACCGTTATACACGGGAAGGTAGGCCATTTATCTATTACATAAAGTGGTTGAGAGGCACGAGAGGTTCGTCGGCTAATGTATCGTTAAAATCTCTCCGTGGTAAAAAAGAAATCCAAAACATTTCATTGGCAAATAGTGTTAAATAATTGTTCGTTTCATTATGTAAATTTCAATTTACGTGTTTTAAAATTATAAGTTTTGAATATTACATTTAAATTGATATGATTATCAAAGATAGGTTCAGATCCTTGGTCCAAGTTTTATGAAAAACTAAGATATAATAATTGAAGCAGTTTTAAATGTCAACTGAGCTAACTACCGTCCCCGAGGTATGTTACATAAACAATATTGACAGCTTTCAGCGTGCTGCTAAATATTTGTTTGTTTTTAATATCTATAAATATAAATTATCCTATAATTGTTTATTCACGATTCATGCTAGAAAGGTTAGTATGTTTAATCTGTTAAATAGAACGATGGTGTGTTCTATGATTTCTCTATGTGAAATTATTTACAATATAGTTGACTACCCTTTTATCTTTGAATAACTAAATTCAATGAACAATGTATTTTGTATAATATATAGAAATTTGTACCTTTTTATTTTATTGCTTCTCGGGGTTCTTTTATTAAAGTTTTATATACAAAAATTATAACTACAAATTAAGCTCGCTATTCCTGTAGCCTTCAGTGAATTAAAAACTTATCCCATAAATAAAGAAATTATTATTGTCTTTTATCATAGGGTTTATTCAGGTTGTTCCCTAGATATTTAGATAAATGCCAACAGTAGAATTTAAAACGAATGAATAATAACTGTATCGAGATATTGGCGTGCTTGGAAAGAAAATTAGAGATATCAATATGGTAGAAGTGCAGGGCGCACTAAAAGAGCAATTGAATGTGAAAAATCAACTTTTTAGAATCAGAGAGGTTCATAGAATTTGATTTTAAGAAATGGCTTACCGATATCAGTTAGAGTTGTGATTGGACTGTCACAAAGTAGAAATTATCAATGCAAATTTCATGTTTTAAGCTGTAGTCTTATTGCTCACATTTAATTTTGTCTTTAACATAACGCAATCGAATTGATCGATTGTTTAAAATTACATTGATTAAAATTAAGAATAGACTAGACTTGCTCTATTGAAAGTAATATTTGATGCAATAAACATTATTTCTCATTTTTACCATTATTAATTTTGAATTTGTTGCTTCATCTTGTTAAATATGATTAGAAAATTTAGCCTTTCAAATCAATAATAGTAGCATCACATTACTGACATAGGAAGACAACCTACCTAAAAGCAGCTGGTGATCCTTATTGATCGACAAGGTTACCTAATTTTTCTCCTATCACACCCCTCTACCATTTTAGAGGAAGTAACCTGATATATAAAAGATTCAATTAGAGGAAATAAGCCGTTGTAGTGTTAAAATCAACACGTAATGCTGTATGACATTCCAAATCATTCGTTATTTTTTAATGATATTGTTGATGTAGATTCCTGAAATTCGATATCGTAATTATCGTTTCTTTCTGCTTCTTGCTGTATTACCAACTATGAAAATTAGTAAATAAGCTTACTGGATACTTTTTATGTTACAAATAGTGAGACTGTTAGTCATTGCTAGAAAATGGTACTTTGTTAAATAATTCTATATTTTTTCATTCAAATTACGTTAACATTACAGTTTTGACAATTAACTTCTTGCCCCACCTGTTGTTCTAATACTTTTCAAATTCCTCGTGAATAAAATTTTAGTATCCTATATAGTACAGATTTAAGTACTTAAGTCTTAAGTATTACACCTACTGAAATTTCTTCGAATTTATTAGCAATATTTTAAAGAAAATATGTGTTTGTTATTCAAGACTTAAACACAATAATATGTAACAAGTTAAACAAGTAGTTACGTTTATCTTATATACATGTCTTACTTACCAGAAAAAGTTAATTACTCTTCTTCGCTTTTATGGTGCCGATAAGATGTCCCACATCCTAAAACAACAATGCTAAAATATGGTTTTACAAAAGAAATCAGTTAAACCACAATTGCAAGCTTATTGCAACATACTTATCCTTGTAAATAGTTCTAACAAAATTTATAATGATGTAAAAATGTATTATACAGTACTCACACTCACATAACGTATGCAGACAGGGCTGGAGCGAAGTTGATTTTTTTTTTGAGTCTGTTTGGGCGCATGTGCATTTACTATCTACTGCCTTGCCCATGTTCTTGAGATGGTTTCTCAAGGCGCAGTGGCCCGTTAAAAAGCCTGTAAACTTTTTCGCTTTGCTTTGGCCTGGAGTATTTGTCCAGTATCACGATTAATCACACGGGCATTGTTCGCGTTTTTTCAATGTGTAACCCCCTTCCACACAAGCTCCTGGCTTCTGGAATTGGGGGTTGTCTAACTTCTGTGGTGTTTATTTATTTATTATTAGTAGAACTTCTTTTGTTCCTTTTCCCATTATTGGATCTTCTTCAGTATGTGTTCCTTGGATAAACCACACAACGGTTCGGGTTCGAAAAATGGCGCATCAGCTCTTTTTTGCAAAGCTGTCAACTAGTTCGTTACCTTCTATCCCCTGATGCCCTGGCTTCTACATCAAGGTATCCTTGTTGTTATAAGTCAGTTGCTTCAAAGAATGCCTACATTCCCTGGCAATTTTACACTAGGACCTTAGAACCTTTAATTCTGCCGCGCTATTTGGAAGTATATAGATCTTTGCCCTTTGAATGCCTTTGATTTCTGGACACGCAGATCTCTAGCATAAATTTCTGCTTGAATGATGGTTGGGGTATTGCCAAGGGCTCTGCATAACCTGCATTTAAGCCCCGCTACATCCACACTTACTCCTTCAGATATCTTAGATCCATCTGTGTATTAGATGAGTGACCCCTGCTCCAATCGCAGTGCTTCTATCTGTCAGCTTTGCATCCGCACATCAAAGGGGCAGTCAAAGTCCTGCTTGTCATTAAGTATTGACATTCTTAGGTGACCAACCAGTTCGCTCGGTTTGAATTTAACTATCTGATGCAACAATAGGGCACTAAGTGCTGAGAAAGTAGGTCCAGCATTGCTGCTGAGGGATAGGATAGCATTGCACCATTCAACATAGCTCTCAAGTTTAGTTTTCTCGTTTTGGTGAATCGCACAATAACTGTTTTGCTCAGATTGACCTTCAGTTCTTCTGACGAGCACCATTTGGATATTATTTTTAAGACAATTTGCATAAGTGAGATCATAATTTCATATCTGCCTCTCACAGTCACGACTAGGTCATCAGCATAACGTTCAACGTTGAGGCCTGAATTACTCAATTTATGGAGATCGTCGACCACCATTGACCACAGCAAAGATAATAGAACTCCATCTTGTAGACAGCCCTTGGCTGCAGTCACTGTGGTCCCCTATACTTGAGATAATTAGTGTGCTTCTTAACGTGGACTGTTTCCTTTTAATTGTTAGGGGATGTACCCATTTTTCCACGGCTCTTTTTATGGATTTATAGGAGATGTCAAAAGCATCCTCTATATTTATGAAAGCACATGTAGTCATTCCCTTTTGCATAAATGGATTTTCAAACTAGGCCATGTAGATCATTTATTTATTGTTTATTTACCAGGTTGATAAGCAAATAGTATTGAGTGAAGCGGTATAACTGTAAGGATTTAGCTCCGATATTATGTTGATCTAATATTTTCTCTATTAGTTTTAGGAGAAATGAGGTTAAGCTAATGGAGCGATATGATTTAGGCTCTTCTGGTGGACGCCTGCCTATTTTTGGAATAAACGCCATCTTGACTCACTCCAGGCTTGGGGAATATACCCAAGAGTATAGCTTCTTATGAATGTGCGTCTCAGGCATGGTATGAGTTTCTCAATTTCATGTTGAAACAGAGCAGGTAAAATGCCACCTCTGCCTGGTGGTGTAAAGGGTTTGGAGGTTAATACAGCCCATTTAATTCTGTTAGGGGTGAATATTTTTCTGGATAGAGTTTTTTTCCTTTCTGATTGGATGGCATGCGTCCTCATCCAGATAGATTTGTGGAAATTCACCTTCAATTATGCCTTGGAAATGAGTACCTAAAAGTACTCTTATATTTTCCTGCTGGCTCTCTCAATATTTGCTATTGGGTTTTTGAGTCGCCCTATTCCATTTGAGTGGTCTTTTGCCAGGGCTTTTTGTAGACGGACTGCTGGGGCTAATTTATCTATCTCTTCACAGAACCGTCTGCATGATCTTCTTTTTCATCTTCTCAATTCTTTGTTGTACTCCCTGAGGGATTTTTAATAATCCTCCAAATTTACAGAGTTTTTGACTCTATTAATAGTTTTCCCAGTTTCAGCCTTGAGACGACTGAGATCCCTATTTATCAAGGAACATCTCTTTAGACTCTTTTATTTAATAGGACAACTTATTTCATAACATGAAGTCATGAGGTTTTGTAATTGATATGAGGCTATTTCTAATTACTCTACTGTGTGAAGTGTGTGATACACCTTCGACCTTCATTTTTAAAGATTCTATATAGATACTCTAGTCAGCTAGTCTAGGTATTCTACGTTTCCTGAAGCTTGTTACAGCTGCCTCCAAGTCGAATCGAATATGCCTATGATTCAGCATGGAGGGCTCATCTGTAATATGCCAATTTTAACCTCTCCACAATAAAATTGTGAGAGGTTACTAAAATTGGTTCAAAAACGAAAATTGAGATAACATCAAATCTTTACGTTTTGAGGTCCTAGGAACCCAAAAAAGTGGTTTTTGAAAAATGTCTGTGTGTGTGTGTATGTGTGTGTGTGTGTGTGTGTGTGTGTGTGTGTGTGTGTGTGTGTATGTGTGTTAGCAGGATAGCGCCGAAACTACTGAACGGATTTGAATGAAACTTTGCATGTGCGTTTCTTTAGTGCCCCAGAGATCAGATTACTTTTAGTTCCATTTTGACGCAACAAGTTGTTTATTTTATAATTACTTTCAAGTTGTAATGGAACCATTGAAAAGCAGTTAAAATTCCGATTTCAACGATATATCACACTTCCACCCTTTCGATTTGGTTTCCGTGAAAAAAATTAAAAACAAATCAAATATGAAGCATAGATCGCATTTGGCATGACATGATCGATGCGCGTAGCTGTAACTCGTCACATCACGTATCAATTCACGTGTGAGGGTTTCTTCACTGCTCTAGAAGTAGAGCGGATTACGTTTAGTGCCGTTTTTAAATATATATACAGACAAATCGAAGAATTAAACTACAAATATTCCTCTAAAATCTAGTAAAATTACTGAAATGCTAATGTTTCATTTAACAAAGACAGCCGCGAGCGATCGGATTGCAATGAGCAAATTTTGACGATTGTGATTGTCATCGTTTGTCATCCGATAACGTTGGTGTCATGTCATGTTAATAAGATATCGGCATATTTGTAACTTTTAGTGGATTGTCACAAACTTTAAAGGTAGATGTAACAATATCAATATCATATGCTTTCTGTAACTTCGTTGGTGAATTTATTATAGATTATCACTTTACCAATTTTCAGTTTGTTGCTTTACAAATCTGTAGTATTTAGGATAACTAGACTTTCTTAGTCGTTCAAGTGATGTTAAAGTTAATATCCTAATAGTATATTATTCAACGAGCGATAATGTAGGTAATAACTCGCATAGATGATTGTAAATTCATTAAGTTGAGGGTTGTTTTAGTGCCCCAGAAGATCTGAAAAGGTTTTGGATGAGATCGGATTACGTATAGTGCCGTTTTGTCACACAATTTAATGCTCTTTTCGGCTTCAAGGATCCACCGAGTGGAGAGGTTCCAGCCGTTTCCAGTAGCTGCCGATTTTTTTTTATTGAGTATGTTATAAATGGATGTGCAGTGTTACGTCTAAGATCTTTTTTCTAATAATATTTGAACTTTTATAAAGTTGAGTTTACTGATAATACCATGTCGATATTATTCGCAGACAAATATTCACCTTTAGTATTCGTATCAGTACTGGCCCACATATGATGGGTGAGGATTAGCATCGCCTTTTGCACCATTTTATGAGGCTCTTAACTTCCTCTGGAAGTGGACTACACCTTATTCACCAAGAAAATCGGCAGAGATCTGCCTATTCTCTTTCTGTAGGCACATTTACAAGTGCTGCAGCTAAGTCTCTAGTTATGAAGTCAAGAAGGAGAACAAAATTAGTGCTTTAAGGTCGTCATGCAAAGTAGAATAAAGTAACTTACATGGTTCTGTAGGGTCCTTTGATACGTCCTCTAAATAAGTGCCCAGGGATATTGAATTGGCCCTATGTTGGGGTTAATAAATCTTCTTCTAAGCACACTCGAGGCTGGTTTTGTGTGATGGAGATTTATTTGGAGGCACTTTAAATTCAAATTGTTCTCCATAGTTCCACGAGTAGCGGAGGAAAAGCAAATTACCTTAGGCAATGCCCCGCATACCCCAGGCAGACATTTATTTAAACCAGAGTGTCAGATACATTGGAGTGTGGATAGTTGCTTGTAAAACCTCATAAGTACAATTCTGAGAAAAATCCTCACACAGGTCGATTTTAATTTTCAATTGCACTGTTACAACAATATTTTTTGTGACCTTATCATTGTTTCAGATATGACGCCATCGACATTTTCTTCAAATAGCAACATTTTTGATAGTGTCACTTGAAAGAACCACTTTTTTAACATACAGTGCATGAAAGGTTATGGCATCTTACATAACAATATTTTTGAGGAAAATAATATTTTAAGTATTCATAACTAATACCCATTAAGTGGTCGCTATGTTATAATTCATTATAGTATTCAGTTCTAAAAGTTTTTAGTTTAATATTTTTTAATTCTGAGCAAGAATTTTTTATTATATTCTTCAATATCATCAAACGGCAGTTTACTTGATGTGAGTTTTATTTTTAAGCTATTATCGGCGCTCGTTATAAATTTTTCAAATTCTAACGTAATAAAAATAAGTAGGATGAAGCAAGGCAGAATAGAAAAAATTGTATTTAAATTTTTTTTTAAATGTCCTTTACGCCTATAATACCGCTTTGCCCTCTGGACACATTGTATATAATTTCTAGTATTTTTTTATTATGTAAGCATTTTTAAAGCTTTTATTTAAAGTATAAAACACTTCTTTTGTCATCAAGTTAAAGTTTAAAATAAAACTTATCGCCCATTTATGATAGAAATACTGTTAAACATGTACATCGAATACATTTTATAACAAAAATACAGCAAACTTATCATAACAAACTTCATACATTGTTTTATTTCTTGAGAGATGCTTCGGCAATTTTTTTCACTACATTTCTTAAAATTGACCAATAATTTACGATATCTACTAAGAAGATGAACATGTTTTATGTACCATTGTGGTTTCCTCACATAATATGTAGTGGCTATTACTTACAATGTTGTAATAAGTGGTAGGAGCTGCGAAATAATAAAGATTATGTACAGTTCTTACTTACGATACATCCAAAACCCGAGTGGTTATATATCATTAACAAATACTCGTAGAAACCACTGAGAACTATATTTGTTTAATGACGTATTACAACACAATAATAATTAATAGTCGATCTTCCATTGCAAAATAATATTTCGGTAAAACTGATACAAATCTAGTTGCTTATACATTTGCATAAATCTCTTTTATATTAGAATTGCCAAAATATAATTTCCCATATATCTTTAAATCATGTGCTTCTAACAAAAACAGAAATTTAACAATAAATTTCAATGGGTGTTTATGTAACAAAACATAATAGGTACCTACAGCGAAAATATTCATAATGGTTTTTAATTTATCCGCACGACTAACTATCAGACGAATTTCCGTTTTGTAATCATAAAAAAAATCTATAAGAATATAGTTATTATCGTATTGGAATTAAATCTCAAGAGATATATATTTACAATAATCAGTCGATTATTCTTCTCTTAATCCATTTTCATAAGATGTAACTTCATTTGAAAATACAACTCGTGCTTCGCAATCGTATTTCTATTTAACATAACAACGAATCTAAATAATACGAAAAGAATATTCAAGTTTTATTTAAAAAAATAGTTTTTTTTTATTAAAACGTCCTGATATAATAACACTTAACATTCCAGGTCCGCTAAGTACCTAATTCAAATAAGGAAGACGAAATTAAATTTCAGATGAACAAAAAGTATAATATACCTATAACTCTTTACTCTTTGTAGCTGTTGTTGTAGCTGTAATTTTGATTGTACCTATCGCACATTTTAATAGGGCATATGGATAAATTGTTTATTAATAGTACTAACAAATGATATCACGGTACCAGTACGGTTCTATTAAAAAAATTGACTTTTGTCCCAAAAACAATTTTGATGAACTTTATTTGCTCACAGCAAGACACTACGAGGGGGTCAGAGATGGCGTTATCGATTTTAATCCGTTAAAGTTTGTTGCTTTGATCTACGAAAAAATTGTAATGCCTTCTCAGATAATCCTATATACTTTAGCATATAAAGCATAATTTCATTATTAATCGTGTTGAATGCTGTCGAATAATTAAGTAGCACCAACGCTGTAATTTTTTGTTGGTCTGTTCCTCTCAAAATGTGATTAGTGATACTCAACAGGATCTGTTCACAACTATGTAATAACCGAAATTTGGACTGGCCTTCAGTATATTTAACTTCCTTATGGGGGAAGGCGTAAGTGCGTAAGTCTTTGTTATGTTTCGATATGCGATGTAAAGCAACGCCAGATGCGGTTAGTACTTGGATGGGTGACCGTTCCAAGTGTTATAGTACATTTCAAACATCAAAGAAATTAAGTTTAAAAGTACTCTAATTTTCAAAACAAATCATTTTTTAAGCTCACAAAGTCAAACTACGATAAAGAAAGTCTTTCAGACATATGAATTCACAAAAAAACACAATTTTTCGCAAACAAATCTGAGAAAATTCACACAACATCGATAATTCACAAATAATTCAAATACATCGACAATATCATTTCAATGTTCATATTAACCGATTTACAGTCAAACATTACAAACTACTGCCTCACATAATACAGCCCCCTCGCTATCTCGATTCGTATCAAAACTACTCTACACGCCCCTAGTCAGAATATTTTAAATCACTTTCACAAAATTTTTATAGACCATTTTTCTCTTCAACACAACTTCCCATTCAAGTTTTCATTCATATATCAAATTACACTTCATTCACGTTTCCAATGTACCGGCATCCCATTCATCAAAACTTACTTCCCGACATGCTGGCTTCATTGATTTTAACTTATTTCCACTGCACATGTTCCGTACGCAGTAGCGATAGCATTGCTCTCTTCACTGCAGTCGTCAAAACTTACTTCCACTTCGTTTCAACGCAGGTTGCGTACCTATTGGAACATTTTCAACAGACGTTAATATGGTTTAATGACGATTAAAATTACCTTACGGGACCGAATTAAATGCAAACTTCTTTCGTATCAAAAAAATTCTATTTTTCACTGCCGTTGTTATCATATACTTTTCAGTCATGAATTCTCATATTTCCACACAATTGCGCAATATTTCATAATTCGAGCCCCATAGAATGTCGGGGGACACTTTCCAGCTCTTTACAGACCTCTGCACGTTAAGTCCCCGACGAACCGTATAAAAAGCCAGGCAGAATGAGCTCAGGCTAAGTTTAGTTCCAGTGTCTTATCCAGTGTTATTAAGTTCGCGAGTTATTAGTAATAAGAAGTATACTAGGGTGCATTCGGTTACCTAAAAAATTAAAAAAGTAGTTATCGTCTGTCTAGTTGTCGTATACTAATAAAGCTTTCGAGTTCTAAAACAGAAGTACATTAAATCCTGGAAAAACTTTGGTTCCGTCTGACTAGGCGACACAATATAATACTAGTAACTCTTTCGGTCTCAAACTTTAAAAAATTAGTGCCGTCTGTCTAGTTCCACTTATCTACCTTAACGTAGTGAATTTCCCTAAAACCAAGCCGCCGTTACGACTTTCTTGGCCGAACCAAGTAAAATAGGATTTTTTAAATTAATTATATTCTCAGACTTTAAAAGTATACATAAAAAACATTAAATAAAATATTCTCTAAACCGAAATTTTAGTTGTCAAAAAGTTAAACATAATTTAATTTAACTTAAAAATAAATATTCAACTCTGTTCATTACGTTAAATGAATACTTTTAATTTCGTTTAATTGGGGCGAGCGTAGGTGCGTCTTTACCATGTACATACAGTATGCGAAGTAAAGCAACGACAGGCGCAGTTAGTACTTGGATGGGTGATCATTCCAATGGAAATCGCGTCCTCGCCTCACACATCTTCCAGCGGCTTGTATATCAGTGTATGCGCGGAAGCTATACA
Organism: Leptura quadrifasciata; assembly: GCA_963675555.1. Lineage (NCBI taxonomy): Eukaryota > Metazoa > Arthropoda > Insecta > Coleoptera > Cerambycidae > Leptura > Leptura quadrifasciata. Next base: position 108,456,626 of record OY776674.1, on the reverse strand, counting down.
ACCTTAGGCGAGGGTTGTATAGGAGATATACCATCCTTCGGAGGGGATGTAAAGCCGGCGGTCCCTTGTCTATTAAATGTTAGGCAAGTAAAAGATCCCTACTCTTTTTAAGGGAAGAGGTTCGGCAAAAATTCCTAGTTGGGGGTAGCTCGTCTACAGGCGTCGGTGTTAGGCCTCAGTAGCGGAAATAGGCCGACGTTAAATAAATGTATAAAAAAAAAACTCGTTTAAAACAAAGTCTCATTTCAAGAAAAGCATATACAGGGTGAAGCTCTTGACTCTGTCATAGAGTGTATTACAAGGTATGAAGCATATACAGAGTGAAGCATTTGGCCCTAACCAACCATTTCAGTGCAATCCCCCCCCCCCCTAATTTTCAATAAACCTCAAAATTAAGTGTACGACGCGCCTCCAGAATCTCTATCAAGCTCTCCAGCCCAAATCAATTTTTATTTTTTATTCAACGGAGGTTCGCGCATGTTCACAAGGAAGACCGTGTCCTCGTTTTACATCTTCCAGCGGCATCAGTGTATGAGCGGAAGCTATGTAATCTTAGGCGAGGATTGTGTAGTGGATATACCAACCTTCGGAGGGGATATAAAGCCGTCGGTCCCTTGTCTATTAAATGTTCGGCAAGTAATAGATCCCTACTCTTCGAAAGAGAAGAGCTTCGCAAAATTCCTGCTTGGGGATAGCTCGTTTACAGGCGCTGTTAGGCCTCAGTAGGAGTAATACATGTTAAAAAAAAACTTTCTTATATGCTCGTACTTGATGTTATGCATCGTGGGATTAATGTTAGAACTTCTAGCGAATGAATTTGGCACATACCAAAGAGGATACGAAAAACTAGACGATTGGAACAAAATCTAGACCTACTTTACTAATTTTTAAAAGGGAGACAAAATGGATTACTCAGACAATAGGGCTATGAGCGTAATACAGGGTGTAATTAGTTTTATGTCATTTAAAAAAAGTGGGGATAGTGGGGAACAACTAGACAAACAAAAACCCATAACTTAACCTAACTTTTTCCGCTAGTAACACATTGAAAAAAATTAACCTATCTCAATAATTTTAATTAAGATGTCTAGCTAGTTTGGGAACCTCATAAATCCATGACTATGATCGACTATGCATTAAATCTAATTGAAAGAACAGAAATCGGTGATTCTTACGCTTTTGTCATAGGAAAGTAATAAATTCCCGTACATAAAGGACATTGGCAGTATTCAAACAGGTCGGACTACATTTATCTGGCGTTTTTTCTAGTTGTTTATTTTTTACCTCCTATGTTGCGACTATTAAAGAAAAGGAGATGTAGGTCGCAGAGACCTTAAACTTGGTTTAGTTCGACAGTTTTTACTGAGCTCGTCAATATAATACGCGTACGCTATCTGGCCAGAAGCTTCAAGCAATTTTTTTAAATTCCCTTTCATTTTCTTTTCTTGAAACTATGGGCTTAGACAACGTGTTATTTAAATTTTTTTGTTTGTCTAATCATTCTCTATTGCCAGTTTTTGTAATGATAGGAAACTAATTACAATCTGTATCTTCAGTAAGTAGGCTGTGTGAAAGATACTTCGAAAAAAGGCTTTTCCTTATTTTGATATGAACATTTTAGAGAGACAATTAGACGTGGAAATTGTGATAACTACGCATGGCTCAAATATTAATGAAAAAGTAAATCGCAATCTTCAATTATTAAATCCAAATTTTACTCATTGCAAGAAGGCGAGGTAAATAAATAATGCAGAATTGCGTTGCACACTGATTTAAATAGTATACAAATGTTACCCATATATGCCCGGCAAAATTTATAATCGACAGTAAAATACGAACTTGGCCTCAATTTTAATGCCGCTGAACCGAAAAGACAGCACCGGAATTATGGGCAAGCATTTTTAAATTCCTACAATAAAGCTTACTTCCTTGTGCAAATATTCCACGCTAACGAAACTCAAAAATGAATTGTTTATGCTAATTAACATTATCAACGAACATTGTCTGTGGACTAACACTGAAAGTGAAGTTGATAATTAATTTTAATGATACTTAGACGCAGACTCTCAAGGTAATTTGATGTTATATTACGCATTTACACATACTGTTTTCACCATTAACAAATCAATTATGCCCAAACTTGACGGATTAAAAATGCTTATTATTCAATAATCGTCAAGAATTGACCCATTGGCTGCTTTCATGAAGCATATAAATAGCGTACATCTACGAGAGTATTTTGGAAGAAAGTTGTACGTTGAATGTGATCACAATGTTTGCGGTAATATATTTATATCCGCTTTCACAATAATGTTTACTTGGAAGAAATTACATGATATTGGGACAATGACTCGTCAATAAAATATAACTGCAAAAATACTGAATCATCGCATCACATAATAATTGCTAGTAACGACAGAAGCACCAATTCTATAATTACTCGAAAAAAGCCATGTCTATACTTAAAAAACAGTGACAAACTGTAAAAGTGATACTAATTGTTTAGCATTTCAAGCAAATTAAGATAATTCCAGTAAAAAAAGTCTGCATTGAAAGAATTATGATTATGAATTATGAAAAACTATTACCAAATCCTGGCGAGGATATATAGGGTATTTCGTAAGCTACTGGCCACACGCTAATGTGACGAGACGAGTTCAGGATGATCTCTGTTATAGTACAAGAGCTCGTAACACAAAAATTAACAGGGAATCTAGCGTAACTGGAGCTTTTATATACCGGGTGTAACAGGATCATGATATACACCCCTCTTCTCCTTTAGTTTTGAAGATAATTGATTGAAATTTAGGATATACTACATACATAATAAGCGGCACTTTTTGACATACAATTGATTTTTTCACTTCCGGTTTCGCCGGAAGTGACACCAACTTTCGATTTATAAATGGAGGAATTTATTCATATGTCGTATTAAAATGTGCGATATATACAAACAAAATTACAGGTAAAAGAAAATAAGAAAATACAAGTAACTAAGGTGGCTTTGAAAACAATGAAATATTTAGCTTGTCAAACATTTGTTGGTTTAACGGTGTTTTTACTGTGTCTTTAAAACTTGTTTAAAATTCTTGTTAATTGTGTTCAAAATGCCACAAATTTATACACGAGATGAAAAAGTGGACATGTTAATGATTTATGGGTAATGTAAAAGAAATGCAGTTGCGGCTACCGACCTTTATGCCCAAAGATATCCTGATGAAAAATTATTTTAAACGTGTTGAAAACCAATTCCGAAGAGAGCCCAACAATGGCAACAATGATCCCGAAGAAAACTTCATTATTGACGAAGGAACGGAAACTAACGTTTTGGCTCGAATAGAAATTAATAAGAGTGTTTCTTTAAGGCAAGTTGGGTTTGAATTGGACATCATTCACCAAACAGTAAGCCAAATTTTGCACAAATACCACTATAAATCTTTTAAATACCAATTGCACCAGCATTTGTACGAAAGTGATTACGAACGTAGGATAAAATATTGCAATTGAATTTTGTATAATAACGTGCAGCCAAACAACGATTCCTTGGGACCGATTTTATTTTCGGACGAGTCTAGGTTTATATATTTGGGATTATTTAACCGACAAAATACAAAATATTGGTCACAAGAAAATAAAAATTTATTACGGGAGGGTAACTTTCAAGTACGGTTCGGTTGCAATGTTTGGCTTGGAATAATCGATAGTAGAATCATTGGTCCAATAATATTTGAAGGACCTCTGACTGGTGCCAGATACTTGAGATTCCTGGAAAATGAGATTGACGACATTTTAGATGAGTTACCTTTAGATTTAGACCAGGGAATGTATTTCCAACAAGATGGCGCTCCTCCCCATAATTCAAGGATAGTAATTGATTGCCTTCAACGGAGATTCGGAGAAAACGTAATTTCGAAGGTCACTTGATTTAATGTTCCTTCATTTCTTTGTTTGGGGTCATTTAAAAAATATTGTCTATGCAACCGCCGTTACAACCCGTGAAGACCTGGAGTTACGAGTAAGATGAGCAATCAATAGCATAACGGCCCAGCAATAATAAATAATAATAAATAAACACCACAGAAATTAGACAACACCCAATTCCAGAAGCCAGGGCTTGTGTGGATGGGGGTTACACATTGAAAAAACGCGGACATACAACCATTTCCTCCGACAGTGCCGGAGCCAGGATTCGAACCCGGTGGTACGATGTCCGTGTGATTAATCGCGATTGCCACCTCGCGCCTTAACCCACTCGGCTATCGACCAGATTTGGCGAACGTTCCTCGAGAAACAGCTATGCGAGTTCAGAAGTGCAGTAACGTTAATGTTTTCTTAAATGTTTTTTTAAAATGTTTTCTTAACCGCCTCTCAAGTTACCGAAGTAACCCCCTGGAAGATCTCCCCCTGCCGACGCCCCGAGGCACAAACGGCCGAGGGTACAGCTTCTGGACAACGGGTGAGTATAACTTATATTTTCCGCTAACCGATCTGTTTCAGATACCCCAGGACGGACCACCACTACCAGAGACATGACGTTTTTCTACCCAAACCCAACCTCCTTGCGGGCGTCGGACAACATACCGTCCAACGCCCGTTGTCCTACCTGCTCTGTGGAGTCCGAAAGTGCTAAAAAAGCACTTAGGGTCTCCACACTCCCGAGCTACACAGCTCATATCCTTACCTTTCCGATGATCCGGGGTAGGACACACCTTTACTGTGTCCTACGTACCGGCAGTCAATCCCAGCCAAAACTTCCTAAAACCCAACTAGACCGATGACTACCCACGGGGGTGACAAGCTGGCGAAGAAAGAAAATATCAAGACAAGAAGAGCGCCAGAAGAGACCTCTGCCAGCGAGGTTGAAGAGCCAGGACCAGGGGAGGTCCGCAGAAAATACCACACACATCTCGCATTTGCGGGCTGGGTCTGGTAGAAGTAAGCGGGCCCACCTATCACGAAGGCCGGTCCAGGTCTACAGAGATAATCTAGGAGCAAAGAGTAGTAGTCCTACTCGGCCCTAGTTATCGAGACCGTCATCAAGCCAATGGATATTGGCGCTGGAAGATCTCAAGGATCTTGCGCTAGGTAAAGAGAGACGAGGCCCTACAGTTTAATGTGAACTCCGAACCGCTCTTGGGGCAATTTTTTTAATGAAAAATTGTTTCGCCTTGTGGGTATCGAACCCACTTCGCTAGGCAACTCAGTTTTGCTAGCCAGACGCTTTAACCAACTGAGCTACCATTCCCCTAACATGGACAGCGTTTTGAACAACTGTTGTAATGTTTTGTGTTAATTTTTTGTATTCCAAAATCACCTTATGTGTAACAAGGTAATTAGAATAAAATTGTATTTTCTTATTTTCTTTTAGCTGTAATTTTATTTGTTTATCGCATATTTTAATACGACATATGAATAAATTCCTTATTAATAGTACTAATAAATGGTACCACGGTACCGATATGAAAAAAATTTAGTGTTGCCCCAAAAACAATTTTGGTGAATTTTATTTTCTCATAAATCATGTAATTTAGTGTTTTTAACGGGATTTCGATTTTTGTAGCATTACACAAGTCATTTAGAATAAATCGGAACCATCATGGCACACTTAAATGGAAAACTAAAAATTATATTCTAAAGAATATTGATGTTTCAAATGTCACTTATTTGGTATCGTTGGATTCAGAAAATTATGCAAAATTCAAAAATGTAATAATATACAGGGTGTTCCATTTAAAAATCGAAAGTTAGTGTCACTTCCAGCGAAACCAGAGGTGAAAAAAAACAATTGTATGTCAAAAAGTGCCGCTTATGTATGTAGTATATCCTAAATTTCAATCAATTATCTTCAAAACTAAAGGAGAAAAGGGGGGTATACCGTATGATCCTGTTACACCCGGTATAGACTCGGGAAGGTTCAAAGATGAGTTTTGTTATCATAAACGCTCCCAATCGTGCCATAGGCTTGCGAGAGGCAAAAATGTAAGTGATAAATTGTCACTAAATCTAGCGTGACTAACGTTTGAAAATTTCGGTATGGGGTGGAAAAAACATTTTTGTTAAAACGCCAGTTCCGCCAACTTGGGCGTTGTGATGATACAAGAAAGAAACACAATACAAAATTGACCCTAAATCTAGCTTCCTCGAAACCAACGTCATTTTATCACCTTTGGTATTGTAATTTCTAAAGAAAACACCAGTCGCGCAAGCTGAGCCTTTATTTGTTTATTTAACAATTTAAGAAAAAAGCACTTGTTTAAACAATTTTCAAAAAATGTAAAAAATGATTAAAAATATGACTCCATAACTTATCAATAACGAGAAAGACTCTCAATGAAGTCACAGTCAGACTTTGAGAATTCTTGTTAGGAGCAAGCGACTAATGGTTGAACAGTGGCGGCCCTAACATGGACACATGAACTTTGTAAATTTATCGATTACCAATTATTAAGATCTCTCTACCCTACATTTACTTTCTACAGATCACAATAAAATGTGCCCAGTAGTGCTGTATTAGTCCTGTCGGAGACAGGACGATAAAAAACAAACACACTATTTTGCCGACATTTCGGTTATTTGGCACATACTTCTTCAGAGCTTAATAGTTATAATTAGGGTGACCGTATGTACTTACTTTAGTTAGACAGTACTTTATTTTCGGATAGTGTCCTACTGTCCTTAAAAGGTTCATTAAGTGCACCTAAATGTACTTCTTTTTCTTAAGATACAAAAAATTTGAAATTAAATTTTCATTTACTTTTTGCAAAACTTGAGTTCGAACTGAAATGAACGTGTGAATTTGAGAAGATAAGTTTCATGAAATCAAGTTTCTTTTTGTTCATGTGAGACTTTTAAGGACTACATAGGTCTGGTACTGAATGACGACAAACTATTCGGCGAAGTTGGTCTTGAAAGCCAACGTTGCAGAGGATAAAATTTTCGACTGGAATTCCGAATATATTTGCACTATCGCACTGAAGATCGCTGGCCTGGCTTGAGTCTGGATAAAGTCGAAATAAATTTAAAAATTTGGAGATTTTATGGGAGTTTATTTTTTGTTTTCATGAGACAAGTACGTGGATTACGCGACTGTTGTCCAATATTAATGGCTATTGGAGTTCAGAAAAATCGTAAATGGAGATATTCACACCAGAGGCTGTGATGCAAGTTAGCACGAACATCAGTGAGAGTTGCAGCGAAATGTTCCAGTTTCCAAAAGTCGGACCGCAAATTTTGAAAGCAATCCAAAAGTGCGACTGGTATCAACGTGATGATTCAAATGCTGTAGTCTGTAGTTGCAGGCACGTCGAGAGCAAATTGAAGAGCGTGTTTGTTATTTTGTTACATTTTGTATTAGAATATAGAATACTTGGTCGTTTTACCTAATACAATATTTGATATTTTATATTTTTAAGCCTTGCGCCCACGAGACCTACATTTCGAAGACAATATTATTTGAAATAAAACTTCCAACTTTTCATTTAAGACCGTTTGACCTTGAAAAATCTAAAATTTTCGCCTGCGGCGCATTTTTATACCTTGCAACTTCAACTTCGATAAAAAGCTACTTTCATCGTTGTACTTCTTTTTCTGAAAAAAATATGGTCACTCTTTATAATGCAACATCTGTAGGCATAACAACTTCATCAATATTAATAATTATAAAATTGTTGTGCTTAAAAATGTTGCATTATGACTATTAAACCTTGAAGGAGTGTGTGATAAAATAGTTTTTTTATTGTCCTGTCTCCGACTATTTAAGCGTTAATAATTAAATCCCCTGACGCTACCATCTTCGATGACCCCCCCCCCCATGTCGAAATTCTGGGACCGCCACTGTGGTTGAACAGTAAATATTATTTTAAATAAATAATAATTCAAAACAGATAGGTCAAATATCCAAGTACCGAACATTTAATATTATTTTCTGCAATCTGTTGTTTGTAGACATGTCATTTTTTTATTAAATGCAGTGGTACCAACAATGAGGTCCTATATTTTTTAAAACATTTTGTGAAGGATTCTCACTCAATCTTCACCAAAAAACTTAAATTCCTTGATCGTAATATTGTCGACCAAGCTGCTTTTCAGTTATTGATTCTAATTTATTTTGCTTAAAACGTTTTACATATAAATACATCTTTGAGGCCCTTTTATGAAACTGTAAGTAACGACACTATTTTGTTACAGAATGAAATTGCCCTACATATTAGTCGCCACACTGGCGACTAGTTTGCTAACTGGAGAAATTTCAGGAGATAAAGAATATAATAATAGAAAGGAATCAAGAAGTGAGTATTTGGTCTTATAAAAAATATATTATTTCATTGTTTTATTGTTGTTTAGATAGTCGGATAGTCAGACAAACGAGTGCAGATCAGATGGTTCAAAATATTCTCCAGTGGCTTCAAGGGGTTTATACGCAGCAGAGCAGGAGAAGTAGGTTTGCCGATTACGAAACGCTATATAACTTTGCTTCTGACAAGCTTGATGATGCATGTAAATATCTAATTCCTACTAATTTATATAAATTAACTTAGAATAACTATATTAAGAATGTGTCTGCCAATGCTCAATATCGTTATTATTCGGTAAACATGCGCATATGTGTGTGTGTATTTTTATGGATTTCTTCGACCACATAATATATCTTCTGATCAGAAATTCTACAAAAATAACAAAATTAATCAGTGTATTGGAAAAATAACGCATGTAACGTTTGTGTTAACAGAACAATCAGAAGCTACTTTTTGCAAGTAATACAAATTATAAATTATAGCAAAAATAAGCTTAAAATATTTCTCTGACATTTCGGAAACCAAATATGTTTTCCTCTTCAAAGTTATTAAGACAATTATATTCTTATGTGCTGTGTATGTTAAATGCATAGCTTTATGGTTTTACGTCATATCTATTTCTTCTTATAACATTGGTAACCATGCCGTGAAAAAATCTGTAGAACAATTATTAGATACGCATTTATTTTCATTTAATATTATTGCAAATTCTTTAATTTTTATTATTTTGTTATCCGCCTCTTTTATTAGAATTTTTGTCGAGTTTCAATTTATTCTGTGCCCGTTTTCCCAAGCGTGTTCGCACATATTCGATTTTTGAATTTCATTTTTTCTGATGTAATTTTCGTGTTCATACAACCTATCGAAAAATATACCAAGAATCCATTTAAATTCTAATACGGACTATGCGCAGATCCAAAATAAATTCTAACCAATTTGCAATTTTTATGTCAATAATTTGGTTTCCGGAAATCTTAGCATTCTCAGACTTAGCATGTAAATGAATAGTGTCATGTTTAATGATAGAACGTAGAGAGCTTTGTCCTGCTGGAAGCGCTTCCGGAATGATTTTTGCACAGAGACCCTGGTCCTGCTAGCAGGACAATATTCCGCTCATAAAGTTATCCTGCATACAGGGCGTAAGGTACTACCAGCAGTATATGCAGCAAAACGTGAATGAACTATTTATTGTCATTAACTTTCGTAAATTGAAGACCTGCTGGCAGGATTCACTTTAATCGCAAATTGTGCTGCCAGAAGTGCAGCGCTTTAAATTGAAAGATATTTTTAGTTGCAAAATAAATAAAATTTGGAGCACATTGTAAATGATTTAAATAAAAGTATAATTCAAAAATATTAACATCTTTATTAAATAAATTAAATATTATTTTTAATTTATTTTTCAGTCAAAAACGGGAAGGAAAAATGAAAACAAATGTTCAATAAAAAATATATTTTTAATCGTCTATGCTGGGATACCATGCTGAATATGGTAGGTAAAACAACTTCTTCCTGTTGTTGGAGAACACATAACAGCACGTGCGCCACAAATACTGCTATTATTATCATTAGTATTTGTAAATTGGTTTTTTAGGTCCAAGTATACAAAAAACGCATTTACTTACCTTCAATTTGAAGAGAAGTACAACTAATCTTCGTGGTGCTTCCATCGATGTCCTGTCCCACTCAACACTTGCCAGATTTTTTTATTTAAAATTTTTTATCACTCCGAAACACCTGGCGGTATTCCATTCTTCACCAAATTGTGATATACTTCACGAACAGGGCCAGATTGAGGCACATGCAAAGCAGGCGGTCGCCTAGGGCGCCAAACTTGGAGAGGCGCCAAAATTGAAAGGATGAAAAAATGAAGGGGAAAAATAAAAATAGCGAAAAAATTTGGAAGAGCGAAGAAATTAAAAGAGTTAAATAATTGAGGTAGCGAAAAAATGAAATGGCGACAAAATCGAAAATGCAACATATTTTGTAAATTTTGCCGTAAAGAGGGGGGAAAAATATTTTTGCCTGAAAATTTACCTTGATCCGGCCCTGTCCACAATGATTATTTTTCGAATCAAAAACCGTTGCCGGCGTGGAAATACGCGCTCCTGGCTTCATCATTTGAGTATAAATGACTGATAAGTTCAAGCCGGCATAACTTTGGAACTAATAAACATAGCGCCTTCGGACAAAGATGCGTTTCAGAGCATTTCATTGGCTTCTAGAAAATGTAAAAATTTCTCCTACGGGCAGGTCCCATAATCCCAATATTTAGCGATTTCTAGTGTACTCAAATTGAGTTGTTTTCGTACTGCCGGTAGGACAATGTACGTTCTATCATTAACTATACCGAAATTAAATATGTAAGAAAAGTATGATTTTTACACTTTATCAGTGTATTTTACTCATCTCTACTTGAGTGTATCTGAAATTTCTTTTAGCATATATTGTTAGGAGATGAAAACGTCTATATATTCTATTCATTAGAAGACACTATCTGGATTAAAAATTGAGGCATTTACTGACCCTTACAGTTTAAATTATTAAGTTTTATGATAAGAACTAAATAATAACCCTCCTTAACGTTACTAATTTTTTTATATGTATATTATTTAATAAGTTATAACAAATCAGTGGTATAGGTGGTGTTGGTGGTACAATAAATCACGGCCATCCGAAAAAGACTCAAAAATAGTTGTGTTTTACTGTATCGTAATCTTTCAAAAAATTGGTAGAAAATGACTAGGTACATTGTCAGTCATAGTTACAATTGGCATTGGCCATAAATTATTAAATTTGCAGCACAGAATTTCTTATTAATACGATACAAAAGGATACTGTTAATGTAGTAATTGCAAAAATAACAGTATAACATTACACTTGATTTATGTAGCAGGTGACAGTGACATATTGTAAAATATTCTGATCCAGCGATAGTTATCTATCTCATGGCGTCCATGTGCCTACTAACACCGTGCGATAAATTTTAAATTGCCCAATCACTCACATCCTTTATTAATAGCCCAGTAAAAAATAATGAAGCAACTGCAGTGAAGAAAACCAAAATTTTTTAATGTAGAAGCTATTTAAAAGAGTATTGAAGACGTCAGTTTGAAAAATGGTCGACAAATAAATATTCCGCAAATCAAAAAATTGCATATTTTGGGTCGATAATTAATTATGCGCGAATAAAAAAAGTAATATTAAGACGTTAAAAAACACGCTTTAATAGCAAACCGAATTAAAAAGTAAAAAATAATGTTTAAAAAAATTCGTTTTACTGTAAAAAGTGTGGGGTGCTTTTTACTATATTTTTATAATTCTACTTTTATCGATAGCTACCAATAAAAAAATTATAACAATTGATATCAAGCACCCCACGCTTTTTACAATAAAATGAATTTTTTAAACATTATTTTTTACTTTTTATTTCGGTTTGCTATTAAAGCGTGTTTTTTTAAAAAATTTAAACTATATATATGTATATATTCAGTTCGAGCAACGAGAAGCAGCAGTAGGCAGCTTTCAGTGAGAACCTGAAGATGGCAGATGAGATTCTGCCGAAACGTCGTTTAGACAACCGTGACTCCTGGAGGAGTCGATTATCGACGCGGGAGAGCACCCGGAAGTACAACATTTCATATGAGAGGATTCAATTACCTCTCACCACTATACCATTTACATTAGTCTGTATAAGACTAGCAGGTTGGCCACTGTCATTTGTCTGCTCCATGACCTATGGCATACTGAGGAGAACTAATAAGTTCGAAACCGGTCTATGTCTGGTCAGGAAGTTGACAAATGACATTGGCTACCAATTTTTCATGATCTGCAAGGTGTAATTCAATGCATATCGGGGTATTTGCCCGCTGAGTAGTTGCTTCCTGCAAATCATGTATAATAACAGTATATAGGTTAAGTCCACCAAGGGCTGAAGGTCGCCGCTCTCGGTACTTGCAAAATGGCAAGTCGCTATGCACCACGGAGACATCTATGATGTCTGGTGTATAGTCGTAGCATTAGACCACATGAGAGGATTCAATTACCTCTCACCACTATACCATTTACATTAGTCTCTATAAGACTAGCAGGTTGGCCACTGTCATTTGTCTGCTCCATGACCTATGGCATACTGAGGAAAACTAATAAGTTCGAAACCGGTCTATGTCTGGTCAGGGAGTTGACAAATGACATTGGCTACCAATTTTTCATGATTTGTAAGGTGTAATTCAATGCAGGTCGGGGTATTTGCCCGCTGAGTAGTTGTTTCCTGCAAATAATGTATAATAACAACATATATATATATAAAATATATATATGAATAGCAGCGGCGCCTCCGGCAAAATATCGACAATAGATTAGTCATTTTTTATTTTTATCTCGATGATCCTGGTGAGGACATTAGGACAAAGTTGCCAAATTATTGTATTGTCATTGGTCCTTGATAAGTGTGCAAAGTTTCAGTTTAATCTGACGTTTTGAAGTAGGTGAGAATCATGTTCAAAGATTCCGTTACATACAAACAAATGAACAAACATACAGGTGAAGTTAATATAAAGCTTGTAAAAAGTAACAGAGTTTCATAGTAGAACAAATCATACTGACGATTAAGAAGTATGGTGGCCATAATTTTAATTGGTATGCTGTATTGGAGTTTACTACTCGTTGTATATTGCTTTGACTGTATCCGTTCTTCTCTAAAGCTTGTTGGACATTCTGTAGTTCCTCGGGTTTGTTATCGTCGTCGCATATTGTGTTGGCTCTGTGGACCAAGGTTCTAATTAATGCTCTCTCTGTTGTGGATGGTGGTGAGATGTCGCATGTAGGTAACGATCGGTAAATAACCAGAGAACTACAGAAGAACAGCAACAACCAACAACGTATGCATGCCTACCCTACGTCGCGGGAGTCACAGATAGGCTGCAGAAGATTTTATTCAAAAAGAAAGTAGGTGTACGGTTTCGAACAGTGAAGAAAATACAATAGATGCTTCCCTCAGTCAAAGACCCTGTCCCCAAACTGTTATCAAAAGGTGTTTACCAGTTGAAGTGCACATGTGGTAAGAGCTACATCGGACAAACAGGACGGAGTATGCAGAATCAAAGAACACCAGAGAAATACCAGATTTGGATACACGAATATGTCGGCGATAGCAGAACATGTCCATAATAACGAGAACCATAAAATCGATTACGCGGACGTCAATATATTAAATAGGAGTCTATCTATCTATCCGCGAATCATTAGGGAATCACTGGAAATTATGAAAAACGTGAACAACCTTAACAGAGAGGATGGGTATTGACTTAGTAACACGTGGAGACTGGTATTGCTAAGTATCAGCACCGCAGTAAGTCACGGTCAACCAAACATGACGAATGAGCAGCGAAGCGAACCAAGCGCGACCAATGACCAGCGAAGCGAAGCGGCGTCTAGGTATATAACAGGAGTGTAACACAACAAATTCAGTCTTTTTTAGAATCCTTCGGAAGAAGCTGGCAGAATGATCAGCGAAACGTCAAGTCAAGTTCGACGACCACGGCAAGACCTGGAAGAAACTACTTCATTCCTTTTACTCTGTTACTAGGAATTAAACCTCTCTTCGTCAGAGGGCGTGGGCGTGCACATAACAATATTATATAGGTACTGCACTAAAAAAATATTCCTATTTGGAATTATCTTTAATTTAAAAAAAAAACGATGAAGATGCGCAAAATCGGTGATACCATGCGGGTGTCACTTATTTTATCGAGATATAAGCTGAAAATTAAGTTGGCCCTTCATTCTAATGGAAGTATATACGTAATAAGGGCCAATATATCGTTTTTTTTTTGACAATGAACTACAGTTTACCACAGCAGTTTAGACGGTATAAAAAATCATGCAAAAGTCACCAATCGGTATAAATGACAGGCCGCGTGGACACGGTCTTCTTTGACGGCAGTTTTCCGACTGTTTTATAATCCTATATAAATGCTACACGTGTTACTGGAGTACAGAATCAGCTTAGTTTTATACAATATATAGCGAATTACAAAAAAATAATATGATTACTGTTAGCTAGGAAACATTAAAAAGATTGACTAAAGTCAGACCTGTCCATCCTCTATTTCTGATTGACTAGCGAACGCGGCATCACTGAGGGTTTTTTGCGTAATTTCTTTATACTCACTCAAGTGGTGTGGCAAACCGTAATCGCTTGATCATATCCCAAAAAAAATACGTGTTATTATTACGCTGGATATGAGTATATTAGAGAGGAAAAAATGGGGTGTTCCAATGTTCAATCGCTTTAATTGAAAATGTTTTTTTAACTGCCTTCGAAGTCACTTGAAAGACCCTCTTAAAACTAGGAGATCCAGAGTTGCTGGAGTAAAGCAGATGGAGCCCTACAATTTATAGTGGAATCCGAGCCACAAAAATGCTTAAATGTTACTTACTATAGTAGGTAATAAAAAGACAAGACTTTAAAATTTTATAGAATAGCTACTAATTGTGTTTCTGTGAGCGGGCGTGTGTGGATGAGTGCGCGCACGCGTTTGTATGTATGCCTATCAGTAACTTCCAAATGAGAAAAGTTGAAATTGCACACGCGCATAGGTATATTCTTTTTTTAATGCCATCGAAATTGCAGTTGATTTCCTACCGACTTCTGATTTTTTCTGATTTCCCCATGCTTTCATCCGATTTTCCCTGGTTTCCTCTAATTTTTGGTACACTTTTTTTCCCATGTGTTTCATTAAATTGAATGAGTAAATACATGATAGGAGGAAGAGTAATAAAGGATTTACACAAATTTGTATGAGGAATTTTTGACGTTCTCAATTTTCTGAAATAAATATTTGTAATTATCTTTTGGTTTGCAGTCCGTCAAGGTACCCTAAGAGAGTACCTTCCACCAACAAATACTCAAAAACCCAGGCCATTTGAACCAGTAAGCCCGTCAGACGGAAATGGAATTGATCACAATGGTAACTACCTCACGGGTTATCCCCCAGCAGGAAGTATAACTCCTCAGCCCCCTTTCCCAACTTACCCGGACAGAGGGACAGTAACTGGCTATCCATCCCCAACAACATATCCACAACCACCTTTCACAGGACCAAGCAGTCCTCCTATATCAACAGGTTATCCTACAGGACCAACAGGTTATCCCGCAGGACCAACAGGTTATCCCACAGGACCAACAATTTATCCCACAGGACCAACAGGTTATCCCGTAGGACCAACGGGTTATCCCACAGGGCCAACAGGTAATGTGGTGTTTTTTTACATACCTAATACCTACCTTATTTTTTGTTTGCTTGAACTATATCCAAGGCACTATTAGTATGATAACTACTTAAAACGAATTATTAAGGGCTAAAACAACTATTCCAGTTTAAAAAAACTGTTTCATAAAAACGTTTTTTTAATGACATTTTAATATGTACATGAGAAAGCTACATTTTCAGCTGTAGTCTTACTTTTTCTTCTAGCAAACTAAAGAAAATCTTTTTAGTGTTCAATATTAATGCCAAACCTGTATCCTCTAATTCAGAGGACCCCTTTGACTACCTACAGGGACATATTTTACCCTCACACACAAAAAAATATTTAAACCCGTTCCTGAACTGTACACATTCTCATTTATTCAGAAATGTATTTGCTAGGTTGGCACCTGAATTTGTTTAAAAAAGTAACCTTCGTCACATAACCAGATTTCACGACTTCCCCAAATTCCATCGATTTTGGTTAATACTGCATACATTTTCTACTTTTTTTTAGGTTACCCGACACCTGGTTACCCATCACAGAAGCCAGAAATATCAACACCTGGAGGTTTCACAGGATACCCAACTGCACACCCTGGTCCAAGTGCAACAACTGAACCGCCAGTTCAACCACCTATAGTCACAACAGGATATCCTCCATCAGATAACGGACTACCAAGTTTTCCCACACATTCACCTCCAGCTGTTAGTACAGGGTATCCATCCACTGAACCTCCTGCAGATGTAACTCCAGAAGGACCGGGCATCTCTACAAGACCGCCATCCGGAATATTCACTGGATACCCCACTCAACCAGACTTGCCAACACAAACTCCCTCAGGTTTTACTACATCCCGACCGTCGGTTCCAACTGACACAACATCGCCCAAAACTGATGAAGCTACACAAGGACCATCTTCATCTGTTTCAGTTACGTTACCACCCATATCGCCTACGGAAGAATTTACATCACCGACAACTTCTGAAGGATCCCAGCCTGCTGGTACAACTACTCAGTCGCCGGAAATAAACACTATTCCGACTGAGAGGCCTGAAAAACCTGGCGATAGTGAACCAACAGATTCCAGTACTGACGAAGATTTACAACACCCTCCCCACATTCACGCCATTGACGTAGAATGCGCCAAAGACATGATGACCATAAACATTGAATTCAATAGGGAATTTGACGGAGTGATCTACTCCAAAGGATATTACAATATGCCAGAATGTCGGTACGTTAAAGAAAAATCTGCACAAAAAAAATATTCCTTCACCGTAAATCTTAATATGTGCGGTACGGAATTTATCAATGCATTTGACACTCAAGGGCAATCGTACCTCGAAAACGTTTTAGTGCTTCAAAATGAAGTGGGAATTCAAGAGATATGGGACACTGTACGTGCCGTTCGCTGTTTGTGGGAAGGAAATTTGAAAGAATCCTTAAGTGTAGCTCTAAGCGTAGGCATGTTAAGTCAAGAAATTGTTACCTTCAGCGGGGATACAGCCATGGCTAAATTGGATATTCAGTTAGGAAAAGGTCCGTTCGCCCAGCCCGCAAATGGGCTGGTGAAAATTGGTGAACCTATGACCTTAGTAGTGTCTGTATCTGGAGATCCAGGTTTCGACATTCAAGTGAAAGATTGCCGAGCAACTGACTCAACTGGAGACAATGTTATACCACTTACTGATGAAAATGGTTGTGTACTGAAACCAAAACTATTTGGCGCCTTCCAAAAAACGCGAAATACTGGCGACACAGGCGCATCAATCATTGCATATGCCTTCTTCAATGCATTTAAATTCCCCGATGTTATGGATCTGATGATTGAATGTAATATTGAGCTGTGCAAAACTGATTGCGAAATGTGTACAGACCCCAACCAAAAAATAGATCCAGGCCGTCGTAGAAGACGTGATCTTTACACATTCAATGAGACATTACACGATGGAGTTACTATGGGAAAACATTTAAGGATTATTTTGCCAGAGGACCTAAATGACCAAGCCATAATTGACTTGACAAAGAATGACGGAGTCTGTATGTCTACACAGAGCTTTGTATTCGCATCTTCTCTCTTGATCTCCTTGGTAGCTGCTAGTTGTTTATTCAGTGCCTATATGTGGTTGAAATTTCAACGCCATTATTTAACTAAACAGTAACTAGTACCTAACAATTAAATACCGTTAGGTACTTATAAATTAATTAGAGTAATTATATTACTGACCACTCCTGCCAATCTTACTTTTACCTTAAGTTATTTTTCAACAGTATTCCTTTTGTATTAATTTTATGTATGTAATTATTTATGTAAATAAACCTTTAGATAAGTTTTGTTTGATGTTTTTGTGTCAAAACTTTATTTATTTTTTTGCTCAAACCCGAAAAAAAATTTATAAATCCGAAAAATTGCTCTAGTGCACAAGTCATTTACAAACGACATACTGAAAGTCCCAATACTGTAATGCTGGCTTCGTTGATTTTAGAGAGTAATAGAATCGTAAGTCAACCGTCATATTAAAATAGTAATGATTTAATGCAAGCCATATTTATTTTTTTTGTCACTAGAGCACACCACTGAGGGTGTAAGTCAATGGAACTGCCAAACGCTGTGCTCAAAGGTAGGTTCTTCTCCGAGTCCCATCATATTTCGTGCATCAACATGGAAAATTTAAAGTGTGGGTGTCTAATGTAACAGCCAATGCTGAGGATAGTTAATATGTAACAAAATGAAAAAACCGATAAAAAAAATTATAGAAAATTACAGTATACATAAATAAAGTATACACAAGCTTTCCTTAGCGGTACTGAATTTATAGACTCGTGCATATGAGGCCTAGTCAGAAAACCGGGCCTGGTACTAGCCCTAACATATGAGCTTAGGAAGATGTATCAAATATAAAATTTATACTGTGGTAAAAGTTCTCAAAAGGGTTATGGCGTACGAGAAAATGAAACTATTTGTACTATGGCGATTACATAAAATAATAAATAGTTATTTATTAATTTTCATGCTGAAAATGAAAACCATTATTTCTAACATAAATTCGGACTCTTCCTCGCATACCGATAGTAAATGAGGTGATAGGTAATATATTTAACTTAATTTCCATCCTCATTATTTCAGCTTCAGCTTGCAATTTTTGCGACAAGATGGTGTCGATCTCGTATTTTTTCGTTGTATAGATTCATCGTATCTCCCCAAGCATAATAATCGTAGGAGGTCAAGCATAGACATCCAGCAGGCTACAATATTGGCCCATTATACTCCCCGCCAGCCAAGAAGATGTCATTTAAAAAATGTAATCGCTTTACTAAAAATAATTCCATTTCCTTACAGGAAGAAACTCTTCCACATTATAATCTTCACGTTTGATACACAGAACAAGGAAGAAGAAAGATATTTGAATACATACTATGACACACAGCAAGGTTTATATAAAGTCAACGCACAATATTATAGCAGTACATTTTGGTACTTTCACTGAGTTATAGATTTTTTTATGGCATTTATATTCCTTTAAGTATTTTAAATCGGTAATGCCTTTAACTGGTTTTACAATTTAACAAATAATTTTCTACTCGCACGTAACAATTTACCTCACCATTGAAAATAATGAAATGTTTAAAATTTTCAAGTTTACTTTCACAACTGTGATCAAAATTACAAAAGCCACAGCATCGTGAAACTATACCTTACAAATATTTCTATTTTCAACTGCCAAATGTTATGGTAATGATTTCAGATACCATTTAATTAGGCTTTTGAGAACATCTGGCATCAGCAATAAATTATTTAAACCAATGCAGATCAACAATTTTATCTTTCAAGCTTATCAATTAATTGCACACAGGAAATCACAAAATATAAAGAATTTTCTAAATACTAGCTTGATATGTATACTTTTAAAGGTACTCATGAGAGTGTGCAAAGAATCACACAAAGGAACTTCAAAACTTTATTGAGATAATAGTGATTATATATTACTCCGAGACAGGTGGGTGGATTTTTTTAACATTGATTTTAAAATGGATATACTTTTTTTTAAATGTCACTAAAATTTGCATAACTTTTGAAACATTGAAAAGATAATATTTTATTTTAACATTTGCCCTATCTCTGAGAATGAATGTTTTATATAAGATCCAGCAGGCAATGCATTCTGATGGTAACAATAATAAGGACTCATACAAACGAAGAATGTGGCTCATTTTTAAATATAGGTTTAACATATAAGTCACAATAATTGTAGTAACGATACTCAGCTCAGGTTGAAGTGGAATTGAACTTTACTCTTATAGCCCCTCACCCCTCATATGGATAAGTTACAATATCATCACACACTCTGAAACGTTAAACGTTCTCAATCTATATATTACCTACTGCACTAAAAATAATCATATATCATGAATAATTTATTATCAATCAATTAAATACAAAATTGACATTTATACTTAAATATATAACTTACTATTAATTATCCAGTAATATAATTAACAATGGTGCACCCTACTTAAAGCAACATAACTTATTTTACTAGGAATGTCATGATAACCAATAGGTCCAGCTTCACAATCAGCGCACGTTAAATATTTATTATTTCCCACTGTATTTGAAAACCCTACATTTTGGAATGAGAACATATCATTAACTGCCCAAAATAAAGAAACATTTTCTGTTTCAGGATTTAACTCATTCAATTTGCTTTGTTTAATCAGTGGCAGTTGAAACTAAAAAATACAAAAAATTACTTTAAATTACTTCCCAGTTCCCAGGAGAAAATGTTTAACCTCAAAGCTGATAAAGATTGCGGAGGCTGGCGTTAGAATGACTGAATTACAATATTTGCATTTAACATTTCTGATATTCTTGCCCTCAGATATCTCACTTTCATAATTTTCACTACAGTCGGGCATTTTTACCAGAAAATTTGATTGAAAACGTCACAAACACAAAACAAATTGATAATTTTGACAAATACACAACTGAGAAGACAGCTGCAGAGCAGAGTGCTCTGTCATTAGCGTTAAGTGTCGTTAGCTTACCGCAACATAAAACGACTGTAGGGCTCGTTCACCAACGAAGTTAACAATACTACAATGAGCGTTGTTATTTTACTTTATATCAGATTTCCAAACGTGGCCAACGAAATAAAACGAGCGTTGCTCAATAAGCCACAAGCATTGTTTTTTTAGAGTGCTGACTCACGTGTACGGTGATATCGTTCCTTTTTAAGAATTGATAAAGAATTATTCAAGAAAAGTTGGTAACAATAAGCTCCAGAAAAAAATTGGATTGGGTTTTAAATACTTATTAGAACGTAAAATTTATATTCAGGAAAAAATTAAACACATATTTACTAATAAATTCGTAAAATCTCTTATTACCGCCGACTTTTTACGTACCTACAAGGGTTCCGCTAAATTAACTTAGAACAAATTGTAAATAAGAAATAAAGCTATTTTCCATGTTTTGCTGAATAATATTTAACCCCATCCACTTTTGACGCCCTGGCGTGTTTAGCTAACAATGCATTAACGTCAACTTTTTCTGTGGCAAAGCACCTGAAACATAATGGGTAAAGTTGGAATCATAATGTGTATAATCGATATTGATTGAATATTGAGATTTCTTACTTTATATACGGTGCAATTTCTGGCACTAGCCACTTTTCTTTGGTTTCAAATAAGATTTTAAATCGATCAATAATGTTATCTGGTAAACTGTTTTCATCGAAAGCCCAAATAACATTGGGATTGCTCTTCCTATCAATTATGGCTATTCCGTAAAGCATTTCTTCATTTGGAATCATTCCTTCTGGCACAGATTCTTTCCAGGCTTGCAGAAAATCAGTCAAATTGAATTTGCCAGCACCGTGTAGCAAAACTTGGGCAAAAAATTTGCAAATTTCATTCTCCCTATATTGATACAGTTGTAGTCCATCAATAATTTTTGATTCTTCTGCATATTTGTCAAATAACCAGCAAATAATTTGCCTTGGAACTAAATCTCTCAAAGCATTTATTGTTTCCTCAAAATCTATTTCATCCAACTCCCATGAATTTTCGTCTATTAATTTAAGCATATATGACAATACTCTGAAGTGATATTCAAAATCTAATAATCTAATTTTCCCATCGATTACAATCACATTCATAGAGTTAAGTGCGTCTTCTATTTCTGCGGAAGATGCCTGTACGACGTCTTTTAATTTGTCAATGGTAATTAATTTTTCTTTATTAACTTCAAAATCAAGCTCTGGACCTTTATAAACGGAGTCTTGGAGCAATTCAGTTAACTTCCTCAAGTGGGGCTTGCCTATTACAGCTTCTAAATAGTCGTAAAATATGCCACAAACTTCTATTTTACTAATCTTTTTTTCATCCTCAATATCTTTTCCGAATATTATATTCCTTGCTAATAATAAACTATTTGAAGTTTCTGCATCCGTTACATGAAATGTTCGAGTTTCTGAACAAATAACTACTTCTTCATCATCGGCTCCTTTTATATACAAAGTATTTCCTTCCGAAATTTCATTTAATAAATGAGAATCGAGTTGTAATAATCTGTAATTATTTTCATGCAAATTCTCGTTAGTAAAATAGATTATTTGGGAAGTAGATTTTACGTCATTTTCATTTAATTTGGCTAGATTTAAAATTTCGTTGATTTCTTCTAAACTCCGCCTAAAATTTGACATAGTTTGTGAACGAGCCTTAACGCATTTTAACCTCAACATAAATTAGATGCAATTTTTGTTTGGTTAGACAACAATTTCAAGGTTACAAAAATCTAATATATATTTATTAATAGTATCTACTTACTCTTTGCAAGTTTCCATTTAAATATGTAAGTGCACACTATAGATGTAAATAAATATATAAACATATAAAATGTCAAAAGATATAACTTCCCGCCTTGTGATAATTTATCGCAAACACTATCGTAACGCGTAAGCCGTTTCCGTTAAGTTGTGATTTACGTGCTTGTATTGAACACGGATAACGTATGAAATAGATTATACATGTATGGCTTTGGTCTCCTAAATCCAAATTCGTTGAGTTGTGCAGCGAGAACAGACCTGTTTTTAACTGGCAATTCAAAAACTGTGGGTAGTGGATTTGTAGCTGTTATGTGGGTCTGTGTGAATATTAAAGTCAGTTCATTATATTTGTTCAACTCAACTTTCCAAATTTTGTGGAATTCTGTCCTGTTTATTTTCTAAACAAGCGTACAGACTACAGAGGCGACCTAATCTGATGTTTCACATATCAAACCATGGGCGTCACTTAAATAGTTATTAAAATGACATGGACTCGTGTAAAAGTAGCGACTTTCAAAAAACCATTCATGCATTTTATTTTACTACAAATATCTATATGGATAACATATCGTGAATAACAAATATAATACATAATAAATTTTATAATAATTTTAAAAATATATAAAACACAGCACTTTTTGAATCTAATTTAAACAATACTACGTTTATAATATATCTATCGTCATTTGGCAAATAAAATTGAACTTAAACAGTTCGCTATTTTATTGTTTATTTAATCGTACCCCTCTAAACAGATCCTATTAGGTAGATATCTCATCTATACCTATTGCAGAGTGCAGCATGTCACGACTTCGGGAAAATTTCATTATAGTTTCTTATAAGATGGCCAAAATGCCTTCTTCGTTTTAAAATGGCGGCGGTTCAAACTTTTAACAAAATTCTCAAAATTTTATTTTGAATCAAATATGTACATGTGATACATCGTTGCGTAGTGCTCATCTAGTCCTACAACTTTTGTCTGAAACATTTTTTGCCAAAACGCATAAAAAAATTTTTTAATGGCGGCGCTTCAAATAATTCTTTAAAAAACTCAAAAAAAAATTTCGAATCAAATATGTACATGCGATACATTGCTGGATAGTGCTCATCTAGCCCTACAACTTTTGCCTAAAACATTTTTTGCCAAAACGCATGGAAATTTTTTTTTAAAATGGCGATGGTTCAAAATCCTAAAAATATTCTCAAAATTTTTTTTCGAATCAAATATATACACGCGATACAACGTTGGATAGTACTCATCTAGACCTACAACTTTTGTCTAAAACATTTTTTGTTAATACGCATAGGAAAAATTTTAAAAATGGTGACGGTTCAAAAAGTCTTCAAAAAATCCTCAAAATTTTATTTCGAATCAAATATGTACATGTGATATTGGACGAAATCTATCTTTCCGACTGACCCCTGCCATCGGGTTTTCTTTACTTACTAAATACACTGTTAAATAAATTAATGAATGTTAGTGCACACGCACAGACCAAGGTACAGTCCTTGCGCACAGACTAGCCCCTATGGTTATTTCTTCTCTAGTTCTCTAATCTTCTATTTCGTCTATGATTTGAACCTTGAAGTTCGAAAACAATGTGGCCTCCTAACCAAGATTACTAAAAGACCAGTTGAACGGAAACTTAGGTGCGACAGACGCAAGGGGATAACTCTGACGTCATCTGTTGAAAGCGATCCATGTACGCTATATAAGTGTCATCGTTTGGTGTGTTTATTTTTGTCTTTTTTGAACTATTGTAAATGTTGTTGCCAAAATGAAAGCATTAAAAAAGAAATCAAAAATGTTAAAAACATCCACTGTAACAGTTTGTATTAAATATATGTTGAATAAACTATGTATACTAATTTTAAAAAAATATACATTATTTATAATTCATTGTCACGAAAAATAATAATTATTTAAGATACAAGTGTAAAAACCATTCTTTATTGCACGAATGGTTAGATTAAGAATACGAGCGAAGCGCTGCAGTAAAGAGGCTTTTTACAATTAGTGTGTCCTACAACGTTTTATCTTTGATCGTTCCAATAAATGGTATTTTTTCATAAATATTTCTAAAACTGTATCAACTTTTTGTGAATGTCACTTTGACGGTTAGTATTATTCGAGTTGTAGTTGAAGTCTCCATTCTAATTATGTTTTACTTCATGGTCGTGACTGAAAATCTGTGATGATAGTAACTAAGGAAACGGTATTATAAATAAACTGGACTAGTTTTAGTTTTTAGAAATAGTGCAATAAAATGTTTTATTATTGCACAGTTTCTTATAAAAAACCACTTCTTACACTGGAAATGATGTAAAATAAACTGTTATTTTTTACACGATCGTAGATAAAATATATTTGGCAAAGTCTTTTACGTCTATGCCAAAATTAAACTACATTTTTACTTGACGGTTTGCAAAATATGGATTTTTTAATGTCTACATTCTTTTAAGGCAAAGCAATAAAGTTTTTTCAGCCTTCAAATAAGGTACATTTGTTTTTAAAATTTTTAGGTCTGCCTATTCAAACTTATGTTTATTCAGCAATATATAATTTTATAGCAAATGAATAATGAAAAAAATTTTTTTTATATTTTATAACATCTATAACTCGTCATAAGTAGTTTATTTAATCATGGTAAACGCAATATATAATGCCTATTTTCATATATTGCCGCGTATTTGCTTTCAACACGTGACGTCACAAGGTCGGAGGGACATTAACCGTTCAACCCACGGTTCGTGCGTTCAACTTATCCTTTGGTGACTTTGTGTCCTAACCATAGAGTTGGAACTAGAGATATAGACCACGGTCCCTAGTAATCCCGTATATGCCTCTAATTGAATTGTTTGGTAAACTACATGAAATTGAATATATGGAGCTGCGGGGTGACGGCGGAACTATTTTCCTCGTTGTTCAGTGACGGGTGAAATTAGGGCGATATCAATATTACTAATTATTATACAATCAAAATAATCCGTCAACAGTGTTGTAGCGATTTAAAAATAGACAAATATTTTCATAAATCATCACAACATATAACGTATAATATTGTACAAATTCTTTTTATTACCTATTATCTTTTATATTGATTTTAACAAATTGTAACATCAATTATTATCGTACGCAAGTATTTTGTACGCGTCACTGTCTTAGTTGACTGCAATCCGGAACAAAATAACAGAGGTTTCCGAACGCCTTGTCGGATACCATCAATGCGATTGGTTCATGTTTTTGCCATTTTCGTAAGTGGGTAAATAAATTTGTCTTGGGGCCAGTTGCCACGCCCACTTTATTACTCTATTCTATTCCAACTCTCTGGTCTTAACCCTAACCTCTGTACCATGTTTGACATTAGACAGTGTTGACACATAAGCTGAAGTTAATTTTCTTGATTTTTGGTTGTAAGTCTAATATTTATCGTGGTGCAATATTTTATGTGTAGTGAAAGTTAAATTGTTCAATTCAGATGTTAGTGTTTTAATATACGTACGAACGATTTTTAGCTCCCGAAATGTAGGAAAATTTCGTGTTTCCACCATTTAGATAAATTAAGTCATGTCAGCCCCCTCGAAACCTTGGGAAGGAAGCAATTTGCAAAATTCGGCACAGTTTGTGAGAAATGCAAATACTGGTTCGATTTTGCCCAATACTGCCACCAGAAGTGTCCCAGCTTTACCACCTAGACCTTCAATTTCATCATTGATTCCAAGTAATGGTTACCACACCACAAACAACTATATGCCATATTCAGGTAAGGTAAAAGGTTTTGGTAAAAATGCGGGAAATGTTATTTTGTATTGTTCCCATCATATCTACTCATTTATTGGAAATAAAATGGTTTTCATAAATATCAATATATTTTATACTGTGCTCGACACGTTTCGTCAAACATGTTGAAGATGATTAAGGGAATTTTAATCTTCTCCGAATGAATAATGTTTGGTGTTTGTTGTAGAAGCTACATCGTTAAAAAGTTAGCATTCCTCTGTAGTAGTTTGTATTGCAGAAATAAAGAGGACACACTACTATGTTTTTACCGCTGTGTATTTACAAAAATTGTAAATCAAAATAGTCTATAACTGAACAAAAAAGAACTGGGATTCTTTCCTTTCATTAATAATATTTATCCCAACATAGAGACAGAAATTAATAATATCACTGATTTCTTGGACCTAATAACCTTA
Source organism: Leptura quadrifasciata (assembly GCA_963675555.1). Classification (NCBI taxonomy): domain Eukaryota; kingdom Metazoa; phylum Arthropoda; class Insecta; order Coleoptera; family Cerambycidae; genus Leptura; species Leptura quadrifasciata. The sequence goes on along the minus strand of OY776674.1, from coordinate 108,430,054 downwards.
AGATGCAAAAATAAAAAAAAATGTATTTGTACAAAATCTACAGTTACAGACTAGTTGCAGATAGAAACTTCTTAATTTGTCCTAAATCAAACAAATTTGTAGTATATAATTTAATGATACATATTTACTTAGAGCCATGCCACTGTTTCTTTCAGAAAAAGACAGAATCAGATACTATAACAGCAATAGCCTTTAACTAATTTCAACAAAAAAGTATATCTGCAATTTTATATTACTTTTTAAACTTCACATTCAAGATCGCGGACTCGAGAAACCGCCAGAGCTCAAGTTTTGTACCAATCCAATAGTAACTGATTACTTTACTCTGCATAAATTCTGCCACTTTGGATCCGTTATCAGTTTGGTCACTTTTTCGACTTTGAAAATAAAAGAGTTTGGTAAATGATTAATAATTACTTCCATGTCCAGTGGAAGTACAGTAACACACAAAAAATTATAATTTTTTTTTGTTGAAATAGGCTTAAAATGTCATGAATTGTCGAAATTTTAAATTTGTGCGAAAAAAAATTCTATCTGTCGGTCTGTCTGTAACTTTTTTTGTGCGCACGTCTACTCTGGAACCGTTTATGAGATTAACTTGAAATTTGGTACACTTATGTATTATAACAAGATCTGGAACTAGATTATATTTTGATCTAGTTCCGTTGAATGGTTCTGGTGTAAATGGGGTAAATAACGTCAATAGGTAAAGCAAGCAGATAAGAGTCCGTAAAATTGCAATTTAGGGCATGTACGAAAAGTCAAAGTCTCAAATTTTTTTTTGGCATCAGCCACCCCTACAATATTATGAAAGGGAGTAAAAAAAAAAATTAAAATGCGATTTAGTGTGTATACAAGAACGAGACGTGTCAAAAAATTCTTTTGGCGTTAGCTACCCCCTTTACCACCCCCATTGCCGCCCCCACCCTATTATTAAAAGGAGTAAAAAATTAAATTGGGATTTAGTGTGTATACGAGAACCAAGGGCCTCTAAAATTTTTTGGCATTCTCCACCCCCTCTACCGCCCCCATTGCCACCCCCAACCTATTATTAAAGGGAGTAAAGAATTAAATTGGGATATAGTGTTTGTACGAGAACCAAGGGCCTTTAAAATTTATTTTGGCATTAACCACCCCCTCTACCACCCCATCCTATTGTTTAAGGGAATACAAAATTAAATTGGGATTTAGTGTGTATACGTGCACCAAGGGCCTCTAAAATTTTTTTGACATTAGCCACCCCCACCCAATTATTAAAGGGAGTACAATATTACATTGAGATTTAGTGTATATAAAACTTGGATACGAAATCTGGATGTGGAATTTTAAATTAAATCTGATACTGCGATCATGAATGTCAAGAGGTGTCGGAATTGTGTTAGGTAAATTGTTATAGTTTATAAGTATGTATAAAGATTAACTAACTATAGTGGGTATGTGGGTATATACAAATTTGTAAACATTGTTTAACAAGATCCTCTTGAATCAATGTCACTACTTGCTTGCACAACTCGTTTCTGTATTATTAAAATTTTTTGAAAACAATTTGCGTTTCTCCAAAATTCCACAGTATATTGCAATATGCTTTGAAAGTATGCAAAATACACAGATAGTGCCATTGAAACTAATATTTTCTTTGTGTCGATGATATTTAAGACTTTTGTTTACATTTTTCTCCTGTAGAAAATAAGCGATTGTCGATTATTTATTGGCTCCAGATATTGTGTTTTTTTTTTTTAGAGTCAGTAATCCTTATTTTTTAGTTGTTCACATTAAATTTTTATCTTTGCCGAATCCCCCTTTTACCTCTGACATTTTTTAATTGGTTTTTATTATCATATTAATTTTTTGTTCGAGTGTAATACTTTCGTCAATTTCTTCCATATTTTCAAGTGCTCACATCGTAAATACACGGAACCCACAGTTTTACGTCTCTTTCAAAAGATGGTAACGTGCGCAGATCCGCTCATCCACCATATCTCATCAACTTGCTGTGGCCCGATTTTGAACCCGGGCCATCAAGACGCGCCACCAAGCCGACCATATTTACGATGAATTTAGGACTTAATATAGTCTAGTATACTTTAACTTGGCGTGTGTATGTATGGGTTAATATTTCCGTATGATTTCATTTTCTCTTGTACACAAGGATCCAGAAATATTGTCCACGTAGACAATGTTTCTGGACTATTGCTTTAACTTTGTGTACAATATGGGAGAAAATTAAATCGTACGGAAATATTAACTCATACATACACACACCAAGTTAAAGTATACTAGACTATAGTATATAGGTAATTAATAGTTCAATTTAATTTAGTTTTTACACAAGTCAGCATATATAACACCTTTCCGAGTATACTTAATAAGGTGCTTTATGTTGCTTACACTCAGTTATTTTTTTTGTGATTTTTTACTAACTATACATTATTGAAAAAAAAGTTGTTTATGTGTGTACCAATGGAAGTTTTTCAAATCTATTTGTATGGAGAACGCAAATTGTTATCACTTTATTTGCACCAAAATAGTCATTCGAACATAGAGGTAACTGGATTGTATAGCCCGTGTTTCGATGAACATTAAGTACTTTTGTTTCATATTATTTTGATTATGAAATGATCCCATTGTCATCTCATTTTTAAATTTTGTATACCATTAAACATATGTATAAACAATTTACTAGAATTTTTTGAAAATTTTTACTTATTTTAAAATTTGAAAAACAAAATTTCTCAAAACCCATATGTTTTGTATTGCATAGCACAGGAAAGGTGATAAAATTTTTTATAAAATGAAACACCTACCTCTAGGGCTTAATAAGGAGAGCTGCTAAGGCAATTTAAAAAATGTTCACTGTCCGATTTTTTTCGACATTTCGTATTTTCAAAATGAATTAATAAATTTTAATAAAAGGCTGTGTATTTCTCAGTCTACATGTGCCAGGTTTGATCAAAATCGGAGTGCATATGTGCATACTTCACATGGAATGATCTGAGGATGGTAATCTAGTGGGTTAATGTGTTTCGCTTGCAAATTAGACTACCTGGTGAAACAAGTTCAAACCATGCTTACTACAATATTAATTATAAGATTAACTCCAAGAGGTTGAAGAACCTCGATCAAAGGCTTGTTAAATTGTACCGATTCAATAAGGCACTATACAATTCGTTTCTCTTTTTACCTACAAAACCCAAAATCCTGGATTTTCAAGGATTTACCCGGATGGTTTGGGAGGTGGTTAAGGAAATAAAACTGACAAAGATATATTTTTAAATTTTATCGGGAGACACATTCCATATACTTCTCATATCTAAACAAATCCTACATAGATATTGGACCTTTGTTATGGATCCCTGTTTCCTCTTCTGGACGAAATATATTAATCCCTTCTATGTTAATATTTGTGCATAAAATCGTTTATATACAGGGTGACCACGAGACCAGGCACCGGGGTTGAGCTGATTTAAATCATTTGATTAACATCATGATTTTATATGCTAGCTTTGTCTCCGTTGTGTGTGTAAGATACGGGTAATTGTGCTGAGGCTGAGGTTGTCAGTTACAGTTTTTAGCTACTAGTAGTACCAATAGGATGCAATTCCTACTGATCAGGTTCCCATCACGCCTTTCTCCTCCTATACGTGTTGAGCGATCAGCATATAATTATATACTTTTTATTAGATTACCTTTATACCTAATTGGCGAAATTCCATCGATTTATAAAAAGTATCTACCGACTATTATTTAATATAATTTATTTTGTATATCTATTATATCATATTGTTTACTTCAATCTATAACAACAGTATTATATATCAAGTATAAAAGAAACAAAACATGTTAAAAATTCTTCAATGTCAGCTAGTCTAGGCATCTTGCTTCAGTTGCTCATTACGTTACGGCGGGATCTCATTGTGGAATGCCCTTTTAAAATATAATTAACATATATTCCGAGTGATAATTAAAAAAAGTGATATAAAAATACACTCATTAGGCTTATCAACGAAATCAGACCATTCGTTCAAACATTAAAGGTTGCTAATTATTGAGATTAAGCACATATTAAAGGATTCTGCGGAGAAAGATACGTGAAAACAAAGATAAAAGTGATTGTGTTATTTATAGCAGATATGAATACATTGTAAACAATTTTTTAGTACTTGAGCACTTAACTTTGATATTATATTTTTATTTTTAAATCCTAATAAGGGGTAAAACAATATTCCGTTCAAGTTAATTTTTTTAAAAAGGTTTATGCATGCGGAATTTAGTTCGACCTTCCCATAAATATGCCACTGCTTAAGCAGTATAAATTGTCTGTTTTTGTGTTATACTTTCCTTGCCTCATTACATATAAGTGAATCTGTAGAGGTAGGTATTTTTATAAATTTGATTTTTTTTTTATAAAAAAATATTTTCAATTTTAAGTTTGTTCAATGGCACCACAACCAGGCAGTGTAATTTCAGAATTTTTATTTATAACTTAAAAACGAATCAACATATTTTGGTAAAATTTTATGATCACATGAACATTTTTCCAATTTAGAGAATAGAATGGAGGTTCAATTGACTTGGACATTGTAATAAACTAATGTACTTACGAATTGAAAAGCAAAGTGAAACTAAAAATATAAAATAAATTTTCAAGCAAAATATAAACTATTTTTAAAAGTCAATGGTGTTTTAAGCCGAAGTAAATATTCTCTAACTACTAACCCTTGTTAATTGTGATTTGTATTTATTCTAATACCAAAACAGCAATTTGCTTGTCAGTTGCAAACCGAACTATATTTATAGGCGGACGGCGCATTGTCATTTGCGTTCACTAACCCAATATTTCGGTATAACTTTATCAGACGTACACCATCTGATTAAGCATATTTTTTTACATAAAAAAGTTTTATGTGCCGACTTTTAGTTGTGGTTGAGAAAAAGTTATAACAAGAAAACGTGAAAAAATGGGAAATATTATATTTAAGATTTAACTTCTAAAGGTGCCATCCCACCAAACGGACACACTTGCGACTGAGTTTTGTTTGTAAAAACAAGAGCAGGAATAAGTTTAGGTTTTGAAAACAAAACCAAAACTTTAATTCCACCAAACGGACTGAAAATAAGTTGTAGTTGTGTTTCTGTTTTTAACTAGTTCCACCACATGGACAGTACAATCATGTCCTCTGTTTACGACGACTTGTTTATTACCGGCTGTGGATTTTTTATAATTCAATCTCTTCAGAAGAAAAAGCGAATGAAACCAAGGTACTGTGTGAGTTCGTTTTTAAAACGACACAGGGTTTATGGAACGGAAGAAATAATGGTCGACTTGATAAATGACAACAGAGCAATCGATGGAGAATTGCGATCTTGTTTTCATAATTTCGTAAGAATGCCCAGTACCGAATTTGATAATTCTACTGGGTTCAAAAATTTTCAAGCAAAATACAAATTATCGAGATGCTATTTCGGTAAAGGATCGTCTGGCAATAATTTTAAGATTTCTAGCTACCGGTGATAGCTTTAAAAGTTTAATGTATTTATTTAAAATATCCACTTCTTCAATATCACGAATTGTCCCAGAAGTATGTGATGCCCTCTGTGAGATTCTACAGGACTATGTTAAGGTAAGTACACAAAAATTGAAAAGTAAAAAAACTTTATGTTTGCATGAACTGAACATAATTTTTTTAATTATAAGGGAACATTTAGTATTGCCTTATTTACCATAGTTGATGCTTACAGCTTTACTTATGCCTATGTCGGTTGTCAAGGCAAGATATCCAATGGAGGAGTTTTTAAAGGCACTGGATAAATCAATGCTTAATTTGCCTAAAAAGTCACAACTATTTGGACGCAAAGAAAATGTTCTGTAAGTTTTAGTGGCAGACGAAGCTTTCCCATTAGCACCTAATATAATGAAACCGTTCATTGGATCAAGACAATGAATTTATAATTATCGCATCGCCTAAGTAGAGCAAGAACAGTAGTCGAAAACGTATAATTAGAATATTAGCACCTGTTTTCCGAGTCCTTCGTAAGCCTATGCTACTGAAACCACAAAAAGAAGAAAAAGTTGTATTGGCATGTGTTTTTCTGCACAATTATTTATGTAGAGATTTAGAATAAAAAAATATATACAGTCCACCAGGTTCATTTGATGTGGAAGATTTAGATAGTGGAACAGTGACCGCAGGACAATGGAGGAAAGATTCGGAATTACTTCAGTCACTATTGCCCCTTAGAAAAAAAGCAAGAAAACCGTCACAGATTGCCAAAGAAGTGAGGAATGAGTATAGTCAATATTTCATATCAGAAAAGGATCAAGTTCCCTGGCAATCAAAATATGCTTAATATTATATTAATAGTGTGTATTATAGTTGTTATAGCTTGAAACTAGTAACTTGATTTTTTTTATAAATAAAAGTTTGATTTTTAAATACGTTTCTCTATTTTCTCAATTTTTCAACTTTCACTTGCTCTCTTTACTTAAAAATGTTTTCTTAACTGCTTCTCAAGTCACCGAGGTAACTTTTTGGAAAATCCAGGATGATTTTGTGTAAAGTAGAGAAAAATGATACCCTATGGTTTATATAGTGGAGTCCGAAACACTTCTTGGGACAATTTTATACTAGAAATTATTTTTCTACTTGGCTACCTTTAAGAGGTTTGTTTCTATCATCTAAAAAACACATAGCGGCATAACCAAACCATTTCGCCTTAAACGTGTGCCCAGCTCCAGATTTTTTAAATTTTCTATAATTTCGTCTTTCTCGTTGGTACTGGCTATTTATGTTTTTTTGACTTGAATTCCACGAAAAAAAATTACCAAAATTTTAGAGCTTATTCTGAACTTTCAAATATAGTACTGAACAATTAATAAGTCATATTGATAAGCAATATTTACAGCAGACAATAAGTATTCTTATATGATATAATTTCATAACTAGGACAACTTATATAAGGAAAGGGTATATTTTAATAAAAATAAATCCTATATTTTTAGAAATCAAAGTTACAATTGCTTATTATTTGAATTTGTCGCTCTCTCTTCTTTTTTATTAGATTCCCAAAAAAAAAACAAGTAATTAAAAAGAAAACTTTTTTAAAACTTCTAACAGTTTAGTCTTGTAATATAGTATCTCTTTCTAATTCTTCAAAGTTTAGGCAATAATACTTCATTTTTTAATACCCAACCATAATCTTTGGGATCTAATTTTTTAACAATACCAATATGACTTTGCGTCCAAATAAGAACTTGGTAATAACACCTATAAAAGGGTAAAATATCGTTAAATGATTTATATATGTGAAAATAATATAGTAATATTTATTTTACCTTCGAACGTGCAAATAAAATGAGTCCTCGGTGGGAGGAATTTCTTTAGTTGACTTTTTCATTTCTTCCGTCATTTTAAGTCTAATTTCATTAAGATTGTGGTACTTTTCTTTGTGGTACAGGTATGCTACAAGTCTTCTAGCTTTGTCTAAATTTACATCAAATGGTTTTCTTCCAAAATCATGCAAATCAATAAAAAAATATGCCAAGTCGATGTTTTTTCTATTTTATAAAAAGAACTTGTTGCATTACAGCCTGTCAACACATCAAAGGTTTCTTTTTAACATTTATTTAACGTCGGTCTATTTCTGCTACTGAGGCATATCACCGACTCCTATAGACGAGCTACCCCCAACCAGGAATTTTTGCCGAACCTCTTCCCTTAAGAAAAGTAAGGATCTTTTACTTGCCTAACGTTTAATAGACAAGTGATTGACGGCTTTACATCCCCTCCAATGGATGGTATACCACCTACACAACCCTCGCCTAAGGTTGCATACTTGCATAGCTTCCGCGCATACACTGATATACAAGCCGCTGGAAAATATGTGAGAGTTCATTAGATTTTAACTTTTCTTTGTTCCAATAGTAATACAGTAGTAAAACTAAAACATCGGTAGTGTCTGATTTTACCTCCATTTTTTTATCTGGATTTTTACTGACAGTGTGAAAAAGTAGCCGACCGAGTGCCTGACTCTCCATGATTACATCGTAAAGAATCATCTTCGGTTGCAACAGAATTTAATACCTAAAAATTACTAAAGTAATTATAACAAATTAATTTTTTATAGATAAATGTTTTACCTTTATACCAGAATTTCCATTCTGAAGACCCCGAGCAATTACCAGTTCTTTACTGACAGGCAGTTTTTGTCTTAATTTAAGTATATGCTGAATTATAAATCTAATGAAAGAAATTTTATTTGTCGTAGATTTTAGAAAATTTCTACAGTTCGGTACATTTCGGGAACTAATTATAGAAAATGGTCCTATTTTGTGTTCTCTTCTTTGCCTTTCTAAATCTTCGATGAAGTCTTCCGTTTCAGATATCTGTCAAATATGAGTGGTATTTTGTTACAATATCGAAACTAAACTCATTTTTAATGTTAAATCTATTTTGTGTTCTCTTCTTTGCCTTTCTAAATCTTTGATGGAGTTTTCTATGTCATATCTGTCAAATATAAGTGATATTTTGTTACAACATCCAAATTAAACTCTTTTTTTTGTTTAATGTTCCACTTTTGCCGCAAATTAAGCAATCTGCTTTTATGTAAATTTCATTTCAATAACTCTACTGCCACAACTACAATACGGATTATTTGGAGTATTCTGTCTAGATTTAATTATATTATCAATATTACCTTTATTGCAAAATGATTTTCTACAGTTAGTGTGGAATTTAAAATTAGTCGGCTTTTTGTGATATTTCATTTTTTAGCTAATATTTTTAGAGAAACTTTATGCTTTCTTAACTCTGCTGTCGAAAGAATCGAAGCAAATCCTTGCTGTGTAGTCTTTTTAACAACTTCTGTAAAATCGTCCTGCGTTAGACAGCAGAAAAGGCAAGTATTCATTGTAAGTTCGTAAATCTATAAAATAGTATTTAGTTAATATAAATTTGACATACGGATAATAGTGTTTATGACATACCCGATACACGCTTATAAAATAATTGGCAATACTAAAAAAATACAAAATATTATATTTTACTTCCCACCATACACACATACGTATTAATTCATGCAAATGAAATTAAACTACCAGGCTAGAGTAGTGTAGCGCGGCTCATGCGGGAATGTGAGGAGAAGCCTCGTGACTGAGCTTCCGTTACAAGCTTCGTCTTCTTTAAAATGCTCTCCTATCGTTATTAATAAAGATAGGTTTATTATTAATTGAGACAAAATTAAGCCAATAGAATTCTGCAGTTTTTGGTGAAAAATTTTTTTTTATAACTTGTTATATATCAAATTAAAGATAAATATTTAGACATAAATCTATTAAAAAACTAAATGTTAGTTTCTATTACTTTTGAAGTTATCAATAATTAAATTTAAAAACCGTTGCCCAAGGAATCACTACTTCCACGTCCAGATTTTGTATCCAAGTCTTATACACACTAAATCCCAATGTAATATTTTATTCCCTTTAATAATAGAGTGGGGGGTGGTAGAGGGAGTGGCTAATGTAAAAAAAAAATTTTGAAGTTTTTGTTTCTCGTTCTCGTATACACATTAAATTCCAATTTAATTTTTTATTTTCTTAAACAATAGGGTGGGGGTGGTAGAGGGGGTAACTAATGTCAAAATAAATTTTAGAGGCCCTTGGTTCTCGTACACACTAAATCCCAATTTAATTTTTTACTCCCTTTAATAATAGGGTGGGGGTGGTATAGGAGGTGGCTAATGCCAAAACAATTTTAGAGTCCCTTGGTTCTCGTATACACACTAAATCCCAATTTAATTTTTTACTCCCTTTAATAATAGGGTGGGGGTGGCAGAGGGGGTAGCTAATGCCAAAAAAATGTTTTGAGATGTTTCGTTCTTGTATACACACTAAATCACATTTTAATTTTTTTACTCCCTTTCATAATCCACAGGACGTGGAAGTAAAATTAATAATTCTCATTTTTTTTTCATTCTTTTCGTCTATAACATCAGTCTCAACCAACAGAAAAAGTCGGTAATTTTAATTTTTTATGTAAGAAATCATGTTCAATCAGGCGTAGTAGGTCTCATAAAGTTATTACGAATTATTGGGTTCGTTTTTAAAATGACGTCTTTTGATGGTCCGGCTGCCCGTCTATTAATTGAAAGTACTGATGTGAGATGCGAAAATACGAATTTTTTTATTTCACAAGGGAAAAAAACTTTAATCTTATATTTTTTTATTGTTAGTTGCGATACAGAACAAGTTGTTTAACATATTTTTAAAAAGCAAAAACAAAACCAAAAAATAATACTCAATTTCTTTTTAGGTGTAGGATATGGAGGTTACAACTCCTATGGTTCATCATATGGAGCAAGTTGCATGCCTTACCGAAATTCCATGTATAATTCATATGGCTCACCTTATGGGGGATATAATAGCTATGGAATGAACCATCCAAACTTCTCAGCCGATGACCACGAACGAAGATTTATTCAGTATGCCGAGGAGAGCTCTAGAAATACGTTTGCCAACGTAGAAAGTATCGTTAGGGCTTTCAACAGTCTAGCTATGATGCTTGATAATACATTTTTTGCAATGACTAGCTCTTTCAGGGCAGTTCTAAGTGTAGCCGAAAACTTTGGCAGGCTAAGGACGATGTTTGGACATATATGGTATTCGATTAATATCTTCAGGTTCTTTAATTGGTTATATAGGAGATTGATGCGACTGATGGGCTATAAGGTTCCTCTGAGCATGAATTCTGCTGCCTGGAAAGAAGCATCACATGGAGTTGCACCCCCTTCTGGCGGAAGCTTGCCCGGTTCTAGCTGGCCTACAATTGCCTTTTTAGGAATGCTTGTCTCTGCCCCTTATATTATAAGCAAATTCTTGCCCAAATATGAAGGTGAGTGTCAATTGTCTATCGCATTCAGAGTCCTTTAGTCTGATTCTTATTGAGAGAAAAAATAATCTGTGTGATAAATAATAATATTCATAATCTTTATCAGGGATCCTTGGGTGTAGAACGAGTCAAGAAACGAAAACAGAGACTTATCAACAAAGATATAATGTCAGTGTTAATATGTTTAAACCATGCTAACAAACCTATAAATAACCTTTTAATACAAGTATCACAACATACAAAATCACACGTTATTAAGAAAATTAATTAGATACCCCTATATTTTTATACATAATTAAATAAAATCAGCAAAAATTAGATAAATAAATGTGTGACTAAAAACTGTTGTACTGATGGGTGACCACAAGACCAGGCTCAGACTTACAGCTTCTGTATTTATAAACAATTGAAATTTGGATCATATATATAGAGGACTTATTTCCCAATTTAGTGACATTAAAAGTCAAAATGACCGACTTTCGGTTTCAACTGATGTAACATCTAGTTTGATTTGGAATGGAACACCCCTATATATTTTATTATTTTTTGCATCTACGAACCAAATTCTATCTGCACTATGAAATTTTTATTTGTCTCAAAAATAATTGTAAATTTTTTTATTTTATTCTTCAACCCGGAAGGCTGTGACTGGGGTACAAATTGTTCTGTTTCCACCCTGTCTATTATACAAACAATAATTCTTAATAGTAAATTAATATTAAGTGTTATGTAGGCCAATAATTTTTAAAATATTGGTTTTTTATAATGGAATCCAATAAGATGTGGCGCCCTTTCTCAGAATTCAAGAATAGTAACTGATTACCTTTAACAGAGATTCGGAGAAAAGGTCATTTCGACCAGTGCTCATATTTGACACCCCTAGTTTTTTTTTTGTTTGGAGCCATTTAAAAAATATTGTCTGTCCAACCGCCTTTACAACCCGTGAAAACCTGGAGCTATGAATAGGAAGCACAGTTAATGGCATAATGGCCCAGCAGTTATTATTATTATAGAAACTTTATTTAGCAAAAAAATACGAATGCAAACAATGTCAGTAACATAAGTAAACATTATTTATCCTAGAAGGCAATATTAATAAAACATTGAACCAACTTAAATCTTCTTTGGAAAACTGTCATTTATTAAATGTTTATTTTTCGTTAGGTTACTGCTATCTAACCTATAACATTATATTATGGGGCCAGAGTGTCGACGTTCATAAGGTATTTATATTGCAAAATAGAATGCTCTGAATTATTTTTAAAATCGTGCCAAGGGATAGCTGCAAGCATTATTTTATTAACAACAAATTACTGACAGTACCATCTATTTATATTTTTTCTCTATTGAAATTTGTCAATTTGAACCTAAATAATTTTCAACTAAATGGAGACTTACTCTCACAAGATGTCGAAACATACTAAGGCATTTAAATTGTAAATAATATCTTATTAGGGTAAGATCCCAAAACCCCCAGACATACATCATTTTAGCAAAGATTTTCACCGTAAATGTGTAATATGTAGGTAAAAACAAATGCATACTTGCTTTTACGTTAAAGTAGCATAACTGATTTTTATATATGTTTTACACAATATTACAATATTTTATTGAATAGTTATTAAAAAATTCCATCAAGACAAATAAACAATTAAAATGGTCACCCAAATTATATATATATAAAATTCAGGCTTGCTATTTATTATAACTTAGGTACCCCAATTTTTATCCAGCTTTAAAGCGTCTGGCGGAAGTTAGGACCCACAGAAAGCGTCTGGCAATAATAAATATTCATTCTTAATAAAATTGTATAAAACATGTATAAAAACCAACTATACTACTTTAACGTAAAAGTAAGTACGCATGCGTTTTTACCTACATATTACACATTTATTGTGATTCTCCAGCTTTAAAGTGCATGGCGGAAGTTAGGGCTCGCGGAAAGCATCTGAACATAAATATTTGTTCTTAAATAATATTGTGTAAAACATATACAAAAACCAGCAATACTACTTTAACGTAAACGGAAGTACGCATACGTTTTTACTTACATATTACACATTTATTGTGAAAATCTTAGCTTTGCTGAAATGACGTAGGTGTGGGGGCTCTGGGATTTTACTCTATAAAGAAATGTTCGTATTAAGTATTTCAGTTGCTAATTGAGCCGAAATACATCTCGTACAAAATGTATATTAAAGAAAATGCAAAAGACATGATTCGAACCCTCAACCTCGCACGTAAGAATCAGGTAACTCAACCACTATACCACGGACAGTTGTTAGTGAAACTACATACTTTTTGCTATATGAACGCAATAGTAAGATTTTTATTTACCTTTAGTACTTATTATCTGTAAAAAGGCTCCGCGCTTTCAAGCTAGCAAGTACGCATTATGCAATACGTTTTTACCTACATATTACACATTTACTGTGAAAATCTTAGCTTTACTAAGATGATGTAGGTCTGGGGGCTATGGGATCTTGGACTATATGTTTTGATAAATTGTACATTTTCAGTACCTATCTTGACGATCACATCAATTATTGTAAAATTGCCCAGTGATTAAATAAATAATTATTATTATGATACATTTTAGTATATTATCATTATTATTTTGTAGTTTCACATATTTTTCCACTTAAAATAATATAAATGTAAGTCCAAGTCCTCTGAAATACAGTCATGACACATTTAAATGGAAAGCTAAAAATTAAAATAAATATCGTGAGTTGAAATGTCACTTCGGTGAAACCGAAAGTGGAAAAAATCATTTATATATATCTCTCTCTCTATATTACGTATATAAGATGTTCCAAATTTCAATCGTTTCTGATTCTGATACATGTTGTATATATTCCAAATTTCAAAATAATTGGTACATAAACACAGAAGCCAAGTCTCGTATATGACTCATCTAGACCATGCCCTTTACAGGACTTGAAAACTCTTAGCCCTTTAGTACACGTAAATTAGATTAAAAAACAGAAAACAAAAGTAAACATTTTTAAAGAAATAATATTTTAGATGTGTACTCTCGATAGGGTTAGGAATAGATATCCGAAAAGTTCCCGCCCCATTCAGGAATGGAAAGTCCCTTTTTTGCAAAAAACCACCCCTGGCAGGGACTCGACACTGGTTTTCACTTTTATCTTATAAACCGTTCGTTGGAAGAGAAAAAAGTATGGGAAATAAAAAATTTATCATTAAATTCCATATAAAAAATATCCTATTGACCTTATAGCTTATCCCCACCTATTTCTTTTAGTATTGCTAGGTCGTTATGGAGATTTATTATCTGATTTTGGAGGTTAGCAATGTGTTTTGTCACGTTTGCTTCAATATCAAAGAGTTTACTAAATTCTTCTACTTTATTTGCCCTACAATCTGGACACCAGTAAAGTATGACCCGAGTTTTCAAGAATACCGCTCTTAATTCTGTAGATGTTAATTGTGTATAACTCTGACACAATTTAGAGTTACATTTGTCACAATTTACTAGATCAGAATCTGGCATTTCACACATCGAGCATTTATTCATTTTGTTGAAATTTATTAACGCCGGTCCTGTACAGTTTTAATTTTATGTATAGGTAAATCAGCTTTTATGTTGGTTTTTTAGTGAAGTTATTTATAATTGCTAGTTTATTTAATATATAGTAATATTTAAAATTATTTGTTTAAAACAAATAATTTCCATCAGCTGTTATGCCTTATCGGTGCAGTTAATATATTGCTTGTGATACAAGTTTTAAAATATTTGCTGTTGTAAAACCACAATAAACACTCTTAAAACTTCTACTGCTAACACACATTACTACATAAAAAAAATGCTGCCTTAGTAGTCTGGTATTTCGCAGTAACAATGTCCAAACTGAGGGGTAGTTTGGAGCGTACAGGTAAAAATCGATCTTACGCGAAGTTTCACCGCAAATATTTCAAAACCGGTTACTTTAACGAGAAAAATACCTAAAAATTAATTTATAGAGCGGAATTTTCTCTATAAGATGTCTAGCGGGTTTTGACGTAAATGATTTTTATTTACTTTCTCCTTTTTGCCACAAAGATGTGTTTTTTAATTTGAGCTTCCCTTCAGATGGACGCTTCGTTACAACATTTTGAGGCCTTACATGTCAAATTTGGTTGAAAAATAAGCCAGATGGTGCGTGCGTTTCTTTAAACAGTGGTTCCCCTATTCCACTAAAATTATGTCCAATTTTACTCATTAGAGGCGAACTGTTCTTCAAATTTGGGATTTAAACATCCTTGCACATGACAATTAGATCACATTGTTGAATAGCGCATCCAATCTTAACACAGCTGCATCGTTTTCCACAACCCTTTTTGCAGCCGCTGGATGCTAACTGAAGAGTGAATATAAATTGCTTTAAAATATTATGGCTATGTATATCAAATTCAATCTTGGTGAGGAGAAAACTTGGAACCAACAGAATGGGGTTGGAAGAAAGTGGGCAATACTTAGCACACATGTATACCACTGAGTTACCAACACCAATTTCCGCCCTTCAGTCTGTATCTTGCAGCTGCAAAAAGTGCTCTAATTGCCATGGGCAAGGATGTTTAAATTCCAAATTTGAAGAAGAGTTCGTCGATGAAAAACCCTCTAATGAGTAAAATTGGACAGAATTTTAGTGGAAAAGACCTACAGGAGAAACCCCTTTTTAAAGAAACACACCGAGAGCTCTACCTGAAGGGTGGTGTTTCCAGTCGGAAAGGTAGATTTCGTCCTATATCGTTTTGCACTGCTTTAAGTCTCTATTATTTTAGTAAATAAGTGATTAAGTAAGAATTAAGAATATCTTTATTAGAACTGCCCAACTTCAATTTATTGTCATCGATTTATGAACTATTAGCACGTAGATAGTCTTCAAAATATAAATAAGTCGCGATTTTTTAAAAAAAATTCTGTGTTTTTTAGCAAAAAATGGTTTAGACAAAAGATGTAGGTCCAGATGAGTACTATCCAACGATGTATCACGTGTACATATTTAATTCGAAATAAAATTTTGAGAATGTTTTTAAAATTTTGAACCGCCGCCATTTTGAAACGAAGAAGGCGCTTTGACCCATCTTTGAACTTAACCAAGATATAGATTCAAGGTATATGCCTACCAAATTTCGTTTTGATCCGTTGAGAAATGCGCCCTCTAGAGTGTTTATAAATTTCGATATATAGCACATATTATATGTAAACTTTTGAATGGGGGGCATTTTTGAGGTCTGGGGACCATAATCGAAGAAACTATAGTGAAATTTTCCCGAAGCCGTGACGTGCTGCACTCTGCAATAGGTAGATGAGAAATCTATCTAAAACACATCTTTGTGGAAAAAAGGGGAAAGTAAATAATGTTATGTGCTGCCCTCTAACAGAGAGGAGAGTTGTAATTACTCCCTGGCCAGAAGGGCGGCGCCATCTGTGGGCCAACTGGCGAACCACCATTTAGTAGTGCCTAAGAAAATTATAGAAAATTCCAGTATATTTCTGGAAAGTTCTACAATGATATTCTGGACATTCCAAGTGGGTATATAAAGAGGTGAAGCCAGCAGATGGAAGAACAGTACAGTACAGCTTAGAGTTTAGTGAAGTATAAGGAACAGTTCAGTTTAGTATCCAGTACAGTTCTGGTTACAGAGATAGTTTGTAGAAGAACAGTACAGTACAGTTTAGTGAAGGATAAACAGTTCAGTTTAGTATCCAGTACAGTTCTGGGTAATCTGTGGTTCTGGTTATAGAGACAGTTTGTAGAAGAAGAGTTCAGTTGAGTGAAGTAGGCAATACAGAGTTTTTAGGTTAGATAAAGTTGTCAAGTTTAGGAAGAAAAGTACATAGTGTTTTAAAAGTAGTGAATTCATATTAGATTAAGTTATTATTAGTTGTGTGATTTTTAAGTATTTACTAGTGTAATTTTAGTGATTAAATAAATCAGTGGTTTGTGAAAATTCTTGTTGCAAGTTATTCGAATCCACGGAGTGTTTACTGAAAATTGTGTAAGCACGTAACAATTGGTGTCGGAAGCGGAATTGCAACAGAATTTCTGAAGAATTCGACGAAGTTCCATAGTGTTCTATTTGGAAACCACTGGAGATAGCGAAGTGAGTCGAACTGGAAAGTGATATAGACATTAGACGAGACTTATTTGTGCTACTGTGAAGAAATTTCTGCAACATTCTGTTTAGAAATTAGTGTAGTTTTATTTAAGTGCTTTCAACTGAGAAGTGATATAGACTTTAAATAAGACTTGTTCGTGCTGTTTCGAGTTAATTGTTTGGATGGAAACAAGAAGCATGGCTGCCGAAAAGCAAATGCAAGACATGTTCGAGCAATTTAGAAAAATGATGCTAGACCAAAAAGAAGAACAAGAGAGACGCGAAGAAGAAAAAGAAAGGAAACGTCAGGCAGAAAAAGAAGAACAAGAGAAACGACGCCAAGAAGAAAAAGAAGAACAAGAGAAACGACGTCAAGAAGATAAAGAAGAACAACAAAAACGACGTCAAGAAGATAAAGTAGAACAAGAAAAACGACGTCTAGAAGAGAAAGAAGAATTAAGGAAAATCATACAGGGGCAACAAGATGTTATCCTTTCAGCCACTGAAGACCTCAAAAGCGAAATTAAAGAGGATATAGGCAACATAAAGACTGAAGTAAGTGAAATCAAAGGAAAAGTTACTGGCGTCGAAGAAAAAGTTACTGGTGTCGAAGAAAAAGTTACTGGCGTCGAAGAAAAAGTTACTGGCGTCGAAGGGAAAGTTACCGATATAGAAGGAAAATTTCGTGCAGTTGAAGGAGAGGTAGAGCGACTTAAACGACTGTTAAGAGAACAAGGAGGCCAGCTGGTATTATCATCGTCAGGTCCTCGATTACAACCGCCTTCCTTTGATGGTCAAACTTCTTGGTCAACCTATAAAAGACAATTTGAGGCACCGGCATACGCAAACAATTGGAGTAATGAAGACAAAGCTATGGCATTGGTGCTAGCATTAAGGGGCCAAGCCTCAGAGTTGCTTCAGAGTATTCCAGTGACGCAGCAACGGGATTTTAAAGTTTTGGAAGCTGCACTAGATCTAAGATATGGCGACCAACACCTCGCCCAAGTATACAGGACTCAGCTCAAATCACGCACACAAAAGACTGGGGAAAGTTTACAAGATTTTGAAGCAGCTGTTGAGCGACTGACATACCTGGCTTACCTGGATGCACCCAAAGAATTCCAAGAACAATTAATAGTTGGTACTTTCATCGATGGCATAAGAGATGAGGAGATCAGGCGAGTCCTTAGATTAACTCGAGCTAAGACTGGTAGCGAAGCCTTGATCCATGCCCTCGAAGTTGAGGCCGCTTATGAAGAGACTCTACATCCAAGAGTACGAGCCATGAAAGTAGAAGAAGAGAACCATTTAGAAAAGTCAAATATGGAATCTTTGATGGCTGACCTGCACAAAATGATAAGCCAGTTGATGAACAAACCAGATGCTCCAAGGAAGCAGGAAAGAGAACAGAGCAAAGGACAGCCAAGGAAGGTGATTTGGTGTTATCAGTGCAGCAAACCAGGACATATGATGCGGCAGTGTCGAGAACGGAATCCTGGGGAAGTAAACACTGCAAAGAAAGAGGAAGGTCGCTCTGATAAGATGAGATTGATTGTTATGTTAACAGACATACAGAAAATGGTCGCACAATTACTAAACGAATTAAGTTCGCGACCGGAGCTGAAACAGGAACCGCAACCGCCGAAACAGGAGCCGAAGCAGCAGCGAAGTGCTGGAGGTCCGATAAAAGTAATCCGCTGTTATAATTGCGGCAAATTGGGGCATGTCAAGAGGTACTGTCGCCAGAAGAGCCCTAAGGAAGTGAATGCCGAGAATGTAAAAACGCAGCAGGATATAGCAGAAGTGAAGGCAGTTAAGATAGAGGTTCCGAAGGACTGGTCAAAGAAAGTTCTAAGAGAGGAACAACTGAACGACGATGAAATTGGACCAATGTTGAAGGCGAAAGAAAAAGGAATCCGCCCGGAATGGAAGGACGTTTCCAGTACAAGTGTTGGACTGAAGGCTTTATGGGCGCAATGGGATTCACTTAGGGTTATAGATGGCCTATTACGGAGAGCATGGGAGAGCCCGGATGGGAAAGAAGTTACCATGCGGTTGCTGATACCCAGGTGCCGAGTACCAAAAGTACTTCGGGAAGTGCACGAGGGAATATCCAGAGAGCACTTTAGCAGAAATAAGACTTTGGCTAGAGTACGGGAGCGATTTTACTGGGTAAATAGCTGTCAGGATGTGGAGGCTTGGTGTCGCAGTTGCAAGGTTTGTGCGAATGTGGCTGCCAAGAGGTCACCTACAGGGAGTGGTGATCGAATGAAGGCTAGATATGACCGCAATGCCAGTTCAGCAGGATTCAAGGTGGGGGACTCGGTTTGGCTGTATAACCCACAGCGGAGTGAAGAAGGATTCTCGAAGCCTCGCTCACCTTGGGAAGGACCGTATTCTGTCATCACTCGGATCAACGACGTTGTTTATAGGATTCAACGTAGAAAGAAGTCCAAGATGAAGATCGTGCACCTGGACAGGTTGGCAAAGTATACTGGGGTATCTGAAATGCCTGACCGGGACGTTCAGGCTTAAGGAGGGGGCAGTGTTATGTGCTGCCCTCTAACAGAGAGGAGAGTTGTAATTACTCCCTGGCCAGAAGGGCGGCGCCATCTGTGGGCCAACTGGCGAACCACCATTTAGTAGTGCCTAAGAAAATTATAGAAAATTCCAGTATATTTCTGGAAAGTTCTACAATAATATTCTGGACATTCCAAGTGGGTATATAAAGAGGTGAAGCCAGCAGATGGAAGAACAGTACAGTACAGCTTAGAGTTTAGTGAAGTATAAGGAACAGTTCAGTTTAGTATCCAGTACAGTTCTGGTTACAGAGACAGTTTGTAGAAGAACAGTACAGTACAGTTTAGTGAAGGATAAACAGTTCAGTTTAGTATCCAGTACAGTTCTGGGTAATCTGTGGTTCTGGTTATAGAGACAGTTTGTAGAAGAAGAGTTCAGTTGAATGAAGTAGGCAATACAGAGTTTTTAGGTTAGATAAAGTTGTCAAGTTTAGGAAGAAAAGTACATAGTGTTTTAAAAGTAGTGAATTCATATTAGATTAAGTTATTATTAGTTGTGTGATTTTTAAGTATTTACTAGTGTAATTTTAGTGATTAAATAAATCAGTGGTTTGTGAAAATTCTTGTTGCAAGTTATTCGAATCCACGGAGTGTTTACTGAAAATTGTGTAAGCACGTAACAATAAAAATCACTTACGTCAAAACCCGCTAGACAAGCGTTTTCTAGAGAAAATTTCACTTTATAAATTCATTTTTGGACATTTTTCTCGTTAAAATAACCGATTTTGGGATATTCGCTGTGAAACTTCGTATAAGATGTGCGTTCCAAACGGTTTACAAGATAAAATTAAAAAACCAGCGCCAAGTCCTCGTTAAGGGTGGTTTATTGCAAAAAAAGGATCTTTCTGTTCCTAAATGGGGTGGGAACTTTTCGGATATCTATTTTAAACCTTATCGAGACTACACATCTCAAATATTATTTCTTTATAAATTATTTCTTCTAAAATGTCTAATTTGCGCGGACTATTACTGGAGTACCTATTTATTAGTTAATATAGGACAATTGAACTTTTTTCTTTTTTTCTTCTCTCACTATATTTTTCTACCTGTAACAATTATCTTCATCTCTCATAAAAATTTACATTAGGGTTTATATTACTGATAAAGGGAATTAATAGCACATTTATTATAGTATACTTTAATATTTGTAGATAAAGGAGATCCTGCCAATTGGAAATCACCAGGCATTCGAGCAAAAGCTGCGTTTCCCTTCTTAGCAACTGCACCTAATGAATTAACAATCCAGACCAACGACATCATCACATTAGCACCTACCTACGTTCAAGAGGAAATGAATTTAATGAAATCTGGATGGGCATTCGCTGAGTGTAATGGAAAAACTGGTGTAGTGCCAGTGAATTATTTGATAATAAGCTCCAATAGGCCGATGAATATTTCTGCAGACGAACCGTTACCAGTACCTCCTAGAACTAGTAATAATAATACAAAAACACATACAAAACATGTTAGTTTTGGAGAAAATCAAATTTTTGATTACCAGACACCCAGTCAGTCTAGTCATGTAAAAAAGGAAAAAAAAATAGAGTCCAAAACTAATTCAGAAAATGAGCCGGATGGAAGTAAAGTTTCAAAAGAAAGTCAGGAAACGTAAAACAGCCATTCGAATCTAATATTGGATTAATTTTATAATGACTTGGGGCTTTTCAAAACTACATAGTCCATTGTGGTTTATGTACATTATAAATCAATTTATTTTTCAATTGTATGCTAGATTGTTGTCTATTTAAATTTCTTAAAACGTTATACAGTGAGTTTATGAATGAATGCAACAAGAGAAAACAAAGAAGATTGTTTTCAATTTCTTGAACTATCGAACTTCGACTTCGAAACTGTCTTTATTTTTCAAATAGGAGCAAAATGTTATTAGAAAACGTTATTTATGTAATAATTCTCAATATTAACTTTCCTAGATTTTTTTTAATATAATTTTTTTCTGATAAATACCAAATTTTTTTTGCTAAACTTAATTTTTTATTTCATAATTAAACAGAAACTAGAAAATAACAAATCCTATCATTTTTGGCCAGACTATAATACAATGCTAAATAATATTTAATGATAAAATTCTCGTTTATTGTGACTAAGATAATCTAAATTACGATATCAACTATGTTTAGCAAAAAAATTTCACGTTGAGGAAAAAATTCCATTTTAACAAAAGTCAATAGAATCTAGTATTGAAGTTTATTTGATGACTTTTTCTCTAAAGTAAAAAATCTCCTGAGCTACATTTTTCGTATTTTTGAGCATATGTCTCATATTTTTGGACTTTTGATCATGTTGCATTTAAAGGTAAGCAAAATTTCTTATCAAAAATTATTTATTTTTGAAAAATTGAAAATCTTTTGCGTCCGTCAGTGGACACACTGTATATAGAATAAAATTACCTGTTTTTTCTTATGCAGGGTGCGACAAATATAACTAAACAACAATTCAATAAAATAACTAGAAATCATTGAAAATCAATTATGTAAATTTGATCCGCCAGATATTTTCGGTAAATTAACTACCAAAATTGACTGGTTATTGGCCCGGGTAATTTTCAACTTTTAAGTATTGGATGTTATTTGAACGGTTGTAGAAAGTGGAACGTTTTGATTCTAAATACATAAATAATAATGTCATACTTTGATTTAATATGCGGTTTTGCTAACTCCAACACATTTTTTCTGAGTTGATATATCACCATTCGTGTGTTTAGTAGGAAGAATTTTATATTTTATTTAATAATAATATACTTCATTTTAAACTACGAACTGACGATAAATTATACACTAAGTGCCCACTCGACCAACTCCTCTCCACACTTTTTCTTATATCTTAAAATAAGATTTTTTGTATTTATGTTACAGAATATTTGGCATAAGATATATTTGTTGACCTAACCAGACCCAAAATCACTTGTAATCCCATCTGAAAGATTACCTTTACAATGACTTTTTCCAAAATTGAATCAGAAATGACCTTGAGTAATGGCATAGGGCATAGCACATGACGTAACATTTTTGAAAGTTGTTACTTGGAGTGAAAACAAATGTAGTCTTAATTTTTTTTTCTTTGAATTTGATTTTCGTTTGATTCCAATAGTTTATTATTTTCTTTGTGACATACCAAAAAAGGAAAGTGGAACTCAACCCTTAGAAAAAAATCAAATGCCCTAATAAGGTTGTAAAGTTTCTAAGGCTCATTTACTACCAATTTATAAGGAAAAAAAATTAAATCCATTCAGCATCAGTAGATAAGCTAGAAGAGTTCTGGAAAATCCCATGTGTTTTCTTATGGAGGTTCATTTTGCAAAATTTTTGTTCGATATCATGGAGATTCGGGCTTTTGACAAATCACACAAGAATCTGACTAACGCAAGGGAATATATGTTAGATTAATATATTTAATGTACAATGCTTATAATTAAATTAATGGAATTCGCGATATCAGGAGTGGTTATCATTAATTTTATACCAATTTATAAAGAAAAGAAAGCCCAGCGGGCATATGGATTTTGAACGCAAGAGCCTTAAAATATAAATGGAATGCTATATCTTGGGTTTTTTTCATTTTAAATTGAAATTAAATTAATAATAACCGCCCCTAGTCTCTCGAATCCCATTAATTCAAATTATAAGCAATTGTACATTAAATATATTAATCTAATATATATTCCCTAGTGTCAGTCAGATACTTGTGTGATTTCTCAAATGTCCGAATATCCGCCGATACCGTTCCCATTGTCTCAAATCAAATTTCGGCAAAATGAACGTTCATTAGAGAATACATGGGATTTTGGTCCCGAACTCTCCTAGCATGTCTAATATAGTATCTCATCTTTCCTGAATAGTGCATGTCTTGATTGAACCATCCTTATATATTATATACTTTTCATGAACACCGAGTTATTACATACAATCAATTTTTCAAGGTAATATTTAGTTTAATTTTGGAAAAACCATCGTAACGATAATTCAAACATCTGTTACGCAAGATTAAAAAATATACAGGGTATTATTTAAAAAACATATTACTATGATTAAACTGAAATTGTATTTTTCTGGTTAGGTCAAAAAAAATTTATTTTTATGCCAAATGTCCTGTGCCTTAATTTCAAATGTTTAACTTGAAAAATAAAGAAAACGGTAAGGGTAATCTGAGGTCAACCAAACGTTAAACTGCATTTCCATTGGCTGGAAATTGAAATTTAGGTAATTGACTCATCATTGCTTTCTACTGAAGCTGTGGTAAAACTTTTGGCATATTACTTGAATAACATACCTGTCAAATAATTGTTGGTGATACGACAAATAGTAGTAATGACATGACCACTTTCAATGAAAATCATGCTAAAAATACCTTCACTAAATACCTAAAGGTTAAAATTTTTATGACTTTATTCTTCATTTTACTGCTCAATCAACTGTGAAAGCGTGTCTTATAGAAATGTCTATAGACCAAAATAGTGACTAACTGAAATCGGTTAGTTATTGTTATCCTGTATACAAAAAAAAATTTAAAATTTGTTCCTTTGTTTAATACCTATTATAATATTTTTATGCTTATATATAGATATTAAACACAGACAGTTTAAAAACTTTGCAGCTATGAATTTAACCAAAGGTAAAAAAAAAGCATTACAATAGTTTTGAAATAGATAACAAATTAAATGGCATTAATCCAAAAGATATGTAAGTAAATAGACAGAGTTTTTTTCCAGTGGAATATTACAAACAGTGTACCAGTTTTTTTAAGGCAAAATCTTACCTTTTCATTGTCACTTTGTAAAAAAAAAATTTATTCAATTGCAGCACTTTTTTGACAAAGCGATAATGAAAAGGCAAGATTTCACATTTCACACAATTGTTGAGTTTTGACACGAATAATAGATAGCAAATCAAATTTCATTGGTTACTCTGTGTTTTTTTGAATCATTGATGAATTTGACTGATCAATGAATCTGCCAAAAGATCAAACTGTTGGATAACTTTCTGTTTTTTTCTCTGTAGGAGATCTGCACATGATATAACATTTCCCAAGGTCGTTGTTTGGAGGGAAAACAAATAAGATAACCTTAAAATGTCAAATATCACAGACCACTACTAAACATTTTGACATTAGGGCCCTTGATTTGTTTTAGCTGCAATCAATCAACCCTAAAGTGGGATTATGTGTTATTTATTTTCTCTCCTAGCAATGATAACAACGCATATGGAACAAATCTATAGATTTACGGCTATAAAAGTAAATCACAATGGGTGGCCCTTATAAAAATGATCCAATTTTAGTAAAATTTACAATAAGAACTTTTAGGTGATGTTTACATTATCTCAGAATTACCACAAATACTCGCCGTACATAAGTATTCTTGTGGGCATAAAACTAAAATAATGAAGGGACTGCTTTATTGTATTCTATATGTATCTAATTGTTATAGCAATAGCGTTACGGTGACAGAACTGAAATAATGATTAAAGTTTTATGTGTTGTAATATAATCTTTTAGTTGTAAGATAATTGTGATTTTTTATATATTGTTTTATATGGGAACTGAACTATTATTAAATCTTGTTAAGTCACTTATCTGTTTTTCTTAGTGAATCGTTTATTTGCGTATTTTGTGGGTGCTTGATTGTGAGTTGGGTGCTGAGATATCTATTCTGTGATTATTAGAGAGCGAATCTCAAGTAGTCATGATTTCAGTATCAGATAAGTACTATTCGAGTAAAAATTTTCACATATACAATGACACATTGTCTTTACATTGAAATTTGTTTGCCTTCCTCAAAGCTTCGTACGATGTCACTGATGATTTTTGGAAGCCATATTAACCGTCATTTAGTAGTGTATTATTTTCAGAGGAGTTGAGCGGGAATTAATAAAAATTTCAAATACTTTTCCAAAAACTAAATTGACACAATCTATATAAAACTAATAGACCAGCAGGTAGCTATATTTTTTTACATTCATGTTTTAAACATAATTTTTAATACACCTTAAAGACCTACCTCTCAAATCCCCCCTTTTCAACTCTTTCAGAATCCGCCATCTTTTCTTCAGAGAATAAAGCGGTTTTCCGTGAACTTTTAGAGATAGTTTATCTGGTTTACCAATACGAAAAAAATACTATCCCAGCCCAATGTGTGTGGGCTCCAGGGTCGCCCAAAAATTTATGTGATCCGACGAGTGTTTTTAGGACCAAAAATAATAAAAAGCTATCCTGATCTAATCAAAAAGATACATGGATATTTCTGAAAAAAATTACTATGTAAATGATGTGAAATAGTAGGTCAATGGAACCCTATAAATAAAAAATATGTTGCAACTATCCTGATTTGAACCAGAGTTGGAATAGAATAGATATAATCTGTATATGCCACTGTTTGAATTGTTTGGTATACCACATGAAATGGAATACAGCATGGGGATAGCTACTAGCCCTATAGGGAAATGCTATACGCTGATATACTTGTGCAATATGGGTGAGAATGTCATCTAATGGAATATAATTGGGGTGGGGCGATCCAATGTACTGTACATTGGCGCCGATGGTTTGGAGTATGGACACAGAGTATAGTAACTACATACTGTACTCTGTAGTATGGATTGATTTATTATTACGAAACTTACAATATTATTGCACTCAAAATAATATTAACCTGTTATAATGGATATTTATTTAACAGAAGAGAAAATACAAATGGTAGTATGGTGTAGTAGTATTTTAAATGGTAGTATAGTGGGCATTCACTGTGTGATTAAATAATTTTTACAGTAGGTTTAGGTATTGTTCGGCCGAAGCTGGAAACTTATTTGAGCATTTGCTGTAGGAGTAAATATTTTTTTTTTTAAATAATTTTTAAATTCTTGTTTTTGAGTAGTCCTTTTAATTTTATCAGTTTTTTATTATTTTAAGACAGATATACTTTTGTTTATTTTGGTTATTTGTTGACCACCATAATTAATTTCAACAAAATATTTTGAAATAACACGTGGTAATTCATAAATTCCTTATTTGACGATCGGTCACCTACAACTTCCTCTCCAAATACATTTACATTACTAACCTCAGCAGATAGACCAGCTGTCATACCTATGCCCCATCATCCATTTAATATTATCTTGTGATTCTAACCCATATTGCACATGCACATAAGTGTATAGGATTCCCCTATACTAGTAACGTTCCCCATACTGTATATGGAGCGGGGGGGCAGAACTATTTGCCTGATTGTTCAGTGGTGGGTGAAACAGGGATATCAATATTTATAATTATATATATATAAAAATAACAGGTCAATGGTTTTGTGGTAATTTAAAAATATAAATATCTATATTTTTAAATTACTATAATTTAAACGAATATTTTCTTAAGTCATCACAACACATAACATATAACAATGTACATGTTCAATTGTATTACCTAAAACTATATATTTCCCATTATTTTTTATACTGAACTTACAATGAAATCATTATGTAATATAATCAATTATTGTACGTAAGTACATTAACATATGGGTAATTCGACTTTAATGTTTTCAAAAATTTATATTTATTAGGTTCTACTTTTCCAAAAATGAAGTATTACTTATAATTCAGAACTCCTAAACGAGTAGTGACATGTGGGTAGTGTTTTTAGCAATAAAAATGAAGTCTATCATTAGGACTTCATTTGATGTGAATTTACTGTGGAATAAATTATATAATTTATTAATTGAAAAATTTTGTTTACCATAAAATGTTTTTATTTCATTATGTAAATATTTGTTAACCGCTTTCAGGTCAACTGAGCGTCGTCTTAAGTCTAGATCTGTCTGAATAAAGGGGACGGGGCCCTACAGTTTATAGTGGGATCCGAACCACTTCTTGGGGATAATTTATATTTGAAAATTATTTCCCAGTAGGTGAGGCTCAAACCCACACCTTATAGGTATGCACAGAGAGAAAGCTGGATGCGCTAACGCACTGAGCTACCATCCCCTGAATGCCTCTCAAATTTGTCAATTAACTTATAGGGATAATTAAATAAAATTGTATTTTCAAATAAACATTGAACACTGCAGGTAAAAAAACGGTCCTCTTTATTTATAGAGACATTGTTCGAAAAGGCTGTACAGTTGTGAGCAAAAAAAAAAAGGACAAGTCTTATAACGGTATTATTTTGCTAAAATCTAGTTGTGTACATCTAACTTTAATTTTTGTGACATTGTCAGTTTAGTTGTCATAATTTATTGCAAGTGTGCAAGAAACTAATATGCCTCATATAAGCGAATTAGTTAAATCTGGATTATTGTAAAAGCAGAAGATGGATGGTCAATGAGACAAATTGCACTGCGTTATAATATTGACAAAAATTCGGTGTGTAACATTTTAAGAAAGTGGATAATAAACGGTACGATTAGTAGAAATCCTGGATCAGGGCGACGAAGGATATCAATCAACAACAAGATTTGCAATTGGTAAATGCTTTAATAGAAAATCCATTTTACTCAGTTATTCAGGCTGCTGAAGAAACGAATTTTCCTGGATCGAATAGTACTGGTCGCCAGAGCGCAAGAGAATCGGAACTACGCTGTCATGCAGCAGCACAGAAATACTTAAAGCTGAACATAAAGAAGCTCGAGTAGGATTTGCGCTTGAATTTTTAGCGCATGATGTACATTTTTGGAACAATGTAATCTTTACAGACCAAAAAACTTTCCAGTCAACACACAGCGGTCGTATTCGTGTTTACCGCCCTCCGAATACTCGATTCGATGAGAAATATATATCTAACAATGATAAAAGTGGTATTTTCCGTCAATATGTGGGCTTAGATATTGGCATGTGGTCCTGGTGTTTTGTGGCATATTGAGGAACGATTTAATAGTAAAACGTATATTAGGATTTTAGACAATATTATGCTCCCTTCTGTGTCACAATTATTTCCTATAATGATATATATATATTCATACTACTCATACCGTAACTAACTGGTTTCAAGATAACAACATCAATGTTCTTAACGGGCCCAGTCATAGTCTAGATCTTAATCCTGTGGAAGAAGTATGGGGACTACTCGTAAGAAGTATCCAAAAACGAAATGTGAGACCACGGAATGCCGAAGAATTACTGAAAAAGTAAATAATGCATGGGAAAATATTATTACTAATGATTATTGTACAAGGTTATTTAATTCCATGCCAAACAGACTTATAGAAGTTATAAATAGAAATGGTGCAATAACGAAATATTAATAATTAGTTTCTTGTTAAGTAGGATATCCTTTGTCCTTTGATCCAGGATTTCTACTAATCGTACCGTTTATTCTCCACTTTCTTAAAATGTTACACACCAAATTTTTGTTAATGTTATAACGCAGTGAAATTTGTCTCATTAACCATCCATCATTTACTAAAGCAATAACTACAGCATTAAAATAAAAAGTAAATTAAGTGAGATCTGTTTTATTTTGGCTACTCATTACATATTCAAATAGACAGATTTACATTAGAAAAAAAAAGTTGTCCTATTTTTTTCTGCTCACGACAGTACCTACATGTTGTCATTTCTTTTTCCGGAAAATTTCTCACAAGAAATTGAACCCAGGACATTATTTTTGAGAATAATATTGCACAGACTCAAAATTAACCACTATGAAGTAAATTTAAACAGTCAGTTATTATTAAAAAGAAATGCACAAAAATGTTCATACACTAGAGAAAAGCCAACCAATAAAAAAAACAAAAAACGGCATATTTTGTGCATGTCCCTGCCACAGTCGTTATTGTTTTGCAACAAAGAGCAAAATAACGGAATTTTCGGACTTCTTAGTAGAAGCTATCGAAGCGGTTGTTTCATATTTTTGCCAATTTCATTATTGGCAAACAAAAAATGTCTATTTCAAACTCTCTGATTTGAATCTCCTCCAAAAGTTGGCAATATTTAAATGTTATCATTATCGAAATTATTAAAAAACAGCGCGCAATTTTTCATTCAAATCGTGATTAGAAATTACTCTAAAATTAGAAATATGCCAGTATATTGGTCATGTTAACAAATTCTTAATTGAAAATGACTACAGTCCTTCAAGCACTAAAAAGACTTAAGTCATTTTTTTTTCAGTACTTTAGTGACTTGTTATGCTAACAAATACAGAATGTAACGCAACTTATCCGAAAAATTTTAGCCATACATGCACCTTTAAATAAGAAGTCGGTTTCTTGAAAAAAAAAAAGTAATAAAAGTCCAACACAGAAAAAGGTACAAATTGTTAAAATTACAAATTAATGAAAATTTGTCGATGTCTTGGTCACTGATGAAACTATTTTTACGCGTAATAGTATAACCAATCTATATAATATGCACGTTTGGACCATTGAGAATCCTCATCTAGTAGTTCAGAATCACTTTGAACATCGATGAACGCCTAATTGGTCCGTGCATATTGTCAAATCATATGGATGGTCAGCAATATCTGCAGTTTCTCCGTAACGATCTTCCTGGTCTTTTGAAGATGTGCCCTTGGAGGTTCGAAGATGGATGTGGTTTTTACATGATGATGCGCCCCCAAATTATCGTTTAGAAGTCCTAGGTTACTTGACCCAATTAAACGGAATACGTTGGACCAGTCGGCGTGGACCTGTAGCTTGGCGTCCGCGATCCCCGGATCTAAATCCTCTTGAGTTCCTTTTGTGGGGATATTTAAAAATGATGTCTACCAAACCGAAGTTGACAATATCGATGTATTACGTGAACGTATCACAACAGCTGTTCATAAGAACACTTCAGCTAGTATGACAAAATTGGATTAGACGGGTTCAGGTGTGCTTGAATGTCAATGAACAGAACTTTCAACAGTTTTTATAGAAATAATACGTTATTTTAACATTTCCATTAATTTGTAATTTTAACAATTTGTATCTTTTATTAAAAAAATTTTTAAGAAATCGACTTCTTATTTAAAGGTGCATGTATGGTTAAATTTTTTTGGGTAAATTGCGTTACACCCTGTATAACATCCATTCATTCATATTTTGGTAGATCGCGTTAGTAAACGTGAGTTTTGGTAATGCAGGATGTAAAATGGCAAATTATTTATGTACAACAGGAATAGCAGTAGTTTTGAGTCCCTGAAGTGTTCTAAACTCCAATTCGTAGTCATTTGATTTAGTTTTCCATTTTTATTATTACTTTTCTACGTAGTGTACGATTTGCTCAAATCATTAATATTTCATCTTATACCAACATGAACGAGCTAATTTGATAGGTATTCAGCATAAAGTATATTGAAGCAGAGAGATCAAAGAAAACTCCAATAACAAATTCTCTATTATACAATTTGTCAACATGGCAGATTATCTTTATGGTAGCAGTTTCTGTTGAATATGCACCTCGAAAACCTTACTGGCTTTTGTTTAAGTATGCATACCCACTCTTTCTATTATCTTTGAAAAAGTACTAATGGTTGTCATTCCACCTCTGTTTAGATTCCAACTACTGACATTGGCAAGTTTTACTATGAATATAAAAAAATAGGAACAATTCCAGTTGCCTTTTTGTATCTAACTGATCATTTCAATATCTAATTCTCTTTACGAGATTCTCAATCGCATATTAACTACAATGATAAATTTTGGATGAAAATAACGTATAAATTTATTTTTTAAAACAATACATAAAAAGAATCTTTTATTTTTCAAATTATTTTATTAAATAACTGAACAATTTACAAATATGGTTCAGGAAATTCGAAAGTAACTTCCCTTCCTGTCAATTTTTTGTAGACGGATGCGAAAGTGTCCACCTGAAAAGTACAGAAATTAAATTATTAGGAAGGAAAATTTACACTTTGTATTAGCTTGACGACAAATTCGTTTGTTCATTTTTCAATGAATAGTTCATGCAATTGGAAGATAATTTTAAAGTAAAACAAGTATGTTGTAGGGATGCATTACAACACATTAGAATAAACTGGATATTTTTATCTGCGGAAGAAGTATTTGTATTTGTTTTTTTTCTTTCATTGTAAATTGCGAGTTTGTATTTTTAAATAAATAAATATTCTCACTATCTGCATAAAAGTAGATGAAAATGAGAAAGAATATCACTGTTTGTTTTACTTGCAAAAGTGTGGGGATGATGCAATGTGCACTCCGAATGAGATGAGAGTTGTAGCATTATCTCACTACATACTCCCTTACTGCATGCTGATGACAGACTCCTAGCCAGCCCCAGCCATCTTTAAAATATGGTTTTCATTTTGGTATCCAGGACATGGAGTTGAATAAACATTAATAAAACAATATTAAATTATAATAATATAATTTACGAATTTACCCAAAACTTCAGAATGTTTTAAGCCTTGAATAAAGGAATTCTCTTTTAGCATTTTACTTATTTTTGTACCACAACTTCGGTACAATTGGTGACCCCATCCAATTATACCGAGGTTGTGGTACAAAAATAAGTAAAATGCTGAATTCCTTTATTCAAGGCTTAAAACATTCTGAAGTTTTAGTTAAAATCGTAAAATGAAAATATTTTAAAGATAGCTGGGGCGGGCTAGGAGTCTGTTGTCAGCATGCAGTGAGGGAGCATGTGGTGAGAGAACGCTACAAGAGTCTTTATTGTGATACTCCCACTACATCTCTGACAGAAAGAGAAGTAGAGAATTGTCGCAGTCTCGTTCTGGTCAAGATGATAAAAATTGTATAAAATCCATTTATTCAATATTTAAATGACTGTTAAAGAAATAAGTGGGGCTATTAGAAAATAAATTACATTTTAGTATCTGGTAGAATGTATCGTTTTTTTTAAATTTACTTTTTTTCTTCACTTTTACTGGATTACGAGATTAATTTAAATGAATTTAAAATAATGTAGGTAGACAAACAGAATATTCAATTGTAACTGCAATGAGGGTCTTTGAGAGTTATCTCAACAATATGGTTTAACAAGTAAAACTAGAGGAGATTCTCAGTGACCCCATGACTGCAGACGGGAATTCCACAGGGTATGGTCTTGGGACCTTAATCTACATCAGTGCAGTAACAAATATAGACATTGAAGGTACAGTCATATCTTATGCGGACGAGACATTCCTAATTTTCAGTGGTACCCTTAGACCATTCAACATAATGGACTGGTATAGTCCAAGTATGGACTTTCCTACACTCAAAAAACGCAGCAAAAACTTTACGACATAATTATTATCGCCGCGGGCCATGGCGGCATGCATGTCATCAAACGAACCGACGCACATTAAAAACATATAAAGGAAAGCGAGTCAATTTGCGAACAGCAGTACAGAGAGTACCGGTATTTTAATGAGGTCGTCAAGTTTTTGTTGCGTTTTTTATGTGTCGGAAACTTATTACTTCAACTATAATACATTAGCGAAAATTATTCATACGTTATAGATAGAAAATACCAACTATTTCTTCCTGATACACTTTGGTCGAGCTCTAATCAACCACGTTGTCAAATTTACACATAATTCTCCACTGGCAGTGGACATTCATATTTTAATGAAATTTGGATAAATAATCTGCAACTTCAGCGGTATTTTCTTACAGATTTATAAATTGAAAAACAATATTTATCTTAGTTGAGATGATGAACATAAAAAAAAAAAGAGTTACATTCCTTTCTCTCTAGGGCCGCCTTCTGAAAACTACGACTGTTGCTGACGACAGGCTTTTTAAGCCTATGTGAATTAAGAATTTTTACGTCACCGAAATTTTTCATTTGCATTGGCTTAAACAATCCATCGCCGGCAACAAATGTAGTTCACCCTAATTCAATTGACATAGCCTGGATTTAAATCTATGAATATCAAGAACCTAAGAGAAGAATTTTGAACAGCAAAGCCACTAAATATCTTGAGTTAGGTATAGGTAAATATATTAAGAAAGTTTATTTATGTTTTATCCACTGCGACAGTTACTAAATGAAAAATTACTAATATTGATTTATAAATCTAATTGAATTCGTACTAAAATATCATTCAATATTTTAAAACATTTCAAATTGTTTGTAATATATTTTTAAAACATTAAAATAAACCTCATTTAAACTTCTGTTTGTGATTAGTAAAATATTTTTCTTTAACAAATTCTTTTGGAGAATAATATGGACTTTGAACACCGTGGGGCTTCAAGAGCAGTCAGACAGAAAGAATGGTAAATGCAAAATACTGGCCAAATTTGTGAATCACAGAAGATTCCAGAGGGGACGTAGACCTCAAAATTAATCCACTTTGCTGTGTCAGACCAATGTGTCATTGAATATCATCAATCTGCTCACTCTAACTGTACAAAGAACTAGTAATTGTCGATACTTGCACACTCTTCAAATAGATGACGTTACATTTTGCCAAGACATGGTAGTTAATTGCGTTTAAATTTCTACAATACTGCGAGATCGGTACATGTATTTTAAATTTGATGCATGTGACTTACATTTGCAGTAGTATTTTATTGCATTATGTATGAATGCAGACGAGGCGCAGAAATTGTGTATAATTCTATTCAAAAACAGGAAATTAAATAGTGCGATATTCTTTTAGGTATATTTCAAATCCCGAACGCTGTCGATCAAGTCATCAATTTATGGACTTATCAATGACATGACATTTTTTATTTTTGCAAATACAAAGCGCATAGGATGTAAATAACAGAAAGTCAATAATACAAATACTAGTTGTAGACCCTACCAACGTTCAGTATTCTGTCAGTTCACTGTCAATTCAGTAGCGTGCAATGGATGCATATATGAAGTTTGTTGATTTTCTATTTCTTTTCATTTTTTGTAGTCTTAGATTTTTACTGTGATATTTTTTAAATTTTCCTGAAATTAGGTAGTTCGTTTTTATTGTTTGTAAAGAAACTAACCTCAAAATGCCCCGCAAAAGACCGAATGCAGTAGCTAGAGATAGTGAAATTAGATGTACTTCAATAAGGAAAAATGTAATGGAGGTCCCCTCCCCTCTTATCCTTTACAACAATTGTAAAATTAAATGCGGCAGTGGATATTAAAATTCATTGCACTGCATGACATTATTGTTCAAATATTTTGATTGCAAAATATATACTTGTCTTTTGCAAACATTGACTTCCACACGCATGCCATTTTGTGTGACCTTGAGTTGATTTGAGCTATAAGGATTCATTTAAAATAAGCTACTGTTGTTACATCTTGTTACTTTAAAAAAATATTGATGCATCTATAGCGATTATGTAATGCACTATAGTGTATGATTTCAAAACATGAATGTTGCTTACATAATCAATTTATGTACTTATCAACGACATGAGATTTTTCTACCTTTGTAAATACAAAGCGCATACGATGTATATAACGGAAAGTCATGTCTGCTGAGGCTACGTTCCAGGCTTAACAATGCATTTTACAAATGAATAATGCAACCGCTTATTGTAGCCGCAACCAACGGTCAGTACTGTCAGTTATGCGTCAATACGTACCGGCAGGGGATAAAAGGCAATGCAGTGTAGCCAGAGACATGGTGGTGAAATGAGTTACTTCAATCAGGAAAACTTAACGGAGGTGCTCTTTTATCTTTGCAAGAAACCCTTTAGGTGAATTGTAGAATTAAATGTGGCAGCGGATGTTAAAATTCCTTGTATTGCATGTAATTATTGTTCATATATTTTCAATACAAGATACTTGTCTTTTGTAAACGTTGATGCACCCATGCGTGTCATTTTGTGTAACCTTGAGTTTATTCGATTTGAAAATGAAATGATTATGTGAATGATAACATTCGCGATTGAACTATAAACAAGTGTCTTAAGAATTAGTCTTTAAATGGAAATATCATATTAATGGGCTTTGGAAAATAAAATATCCATAAAGGTGTGTGGATTAAAGAAATTTCAGTAGTTGTAATATTAAATTAATAAATCAGTAATTTTAAAGGAGAACGGAAACGTCAAATTTTTGCGTCATTTTTAGCCTATTTTGGGGTCGTAGAATATGAATCTGAAATTAGGTTTGGGTGCATACGAATTTTTAAAAATTTTTCTTGTGACGGGCACTTTCTCATGCATCTATTATACACCAACAGCACTTATACATTGTCTTTTTTCCTTATTAAGAATACACTGTGGCCTTTATAGAACAATAAATCCTTCACTCATGGCGAAAAACTCACTTTCTTCTGCATAAAAATAAAAATTTTATTCACTGAAACTGTGTTAAATGAACCTCCATCTGTCTTTTGTTTACATATACGTGCATGCGTCGTTTGCGCATGTGTGCAATATTAAGGCTTGGTGTCTAAAGGCACGACAAAGATAATATTGTGGGTATTATTAATTATAAAAATGTATGCGTCGACCGGGCGCAAATATGTTCTTCAAGGGCAAGAAGGGATATATATACTTATAAATACCCAACATCATTTGCCCAAGATTTAATAAAGTGCTATTATACATATACTATGTATTCCTTGCCCTTGAAAAACACATTCTCGCCCGGCCGACGGGAATGGCAAGGGATATATATGTTTATAAATAATATTTAACGCCATCTGCCACAGATTTAATAACGTGCTAAGTACTATTATATATCTTTTGCCCTTCAGGACACGCTCGCGCCTCAGCCTGGCGCGAACGTGTCCTGAAGGGTAAGGGATATATGTTTATAAATAATACTTAACGCCATCTGCCCCAGATTTAATAAAGTGCTATATACCTGTACTATATATCCCTTGCCCTTGAAACACATTTGCGCCCGGCCGACGTTTCGAAATTGGCGCGCGCGACGCATGCACGTATATGTAAACAAATGACAAATAGAAGTTCATCTAACACAGTTTCAGTGAATAAAATTCTGATTTTTTTTTTATGCAAAAAAGAGAGTTTTCCGCCATGAGTGAAGGATTTATTGTTCTATAAAGGCCACAATGTGATCTTAATAGAATAGAATAGAATAATTTATTGGTGTTAAATACAGCAAATGCGTTTACACACATCAATTTAGAATATTACAGTACAAATCAATTTTACAGTGGTTTAAAATAGACATATACAATAGAATAAAGAAAATGGTTAATTATGTAATATAAAATGGAATAGAGTACAAAACATATTGTATAAAGACAGAGTATACGAAATGTGCATACTGCATATAATATAAAATAAGTGTATTACATATACAAAATATGAAAATAAGTAGGTACTATTAAAATATCTCACTAGATACGCATCACAAAGCTATAGATCACTGTTCAAAAATTCAGTCAGGGTATAAAACGCTTTTTCATTTAGTAAATTTTTTATACAATTTTTGTATTTCGTAAAAGGCAAATTTCTCATTGCTTCCGGGAGTTTGTTGTATAGTATTGGTGCAAAGTAATTTGTAGAGACTTTACTTTTGTCTACTCTATGGTATTCAATTTCAAGATTCGTGTTTTGTCTTGTATCGTGATTATGTATATTAACATGCTGCTGAAATAGGTTCAGATTTTCTTTAGCCCACATCAGGCATCTAAAAATATACAGAGATGTCAAAGTCAATATCCGCAGTTCCACGAATTTATGTCTGACATCATCCCGGTATGCTAAGCCACTAATAATTCTTACAGCCCTTCGTTGTAACTTAAATATTTGTTTTGCATGAGGCGAGTGCCCCCACACAAGCAAACCATACCCCATATAAGATTGAAAAAGGCTGTAGTAGGCTGTTATAAGTACTGATTTATTTACTGACTGGTATAAATTCCTTAATAGATATGTATTTTTCGATAGCTCAAAACAGCTGGTCTGTGTTGTTCCCAGCATAATTTGGGGTCTAAATAAATTCCTAAAAACTTAATAGAGGAAAGATTGTTAAAATCACAATTTTTCAAGGTGAAGATGCATTGCATAGTTTTGTCTTCATTAAGACTTAGTTGATTGGCACTAAACCAAGATTTTGCATTTGACTATGTCTCACTCATGGCTCTTATAAGATTATTCAAAATTTTATCTGAATTTACAGTTGTTGTGTCATCTACATAACACAGAACACCAGAACACTATCCAATAAATCATTTATATAAATGAGTAATAGCAATGGACCGAGTACCGACCCCTGTAGTACTCCACATTGTATTAACTTTATTTCCGACATTTCATTATTATGTTGGACTAGTTGTTTCCTGTCCAACAAATAGGACCGAACTAATTTAATGCTTGTGTGGTTGAATCTGTAATATTTTAATTTCGATATAAGTGTGTTGTGGGAGACAGTCGAACGCTTTGCTTAAATCGCAAAATGTTGCTCCTACATTCAAGTACATTCATCAAATCCCTCAGAAATTTTGGTAACTAATTCAAGTATAGCCATCTCTGTGTTACGTTTCGCTCTAAATCCGTACTGCCTATTGGCAAATAAATTATTCGACTCAAAAAAATCAGCAATTTGTTTTACTATTAGCCATTCAATGATTTTAGCAACTATCGGTACCAATGATATTGGCCGATAATTGCCTGGATCCTTATAAATGGGGATAACCTTTGAGATCTTAAACACATCTGGGAATTCACCAGTCTTAAGGCATTGATTAATTAAATGGGTTAGTGGTATTATTATTAGACTTTTTATAGTCTTAATTATTTTTACGTTTATACCATATATATCTTTAGAATTTTTGTTCTTTAGGTTATTTATTACATTACGAACATCATTAACGCTAACTTCGTGGAACTGAAAATCATGAGTTATTGCTGTCTTTAAATAATCAGTAGGTGTATCATTGACGGCAGATATAGAGGCAATGACTTTATTTGCTTGACTAACAAAAAAGTATTAAGTTCACTGGCATTCAGTGTTGTTGTCTGCTGGTTCTGAGTTTTTGGTTGACTGTTATTGATAACATCCCACATTTTATATATCTTTATATATAGCTCTTCTTTTGCTGTCTTGTATTTCAGCTCTGTATAATTTTCTGTAGGTGTAATATATATTTTTATAATGATAGGTGGGGTCATTTTTATATAGGTCATGGAAAAAAGCAAGTGTTTCTCTCATATACTTTAAAAAGAGTTTGTAGTTATTATTTTTTCTGAAAAGGCCACTTCCATGCTTTGCACAATATTATCAATAAACTGATCACATTTACTATTTAGTGTTATTTGTTTTGATTTAATATAGCCAAAATCGATTGATTCTATTATGTTATAAAATGTATGCAAACCATGGTCACTTATTGAAATCACTTTTCGTTTACAGATTTCATTCTTGCTTTGGTCCAAATTCACATAAATTATTATATATTTATGATCTGATATATTTATATCACGAACCTTTGTTTCAAAATTAGAATCAAAATTGATTAAAATTTTGTCAAGGCAATTATTACCTCTTGTAGGCTGCGATATGCATAACTTAAAGTTAAATGAAGCTATAAGATTGGTAAACTCTTTATCTAAATTGTTATTAGAATGAAAATGCATGTTAAAATCGCCTACAATTATAATTTTATGTGAGCTTAAACCTATTTTATTAAAA
Source organism: Leptura quadrifasciata (assembly GCA_963675555.1). NCBI lineage: Eukaryota > Metazoa > Arthropoda > Insecta > Coleoptera > Cerambycidae > Leptura > Leptura quadrifasciata. The sequence continues at coordinate 108,390,982 of OY776674.1, read as the reverse complement.
ACATCTGTGATAATATTAAGAAAGTTATTAAACCTAACTAATAAGGAAGGATAAGAGTAAGGAACTAATAAGGAAAAAGGCGATATATAAGTGCTGTTGGTGTATAAATAGGTGCATGAAAAAGTGCCTGTCACAAGAAAAATTTTCTTGGACAAACGGTTCGTATGCACCCAAAACAGGGCAAAAATGACGCAAAAATTCGAAGTTTCCGTTCTCCTTTAGAATTACCAATAGATCTATCTAACCATCACTACATACCTTATGTTCAATTGTTGTTTGTTGATTTTTGTCAAGGTGAACTTTAATAAGTTGTGATCCATCTAACCTAACTCGAATTCGTTTACCCACAATTTCTGCAGGATATACGAGATCCTCTAATATCGCATCATAGACAGATGTTAGGGTACGAGAACGGGGACGTTTCTGTTTATTTGCGGCACGCGTCTTACGGGTTGGCTTAGGAAGAATTTTACGTTCTCCAACGAATACCACATGCTTGCCACTAAACTTCTTTTCTAATTCACGCACCAATCTTGTCTGCACCTTTTGGAATTGCTTCAATTTTGGTATTGGTACATAAATGATTACCGACTGAAAAATACACACAAAAAATTAATTTAAGGAACCACTAGATTTGATAATTGCTTGTATAGACTAATAAAAATAGATAAAATATGCGTATAGAAAGCTCACTCAAATCTATATTGTATATTAAACCAGACTTAAATTTATCACAAAAAGTAAATCTCTTCACCAGTTGTACATAAATAACACAAGGTTCAGAATCATATTCACATTTAAACTTTCTGCTATGGAGCAAACTGTAAAGAGATTATTATTAACTTTATACAGTTAGCGAACCAAATTCAAACATACCTTCTTATTATTCAATTCGATTTCCCTAGCTTTAGTAATGTGCAACTCTCTAAGTTGGGCTTTCAAATCGGAATTCATTTCCAATTCAAGTAAAGCCTGACTGACTTGTGTTTCGAAGGCATCGGGCTCCGCGCCACCTGCTTTAATTATCTTAGACGACATCTAAAAAAAAGCACAATATTCAATAATGTATATATACTCACATATGTAAACATAGGCAAATATAAATTTAAAAATAAAGAAAATTGGTATTAACTTAAGATTCATTTGGCAGTCGTAAACATTTAAGACAAATTTAAAAATTTACAATGATTTCAAAACAATATAACCTACGATATAAATCACAAAATATCACAGGAAGAACTGATCATCAAAGAACAAACAACTAATAGATGAAACAATGACCACTTTTATATTAATATTAACACCATATTTAACTGAAAATATCACAAATAGTTAAAAACTAAACAAAAACTTCTATAAAAAGTAGAATATAACGTGTACCTTGCCAGTCGTTTACGAAAAAGGAGTATGGATCAAACGCGCATGTTCTTTTTCCATGTACTGGATAAGGGCCGCCAACATAAATTAGTGTTTATTTACAAGACTCTAAGCATGTTTTTACGTCCTAACTGCAACCACGGAATAAACCACAACCAAGCCAATAAGTTGGCAACCACGGAATAAATGACAGTAATCAGATACCTAGAAACAGTGAACTTTTAACAGTGTTCACTGCCTAGGAAATAATTGTAGTTTAACAATCCTTGAAAAATATGAAGGGTGTACCCACACCACCCTATTGACTGATCCATGGTGTGCGTGTTTTGACAACTGACATTCCTAATCTGCCTAGCCATACGAATACATATGCGTTCCAGGAGAAGCTAATTTGCTAAGTTAACTTCTGGCTAAAAGTGAACGAATTGTCTTACGTACATTTCGCTACACCTGCAAGATAATTAGACTGTTTTAGAATACATTTTATGAAAATCGAAATTCGCATTCAGCAACTACCTGAACGGGGCTATAATAGGCGTCGCGCACGTAAGCTCAATATGGATAATGACCATTTTTAATATGGTTATGTCCATTATTTTTAATTTTTCTTTATAACGTACTTGTGTGTGTGTGTGTGTGTGTGTATAGGGGATACCTTTCCATATAAATAAGAAAAATATACCTTTCTCTAGCAAACACAAGTGCGTGAAGATATGCCACCGTCACTTAAAGAATAACCTAACGAGCTCCACACGCTCCTCAATCATTGTTTATCCAAGTTTCCAATAAATCAACTGTAACATAAAACCTATGTATGCGGAATCTAAGATTTAAAAGTCAATGAAATTACAAATATAATACAATAATATTATAAATTCAAAGATCTTCAAGCATTATTTGAAGGTTCTACAAAAAAGCAAACGTGTCCAATTTCAAAAGTAGTTCAGTCCTTAATTGTTGACAAAATGTATTTAAAAATAGAATTGAATCTTTAATAAAACGATCAAACCGAGAGCAAATTCTTAGGTCTTGCGGTTTCAAAAGATTTAATAGGTATATAAATGTTTATACCCTTATATCGTTTAACTTTTTCAGTATGCATTAAATGACTCTGAAGAGACACATTAGTTCAATAATATGCAGATTCGGCAAACGTAGTTTTATATATCCTGAAGTACACAAAAGTGCGAAAAAGAAAACAAAAACTAGGAACAGAAAGTCGGATATTTATATAAGCATATACTCCCAACACGCTCCACATATCGCGAATTCTTATTTTCATTACCTTGTGCATCAACGTAGGGTATCGGTATTGTCGCATTGTCGCGTCGCAGCAAACGGTATAGCAGAATGCGTGGTCGCGGTGAGACGGGAGGTCCACAAACATTCATTAGTGCACTGATAATATAACAATCATCTGTCCCGCTTTCACGTAAGCGATTATTGTTTTCATTACTTCAGGATAATATCCTTTTATATACTATATAAAACTACATTTGCCAAATCTGTATGTACATTATTCGAAAGTATATCCTAATTCTTGATTTTACAGAAGTATGGATTAAAAATTACATTATGATTTTTTTTTGTTTGTTTAGAATGTCCAAAAGTACATTTAACCTAAAAGAAACTATCGGCCTTGTCGATTTTAATAAATATTATACTGATTAGGCGTATATTTGCAAGTTGAATTAGTGCATATTATATCTTTATTTGTATTGTTATGTGCTGCCCTCTAACGGGGAAAGATGTGATTAAGTCCCTGTTCAAGGTGAAGGGAAACCTGTTATTCTGTTACTCCCTGACTAGTAGGATGGAGCCGTCTATGAGCCAATTGACGAACAATCATCTAGTACATAGTAGAAAACTATGGAGGGTTCCAGAATATTGTGGAATAGGGTTCTGGTACATTTCAAGTGTGTATATAAAGAGGTGAATCCAGCAGATGGGGGACACAGTACAGTTTAGTGAAGTATAAAAAAGAGTTCAGTTCAGTAAACAGACAGAGAGTTTTTAGGTTAGACAAGAGTTGACAAGTTTAAGAAGAAAAGTAAAGTACATAGTGTTTTAAAAGTAGTGAATTTATATTAGATTAAGTTATCATTAGTTGTGTGATTGTTAAGTATTTACTAGTGTAATTTTAGTGATAAATAAAATAGTGGTTAGTGAAAATTCTTGTTGCAAGTTATTTGAATCCACAGAGTGTTTACTGAAAACTGTAAACACGTAACAGTATATTGCCAACATACACACACAAAAGGTCAGATTAAACAAGGGATATTATTATACAAATATGATGTTTAAACATAATATTTTTAGTCGCAAACTCCTCTATAAATCCTTATTTTACTATAAGGAAAGTAACCAGACTGCAACCAAAGTTACAAATCTGGCGCGTTAAGTGTAATAATTGCATATTACCATCAAAACGCTAATGCTTCGATTGCAACAAACACCAGCCGAAAGACTGATCCTACTTAAAGGAGCTCCCTTGCCAGTCGTCACACACCACTTGTAGACTGCAGTTTCGAGCTGTTGGCTCTCGTCAGTACAAGGTAGGTATGCGACGACCGACTTGAGAATCCTTTGACTATAGTACATCCCGGTATTTTTACAATAGCGACATGTAAAACAGCCAGCAGGCGCCATCTAGCGGTCCAGTGTCTGTTGCAATCGAAAAATAAATAGCCTGACTTGGCTTAGCATAGTTCAAATGTGCTTTTAGAGGGCGGAATATTAAACATAATATTTTTAGTCGCAAACTCCTCTATAAATCCTTATTTTACTATAAGGAAAGTAACCAGACTGCAACCAAAGTTACAAATCTGGCGCGTTAAGTGTAATAATTGCATATTACCATCAAAACGCTAATGCTTCGATTGCAACAAACACCAGCCGAAAGACCGATCCTACTTAAAGGAGCTACCTTGCCAGCCGCCACACACCACTTGCAGACTGCAGTTTCGAGCTGTTGGCTCTCGTCAGTGCAAGGTAGGTATGCAACGACCGACATGAGAATCCTTTGACTATAGTACATCCCGGTATTTTTACAATAGCGACATGTAAAACAGCCAGCAGGCGCCATCTAGCGGTCCAGTGTCTGTTGCAATCGAAAAATAAATAGCCTGACTTGGCTTAGCATAGTTCAAATGTGCTTTTAGAGGGCGGAATATTAAACATAATATTTTTAGTCGCAAACTCCTCTATAAATCCTTATTTTACTATAAGGAAAGTAACCAGACTGCAACCAAAGTTACAAATCTGGCGCGTTAAGTGTAATAATTGCATATTACCATCAAAACGCTAATGCTTCGATTGCAACAAACACCAGCCGAAACACTGATCCTACTTAAAGGAGCTCCCTTGCCAGTCGTCACACACCATACCCGCATACCTACCTTGCACTGACGAGAGCTAACAGCTCGAAACTGCAGTCTGCAAGTGGTGTGTGACGACTGGCAAGGGAGCTCCTTTAAGTAGGATCAGTCTTTCGGCTGGTGTTTGTTGCAATCGAAGCATTAGCGTTTTGATTGTAATATGCAATTATTACACTTAACGCGCCAGATTTGTAACTTTGGTTGCAGTCTGGTTACTTTCCTTATAGTAAAATAAGGATTTATAGAGGAGTTCGCGACTAAAAATGTTATGTTTAATATTCCGCCCTCTAAAAGCACATTTGAACTAAGTATGACGTTTATCATCGCTTAATCTTGAATACATGTTGGAGGACGTACCTGGGCATCTGAACTTGATGATTCAAGGTCGCTGCTTGGAGGGAAAACAAATAACACATAATTCTTGCAATATCAATCATCACAAACCGCAACTAAATATTTTGAAGTTAGCATACTTAATTGATTTTTTACATTATCTGCAAGCAATCAACTATAACTAAGGTTATATTTTGACATTTATTTTACCTCCAAACAACGACCTTGAAAAATGTGCAGATGTCCTAAACTGGCGTAAACCAATAAGACCCAACCTCTTATAGTTATTGCATATGGTTATTGCTTTTGCAGGCAAAACAAATCAGGGATCCTATAAAATTTAGTTGCGGCTTTAGTTAAAATCAAAATAACCTTTGTTTATAAAATGTCCTCCCCGGATTTATCCTGGAGCCAGCCAGTTAACCACATTGTAAAGCAATAATGTAATAAATGATGAAGGGCTGGGAGAGGATCGAGGATTCAAACAATTACGACTTGAGGCTAATAAATATAAGCGCACACTAATTCGAAGTTGAAAGAAAAGCCCGACCGAAGGGACAGCATCCCAGCAAGCATAGACATACGGGCAAGTACATAATTTTTTTCTACGTTCAGATTTAAGATAAACTAAAGGTTGTGTTATTTGTTTTACCTCCAAACATCGTCCTTTGAACATTTGACCTCAGCGTACAGATTCCTACATTTTTTCGACTCAACTTCATCAACAATAAATCGCTAGCCACAGGAAAAAATACGAAAAGAAAATGTTATATAAGATACAAGTGTAAAAAGCCATTCTTTATTGCACGACCGGCTAGATAAAAAATACGAGCGTAGTGAAAGTTTTTAAAAGCCATGAGTGCAATAAAGAGGCTTTTACAAGTTTGTCTTATAACGTTTTATCTTCGATCGTTCTAATTATTCTAAGAAATGGGCAATTTTTCATGAATATTTGTAAAACTGTATCAACTTTTCTGAATGTCATTTTGGCGGTTAGTATTATTTGAATTGTGGTTGCAAGTATCCACTCTAATTCTATTACTTCATGGTCGTGACTGAAAATCTGTGATGATAGTAACTAAGGAAACGATATTATAAATAAACTGGCGCAGTTTTTTTAATTTTTTAGAAATCGTGCAATAAATTTTTTTATTGCACAGTTTCTTATAAAAGGCCACTTTTTACACTGGAAATAATGTAAAAAAACTGTTACTTTTTACACGATCGTAGATGAAGACAAATTTAAATGCCCAATAATGCTACAGAATAAAGTTTGGGATAGACCATTTGTACAATATCCATTTTTTTTACTGCTGTTTAGTTAATGCAATGGCTATTCATCGTATCCTTCGGCTCTATGAGCTTAAATCTGGTGTTGTCTATTATAATAATAACACCACAGAAATTAGACAATTCCTAATTTCGGAAGCCAGAGACTTGTGTGGAAGAGGGGGTTACGCATTAAAAAAATGCGGACATACAACCATTTCCTCCGACAGTACCGGAGACGGGATTCGAACCCGGTGGCGCGATACCAGTGTGATTAATCGCGACTTGCCGCCTCAATTCAATTCAAAATACATTTATTATAATTAACTGGTACAGAATAGTTGCCTAGCCAGGATTTGCCCCGGAGCCGATCGTGCAACCACCGCGCTGACGCGATGGCGAGTTGCAGGATCAGGCGGGACTGTCTGGTTCGGCGAAAACACTAATTGGGAACAACTAAACCTAAACTCCTTTTGTACAATGGACAAATAAAAAATAGGTAATACAATTAAAAAATATAAAAAAAAACACAGATTTAACAAAACTTAAAAACTACACTACTTTTAGGGAATTCTCGCACAAGACACTTTTTAATTTCGTAGTTGACGCTAGCACCTCAAATTAAAACGAGGAGCCTTCCGCGAGGTGTGTAACGTGGGGCTGCGCATAGGCTGGCCTAAACTGTGATTTTAACGATTTGCCACCTCGCGCCTTAACCAAAGCGGTTATCGACCAGACGGATAGTGGCGGATAGTTTTAATGATATCCTTTTAATAACAATGGGATGTGGTTAGGACCGGTCAGTGGCAAAAAATTTTATAAACTTTAAATAGATCCATCGCAGCGTCCTCTGTCTGACAGTACAACGGACTCGGATATCGAATCGTCTCTTGAATCGAAACGAAAATCTGTGCGGTTGCCTTAGTTTCTTAAAAAGTCAAAATGGCTTCGCTGTGTGGACGAATTGTAGCTTCTTCTGCAAGAAAACATGTATTGTGTTCCAGTTATAGATTTGCTTCAAAAGGTAATAATAAATTTGGCGTGTGATTGTATATCCGTGAAAAATTCGTCGTGCCCAACCCCATTTTATACAATTTTGACATTACGTAATTAATAATTATTTGCCAAAACGTCATTTAAATGTTATCTTATTTCCACTTAAAATTCGCACCTAAATGTATTGTGAAGATTGTTTACATCAACAAATTAAAATATACTTTGTAATAGTATGATAGGTTCTAACCTATACCCTTTCAGTGACTATGGGCGATCCACTTGAACATGCTACAGGTCTAGAAAAACGTGAATTATTAGCTAAAGTTGCTGGAAACGATAATCCATTTGATATGAAAGTTATTAAAAGAGGTGCTGGAACCAAAGCGCAACCAAACGAGATTCCTTCCGCTTTTGATGCTCGTCTCGTAGGATGTGTATGTGAGGAAGAATCCAGTAGTATAAACTGGATGTGGCTACACAAAGGTGAACCCAAAAGATGTGAATGTGGATATTGGTTTAATCTTGTCCACAAAGCTCCAGTATAATCATACAATATTGATGTGTGCTCTTGCTCTAGAATAATATAGCGTTTTATTGTAATAAATTTATCCGTTCTTATAAGTGGCCTGTATTATTTCATGTAAATATTTCTTATTTATTAAAACAAATTTTGTTCTTGTTGCCCCTGCTCTTATTTACAAATAGAACAAAAGTGGAGGAAAAATGAATTACAGCTACTTCTGCTTTAATGTCATATGTTTTAAGTGGCTATGAAAATCTGTGGTGAATTTTCAAAATTGATAATTTCCCTTATTCCCTTAAAGATGAATACTACAGATTTATGTACAGCATATTGACCTACTAGAACCCACAGCCATAATAAATGAATAAATAGTATTGTCTTAACTGGAGTTGTCTCTGTCAGCTAGGTTCATCAGTTATACAGAGATTATGTTCAAATGCTAATTATTATTCATAGTAGATGAGGTTGGATTGGGATTCCGATAATAAAATATTCCACATCATCTCAGCCTACAGCAGATCATTGGTATTATGCAATTGAAATACTTAAAACTTCATACTCAGTACTTGTAGTGAATTAGAATAACTTTTCTTAAATATATCACTGTATACAATTTATTTAATAGTTGTAAGATTTTTTTCTATCAATACAACAAAGATTAATAAAAAATACCTATATCACTTAATTATCTCTATTATATATGAAAGGAAAACAGAATCATTTAAACAAATATATCCAATCAATTTAATTTTTGACAAATGATATTGATTTATTGATACCGTAATAATTAGAGAGATATGTACCTAGCAATTAGGATTGATAAAATTAAAGATATAACTATTAAAATTATTCCGTTCATTGATCCTATACATAGAATATTATCAATCATCGATGCGACTTGTGTAGTTGTGTATATTGACAAGAAAATAATTTAGACATTAACGATAAATTGATTAGATACATATTTATGTTTAGGTATACCTATACTGTGTATGTACAATATTGTAGGATAAACATCGAAAAGGTCATTAATTATCTTCATGTGTCAATACCAACATGATCAAAACGACTTTCTAAATATATATAGGATTTAATTTTTTTTATTTGTAATATTTAAATTATCCTTCAATATTAATTATGTAATATTGTAACAACAAACATTTCAAATTCAAAAACACAACTGTCAAATAGAATGCCACAATTTATCCCAAGGATTGTTAAATACAAAGGATAGCTTATCTCAAGGAGCGTAAACGACAATATAAATAGTTTACGCTCCTTGAGCTTATCTATACGAAGGTGTAGAAGGGCCAAACACATTATTTTTTTTTTATTCTGAGTTTGAACTCACAATTCCGAGTTTAATGTCAGAATTCCGAGTTTGAACTCAAAATTCCGAGTTTAAAGTCAGAATTCCGAGTTTGAACTCAGAATTCCGAGTTCAAAGTCAGAACTAATGTTCGTTCCACATAATAGAGATAATAACAAACAAGCTTGTAATTTTCACTAAGCTTATACAAGATGGTCCAAAATTGTCTCCCGATATTTCTGTGATTGATAGTACATCCAAATAAGATAATGATAGTCTTTTATATAGACTTATTTCCGAAAATGAAATTTCAGCTTTTCTGCAAAATTTCCGACTCAAAATATAAATAAAAATATCAAATTCTTATTATAAACTTCTAATTCTCTGAATTAACAGACGTAGTTTTGACTTTAAGAGAATATGTTTTGGTAATGCTGCTACACCTGTGAAATATTATAAAGATAAATTCCCGAACAGAAATATGCCTGATGAAAAAATTTTTTACAGATATTTTTGTAAAATACTTTTTACTGACGAGGCTACATTCACATGAAAAGCCATATGCATTTCTGGGCTGAGGAAAATCCTAATGCAACAATACAAACCCATTTTCAACATACCTTCAAAATAAATGTATAGGTAGCAATTCTAGGAAATCAGTTAGTTGGATACCATATATTTTCTGGTTTAAATGGCTATATGTGTTATCATTTTTACATGAAATATTAGGTAATATTTCATTGTGAAAGAGAAGAAATATGTTTTTATGCATGACAAAGTAATTCAGCATTATGTTAGAACATATAGAACATGGTTACACTACCACTATCCTAACAGATGGATTGGCCGGAGTGCAGAGGCATCGGTCAAGTGGCCTGCTCGGTCTCCTGATATAATTCCTCTTGATTTCACTGTGTGGAGTTACCTAAAATCATGAGTTTATAATACTCAAATTGACGCGATTGAACAGTTGAGAGCAAAAATCGATCAAGAGTTTACAATACTATAGAATAATGAAGGAATTTGACAGGGCATTCAACGTTCCTTAAAAAAAAGGCTTAGATTGTGCATGAGGGAAAATGGAGGACATTTCGAACAATTTTGGTAATTGATAATTAGTTTTTTTCTACGTTTTTCAAAGCATGCTTTATGCATAAATAAAGAGTTTATTAATAAAATGTTGTAAATGCACGCTGTTCTTCAAACATAAATTACTCGAGAACGGCTTGGTTTATCGAAATACAATAAGAATACCTTTCTTGTTTCTAATGATCTGAAAATTAGTTTTTTATAATAATGTTTAGCAGTAGGGAAAAAAAATTAAATACTTATGAGGAAAATACTCACAGTCACCCCTAAAACTAACTACCCCATAGGCAGAATAGAGGATTTGACTAATACCATGTAAACTAGTGCCCAGATGGCCTATATGACTAAGTTTAAAATATAAATCTAATATTTTAAGGGAGTAGGAGGATATATTGCAGAAAAACTGAAATTTATTATCTCCCTTATTATTAAATAAGTTTATAAAAAAGACTACCATAATTTTTTAATGTATCAGCCGCAGAAATATTGGGAGACAATTTTTGGACCACCTCATAATAAAGCTTAGTCAAAGTTACAATCTTGCTTGTTATTATCTCAATTATGTAGAACAAACGTTAATTCTGAGTTTAAACTCGAAATTCTAACTTTGAACTCAAAATTTTGAGTTCAAACTCGGAATTCTGACTTTAAACTCAGAATTCTGAGATCAAACTCGGAATTAAAAAAATTAATTTGTTTGGCCCTTCTACGCCTTCGTACAGAGCTGTGTTTGCGAGTCCTGTATCTATATGCTTATAAAAACAATATACTGTATAGACTAAATATCGTTTATATTAGGTAGATTGAAGAGCGGGGGGACAGCGAAGACTTTCTGTTTCTATTCAAAATGTGAAGAGGAGGAGCGGGGTATACGCTATACTCAATATATTTTATGAAAAGCGTGGCATTTATTTATCTAAGATTTATTTTTCATTAAAAAATTCTCTATAACTACTAAGAACAAACAAAATGTCCGAAAAATGCCCGCAACATTCAAAAAGGTCCGCAAATCGGACTACTGTCCATCTATTGGTAATACTGCAAACAAATACAATCTGTCAATTATAAAAGTTGACAGACGACAGTTGACCTATGGTTGACACGAACTGTAAAACAAAGACAAATACAAACAGTCCTAACCTCAATTTCAAAGAATTCTTTAAGAAAATGGACAATGAAAACTCTGTAATATATGGATTGGAGTTTCAGGTATAAAGTACCTAAATTCACTGAAAATGGTATCGATTTTCAACATAAATCTTATATTTTTTTACAGGCAAGGGCATTAGCACCACAGTTGGCGGAGACCGAAAAAATTAAATTTATTATTGGAACGCAATCCTTGAAGCAAGCAAACAATCAAATACATTTAGTAGAGTTTAATGAAGAAATATCAACAATTAAAACATCAGTATGTTGTTTTTGCATATACCTAATTATTTAAGTTCGTTGCAAATTCAAAACAAAATACCCAAATTTAATTTCGAATATATATTTTCATTAGTTAAAATATGATGTAATGGGTATGCTTTAATTTACAACTAAGTACAAGACATAAAGCAATTGCAACCGTATTAAGTTTTAAGTAGAAATAAATCTTTGAACATTGCTGTCTACACTCGACTATCCTAATTAAAAAATAAACTCGACTTTCGATATTTTTTTTCAATACACATCAATTAGTGTTGGCTTCAAATTTCATTCTAATGACATTATAAACTCACAATATCCATTGGGTATTACTTGTGAGCATTTGACTAGACTGGGTGAATGTTGTGTTGCCATTTTAAACTTGCTATTTTCTGTCCAGGTTTTTCATCATTCTGATGGTGAGATATGGAAAATAACAACAAGTCCAATAGATCCCTCAAAGTTAGCTACATGTTATAATTCTGTTGCCAACGAAAGTAGTTGCGTAATGAAAACTGCCATTCTGAAGTTGCCAGAAACCGAAAATCCAAATGCTATTGAAAATTTAGAAGTTACTACTAAACTGGAGACGGCTGTGTTCGGAAACGATATTAAAACTACCGATTTCCATCCAACAGAATGTAATAAAGCAGTATCTGTGACTGAAAATCAAGTTGTTCTGTGGGATATTTCAGGCAGCGAGGGAAAGAGTATATTAAATATTCAGCTGGAAGGTAAAAATAATCCGAAATTTACAACTGGAAAATGGAATCCACATCAAAATTGCAATCAGGCGGGTACCCTATGTTTTTCCAATAATTTGCAGTTTTAGTCAAAAATGTTAATTATAGCACCAACCAAATGCCATAGATTGTAGTTACAGTCATGAGAATATTAACAGTTAGTAGCATGATCTATCAATATTCAGAACACTACATTAGTGTTACATGTGACGTTAACATTTACAATAATTTGACAGTTGTCACAGTATAAATATGAGTATCTACAGGGCCTCTTCCCCACAGGGTGCGATCCGAATGCTTGCAATCTCGTGTTATAGTTATCACATTTGTACTCAGTATATTCACTCCACACAGAGCGCAATCTGCGTTTTCGTTCCACCGAGATCATCACGATCAGTTTCGAATCTTTTGGAGGCGATATACTGAGTACAAATGTGATAATTATAACATGAGATGGCAGGCGTTCGGATCGCGCCCTGTGGAGAAGAGGCCTAGTTGAAATCATGAATATTTCCCAGTACGTCATCATTCTTTAATTTCCAAAACAAATCAACTCAAGGTCACATAGAATGGCACGTATGGGCATATCAATGTTTGCAAAACACAAGTATTTTGTAATAAAAATATGTGGACAATAATAGCATGTGATACAATGAATTTTAACATCCGTTGCCGCATATAATTTTACAATTCACCTCATGAATTGCTTGCAAAGGTAAAAGAGAACAACAGTTATGTTTTCCCTGATTAAAGTACTTGTTTAATTTCATCACCATGCCTTTGGCTACTGCATTCAGTCTTTTATACACTGCACGCTACTGAATTGACAGTGAACTGACAGAATGCTGAACGTTGACTGCGGCTACTACTAACGCTTGTAATATTCATTTGTAAAACGAATTATTGCGCTCGGAACTTCTGTTGTAGCCTCAGCAGATGTGACTTTCTGTTATTCACATCCTATGCGATTTGTATTTGCAAAGATAGAAAAATCGCATGTTGTTGATAAGTACATAGATTGACGACATGAACGAAAACATTCGTGATTTCAACTATATATAGTCACGCTGACAATGGATCTAATTTTTATCTTTCATTTTCATTTGGTATTAGACAAAATGTATTCTTTATTTTGTAGCATTTAATTTATCATAAATTCATATACTTATATAATTTCGAATTATGTGTTTCAATTTTCCCGTGACTGAAAATTGCATTTAGTTTTGAGCATTGTAACTAAAATAGTATCTCTATATTAAAAATTGAAATAGCGATGGAACCTAGAAAAGTTAGAAAATGTTATTTAAGAGAATTGCTGTAAACCCTATATTTGTTGACGAATGTCTTTCTCACAATATAATGGATTTTTTAATGGAAGGTGCCAAATATATAGAGCAAATATTAATAATATACTTTTACCCTTGCAATTTGTAGTTAAAATTGCATGTGTTTACATACACGTCTTCCAACTTTTCTTGAGATTTAATTGCATTATCTTTGGATGATATGGGATTGAAAGAAAAATATAAGCTAAGAATTTGTGTCACATATGCATGGAAATTTGTATGCGGTGACTTTTTACCTAGAAACAACCCTGGTTTTCACGTCATTTATTGCCGTGATAGAGGCGCTCATGATAATTAAATATTAACTTTAAAGTGTATAAGTGTGATACAATTTGAATCTACCTAATTTGTCCAACGCAGTTGAATGGTTGATGTGTATTAAAATTTTTCTTATCTTTTAGTTAACAGCTGCAACTGAAACTCACCTAAAAACGTATGATATCAGATCAGGAGATTTAGCATGGAGTATAGATAGTGTTCATAGCCAGTTATTACGAGATATGGACTATAATATGAACAAACAGTATCATATAGCAACATGTGGTGATGATGGATTTGTAAAAATATGGGATTTTAGGCAGACAAATCAGCCGGTTTATTCTAGAAGTGACCATTCTCATTGGTCAGTATAAATAATGTAGAAACCAAAGTGCACATCATTTGATGAGATATTCCCGTTTATAAATACCTGTGCATTCAGTAACTGAAGTAAAATATGTTTATATGTCATTTCTTATGACAAATAGCTAAATGAAAAACCCACAGTAGTGTGGCTGTAATTTGAAATTGGTAAATCAGCTAATTATATTCTGAACTATTATATGAATCAAATGTATTAAACCATCAATGTATCAATTATATTGCAGGCCTCTTTCTTCTTAATTACATTGCTTATGTAGTACCGCTACTCTCCACTGGATTCACCACAGTATTTAAAGTAAAACAAGAAATCTACTTCACCGGCCGGTCCCCCTGTCACGCCTACTGCTTCGTTACTTCATTACGCTTTCTGTGCTGTATTCATCACATCGTGTATAGTTGTTTGGGTGTAAAATGTTTTATTAAGTGTTTACCTAGTGTGTATCAGCATTATGAATAGTGGAAAAAGGGAGAGACGGTCATTGGAAAACAATGAGAACGTATTAAAACGACTAAAAAAGTTAGAAAAACAGGTAGCAAGAAAACGAATTTGAGTGTTAAATTTAATTGATTCGGAATACGAAGATGGCTGCTTTCATACTAAGGCAGACGTACGTCGGCCATTATCGCGAACTATCGACTCTTTGATCGACCCAAACAACAAGGAGGATAATGTATCATTTCAGGGTAAGTTACAAATTCTGTTAACATGTAAAAAGGTAACCGAAAACTGTTAAGGCGCGATGTATTAACATAGTACACTTCAGGTCTGGGAGTATTTTAAAATTTCCGGCGTGGTTGGAAGAGCTCATTCAAAAGATGAGACAGCCACTGCTAACGATTATTAATGGAGGAGCTTATGCAATAGATAAGTCAAAATGCCAAATTACACATGACAGCTGAACTCATACACAAGATGAGACGACCTGTAGACAATATTTCTTGTTGTGATTGTCGCTAATTTTCTAAAAAATTGATGAAATATATATATATTAAAAGACTCCACTATAGTTTTTGTTCTTGTTATAGGAAACAAAGACGAAAATAGGGAGCTATTCATGTTATCAAATGATGAACAATCCGAGCAATCGGATGAACGGCTGGATGTTGAAACGTTAGGAATTTTGGGCGATGATCCAACAAAAACAAATACTGGTTTTACAACATTACATCCAGACATTGTAAATCGGTGGAATGCATTTTTATCGAAAGGATTACCTCCTGAAGAAAAGGCCACACTATTAAATGACTACCCTCAATCTGGTAATTGTAACCTAGATGCACCAAAGTTGAACCCCGAGGTGTTATCTTCAATAACCAATCAGATCACTTTAAAACGAGACAACCACTTTGTTGAGGCTCAGAAGCTGGCAGGCTCGGCCTGAAGCCAGTGCTGCCTACCAGAGGACGTGTAAATTTTAAAAAACCTCGTCAGTTAAACTGGGAAAGCCCACCTGTTCAGCAACCTTCGTCCTTACAGGTGGGCAAGAGGCCACAAAATCAAGTTCGACCCTCAGGTTCAGGCAACAAGCGGAACCAGGACAGAACAGTCTCAACACAGAGCCGACACCAGCAGCAGTCATTCAGGCATTACTAACAGAAACTATAGAGGTAGGCGGTTTAGCCGGCAGATTGTCCAGATTTTTAGACACTTGGAAATCTCTTACAAGTGACTTATTTGTCCTTCAGATTATACAGGGCTATACAATTCCATTGAACAAATCAATAAATCAGTTGGTTCAACCATTTGAACCACTCAGGTCTAACGCGGAAACTGAGCAATTAAAAATGGCAATAAGCAAACTATTAAAGGAAGGGGTGGTCAAACCTTGTAAAACAACGCCTGGCCAATTTATTTCCAGTTACTTCTTAGTTCCTAAGCCAGATGGCAATCAACGTTTTATTTTAAATCTCAAACGATTGAACGGGTATATTTGTGTTCACCATTTTAAAATGGAAGATATACGAACCGTAATAAAATTACTTAGTGACAAAGCATTTATGTGCACCATAGACCTAAAAGATGTATATTTTCTCATTAATATTTCTCACGAAAGTCGAAAATTGTTAAGGTTTATATTTATGGGACAACTGTTTGAATTTACGTGTCTACCATTTGGCTTATGCACTAGTCCTTTCATTTTTACGAAATTTATGAAACATGTCATCCAAAAATTGCGGGTGATGGGATTCATATCGGTTATTTACTTGATGACATATGGGTTACGGGGAATACTCACAACGCATGTGAAGTGAATTTGCAACAAACAATAGAACTTCTTAATAACTTAAGCTTTATTATCAATTATAAGAAAAGCCGCATGTTACCTAATACCAAATGTAAGTTTTTAGGGTTTGTTGTCGATTCAAATAACATGTCGCTTGAATTACCCCAAGAAAAAAGGGAAAAATTAAAACGATTGACAAATTTGTGAAAATAAAAACTTGCAAAATACTAGCCCTTCTTATTAATGGGGGCAATTATGAGGGACGGATTAGAATTTCGTCCAGTTTACAGTCTGATTTGCAATGGTGGTCAAAAAACCTGCTTGAGGGGACCAATCCTGTCAAAAAATTTACGTTCAAACTAGAAATATTTTCGGATTCATCCCTTTCCGATTGGGGTGCGATTTGTAAGGGAAATACTGCTAGAGGGTTCTAGAGGGTGAAGTGAAAGAGATCTTCACATAAATTATTTAGAGCTTCTGCCGGTTTTTCTCACTCTGAAATGTTTTACTAGTCAGGTCTCAAGTTGTGAAATTTTGCTCCGAATTGACAATACAACTGCCATTTCGTATATTAATAGAATGGGGAGAATTCGCTTTCCAGCTCTCAATGATCTTTCTAGACAAATCTGGCGTTGGGCAGAGAAACGAAATTTATGGCTGTTCGCATCATATATTCCCTCCTCTGAGAATGTTGATGCTGATAAGGAATCCAGAAAACTTTACATCGAAACAGAATGGGAACTTTCGGATAAAGTTTTTGATACTGTAATAAAAAAGTTCGGAACACCAGAAATCGATCTTTTTGCTTCCCGAATCAATACTAAATGCCAAATCTATTGCTCTTGGCATCGAGATCCTGATTGCTTAACAGTCGATGCGTTCACTATTTCCTGGAATTCTCACTTCTTTTATGCTTTTCCCCATTTGCTGTGATTCTAAAAGTATTAAGAAAAATAATAACGGACAAAGCTCATGGAATATTAGTACTGCCTTTTTGGCCAACACAGCCCTGATATCCTCTATTCAGAACACTCTTAATAGAGGAACCACTTACATTCCACCCAGCAATAGATTTATTATTATCTCCTTGCAGGTCCGTGCAACATCCCTTGGCCAACAACCTTACATTCATTGCAGGGAAGTTATTCGGAGGGCATACCAAAACAAAAATATATCCAACAAGTCAATCGATACATTGATCGCTTCATTGTCGCCTTCCACCTTGAAACAGTACAACACATCCTTGAAAGGGTGGTGGTCTTTTTGTTAACAGCACTACTATGATCCTTTTGCGACAACGCAAAATCAAATCTTAGATTTCTTACAAGAAAAATTTGATAATGGAGCTTCATATGGCACCATAAATACTGATAGGTCCGCAATATCCTTTATCACAGATCAAGATATTTCTGCAAATCCAACAATTAAGAGATTTTTTAAGGGAATCTTTCGACTTCGACCTGCTAAGCCGAAATACGCCACAACCTGGAACTTGGACGTGGTTCTAAATTATCTAGCAAAATTATTTCCGTTAGAAAATTTATCTTTTAAAGATCTGTCACAAAAATTGATAACGTTATTGGCTCTCGTAACAGCCCATAGGGTGCAAACTTTTTCATTAATAAGCATTGACAATATCGAGTCGGTAACCTCCGAGTTTCAGATAAAAATTTCAGACCTTATAAAAACATCTGCACCGGGAAAATATCAACCACTGTTAGTATTGCCATGTTTTAATGAAAAACCCGAAATTTGCATAGCAACAACACTTAAATATTACCTTAAACTAACCGAAAACCTTAGACAATCTAACAGGCTTTTTATTACATTAAATAAACCGTATAGGGAAGTAACATCTCAAACCCTAAGTAGATGGATCAAAATTATTTTGTCCAACCAAGCAGTTCTCCGCCCACAGTACCAGACACGCGGCAACGTCGGCGGCATACCAAATAGGCATTAACATTGACTGTATTAAACGGACAGCGGGTTGGTCGAAAAATTCCCAAACCTTTGCACGTTTTTATAACAGACCTATAGACTGTACTCTACATAAGCAATGTAATTACTCGAACGAGGCCTTCATATAATTACGATCGAACTTCACTCAGGTAAGTTCGTTTGATCGTTTAATAAACCATCATTTTACCTACGAATGTCTCAAAAACGGAGAAGCGGAAAAAAATATGTGTATTGATGTATTCGCCATGTTTCATATTTCATAATTATGTTTTTCAGTTACTGAGTATTGAAAAAGAACCCTGCATGTTTAATCACAATTATAAAAATTAAGCGTACTCGATGCAAAAATATTTCGAAGATATTTATGATTAACTTAATTTATTTTAGTCGAATTTCTACTGTAAAATCTTTTAAACAAGTGAAATGTTGCACAAAATATCAGATTGAATTGAAGTCTAATAATTGTGGCAATATTTAAATAAATAAATAAACTTTGGTAGTAAATTATTTTAACAGCCATACTGCGACACTGTGTACAGTTTATTTAAACGTATTTTTCTTTTTTTTCCATACTGTGCAATTTATAATAAATAGACATTACTAATTTTATGGCAATAAAAAGTAAAACCAGTTATTTTTATTTATTCAATTAGGCAAACATTTTTTTACTGTCTTTTACATATAACATAATTATGTTAATACCTACCTATGCAAGGCATTGTTTGTACAGTTATAGACACATTATATAATATTATTTGTATTATATACTGCAGATTATAGCTAGTAAATGTACAAAATTTTACGTCCTCGAGATTTATGGTAATGAATACGAACCTGATGATGCCTACTGAATCGGTGACGTGAATAGATTCCCTGAAAATGTTGCTATTTTAATTTCATGCTGTCTGATCAAAGTAAAAGTTTATGTGAGTATACTAAGCATCGAATATAATCATTCACCATAAAAATACCAAAAGGGTGTTAACTTTGACAGATTTCAACCGAGCAAAGATTAAAATTCGTTAAAGAATTAACCGAACATAGTCACGAGAAAATATTTTATAGGCCAATAAATAAAAATATTTGGCCACCTGATGATGCCTAAATATTCGCATATTACTTCCTTCGAATTCCATAACGGTTTAGTTGTCAATGAAATTAGAGACTTTTGATATAACTATGCAATCTTCCAAACCGTTCAGCATACGTTATTAAAACTTCAGTAAATATGGTTTACAGTAGACATAAATACATATTTTCACTTTCTTCTCTTCCATTTTTTAGATATTTGCAGTTAAAGTGATGACTCAATACATTTGAATCATATAGTACAAATTAACTTTACTATTTTATTGATTTTTTTTTACAAATACTGGACGTTCTTTAACAGCATTATTTTGTCATATTGTGTAGAATGTATGTCACCATAATATAATTTGGATAAACTCTAAATTTCCTGGAAAAACTGATACAGTCATCAAGAAATAAAAAATAAAATGATTTTTTTAGGGTGTGGTGTGTTCGATTTAATCACTTTCATGATCAGCTAATATTAACTGCTAGTTCTGATGCCAGGGTGCTTATTTCCAGTGCTGCAAGTGTTAGCTCCGAAAATAATAATGAAACGTGTATTAGTGATGAAAATGATGGCTTGGAGACTAAACAAATGTAAGATTCGTTCATATTATACTAAATATGTTTACCAGGAATTTAAGTAATACGTTTAATGACTCTATATTGTTATTAATCCAGTCACATCAGGGGTTTCACCTCGGAATGAGAGATAATATGCTGTAAACCTATATAAACTTTTTTGTCATTCTAAAAGTGGTCTCAAAAGTCTCATAAAATCTCGTGTCCGCGTCTTAAGATATTCAAGGTCAAAGGTCATAAAAATCGGTTTTTCGCAAATATCTCGCTTCCTATGGTTTTAATTATATTTGCATCTATTATGAAAAATGTAGGGCATAAAATTCTCTACAAATTTTGTTACAAACATTTTTTTATACGCTGAACCGTTTTTGGGATAGAGCGCGGAGAGAGGGCAGTGCTTAGCCATACATAGCATAATGCAAGGTCAACCATGACTCCCGGTAAATAATACGTCGTTATCATTAAAAAATCCATAATTATGAATAATTTGCGTTATTTATTAATTAATACATTATATTTAATAATATTTTCATTTATCAAATATATTCGTTTAATAATATTTACCTACTTCATGTAATTAAAAAATTGTTAAGTGAAATACTTTAAGTATATTTTAATTATATCTTTATTTAGCAAGTATGTATCATACATTTACTATAATTGACATTCAAATATGGGGAGGATTTACGTAAACTTTAATAATTAGAAGGACATGAGTCTCAATTTTCTTCTTCTTCAATATCGTCTTCCGGTCGCTCGAAAATTTCCAATCCATTATCATCATCTTCATTGTCAAGGATATTTGTCTCTAAATCGTCAAGGATTTCGGGGTCAAATGCACTTTCTTCATCGAGATCGCTTTGATACGATGAAGCATTGAAGCAAGCTTGCCCATTACATTGGCCACAAGCTAATGAATAGAATAGACTAGGATAGAATAGAATAGAATTTATTCATGTGAAAAATATAAAATTGCACATACGTCACAAACTCTTACAAAAAATTGATAAAAACAGGTTAAAATAATTTAAAAATATAAGTATGTTGATTACATTGATAGAAGCTTGGACTAATGCTTTCACACAATGTTGGCTATTTCCCTCTCGATTTCATCTTGTGAAAAGAACGCATTTTTTAGCAAGAAGTCCTTAACTGCAGATCTGAACTTTATCAGAGGTAGGGTTTTTATATTGTTGGTCAACAAGTTTTACAGTTTAATACCATGAAAGAACATTGCAACCCCGATTTACTGCATCCGTAGCATGAACTACCACAGCCATTCTTGCAGTTGCAAAATATTGTGTTCAGTTGTTCATGTGAAGTTGGTGGTAATGTTGTCGTTATCGGTTCCAAGAGTTCATTTTGCAGTGCCCAACCCCATTCCTGGGGTTCTAAATTATTCCCTAACCAAGTTTGAATTTGATAATATACACTGTTGATATGTTGATGAGCTGCTGCACTTGTTGGTGGAAGATTGGATAACTGCACAGGTGTATTAAGCTTTGTTGACTTGACGAATTGCATGTAGCGAAGATGATAGATATTGTCCTTAGATTTTGGAGCATTATATATTGCCAACAAGATGCATACTCCAGTTTTCCTGTTGGAATACTTGAGCCAGTTGATCGAAATTGAGAAGTTTCTCTAATGTTAAGAAAATCAGCTTCACCTCTAGTTTGTTTTGTAATGATATTTCACTTAACAATTTTTTAATTACACGAAGTATAGGTAAGTATTATTAAACGAATATATTTGATAAATGAAAAATATTATTAAATATAATGTATTAATTAATAAATGATGCAAATTATTCATAATTATAGATTTTTTTTAGTGATTAATTAACTTTAAACAACGTATTATTTACCGGGACTCACGGTTGATCTTGAGTTGTGCTATGTATGGCTAAGCGCTGCACGCTGTCCGCGCTCTATCTCAAAAATGGTTCAACGTATAAGAAAATGTTTGCAACAAAATTTGTAGAGAATTTTATGCTCTACAATTTTCATAATAGATGCAAATATCATTAAAACCATTATTATTATTAGCCGTTACTCGAGTCCGAGTATAGAAATGTTACAGTCGATAAATTGCGTAAAAAACAAGTAAAAGGTGTAGTCTATTGTAATTCCCATTCATCTACGGTGCACACGACTATGGCTATAGAGGCCAATTCGGGAGAGCACATGTCGACCGCAATCAGGACAAACATAGACCTGGTTAGGTCTTGGATTCGGCCTTCTTGCAGCAACATTTCCTTGATAGCTGGCCACAACCCCTCGCCATTCGGTTCTGTCCGCTGCAAGTTGTTCCCATTGCTCGTCTGCAATACCGCAGGATTTTAGATTTTCATGGAGAGCGTCTTTGAACCTCTTTCGTTGACCATAAAACCATAGGAAGCGAGATATTTGCGAAAAACCGATTTTTTCGACCTTTGATCTTGAATATCTTAAGACGCAGACACAAGATTTTATGAGACTTTCGAGACAACTTTTAAAATGGCAAAATAAAGGTTTATTCAAGTTTACAGCTTATTATGTCTCATTCCGAGGTTGACCCTCTTTTTTGGCTTAAGTGACTGCATTATATATGCAAACTCATATATTTTTGTTAAATGCTTGAAATTTTTGTTACCTGTTGGTAGGCAGTTTTTAATGTGAAAATTTGTTCATTCCATTTTTGTACATCTTAACTTAAAAATATATTCGTATATTCTGTCAAGTACCTTGGTGCATTTATTGATATTATATTAATTTAAGGTTATCAGATGGTCCATTGCAATGGTGTGAACATGAGGATAGCGTTTATTGTGCAGAGTGGTCACCAGCAGAGCCATGGGTGTTTGCATCTCTTAGTTACGATGGTAGATTACTTATTTCTCGAGTGAAAAAGTCTTTAAAGTACCAAATTATGTTATAAATTTGTATTAAGTATATTTTAATGCCTGTTCCATTTTTGTTATATATTTTTAAATCAATGTTTGAAATCTTGTTTTAAGATTATTTATATCTGTATTTATTTATTATTTCATTAAATGTTTAAAAATCAATGTAGTTATGTATGATCACAAAAATAGAAAAATATTTAGTCCTCGTGTCGCAAATTTAATGGGAGCAGTGGGCAAACTTAGAAAGATATATACACTAAGTTCCAAGCCAATTTCTCCAAAATGCAATCCTGGCATGCCAACAAAGTGATTTGTGGAGAGTGAAGCAAATAATAATTCTTGTAAAAAAAAATCGTTAGAAATAATCGAAAAAAAATTGCAACGCTCTTAGAATTTAGAGATCTGTCTCGGTCGTAACTGTGTGTGGTTTTATGGATTTGGCTTGGCAGAAAATATTAATTACAATAGTGATGAGGCTAATAGGCATTGTTTATAATGCTCTTAAAAATGATAACATAATTTGATAAAATTTTGTACACGTGTAGATGTCTTTCTTTAAAGAATGGGATCAAAGCTTCATATAGGGGATGGTGGGAAAGGAGGAGACAGTGGTGGAAAGATGGTGACAGAAAATGGGGAAAGGGGGAAAATGGAGTAGTATGAGAAAGGTTAGAAAATTGACATAAAAATAGTCGTGGGCATAAGGTAGTTATGAATAACTTTTATTCAAGGAAAATTTTCGTATCTTTACAAGAAATATGGATAATCATATAAAATGATAAAATGCAACTTTTAATGTTGGTGGAAAACCACAGCCAAATTTTGTACACCAGCCTTCCTTTTCATAGATTTCCCCGAGACTTCCACAAATTTCCTCTGGGACTTCCTATAAATATTGTTAGTCTTCTTCTATAAATTTCTTTCTCCTGGTTGATAGAAAATGTCAAAATAAGGAGGAATACCCTTAACATTTTTGAAGTTACTTACGACTTCACATACCATCTGTAGTCGCGATTTTAAAGGTAATTCCACTTATGATTCATTATCTCCCAAAGCTGCACATCCCGCCTCTCTGCAATTATTTATTTTTAAAGCCAATTCCTCTTATTAGCATCATGACTTAATGACTGCACATTTTTTCTCCAATTGTTGTATTTCTACAGCTAATTACATTTATTGCGCAGCTGTGGTGTTATCTCTTCATGGCTGCGTACATTCCTTTTTTCACCCCATATTTCCCCCTCTGAAAGATATGCTCTCTGATAACTATGATTTCTTCCAATTTTAAGGCAAATTCAGTTTATTGGACAATTATAGTACAACTTGCATCACTATTGTTTACTAGGTATACCTGATCTACTCCAGGCGTTTTAGCTGTAAAATTGACCTGTGCTAAATTCGTGCTCTACGAAATTTTTTTTTTTTTAACACTTGATAGTTACGCTACGATACACCTGGAGGAATTCGTGAAAATCGCTTCGGAAGGTCGCGAATTCACGATTAACTCAGTTTTTATGGCCCAAACGGGAACAACATCTATTATAAAAGTTGTACATCTGTAAATTCTCTACCTTAAAGGCTCTATAAATTTTTTTCGTATGCCTAAACGTTTTGGAGATACGAGTAAGTGAAAAATGCATTTGTTCCGCCAAATCTCTTTTGCACCACATATTTCACAATTATCTTGCTTTCTATGTCTCAGAATGAATATTAAATATTGCTGTTATAGCTCGGTGATCTTTATTCTCCACTAGCATATTTATACATTTTATTTACAGTGAATAAGCCAAAAAAATGCATTCATTTCCGCACCACCTTAGAGGTAGAATGCTCGGCACGCTTTTTTTTTACATGGTTTCCTCAGGAGCCCTAATCCATGCCGGATCTTAAATTGGTCAATATTTGCGACTTTTTAGGTATCTGAAACGTTATTGTCCAATGACAAATCGTTGCCAGTACTTTCATTCTGATAAGATTCTACGTCGTCCATTTCCTCATTCATAGCAATTATAGGTGCGGTATTCAAGCAAGAGTGACCATGAAAATGTCCACAAGCTCTTGAACAATTCAGTCCTACTTTCCTACGGCTACATTTTCCTGCACCTTTCATACAGTTGCAAAAAATTTAATTTAACAATATGTCTGGTTGTGGTGGTAACTGCGTTGGTACTGACTGCAAAATATCATTCTTCCTAATCCAGCCCCACTGCTCAGGATCAGTAGTGTCTTTTCCCAACCACGTTTGAACGTCTCAACAATTCTGTGCTGTCCAATATAACAAAAATATTTAAACAATATAAAAAAAAGAAACTAAATGCATTTTTTTTCTTATTTCGCGTCATATCTCCAAAATGTTTAGCGTACGAAAAAAATGTATAGGACCTTTAAGGTAGAGAATTTACAGATGTACACTTGTCAAAATAAGTGTTGTTCCCGTTTTGGGCCATAAAAACTGAGTTGATCGCGAATCCGCGACCTTCCGAAGAGATTTTCACGAATTCCCCAGGTGTACCGTGGCGTAACTACCAAGTGTTATTCAGGATGTCCAAATAAACACACACAAAAAAATCGTAGAGCACGAATTTGGCAGCAAAAGTCTAAAGCGCATGGATTAATCTTTAATTGTTTATTTTTTATTTATTACGTAGCTATATAGACACTGCTAATGATTTCTGCATCATTTACCCTTATGGTATATTCCTTACACTAAACCGTCTCAATTTACTGTCACTAATAAGAATGGAATAATATTAAAATTGATTATTAATCTCCTAATTTCATTTGAATATTTACAACCTACATTATCTGATGCAAATATCGAAAAAACCTCGAAGGGTGAATTTTTTAATATTACAGTATGAGGAAAATTTTAATCAAAAACGAAACAAGGGTGAAATTATTCATTAGAGCCACTACTTGCAACTCAAAAAACCAATTCACTATAACTTTAACCTTTACGATTTTTTATTTTGATTTTAATTTGGTGTGAGTACACCAAACTTCCTTCACGGTGAACCCCTCGTATTTGTTCAATAAATTTGTGTCTCCCTGCAAATATGATGGATGCCCCATGAGAACCTTTCATGTGGCAGTTAATATACATGACGGAAAAACACACATAACGTTAAAGTTTTGCTGTTTAAAAAAAAAACACTATCTACTTATTTCCTTAAAAATGAGATTGTAAAATAATAAAACTAAGTACATAAAAAGTAGTTTTTAAGACCAAAATTTTTGTCACACATTTATTCTGTTCAATCTTCTACATTGTTCTTAATTGTTTTTACAACATTCTTAACTAAACACTTTTGAATCAGAGGTACGATATCTTTGCAGGTCTTTTCAAGCAACCTAATACTCTCATTTAGATCTTCCAGTGATATATTACCACTTTGATAAAACTGAGAAATTTGTTCGTGAGTGTGAAGCATGGATATTATAATAACACCGTGAGTTTTATTTCCACTGTCTGATCGTATTGGTACCTCGCACAATCCTTGTTCTGCAGCAGTTGGATCTAACAGTTTCACATCTTGCTGTAAGCCTAACGTAACAGATGTTATTAAATCATACATGGGTACACCAGCATGAGAAAGAGCCACCCCAGCAGCCGTAATAGCAGCGCTTAGAGCTGAACCATCATTATGCAAAACTAAAGCATATATATCTACTTGAAAGTTAGGAAATTCATGTCGGCAAACTGTAGATTCTAGAGATTGTTTCATAATCGCACTGTATTGTTTTTCTTCAGCATCTTGTTGATGTAACCTACGTTTTATACAACTGAATGGGGCAAATTTAAATTCGCAGGATATTTCACCCTTTAAACTGTAATCTGGACGATTTGGGATTTCTCTAGGATCGAAGACTGATACTATAACTTTAGTTTTGCCCAATTCTATATATGCAGATCCTTTAGCTTGGCTAACTACACCTGTTTTAAGAACTAGAAAAAAACTAATGTAGTTGTGTTAAAATCCAAATACAATATATATTTACAAATCTTTCTATGTTCTGTAGCTGCTCTCTCATCTACTCGTTTACCATTACTTAACACATCCGTGAATTGCTGAGCTAACGATTTAGTATTTAATTTAGCAAAGAGATTATAAGGTACCGTCTCATCTGGGCCATTTATTCTTTTATGATCTATAGGCATTGTTAAGAATATTAAATATAATAAGGCAATAGTATGTACTAATATTAACTAAAAACGCAAGAAAACCATAACAGTTTACACTAAAGTCAGGTTATGTTATCTTGACCTTGACGATAATTCTTCTTCATTTTTCTTGGTCTTTTTGAAAGTTTTGCATTGGCCAGTTCGAACAGTGGAATTAATTTTTCATTTTAGTAAAAACGATCAAAAAGTAAAAAAACACGAGGAGACAGCAGCTGAGACTCCATTGATTTCTTAGCAATAGCGCTCATGACCTCACTAGTTTCATTTAGAGTTTTCGCATCTCCTAAAATTGTATGAATGATAATAAATAATAAATCAGAAAAGGATTAAGTTACTTTTAACTACTCAATTGGCTGAGTGGCCAAGTGGCAACGAAACTAAGAAGAAGAAGATGCTGCTACATTCAGTACATTCTCATACTAAAAGTTCTGTTGTTACCTAACAATATTTATTGGAAGTCTCCATTTGTCATCGGTATAATTTTTCATAAAGTAACACATAGGGATATTGTAAAATGGCAGTAAGTTTTGTTCAAAAACGCTTTATGGCAAGTGCCTTGCAAAAATGGGCGTATAATTTGTCAGGTTTTAATAAATATGGTCTCTGGAGGGATGATCTTTTAGATGAAGACGACCACGATGTGGTGGAAGCATTAAGAAGATTGCCAGGCAATTTAAGAGATGAAAGAAATTATCGCATTTTAAGAGCTGTACAATTATCAATCGAAAAAGAGGTACTTCCCAAAAATCAGTGGACACAGCTTAAAGACGACAAGTTATACCTTACACCCATAGTTAAGGAAGTAATCAAAGAAAGAGAAGAACAAGAAGAATGGAACAAAAATTACTGAATAAATATATTTAAAGTAGTTATAAAATTTTCGATGTATGTTATGTTAATATAAAAAATGTAGTCATTATGAGTTGTTTATTTATTAATGGTTTAGAGTACAGATATTGCATTTTTACCCTTAAAATATTCAGTAAAACAAATATTCAATTTTTTAAAGTTTTTTGTAAGTATACAAATTTGATTACGATTGTGACAAGGCTAATTAGCCCCTTTATTTTACTATAAATTCACTTGAAATAAACAAATATTACTCATTGTCGAATACAGTTATACCACTTTTTGAAATGAATGGAGCAAGAGATACAGATATATACGATTTCTCTACAAAAAAGCTATACGTTTCTTTTCCCAGCATGATTCATAATAGAGTAGCTTCGCTAAATTTGTCAAAAAGTTATACTAAACAAAGGCATATTATTTTTAGCATAAATTTTGTGGCAAAGATTCTCTAATAACTTTGTCAAGTCAAACAATACAATTTTTGCTTGCAATTTTGATTCAACACTGAACCCAAAGGCATTAAGTCAAGCTCAATAAATATGACACCAAAAAGTTGCCTCTGAAAATCACCCTTAAATATAGTAAATTGTTTATATGGAGTAAAAGAAAATCTTTGTGCAAGGTTGTACTTAACAAATGAACAAAGCAAGAACAGCTGAGACATAAACAATCAGTTTACTCCACACAATATGCTATTTTTTCTTCAAATTAATGCTCTGCCCCTTGTGAATGCCAGAAGACTTTTAGTGACGCGCATATAGAGCATCAGGGAAATAACAGTTTAAAATCACGAAACTTGCCTTCAATCATGTTCTTTTGATGTTTAAAGAATTATTTTTTATTCCTCCAATTCACAGTATATTGAAACAAATTACTTCAAAAACATTTAAATAATGCATTAAAATAAAAAAATAAATGGTAATTTAAGTTAAAAATAAGATTATAATTTTGTATCTATTAAGACTGACTAGAAAAGCGAATAGCTCAAAAATAAAATACCAAAAATAATAACAAATTAGCTTTATTAAAAAGATGTACAGAGTACACTGTACACTTACTTTAAGAGACGATGTTGAGACCTATCTTATACTACTTATAAAAATAATTAAGATTTAAAATATCCTGCCATAAGGCACGAGAGGTTATTACACAATAAATAATTCGAAGCAGTTTTAATTTTCGTCCTCTTCAATTTTAGGTGCTAAATAGAATCGGAGATGCCCTAACTCTGGAATTTGGTATTCAACAACTAAGGGTACATTGTCGGACATAGACAACTGTACTTGATTGGTCAGTGGAGTTGCTTTCGTGAATGAATTAAGATACTGACAAGCAAAAGTTAACGTCACCGGTTCTTGCATTTCAATCGTAACAGACTCCTCTTCTTTGTCAAAATTGCTAGTCTGGGCAATTTTAACATTTGCACTACCAATATCACCAGAAGTTGAGAATTTAACGCCCTCCTTTGTGCAAGAGATTACAATAGATTCCCCGAACTGAGACAAATCGCGACAAATCCTTGCAAATTCCCCCGATGGCATTTTTATTATACAAGAGAACTCTGTTTCTGGAATGCCAAGGTGCTCTTGATCAAGATTCATCAATTTCATTTCATAGTCGGAGATCTTTTCTTGTTTCTTTGCTTCAAACATAAACGTTACAGTATCAGCATCATCTTGCGCTTTTATGGTAACTGTGTCATCATTGCTTGAACACTTGAAGATCTTAGACATGCTGCAAAAAAAATATATTTACTTAAAACAGTGTTACATTATAATGGTTACAATCCCTTGTTACAAATAAAAAAATTGTGAAATATTCATGCAAATAACTAACCTTCCTAAGTTCATTCCCATTGTTAAATTTCTATCACATCTATATTTATCGAACCCATCAGATTTCAAAGTTAAAGATACAAGAGATACGTGGGAATTGTCCATGGCCTGTAGTTGAATTCCAGATTCAGAGCAATCGAAGGAAGCCTCCGTTAAAAGGTCCTTAATAGCATCCAATACCTTTTTAAAGGTAGCACTACTTACTAAGCGAGCCTCAAACATTTTGATGGTGTTTTAAAGAAATTAAATGAAAATAATAATGTTTTATGCACACTAACACACAGCAACACCTCACAAAAGAAATGGCCGGTAGAACAACGAGAGGGAAATTTGCGCGCCAAATCAATGCATTTTTAACAGAATATTTTGTGACACAATGATGGCTGCCCTGTAGTTAAAAAAATATAATACAAGAAGCATAAATAGACAGAAGTGCTCAATGAGACGAGAGCCAATGAAAGCAATGTACCAAATGACGTCATATAGACATCGTATTTCGGAAAGTATGTGCCTAATGGGGTGAAAATTCTTAATCGGGAATTTCTCGGGTCATGAATTTTAAGTCAGTAACTAAAAATTACATTTTATTGTTAAAAGTAAAGATAATCTTTTGATTTACGGTATTTTCCACTGGCTACTTTTTTGTGAACTCGATGTGTCTTTTCTCTTTTTACCACTGTTTGTTAAATAAAGCAGTGGTTATACACTGAGTGTATGTCATTGAATAATAGTGGTAATAGTTAATACTCATATTAAATAAATTAAATGGTATATAGCTATACTTCTCCTACAGAATAAAATGTCCATAAAGTTATATAGCATAGCAATAATATTTCAAGAAAAATATCTCGCTAGTTTCTGTGATAGTTTTCTGACATCATAATATGTTAGCCATCTACAATTTAAAATTTGAGTACTCCTCCTATTTAAGCTTCTTGGTTATTGCCAACATTACTGATATTATACTGTAGCCAACATAACTGTAGATGAAGAAATGGACGCATATTTGAGTTGCGTATGGTATGTTCGAAAGTAGACGGTAGGCTCATCCGGACAAAATATTTATATATTAATATTCAGCGTTCCAGAAGAGAGTTGGAATATTCGTTATTGCCATCATCGTTTAAACGATACAAAGGGTAAGTATTCAATTCTTATTGCTATTTTGTCTAGTATATTTGTTAAACTTCTGGAACAACAACGGTTGTTTATACTTTTGAGTTGCGATGTTAAGGTTTGTATCACACAGATGTCAGATAGGTGAAAGCGAGACTAAAACGAACAGCAGAATTCGGTTCAATTTCGTATCGTTTTCGTGTTATTCGTCTTTTTAAACGACAGAGCGAATGCGACCGAACCGACCCATCTGATTCGGTAGAAGAAATTTTGTTGGAGTAAGGACTTTATTATCGTAAAGGAAACAAACGTTCATTCTTATTTCGTAACATTAATAATAGAAGGAGAGCTCACAGTGAATATTCAGTTTATGTTCTGTGAGGTGTCAGAAAGATTAGATATATTTCTCGGTTATTATTTTCGAATGTTACAAAAGCTTTTTAAATATAGCGTCACTCATGTTATAAGAATTGTCCTTTACTGCCAAAATTAATTTTTCACTGAATTCATCCATTACGTTTTCCCTGATTAAAGTACTCATTTAATTTCACCATCATGTGTTTGGCTACTGCATTCAGTTTTTTATACACTGCACGCTACTGAATTGACAGTGAACTGACAAAATGCTGAACAACTTTCTGTTATTCTCATCATATGCGATTTTTATTTGCAAAGATATATAAATCGCATGTCCTTGATAAATACATAAATTGATGACGTGCGAAAACATTCATGATTTCAACTTTACCTACCAACTCGTGGCGGACGTCAGGTGAACTGTTTTCCGTTTGTTTTTTTGTTTTCATTCTACGCACTGTGTGTGTGTGTGTGTGATGAGTTATTCGACAACATACTACAGCCTATTCAGATTACATATTCATATGATGTAAAGAAACACACGCGAGTTTTATGGCCGATTGACCAACAGCAATGCGATATTCAGGACACCCCGCTTTGGCACGCGGTGATATTTGTTACTTTCCGTATGAATCTATCTGCGTAACTGTCACTCTAAGGGCGGGTTTATCTATATAAGGTAACTAGAGGATAAGTGTTCAGCAAAGCAATGGATATTATCTTCTAGATAGCATTAACCCTGCATTGATGAATCGGTCCTCCTATTTATTTGGAAACATCACGGCCAGCAGCCTTATGACATCATCATTGTATGGTCGAGTGGTGACATATTACTTAAGGTTCGTAAATTAATCAATCTTGGCTACATTCGATAGGCGGTTTTTCCCACAGAACATATATGGGATGTTTTGTGGTTTTACCACAGTCGGACTCAAGATTAGTAAACATGAGGGAGGTGGCCTACTAACTTTGGTCGTACCTCAGATAAACAAATTTGTTTGTCTGAGGGTCGGACTGGTAAAAGCGTTCGGACCACATTGTGCGATTTGATCAGCTGAGTGGTCGATGTAGTCACCACAGATCACATACTAAAGTCTGACTTGTGAAATACATTAAAGCTATATTTTTGCGCATTAAACGCGATAAGCGGTGCCATTCGAGCGAATAAAACATGACGTCACGCTTAAAGGCACTTGCAACGGTATCGCGCGGCTTCAGGAGTACGCTAGAAAATGACGTCTTGAACACAACGACAACTCTGTCAAAAATTCTCTTTCGACGCTACTTTCGCATGTATTTTCATGCGGCAAAATCAATAAAGTAATTAATCAAAGATATTGTTTATTGGTTAGTTGTATTTAAAATTTAAGTAAGGGCGTAGAACAGTGCATTCATTTGCTGTTTGAAGACAAGCATAATCATGTTTAACCAGAGCGCTTTGGGTGGCTTCGGAGCTACAACTCCTAGTTCAGCTAATCCAATGAAAGATTTTGAAGTTGCTCAACCTCCAGACGACTCGGTCAGTTCTCTAGCGTTCTCTCCTGCAACATTGCCCCAAAATTTTTTAATAGCTGGAAGTTGGGATAATAATGTACGCTGTTGGGAAATTGAACAGAATGGTTCTAGTGTTCCCAAATCAATGCAGTCATGCGGAGGACCAGTGTTAGATGTTGCATGGAGTGATGATGGAACCAAGGTGAGTTACAGTTTTTAACAGATTGAAAGTACTCTCAAAATTGTGAGATTTGGATGCTTGCAAAATTTAGGAATGTAATTTTGAAATTCTTTTATGACACTGTGGATAATATGGAGCATAGGAAACGTAGAATATAAAAATTAAGGACGAGTTTAAATTTAAGAGAAAAAAATGAGATTATTTACCATGATAGAAACAATATCGGTTCCAAAATTAACAGTATTACACCAACACTAACCTAACTTAACTGCCCGACAACATATTTTTAAACAAATGATAAATAAAAATATTTTTATTATGTTTTTAATTGGGTCAAAATTGCACTGAGAGAAATTGACAAATCGAACCAGACCGAGAATAGTCTAACCAATCCCACTTTAGCGTTAATAGTACAATATGCTTGGCAATAATAAATATTGCAATGATGATTTTTTTAAAATAATTATGATGGTTCATAACTTAATCAATTCCAAAATAAATATAGGTTGACATAGTTACGAATAAATTTTAAAATTCATCTTATGGCCAGTTTCTGAAACGTAAAATAAAGTTATCTATTAATAAATGTCATAGTAACAATTGTTGTCACAATTGTAACTATGACAGTAAACGAATAATTAACTCTATCTAACGTTTCAGAAACTGGCCATTAGACATACATACATATTTGTACCCTCGATTTAACTATCTATTTTAGGTATTCATGGCTGGGTGTGATAAACAAGCAAAAATGTGGGACCTGGCAAGTAATCAAGTCGTCCAAGTCGCTATGCACGAAGCACCTATTAAAACGTGCCATTGGATTAAGGCACCAAATTACTCTTGCTTAATGACAGGATCATGGGATAAAACGTTAAAGTTTTGGGATACTCGCAGTCCAAACCCAATGATGAGTATTAATTTACCAGAACGTTGTTACTGTGCAGATGTCGATTTTCCAATGGCTGTAGTGGGTACTGCCGGTCGTCAAATTATAGTGTACCAATTAGAGGGAAAACCACAAGAATATAAGAAGTTGGACAGTCCTTTGAAATACCAGCATCGATGTGTAGCCATTTTCAGGTAAATTTTGTGATTTCTAATTCATCACATTTTCTTTTAAGGAATGTTTGAATATGCAAAAATAAATTGTTTTAGGGATAAAAAGAAAACTCCAACTGGATATGCCTTGGGTTCAGTAGAAGGCAGAGTTGCTATTCAATACGTAAATCCGACAAATCCAAAAGACAACTTTACATTCAAATGTCATCGTTCCAATGGAACACCGAATGGCTACCAAGACATATATGCTGTAAATGATATTGCATTCCATCCTATTCACGGTACCTTAGCTACTGTAGGTGCCGATGGTTCTTTTAGTTTTTGGGACAAAGATGCACGTACAAAATTGAAACCCTCAGAGTTGATGGAGCAACCAATCACCCGCTGTGCGTTTAATAATAATGGGCAAATCTTTGCTTACTCTGTTAGTTACGATTGGAGTAGAGGTCATGAGTTCTATAACACTCAGAAGAAAAATTACATTTTCTTAAGACCATGCTATGATGAGCTCAAGCCAAGGAGTTCCTCTTAACAGTTTTCATAATTATTATGCTAATCAGTATGAGCATTTATAAAATTAAAATACTTATTTGAAATTAATGTTCTGTAATATCTAGACATTTTGACAAATAGTTCTTTAGAATTAAAATAAAAAAGTGTAACTACAAAAATTCTAGAATTCTACGGATTTATGGAAGTAGTAGTTTTTGGTTCATATACCAAAAGTATATATAAGCTCTTATAGCTCATTTACTGAGACTGGATGGTGCGGAGAGACAAAGCTGAACCCGTGATAATCACATGGACAGCTGCCTTCTGGTTTACTATTGGCTATGATGAAGACTGCATTGTTTGTCCATCCCATACATTCCCACACAGTTTATTTGTCCCGTCCAATCACGCATTTATCACGTGTATTTATTTACCCGCACTCTCTAGTCTCAGTAAATGAAATTTAGAAAGGTCTAGCTTACAATTTCTTTCAACTGGAAAAAATATCTCATTAAAAAAAGTTCAGAAATACTGTACCAACTGTACCATAATATGAGAGATGCAAAAGAAAAGAGTACATTTGAAAAGTATTGGTATTTAATTTACACATTTTTAAAAAAATTATTATTTTTATTATTTATATTTGTTTAAAGCAGCAGTAGAATATGATGCATTTAATTCAAATATTATTCAGTAATGAATTCAGTATGAATTACATTTTGTGTTTAAGGAGGAAACTGTAATAATATATATTTCATTTCGTAGAATGTCCGGTTTCAAAACTGCCTCAAATTTTTTTATAAAAATGAAATACTTAAGAGCAATGGACTTCTAGCCTTAATTAAATGTAACAGATGATATCACTGGTGTATTTTTGTCGCCAAAACAACCATTTTCTTAAAATTGCTGAACTCTAGTATTCTTTTTTTGTCATGATGTATGATTCTCCTAGACTATAATAAAACGAAAAAGTATGTTATTTCATTATGTTTGTATGTTATAAAAAATGTTTTTCAGTTAATAATAAATTGATAGAAAATATTGTTAATTTGAATGATGATCATTCGTCAATGGTGATAATACATTAGGACGAATCAGTTTATTTGAAATGCCGAACAATACAATATTAGCAATATAACGAGAATTTTGTGAAAAAACTAGAAAATTCTGAAAGTGAAACTTCCATGCGAAATGTTACAGCCAATTTCCTTTCAACAGAAAGGCCATGGAAGAAATATGTAAGTAGTAAAATTTTAACAGGCTAACCATCTGTTTGTAGAGCAATGGATAAATTTTGGGCAGTAATAACTCGTTTTCTATAACTTATTAATATGACATCAAAATTTACTGTTATAAAATTATTGAAAAAATCTCCTTAAAATGAAAGCCTCTATTATGCCCGTTATTTGAATCATTGATATCAATTTTTAAAATTAGGTTCATATTATGCAAAACACAACTAACTTCATTAATATAACATTTGAAATGGAGCATTTTGCTCTATATTTGTGCACATTTATGTGTACTATTCGAATGACTTTCGGCATTGAACGATGTGTCTTTCGAAAAGTTTCAGAGATTCCTCACTAAATGCCTCCGCAATCTAGCATGGAACATTGTTCTCTGATATATTTTTTTTTATATACATTTATTTAACATCGGCCTGTTTCCGCTACTGAGGCGTAACACCGACGCCTGTAGACAAGCTACCCCCAACCAGGAATTTTGCCGAACCTCTTCCCTTAAGAAGAGTAGGGATCTTTTACTTGCTAATTTAATAGACACGGGACCGACGGATTTACATCCTCTCCGAAGGATGTTATATCGCCTATACAACCCTCGCCTAAGGTTGTATAGCTTCCGCGCATACACTGATATACAAACCGCTGGAAGATATGTGAGGCGAGGACACGGTTTTCGTTGGAACGGACATCCATCCAACTACTAACCGCGCCTTATGTTGCTTTACATCGCATATTGAAGTATGTACATAGTAAAGACGCACCCACGCTCGCCCCCATTCTCTGATATAAAGTAGCTAATATTAGCTCAGGTCAGATAATTTATTTTTTCGAAAAATTCCTCAGTCCATTTTGTGAACGTGTTAATTAGGAGAAAAATAGTGGGAATTAGATGTATATGTTTTGGAAAAAAAACATTATTTGGAATCTGTTGAAAAAAGGGCATAATATGAAAATGCCGAAAGCAGGCTGTTTCACGTTTTCAATGCGAAAGAATTTTTTTTATATACAAAAAATACTACGAAATAGCTCGTAAAAAGATGAAAAAATTAGTTTTTGACCATTACAATCGGTCAACAACTTTTTGCACAAAAAATTAAAAACCTCTAAATATGGCCATATCTTGCCATTTAATTACAGGGACTGTAATAATTATCGTAGGAAATTGTGTCGGAGCTCAAATTGTAACTTTTGTTGGTACCTACCTACTCTAAAAATTTCATGCAAAAATATCAATAACTTTTAGCGAAAATGTTAAAAAAAGTTCTTTCCGAAAAGCGGCGTGGAAATGGTCAAAAATGGTCATAGAACAATTTTTCAAAAAGCTATTTGTTCCTGATGAAATTTTCTATAACCCTATCTTTAAATTTTCGTAAAGTTCCGTTTAGTACCTTAAAAATTCATTTGAAAATCGGGCTATTTCTGAATTTTGGACGGATCGGAGAAGTGACGCGTGGTGGGGAGAAGCGCGATCATTTAGCGGCGCTCCAAGTCCATTTGCGGGAGACCTTTACTATCTCTACTGCACACTCGAAATTGTCATGCTTAACGTTATCAGGATCACTTAGAAGGTCTAAAACCAAAAAGGTGACCTCCCCCTCCTTTTGCTTTAGCCGCCATCTTGAAATTTTTTTGAATCGTTTAACGCTTCGTGCTCATAACTGTGGATTGCGAAGTTCCGCATGAGAATTTTTTTTTAATTCGACACATGCGTTCCAGGAGACCTTAGTTTGCTGATTTAACTTCTAGTTCAAAGTAAACGAATTGTCTTACGAACATTTCGCTACACCTGCAAGAAAATTAGACCGTTTTAGAACAAATTTCATAAAAATCCGCATTCTGCAACTATCTGAACGGCGCTTTGTCTCGTGTTCTATTGGTCCCACCGAAAAAGTGATTGAACAATAATTGTTGTAAATAAAACTCTACATATTTTCGGCAATTGCCGCGATTCTGAGAAGTTAATATTTCGAATTGCACGCCGTGGATGAGTACTACGCTCGGGACCACCGGAGAACATGCTTTCGGTTCTTTCGGAGCAGATGCTAGGTAACGCATGCGCAAAAAAGCCCTCCAAGTTATGCTGCGGGAGACTTCCTCCACCACTCGTTACTTCCCCTCCGCTCGAGCGCCCGAACGACCAAAATTCAGAAATAGCTCGATTTTTCAATGCGTTTTTAAGGTACTAAACGAAACTTTACGAAAATTTAAAGATAATAGGGTTGTAAAGAATTTCATCAGGAACAAATACCTTTTTGAAAAATCGTTCTATGACCATTTCCGCGCCGTCTTTCGGAAAGACCTTTTTTTACATTTTCGCTATTTCCGCTAACAGTTATTAATATTTTTCCATGAAATTAGAGTAGGTAGGTAGAACAAAAGCTACAATTTAAGCTCCGAAACAACTTCCTACGATAATTACAGTCCTTGTAATTAAATGGCAAAAAATGAACATATTTAGCGGTTTCTAATTTTTTGCTATTGACCGATTTTAATAGTCAAAAACTCATTCTTTTCGTATTTTTACGAGCTATTTCGTAGTATTTTTCTGTATAAATTTTTTTTCTCTCGCATCGAAAACGTGAAAAAAACCTGTTTTCGGCACTTCCATGCCCTTTTTTCAACAGGTTCCAAATAAAATTTTCTTATACATATACATCAAATTTCCACTATTTTTCTCCTAATTATTACGTTCACAAAATTAACTGAGGAATTTTTCGAAAACATTCATACTACTTTGCTAGCTGACCTGGATTATATCTTTTACCAGAATACTCGTATTGTAAGAATTCTTTCACCAAAATTAAATTTCAACTTTCTACTACAATATTGTTCATATGGTAAAGGCAATATTTCTAGAAATATGAAAGGTAGCTCATCGAAACATTTTTTTCTACAAAATTTCCCAAAAACCCTTACATTCTTTGTCTCATGGGAGATACAAAAAAATAAAATGAATTTATATTCGATTTTCTCTTCAAGTTATAAATATAAATACACTACAGATAATAGACAAAGCCCAAATCTAAATGTAAAACTGTCTCGAGCGTATTAACACTTATTTAACGTCAGACTATTTCCGTGACTGAGGCTTATCACCGACCCCTGGTGATAGGCCCACCGAAGGATGGTATATCCACCATGCAATCCTCGCCTAAGATTGCATAGTTTCTGCGTATACACTGTGGGAGGGGGTTATATTTATGAAAAACGTAAGACATATACATTATCTACTAATGCCGCTAGTGTAGAAGCTGGGGGTTGATTCCTGTATATGTTAATCAGCTGACCGCTCGGCTACCATATCTGCAGATAAACAATATGGAAACATAAATATTAATTTTTTGCTTATTTAAGTACATGATTTTTTTTATCTTGAAACTTACTGATCTTTTTGGGGAGGGTGGGCAAGATGTAGAAGCCAGTCTGACACTGATCAAACACAATAAACAAACTGAAGCTCAAGACTTACATAATAATTGTTTGTTTGAAGTTAAAAATTATACTTATGATCAATTTGATTTAATTTGCCAGCATCAGTACTTGCAGCTGGTACTCCTGGACAAACTGATTTCTTGATCATAAGCGTTAACAAAATATAATATAATTAATAATAACATACACCAAGTCCCATTGTATAATTAAAAAATGTCCTTTAATAGTGACACTCATTAAGAAGGTACAAAGACAGAGAGTACATACATACTTTATTAACATATTTCTAAGCAAACTTCACCACTACAATATTATTAACAACGTTTAATGGTGTTCACCACCATTATCATGTCCGTGTTTGCTAGGGTATAATGCATCGTATGCCATAGTTCCTGCAATTGTTAAGACAAAAGCACCGAAACCATATTTAAATCCTCTAAAAAATATCAATTTGAACATTTGTCTCTCAGTGCCAAATTCTTTTTCACTGTAACGCCACACTTCGTTACGTAACCAGGGGTCTTTTAGACCACGTGCAGCGAGAGCTTTCTGTACGGCTACTAATTGAGGAACATCTTCTACTTTGTAGATTCTATAATCAGGAATGGTATAAGGATCCTGATGACCATGATCGTGTCCTCCCATGGTCCTAAAAAACCATAACCTCAAACTATTATGTAACGTTGTTTAAGACTTGATTTTTGAAGCATATTCCCTATTTTACTAAATAAGTTATCACAAGTCACTTACTAATTTGAATACTTTACAAACTGCAACTTTACTCTCGTTAATTTTATCTAGCACTGACAGCAAACATTGACATCAATCAATAATACAGGACATCAACACAGAATCTGTGACATCAATCCAAAATTCCCTATATCACAGACAAACAATACAAACATATTAACTATCTATGAGGCAAACTAAACAGGCAAATCTGAATGAATAATTTGATTAAAAACTGTCTTCAATCTTCAGCAAATCGTAAGGTTAATTGTGTTATATAAAAAAAAAACGTATTAGGTGAACGAGTAAGTTACCTACTTAAAAATACAGAGCAGTGGGGAATATCCTTTTGCATTTTGTCTGAAAATTAGCAAAAAATCGATAAATATTCCCAAAAAATTATAGAAACGGTGTTGCTTGCGATTATAGAGCCGCAAAATATTAATTAACAGCATGTCTCATTGCCTAATAAATAACAATTATTTAGAAATGATAAATATGTCAGTGTTCAACCAAATAAATTTTGAAAATATAGATCTCAAAAATATCTTGGATAAAATATTTATAGGTAGGTATTCAAAAATTTCTCGTTTCAATATATTCTACAGATTACAAATCTTAAAAATAGTTTTGAATATTTTTCAATGTACTTACACTATTTATTATTCACATATATGCCGTAATCAATTAAAATCTTTTAATCAAAATAAATTGTCGCAAGAATAGAAAGATATCATTCAACATATTTCAACGATTGCTTTTCAATAGTTACTGACAACTGTTTTATTTAGTGTACATGCATTTCTTCAAAATTATTGATACCTATATACCTAGATAATAAAAATAACATGAAGCAACCTTAATACTTTAATCAATAATCTTGACATTTTATAAAACAATAATGTAACAGTAAAACAAAAATTAATGTCTACAAGTACATTTTCATAAAAAATAAAGTAACTACTAAATAAATATTAGTGTTTAGTATAGTGCTGTAGAGATAAATAATTTAAATATAATATGCATTATCAGTCCGTAGGATTCTGGACTACTATTAAAATAAACTCTTTGTCCGGAGCCACCATGATTTCATGTTTTTTTGACCTAATTCTTAAAAATGTTAGATCATTGGAAGGATCCAAGTCACGAACAACACTTCGTGCTTTGTCTGCTAACGAACTTATTAATCCAGCGTATTGCACCGTAGTTGTGTTATCTAACGTAGTTTTAATAGGAATGCCTAGAAACAAACATGTTTAGTATATATTTTAATTACTCAGGTGATTTACCTTCAGAATTCACTACGATTGTCCCAACAACTCCTTTGTGGGATTGAATACGTTTCATAGTTTCATCAACTTCGTTTGCCTAAAATAACAAGATAAGAACGAACATTTTAAAAATTCTCAAGTTTCTTACCATTTTTTATTTGGAATTCCCTTTTATACCTATTATGAATCAACTGTTATATTTCCTTTTGACAGACAGATTTGTCAATATCCCCACTCCACAGCCTACGCGTCCGTCCAAAGCAAATCCATGTTAACCTTGATCCACAGAGGAGAAATTCTTGTCTTCTATTATCTTCTATGTTCTATCCCTGATCATGCAGAGTCACAGGGCACAACGCGTTGAGGACATGTATCTAATAAGTACTACACAGCGTGTATACTAATCTCACTTTCATACTAACCGTAAAGACATTTGATTACAGGATTATCATTATTCCTTTATAACTTTTATTAAAAGGTAATCATTTAGCAAATATTTTAATTCAGAAATTAAAATAAAGACAACAATTAGAACAAAATAGAATCAGTGGCCAATGTATAATGAAATAATTATTTAATAGTCTACCAAACAGAAGTGTGCATAATGGCGCGTAATTCAAATACTGTCTTATATCAAACAATAATTTATTTTTTTACGAATGGCAACATTGAAAGTGCTGCTAATAATAATAATAATTATTATTAATTATCATTATTACACGCATATGGTTAATGACGATATGCCTGACCGTCTGTGTTGCCGTCCGTAAGAAAATAAATCATTGTTGGATGCTCCCAACATAATAACATTGTGAAATTGTGTGCCATCAAGATCAGTTGAAAATAAATTGATAGAATACGCATCTGATTATGCTGCGTACCTCCCCCAGATATCAAGCATACATGCATAGGACCTCACTCTCCAGATCTAATTGTTGCAAATAAAACTCTACATATTTTCGGCAATTGCCGCGATGCTGAGAAGTTAATATTTCGAATTGCACGCCGTGGATGAGTACTACGCTCGGGACCACCGGAGAACATGCTTTCGGTTCTTTCGGAGCAGATGCTAGGTAACGCATGCGCAAAAAAGCCCTCCAAGTTCTGCTGCGGGAGATACTTCCTCCACCATTCGTTACTTCCCCTCCGCTCGAGCGCCCGAACGACCAAAATTCAGAAATAGCTCGATTTTCCAATGCGTTTTTAAGGTACTAAACGAAACCTTACGAAAATTTAAAGATAATAGGGTTGTAAAGAATTTCATCAGGAACAAATACCTTTTTGAAAAATCGTTCTATGACCATTTCCGCGCCGTCTTTCGGAAAGACCTTTTTTTACATTTTCGCTATTTCCGCTAACAGTTATTAATATTTTTCCATGAAATTAGAGTAGGTAGGTAGAACAAAAGCTACAATTTAAGCTCCGAAACAACTTCCTACGATAATTACAGTCCTTGTAATTAAATGGCAAAAAATGAACATATTTAGCGGTTTCTAATTTTTTGCTATTGACCGATTTTAATAGTCAAAAACTCATTCTTTTCGTATTTTTACGAGCTATTTCGTAGTATTTTTCTGTATAAATTTTTTTTCTTTCGCATCGAAAACGTGAAAAAAACCTGTTTTCGGCACTTCCATGCCCTTTTTTCAACAGGTTCCAAATAAAATTTTCTTATACATATACATCAAATTTCCACTATTTTTCTCCTAATTATTACGTTCACAAAATTAACTGAGGAATTTTTCGAAAACATTCATACTACTTTGCTAGCTGACCTGGATTATATCTTTTACCAGAATACTCGTATTGTAAGAATTCTTTCACCAAAATTAAATTTCAACTTTCTACTACAATATTGTTCATATGGCAAAGGCAATATTTCTAGAAATATGAAAGGTAGCTCATCGAAACATTTTTTTCTACAAAATTTCCCAAAAACCCTTACATTCTTTGTCTCATGGGAGATACAAAAAATAAAATGAATTTATATTCGATTTTCTCTTCAAGTTATAAATATAAATACACTACAGATAATAGACAAAGCCCAAATCTAAATGTAAAACTGTCTCAAGCGTATTAACACTTATTTAACGTCAGACTATTTCCGTGACTGAGGCTTATCACCGACCCCTGGTGATAGGCCCACCGAAGGATGGTATATCCACCATGCAATCCTCGCCTAAGATTGCATAGTTTCTGCGTATACACTGTGGGAGGGGGTTATATTTATGAAAAACGTAAGACATATACATTATCTACTAATGCCGCTAGTGTAGAAGCTGGGGGTTGATTCCTGTATATGTTAATCAGCTGACCGCTATAGGTATTTGTGCCCGGTTGGATAAAGTTATAAACAAAACTATAAGAAGCAAATTAAGGTGGGCGGTACCGCGTGGACGTAATTATCGGCAGTATCTCCTATATCCCTGATTCGATCAACAAATTTTCTTGATAGGCTTTTAGAGAAAACTCGATAGAATAGTATACTGAACTATTTTTTATTGTGTGAAAACCAAAATAGCATGGGCTATTTTTCCTCGTGTGAGAAACATTTTTTTTTATTGAGTTTTCAATAGCTTATAACACCATTCTATCGAGTGTTTTTTAAACGCCCATCAATTTTTTTTAAATCGGTTCGCGAATGTAGGGGAGTTTATCGAATTACGAAATCATCTTTTATTATCTACGATCGCGTAAAAAGTAACAGTTTTTTACATCATTTCCAGTGTAAAAAGGGGCCTTTTATAAGAAACTGTGCAATAAAAATTTTTATTGTACGATTTCTAAAAAATTAAATAACTACGCCAGTTTAATTATTCATAATATCGTTTCCTTAGTTACTATCATCACAGATTTCCAGTCACGACCACGGTGTAGTATATTAGGTGACGCGACAAGACCCGTACGAATGGCTTCATAAGTGTTTAGTTCTGTGTAATGCAATAGATCACAGGACAAACAAAGTCTCGTCGTTACTTACACATAGAAATATTAGAAATACAGTTTGCAGG
Source organism: Leptura quadrifasciata (assembly GCA_963675555.1). NCBI lineage: Eukaryota > Metazoa > Arthropoda > Insecta > Coleoptera > Cerambycidae > Leptura > Leptura quadrifasciata. Next base: position 108,346,582 of record OY776674.1, on the reverse strand, counting down.
TTCTGTGTAGTTAATGCTCTGTAGATTTGTTTTATTTATATTTAAAGAGCCTTTTAGTTCGTTCTTTTTGTTTTAGTTTTGCCGTTTAGTTGTGTATATATGCAACACTACATGCATCAAGGGAAATCCGTCTATCCATGCCATGATCTCTCTAGGTTGTTTAATCCTTGGGTAATTGCAGGGGTATATTGCGGGCGCCATCTACTGAATTAAATAGAAACCAAGAGCTTATGAAGCCGTCGATTACAAAGAATTTATGTCGATTAACATCGCAAGTGCCGTGTGTCGGACCACCTAATACACGGTTAGTATAGATACGGTTGGATTAATGGGCGGGGACTGTAACGTTACAGTAGACCTTGGAACGCGCCATATTTGTATCGTTTGTTTGGTCACAGACACGGTTTATCAGATACTCTGTGATTTGGTTGTGCATTGTGAACTTGTTTCTTTACTTTTGTGTATTCGGTGTATTTTAAAGACGCTTTAAAAAGACTATTATAAGGAAGTATTGTGGTTTTGTTTTGGGAAGTCGACTTGCCCTAATAAAAAGTAAGTACAAGTATTGTTGGTTCATTCTATATTTGTTGGTTAATTTTTTATTATTATTGTGTAGGTAAATATTGTTTTTTTTAACAGTTATACCTGGAACAAGGTGTGCCGTGGCTATATGTAACAATAGGTTACAAAAGACTAAGCAAGGAAATTTGGCTGTTTCTTATCATAAATTTCCAAAAGATGACAAATTATGATGTTTCAATAAAGACTTATTATTACTATTTTATTTAATTTTACATAATGCTCAGATAGATATTCGCAGTCAGCAACGTTCGATTACCAAATTTTCACTCATTTCCTATAATAGTCTTAATTAAAAATATCTTTAAATAAATTTAATATATCACCTAATATAAAGTTCGTTCGTACATGAGCATACTGTATATAACATTTTCCTTATACTTCTTCGTATTTTTGTGTGCTATGCTAATACCTAAAACCTTGGGGTAACGGTAACATATATTTTGCTTTAAAATTATGATAAGATAGGACGATAGCTTACACGCTTTTGTGCTGTTAAAATAAGAAATACAGACTTTTTGTGCAATAACTTAAATATTTAAATAATGCCTGTTTTTTTGTATTAAAATAAAATAATAATTGCAAGATATATAAGTGGAAGCAATAACGACTTAAGAGACTATTAATGAGGGAGAACGAGACAGCATTATATGCGAGCGTAAACGAGGTCTACTTTGACGTCAATGCACTAAACGTTTTGTGATTGGTAGGGGCGGGCATAATCCAACCGTATGTATAATAACCGTGCACCTAATATACTACTCGACCATGAAGTAACATAATTAGAATGAAGACTACAACTCGAATAATACTAACCGTCAAGGTGACAATCACAAAAAGTTGATACAGTTTTACAAACATTCATGAAAAATTGCCCATTTCTTACAATAATTGGAACGATCGAAGATAAAACGTTGTAGACACACTTGTAAAAAGCCTCTTTATTGCACTCAAGGCTTTTTACACTTATTTCTTAAATAACAATTTAAAAATGCCGCCACCACCCTTTAAAAGCAATCGCTAAAAATATTTAATAGTTCGAGTAGGCAGCGTTGAGTCACAGGATAATCCATCACAATGAAAGAGAGCTCCATATTGTGGTTCCAATCACCCACAAAACTTGATATAGAAAATTTACATGCAATGAGCAGATCTGTTCTACTAATTTACTTTCAACTGATTTTGGCCACAGATTAAGTCTTGGCGTACCATTAATAAAAAAGCTTTATTTTTCACAAACGTATGGCATGATATAAAATTGCGCGGTCTATTATATTATGATATCTATAGTGATCGCTTTGTTTTCAAGTGCTTGGAGCCCTGACAGTTTCAAAATTAATTTTACACCTATACCACAGACAATGAAGTAGAGGGGATAGACCCCTCTACTTCATTGACCACAGAAGACTTCTTATCTATGAAATTAATACTGATTGGTTCATAATTGACAGTTTCCAACTTTCATCAGCCAATCAGCATTGTTTTAAAAATCTTAGGACTCCAAGAACTTGAAAAGAAAGCGGTCAGTGTCGAAATCATATACTTATTAACAAGTATATGGTCGAAATTTTATCCATGGGTGTCAAATTCTTTGGTGTTACCACAGACTACGTATTACCAACATAGACAAAGATATCATTATATTTATATATTTTCTATGATTACCAACCACAGACTACCTGTGTACCAACTAAAGTTACTCGCGAAAGCAAAGAGTTGAGTTCTAACCTCAATTTAACACATTTCAAATAATAGGAATGAGTAGGAATAAGGAATTAATTTCAAAAATTGGCTTACGCTTGGACGGTCGTAGAGCAAATGAATTGCGTAGAATTCGTTGTAAATTGGGAGTTTTTACACAACCAGATGGAAGTGCTTATTTAGAACAAGGACTAACTAAAGTGCTAGCAGCAGTGTATGGACCACATCAGGTATTTATTTTTATTTACAAAAAATAATTAACACAACAATTACAACTTAATAGGTACGTGGTGGTAGGTCAAAAGCACAACACGATAATGCCATTGTTAATTGCCAGTTTAGTATGGCCGTTTTTTCAACAAATGAGAGAAAACGACGACCAAGAGGTGACAGGAAATCTACAGAACTATCGATGCATTTACAGCAAGCACTACTAGCCGTTATAAAGACAGAGCTGTATCCTTGGTCTCAGATAGACGTTTATGTTGAAGTTTTGCATGCTGACGGAGGTAGGTGAATTGGAACAATTATTTCATACCAAGTTTGGATCTGAATAAATTTTTACGCTATGTAGTTCTTAATGCTACGAAAAGACAACTCTTCATTTTCAGTTTTAATGGATATTGCTTTCATATTTATGATCAAATATTTCTCCCTGTTGGTTTCATATTGTCTTTTGTTTTAGGTATATATCCTGCTTGTGTAAATGCTGCAACACTTGCTCTTGTTGATGCTGGAATTCCTATAAAGGAGTATGTCTGTGCCTGTACAGCTAGTTTAGCCAATAACGACATTCCCATGTTGGATATTTCACACCAGGAGGAAATAATAGGCGGGCCAACTTTGACAGTTGCTGCGTTACCAATGTCTGGGAAAATCGTACTGATGGAAATGTCTCAAAGATTTCATTTAGATCACTTACAGAAGGTTTTAGACAAGGCTTTGCAGGGATGTAGGGACATTAAACAAATCTTAGATGAAGCTGTGCGGCATCATGTACGTGATGTAGGATGTTCAACTGGATGGGCTGGAACTGGTTAAGATTCGTGTTCTGTTATTAAATAGTTAGGGCTGTTTAAAATTCTTTAAAAACTTCGTAAAGAAGATATCTATGTTTTATAATAATATATGGCTAATTGAAATACAGGACTCTCTGTATGTGATGACATTTTCTTGTGACATTATGTTACATTAGTTTTGATACAAAATTATTTGTATTTTTCGTCAAGTTATTTCCATGAAAATACATATTCTATATGTACAAGTATCGAATTATCAAATGTTCATAATCGATAGTGAACGGTGAAAAATTTATTAAATATTCAACATTTTCCTGGGGCAATGTTTAATCGAAAATATTTTCGCAGTAAGAGATTTAAACAAATGCAGCTACACTGTTCAGTTTATTAGTTAATCGTTAGTGATGTCGGATTAAATCTTCAGTGTAAAAACTATATTTTCAAATAAATAAAATGCAGTCTTTTTAAAAAATTTATTTTAGATATAAACGATTGTAGAATAAGAGAAAAACAACAATATTCACCTATAGATAATTATAAACTTATTTATAATATTTTAAAGTAGTAAACGTTTTCATAGTATAAAAATAAAAATATACAGACGTTGCAACAAGGCCACAGGTGACAGTAAAATATAATTATAATCCAATATGATTACCTATATGTGGTATATTCAGCACTATTTTTGTTATATAAAGTTATAAGACTTGAATAATTCAAATGGATCTAACTAGTACGTAATCACTCTTTCAAACACATAAATATTAACTTATCGACAGCTATAACGCAGAAATTGTAGATTAATTTGGCGTCGCATCTGGATGTCTTTCTAAAATCATGGCCACAGCCTAAAATGGATAAAATAATTTATTAGACATTGCAAACAGGTAGATATTTTTATACAGTGTGTTCCAAATGAAATGCATAAAATTCGTAACTTTTCTTCAGTTTTGCGTTCACAAAAATTCAAACAAGTCAATTAGTACTATAGGATTGCTCTATCTGTACATAATAAAAAAAAGTTTTTGACACTACACATATTTGTGATGTCATCGATAATACAGGCACACACAAAAAAAAAACGTCTAGGCTGGGATACCCTGCTAGTGTAGTGTATTTTTGCCCGCTGAATCCGAACTTGAGGTCAGAATTTGCCAATTGGCTAGTGAATTTTAAGATAACTTAAAAATATAGCTAAAAATATGAATAACAGGCATTATTGTGTGTCTCTCAGAATAAAACAATGGGAAAATTTTATCAAGTTTTCTTACCAACTAAATCCACATTTGAATCCATAATTGAATAATGATTTCAGGTCATCTATAACCTCAAAAAACGCTCAAAATCCCTCAAAAATGAGATTTTTGTAAATAGTACCCTGGATTTGCGAAACAAAACAATTGAAATAATTTGTTCTCATGCATATTGAGGAAGTAATTTTCAATTCAATGCCAGAATCTGACTGGTAGGTGCCGAGAGAATCCTAACCTCAAAAAATGCTGAAAATCCTTCAAAAACGAAATTTTCATATATCACACCATGGCTTTGCAGAACAAAAGAATCAAAACAATTTTTTCGCTTGCCTATTATTGAGGACGTGAATTTCAATTCAATGCTGGAATCATATAGTTATTAGACCAATACTAGTTTATAATAATATGTTGTTAAGCCAAGACTCTAACGTACTGGATAACTTATGCGTATGTACTGATCCCTGACAGATGATTAAATCAGGATTCATCGAGTATAAAATTTTAGTTTTAGAATGTTCGTTATAGCATAAACTATTTGTAACTATAAATGAATATTGTATTGGAAAGTCCACATCTTCAGAGGTGCATTACAAGCAATTGCAATTAGTGCTGTCAGTAATTTTGTCACAGCGGAGTACATTTGTAATTTGATAATATGCATACACCAACCATGAAAACAGACCACCAAAAGCTTGGAGCATGAGTAGAAGGTTTGCGGTATGCTATGTCTTGGCCTAATTTTACTGCAAAGGAGATATAGGAAGCTAGCAGTATTGGTGTGAATAAGTATATGGCTGGATCTGTTCAGTAGGTAACAATTGAAACCTTAACCTTAAAAAATGCTCGAAACTTCAAAAATAAAATGTGCATATACTGTACCTTGAATTTGCGAAACAAACAATAAAAAAACAATTTTGCAATGGCCCCAAGCATAAAAAAAATTAATTTACTAAATCCTAAACCTAACAAAATAAGGAAAACTTTGCAACAATGTAACGCTAAAGGTGCAGGGTGGGGATCAGGAAAATAAACCAAAATACTATAAATAGGTGGTTAAGTGGTGCATACACGGATAGGGTCTTGTTGTTTTTAAGTGGCGACTTTTTCATTGGCATGCAGCATACTTTACAATTAAATGTTTTTAGAGACAATTTTTTAGTGCTTTAGTCAAACTTGTTCCACAAATGACTTTTGAAAAGCTAACGATTTGTGCTTAGGTATTCTAAAATCTCACGTGCATTGTGTTTTGATCATGATTATAAGAAGAGAACTTGCTTCATAGGTAACTAGGCTCACCATTAGTCATTACTTTATAAATAAGACCGTATGTGTGTAGTATACGACTATTTTCCATATTTAGGATAGAACTTTGATTTAAATAGGGAGTTATGTTATTTCTATTGTACGCAAAGCATATGTAAGCATTTTGAACTTTTTGTATTAGGGGCCATCCATACATGTCACGCCATTTTTGAGATTTTAGAGCCCCCCATTGTCACGCTGAGCTAAACCCCTCAAAAAATTTACGTCACGCTTATAGAGACCTCTTTATTTTTTTTTTCGATTTCGTTATTTATTATCGTTTACGATATTTTCATTATACTAGAATATTTATAACAGCACAGTTGTTATTCATCGTAATCGGTTTTTAACAGGGCTGTTGAATTGAGAGATGTAGAGTGCTAATAAAAAGTGTATTACAATATTTTTCTTTTGTTGATTCGTTCACCGTTCGTTACGTCACACTGAGTCAGACCCCCTCCCTCCCACTTATCACATTTAGTCACGTAATTACTGACCCCCCCCCCAGAGCATGACGTAATTTATGGATGGCCCCTTAGACGGCAGGAAGCGGCACTGATAAAATTATGATATACTATATCACCATAATCAAGAATAGAGAGAACGAGTCTGTTCACAAACGATATTTAGCAGCAGGTGACATAAAAGTTTTATATGGCTATAAATCGTATTTTAGTGGAAACATGTGATTGAAATAGTGCGTCATCCATGACTACGGCAAGATTTTTTGCTTCACTCAATTTAGGTACTTCATCATCATCAATTTTGACAAGAAAATCACACAGTTTATCAGTGGCGGCTGCTCCTAAGGGGCACAGGAGCACATGCCCCCCAAAGCTAATTCAGTTAGCTAGTTAATTTCTATTTATTTTTATCCATTATCCAACGACACGCGCCTTATGGTCTAATGCAGGCATAGTTCACTGTTATATGCTTAATCAGCTGATATTTATGTTCGCGTTCGCTATTCGCCTGCTCTCGCAAGTTCTGTGTTTTGTTATTTGTTTATTTCGTTTCGTTTAGGCACACATAAGACACTTAAAAATTAATTCAGTGTCTTATATTTTAAGTAACAGACCGCTGAGCTACGAGGTTCAAGTTAATATAACTGAGCGAAATAAGCTGTTCTGTTTTGTTTGCCTTTTAAGCAACGAAACATGCCAATAGTGCAACGCATTTATATAATTTAGTGGACTATGAAGTTTTAGGTAAAAGGACATTTGTAAACAGTTAGATAGTGCTTATCTCGAAAATATACGAGCTCATAATGAAAAGGTCAATAAAAAACAGAGACTGTAGAAGCTTATAATGCTTTAATAGACAAAGAGAAATTAAGAACTGAATTGAAAGTTTTTATGGCAGGGATGATATGTGCTGCAATGGTGTTTTACCTCTTCTGACATTTATTAATAAAAATAATTTGGAGGAAGGCTTATCTGAGACGTACAAAATTTGAAGTATTATACAGGGTGGGGCAATAGTGCGTCAGACCTCGATATCTCGAGTTCTACGATAGCTAGAAATTTTTTAAAAAATTGCAACTAGATAAAAAATATCTATAACCGGAAATTATTTTCAAACATGCAGGGAGAGCCATGACGAGATTACAGGACCAAGTGCCTTTTTTTTTAAATGGAATGCTATGTATATCAGTACATTTTTTGAAGCCTCTTTCTAGGCTCTATTCATTCCTATATTAGCATTGAGTATCTCCCAACTACTTGGATGTAATGAATTTTTTTGTTGAAATGAGCAATCTGCAGACAGATATTATTAAAATCACCAGTCACAATTATGGATTTTAAGAAAAACTTATGTGAATACCAGTTACAAGACATCTAATTAATGTTTCTGAATCATTTTCATTTCCCACAAATGTACAGGGTGGCCAAAAATTATTTTTCAATTAAGAACATTTTAAATTGAATTTTCTCAATTTTTTCAAATGGAACACACTGTATATTTTTCGATGATGTGATGTAGAAATAAAAAACGAACATTTTTTGTAAGTACTTCCCTATGGCTAATTGCAACGATGTGAAAAAGGTCTTTCTACGTTAAAAATAATAAAATGCTTTCTAAGGTACACTATGGGCCAAGAAAGGCTTAATGCACTTTAGATGTTATCAATTGAAAAAAATATGATTCAGTTAATTTCTGACTTTGATAATAAAGTGATAGGCATTTTCACAGCTAGTAAGGAACGTAGAATGGATTTTATGTATAAATAAAATGTGTTTGTTTGTTTGTGTGTGTGTATGTACTAAATCTTAAAGTGGGAGGGCACAATTGCAATTTCTGGCTTACTTTTTATGCACCACACGATTTTGAGAACAAAGAATATGGCGAATGGTTCTCTGGTAAGTTAATTTTAATATACTATTTCACAATGTCAAATGTGTGCCCCCCTATAAAATTAACAAGCCGCCACTGCAGTTTAACTCTAAAATGTTTTAAGCCTGCTATCAATAAGACAGACTTAGAAGCATTAATTTTTAAGGTATGATCCAAAAAAAATTAATTTTTTGTAAATCTGATGAAATATTTTCTTGTGCAAAAATATTATTATTATTATGACAAACATCGAGAATTAATTGAGAATCATCTGCATAAATAAGATTTTAAAAAATTAATGCAATTACTGGAGAAACCGAAATAATGCAATTTAGAAAGTAAAACTTGTGGATTCAAAGTATCGGAAGCTTTAGTAAAATCAATAGAACTGGACAAATCGCTTTATTGTTATCTCAATTTTGACAAATGTCATCAGTTTCCTTTGTAAGTGCACTGGAAGTGCTATGATTTTTACGAAAGCCTGATTGTATCGGGGAAGTCAAATAATTTTCATTGAAATAAGGAAAAATTATGGTGTAGATTTGACCATAAATCAAATAAATTCTAATGATTCCTTTAAATTACCTCCCTTAAAAGTGCCCTGGAAAAGCGATGAGAAATTTATTTTCTTAAGTCGTTTAATCAGCTGATTCTAAAATCAACTCCACAATAGATCAGTTCTCTTAGATATCCTAGAGAATAGTTACAAATTCTAATGAATCTGACCGATAAAATCTTCTTTCAAGTAAAGCTTTAGTTTGAGAGGAAAATTTTGAAAATTTTATTTGGAAGCAACTATATCAATACACAAAGACTACAAGGGACTACATTAACTCTTATCCCTCTGACTACACAAGTTGTTACCTCCTTTGCTAGCATTTTTTGAGCTATTCAGACATTTTTTAGACATAAGTGGATTGAAAATTAATAGACTACTTAAATGGCCAGGTCAGTCACCTGACATGAGTCCACCATTATTTTCTGATGGGTTACTTAAAAAATAAGGCTCATGATTAAACCGATAGGAGATATGGCTGATTTTTTTTTTTTATACATTTATTTAACGTCGGCCTATTTCCGCTACTGAGGCCTAACACCGACGCCTGGAGACGAACTACCCCCAACCAGGAATTTTGCCGAACCTCTTCCCTTAAGAAGAGTAGGGATCTTTTACTTGCCTAACATTTAATAGACAAGGGACCGACAGCTTTACATCCCCTCCGAAGGATGGTATATCTCCTATACAACCCTCGCCTAAGGTTGTATAGCTTCCGCGCATACACTGATATACAAGCCCCTGGAAGATGTGTGAGGCGAGAACGCGGTTTCCGTTGGAATGGTCACCCATCCAAGTACTAACTGCGCCTGTCGTTGCTCTACATCGCATACCGAAGTATGTAATAGTAAAGACGCACCTACGCTCGCCCCATATGGCTGAACTACAAAATAAAATTTATCAATTGTGCAGTGAGTAGTCGAAACACATTATTAGTGATAGGGAACTTACATATTGTTACAATATGTGTATTTATCAAAACGGAGGAAAATTTGCTTCAATTTTATTTATCTTAAAATCACGTTGCAATTTTTAAATTGTGTTTTGGCTCTATTTTTTTTAAATTCTTAAGTGTAATCATTATTATGCTCCATGCAATTCAACGTTGGGAATTGCAACTACATTGCTGGTTCTCAATAATCGATCTCTAACATGAACTGATAATAATGCAGAATTATGTACTGCAAACGCCATGAATGTTGGCGAGAGTAGGGGAATCTGTATGTAGATAGTGATGTAGTCAGTGGTAAATTATTATAGCACGTTACCGTGCTATTCTCCTATAGGTCAACTATGTTCCCCTACAGTCCCCACCGCTCGCTAACACTCATGGCGTTTACTGTACTATCTCATACTAAGACTAATATTAACTTTGAAAGTATTGTAAACTACTCGTAGCGTTATGTTGTGGCAATATTAATTTTTAAAGGAACAAATTAGCAGAGTTTGGCCAAATCCATAGAATGCTACTTTCCCTGAGAATAGTGAGGGGTTCTTTCTGACATAAAAAAAAGATATTTCTCACCTGTCCTCCAGCGGCACAAGCAGCGATAAGTCCAAATTGTCCGTCTTCCCTAATAAGTCTATTAGATGTGTGCATTGCAAGCCTTACACCAGTAGCAGCGAAAGGATGTCCAATAGAAAGTGAACCTCCCCAACTGTTGAATTTACTCAATTCCGGAGCGCCCACTTTGCTACTTCTTTTCATATATTTTTGAGCAAACCAGTCACTGTCCATTGCTTTAAAGTTTGCCAGAATTTGACCCTGAAAAAGCATATTCCTATTCACATGAACTGTTTATTTAGTATTTATATTTACTATATTATGTATAAAAAAAATATTGATTTCTTATGATTTTCAGGATATGATCCTTGAAGATTTTGGGAACATTTCAAAAACGAGCTCTTAAATTAAATAAGCTCTAATATGTGTCCCCTTCGCAGCTTGTGTTTAATTATAGTGACTTATTTGACCCATGGGATTTACAAAACAACTTTACTGTTTATTTATTTTAGATATGCGAAGAATGCCCTAATGCAATTCTCTCTGCTTACGAGGCAAATCTAACAAAAAAAATGTTCCTCCACCACAACTAATGATGGCTGAGATAAAATTATAGGTCTTAGTATATTCTAATGTACATATTCGACGTAAAAAATTCCAAAACTCTGAATGATGAGTGAGCTTATTATTTATATGGACTTTCTGAACTTACCGCAAAAGCTTCATGGAATTCCCATACATCGATATCTTTTGTGGTAAGCCCTGCCTTCTCTAAAATTCGTGGAGTACCGTAGGCAGGCCCTAAAAGTAACTGATCGATAGGATCTTGTGACACAAAAAGAAAGTTTCGTAGATACGCTTTTGGTTTGAGACCTAATTGCTTTGCTTTGGATTCCGTAGTTACTATACATGCAGATGCTCCATCAGTCTGCAAAAATATTTAAATACAATTAGAACTAAAATATGATTATTACAATGCCAATATATCATATTACGATGATAATAAGATATTTTATTTCCAACTGCAATAACAGGATTGGCCTGTGAATTAATACATACTGTACACCGATACATATGTAATACACTATTAAATATGTATAAGGACTTAATGTAACTATAAAATGCTATAAAACAATTATTTGATTCAAGATATTTAAAGATATATTAAAATAGCCTAATTAAAATTAGAGATTAATCAGGTGACTAATTAATGGTTATTATGGCAACTGAATTGATTATTATTGGCGACAACTTTCCAGGGGAAACTTTATTTATGATTCTTATGCATTTTGAGCTAATTCTGAAAATAATTCTCCAAAAAGTGACTGGAGTTCGTAAGTTATATGCACTTCTCTGATGCGCTTTCACGAATTTTCTTCTTATCTGCGAATATATTGCGTTTTAGTGAATAACAAAAATACTGGATTTTTTTCAATGAAATTCTGAAGAAATCTACATGTTCGATATTTACACGTGAATCCGGCATCTTGAAAAAAATTAAATAACAATGGTTGAGAAATGCAATGGTTGGGAGTAACTTCACCACAGTTTGTCAAAATAAAGCGCATCTATGAGCAAATCGAATGCACTTAATGCGGATGCTGTTAGTCAAATGTCAAAAATGGTGGACGAAATGTAATTTTGAATCCTTCGCTAACCAACAAAGAGGCAATGTGCTTCAATGTTTCATATTTACATTATGTATTTTTTAACGTACTTTGCAGTAGGGAGCTGAATACCTGCGTCTTCGACGATAGGGCATCTGCTTGTTTTTCAAAGTCCTTGCTTGAAGGGAAAACAAATGACGCATAACCTCACAGGGTTGCCAGAACTTAAAATGCAAAAGGTAACTGATTTCGCCAGAAAGTTGTCAAGAGAGAGCACTCTAAATAATTCACCATTCGAAAGTATTTAACTTAATTTCTTCAAAGAAATAAATAAACAAAACATTTGATAAATATAATCAATAATAATATTATTTGTACACAAAAAGACTAGACAGTGCGCGTACACAAATAGAAAATAAACCAACAAGAATGTTGTAGAGATGACGTTATGTTATCGGAGGGGCGTGTAACGAAAGATTGAGTGTTCTAAGAATTGAAACTCAAAAATAGACTAAAAGTAGAAAGGTATATAAGTAAGATAGAAAAGTAATACATAGATTTTTATTGAAAAGTACTGAAGTAATAAATCTTGCTAAAAGGTATTACTATCTATTACTAAGGTAATAGCACTGGCAACCCTGCAACCTCACTTTAGTTAGTTCATTGCATGCAGCCAAAATAAATGAAGAATCCTAACCTCAGAACGTTTAGTTGTGGTTTGTGATATCTTCTACTAGTTAGCCAATTGAAACCACAGAAATAATTGGTACAGGAGTTTCATTGGATAGCTAATACGCCACTAGCAGATTGAATTATTTATCCTATGTGAAAGCTGCTTTATATAATTACATCGGCCTGAGTCAGGGATTCAAATGCTACACATGTGTAGTACACAGAGCCTGGCCCTTTAAATTGGTAGGATATTTTTATCTCTATCATAATATGTTTCTTTTTCCAAGTGTCGTATCTTACACAATATTATTTAATAGAGAGAAATTGTCAAATTATGATAGGTCAACTGCTGCAAACATCCAATCTGCACTGGCGGCCATAAGCTTTGCGATTGGTCCAAGGCTACAAAGGACACTTGTTTGATTGCTCTATTCTGCAATATTTGACAGGTCGGTGGATTGCCCAATTGGACCTTGTAAAGAACTAAAGTGAAGTTATGCCTTATTTGGTTTCCATCCAAGCAACAACCTCGAAAAATGTGATGTCATGCGTAGATACCCTGTTGTGATGTTACTATAACTACAATATATTGATTTCGATAAAAAAGACTATGAGTAAACCGTAAGGATATTTACTACACCCGTTAGCTAGGATAACATAATTATTGCTAACAAGCTTACTAGTCAGACTTTTAATATGAAAACTCCAAGAACAGTTTTTGTCTATTTCAATACCTAAAAATTTTACATGCTCCTGATAATAATCAAGATTAAACATAGTAAATATATATTGGTGTTAGACCAATACGGAAAAATAATTTAAACAAATTGAAAACCTTAATAATATGTTATAGATTTGTAGCTGTGTATAGCACAAAGATTCTTTAAAACTTAACGATTATACTTAAAGTTGGTATTAAATTAAATTTTATATTTACATACCAACTCCTCAGAACTACATGAGAATTTCGACTGTATCTTCTATGTAAATAGAGTGGGAATTTCTGGGAAAAGATATTAGGGTGGGGGATCACATAAATATTTTTTTCTGCATTCTCTCACCTAAATGTATAAAAAAGTATAGAATAATTATTGTTCAATATAAAGCATTCCATCTAAAATTTGCAAAGAGTTAATTAACTTCAGATCAAATAGGGTCGATTATACAGTGTGTACGAAATTCGAACCCCATCATTGGGACAACGGAAACTGTAAGAGATAGAGAGGCAGTTAAATTAGAAAAGTTGTGGCAATTTTAATTCTGATTTTGAATCCGTCGAGAAATCAGAGCTAACTGCGATCCACTTCGAGTTATTTTCAAAAAACTGAAATTTTGTATTTTAGTTTTTGTGAAAAATTTAAAAAACGAGCAATCGCATGAAGATAAAATTTTAACTTTTTCCAAAGGCACTTTTTTATGAACTTTCAAGTAGTATCGTTATTTTTTTTGTAAAGCGTTTAGTTTCTAAGATACGACCCACAATTTTCAATTTTCTTATGGGCGCCATATTGGATTTTTACGATTTAAAATCTACATTAAATTCTCATTCTCCTGATGTGTTTATGTTTTTAGTTAGAACATCAAACAATGATTTTTGTTTTCATGTTAAGTAAGCTATGTTAACATGATAAATTGCACTACGACTGCATCTGTTTGATGCGCACTGGTATAGTAGGTGAAGGTAACTTCAGTTCTTGGCTAGCAGTGACAAGACGCACAACTTACGGTGGGAGTGAACTTTATCAAGTGAACAATTCTTGAAAACATCACAAAACAAAAAACTATTAGTTGCGCTTCGTAAAATACATCATGTCCTACACTAACCTTGAACGATTTGACATGTATAACTGTTATATCAGAAATAATAGAAATAGTAAAGACGTATCCACAACGTACTATAATTTCATCAGTCCAGCAGACATTTAATAGAAAATTCTCAGACCGAATAGTGAACCAGTTACAGAATACAAGGCGGTGTTCAACATCTCCGGGTCTTAATTTTTGTATGATCACTGCTTAAAAGGGTGGTACTTATTATCTTTTAAATGTCTGTGAACAGTTTTTGCCACTACAGTTCTCTAACTTAATTCTCGAGTAGAAATTATGGTTGTTTCTTCAATATTTAAAATGTTCTCTTGGGTTAAGTGATGGGAACCATACTTCTGCCAAGGTGCAGAAAAACTTTCATCTTCTTGTAAATTCCTTTGTAATGTAAGAAAAATTGTCTTATTAAGTTGTCGCCTCTTTGGATACAAATTATAGTACATTGGGGCTGCTTCTTTTCTATATCTATTATTTCTGATATAACAGTTTTATACATGTCAAATCTTTCAAGGTTGATGTATGGCATGTTGACGCATTTTACAGAGCACAATTTATAGTTTTTTTGTTTTGTGATGTCAAGAATTGTTAACTTGATCAAATTCACTCCCACCGTAAGTTGTGCATCTTGTCACTGTTCTTCAGTTCTCGGTTAACAGTGACAAGATGCACAACTATAAAAACTGATAAATGTGATAAATTGCGCTACGACTGCATCTTTTTGATGCGCATTGGTATCAATATCAATTTATCACATTGTACATAGCCTACTTACCATGAAAACAAAGATGGTTGTCTGGTGTCCTAACTGAGAACATAAACCATTAGTGTTACACATCAGGAGAACGAGAATTTAATGTAGATTTTAAATCTGTAAAAATCATATATGGCGCCCATAAGAAAATTGAAAATTATGGGTTGTATCTCAGAAACTAAACTCTTTACAAAAAAAATAACGACACTACTAGAAAGTTCGTAAAAAAGTGCCTTTAGAATGTTAGTTTTATTTTCGTACGATTGTTTGTATTTCAGATTTTTGACAAAAACTAAAATACAAAATTTCAGTTTTTTTAAAATAACTCGAAGACGATCGCTCTGATTTCTCGATGGATTCAAAATTAGCATTAAAATTGCCACAACTTTTCTAATTTAACTGTCTCTCTATCTCTTATAGTTACCAATATCAGAATGGTGGGGATTGAATTTGCGATACACTTGTATTGACGTGGTTAGGCTAAAGTTCCACTGAACTTTAGTTGAACCAAGTTAATATATTCTTTCGTGCTTCGAAGGATAGACACATTACTAAAAAATTTATAATATACAATAATCAATTAAATTATCCTTTCCAAATTTTTATTTACTTTTCAATAATATATTGCTTTACCTATATGGAATAAAAGTGATATTTTTTGTGTAGAGGGACGAGCGTAGCGAGTTCGGCAAGAATAGCTGAGACACCAAAAAATCACTTTATTCCACATATAACATGCTATTATTTCTTCAAATGTCGAATATGAATTATGTAGAAACTGTTATTTTTTCTTAAAATACTTTTAGCACCCTACGTGAGGGCAGTAAAAGAATTTAACTGTCACTCAGATGATGTCAGAGATAAATATGACAGTTTAAGTTCACAAAATTTATCGTCGTTTTTTTTTGAAATTTGAAAAAAAATTTTTTTTTTTTAAATATCCAGATCAAAAAATAGTATTAGTAAGTTCTTTATTTTAAAGATCACTCTGTATATTTTTTAATAAATAGACTTGAAACTATAATTTGAAGTTTGACATGACACAAAAGAGCTTCGGTTGCCGAACAATAATAGGGATGTTCACTATTTTTTAATTGTAATAAAAAATGATAGTTCTACGGCTACAGAAACACGTAATAACCATTAAAACGCCTAAAAACTTTTTTCTTCAAAATAAACTAAAAATAAAAACTCCGAAATTAATGAGGCTAGCAAACGATCCTGGCAGTGAGAGTAACGTTCAGTGACGTCACATCGCCTTAACAGCGGAACTCGTATACCTACGTGATATGGATTGTTTGTTTCATTATTGTTTTATCTGTTTTTTTAATGATAGGAAACTCAAAAAGTGTGAAAGTTAATAACAATAAGTATTGTTTTGTTCCTGGTTATACAAATACATCAGTAAATAACCCAGAAAAGGTTTTTATGTCTGTGCCACAAAATGTAAAAAGGAGGAAGCTTTGGCTTAATGCAGCTAGACGAGAACATAAAAACGTTTCAAGTGAGTATAAGATGCAAGCAAAGCAGTTTAGTGTTACAAATAAAAAGCCGCTGCCCAAGGAATCACTACTTCCACATCCAGATTTTGTATTCAAGGCTTATACACACTAAATCCCAATATAATATTTTACTCCCTTTAATAATAGGGTCCCTTGGTTCTCGTTTACACATTAAATCCCAATTTAATTTTTTTCCCCCTATACTAATAGGGTGGGGGTAGCAAAGGGTTGGTAGAGGAGATAGCTATATAACGTCAAAAAAAATTTCGAGGTATTTCGCTCTTGTACACATACTAAGTCACATTTTAATTATGTTTACTCCCTTTCATAATGGTGGGGGGGATGGTATTGGGGGTGATAGTTGGGGGTGGCTGATGCCAAAAAAAAAATTTGAGACCTAGACTTTTCGTACATGCCCTAAATTGCAGTTCTATGGACTCTTACCTGCTTGCTTTGCCTATTTACCCTTATTTACCCCCGAACCCGTCAATAGAATTAGATCAAAATATAATCTAGTTCCAGATCTTGTTATAATACATACGTGTACCAAATTTCAAGTCAATATCATAAACAATTCTAGAGTAAACGTGCGCACAAAAAGATTGAAGTCTTTCACCATGGCCAAAAATTCCGAAACCATGGTAATGTCCACAGTTGGCAGATTATGCAAGTCCGCCTTTTGAAAACCTGCCTCCATTTTAGTAGTATGACTTAATTAAAATTAAAAGTCACAAAACGAAGAACTCCACGGACACAAGTGTTCGCAGAAGTCAGTAACCGCAGACTACTACTAATTCTCATATGAAACGTGCATGAAACCCTAGCCAGTATACTTGCGCGCGTTAAACTTCGAGTTGACGTCACACCAATCAAAAAGCGTTCCACGCATTCAAATGAATATTCATATTTCTGTAGGGGTTTTCCGATAGAACGGATTTGTTGATTTTTGTAAAACTTTGTAGATTATTGTAAGACTATTTTTAACCATTTTATCATGTTTAAACAGGATTTAATTTCTTTGTCAACATCCCTATTGTAAATACATTTACGATTTGATAGAATAGTAACAGTTGCATATTTGCTGCCCGCGTCTATACAAATTCACTATGGTCTGATTCTATATTCTTTGAATAATCATGACTTACCAAATACGAAGCGTTTGCAGCAGTAATCGTACCATGGGGTTTAATGAAAGCTGGTTTCAATGAGGCTAGTTTTTCAGGCGTTGACACACGGATTCCATTATCTTTCTCAATCAGTTTAGCTTGTCCAGGAATCTGAACTGGTATCAAATCGGTAAAATAACCTTTGTCATAAGCTTGTTGGGCAAGTGTGTGAGAACGGATAGCAAATTCATCTTGTTCTTTTCTAGAAGCTCCAAATGCAGCGGCTAATCTATCTGCAGAATAACCCATGGTCTCTCCAGAAAAAAATTCTGCTACTGCTGGCAGCTCGGGAGCGAAATAGTCTGGACGTATTGTAGCAAGTAAAGCCAATTTTTGCTGTAAAGTTTTAGCTTTATTTGCCCTCAACATTAGACTACGCATTTTCCTGCTGTGCCTGATGGGAACGTCTGACATAAATTCTACTCCACCACAGACAATTATTTCATAAACTCCACTATTAATTAAACCAATAGCTAAAAAGTTACATGTTTGTAAACAATTTTAATGGGTTCAGGTGGCAATAGTGCCATCAGATTTCAATAGTTCGAAGTTTGTAATAGAAATACAGATAAACTACAAAAAATCTCTAACTGGAAATTATTTTCGAATATATAGGGTGGGCCAAGACGATTGTGCAGGGCCAAATGTCATTTTCTGAAACATATAATATCAGTACATTTTTAGAACCCTCTTTCTAGACTCCTTTCACTCTCAACCATTTGGATGCAGTGATTTTTTTTGTTGAAATAATCTATAGTCATAGTAGTAATCTACAGATGCATTTTGAAAAAATCACTAGTCACTATTATGGATTTTAAGAAAAGAAAATGTAAAAGCCACTTTACAGTTTGCAACTTTCTTGCAAGCAAGATCTTGCAGCCGTAATTTGTGTAATTGCCATAATACTGAAGATTTGTCAACTTTGTAAAAATGAATTGTGTCTGTGCCTAACCAATTAAATAAGTGAACTCTATACTAACTGGAACGGGCCTTTAATATTAAAAAAGTGAAGCCAGTGTTAAGTATGCAACCCGCACTATGTTGGTATTCCTGTCTCTGTCTAACACAATAATGCTTACGGCGAATTCAAGGTGAAGCAGGTAAATCAGGTGATAGATGCGCGAACAGAGACTATATGCATTTTAAATTTTCATTGTAATATAACTTAAAGTTTTATCTATCAGTTTCCATTTTTAAAATAAATTTTAAAGGTACGCACAATTGTAAAATTTAAATTGAAAAGAGACGCATCATTGATTTCCTATCTAAAATTAGTTTAAAATACTTAGGTAGGTAGGCAGGAAGGTACATTTATGTACATGAAAGTTTTGAGAAACAACAGAACCGGTACTTAAAGTATACATTAGGTCAATATTTTTGTATAAATTAGTTACAAAGTTGAATACACAGATAGAAGCCATAGAAAAATATGAATAATTATATATATTTTTTTTAAATATTTTATTTGTAATATATTCTAATTTCATACATATTATAATTACAAATAGTAGTTTATACATATGTCGATTTGGTATACCTAGATATTATAAAATATATTCTTTAAATTTATAAAACATGAAACAGCAATTAAATCAACAAGCACAAGTGAGAGGTGAATACTGAAATATCTCTATCTTTCTCGGCTTCAACGCCTGCCTATGCACTAACCGAAGGGTGCCCGTTCCAATTAGTATAGAGTTCACTGTTAAATAATAATACATTAACCTAACTTATTCTGCTCGTTTTAATCGCCAAGAATATTCATATGAATACGCTTGCATCTACTTTTATCGTCTATAAAAGGGCCACGCAAAATGAAGTAATATTGTAGTACTTCTAGTAACTTTTTGTCTGTATTGGTAACATAGATTATCTGCAAGATCTTGAAAGTTGCAAGTAAATTGCCAAGGGTGGCCAAAATGATTCTTCAATTTAGAACTTCTTGAATTGTATTTTCTCAATTTCTGCAAATGAAACACCCTATATATTTTTCAACCAATATATGATGTAGAAATGAAAAACCAACATTTTTATACGGGCTGTCCATTTTATCAGGGCCCTCGAGAATATCTCACAATATCGGTCGTACAAAAAAAATATTTTTACGAAAATTGTGCCGATTTATATAACCTACAAAATGGTTTAAAGACATTTGAAATCCATGGCCTACTTTAAGAGTTATGGCGGAAAATATCGAAAATGCGGAAAACGTCCAGGCCAAATATCTCTGTTATTTGAAGATACTAGAAAAATTCTAAGGCGAACATTTTTTGCAAAACAGAGTGCTTCAATGAGGTTTTATCTAATTTTTTTCAAAACCCCTGTATTTTGAGATTTACTCTTCAGGCTGTTAAAAAAATTATATTGAAACGGGCGCGAAATGGCGCCATTAAATAGAGTATTTTCCTCCCTTTTCAACGATATATCACATGCCATATTTATTCATTGGTACTATGTTAGTAATTATAAAAACATTTTTTTTAAACCAATATATTTCTTTTTAACAAGGATTATACTTGCCGTGGAAAAGTATGATTAAATAAAACGATCAAATAATTCAATAAGTTGCTTAAATCTTTGCTATAATAAAACATTAACACAATTAAGAAGAATAAACTAATTCAGATAACAAAAACAAATTAATTATAAAAAGAATATAGCACACAGGACATTAATATTTATCTAATCCTCAAAATAATTTTTAAGATATCATATCAAGTGTTCAAAGTGTCCACCGCGATTTCTTACGCACAATCCTCAGCATTTCGGGGGTGACTGTAATACATGTCTGTTGAATTCGAGCTTTTAGGTCCTCTACATTTTGCGGTGTCGTCGAAAACACCTTATCTTTAATATACCCCCATAGAAAAAAAATCCATTGGGGTTATACCTAGAGAACGAGGGGGCCATCGAATAAATCCATTGGTACCTATCCAATGTTGAGGCAAAATTTCGTCTAAATAATCCAGGCAAATCTGGGAATTGTGGGGAGGAGCTCCATCTTGTTGAAAATATTGAAAGTTGTGTCGATTCTGTAAAGGTAGGTCATCTAAGAATTCATTAAATTCATTTCTCAAAAAGTTTAGATACCTTTGACCACTGAGGTGACCATCATAAAAATAAGGACCTATTAAATTGGTGCCTAAAATACCTATCCACACATTTATTGCAAAACGATTTTGAAACCAGTCCGTCTATGCCAGTGTATATTTTCAGAAGTCCATTTTTAATGGATAATGCGATTAAGAAATCCATTATTGGAAAAATTTGCCTCGTCAGACCAAAGTATTTTACTACATATTAATGGATCGGCACGCTTCTTTTCCAACAGCCACCTACAAAAGTCGTCCTTCTTGGTTTGTCGCCGCTTGTAAATTGTGAACTTTTTTGGCTTTATAACACCGGTAATCATTTTTCTTTAAAATTTTTCTAGCACTTGTTTTATTTATATGACAAGCAATTTGAATTTCTCTTAATGATATTTCCAAATTTTCTGTATTTTTATTTCTTACATAATTAATAACTTGGTTTACCTTATTTACATTATCAGTAACACTGTTCAACCTTGTCTTCTTCTTTAAAAATGAACCATTATTTTTCAGTTTAGCAGCTAATTTTCTGAACAGAGTTTAATTCGGCTGTAGTGCTTGTGGAAATCTGTTTCTATATTCTACTTGAGCTAATCCAGAGTTAAAATTGCATTGGCAATATGTAACGAACATATTATAACGATCAATGTGTGAAAATCATTTTTGAAAATTCTAAATTCTTAAACAAGTGTGACTGAGTGAGAGTTTAAGTATTAACTGAGATGATCTGTCAAAAAATTAAATTGTCAAGTTTGTTCATAGCCAATTATTTTAAAATAATTGAAATAATAGTGAAATCATGAAATACAAACAAATGGATATTATACTTAAATTAATCGGTAAAGACATTTTAACTTTCTGAGCAAGGAGTGACGCTTTTATGAGGACCTATATACATTGGCATAACTGTGAATACTCTTTCCATAATTGCTCCATGTTGCTTTGTTGATTATTATTTTGTTTTTGTTACCTGAATTTACTTTATTCTTCTTAATTGTGTTAATGTTTTATTATAGCAAAGATTTGAACAACTTATCGAATTATTCAATCATACTTCTCCGCGGCAAGTATAATGCTTGTTAAAAAAAAATTTATTGGTTTTAAAAAAATGTTTTTATAATTACTAACATAGAACCAATGAATAAATATGGCATGTGATATATTTCAAATGTCTTTAAACCATTTTGTAGGTTATATAAATCTGCACAATTTTCGTAAAACTAATTTTTTTTGTACGACCGATATTAAGTGAGATATTCTCTAGTGCCCTGATGAAATGGACAGTGTATATACATCTCTATGGCTATTTGTAAGAATTTTCAATTTATTGAGAAATAAGTACAAAATTCAAGAATAAACTTAAAAAATAAGGTTTTTCAAATAATTGAAAAAAAAAAATTATAATAAGTGCTCCATGCACATGTTGCCATTTTGATTGACATATACATCTCCATACGTTTTTGAAATTAAGTTCCCATTGATTTTAAAATTACTGTAAAGCAGTTATTATTAGGCAGATACAAACTTAACAATACAATTTTTTTCAAAAGCCATACTACTAGATAAAAAATTGATTATTTTTTTTGACAGTAATAGTATTTTAACGACATCAAAATGGTGACAAAATTGAAAGTAGCTCATTCAAAATTCCGCTGTTGGCTTTTCAAAAGAAAGAGGAATTAAGTTTGGTATTGACATTTTTTAGCTTACATTCATCCTAACCTAACCTCAAATCTTTCGCAGTAAGACTGAAATTTTAGAGGCTCATTGTAGCTAAGGTCATCTCAATGTTGTCACAGCTTAAAGGCTTTAAGAACCACATTGTGTTACTTGGTTAGCATGACGCTAAAAACTAAGGACTTAAATATTTTTGTTAGATATTTACAAAATGTAATCTAATTTTTCTAGGTTTTGTTGATAAATAAAGTTGCAAAACAATTAAGACATATTCATTCATATGAAAATATTGACCTACCTGTAGCCATGGCCACATTTGAGGAAATGCAAGCCATAGTCACTGTATGAGCAGGAGTTTTGTCACTGTAGCCTGCCGCAAGAGATGCTTCTCTTGCAATGTTTGAAGTCTTAACTTCTTGAATAACAGTGCCATATATGACATAATCGATAAGATCTTTAGGAACACCAGTCTTTTTAAGAATACCTCTAAAATGTAGAAAAAATTGTTACTATATACAAGAATACACAAATAATATACAAGTTTAGGGTACTTCTGTACTATTTCTGATACTCCAAAGGATCGAAGGACAAAAATGTCATATAACTCTTTTCTTTTTATAGTTCTGTATGGTCTAATAGAAATTTTCAACATACTTTTTAAATAATCAAACTCGGTATAACATCTTTATACTGTTTACATATATACATATATAAAGACAAAACGAAACATTGAATTAGATAAAGAAATTATTTACTAATATGGCACTATCCTTCGATTGTAAAATAATGATGAAATAATTTACCTAAGAGCTTGTGTAGCGAGTTCGTGGGGCATAAGTTTGGAGTAGTCAGTACCAGACATCAAAAATGGGGTACGAACTCCATCTACTAGAACTATGTTTTCTCCATTCTTAGGCGCTAAAGTTTTCTTCTGGGATCCAACGGAGAGTGCCCTAATACCATCTAAAAGTATTGATTAATCACTTGATGTTTGAACTTTGTACAGGTGAAAATTACGAAAATTATTTTAAGAGTTGAGACATTTTTACTTACTAAATTGTTGTGCTGTTGCTCTTAGAGGGGTTGAACTTTTAATGATGTTTTTCGCTATACATAAAGCCATTTTTGTAAAAAAATATAATACCCAAATCAATTTAAATTTGGGTTGATAATCAACAAAATAACTAAAATAAGTAATAGAAACACTAGCAACAGACTTCAAACTTCAATTCAGAGTAGATAGACTTTGACCAGACACTGTTGTCAACTGTATTCTTATTTATAAGAATTCCCTAAAATTATTTGCCTAATAGTAATTTTAACCGCACAATTTAAATTTTTGCGAATATATCTGGCCCTTACGCATAAATAATTACTTATAATCTTGTTAACAAAAATTTGTATACTTAAAGCTGCATTATTTATTATATATAGAGTTTTTATTATATTTAACAGCGTTTAAGTGCAAAGTTCAGCAAAATATTATCCTGTATGTATCTATTTATTTTTTACAAGTGGAATTTGACCCACTCTATTATTAACTTCATAAAAAAATATTTACTTTCATGCAAGTCATTATTTAAGTCCCAAATAATTTTTAAATCTTACGACAAAATTAAAATGTTTATGTTGTGTATTTTTTAAGCATAAATAATGTTATTTTGCGACCTTTTGTATTGTGAATAGTATGTATATTAATATTATATATGGATTTTGGAATAGGTACGTACCTACCTAGATAAGTGTGAAAGAAAGCAAAAACGATTTGATTGGTATCATAAAATTAAGCATAATCAGGTGTTTCTTGTATGTAGCAGGTATATAGGTATAAAAATTCTTTTAAATGATTCGTACTGTGATTTGTAACAATACGTAATGGTAGGTACAAAACTTGTATCGATACCTATCTAATAAGAAAGACAGAAGAAGATATAAATAGTAAAATAAGTGAAAGAAAGCGATATAATAACATTCGCCCGCTAAAGAAGAAAATGGCAACAGCGTAGATTTAATTTGTTTTTTTTTGGCATTTCTTTTCTCTTCTATCTTTCATATTTGCGCGGTTCTATACGCAGACCAAAATTAATATTTATTTACGTTACAAGTCCGGAAAGTAATGTGTTATAGATGTTTACGGATGTGACGACACAGGAGCCGAATCAATTAAGAACATTTTAAATTGAATTTTCCCAATTTTTTCAAATGGAACACCCTGTATATTGTTCGACGATGTGATGTAGAAATGAAAAACGAACATTTTTTGTAAGTACTTCCCCATGGCTAATTGCAACCATTTTCGTTTTATAAATAAAATAATAAAGGTCAAATTCAAGAATAAACTTAAAAAAAGATGTTCTCTCAAATAATTCATTAGAAAAATGTATAATAGAGGTGTTCGACGTGTTTGATTGACACACGTCTTTATGCAATTTTGAAATGAGGCCATTTAGTGAGACCATTTCTTCCAATCCATTGAAATGAGTAAGTAGTATTTAACCGAGGTCCTTTACTGTAATGTTTTTTTGTACATTTTTCTGCCGTTTTCGTTATTCGACAAGCAATAAAACCTCAGTTTGGTATAAATTATCGTGTACAAAGGAGCACTTATCACACTTATCGGTCGTTACAATTTGTATTGAATTTAAAATGTTCGGAATTTTACAATATGAATTTTAATAAAGCGGAACTTGTAGACATGACTTTCGTTTTGGGCGAGTCAGCCAGAATGTTTACTTACCAATAGAATTTGTCACCAACCACCAACGTTAAAAAAAGTGAAAGAATAAAACGTGTTCTGAACGAAGAAAATGAGTTTTCTGTGGTGCTGGCAATGGTTGAGAATCCCCATGTAAGTCGAATAGAAGTGAGCTTATTAGTAGGAATAAGTAAATAAGTAGACGGTCTGTGGGTCGAATCTTAAAAACAAATAAGTTGCATGTATATCATATTCAAATGCACCAGGAATTATCTGATGACGATTTTCAAAGGCGCCTACAATTTTGTAATTGGGCCTGAGGTGAAATGCAACATGATGTCAACTTCTTCAATACTATTTTATTCGGTGATGAGGCAACTTTTCATAAAAATGGGTTTGTTAATAGCACAATTTCCATTATTATGCTTCGGCAAAATCCCCACTTTTTTATGCAAGTTGATAACCAACACAGATGGTCTATATATAAACGCGTTTGGGAGGGAATTATTGGAGAACATGTTGTAGATCTACCACATTTCTTCGATGGTACATTGACTGGAGCTATTTATCTTCATTTTTTGGAAAACTATCTGCCACAATTATTAAATAGAATGTGGTTTCAGCAAGATGGAGCTCCACCACATTATTTAAATGCAGTTAGAGACCACCTAAATAATACCTACCCTAATCAATGCATTGGAAGAAATGGATCCACTAAATGGCCTGCTACATGCCCAGATCTTACAAAAATGGATTTCTTTTTAAGGGGATACGTGAAGGAAATTGTTTATAGAGACACAGCAACAACTGTACGAAATATGAAGAAAAAAATAATAACTGCCTTTACATCTATCACACCGGCAGTTTTAGGAACAGTGGGAACCTTATTTCAAAGGCGCATAGAGATATGTGTGTCAATCAGGGCCTCTATAATAGCTATCTGTTCTGCGGAATATTATTATTATTATTAGCCTTTACTCGAGTCCGAATATAAAAAAATGTTACAGTCGATAGATTGTGTGTAATAAAAAACAAGTAAAAGGTGTAGTCTATTGTAATTCCCATTCATCTACGGTGCACACGACTATGGCTATAGAGGCCAATTCGGGAGAGCACATGTCGACCGCAGCCAGGACAAACATAGACCTGGTTAGGTCTTGGATTCGGCCTTCTTGCAGCAACATTTGCTTGATAGCTGGCCACAACCCCTCGCCATTCGGTTCTGTCCGCTGCAAGTTGTTCCCATTGCTCGTCTGGAATACCGCAGGATTTTAGATTTTCATGGAGAACGTCTTTGAACCTCTTTCGTTGACCGCCACGCCTTCTTCTACCGCTTAGCAATTCACCATAAAGTGTACATTTAGGAAGGCGGTTATCATGCATACGATGAACGTGACCTGCCCATCTTAGGCGTGCTCTTGAAATAAGCACCTCAATTGGAAGGCTGTTTGCTCTCCCGAGTACTTCCACGTTTGATATGTGATGGAACCAACGGATTTTCATCATACTTCTGAGGTGTCTTTGCTGAAAACGTTCTAATTCTTTCAC
The DNA here is from genome assembly GCA_963675555.1 of Leptura quadrifasciata. Lineage (NCBI taxonomy): Eukaryota > Metazoa > Arthropoda > Insecta > Coleoptera > Cerambycidae > Leptura > Leptura quadrifasciata. The sequence continues at coordinate 108,319,803 of OY776674.1, read as the reverse complement.
ATGACGACGGTAAGTGACCCAGCTTTCACATCCATATAGCAGTGTTGGAATGACAACTGCTCTGTAGACAGCCATTTTCGTTGACAAAGCAAGGTCGTGGTTGTCAAATACTCTCTCTCTAAGTCCCCAGAGTGCTCTAGATGCAGCGTTAATTCTATTGCGAATCTCGCTGTCCATGTTTGCTTTGTCATTAACAACGTTGCCTAAGTAATTGAACTGATCCACCACTTCAAGAGAATTTCCGTTAAGTGTAATGTCTATTTGGTTCACTTGATGAGGAGTTGACATAATCTTAGTCTTTCCAATGTTGATTTTAAGTCCCAAGGAATCATAGCTCTGGGCATACACATCTAAAAGTTCTTGAAGCTCTTCCGGCGTAGAGGCTAAAAGTGCACAGTCATCCGCATACTGGAGATCACAAATGAATTGTGTGCGTGTCTTCGTGAAAGCTCTAAAGCGCCCTATGTTAAAGAGACCGCCATCAAAACGGTATCTGAGACCTATTCCTCTGACTGTCAGTTTGTTGTCAACAATAATTGTTAGAGCAGTGGTAAACAAATTAAAAAGTAGGGGTGCCAGGACACATCCCTGCCTAACTCCAGTGAGGGTTTGGAAAGGTTCGGTTGCCTCATTATTATACATAACCTGGGCGTTGTTGTTTGTATGTAGACTGCGACATACTTCCACAAATTTTCTAGGGATACCTAAGCGGAACATAATTTTCCAGAGCACTTCCCTGTCCACCGAGTCAAACGCCTTGGTTAAATCAATGAAGGCCATGTGAATTTCTCCTTGATGTTCGAGTGCTTTTTCTTGAAGCTGTTTAAGTGTGAAGATTAAATCCGATGTGCCTCGGTTTGGTCTAAAGCCACTCTCTGTTTCAGGAAGTAACTTTTCCATAACAGGTGTTAGCCTATTTGCCATCGCTTTAGCGAGTATCTTCCCTCCAACAGCCAGGAGAGCTATACCCCTGTAATTTCCACAGTCCGCAGCGCTCCCTTTGTTTTTGAAGAGGTTGATTAAAGGTGTATCACGAAACTCCTGCGGAGCTTGACCACTTTCCCACACGACATCAAACAGTTTTTTGAGGTAGGGTATGAGCTCTGACGACACAGCTTTAAAGATCTCAGCTGGGAGTGAGTCGGCGCCGGGAGATTTGTTATTTTTTAGCTGCCCAATGGCGGTTAAGATCTCTTCCGTTGTTAGTGGTTTATCTAAGTCTTCGAAGGTGTCATATTGAGGGATAAGATTTATAATATCGTGATCGGCTTGACTTTGCTGGTTAAGAATGTTAGAGTAGTGTTCTTTCCATCGGGCTCTTATTTCCTGGTCTTCTTTGAGGAGATTTCCATTTAAATCTTTAATAGGGCACATATTTTTCCTACTGGGGCCGTACACTGCTTTTACTCCTTGAAAGAAATTCCTGTAGTCGTGTGAATCGGCATACCTTTGAATTTCTCTGGCCTTGTTTGCCCACCACTTGTTCTTTAGTCTTCTGTTTTTTACTTGCTGCAGTGCCAAGAATTTCCTCACTCGCACTTTTTAAACTGTCTTTAATTTGTGTCCAGGTAGCAGCGACATCTACAGAATTGGTTTCTTCTAGTGCACTCAAATTCTCTTGAACTTTTTGCTTTAGCTGTTCGACGGCTTGTTGGTCACGCAATTTACTAATACAGAGACGGAGTCTACGTTTTACTTGAGTTCTTCGGTGTTTGGGTCTGATAACAATTTTCATTTTAGAGACAACAGCACGATGATCGGTCCAACATTCGCTATCAATGCGCGCCTTTGTAATTTGGACGTCCTTGAGATGCTTCCTACGTACGATAACATAGTCCAGTAGATGCCAGTGACCTGATCTGGGATGACGCCAGGTGCCTTTAAATTTATCCTTTTGTCGGAAAATGGTGTTTGTTATAACTAGATCATGTTCGGCGCATTTAGTTAGGAGTAGTTGACCGTCAGCGTTCATGTTGCCCAAACCGTTCTTGCCTATGATGCCTGGCCAGGTGTCTGCATCTCTCCCTACTCTAGCGTTAAAATCGCCAAGAATAACGAGTCGTTCCGTTTTAGGTATTCTACAGAGGATTTCTTCCAGCTGTTGATAGAAGCTTTCCTTGGTTTCGTGACTTGCATCCAGAGTGGGAGCGTAGGCGCTTATTAGATTTACCGCGTTGCCATCTGATAGCTCATAGCGTAGCAGCATTAGACGCTCGGATAGGCCTTGTGGTACTTGTGTTAAGTTGGATACAAGTTGATTCCGAACGGCAAATATTACTCCATGTTGTCTTCTTGAATTGGTCGGAAGACCTTTCCAATAGAAGGTGTAGTACTTTTCTGTGAGAGAGCCTTCCTCCAAAAATTGAGTTTCGCTGAGAGCTGCAACGTCAACATTGAGTCGGTGAAGTTCTCTATCTATTAGAGCAGTTCTTCTTTCAGGCCGATCGGTGCGAGTGCTGTCGTTCAAAGTACGAACATCCCAAGCGCCGTAGATGAAAGAATTAGTTTTCTCGGATTTAACTTGTCGGTGTTTTTTCGACATTCGATGAGGTGTCCCTGTGGGCACCCTCCCCCGCAGATCCGATCGGGAGGATATTTTACCTCCGGATGAGTTTGTCCCACTTGAACGCTCCATCCATCCGCTCTATCCATAGATAAAAATATACCTTTTTGTTATCTAATGATTTTAATTCTGATCATTTTTCGAAAATACATTTCATTGTTACGAGTGAACTCTATCACAAGAATAAATAATTGAAACCTGCCTATTGAAGACTATAAAAAAGTAAACCCTTAAGTTTTTATTATATTCCAGGGTTTAATTCTTTATAGTCTTTGATAGACAAAGTTCAGTTACCTACTTATTTAACTATTTTTAGAGACTGCTGGACAGGGGCGTAAATAATTTTTTCTTGTGGGGGGGGGGGGGTTAATACGAAAAATGATGTATATATACATTTGAAAATAAATTTCAAAATTTAATTGTTATTTAACATACGAAATTAAATAGACTTATAAAAAAATATCTAACCTATCATGGTTAGTCTTGATCTTTGTCTTTGCTACAGATAACTTAAATTAATACAATAAAATACAAAATAGTAACATAGAATAAACGAACTAAAATATTTAAAATAACAGAACATAAAATATTTTTATTGGAACTTTTTTTTTATGGTGGAGGGGAAATCCTGCATGGACACCCGGCGCTAGGGTCTACGCACCGGGTAGTGTTGGATTCCTACCGACTAAAATCCCTCCTATGGATCAGTGTTTCCACGTAACCTGGAACCACTTTCGCTTTCCATCAGACCACGGGTCATTTAAGAGGGCGCCGATTCCACCGAAACAGAGCGCAAAACTCGTAAAATAAAAAATAAATTTTCAATAATAATGACGTTGAGTAATTTATAATTGAATTAGAATGACTATAATGATAGTCATCTATTTCCCCATATCATGCCCTGGCTCGTCCACACTTCAAAACCAGCATGCAGCATAGATACACATTTCGCTGGAGCTGTGAGCCGGTGAGCGCTGTGGCGTCGCTTTGTCAATTTTATTGTCTGTCGCAGCCACTGAACTCTATTACGTCGCAGCGCATGATCTGCTATTACTCAAATGCGAAAAAGAATTAACAGACTCCTTAGACTATTCCATGTTAGTTAATTCGTGGGGAAGAAAATGTTTTGTTGTTGAAATGTTTACATTATTTTTAGGTAAAACATCGTTCTTTCTTAAACCATGATTTTATTCAGTGGCGGTCCCAGAATTTCGACATGGGGGGGGGGGTATCAAAGATGGGCAGCACAGCTGTGTACACGTACCGTTAGCTGCAAGGGGATTTAATGATTAACGCATAAATAGTCGGAGACAGGATAATAAAGAAGAACTATTTTGTCGGCGTTTCGTGTATTTGGCACACACTTCTTCAAGGTTTAATAGTTATAATGCAACATTTTTAAGCACAACACTTTCATCACTATTAATATTGAATATTGGTGTCCATGAAATTGTTATGCCTACAGATGATGCATTATAATTAGGGTGACCTAATTCTTTCCAGAAAAAGAAATACAATGATGTAAGTAGCTTTTTATGAAAGTTGAGGCGGCAGGGTTTAAAAATGTGTCGCAGGCGAAACTTTTAGATTTTCAAGGTCAAACTGTCTTAAATTAAAAGTTAGAAGTTTTATTTAAAATAATATTGTCTTCGAAATGTAGGTCTCGTGGGCGCAAGGCTTAAAAATATAAAATACCAAATATATTTGTATCAGGTAAAAAGACCAAGTATTCTATATTCTAATAAAAAATATAACAAAATAACAAACATGCTCTTCAATTTGCTCTCGACGTGCCTGCAACTACCGCACTTGAATCATCATGTTGGTACCAGTCGCACTTTTGGGAACTTAGGATTGCTTTCAAAATTTGCGGTCTGGCTTGCATTAAACTAACTTCGTCGAACATTCGTATTCATTCAATACCAGACCTATGTAGTCCTTAAAAGCCTCACATGAAAAAAAAAAAAATTTGTTTTCATGAAACTTATCTTATTCTCAAATTCACACGTTCAAAAATATTCAGTTCATTTAAGTTCGAACTCCAGTTTTGCAAAAACTAAATGAAAATTTAAATTTCGAATTTTTTGTATCTCAAGAAAAAGAAGTACATTTAGGTGTACTTAATGAACCTTTTAAGGACAGTAGGACACTACCCGAAAAGAAAGTACTGTCTAACTAAAATAAGTACATATGGTCACCCTAATTATAACCATTAAGCCTTGAAGAAGTATTCGCCAAATAACCGAAATGTCGGCAAAATAGTGTTTTTCTTTTTTATTGTCCTATCTCCGACAGGACTAGTACAGCTCTACTGGGCATATTTTATTGTGATCTATTCAAAGTAAATGTAGGGTAGAGAGATCTTAATAATTGGTAATCGGTAGATTTACAAAGTTCAGATGTCCATGGGGGGGAGGGGCTATGGCCCCCCCCTTAGGACCGCCACTGATTTTATTAACATTAGCTTTGTCCTTACAAGAAAACAAACTATTTGCAAACTGTCCGGATTCTACGCAGAACTCGTTTGTACAGATTAGGCGGTAGATTATTGAGTTTTTAATTTTTAAGGTCCACGCAATCCTCTATCCACAAACTGTCAGAATCAGAAACTGCTGTAAGAAGAAAGCTATTATGTGATATGTGTTTATTTCATGTAGCTATGTAAGTTTTGTTAATCAATAGGTAGTAAATTAGTACCTATATTATCACCAATAAAAATATATTACAATCTAATTAGTTTTCCTTATATAAGATATAAAAGTTTCTCGTCCTAAACACTATCTATTTTATAGGTTTAGGCTTTAGGTCAGGATGTAATTGCCAGAAAGCTTGTAAGACAAAAGCAAGTTTTTGTATGAAGAATAATGTCAATTGCATTCCTTTATGCACCTGTAATTCACAAGACTGTACCGATATGAATTACCTGACTTTGTTTTAGAGTGTAAACAAAATAATATAAAATGATTCTGTTCGTTTTCATGTTTAATTCTTTATATGTTGTATGAATGTTGTGTTCTAGTTTACAAGTTTATTTATTTATATATAGTCAAAAAAAAAAATTACTATTGCATGTGGGTACCTATTCACAGAATATTTGTGTATTAAAAAATATATAAATATATATGCATAAACAATTTATATCAATAAATAATTTTTAAAAATTTCATGAAAAGTAATAATTTAATGAAAAACCTATATTAAATTAAATACTTAAATTAATTAAATAAATTTATAATAGTTAACTAACAATAATAGAATTACTAATAAATTAATGATCACGATGCGGTAAAAATAAATAATTTCTACATGTACATATAACCAATTAAAAATCGACAATTTTCTTTATTGGAAATTAATGTACAAAGTCTAAGGATATTATAAAAAATTATGTATTGTAAAGAATACATTTTTTTATTACATCTTTAGAGCGTCAAAAAACGGGAAATTGGCGATTTTTCAATTTTTAAAAATCAATAATACTGAAAATATCAACTTTACGAAAAAGTTATTCAACATTTCTTGTTGGAAATCGATAAACAAATATTTAAAAATTTGTTTGATGAAATTTTTTTGTCTCTATTTGTCATAAATAAAATTGTTTTTAAAATTAACGACCCAGGTTACTGTCTGGTAACATGGATTTTCATAATCTATCTTTTGAACTGGTTCCAGCAAAAAATCGAATCCTAATTTAATTCGAAACAACAGCGCCCATACCGCCTAGTCTAAATTCAAAATAATGAATAATTGGAAAAATATATTTTGAAATAATTTAAAAAAATATTTCTCAGCCATAAGCAATTTTCTTCTGTGTTAAATTAGCTCCCAAATATTTTTCTGGCTATGGCCTTGCGTTTGCGTCTTAATAAAATGCGTGCAGTTAATTTTAATAGGTGCAGTATTGTCCTCACATACTACAGTAAAATTATCTTATCATGAGAACTTAATAATAAACTGTATTTACTTACCTAAACGTAAAAAGCAGCAAGTTTCGGTCACAAACTTTAAAAATCAAAGGCACTAAAGCCACTAAGTAGAGACTAGAGAGTGAATGGATCAACCATTCGATCACATCAAAGATCGGAGCGAAAATAAACTTGTGGAATTCATCGATTTTGTTTTAAAATCTAAATTTTTTTTAAATTTCAGAAGTGAGGAAGGTAAATATAAATAAGGCATTTCTTAACTTTACAATCATTATATAAAATATTTGACCCGAGTACCTTTTTAAGTCGGTCAGGACAGAATTACAATTTATGAGGGGTCGACTTTCTCTTTTCTATGAAGCATTGAGTGACAATAAATTTAACTTGAGAAGTCGGGCTACAAAGTACAAACCAAAATAAAGGGTAAGCTAATATTGTAGATAAGCCACTTTTAACTCTTTGACTTGTTATGTTCCAGCCCTTCCTGGGGGGGATTACCACCTCTACCCCCCCTTATCTACGTCTTTGCTGCTGGAAGATAAACGTAAGGGTTTCCCAAGTAACACATGTCGCCCTCTTATTACACTTAAAGCTTTATAAATAATACATTATGGCAACTTGTACAGAAAATTGGTTATATTGAAGCTTTATTCAACACTAAACTGCTTATAAAGTAACTCGGCGGAATAAGATTGCTGGTAAAATGCTTTCACAGCATAAATATAAAGTTTCTTTAATGAAGCGATTTATATAGTTTTTTTTATTTATAAGAGGCTTAATAAGGTCTATTATACAGATACACACCATGTATATGTATAACAGGTGTATAAACCTCTATATAACATTTATGCATCCGTTTTACAGCTTAGCAATTTCTCTATAATGGTTTTATAACATTGAGTTTTAAAGGTTTTTAAAGCAAAATTTTACAGCAATGTAATTATTTCAGCCGAATGCCATTTACGTCAGCCCTAATATAGATTATTTATAAATGCTTTTTGCGTCTAGTAGAAGTATTAATTTTATAAAGCATTTATTCAGCTGAAATTTTGTTTTGGAGCTATGTAGCTGCAATCTTCCGCCTTTATAGAACTCTTATACAGCTAAACTTATTCCATTTCATAACCTCCAATATCATTTGATTTGCTTTCGAATTTTTCTTGTTATGTATGACTGATGGTAGAGAAGTAAGCGCACTTGCATCTCACTAAAAAGTTCCGAGTTCGATTCCCGGTCGTTGCAGTGGAAAATACTGTGAGAGGGATTTTTTCACTATACTCGAATATTGGGTATGTGTACCTTTTGTCTCTAAATGTATAGCCTTCTCCCACACAAGGCTCTTCTAGTGCCTTCCGGGATAAACGGGGTTGTAATTACCTGAGGTGTTACTATTAATAATAAAAAAAAATATATGCATTCATTTTCTCATTACAAACTACAAAAATCCACCAAAATCAATAAAAAGTTAGGTCTGAAATTCAAGCAATAGTGATATGTCCCTCAAAATCAAATGATGTTATCATGAATTCAATTATTACACAAACTGTAGATTTCTATCAAAGTAAATTCACCTCTCCGAGGACTTTGTCTTCCATCACTACTTCTACACAGCCAAAGTGCTGCTTTAAGAATTTGTAACTGCTTCTGTAGTGACCTTCTTTTGATACTTATAGGGAACCATATTGTATTTTCTAATAGTAAATATGACAGGGCGGCGATTGTCACCGGTTTGAGTATAATTAACTTTTTATCACTTGAAAAGGAAAATCTTGCAAAATATTTACAGCAATCACTTATGGGATGTTCAAAATACGTGGCTTATCATTTTAAAACAATTCTATAGAAAAAAATTAAAAAATATATTTTTTTAAATAATTTTCAACTTATCAAATTCAAGGAATTTTGGAGGCGCGCCTATTTATTTCAAAGTAGAATAGCATATTTCAACAGAAAAAATTTTTTCCCATGACAAATTTAGTTTTCTACTAACCAGCATACACTATTTCGCAGGTAATATTCATTCAGCTTCCTAATAATTTGCCATAAGAAAGTTATCACATTGAAGCTGCTAGAGACACTGTGATATCGATGCTTCATAACTGCAAACAGTAACTAACATTTAGAGGAATTTTTACTGTATAAAAACTTACTCGCAGCAATTATATAACAACTTCTTGGCAGTCATATAACATGATTTATAACAGCTGGTAAGACCAAACCAAGAGGTTGCCATAATGTTACTTTAAGCATTTATGTACTTTTTACAGAGTTTACCGAGGCTGTATAAACTGTGCCTATTTTGGGTATATGGATACTTCATTAACACTGGACTATTGTTGTTAACTCTTAATTATAAAGTATTAAGCTTTACAAAAAGATGGAGTAGATAGTCATAGAGTTTTTAAAAAGCAATTTGTGCTACTTGGGTTACTTCTTTCAATTATTTATTTTTGTGATACAGTCCATTTGTGACAATGAAATGCATTTTTGAAAAATGATCAGAATTAAGATCATTAAATAACAAATAGGTATTTTTATCTTTTCATATTGAATCTGCTAAATGCCCAAATATTCATTGTTAATTACTTTAATAGCCGAACTGTTTGTAAAGTAGATATCATTTACACACAACTCAAGAGTATAGGCCTCTATTTTTAATTGATTGAGTGTTCTGCCTGCTTTTTTATCATGTAAGTAAAAATGAAGCAAACATTTACAAAGAACAAAGCTTTATTCAACTTTTACTCAATGTCATCATCACAAGTTATTTTTATACAAAACGAAGTCTTCTCTTGTGGCTTGAACTAAAATATAATAGGATACAAGTTTCAATAAACACATTATTTTCTGCGCTAAATAAGGCTTGATAAATAATGAATCAAGAAAGTGCCGTGCTTGTAAAATTTTATTTTGCAATTGTTTGTAAATTATTGATACCTATTTTTACTTCAAAATTCTGAGGTGGCAAAATACCGAGTAGACATCCCCCCAAATTACACCACTGCCAACATACATCATCAGCTCATCACCACATAGTACCTACTGTTATGTTACATGCATGTGCCAATTAGATCCATAATGTACTAGGCATGGATATTCCAGAGACTATCGCCAAATATAATATGATGCATATCTGGTTTCTGTATATACATAAAAAATGTCATATATACAGTGTGATTGATGATGGTGGATGGCAAGAATAGTAAACTAAGAAGGATAGTTTATAAACGCTATTTTATCGGCGAGTGGGCGTGGCTATAATGGACGTAGGCGACTGACCAGAATTTGAATTCAGAGTAATATTATATAGGCTAATAAACTGCAATTTTGGACTTATAAATACTGCAGCAGAAGTATATTAACATAATATAAAAATCAAAGGTAATAAGTGTTATGGGTATTATAAAAATATGTCCGAATATAAATATTATTGTTTAAAATATGTATATAGGTGTAAGGAATAATTAGTTTAAATATACTGTGAGATCTGGAAAATCGGAAAGTCGAGGAATTTTGTAATTGTTAAAGTTTCAGGAAAATACTAAAAGTTTATAAAAGTCAAGACTACTCATGTCTTACAAATTTGACGAAAATATTAGTCAATAAAGACCTGATAAAATTAGGAAGACGACCATTATTCATAGTAAGATGAATTGTACTTTGTAATACCGATTTTTTAAAATTTAGTTACTTTTATAAAATCACAACTAAAATATTTACCACTAAGCTTTGAATTTAAAGGCAATAATGATATTTCTTCGGCAAAACTATGTTAAACTTTATGGTGAGTACGAAAAAATACCTGTTTAGTTAGATGAGAAATAAATTTGTCCCCCACCACAGCTAATAAGAAAGGTAACTAAAACAAGCAAATGTTTTTTAAAATTATTTATTAAACTAATTACCAACAAATAAAATAATAAAATGTTCTTTAATTAACAATCTTTTCCATTTTTTACATGTTCTGCGGTTTTCATCGTTGGACCTTTTTCTTTTTAAATTCGATGCCCTCTTTGTCATTTGAAGATTTCTGTAGGTACTTCATTCTCATAATTGTCCTTGACTTGCAAAAGTCGTAAATTAAATTAAACGGCATTTTTTCTTTTTTTGCTATTTTTAGAGCTAATTTTTTAACAACTTTAACATTCTTTCTGTAAGATTGACCGTGGAATTTTACAAAGTAATCATTCCATCGCAAATACTGTATAAGCCATTTTTCTGTAGGCTTTTAATAAGACCTCCGTATGAAAGCTGTTGCACCCAAGAAGGGATATTATAACTATGGTCACTTTTTATTTTATATGTATGGTCACCCAGATTCGGCACAGTTTTTATATATTCATTATATTTTATATATCACAAAGTAGAGTTAATTTTGTCTTTAAAAGTTGTAAAACACGGCTAAACACACGTATAAGCAAGCATAAACAAAGCTGGTACGCCAGACGGTGACGTCACCAACTAGATCGCAAGCCGATCGAGGAGCCAACATACAGTCTTATGGGAATAATTTTTTTTTTTATACATTTTATTTAACGTCGGCCTATTTCCGCTACTGAGGCCTAACACCGACGCCTGTAGACGAGCTACCCCCAACCAGGAATTTTGCCGAACCTCTTCCCTTAAGAAGAGTAGGGATCTTTTACTTGCCTAACATTTAATAGACAAGGGACCGACGGCTTTACATCCCCTCCGAAGGATGGTATATCTCCTATACAACCCTCGCCTAAGGTTGTATAGATTCCGCGCATACACTGATATACAAGCCGCTGGAAGATGTGTGAGGCGAGAACGCGGTTTCCGTTGGAATGGTCACCATCCAAGTACTAACTGCGCCTGTCGTTGCTTTACATCGCATACCGAAGTATGTACATAGTAAAGACGCACCTACGCTCGCCCCATTATGGGAATAAACTATCCTTCTTTAGTTTACCATCCTTGGGTGGATGGAGTATTAGAAGTATATGGAGAACGGGTAAACATAACCTTTTGAAAATTTAGGTACCAAAGTATGCTCTGTCAGCCTAAAATATTATCGACAGTGTGAAATGCTTATAAATCGAAAACGCTACGCGTTAGATATAGGTACACTACTATACATATCTGAATAGCAAGATGTATGCTTTATCTTATTCATCAACGACCTTGATCATTATATAACAAAAGAGTTGAATGTACTTTTAGTTATAGTAGAATGCAGATTTTCACGGCCGTTGTCTAATGAAGTAGATTCTTCCGGGTCTTGCCGTGGTCGTCGAACTTGTTCGTCGAGTCAAGTTCGACGACCACGGCAAGACCCGGGAGAATCTACTTCATTACTTTTAGTTATGTTTGCAGACGATACAACAATTTGTATTAATGCAGATTCTCCGGAAGATCTCCAAAATAAATCAAATGCATTATTATCAATATTTTATCAGTGGTGTTACTCAAATAAACTAATAATAAACATTGAAAAAACAAAATATATTATGTTTCATAAAAGAAAAAAAGTAGAAGACATTACCCTCTTTCTTAACAATATTAGGCTAGGAAGAGTTTCGAGTACCAAATTTTTAGGACTGCACATTGATGAAACTTTGACATGAACTGATCATATAGATTACGTGATAAATAAGTTAAAATCTGCTTATTATGCAATAAGAAATTTCCGACATGTAATGGATCGAAAATATTTATTAAACATTTATTACTCTCTGGCATACTCCCATATAAAATATTTAATCATATACTGGGGACAGTCAACCGAAATAAACAGAGTTTTTATTCAACAAAAAAATTTACTTAGATTAATATTTTCTCTTAATCCCTTAGACACATGTAGACCAATATTTAAAGACAACAACATTTTAACCACTGTAACGAAGTGTTTTTCGTTACCCAAATATGCCCAAGATTTATTTTATTTAATCTTTTAAATATTTTATAGAAATTGCTGTGATATATGTAATTTCTATTATTCCGTATAAATTGTACCGCTAACAGCGAATTAGTTAGAAAATAATTAATATTTGTGATTGTCAATACCGCGTAAAAATATTTCAGTTGTAAAGGTGCATATGCACTCAGGTTAAGGAAGCAGCGCGTTGAATAGAAGGAGTCCAGGCTCGCAAATTACCAGCGGACACGGCAGTAGTCTGTCGACACGCACACGAGACAGTTGGGTGCGCTCCTGAAATAAGATCGCGCCGAGTGTTTCCACAAGAGTAAGGTAATTTTTCTAAGTCCACAAATTCTGTATCTCATTACTTTTCTAAGTCCGAAAATATTTTAAAATATTTTACAAGTCCGTTCGACGTCACTTATGTGACGTAGTCCTTCAGTACACGGGAATAATTTAATTATTCCGCATTTAGTCATCTGGTTGCCGTCCCACGAGGTACACGTGCCTGCTGTTGGCTCTAGTGCTGCACTGAAAATATTACAAGTCCACAAATCAGGTAACATTTATTTTTCTAAGTCCGTACTCCGTAAAATCTGTATTTGAATTATTTTTCTAAGTCCACAAATCCGTCGTGGACTTATTTTTTAAGTCCCCAAAGACATTTAAAAAATTTTTACATGTCCAGCTGACGTCACAGTGATCCGCCGCGCACCTATTTTCCGCTGTTTCTCCCACTCCTTCATCTCTGAAGGCAGTAATTAAATTCACACCGACCGTCAGTCTTCCCGATCGACTCAAAGCCAGCAGACGTGTTTCCTCCAAGTCTGGAACACCAGGCACAATACTTGTCATATATTAATTCCCAGCCGCGGAATTTTTCTAAGTCCACAATTTTGTAACCGCGCATCCAATTAGCGCATTTCCCCCGCTGCTCTAATAAGCTGCTTAATTATAGAAAAGTTCCTGTAAGCCAAGATAGAGGGTCTAGAGATGGGGCAAACGGCGATTTTTGCTTCACAGTGAGAACTGTTGCGACTGTTCGTTAATCACTGTTATTTGTAGCAGTGATATATCACTCTTTAAATCACTTTATTCTACAAATTCACGATCTGCTCTGCGTGCTCGTTTCACTGTTTTAAATTCGCAGCTGATGTAAAGCAACTGTGATCGACATCAACCTACGCCGTTCATGAATTAATTATTAATTGTTATTGTTATTAAAAATGTACAATATACCTATTCATTCACGCACGCCAGAAGCCTTTAATTTTTGATATGAGAGTATTGCTCTAAATTAAATTTCTAAAAGTTTAATTAAACTGATGAAATGAAGAACAAAATAATTTCGCTATTAGAAATAAAACTGATTTACTAGAACAAAACGAAATACAACATAACATACTTAATTATTAATTAAAATATATTTATTCACCTCTCTATGCAAAAAATCATAAAGGTTAATTTATGACTGTTTATATGCATAATATAATATAAGAAGCTTTTTCGGCTTTGTACCGACAAAGCATATAAAAAGTACCGATAAAGACAAAGCGACATGGTTCTTATAACATACACAGTAGACAATACTTTACTCTTATCAGCTGCCAGTCGGATAACCGCAATGAGCGAACAAGAGCAGAGCAGAACATTATTACTGTACGGTGTTCTACAGAAAAGAGTGATTTAATCACCGGTTCATTTTTACCTAATCACTGCTAGCGATTGCTCTATGCAAAGAACAGGTGATATGTAGCTGTGATGGTGATCACCGTTACATCTCTAAGAGGGTCAGTCCGCTCTGACCGTTCCCGCAAGCAGACGTGCCTGAATCCAGACCAAGGTAGTTTTGTGCTTGATATCCTTGTCGCCTGAGTCATTTGGTACTAGATTTTTGCTTGCTCCTCCCGGCCTAAGTAACTTATAGATTTTAGTAGTTGAAGTAGCTTTGTACATATAGGTTTATAGTAATATTACACTGACTTTATTGAAATACTCTGAGTTTTATTGTCTGTGTGTGAACGTCTAATTTCCCATATATTGACCCACTGGAATAATCTTTCTCCACTTGAGCAGCTCAGCCTCGCGTACTCGGCTTGAGGGTAGTGTGTCCCATCACTTAAACTAGGACTGGCGCCCGAGTAATTCGAAAACTTGTTTCCTAAGCTCGTGCGTCAAAGAGTGGCCGCGCGTTTTCTCCACGTCAACGTGCGAGGTGGAGAAAAACGCGTCACACCACTGCTGGGTTATTCATATATGAATCGGCATTATTTGTCAAAAATAATCCAGACAAGTTTCCATTAAACAACGACGTCCATACCTATAATACTCGTTCTTTAAATCATATCCACTTAAAAAACATAAAACTTTCAAATTATAGAAAAAGCGCATTTCATTCCTGTAGTGATATATATAACCATCTTCCTAGAAATATAAAGCAAATAAATAACTTTAATGGTTATAAAAAAGCTTTATTTTCATTTCTCTGCAAAAATTGTTTTTACAGCCTAAAAGAGTTTTATGACTACGAAAACCTCACTGCTGACTTATAATCAAGAGCGTATGTTGAATTATTCTTCTTTAATTATGTTTTATATATGTATTTTTGTGTATGTATCATTCATACGATTTGATGTTTTAATCATATGTAAATCCATTGTGTATTTTTTTTATATTTATTTACTGTTCACACCATGTTATTTTAATTATCACTTTTACATTTGATTACATGTTATTTATTTAGCTTTAAGCATTTACCTTTTGTTGACTTTCACATCCTGTAAGGCATACGTGAATAAATATTATTATTATTGTGTCAGCTTTCTGAATTAGTAATAATATATAGGGCGTTCCATTAAAAAAAAGTCTTTCGACCATTTTTATAAGTCATTTAAAGAAAGTTACTTCTAACCTACACCCCATATATTACTACTAAGGTTTGGCTAGAGCATGAAAAGTCCTCAGGCCTTGCTTAATGGTAACCGACAGTTCAGCTTATGATTGTTTTTCGGTAGGCAGATAACACGATTTATTAGAAGTCAGATTTTGCTTAATAAATCTGGAAATTAATTAATATCTCTGAAACGGCTTAAGATAGGTATAAGAATATATTAATAAAAGTATTCAGAATTGGATGTAGATTCTAAAAATAGAAACATATGCAGGGTGTTCCAATTAAAATAACGTAGGTGTTGCCAGTTTTGCTTACATTTGGCAACGCCGCGCTTTCGATAATATGTTAGGCTGACTGCAATTTCTCTGCTCTTTAATCACAGAATATTTGTTGATGCCAAATGCATATACATTGTACACAGAAATCACAGAGCATACTTTTGTTACCTTGGTAAGCAAATGTTCAAAAGGATATGTTTACCCGTTCTCCATATATTTATTTTATGGTGTAAATATGTATATATTTCCATGTACATCATATGTTTGCTCATTTATGTAGTAAATAATATGGATATATTCTCATGCACATCATATAAATGTGCAGGGTCTCAGTCATTTTTTTGTGTCAACCGGAAGTGGTATTTAAAATGCATTTCTTTACTTACCTTTAATAGCCGATATATAAAAAAACAAAAATCTGTCATTTTCAATTTTTTAATAAAATTGGTTTTTCGGACACCTTTTTTCTTTGGTTCTCAATTATTTGTTTCTTAGCGGCATCAGATTTCCCGAAAAAAAACTAATAAATCAGATTGGCTTATAAATAAAAAATGTCAAACACTACGGGGAAGATCGAGTATAATACTTATGTATTTTCTTGTGAATATACCGCAATGAATATCCATCTCAACAAGTCCTTTCAACATTATGTGGATATTTCTAAATTGTAACTAGTGTACATACATTTAACGTCATCTAGGTCTATGTTAGTATGTTAGGTTGTGTGAAAAGTAATCTTGTAAAATTACCAATATTCTTAAAAAAATTTACATATTTCTGAAGGCGTTCATATTTTCTGGTGCCATTTTATAAAAGTGTATAGTAAAGCTGCATGTGCAAGCATACTTTAAGTCTTGCGGATGTGTGTAAATCGCATTCATAAAATATTGTTATGTGCTGCCCTCTAACGAGGAAAGATGTGATTAAGGGAAACCTGTATTGTGTTCATGGCCAGTGGTGGGGTGGCGCCATCTATGAGCCAATTGACGAACAGTCATCTATCACATAGTAGAAAACTCTGTAGGGTTCCAGAAAATTATGGAATACTGTTCTGGTACATTTCTATGGGTGTATATAAAGAGGTGAATCCAGCAGATGGAGGAACAGTACAGTTTAGTGAAGTATAAAGAAGAGTTCAGTTCAGTGAAGTAAACAGTTCAGTTGAGAGAGTTTTTAGGTTAGACAAGAGTTGACAAGTTTAAGAAGAAAAGTAAAGTACATAGTGTTTTAAAAGTAGTGAATTTATATTAGATTAAGTTATTATTAGTTGTGTGATTTTTAAGTATTTACTAGTGTAATTTTAGTGAGTAATAAAATAGTGGTTAGTGAAAATTCTTGTTGCAAGTTATTTAAACCCACACAGTGTTTACTGAAGACTGTAAACACGTAACAATATGTAATGGTTTAGTATGGCCATTTGCTATATGTATGTGGTAATTACCTCCCCCCAGAAGGGCTACAACATAAAAAGTCAGGCAAGAGTTAGAGTGGCTTATCTGCAGATACTTATAACTTTTTTAGTTTAAATGGTTAATAATTCCTAATTAATTGGTATTTTATTCGATACAAAATAGTGTTCGTGACATTAAAAACATAAAAAAAACCTATTTTTAAAATTCTCTATATTACCCCTCCTACAAGAAAAATCTATTTACGCTCTTGTGACGGGCCCATTACCAGTGTTTATGTTAAAGAACGCTATAACCCCGATATACTTTTCGACGTTGTAACAAAATCCGACTTAGGAAATACTTCGTACGAAAAGCGTGCTTCACGTAAAAACGCCGTGGAAGAGGTTTTTAATTCTTGTAAACATATTTTTGCTCTTCGGAGCATTTTTTATGCCAAATTTTCGCTAACTCTTCAAGGAGCGTTAATTTAGAAAGTGTAGCAAATGTCGCTGCACAGGGACGTAATGTCGCCCCGACCACCTAATTTTAGAAAGTATACTAAAATTAGACTTCCAAGATTAAAAACCCTTTTACGAATCCACGTTGTCAAGCACTGCAACTCTTACGAGGTATTGAATATGAGGACAAGTTAGTCCAACGACTATTCAAAGTATATCGGAAGTTATAGCGAAAATAGCCCTTAGCGACATGGGACCCCCATCATTTCCTAGCAGTCGACTTTGACGGGGTTTGCCCTAAACCGGTTCCTCAGTGATTCGGAGTCAAAAAAGTATCTTTACCATGTACTCACACGTGCATGGGATCTGCCTTACCTGAACGTAAAAAGTTGTTATTGTAAAATACAATCGAAGTAGAGACGCTTCAAGCAATTTTAAGCTCCGAGGAGCGACCAAAATTAATGTGAATTAATAAATACGTTTATAAGACAGGCAAGCAAAAGCCCACCAAAATTTCAGTTGCATGAAACTTTTCTTGAATCTTTTTGTGCATCGTTAGCTTATAAAACCGCATATTGGATGGTAGTTGGTACCGTATGAATCGTCCCGTTCCTCACCATGTGTTGTACACAGTACACGGGTCAGACCATTGTTTGTTAACATTTTCTCTTGAAAGAAGTTGTTGTAAAAACATAATTTTTTAAAGATTTAATATATATATTTTGAACTTTATATTGTCTTTTAGTTGTGTTTTCTAACAAAATTCCTTTTCAGGTTTAATTTTAAGAGAGTGTAATACAGACAGTGTTAGATTTATAGTGTTACGACGTCGTCAAATTGATACCATCAGAGCAGCAGTTAAGCATAAACGACAGTATGATTTTTTCCTTTATTCTCCGTCTGAAACAGTCGTGTTGAACCCTAAAAATTTTGTGAACGTAATATTTATTATTTAGAATTAAGGAAAGGTTGAGGAAAAAGAAAATTAATTTTTTCTTTTTCTTATTTTTTAAAATTTTTCTAAGTTTTTCGAAGCAGAAAATACGTCCTTCAGACATCCATAAAACATGGATCGTTCACATTTACAGCGGTGTATGTAGCGGAAGAATTCAATTACGTATATATTCATATGAAATGGCCTTGTATATAATTTTTCCATACATCTAGAATTTCGAATGTCACCAGAACTCTTTCGTTTCGATACGTAATGCTGTAAGTGCCCTGGACGTTTTTGGTGGTCTCTACACCTAAAATTGACGTCCTGCAAATTTTTGAATGTCCAGGGCATAGGACATATTTGTGCTATTTGGGTGTAAATTCAAAACCGGCGTTCCTTTATAGATCTTTGCAAAAAATATGATGTTGATGCCTTTTTACGCGATGGTAATTTTTTTGTAATGATTTGTTCCTATTCTAAAAAGCCAAAGCTTAAGAAAATTGGCCTGTGATGTTAGAACAAATAGCTGACAAACTGATGCGCATTACTTATATAAAAATGGTATATTTAAAAGCTTTTCATTATCAACTCGATCAGGGTTGCAGGGAAAAAAAAATAATACATCAGGAAAGATTTTTTTATTAAACATTATCACAGACAAATACCATAGAACTTTTTATTTTATGGGGCCCAGTGTTATCCTGCAAAATTAAAAATAGATTAGTAACATGCAAACAACTAAATATCAACTAACAAATAAATAAATAAAATGAGTAAGAGCATATTTAAATCGATTTGAGGGCATAGCCACCTGAGAACAATGCAACTGAAACTGATGAGAAAGGATTCGTAAAGGCTATAGCCCGGTAACCATCTAAACGAATTTCGTAAATTCTCTTTGTGAATGTTGTTCTTTGAATGAATTTTAAGGTACCCAGAGATGTTAATACGTTTGTATTCCTTTTTATGTATTTTGATATACCATATAGATTGGCATAGACTGCAGATTTCAAAACTGATCAAATCTCGAGTTATTTACGAGAAACTCAGTTTGACTACTTCTGAGATTTGCCATGTATGGCACATCAAAATATGTAAAAATGTAAATGTGAAAAAGCATAATTGTTGATAGCTTTTCATGAGAAGCTTGAAATTGAATCGCTTTTGGGATCTGGAAACTACACCAATTCATCCGACATATCAAAATATCTAAAAATGGGCACTAGGTTAGGTCAAAATGTGAGTGGGTCTATACCAGACCCTCCACTGTGACCATTCGGTCTATTGTGGCTCATTCCTAATTTATATTTCACCCAATAGGTTCAGCGTCTTGATAAAGCTGGTAACCTTGTTGGGTGAGAGATTGTCCAGGCCATCAGGCAAAAGCTGTCCCTTCCAAATAATAAGAACCGGGTTCTTTCTGCAGCAGGACAAGTGCACAGAACATGCCTTCTCTTCTCATCATCCTCTAGAAACAGATGGCATTCAGCGTTTTCCACCAGTCCAAGTCTGCGCAGGTAATGATTCAATCTGCAGTGCCCAGTGCATAGGTCAATTAAAGTCCTTAGGTGTTAGCTATTCAACTCTAGCAGTTTTTTAGCTCTTGATTTCAAAGGATATGTGATGAATTCCTTCGAATGAGCTAATCTTGGTAGTTCGTGCTAGCGGTGGAGTCTTGCTCTCGGTCCAATCTAGGGTATTAGTTTAGGCTGTACTTGAAGATAAGTCAAGAACTGGTTCTAGTCCTACAAATTTTGATGCCGCTCCCTCTCTGGCTAGGCATTCGGCAATTTCATTGCTCTCCAGCCCAGAGTCAGTTTGTTGTTCCTACCAATTGGATTAGAGCCTTTTGGCTACAGCGATAGGATCCAAGAGCTTTAAGGGCTGCTTGGCTGTCTGATAAAGTCTTTATTGATCTGTGTCTAGGGTACATTAGTTACAGCCTCCATGCACAGTTAAGTGGCGTATACTAAAGCCTGTAAAATTATCGCGGTATTACCCAGGCTTGAGGTTATTCTTACCATTGGGTTGCGACTATAAACTCCAGCTCCTGTTCCTTCAGGAGTTTTCGAACCGCTTGTAAACCAACAGTTGTCTGCCTTCTGTAGGTCGGTTTTATTTCCACTCATCTCTTTCAGGAAATAGGATGTTAAAAGGCAGCTCGTTTGCCAGGCATGCTTGTTTCTGTAAGCCAGAGAGTTTGGCTTTAGCCACTTGTTGTTGCCCTTTCCACCACCAAACTATGGAACCATATGCTATTGGTCTAATGACCACAACGTATATTGTGTTTGTTGGGGACCCATGCCAAAGGATTTCTCACAAATTCTACGGCATGTCCACAGGGACAGCCTGGCTTTATCGATTATCTTTTCCAGATGGGAGTTCCAGTTAAGTGATCTATCTGGCGTGATACCTAGATACTTCACCTCCTCTGAGAATGAAATAGTTTCACCTACTAGGGAAGGCAGTTCTATGTTAATCGGGGTTCCTTTTCCTGGTGAAGGGTACTATTACAGTTTTGTGGGGGTTGACAGGCAACTGTTCCCTCTCACACCAGATGTGCACTGCATCGAGTTTCCTCTAACCATAATGACTAAGTCATGCATAATATGCTTGAATCTCGGTTTCCCATAGAGATAAAATGGTCAGCAGGTCATCCACAAGACAGAACTCCACCTTGTGGGCACCCTTTTGGGACACTTAGGCTCGCCGAATATTGAACCCAGCCCAGCACAACGCAGCCCACGTGTGGGTGAATTCTGTGATACATAGTAAGACAAGAAGTAGCGCATATTGAACCCAGCCCAAGGCGACGTCTACCACGTGTGTGAGGTTTGTCTTACTATGTATCACAGAATTCCCTCACGCGTGGGCTGGGTTCAATATGCGGTGAGCCTAACATATTAATAATTCTGCATACCTCAAAAGAAAATACCATTTTTGACAACTTCTGGGAAATAACTTTAAATTTGACAACTTTTGGGATCTGGGGCCTATGTCAATCGATTCAGTGTATAGAAATATGTAATTGTGAATACTAAGATATTAAAACATTCCCTGAATATCTAAATTAGAACGAGCAATATTCACGAAAAAAATTTGTGAAAATCGAGTTGAAGTCGAATTCATATGGTTGCTTGGCTATGGCTTATCGTCAAATAATAATAACCAATTAAATAAGAAAAACTAGGTATGCTTTTTTTCATAAGCATAGTAAAGTACTATCTGCAAGTTTTGTTTTTAAGGGATTAAAAGTGGTATTTACAATTTTCCAAGAATATTAATGTTTAGTGGTATTTGGGAAAATAATTTAGAATAAATATTAAATACTTAACAAGTATTGGTCATTTTGACTTTCGAAAATATATAAATGTTTTCTGTTGTGCGAGGTGTACTGCCACAGTTATCTTTCAGTAGCTGTCATTTGAAAATATATATTAAATATGCTCTTAAATAAAAAAAAAAAAACATATTTTAGTACGGGTCATGCACTAAGTTTAAATAATAATAATATAATAAAAACAAACGGATTATTTAAAGATTTATGTTTAACATTAAGTTTTATATCATACTTTACCTGAGGTAAAACGCTCACTAAAATTTTAGAAGATAAATTATTATTAAAGGGGGAAATTAAGAGCTTTAGAAAGTTTTAAATTTTATTATAGACTTACACAGATTACATTTAACTGCAAACTAGATTAAAGTTTAGACATATAAGTTTTTATAGAGCTATTCTGTAAGTCCTACTGTCATTTTAAACATTAAATGTTTATCTTAAAGGTCCTTATAGAATAACTCATTTTACAATTACATCTACATTTAAACGTTTAAAAACCACATGGATTTAGGTTAAGCAATGGTTAATATGAGCTATTAAATGTTTTTTTAAGTTTATGCAAACTCTTTAATTAGATTAATAATATAATTTCATTATTGCAACATCGTAATTAACACAGTACTTTCTTCTAAAAAAGTAAAAAAAAAAACGGAAAAGTACAGAAAAGTGATTTAAAAATAAATATTAATGTCCAATGTTAACGAAACATTTGAATACAACGTAGTGCAAGAAAACATTTATATTATAAATCTACAGTTACAGAACTAGTTTATTTTGAAGGGCGATTGTATGGGGATGTTCTGTAACGAGAACTTTCTGTATGGCGAGCGCTTGATGAACTTGGCGGAGATTTATAGGGCTTCCAACTTCGAGATGACGGTTCTGTACACAACGGTTTAATAATTAGACAGTGATTTATTATGTTTTAATTATTAATGGTTTAATGGTTTGTTTTAGAGACACGATTTTATTATTTATAGTTAGATATTTTAAATTCAAATTTTAAAAAAATATATACTATTTTAATTTATTTACATGTGCTAGTTTTAAGTTGTATTATCAGTATTAGAAATCCGTTTATTTATAAATTTAGTTGTATATTGAATAAAAAAAATTGTGGAAAACTTACCATAAGATGTGCTGCTCTCCCTGTAATATTCCGGTTCGTAATCCGGCTCATAGTGATGTGCAGAATAGGAGGACCTTGTCGGCTGTATAGTGGAGGAGTAATCGTACGATGGAGCAGGGGGAGTGTACGGCTCATCATCATATCCGTAGCTCTCTTCCATAGCAACACGGGCACGATCCAAAATCGACATTATCTTTGTCTTGGCTGGCATTACTCTGGGAGTAATTACAGGTGTTCGAGTTGCGGTCCTCATTATCGGAGGCGGACGTGGTAGCGTAGCTAAAAAAAAAAAAATAATGTAAAACTGGTAACTCAAACTATCAGAGTAATCCTACGAAATTGCAATTTTCGGTGAGTCAAGTCGGAACCTGTCTAAAATCACGGACTAGGATAATATGGAAGGATCTGGAATAAGAATCATGCACTATCAAAGCAGCGGAACCTACTAACTGCAGTCATTCTAGTTCAGATAGCGAAGTAATCAGAACAAGAGAAAGAATAGAGTGAACAGACTAGTAAAAATACAGTACAGACAAGAAGTGAGTGGTTAAAAGTTGTAGTGTTGTAATTATATGGACTAATTATTGTAAATCAATTAAGTGTTAAATAAATCAGTGGTTAGTGTTATTTGTGCTGCAATTATTGAATATACACTTGGGGTGGAAACACATAACAATAGGTGTCAGAAGGGGGATTGCAACGGAGGATTTCTGGAGTATTCGAGGAAGTTCTAGAGAGAGTGTTCTATTTGGAAACCATTGAAGATAGTGAAATTTTTTGAACTGAAAAATGATATTGAAGGAAAATTCCAGGTAACCGAGGGAGAAGTAGAATGGCTTAAGCAACAGTTCAGGGAGAAATTATACCAGCTGCTAATACCATCGGGTCCTCAATTACAAGCTCTCTCTTTTGACGGTCAATCTTCATGGGAAACATATAAAAGACTAGTAACGAAGCTCTAGTTCATGCACTTGATATATAAAGATACAGTAGGATGTGGTGACAGTGAAGATGGTTAAGATAGATGTTTTAAAGGACTGGACGAAAGAATTTGTAAGAAAAGAACTAAACGACAACGAAGTTAGGCCTATACTGTGAAATAAAAAAAACTGCCTGGAATAGGAGGAAGTTTCAGGCAAAACTGTTGGACTGAAAGCTTTATGGGCGCAATTCGCTTAAGCTTGAAAATGGGCTATTATAGAGAGCATGGGAGAGCCCATCAGAATATCTTACACATCATAATTAGAAGGTTTGCTGAGTAATTTTTATCCTTTCAGTTATTAATTTCTTGATAGAGCTCCATCCACAGGGTCTTCTTATATTCTTTAATTAACCTTTGAATATTTTTTAAAATCATTGAGTTGACATTTCAATTCTGGGTTTAGATTCTTTCTGAATTTTCTGTATATTTTACGTTTTATAAAACTCTAACATTAAATATTTCTAATTCATCAAG
Source organism: Leptura quadrifasciata (assembly GCA_963675555.1). Classification (NCBI taxonomy): domain Eukaryota; kingdom Metazoa; phylum Arthropoda; class Insecta; order Coleoptera; family Cerambycidae; genus Leptura; species Leptura quadrifasciata. The sequence goes on along the minus strand of OY776674.1, from coordinate 108,295,551 downwards.
AATCAGGACTGAAAAGCAATGGTAAATAGTTACATTGTTTATCAATAGATGTCTTCATCGATTGATTGGTATCTACAACCAAAAACAATTTAAAAACATAGTTGCACTTTCCACAAAGAGAAGGTGGTAATTAATTAATCGTATAGTATATGCAGCTAATGAATGGGTGTATGTAATTTTATAGGCTGGGGTATTTTCTAGAACAGCCTTTGAAAACTCCTCATTGAATTATTGTCAATGTTAATCCATGCCTTCGTTGTTTTAACATAAGCAAATCATAAAAGCAAATGCCAATAAGCAAAGTACAAAGCAATACATTGTTAATTTACCTCTAACAAATAAGGAAAACAACGCCTTTCTATTTTGGATAATAGCTACAAGATGAATAACAACAGCCTGGGCCAGCAAAATTTAAAAAAAAAATTTTGGTTATACGACTAGAGAAATAGTGGATATATGCTTGTATTTAAAAAAGCTTACATCTCAAAATTGAGGAAGCGGTCGGTCTCCTTGAACGCCCTTCCCTCTCCTCCCCTGGTGTATCAGACGAAGTCATAATCTCCATTTCCCTCATCTGTTCCTGCCTGATATTATCGTTATTATCAGGTATCAAATATTTCCTGACTTCAGCGAGGGCGAATGCAACACGAGCATGTGCCTCTGCTGGTGGTCCCAAAGCAGAAATTTCAACATGAAGATCGTCTGACAAATGACCATATTTTGGATCTAAGGAGTTGCGATACTCTTCTTCCTTTTGACGATCTTTCATGGAACCCCTTCCTAGGACGGCCATTTTGCACATAGTTTCCTCTTGCAGTCGTTTCATAGAGTTACCCTTTGGTCCCAAAAGTTTCCCCACAAAATTGAACTAAAAATTATACATTTCATTAACTTGGGATAAGGTTGGGATAAGGGCGGTTCTTTTTATAAACTGTTTGATATGCTCCATATATTCATTAGGCTTTATCCTATATAAAAAAACCGCTGCCCAAGGAATCACTACTTCCACATCCAGATTTTGTATCCAAGTCTTATACACACAAAATTCCAATGTAATATTTTACTCCCTTCAATAATAGGGTGACGGTGGTAATGGGGGTGGTAGAGCTAATGCCAAAAAAATTTTAGCGGTCCTTTTGGTTCTCGTATACGCAATAAATCACGATTTACCACCTCCACATAGATGTGAGGGTGGCAATGGGGGTGGTAGAGGAGGTGACTAATACCAAAATAAATTTTAGAAGCCCCCTACTCCCTTTAATAGTAAAAATGGGGACGCTACTCAGTGTGTTAAAGGGTCTGCCTAGCAAACTGAGTTGCCTAGCGAAGTGGGTTCGATTCCCGCAAGGCAAAACAATTTTTCATTAAAAAAATTGCTCCAAGAGTGGTTCGGAGTTCACATTAAACTGTAGGACCTTGTCACTCTTTACCTAGCACAAGAACCTTGAGATCTTCGGGGGTTAACTTGAAAGGCGGTTAAGAAAACATTTAATAGTAGGGTGGGGGTGGCAAGGTAGAGAGGGTGGCTAACGCCAAAATTTTTTTTGAGACGTTTTGTTCTTGTACGGTCGTGAGCAAAAAAAGATAGGACGTCTTATAACGGTATTTTGTTAAAATCTAGTTGTGTACATCTAACTTTAATTTTTGTGACATTGCCAGTTAGTTGTCATAATTTATTATAAGTGTGCAAAAAACTAATGTGCCTCATATAAGCGATTTAGTTAAATCTGGAGTTATTGCCAAAGCAGAAGATGGATGGTCAATGAGACAAATTTGCACTTAAATTCGGTGTGTAACATTTTAAGAAACTGGAGAATAAACGGTACATTTAGTAGAAATCCTGGATCAGGGCGACGAAGGATATCAACTCAACAAGATTTGCAATTGGTAAATGCTTTAGTAGAAAATCCATTTTACTCAGTTATTCAGGCTGTGGAAAAAACGAATTTTCCTGGATTGAGTAGTACTGGTCGCCGGCGAGTAAGAGAATCGGAGCTACGCTGTTATGCAACAGCACACAAATACTTACTTAAAGCTGAATGTAAAGAAGCTCGAGTAGGATTTGCGATTGAATTTTTAGCGCATGATGTAAATTTTTAGAACAATGTAATCTTTACAGACGAAAAACTTTCCAGGCAACACACAGCGGTCATATTCGTGTTTATCGCCCTCCCAATACTCGATTCGATGAGAAATATATACCTAACAATGATAAAAGTGGTAGATTTTCCGTCAATATGTGGGCTTGGATATCGGCACGTGGTCCTAGTGTTTTGTCATATTGAGGAACGATTTAATAGTGAAACCTATATTAGGAATTTAGACAATATTATGCTCCCTTCTGTGTCACAATTATTTCCTAATAATGAGTTCATATTTCAACAAGACAATTGTTCCGTTCATACTGCTCATACCGTAACTAACTGGTTTCAAGATAACAACATCAATGTTCTAACTGGCCCAGTCATAGTCCAGATCTTAACCCTGTGGAGGAAGAATGGGGACTACTCGTAAGAAGTATCCAAAAATGAAATGTGAGACCACGGAATGCTGAAGATATTCTGGAAATAGTAAATAATGCATGGGAAAACATTACTAATGATTGTTGTATAAGATTATTTAATTCTATACCAAACAGACTTATAGAAGTTATAAATAGAAATGATGCAATAACGAAATATTAATAGTTAGCTTCTTGTTAAGTAGGACATCCTTTGTCCTTTGATCCAGGATTTCTACTAATCGCACCGTTTATTCTCCACTTTCATAAAATGTTACATACCAAATTTTTGTTAATGTTATAACGCAGTGCAATTTGTCTCATGAACCATCCATCATTTACTATAGCAATAACTACAGCATTAAAATAAAAAATAAATTAAAAGTGGTATCTGTTTTATTTCGGCTACTCATTACATATTCAAATAGAGACAGATTTTCATTAGAAAAAAAAAGTTGTCCTATTTTTTTCTGCTCACGACAGTACACACATTAAATCACATTTTATTTTTTTTACTCCCTTTTACAATAGTGTGAGGGTGGTATTCGGGGTGATAGGGGGGGTGGCTGATGTCAAAAAAGATTTTGAGACCTTGACTTTTCGTACATGCCTTAAATTGCAATTTTATGGACTCTTATTTGCTTGCTTTGCCTATTTACCCTTATTTACCCCCCCGAACCCCCCCACCGGAATTAGATCAAAATATAATCCAGTTCCAGATCTCGTTATAATACATAAGTGTACCAAATTTCATATCAATATCATAAACGGTTCCAGAGTAAACATGCGCACAAAAAAAGTTACAGACCGACCGCCAGACAGAAATTTCTTTTTGCTGAAATTTAAAATTTCGACGTTAAATTAAATTGAATTGATTTTTTTTTTGCGTTACTACACTTCCACTGGACGTGGAAGTAATAAGCAAACAAGTTCTTATAGAGAACAACTGATTTTTCAAAGATCAAATATATAAAAGTTTACAATACCAGATAAGTATGTGTGAGGATTGCAATATATACTGGCCAGAAAACAGGTATATTTTTACTGAACTTTTTAATGAACAGAAAATCACAAATGCAGAAAATTTAATATATTCTACATGCTAATAGTTTTATTTTAACGATAATATGACATATTGCTTTCTTCTTTATTGACATCTGCTATAGTCGAGACTTGAACTCAGAAGTGGTGCACTGATTAGTTGTGTTGTCTTTTAGACAACCCCATCTAGTCAACTGTTACTAACTCGGTCATATATTAAAAACACCACCCGGGACTCCTTGGTTTCAATTATTAAAAGTACAATCACAAGAAGATACAAGTTTAAATAAATGACACATTTTCAGTTTTTTCCAGCAGATATTCTAACGTATACCGCATGTAACATAACAGGATCTTGCTACACCCCCTTTTCCTTTGGTTATAAAGAGAAATGATCGAAATTTGGAGCATCATATATATAGCCGAGTTCATCTGTTCTCGGTACTCAAAAAACGCAACAAAAACTTTACGACCTCATTAAAATACGGGTACCCTCTGTACTATTTCGTTCGCAAATTGACTTGCTTATCTTTATAGGTTTTTAATGTGCGTCGGCTTGTTTGATGACAGCATGCCGCTTGGCTCAACTGCAGTAATAATTATGTTGTATAGTTTTTGTTGCGTTTTTTGAGTGCCGAGAACAGATGAAAGTCGACTATACTTAATAAACAGTACCAATAAATATATTGCAATGTTTACCTTGGGATGTTCCCTGACAGGAACCAATACTTTGACGGTGACTTTAATTGGTTTTTCCCTGTAAATGTCTACATATTTAAGCTCCTTTAATGGTGGTTTTCCTAGTTGTTGAACCTTTGAAATTTCTGAAAAAAAAAAAAAAATTATATATTAAAAAATCATCATAGCACCTCCCTTTTCATACATTATTGAACCAATGGAAATGTAAGATCTATATAATTTTTTTATTCTATTTGAAAATTTATGAAATTTTTATTAATTTAAGATTAATCACGTCCACTGAGTGAGATACGGCTCTTATTCTTTACAAGCAAAATATTTCAAAATTTGATCAAAAACAATGTACCACATATCTGGTGGTTGAGAGGTGAGCGCACTTGCCTCTCACCCAAAAATTCCTAGTTCGATCCCCGGTCGTGACAAGGAAAGCTTATTCAATTACCACCAATTTGAAATGTCTCATTCTTTAAATAAGCCAACATATGGTCAAAAGTTCCAGAAAACTTAGTGTTAAGATAGCTCGTTTATAAGGCATTCAAAATCCTTTCCGGCGAAGAAATTCGTGTATAGTTAAAAAAAAAATTAGCAAATAATAACTTTTTTTATCTAATCAAATAAAAATAGATACTTATTTCTTTCTTAACTTCAATAATGTGGTGTCTACCACATTATAAATGCATTTTAACTTTGTTTCAAGGCCCTAAATCAATAATGCTTTGTAAAGTTGGTATCACTGCATGTTGGTAATATTCTTATTAAATGTTATAAACAGATGTAATATAAGGGGCGAGCGTATATGTACGTCTTTACCTATCTATATCATAAAAATTTATTCAAAGCAATTTGGAGAATAAAAATATTAATTCAAAAAATTATAATTCATGGAGCAAGTTGTTATCAGCATACATCGGCCACCCTAACCTAAGAAGATGCAAATATAAATTAGCTAGGGACCTATTATTATTGTATGCACGTTGTGCAGGGATGTAATAAAGCCTTAACAACATAAATGAAATATCGTGTAAATATAAAAATGAATAAAAAGTTTTTAATTAAATTTATCTATATGTTTCAATATGCGATGTAAAGCAAAGTTAGGCGCGGTTAGTACTTAGATGTGTGACCATTTCAAGTGTTATAGTCCGTTTCACTCATCATTGAAAAACTAAATTTGAAAAACATCATACTTTTCAAAATTGTTCTCAGTTTTTACTTAGAAAGTCAAATAGTAATAAAAAAGTCATTCAGTAACTCAAAATAACCAAAAACTACAGTTTCACAAGTCAAATTCTGGAAAAAATTCACGAACGCTCTATAATTCACCAATAAACCGAAAATAGCAATAATAGCTCCCAAACTTTTCAAATAACAGTCGATGCCTTACAAACATCAGCTCTAAAGAACAAAGAAGCCATTTTATCTTCAATCTCGCCAAATCGCTACCCGAATCCCAAATAATAACTTTTAACTTCAATATCTCCTAATTAATTTTTATTCATTTAATTTAACGTCTAATTCATTTTCCAAGACTATTAAAATATCTAACTTCAATCATATGAAACTCTTAGTTTCCCGAACGTAACTTTTTTGCTCAAAACTTATTTCCCGTTCAATAAATTTGAGATAGGATGCTTATCTGTCTGGCCGATAGCCGCGTTAGTAAAGGTGCGAGGTGGCAATCGCGATTAATCACACGGGTATCGGCCCCCCGAGTTCGAATCCCGGCTCCGGCACTGTCGAAGGAAATGGTTGTATGTCCGCGTTTTTTCAATGTCTAACTGCTTTCCGCACTAGCCTCTGGCTTCTGGAATTGGAGATTGTCTAATTTATGAAAAAGCCGCAAAAAAGGCTTAAAACACAAAAGTTCTGTTACAGGGATGAAACATGCCCTCCTCCCCGTTTTCGAGGGACGATGGTGATATTTTTAAGGTTCCCACCCCTCAGCAACTACCCCTAAACTCGAAAAACACCACCACCAAAAAAAAAGGTTTTTTGGTCAGAATTCGGGTGGACCGTATGAAATTTAATCATACAACATCTTATCCATTCCGGGGTTGAAACTACTACCACCCCTAATATTAAAACATCCCCCAAAAAATCAAAATGCATGAAAATTTGTTAATCTCCGTTTTCGAGGATGCTCAACACGATGGTAATATTCATTTCTCCCCCACACTCCACCAACCACCCCCAAAACCACCCTCTTTTCATATTTCTTGATACTGGGCATGTGGGGACTCATTGGATCGCGGTTTTTAAGGAGATTTCGACATTATTGTAACGGGAGTTGAGTGACGAGACATGCCATAAACTCCGGGGTTGAAACTATCACCACCCCTAACATTGAAATCCACCTAAAAATACAAAATAATAGAAAATGTTTGATTTACATTCACAAGTATTGCAGATACATTCCTTATTGTAAATATTTGTTATTAATCTTATATACCGGATCAGTGGCTCAACGCTTACGTGTTAGGCTTACAGCCAAGGAGTTCCGGGTTCAAATCCTGGCTAGGGTATGGATGTTTAGTGGTGTTTCTTATGTGTTACTGAGTTGGTAGTAGTGGACTAGATAAGGTTGTGTGAGAGACGACACGGCTAGTAGCTGTACCACTCCTGAGTTAGAGTCTCAGCTGCGGCAGATGGCAATGCATATACACATATATATTATATAATATATTCAATTCCCCTTAAAAACCCCGAAAAAACGAGTCCCCACATGTCCAGTATCAAGAAATATGAAAAAGGGGTGGTTTTAGGAGTGGTTGGTGGAGGGTGAGGGAGACATGAATATTATCAACGTATTGAGCACCCTCGAAAACGGGGATAAATAAATTTCCATGCATTTTGATTTTTTTGGGAATATTTTAATATCAGGGGTGGTGTGGCAGATAGTATCAACCCCGGGGATGGATAAGATGTTGTATGGTTAAATTTCATACGGTCTACCCGAATCCGGCCCAAAAAACCGATCCGCATGCCTACTATGGAAAAAACGCAAAATTGGGGTGTTTTATCGAGTTTAAGGGTAGTTGCTGAGGGGTGGGAACCTTAGAAATATCACCATCGTGTTCAGCGCCCTTGAAAATGGGGGGCGACCTATGTTTCATCCCTGTAACAGAACTTTTGGGTTTTTTTTCAACTTTTTCATGGACTACACATTCACCGCTCCTTTCGAAGCAGAGACCTTCGTAAAAACATTACTGGACCTAGTTCAAACGCCAGTCCAACCTGATCTATATACACCACAGTTAATCTCAAATAACTTCATGGTCACTTCAGGTAGGATCACGAAACCTACTACAAAAGATGCTCCTTGTTGTTATCCACCTTTTTGTACAATTTTCATTTCCAAAAATCTTTGTCTTCATTGCGAAAAATGCTTCCTCGCCAAAGTGACTCGACGGGAACGTTAAACGCAGGATCAACGTTTGGGCGAGACTACTGGTACTCACGAAGCGAAACGCGTTTGGCAATATATAAGGCCGCGAATTCTAAGCACATGCATGTCACTTTATGGTCACCACGTCGTGTTATATATCTTCGAGTGATAGTTTGGTAGTTCGACCTGGGACTCGATTCTCAAATGTCACCACACCGATGTCGTGGACGACAAATACCAGTTGTCTATTGAAATGAACATTTCGTTATTCTCTAATGTCGTAGTAGACAATTCTTAATAGACATAATGTAGAGTGGGTATAACCTGTCGACAATCGAATGTCGTGATCGACACCATAGATAAGAAAGGATAATAATTGACGTGCTCTCTCTACAGTCTCTACTGCGCTTGGGAGAAAAGTGAAAAACGTTTCTACATCTGTGTTTGTGTGGTTATGTTTAACTCAGCACAGAGATTTTTTTGGTTTTCGCTGTTTAATTATTTATTATTTTCTACCAATTGATGAATGAAGACATAGAAATTTTAAATGTGGAAAATAATGAAGCTGCACTACAAAATCAGAGAAAACCCATGTATATATGAGAACGGCTATCTTACCGATTCTAACAAAACAATTTTCTGTGAAATTAAATTAATTACATTTCAAGATTTGGCTTTTTAGTTTTCTCCATTGTTTCCAATCTTTTTTCGATCAAGGTATTGAACTCAGGATCACTTCTATTTCTTCCCATTTTTTTAGCGTCTTTAAATGAAAAATTTGTGGAGAATTTCCCCGAAATTAGAATCTCATATTCTCGACTTTTCAATAAATCTATCATGTTCTTTTGCTGTTGTGAGCAGTAGGACAATTTTTTATTATCTATATTTGAAAGAATGGAAAGGCCTAACCTCAAGGAAAAAATTAAATACATTCCCCATTCTCCACAGATTTATGTAAGCGTCGGGACTCGGGCACACTCGGAATCGACACAAAAATGTGGTAAAATTATCCGAATGCGATGTTGCCACCTGCTAATCATCGAGAAACAATTGTCTACTAAGATTTGTTGTCACAGAGCTCTCGAGAATACGTTTATCATAAGTTACTCGACATCAGTGATCGACAATTTGTTACAAGTGACAATTTTGATCGTCATTTGAGAATCGGGTCCCAGGAGCCCTATTCTTGACCGCGATAGAATAGAACGTTCCCCAGGGAGCGTTCCCCGGTTTGATTCTACTGACCTTCTATTACGAGCGTTAAACCGTATTCTTGAACAGAACGGAGGGAAGAAAAGAACAGGGAATAATCCGCACCGTTGCCAAAACTATGAACCAATCGTAGATGAGCATTTTTTGACAACTGTCACCGACAAAAGTCTTATTTTATTTATTTTAAATTTTAACCTCCCCACTTGTAGACCGAATATAACAGTATATTTATATTTTATTTATATGCTCAGACTCTCAGACTTCATTTAAAATTTGGTGTCCGTTGAGGTTACATTGTGTCTGTATTTTGTGGTTCTGGTTTCAATTTTATCACTTGTGAAGAAAATATTGAATAATGAATATAATTTAAAAAAGCAAAATTAATCGAATTTCATCCAAACAAAAGCAAATTTTGTTGGTATTTATAACAGCAAGAAAAGAAATGGTTACTGGTAAATTGACAGCAAACTACACGAGAAAAAATGAAAGGGAATTGGATTAAGCTGACAAATATTTTAAATATTGTATCCTGAAGGGCCAGCAAAGGATTGGAAGCAGTGGTGAAAGGTAAAAAAGTTTATTGAAAAATGTGCGTAAGTGTAACCTACACTATTCGCTAAGTGTAATAATTGTATAAAACAAATTTTCATTCAAGCTATATACATTATTTAATATTGGTACTAAAATATGTTTTCAATGTACATCGGAGTCAGGAATTTTGAACTTCTACATACTTGTTTTACTACTTAGCAGTGAGAAGTTCAGATATAATATTCATATTGTCGTTAAGCACATTCTTGTGGTTCGAAAGGGGTTTTAGTACAAATTTTATTTATGGAAAAATGTGTAAGAAAAAAATAAACATAAAGGATTTATTTTACTTTTTTCTGTTGTAAAATGAGGAGCACAAAAATGATAACAAACCCTTGATATGCATGATTATTCTTTGTCTAAAACATCTAGGGAAGAGAGGACATCTAAAAGAAAACCAGATATGGACTGCACACCAATATCAGCCAAGAGAAAAAAATTAACCAAGACATCAAGGCTTGAAGGATCTTTAAAAAGCAACGAAAGATTTTTAAACCTAATGGAGTCCAATGTGCAATCTGAAAAAGGTTTCGTGACAGTCATTTAGAAATTTTGCAAAAAGATTTTGTGTCTATATAAACAGCAATATTATGAAAAGAAAATAGCTGCCAGTCAAAGACTATATGCAATAACTCAAATTGCAGCAGATGTAAGACATTAAAAGTAAAGTTATAGAAAATACATACTTATTTATTTGGTAGTAGGTTCTTTGTAGATTTAACTTGATAAAGCATTTTCTAATAATTAAATAAATAAATTAGATTTTTTATTAATCTGAAAGATTCAAGTCGATTATTATTATAACCTGTGAAGCAGGGGGTTGATAAAAACTATTTCTCAGTCCAAAAATATTGTTTTCCATTATTTTCTTCTCATATCCTGCAATTTCTTGTTACTATATAAATATTCATATTTTTGTGATATTAGCATAATTCCGTTTTAGAAGCTAGGCATAAATTACATAATAAAAAATTCTCAACAACTTCTATTAGTTTTATTTCATTTTCGTAACGTAACGACAAACGGGCTTAGTAGTGGATTCTGTGAGTCGGAAAAATAGGAAAATATTTTCTAACGCAACGGAACTAGTTACCCCGTTAGACGGCGGTGCTTTTGAATTTCTCCGAGTCAACCCCATCCCTGCGTCAATAAAAATGTATGGTATGGATATATAGTGGATATGTAGTTGTATGCATCAAGGAATCTGTTTTATTTTTATATATATAGCAAGTAAGTAATTGTATGCGTCAAATACACATGTTCATAAGTTAATATAATAAAATATATGAAATTTACCACTGATTCCATACAGCAGATTTCCCCGCCTGAAAATCACCAAATAACCTAACCAGACCCTATATATGCGCCTATTTTTTAGGGTAAGAGATCAGTCAACAAACGAGGAATCATCATCCGGCTTGTATTCAATGATTTGTTATTCATTTTGTCATATCGGAATTTTCTTATCCACTTCATAAGGCAGGGTCCCACGGGGTAGTTTTTGTCCGGTTCAGGGGTTGCCTTGCTTCGGGGAGAAGATCCAGAATCCCCATCATGTTCAGCATACTCGAAAACGGAAGGTGACGCAGTTTTTCTCGGTATAAGGCGGTGTGTTCGCGTTTCACCCCTTTTAGGGGTTGTTTTTGGCCGGTGGGGGTGACGGTCAACTCAAAAAGAGTTTAAACCACCGCCATCGTGTTCAGCATCCTCGAAAACGGGAGGTGACGCAGTTTTTCTCGGTATGAGCCGGTGTGTTTGCGTTTCACCCCTTTTGGGGGTGGTTATTGGCCGTTTGAGGGTGACGGTCAATTCAGAAAGAGTCTATACCACCACCATCGTGTTCAGCATGCTCGAAAACGGGAAGTGACGCAGTTTTTCTCAATATAAGACGGTGTTTTCGCGTTTCACCCCTTTTGGGGGTTGTTTTTGGCCGTTTGGTGGTGACGGTCAAATCAGAAAGAGTCTATACCACCACCATCGTGCTCAGCATCCTCGAAAACGGGGGTGACGCAGTTTTTCTCAATATAAGACGGTGTTTTCGCGTTTCACCCTTTTGCGGGCACGCCCACTTTCTCTCGATTGTTCTATTCTACTGCCGTCAAGAATAGGGTCCCAGATAGTTGTAACCAACAGAAGCCGAGAGATTGTTGCTATGAAAGACAACGATGCTGACGAGTGAAGACAGCCAGTAACATAGCAGTAGTGTACTGCGATACCGAAGATTAGTTTATTAATCTTGTGCGATACCAACACCCTCTCTACTAGCTGTTATTTTTAAGCTATTATTTTAAACTGTTATTTAAAAATAACAATAACAGGTCGAATCCGTTATTGAAAAATAACAGTTTTGTCCATCATTGGTTCTGATTCTGATGAGTATGAAAACGAGATATTGCCAGATTGAATCAAGCGACGCCGCAAGTGTGTTTCTGTGCTTATGCGCAGAGGGAGTGGAGCGAAAAAGTGCTGCTTGTCAACAAGTTTTTATTGTAATATTGTAAGCTTGATAGATAACATAGGGGAGATCCTTTTGAGAATGTCCTTAAATCAAATATTTAGTTTATTTTAATATTCTGTGTAACTTAAATTAAATAAATACTGTTAATTCCTGTTTAAAAACAGTGTTATAATTTCATCGACTTCAAGAAAATCCATATACAGCGTGAAGCTTTCGACCCGAACAATTTAAAAAAAAAATGTCAACAACAAAAAGTGCACGAGGTACGCCAAGAGTCTCATATCAAGTTCTAAATTATTATTATTTTTTTTAACTCCAGAGCATCCCTCGTGTTCACATAGAAGACCGCGTTCGCCTCACATCTTCCAGCGGCTTGTATATCAGTGTATGGCGCGGAAGCTATGCAATCATAGGCGAGGATTATGTAGTGAATATACCATCCTTCGGAGAGGATGTAAAACTGTCGATCCCTTGTCTATTAAATGTTATGTTAGGGAAGTAAAAGATCCTTACTGTTCGAAAGAGAAGAGGCTCGGCAAAATTCCTGGTAGGGGGTAGCTCGTCTACAGGCGTCGGTGTTAGGCCTCAGTAGCGGAAATAAGCCGATGTTAAGTAAATGTTAAAGAAAATATAATATGTATATATTATAATATATCGACATTTATTAAGTTGTTTACTTGAAGCTGCAGGTAGATCTAACTTGTTTGTCAGTTGGATTGTTTTTAAAATTGCAAAAATAAAGCGGAACATTTTTGATTTCATTAAAGGGCTCACCCTTAGCCCTTAACTGTAAAAAGTATTAAATTTCATACAGGCCCGCGCCTAGCTCTTTTGGCGCCCTTGTGCAAATTTAAAATAACGTCCCAAATTTGTATTACATTCATATGTTAGTAAAGATACGGGTTAAGTTAGGTATTATTATCCACTATTGAAAAATAATTTTAAAAAGTATTTTCATAGATTTATTTTCATTTTTATATTTTACGAGTACAAGCCATACAAGTATTTTCTCATTGAGGTACATAACATAATTATAAACTTATAAAAAACAGAAACATATTCTAACAGTATTACAACTCAAATTGTTTGTATTTTAGTTTCAAATGTAATATATGATAATTATACAAAAGCTTGTTCGCTCGTTGCAAGCCAAATTTCAAGCTCAAACATGAATAAAATCAAATTTGTTTGAGTTTACACAATTCATGTTATCATGTTATGTATTCGACCGAATAAATGCTATTATTGCGTACTCTCATTTGGAAAATATATTATTTTCGAGAAGTAATTCGGTTCCCTCGTCTCAAAGAGTAAAAATAAAAAAATAAACAAATAAAAAACAATGTAATAGCAATTCCTTACGGGTTTTTTTAATCATTACAAATTTTGTTTTGACAATTTTGTTTGTTGCATTATCTTTTTTTTAGTTTTCAGTTTTGAGGCTATTCGGCGCCTCGGCGCCGTCGTGCACCACACGACTTTGCCCTTATGTACGGCGCGGGCCTGATTTCATAAGGTTTTTTAAAAGGATTTCTTGACACTTCTCGCTAATACTTTTATATTTCGATACATCTATAAAAACGAAAATTTACAAAAATAAAAAACATATTGAAAACTCCATTTTGTAACGCTAAATTAATAACAGGATAATAAAGATGTAAGTGTATTATATAAAAAATGTTAAATGTGACGAAATCGTTGTCGATAAATTTTGTTACATATGGACATATTTACTGAACAAATAAATTACATTCTACAAGCGCTTTCTCTAAAGCAAATTGATTACGTATATAAATGTATTCTAAACGATGGACCAGCACTTGTAAAAAGAGGCAAAAGAGGCGGTTCGCCCCTTTATAAAAGGTATTACCTATTACCGGAGCCTACAATGATAAATGGACAGGTGAAAATGGCGCGGTTATCCATCAACATCAACAAAGGCGAGAGAATAACATTTCTGTGGGTGTCTCTAATGTAAAACAAAAGGTGAACAAAAACCTACGCCGAAAGCCTCGACCATGTTATGAATGATTCAGTTTTATGTAAATGTTACCGATGCTCGAATTTTAATTTATTAAAATGGGTATGGCACGGCATTGTTGGATGCTCGGATGTGTGCAAAAGCAAAAATGAGACCATTCCATAAATTACTGATCGTGATCGCAAAAAGGAAACTTTTTGAATATTTAAGTACTCGTTAAATAACAAATATAAATTTTATCAAATACGGGCAACATTACAAATTACTTAGTCTTGAAAACAAAGTATATTTTACGATTGCTCCAAATATCTCTCTAAATACCAAAGAAAACAGTTTAATTAAGATTAATTCCAATTTTTCTGATTTGGTCAGTAAAAATAAATAAGTTCTGTGGAAAAACAAAAAGAACAAATAAATGTTAAGGTAGGACCACGGTGTAGTAAATTAGGTGATGCGACAAGACCCGTACGAATGGCTTCGTAAGTGTTTAGTTGTGTGTAATACAATAATAGATCGCAGGACAAATAAAGTCTCGTCGTTACTTACGCATAGAAATATTAGAAATACAGTTTACATACATACATTAGTTAATGCTCTGTAGATTTGTTTTATTTATATTTAAAGAGCCTTTTAGTTCGTTCTTTTTGTCTTAGTTTTGCCCAATGACTTCAGAATAGGAAGTCATTGGTTTTGCTGTTTAGTTTTGTATATATGCAACACTACATGCATCAAAGGAAATCCGTCTATCTATGCTTAGGTAATTGCAGGGGTATATTCCGGGCGCCATCTACTGAATTAAATAGAAACCAAGCACTTACGAAGCCGTCGATTAACACACAAGTGTCACCTAATAGAGAGTTATTGGGCGCGCAATGAGGACAAGCAGTATTAAAATCAGCGTTATTTTGAGGTCTACGGCTGCGCAGTTTGATCCACAAATAAGGAATCCCTTATTAAGGATAGTGCTTGTCCTTATTTGTGAAGGAATACTGCAATGGGTTAAGTTTGCCGTATTTTGACATTTCGCAACTTTGACATTTGATGGCTTGTTTACTGCTTTGGATGATCAACAACTGCTTTAAATACACAACAATACACAAACACCAGACTCCACCAGAGCACAAAGTATAGAAATAAATAATAAAAATGCATCAAATGATTTATTTATTATATTTGCGAGGTTAGACCTAGGGAATGTAGTGCGCAAGCGTCATAAATGCAGAGAAATAACGACATGAAAAACGAAGGTGTTCCAATAACTAACTTTTCTTTGATGAAATAAGGACGATGCACTAATAAAATAAGGTAGCCCCTTAATACTGCGTGACAATATTTAATATTTCCAATAACTCTCTATTATACTACACCGTGGGTAGGACATATGAAGTCCAGACGTCGTCGAAATCTATGTCTATTTGGAAATGGGAGAGCAATAGAAGCTCATTATAGATGTAAATCCTCCAAAAACATAGTCACAGCGCTTATAAATATTTTCTCGTATTTTATATTGGTAGTTTGTCCTTTTAGGTACATTTAATTGGAAATACCCGTACTATGATAGTTTTTTTTTATACATTTATTTAACGTCGGCCTATTTCCGCTACTGAGGCCTAACACCGACGCCTGTAGACGAGCTACCCCCAACCAGGAATTTTGCCGAACCTCTTCCCTTAACAAGAGTAGGGATCTTTTACTTGCCTAACATTTAATAGACAAGGGACCGACGGCTTTACATCCCCTCCGAAGGATGGTATATCTCCTATACAACCCTCGCCTAAGGTTGTATAGCTTCCGCGCATACACTAATATACAAGCCGCTGGAAGATGTGTGAGGCGAGAACGCGGTTTCCGTTGGAATGGTCACCAATCCAAGTACTAACTGCGCCTGTCGTTGCTTTACATCGCATACCGAAGTATGTACATAGTAAAGACGCACCTACGCTCGCCCCTACTATAATAGTTCTTGGGCTAAAATTCTGCATGTCCTTGCCTTTGCCAGTGCAAAGTGATCTTGGATTTCTCTCATTTCGGGCCGGTTTATCAATGCAAGGTTAACTCGTAACCAAAGGATAAATGTCAAACAAAACAATAGATACCCATTGTTTCGCTTGACATTTATCCTATAGTTAAGGGTCTGTTTCTGAAACGTAAAATAAAGTTATCTATTAATAAATGTCATAGTAACAATTGTTGTCACAATTGTAACTAGGACAGTAAACGAATAATGAACTCTATTTATGGCCAATTTCTGAAACGTTAAATAGAGTTAATTATTCGTTTACTGTCATAGTTACAATTGTGACAACAATTGTTACTATGACATTTATTAATAGATAACTTTATTTTACGTTTCAGAAACTGGCCATAAGTGTTAACCTTGTATCAATACACCGGCCCTTATACGCGTAACGAGTGAGAATAATTCGGCCAAACTTTATAGCCGGGAATTTTTTGTAGTATAATGAAATTATTGAAACCTTGACTATGAAGGGGAAATAATTGGATATATGAAACAATCTGGAATATGGAATTGGTTGGGATGGTGGTCAATAAAAATTATTGAATCACAGCACTTAGGCCCCATTGTATTGAACAATACTTATACGCTTATTTCAGGTAAAAATAACCTTCGTACCAAGTAACTTTTCTTAGTTTTGATAAGGAATTTTCCGATTTCTCAGATACAGCGGTTCCAAAAATCCGGTCCCAAAATTAATAATAATAATAAATCGACTTTATTTTATAAAAAATATAAATACAAAAATTAACAGTTAGGCCCATTTGTGGCGAAGTGTAGCTTAAATCTACTCGTAATTAATTATAAAATTAAACCCTTACAATGTTAAATTATTGAATAAAATGCATGGCAATAATATAAAAAAACATTCAAATAATGTATTGAAATATTTAAGTTATAAAGCTTTCGGGAGCTGATAATTTGCGGGTTCTCAGCAGAACTTTCTTGGTTCCATGTTTTTTAAGATTTCAGGTAATGAGCTTTATAGAATTAATAAGAATCCTCTCTTATACATGGCTGTGTGATGAGACATAGTTAATTTTAATTTGTATCGAATATCCCTGGAGTGAACAGCTATATTTATTTTTAAGGGCAGAGGAGGAGTGAGGGGTATTTAACAAATTTTGTATGAACGTACCAAAATGATGTAGTACTCTATTTTATATTCTTAGCCATTTAAGATTATTAATCTTTTCAGAAACCGAATCAAATCTTCGTAGTCCAAAAATTCGTCTACAGCAAGAGTTATGAACATTTTGCGCCCGATTTTTATCTAATACAGTTAGGCAAGGTCCGTATATAAAATCAGCATAATTAAAATGAGGCAAAACCAATGTCTCACATAACAGTATTTTTAGATTTAAATTTATTATATGAGTTTTAAAGACGAATACGACTTTTGCATTAGCTTTTTGATAGGTCCGCCCAAACGTAAATTACTGTCCAAAGTAATACCTAAGTTGGAAATCGCATTAACTAAAGGTAAAGATACACCCTCAATATTAATATTTAAGTTGTGTTTTACTAGAATTAAGCTTAAGATTATGTTCCTTTGACACTTGATTAATAAAAGCTAAGTCACTATTAATATTTTCAAATGACTCAGGGCGACTTGTGTGATTAATATGCATATATACATTTGAGTGTCATCAGCGTAAGCTTGTATTTTGCAATGTTTAACAGAAGTTAAGATATCAGATGTGGAGATAATAAATAAAAGAGGACCCAAGACTGATCCCTGAGGTACTCCTGATAATATATCTAAGCTTGAAGAGAGTGAATCGTTAAATAAAATTCTTTGAGATCTGCCTGATAAATAAGAATTAATTAAATACACAGATTCGTTATTAAAACCAAAATATTTAAGTTTCGCACATATAAGTTGATGGTTAATTGTGTCAAAAGCTTTGGAGAAATCTAGAAGTAGGTACAAGCACACTAACTAATTTTTATCATAGGCATGTATGATATCATCTGTAACATTTGCTATAGCAGCTGAGGTACTATAGCTTTTTCTAAATCCGCATTGAGAGTCCGGAATAAGTCTGTTTGATACGAAGTACTCGTAAATCTTTTTGAGATCGTAGGTAATATGCTTATTATTCTAAGATCTGAATAAGACGTAACATTTGCTTTTTTAGGTAAGGGTTGGCCTATTGACAATTTCCATTGAGCAGGAAAGTACTGTTTCTCAATACAACAATTGATTATATGAGTTAGGAATTTATCAATATAAGGGCTGCAATATTTTAAAATTGAAGCAGAAATACCATCTATACCATAAGCATTAGACTTTAATTTATTTATAATTGTATTAAGTTCATCAATGTTAATGTTTTGCAAAAATATACTTTAATAAAATTCATTAGTAGTCTTTTAATAAAATTCATTTCTTTACATTTTAGTGTTTATAATTTACGTAATAAAAATAATACATTCATACAGGTATACATGTTATATAATATTTGAGACACCGTATAAAAACTTATACGTGATTGTTACTTCATTTCAATTTATCCCAGAATATCATATTACCACTACGTGATGATAACAAATTCTCTATCTTTCGCTGACTGTTTTTCCTTTGTTACAAACCTCTCTAGCTCTAGTAGTAGAGAGCTCGCACCACAAAATTCCTCTGAAAATTGAAGTCTGTAACCGAAGATACAAATGTCAAATTATATCATTGTAAACTCAGTTCTAATACTCATATATTAAACGTTATACATTTTAGCTACCATTTTATTTTCAACGCGTCAAAGTTGACTCTCATTAATTTGATAAAATCTTTTTAAAAAGTCGTTTATGAAACCCGCGATATAAAATTGGCGCAGTCGGTAGGATCCGTGAACACTAACGGAACAAGAAGCCTAACCAATAGTGACCCACAAGAACGAGGACAAACATCCAGACGAGTTAACCAACTAGTGCAAGTTACCTATTTGAATAAGGACTTTCATAACGGTGGCGCATTCCGATCCCTTAACGGACGAAAGGATCTACTCCATGAAGATATTCACGTTACTCCTGCTGTTCGGATCAGCAACATTAGTGGTTTCCCAATACAAAATTACCCCTATAAACAACACTATAGGAATCTATTACCATGAAATGACTGACGTAATATTGAACAATATCAAATAGACATTAGTAATTCACAAAAACTTATCTTCCTTAAAGGCAACTTTTGAGAAGAACGAACAAATTCTAAATACTATTCTAAACACCCTTGACCCTGCCTATCAAAACATGGTGACCTTTAAGAGCGAAGTCAAAACCCATTTTAATCTTAGCCTTCTAGCCAAAATATCTAAAACTATACAATCTCTTGATGAAGTGTTCCTAGATACCAAAAGATACAAGCGCGGAATCCTCAACGGTATCGGCATAATTTTTAAATCAATTACCGGAAACCTAGATGTCGAGGATGGTGAATACTACTCTAATTGCATTAATAAACTAAACAATGACGAACATCAACTGGAAAATCAAATTTAAGTTACAACATTCGTCATAAAAATTCAACAATTACAGATCAACGAGGAAACATTTAACATGAAGACACTCTAAATTCAATAACGGTTGCACGTTTAAAAATTATTCACACGTCAAACATTGCTCCGTCGGAATTAGCCTTATTCTTACAAGACATTTCACAAAATTTGCATTGAAATAACTTACCGTTTCCAACAAAACTATCAAAAGTTGCTCAACATTTAGATATTATCAAACTCCAAGGTTCTGATTCGGGTTTAATTTTCGTTTTAAAAATACCTCTAGTAGATCCACAAACTTACACAGCCTATCAATTATATCCTATCCTTATTTTGGATAATAGAAATAGTTTACACCACATTTTATTTGTACCTCAAAAATTTGTCGCCAGGGATGATGATTTCTTAATGTTATGCGCCTGCCCGAAAATTGTCAAACCTCCTTCATATTCAATCAAGACTATAACGTTCCAAAAGTCCAGGAAAACACATGGCTAGTCATCAACGCAGAACCATTCATTACATGTCACTGTTAATTGTCCAAAGAGAAATTCAAAAACAGAAATTATCACAAAAAACTCTGTTATGAAACTACAACCCAGTTGTTACGCCATTATTAGCATAAGAGTCCGATACAATTTAGTGCCCTACCCGGAACAAATTAACATTCAAATGAAATTAAGCCAGATTGTTAGCTGTATAGGTAATAGTTAACACACTAAAAGTCCCATGTCTCCGTTTTGCATAAGACCCTTACTCCAAAAAATCCTACTAACTATTAACTATTACAAATTCAAAAAAATACAAAAAATTGAAAAATTAAAGTGCATGAATTTAAAACCATTAAAACGCTCTATCCATAACAAATGACGTCAATCGTAACCGGAAGCGTCACGTCATTATTGTTAAAACGTTGAAACATCTAAAAAGAATGCTGTGGTTATAGATCAATATGTTAGGGATGTTATGAAATCATTATCCGTCGTCACATTAACTAATAATTAATAACAAGATTAAGAATAACAACGTAAATTAGCAAATTCAAGTCGAATCAGTGACGTCAAAAAGCAATATCATAGCGTTTTCAGTCAGGTGGCTTCGTTTACACAAAGTTCAAATTTTAATGTGGAATATTATGAAGCGAAATTTTTCTACGAGTTTCTTTCATTATATTATCAACTTATATAGTACATATTATGGAAAAATAATAAAATTAAGCATTTTTAAAATTCATATTTTCCTCATTATGCAGTTGTAGAAAAGCCAATATCTTCTGTTCAAATCTCTGTGGCAAATGTAATGGCAATGCATGCGACAATATTTCACAACCAATGGAAGATAGTAGTTCAGATGGTGATAGTTTTTAATAAGGTTCTTAATAATGGTTTTGCTCTTTTTTTATTAATATTGTTGTACAAAATGTTTCATTAAAATAAAAAACGTATAATTTTACTGTATTTTACCCTATTTTAGCTTGAAACTGTAAAATCAAATAAAGAAAATTTTATATAACATTTTCTGTCAAAATAGTTGAAGTATACCAATTGGAATTTTATTATTCAGTAAAATTAGCTGAAAATTGTTAAAAGTATAAAAGTCTTTTTAGCACCAAAAGATTCATAAGGTAATTTACAACAAATCATTAAATTACATACTTTTTTGAATTTTTAATAGTTTTTGAGTTATTAGGATTGTTTATACAAAAACATAAAATTCAAGATGGCGGACCGAATTTAAGAGTCTTATGCAAAACGGAGGCACGGGGACTTTTAGTATGTTAGTTACTACCCTTGAAGCTAACAATCTGCACTGGTTCTATTCGAATGTTAATTTGTTCCGGGTCACACATACAAATAATTTTAATTGTATTTGACTATAACCAAAATCCAAGCGAGTTCCAACGAAATATTAGATGTTAAAGATAACACATGTCCCGTTCAAATTCCATACGAGTGCCACAACAAACTTCCAGACAAAATCCAACTGCACGTTTCGAAGGGCTATTTGCTGAAAACCCGAACATCGTTGATTGCTTGTTGATGTCAGATGAAAGATGAAAATGAGCTTCCATTTTCATCTTTACGGATATGTTAACAAACAGAACTTTCGCTACTAGGCGATGGAAAATCCTCTGTAATTGCACGAAGTACTGCTTCATAGCAAAAAGGGTACTTGTGTGGTGTGCAGTATCCGCTTTTGGAATTTTTGGGCCGTTATTCCAAAGAAGAAAAATGACTTGATCGTTACTGTTACATCACAAAGTTATCAACAGGTATTGCGTAACTTTGAACAACAACTTTGTAATCTTGGTGTGGATATTCGAAGAATATGGTTTCAGCAGAATGGAGCCACTTCACACACTGCTAGGGATTCTATGACAGTTTTGTGAAGAATCTTTTAGCTTGTGATTTCTTTTTATGGGGCTACTTAAAGTCAGAAGTGTTTTCTAATTGACCGCAAACTTTGGAACAACTAAAATATAACATTTGGACAGAGAGAGTACCTAACGGAATCCCAATTGAAATGTTGGAACAGGGACCCGATTCTCAAATGACGATCAAAATTGTCACTTGTGACAAATTGTCGATCACTGATGTCGAGTAACTTGTGATAAACGTATTCTCGAGAGCTCTGCGACAACAAATCTTAGTAGACAATTGTTTCTCGATGATTAGCAGGTGGCAACATCGCATTCGAATAATTTTACCACATTTTTGTGTCGATTCCGAGTGTGCCCGAGCCCCGACGCTTACATAAATCTGTGGGGAATGTAATTTTTTCCTTGAGGTTAGGCCTTTCCATTCTTTCAAATATAGATAATAAAAAATTGTCCTACTGCTCACAACAGCAAAAGAACATGATAGATTTATTGAAAAGTTGAGAATATGAGATTCTAATTTCGGGGAAATTCTCCACAAATTTTTCATTTAAAGACGCTAAAGAAATGGGAAGAAATAGAAGTGATCCTGAATTCAATACCTTGATCGAAAAAAAATTGGAAACAATGGAGAAAACTAAAAAGCCAAATCTTGAAATGTAATTAATTTCACAGAAAATTGTTTTGTTAGAATCGGCAAGATAGCCGCTCTCATATATAGGTACATGGGTTTTCTCTGATTTTGTAGTGCAGCTTCATTATTTTCCACATTTAAAATTTCTATGTCTTCATTCATCAATTGGTAGAAAATAATAAATAATTATAATAACAGCGAAAACCAAAAAAATCTCTGTGCTGAGTTAAACATAACCACACAAACACAGATGTAGAAACGTTTTTCACTTCTCTCCCTAGCGCAGTAGAGAGATCACGTCAATTATTATCCTTTCTTATCTATGGGGTCGATCACGACATTCGTTTGTCGACGGGTTATAACCACTCTACATTATGTCTATTAAGAATTGTCTACTACGACATTAGAGAATAACGAAATGTTCATTTCAATAGACAACTGGTATTTGTCGTCCACGACATCGGTGTGGTGACATTTGAGAATCGACCCCCAGAAGATGAAAAACTTTCGTGTTAGGCTTCAAGAGTGTTAACAGTAAGGAGGAGGTCATTTGACTAACGTAATATTTAAAAAAATAAAATTTCCGTGCTTCCTCAAGAACCTTGTGTATAATTTTTGAATAAAAATTTAGCCATTAATAAAAACAACTCAATCTAAAATTGATACTTCAATCTGCCGGACCCACGGCCGGACCAGTTACATTGGCTCAGCTATAAATACTGAAACACCTTATATATACTGCAGATTAGCTTGCTGATTACTTTATTGCATTGCAAATTAACAAGAAAAACCGCTGCCCAAGGAATCACTACTTCCACATGCAGATTTTCTATCCAAGTCATATACACACTAAATTCCAATGTAATATTTTACTCCCATTAATAATAGGGTGGGGGTGGTAGAGGGGTTGGCTAATGCCAAATTTTTTAGAGGTCCTTGGTTCTCGTATACGCACTAAATTCAATGTAATTTTTTATTCCCTTAAACAATAGGGTGGGGGTGGCAGCTAATGCCAAAATAAATTTTAGAGGCCCTTGGTCCTCGTACACAACCTAAATTTCAATTTAATTTTTTACTCCTTTTAATAATAGGGTGGGGGTGGCAATGGGGGTGGTAGAGGGAGTCGCTAACGCCAAACATTTTTTTGAGACGTTTCGTTCTTGTACACACACTAAATCACATTTTACTTCTTTTACTCCCTTTCATAATAGTGTGGGGGTGGTGTTGGGGATGACAGGGGGGGATGTCAATTTTTTTTTGAGATTTTGACTTTTTGTAAATGCCCTAAATTGCATTTTATGGACTCTTGCTTGCTTTGCCTATTAACCCCCCGAAACCCCCAACGGAATTAGATCAAAATATAATCTAGTTCCAGATCTCGTTATAATACAATAAGTGTACCAAATTTCAAGTCAATATCATAAACGGTTCCAGAGTAAACGTGCGCAAAAAAAAGTTACAAGACAGACCGACAGAGAGGAATTTTTTTCGCTCCAATTTAAAATTTCGACGTTTCATGACATTTTAAGTCTATTTCAACAAAAAAGAAAATTGTTTTTTTGCGTTACTATACTTCCACTGGACCTGGGAGTAAATATATTGAATATCAATATACATATTAGATACATATAAAAGCAAATATATTTATTCTATATGCATGAGAGTACGGGTATTTTTGCTTCAATAAGCTCTGCTAATCTACAAGGTAAATTGGCTGTTACTATACATTAGTATAAATAAGCAAAATGTATTTAAATGATCATAATGCAATTACCATTCTCATTAATAACTTTATGGTACACAGTATATGGAATTGTGGGTTGTCAAATGTAATGCAATTAATGGAGGCATACATAAATAAATGAAATAACCATAATTAATAACCTTTTCCATTGTTTCGAACACGATATATAGTATATTCATAATATACTATATAGAAGATAGGCGGCATGAATGTAATATATGGTTCCAAATTATCTAGATTTATTATTTTCTCGTCATGAATAAACATTAAACTGACACTCGTGGGGATTTACGCATGATCATGGATTTCGCCAAGTCCTGAAATATAATCCTATCGTGGGAAATGCAACAGTAATGTGGAAAATATTTAATAGGTATCTAAAGCGCCAAAATTCCATAAAAAATTTGTAGAATCAAATGGGGTTGGAGACTATATCTATATATAGTAAAGGGGAAGGGATTGCAACTTCTTAACAAAAACAGCCCCTAGCCGTCCCTGTAATATCTCTAAATCAATACACAAAAAAAATTCTAAAACAATGTGCTTAAGTTATAGACACACACATAAGTATGTCCCGAAACAACGTTTAGATATTATCTGTGTTTATAATTGTTACTGATTAAGAGTGGGTTTGCACGCATCAGTCAGTCGCGAGTAAATTTGTAAGCAATTGAATTACATGTCCTGTCGATAACACAGAAGCCACACTAGTCTAGACGGCGTACAGGACCGTACGAATGTAATCGCGACGTGATTTTAGTTTATATGTACCAGTTACAAACAAAACCTTGGTGACAAAACATTTTTAAATATTGTGAGTTGCGCGTATTTAGTTGGTATAAAAGACGAAATATTAGTAAATCACCGAATTTAGCTATCAGGAACACATAACATATTTATTTACATATGATTCCGCAACTCGAAACTCTCAGGCTAGATGAAAAATTATGAGCCCGACCTGCCTTTGACACACGTCTAGCAATTGTCATCGCTATGATACTGTCTCTAGTAGCAAAACGCCCAACTATTTTAGACGAAATTTAACAAATTTATATTCGACATTAAACTTTAATAAGAACAAATCTTATGCAGACTTTTCACTTTTTTCCTGTTATTTTATTTTATTTTGAATATTTAAGTCCCTTTATAGAATATAAAACAATTTATGGTCAATTTGGAATTAATGAGTAGAACGTTCGCGTTGAATAATCAAGGAGGAAATTTTGGAAACTTAATTTTACCTATACTAGGATTACAATATAAAATATAATAGGTCCTTGTCTTAAGTTTGCTAGTTTACATAACGAAATCAATTCTGAATTCTGTTGGCTCGTTTTTAAGAAGAGTGTAAAATAAGAATGAGGATATTTTACGCACTATTTGACCTTGGTAACGCATCCTTAAGTCGATGTTTATATTTCTTAGGGCAGGTATATCTTATAGATCTCGAGATGTCTTTAAAAAACCGATAGAAAACGCGCTCTAAAATTTTTGCTGTTTGAATATACTAAACGTTCATCTCGCAAAATTGAACTGTGAACTCAACTTGACTCCCTGAACATGGAATAATAAAAAACTACTTACCCTGACCAGACATTTCACATTTTGTATTTTTCAAGTCCTAATTTAACTCCATTATAAATAATCAAATACAAGTCACAGAAAATGGCGTTCATACTTTCATGACACTTTCAATCACGTTTGCCTTATAATCCAAGTAATTTGGAGAAAAAAAGAGGTCTACCTGGCAAAAGGTCGTAAGGAGATAAAATTTGGTGAGATCATAAAATGTACCGTCCTGATCATAACCCTGAGTTTGCGACCTTGGGGGAAGACCGCTCGTGCTGCCATCTTGAAAAGATGGAGCTCAAAATCAGTTTTTTAGAAATACCTCCGTTCCTATTGGTCCTAGAAAAAAAAAAATGTAAATTAATAAGTTGAAGAGCATAACATTTTACGTAAAATATGTTCTTTGCATTTTTCCCGTCAGGCCAACAGTGTTCAAGATACAGCGCGCCAAATGCACGCAAGTAATGGTATGTAGCGGTGAAGCGTTTTTGCACCTGTCTCCTTAAATGTGGGCTAAGTGATATGTGCAAAGTAATTTCAACATAAATATCTATTATTTCAAACGCAATTAACACAGTTGTAGATTTATTAGTTCTGATGACTGCACTGGCGAGCGAGCACGACAATATCTTCTTACGAAAACCTCCAAGTTTTAGACTCCCAAACCTTTGTAGTGGGATCGATCTGGGTTTCGAAACGACGGTGCTTTTTCGAATTTTTTCTTTGTGTATATTATGTAGTCGAACTCCCTCTATCATCTGGTCATAATTGCGGGCGCGAGGGGGTGGTGGTGGAGGGGGGGAAATTTACATGTAAAATTAGGGAAAATCAGTTTTTCGGACATCTCACTTAGTTTAATTCGGAACGAAAAAGTGTAAAATGAATAAAATGAAGGGCTCACGAAAGCGCGTAAACTGAATTTTGACTCATCGAAATCGGTCCAGCGGTTCTCGAGATATTGCGATTTGAAGGTACGGATTTTTCGCTGTGGTGGGAACGTACCGCGAGCCGTCTTCGCTTTTCACTTGGGAACTTTTTTTTTCTTCCCCCGATAGACACTCAGGACCTAAGTACTGTGTCCAAATTTGAAGTCGCTAGGTTGATTAGGGGGAGAGGGGGAAGGGTAAACGAAAATGAAATTAAAAGTTTTGTTAACTTCCGCAGTTTTTCCGCAAACCACGCAGCAAACTTAAGATTGTGTACTAATGTGTCTTCTTTGAGTTCCCCTCGTGTATTTTCAATTATCGTCATAAATAAACAAATGGTTGCGAAATAACCAATTCATTGGTGTTATTGTTTTTCGAAAAAGTCATTTTTTGGCCAGGAAGGAAAGGGGTAGGGGAGATTTTTATTCCGCCATCGAATGTGGAATTTTTTTCTCTTTGATTGGAGTCCAACCATATTGCGATCCGATGATTAGGAGGGGAGAGGGGGGCCCGCAAAGTTTTTGCCCTGTAGAAGGGCAAGGGAAAGAGTTGAGGATTTCGGACCAGGCTCATTTTCAAGGGCAATCAATTCTCTTTCAAGATTTTTTTACCCCCTAACTTCATTAGGGCCCGCACGCGCGCGTGATACACTTATAAAAACGAGCGCGGCAATTCAGCATCCGTGCAGCGGGATGTCGGGGAAGGAGTTTAGCGCTCCCACTGCTCTTGATTCTCTCTCACAAATACACGTCCCACTCGTCCGTAAATAGCTATTACAATTAATAAATCTGCATCTTTTTTTGCCTGTTGCGCTTGAATTCCTATTTCCTTAAATTTTTGTATAAGCATCAAAATCAAATGGTTCTTGTTGCTCTCATTTGCAAGAACCTATTCCTGTGACACTGCAGCATTTGTTTCTTCACTGAAAATGATGTCTGCTGAAGAACCTGATGTCTTCAAACGATTTTTTACAAGTTGGTAAAAATTGTTGTTATTCGACTGCCAATTACGCCCATACCTCTTGATAAAATTTCAACTTTGAGGTACTCATTCGAAGCGAAATTTAATACTCTTTAATTTTTATAATAAATGACTTTTCGATTGGATGCAGTTTTTAAGTTATAGGCCGCAAACTGAAAAAAGTGCCAAAAATTTGTGGTTTTTTCGGACACACAAAAATTTGCCAAGGGTTTGGAGGTCTAAAATTTGGATTCTATATACTATCTACAATCTATACACGACGATAAAAAAAATCTACCACCTCGTTTAAAGTAACTATCACCCCCTTTCGCTGACGCCGTTCCTGGACTATTCAACGGTTGTGATACAACGTCTGCTTTTTTTAATCAGGGAAAGATTTCTTAATATTCTTGCGAAAAACAACAAGTTGCTTGAAATGATTTGAACTTTCTAAGAGCCACGTGCAGATTTCGATGCACTAGCCACTGCGGGAGAAACATTTTTGGTAACGCTGTATGGTGGATGTTACGAAACCAATTCCTTGGATTCACTGTGATATAGAAATTTCGGACGACCGGTGGTGAAAAACAAGGTCAACTTGGTCTCACTGACACCAACAAAAGACGATACGCGGCAACATTGCCTACGAACTAATTTACCACCAAGTCTAGTTATGGCGTGGGGCTGGAAAAAATGCAGTGTAGTATGGTAGGCGAAAAACTCAGATAGGACTCGAAGTTGTGCGAAACACTAAACAACCTGCTCAGGATTCCTTACGTATAAGTATTTCGTGCAAGCGCAAAACGGGCTGTGGAAGAGCATGTGGTTGCCGCAACACGGGCCTAAAATGTTTCGCCATTTGCTATTACTGCAATGAATCCTCCTGCGAAAACAATCCCGGAATGCTCGAGGAAGGTGAGGTGAATATATAAACACGAATCTCTTAGAAATAGCAGATTAAAATGAATGCTATGGAAAGTGCCTATAACGGTGAAGAAGATTCAGACGTCCTTCCACAATCAAAGCGTCCAAAATGTACTTAAAAGTAATAATTTTATGGATATTAGGCTTATGGGGGATAACACGCTAAAAAATGCATCGTTAGGCTCAACCTCCTGGGTGATATGGAAACGAGTTACAAAATGAAATGGTAAATATCGTACTCGTTAACACATTAACTGCTGACGTCGCTATATGGCGACACAGTAGTATATTGCGCAGTGCTGGTGTCGCCATATGGCGATCTGGTCTTAAGTATATTATATTGCTCAGTCTGTATTCAGCATCGATACTGGATGCATGTAATCGAATCAGCGTGGAGTTAAAGTGTTGTAAAGATTATTTTCATACCCAGTGTGACTTAGTTTAACCTCTAGCGATGAGTGATATCCAGGCAGGCCCTTCAGCCCCCAGAAGGCCTAAGAGGACTCCCAAAGCTCTTTTTTATGTATTTTAATTTGTCTTTACAAAGTTTTAATACAGAAAGGAGCATTGTTATTTGTAGACTAACAAAACCTACCCTTTATATGTGTGACGCCATATGGCGACATCAGCACTGCGGAGAGAATTCTATGAACAATGCTGGTGTCGCCATATGGCGTTTTTGTTTTTTCTTTAGTTTTAATACAAAATTTACATTTCCTATGTGTCTAATTGAATTGTTATAAAAAGTTTTCTCAATTAAAAAAAAAAGAAAAACCTATTCAGCATCTGGGGGTACCTAACAGAATCCCATCAGCAGTTAATGTGTTAAGGAAGTAGCCGTATCCTTACAAAATATAATGCAGAGAACTATGTCAATGCGTTTGATAATAATAGATATTTATGTTGAATTACTTTGCACATATCACTTAGCCCACATTTAAGGAGAGAGGTGCAAAAACGCTCCACCGCTACATTACTATTTTTGCTTGCGTTTGACACGCTGTATGTTAAAAACTGTTGGCCTGACGGGAAAAATGCATACAACATATTTTACGTAGAATTTTATGCTCTTCAATTTATTAATTTACTGTTTTTCCTAGGACCAATAGGGACGGAGATATTTTTAAAAAATAATTATTTTTGAGCGCACTCTTTACAAGATGTCGGCGCGAGCGATCTTCCCCCAAGGTCGCAAACTCAGGGTTATGATCAGGACAGTATATTTTACGATTTCACCAAATTTTATCTCCTTACGACCTCTTGCGTGGTAAAACTACCTATTGCATGGAATATTATGAGTTATTGTATAAATTGTCCTATGTAACAACCAGATAATGATAACAGCCACTTTAACAGAAGGTGGAACCAGCCTTTATATGAAAGAATCATGTGGTTCTCAAAAGGAATTCAAAATATAGAAAATAACAGGGGAGGAGATGCCATTTCCTAATCAAAACGATCACAAACATGACAAAAATCTAATGTTATTTTTCACATTTTTAATTATTTTTTTGAGAACCATACGACTCCTTCATATAAGAAATATAAACATTGACTTAACTTGATAACGATTACTTGTAAAACGACAAAATCTGTATAGCGTAACCAGACATGAAATTTGGGAAGGACAATCAAGACTTTGGCCTGTAATAATTCTATATTTTAACAGCTTCATCTTTTCATACAAGGTGGTCCAAAATGGTCTCCCCATATTTCTGCGGTTGATAGTACATCCAAAAAATGAATAATAAGGGATATATATCCCTAAAAGGGAGATCATAAATTTTAGTTATTCTGCAATATCTTCCGACCGAGAGGCCAACCACTGCCAAAAAAGCGTAGAATAATTCCTCCCATTCCGCATTATTCCAGAATGCCCACAGTACTCCCCAATTTTTTTTAGTATTCTTCAATTATTCTCAATATTCCTCAACTATTCCCCATATTATCCAGTTACTCCCAATATTCAATATCTATTCCCCTTATTCTTTAGTATGTTCTTGGATATAGAAATAAGCAATAACAATTACTATGTTTAAAATATTTATATTTATTGTTGACAATAACGTTAACATTTCAAAACAGTACACCTATTATGTTATAAAAAATAAAAATAATTTATGGTTAAGTACTACCTACTATCTATCAGAAAAAAAACATGCAAAAATTAGAGCCGCTTCATTTCCTTATATTTTTTGCAATCTCCAATATAGCACCTCTTTTAATCTTGAGTGGATCGCCACCAATCATCTGTACCGGGCCATAAAATATAAACTTTTTATCAATATCACCAACCTCTTCACTTTTTGGCCATACAAACTCATCAAGATTGGATTGCAAAAACTTAATTTCCGAGAGTCATTTCCGGTTAATTCTAAATGTCTATTTCCCTTTAATGCTTTTCTTCTACCTGCGCTTATTTTCTTCATTTTGGCTTTTATGACTTTAGTATTTTTAGACCCTCATTTTTGCCTTTTTTGTTTGACATTCCCCTTAATCTGTAGAGTCGATCGGTAGACAATCTACTACTATTTTCCGAAAAAAAACAGCACAACGATGATTCTCGCACAACTACCGTTTTTTATATTATTTAAAGTTACTTTCAAATACTGACTGTTGGATTCTTCAGTAGATTGTTTAATATTCCGTTTCAAACTCTTACTTTGCTTCATACTGTAGTCGCGAATATTTAAATTATCGAAGTACAGACTCAGATGTTTGAAATAGCACTTTTTCGACGGAGTCCCCGATAGGGTATACATTTTCAGTACCTAATTCGGACGTACTGCAAAGAGTGGACGTCGACAAAATTTTATTTTCAATAATTACCATTTCACTTGCACCATTGTTTGCACTGTCTTCAGTGTCGCCTGAATCGAAGTTGAGATCGAGGTTGAAAGCATTAAAAACTGATGAAGTACTGGGAGTTGCCGTTATGAAATTTAGTAATGAGTTTTTAGAATCACTTTGAAGGTCACTTTTCGTACCCTTCTTGCTAATTTTAAATTTTTTCTTGCCATCTGTAAGGTGTTCCCTGATGTGACTGTTAAAATTGGATAGCGCCCCCATTTTACACAAGTCGAAGTTTTTCCAGAGTACACAGTTGTATTTGACGAAAAACACATCCAATGGTTGCTGTTAATTTTTTATAATTTGCATTTTCGGTCAGATTTTTCGTAATCATTTTGATTTCTACTTTGTCCGGTAGGTTTATTTAAATATTCAATTGCTAATGTTTTTATATGTTCCATATGTGCAACTACATCAACAGCCCCCTGAGTATCTCCCAGGATTGACGAACCGTCGCTACCGGGCACATTTTGTTTTTTTTTTCGAAGATGCATCCGAGGACACATCCACGTCGGATGTTTTTCTTTTTACCTATTTTTTGTTATTGCTTTTCAAGTAAAGTTGGCAACCACTGACAATCTTTAGTACAAGTTTTTTGTGCCCCGATGAGATTTTGAATTGCGATATATTTTTTGTATAAATCCCATAAAATTCTTTAAACTCTCGTTCCCCCAACAAAGACGGCAGTTCTTCTCTGGCAAATCTGTTTATTTCTTCGAAATCCTTTCAGTTAATTTTGATAGCGAAAAGATATTGTCAAAACCAGTATAAACTAGCAGATTTAATAAGTATTTGGGCATTTGTACGTCCACATCAAGTTTATTTAAAATATCTAAAATAAAATTTTCTTGCCGACTTGCATTTAGAGTTACGCCCTATAAAAAAATATTTTGTTAATTTATCATTCTCTTGTCAAGACAGTTTTTATACAGAGTGATTCATTAATAATTGTACATAACCTAACTGAAGAATCCTTGGCCCAAAATGAGATATGAAATCTAACGTAAAATATAGTCGTTTTGTTCATTTCAGCATCTTTACTCATAAAATTGTATTGGTTAGGTGAAATACATTATACGCTTAATTTTTTGTAAAATATTTAATAAATTGAACTACATTCTTGATAACAATATTGACACCCTGTATCTCAGTAAGGAGGAATATTTTATTCAAGTGTTTTAGGTTACATCTTCATATTTTGTGCCAAAGATTCTTCAGTTAGCTTATGTATGATTATTAATAAAACAACCTGCTTTCTTTCGAGTTTGTTTTAAATTGTTTGGATGTAGATTTCAACGAGGTTTATTAATTGAATAAATATTTTTTTGTAAAAAGACAAATATTGTTTTGCAATAAGTAACGACCGAGATAGCGATTTACATTATTAGCAAAAAATTGTTAGTAATAATTGGATATTTATTTAATTAATTGGATGAATCTGCGGTCTGAGTTTTTAAGACTGTGATAACGGTCGCAAGACCGAAACATGTCAGATAAAACTGAACAAAACTCATGAAACAGTACACCAAGTGTGTATTATAATTATTCTATTTATTTATTCCCAGATTTATTTATACATACAGCTAGAATTTGTTGAGCTGAAGTCTCCTATTTATTAGCAGAGGCATATTAAAAAATAACGATAAAAAAAAAATTCAACACCTTGCAGCAGCATTTCATTAAGGAACGCCCTGTATATGCAAAATTTGACTTTACCAGCTGAAAGTGAAATATTCTAACTCCTTCTGTTAATAATTACACAGACAATTAGCGATTCGTTCTCCATGGGCCATGTACATTTTTATAATCTTGTACAGAAGAGAGGAGTTTGTGGTCAAGTCACGAAATTACTACCTGAATCTCAGCAGCGACTTGACATTTATTAATGACGTTTTTCATAGCTTTACTCCGGAAATTCGTTTATATCAGCGAATCGCCCTTTTCATTTCTTTTTAGTGAACGAATTAGAGTAGGAATATGTCACTGAATAGGAGAAGTAGATGGACACCTGCAAATGACCTCTTCAAAAGGCCACCGTTAAATTATTATAAGAAGCAACTCACAATATTATACAAGATGTTTACAAACCTACGATACTTTAAACGGGTTACATTTCATATTCAAATTTACTGATAATTTAGGCATGACATTTTTTTTTAAGAAATATTTTATAAAAAATAAACTGCCCAAAAACAATTTTTTTTAAAGATGTTCTGTATATATTTATGTGACTTTTGATTTAAACTAAATTTCTAATACCATTTTAAAATGTTAAATCAGTCCATCAATCTCTAAGTTCTAAGTTTGAGTGACACAACGAAGATTTAGTATATATGTTAATAACTATAATTCAGATTTATGGATCCAAGTGATACGTAGGAATTTGCAGCCGATATACGCCAAATAAATATGCCCAGCATTTATTATTAAAAGTAATTTTAATCGCTTGCGAAATAATTTTTTAAATACTTATTTATTGAAATGCCTGGTTTTAAACCATATGAAGAAGAAACCTACTGCTGTTAAGTTAATTAGATTAAAAATAGATGTATGTGAGAATAGCGGGAGGTAGTTCACTCACATAATTCTATTAATAATATATAAACTATAAAACTGATACGAGTGACGGCCGTAATTTTGGTGGTATTACTATTTCATATATTTCTTATATTCTTTGCAGACCATATTGCATTTTTAACTATATTTATAATAAAATAAAATTTTTAGAAGGAACATTTTTAACCTTTGATATAACTAATAAAATAAAAAAACGGTAGAAACCAACAGAATTTGAACTTGGATGAACTTGCTAATTCGACTATGGAATGGAACACAACTGAGCCAGCCTCAACCACGATGCTGTGGTGGGTGATAGGTTGGACGAGGCATGGCTGATTCGGAAAAACAATAAAAAAGTATAAATAAAAATATATCACCTTTCTACGCAATGAATAAAAGTTAATTTGCATTAAAATTTTCAAAAGAGAATAAAAGTAATTAAAACCTAAAAGTAATAAAAGTAGGCGCGTACTGATTTAATTTTGGTAGTTAATACGGGAAAAAACTGAACGAAAAAGCCCGTTCGAGATCAAGGATGTTTACAATCCTTGGTTCGAGATAACTACCGCGACGACAGCATCACCAGATGCCCGTCGAATGCCCGTATACCATTTTTAAAATTGAACTCGAGTATCTACGTACTGAACTTACACAAGGACAACTCTATAAAACGTGAAATATGTAGGTACCAGAGAATTGTAATACCTTTAGTGGTTTGACAATGTCTGATGAATATACACTGTTTAGCACTGAAAATTACTTAAATAAATAATAGTTCACAATAACGATTGACAAATCTTCAGAGTTTGAGAATCGCTGAATTTATTGAAAACATGGATTATTTCTCTCCGTGTATATCTCATATTTCCCGAAAAAAATTCTTGGGCTATTGCTTTAACTTTATGTTGGAGAGAAAATAAAATTGTACGCGCAATATCCTTTCATATTCATGCCAAGTTATAGTGTACTAGACTATATGAATGGTCAGCTGTTTCTATCAATTTATAAGTGAAATTTGCAGGACGTAATTTGCATCGTCAGACCATATTTAACCATCAGAAAAATTTTAACTTGAGGGAGCTTTGGACACTTGTATCATATTCAAAGACGTTCTACTGCTGCTTTTTAAAGCTGTTTTACTAATAGTTCTGCTAAACTACAACGCCCTCCCCCCTAGATTAAAATCACTATCGGTATCTTCCTTTAAAACAAACTTAAAACGATTTCTTCTCGAGGAGCAAAAACGCACGAATTTTACCTTATTCTGAAACTGCTTTGCACTACTTTTAAATTATCGCTTGACATGACGTTCATTTACATTTTAGGCTCTGGTTTACTTTACATTATTGTTGCTTAATCAATAGTGAATCACAGTGAATAGTGATCACAGCTAATTAATCATTATTTTTCAATAATAAATTTATACATCGTTCATTTTTTTCTTTCTTTTTAATGATATAATATAATCATTTCTTTGTAACTTATAAAGTATCTACTTGATTGATAAAGACTATTTAAGTACTTTTTTTCTTGGTTTTTTCAATTAGGATGTAGTAATAATAAATTTATATATCGTCTTTTTTCCTCGTACCTAGTTTAGAAAGTTTCTACTTAATTCATAGATAAGTATATTTAGATATAGTTGAAGTAATCAGTTCCCGACACATAAAAAACGCAACAAAAACTTTACGACTTCATTAAAATACCGGTACTTTTGTACTGCTGTTCGCAAATTGATTCGCTTACTTTTATAAGTTTTTAATGTGCGTCGAGTCGTTTGATGACAGGCGCCATGGCCCGCGGTGATATAATTATATCGTAAAGTTTTTGTTGCGTTTTTTGAGTGTAGGGAAGTCCTTACTTGGACTATACTAATTGTTGTAGAAGCGAATTTTATACTTCTCTGCGACATCAAACAACCTAAAGAGAAACAATTAAATACCTATTTACATTTTGCTGTTTGCTTACAATCACAGATGATCCTCACAAAACAAATGTTAAGGTGGTGCCTAGTTATTAATGAAGTAGGAAAATAATAATTGTTTCTGCAAGTAGGCATAGTGGGCAAGTATATATGCCCTGGGAACTTTGTTGCATTTAAATAAGTATAATGCATAAGTATTTTCATGTGATGTAACTAAAAAATAACTTTTTTTAATTTAGTCGATTTTTCGTCATATTTGGTATATACATGCGGGCGGCGATCCTGCCATCCAAAATCCTGACAATTTTGGTACTTACGTATACTTGTGCGCGCATACGTATAATACCGAAAATGACGAGAAATCGCCGTGCGCATGTTTACACTAAAAATGACAAAAAATCGGCTAAGTGAAAAAAACAGTTATTTTGTTAGTTACATCACGTGAAAGTACATTAGAATACCTTCATATTGGTAAAAAAAAAAATTTCGTTCCACCATTTGGGCAAATTGGGGAAAGTTTTGAAAATGTTGTGGAATTTGGACTAAAAATGGAATTGGGGCCAAACTGTTAGATATTTTTTGCTAAAATTTTGCAGGCTATTTCTTGGTTATATAGATTAGTTTCGTCTAAATTTTCATCAAATTCGCTTTAATTTTGGCCAAGTTAGCCATAATTCAATTATTGACGTTTTTTCAGAGGGTATATTTATATACATATCGTATGGGAGGCGGTGAACCGATTTTCACAAAATTTGAACTGAAGGTTCCTTGACCATCGACAATAAAAGGGCACCATTCTCGTTTCTTAACAAGCATTTTAAATAGTCCAAAATAAATTAAAACTGAAAAACCACCCTTAAAAATGGCCTTTTTCGCGAACAAAAAAAAGGGTTCCCCACCTACTCGAAGTGGAAAACTCAGGGTATTCTTAGTTTCACCAAAACAAACTTATTTTTTTGTCACGTTGCTCCATGTAAACTTTTCTCTATCGCCTTATTTTGGGCTATTTTTACTCTATTAATATCGCATAGTATGTAAACAGTAATTGACAGCCTATGAGTTATTGCTATTTCTTGCTACCAGCTGATGCTCAAACATGGTTTGAAGGTACCTTCGCAAGATCAAATTAATTATTGAAGCATCTACAACAGAAGGTTTCATCTTTTTTGTTTCTCGGATGAAGATATTGTTTGACACTTGTGACATTACTCTTCAAAAATACCTACTTATAGTAGCAAAAATATACTAGCTTATTTGAACGATTAATAATTACCTATGTTTCTGATTTACCTATTACATGGAAAGATACTTATGTATTAAAAAACCAGAGTAAAATTTATAATATAATCTACAAATAATAAATTTCTATTAAGTATTTCAATAATGCTTTTATAATTAATCACCTAAAAGTATATCATTGTTAATGACCAACTGCTCTGGCTGATAGGTATAAACGTAAACATAGCTGTATGGATGTGTCACATAGCAATTTAATTTAAAACTCGCTAATTGTGAATATACGTTTTTCTAAATTTTCAAAATACTGCATTGTTCTAAAGATTTGTTCTCGAATTTGTTGGACTAGGTATATTATGAATGTACCTGTAGGTAATAATGTTTGTGTGTTGAAACAAGTAAAAATACGGTTTGAGACGGAGTTTTGTATATAACTTAGCGAGAAATACAACAGCATATTTTTATATTTAAAAAATGCGTAAACATTTCTACCTGATGGTTATTTGTACAAAAATCTAGCCTGATGTTAAGCTAGAAATTTACAATTTAAATAACTACATGTAGGTCTATAAGCCTATAAAAAGTTCAAATACGTGCGAATGTCGACTTATATACATATTTTAGGAAGAATTACCTTGGTCTATTAATCTAGTGGCGTTAGGAAGTTTGTTTTGGTCGATCGATAGCTTCTCCGCTAAAAGCTCTCTGACATATTCCCCGGCTTTTTGCTTCATAGAATTCGATTCCTCATTCTCGTCGTCATCAATAATTTCTGTCACTTTGTCTGGGATATTTTTACGTTTGAAGTTATCTGTGTAACCTGAATTATAATCACCATTAGAATCATATTTGTTATCAGCCATTATATCCAATTTACGAACAGCACGACACTAACACAACAATGGCGACAATCGGCAACTGAATATTTTTATGCGATGCGGTGCGCACGCATTGATTCTACACTACTTGTGGAAGAACTACTTAGTTCGCAATAGATTTGATAGGTGTCGCAATGTGTTTTATATTGAAGATGTTATATTGTGATTTTAAAGTTGTAGGTTCAAAAACAAAACTGTTTGTTATTAAAAGAAATAGTAAATATTTGTTCTCATCGATAACATTTATAGTTAATTATGACTATCGAAATAAGTTGAAAAAAATTAAGGAATAGGTACCTATAATATAGTCAAACATTCAAAATATAGGGTTTTTAGTTTTGAAGAGTGGTTAGTGTAACGTAATGTTTTTTTAAAGTAACATGTTTTTGTCCCGATAAAAAGTAGGCATGATGTTAGCGATATAAAAGTAGACCAGTGACACTTAGTTCATTTTGAGCACAGACTATTTTGAGGCAATAAATGATATTTGTGAAGTAACCTAGGTAAACTAACCGCTTCCTGGGTCAAGAAGCGTATATAGTGGTTTACAGTGTTTACACTTCTTGTTTCTGTGTGCGTTAGTTTCTTTGTTGATATTTTAAAGTTACACATATAGGTAGGAAGGTAAGTATAGTAAGTAACCTGGGAATTTACCATGCAAATAAAAAATATAATAAAAACTTTGCGAGGTCATTATTAATGCCGGTGAACCTATCGGTATGGTGTCATTAAACAAGCGGATGTAAATTAAAAACCTATAAAGGTAAGTGATTCAATTTGCCGTTGAAATAGTACAGAAAGTAACGGTATTTTAATGAGGTCGTAAAGTTTTTGTTGCGTTTTTTTATGTGCACGGTTAAATTTCAAATGACTATACCTTTATAAGTTAATGCATAATGTAAAAAAAACATAAAACTTTAAATAATTCATGAAACTTCGGAAATTTTTAAAAGTTTTTACCACTAAATCTGTATAAGACTGCGTTTGCACGCACCAGTCAATCCCGAGTCAATTTGTAAGTAATCAAATTACATCGTCCTGTCGATAACACAGAAACTACACAAGTCTAGGTGGTGTACATGACTCTACGAACTGTAATCGCGACGCGATTTTATACAAATTTTTGCAAAACCTCGGTGGCACACAGAACATCTTGAAGCATTGTGGGTTGCGCGTATTTAGTTGGCATTAAAGACGAAATAGTAGTAAATTTAACTATCAGAAACATAGAAGTGCTGTGGTATAATTTGATATAAGTATAGTTTGAATAATAAATACCCAGGTATTAGCCTAGTTTAGACGTGCAGTCCAAACCCACAGTATTGTACTGGCAGACCAAATCTCCCGCCGTTACCGCAGTACTGGCGCGTCCACTCCTGTCCTTTGCTTCAAAATATTACATCAGTCTAGAGACGCAGATCTGGTCTCTCGTGCAGATTGGAAGCATCAAAACCGCTCGTGTAAACAAAAAGATTAACGTTCCTGGCCGGGCCTCTGGTCTTTTGGAAAATTTGAAAGTATATGAAGCATATAGTACCTATGGCAGGCTACTAGACTTAGTAGTTACTGACTTACAGAGTAAAATATCTCATGAAACTTTGCCCCTTGTCACTGAAGATATTTATCATCCGGCACTCTCAATTAATTTTAATTATTTGGTAGAGAAGATGACTAATAGATACTAATTTAACAAACAAAAGCTACAATTTAAAAAGAGCAAACTTTCATGGGCTATACAATTCTTTTCTTAATGTCGACTGGACATATTTAAATGGGTTTGCCGATGTTAATGTGTGATGAGTTTTATACAAAGATTTACTCTACTTTGGATATGCATGTCCCCTTATATAAAAATAGAAATAAGAATTATTCCAGGTGGTACACTTCAGATATCATATATAATTTACAACTGAAATCTTACTACAGAAAGAAATCTAGGAGCATCGATGACTACTAATATATTCAATTTTCTAGAACGCGATTCCTTGTTAAAAGGCAAATAAAAATAGCATACGACTACCTTGGCAAAGTGGAAAGGAGTATTCTAGATAATCCCAAAAATGTTTGGGCATATATTCAACATAAAAAGTGATCCTCACGAATACCCAATGTTTACATCACGATAACAAAAATTATGAAAATCCGGATTCTATAGTTAATGGCTTTGCTGACTACTTCAGTAGTGTATATCTCCCCAAGTCTGATATTTTAAACCACAATCTGCCGTATTCTAACAATCGCTGTATCACTGTGACTTCACTTACTGAGAGCAATATATGAGATGCCGTAAAGAAGCTGCCAAACAAAGTGACATCTGGCCACGACCGTGGCCACGACCTAATTCCAGGTTTTATTGTCAAAGACTGTGTATTTGCTTTTAGATTATATTTAATTTTATCCTTAAGAAAGGTATATTTCCTGAGATATGGAAGCTGGCAAGAGTGTGTCCAATTTTGAAATGTAATTCTCCAAATAACTTAGAAAACTACCGACCAATCTCTATTTTATGCAACTTTCAAGATATCCAAGATATTCGAAATAGCCTTATACGACCAGATCTATCCGCAGGTTAGACCTTTCATATCACCGCAACAATGTGGCTTCCTCGAAAAACGCTCGACAACGGCAAACCTTACAATAATAAGTCTGTTTATCTCAGGTTCTTTGGATTATCAAGAACAAGTTGATGTAGTGTACACGGATTTTTCAAAAGCATTTGACCGAGTTGATCACTCCATTTTTCTGGATAAAATAGACATATACGGATTTAGTAACCCACTAGTTTTCCTTTTCGTTTCATACTTAAAAGACAAACAACAATTTGTTGCGTTTAATGGTTTCAAATCTAACCTGTATGTTGCAACGTCTGGAGTTCCACAAGGGTCCAACTTGGGGCCACTGTTATTCATTATTTTCATTAACGACCTCTCACAAATGTTAAATCGTGGTAACTTTCTTTTTGCTGATGATTTGAAGGTATAAGCAACCGTTCAAAATCACACCGACTGTTCGAACCTTCAATTGCAAATTAACGCTGTGGAAAGATGGTGCACCGATAACAAATTACTCATGAATGTGTCCAAATGCAAAAGAAGCCCTTTTACACGAAAAATCTATCTTATGATTATACATTTAACAGTGTTCCTCTCTCTTGTTGTGCTTCAGTAAAAGACCTTGGCGTACTTTTTGATCGCAAAGTGACTTTTGAAAAACATATCCAACAAACCACTAATTCGGCGCTAAAAATGTTAGGATTTATTATTAGAAACTGCGGATGCTTTTCCAATGTGACTGTACTTAATACTCTATATTTTACACTGGTTCGCTCTAGACTTGAGTAGGCAACATTGGTATGGTATCCCCATTATAATATATATAAAAATGCTCTTGAAGGCGTTCAAAGGCGGTTTCTGAAACTTTTAGCTTTTGAAGCCGATGGTATTTATCTTGTAAGTGGTTATAATCATACTTGCTAGTCAGATCTACTACTTTCTCAAGTTTATTTCCATGTTCCTAGACTTAATTCACGTCAGAATGTTACTTTCTATTAAGCCACTTTTAGAACCAATATACTGACAAAATCTCCAATGCATATAATGAGTAATAATTTCAATAATATATCTAATTTATACGATATTAATCATTGTAGTTTGAGTGAAATCATGCAAGCACCTCATCAGCATTTTTACGACCATCCTATTTAATTATTTCTAAGATATCACTATTGACATACTACTTAGCAGTAGTTTGCCTTTTTAGATGTGTATTGTTGTAGCTTACCACCTTACTTGTATTTTACTATTGTTTAATGTTATGGTTGTTTATTGTTATGTATGATTATTTATAAATATTTATAAAATTACTTTTTGTAATTTTGTCTTGTAATTGGATTAACTTCTGTTGGGCAATAAATAAATAAATATATGTCATCACTCCCAGCACCATTTTTCTGCGAAGCAATTATTTTTTTCAGTTCCTTTCGAAATGCGCCACGTATATTTTGCATTTTTTTAACTAGGTACACATGTTTTATTAGCATCCGCGTTTATATTCTTCTGACAAAATTGTATTAGTTCTAATAGGCTTTCGCCTTTAGATTTTTACTTTTGTATTCTTCAGGTTTTATTTTCCATAAACATGGAAAAGGTCTGTAAATACAGATAAAATCTGTTAGATCAAAAATTCCCTACGTCTAAACTAGGCTATTAAGGTATTTAGAATACCAGGAAATGTACAGACTTTATTCACGTTCGTGTGTAATACTTCAATGTTTATAGTTATTTAGTAAAGAAGAAATTAGTGAGCCATGTAGAAACTTTTCTGTACACCCTTAATAAGAATCTGTACCACAATGGAAAATAAAAAAAAGGACTTGATCATTTCCCATCTCAAAAACAATGTTTTAGTTTCTGTGATCTAGTGCTATTTTAATTGTCATTTTCGAGGACTAAAGTGTAGAAAGTAGGTTTTGTGCCTCGAGGAGTAAAAGAGATCGGTAATTTACTCCTTGAAAATAATTATTACAATAGCAATAACGCACTGCGAAGTGAAAAAAATTAAACATATTCGTATTCGACATAATACCTTAATAGGAGCTAATATTATACACACTTTTCGCTTTTTTTCATGTTATTTTATTTTATATACATTTTTTTTATACATTTATTTAACGTCGGCCTATTTCCGCTACTGAGGCCTAACACCGACGCCTGTAGACGAGCTACCCTCAACCAGGAATTTTGCCGAACCTCTTCCCTTAAGAAGAATAGGGATCTTTTACTTGCCTAATATTTAATAGACAAGGGACCGACGGCTTTACATCCCCTCCGAAGGATGGTATATCCCCTATACAACCCTCGCCTAAGGTTATATAGCTTCCACGCGTACACTGATATACAAGCCGCTGGAAGATGTTTGAGGCGAGGACGCGGTCTTCGTTGTGAACACGAACTCGTCCTCTGGTTGGTGAAAAATAAAAAGTTTGGGCTGGCTAGCTTCGTCTGAGACTCCCAGAGGCCGTTCGTGCACTTAATTTCTCTGAAGGTTAGGTCGGGGTGGTAAGTCCTTAAACGGAAGGATTCTGCCAATAGATACACCCTGTATAAGTGCAGAGCGTAAAACTGTTTTTTATTTCTTTTTAAGGGCTCAAAGCTTCACCCTGTATAAGCTTTTGTAGCTAATTTCACTTTTTTGGATCTTGGGCAGGGCCTACTTGAGCACCCTGTATATATTTCTTGTTTAACAATAACACTTTGTTTAAACATGACATTATAATCTTTTATTTATGTAAAAAACACAAAGTTGAATATTTATATGATTTAAAATTAACAAATTTTCTTTTTAGGTAACATATCGACACTTAGAATTTTGCCTTAGACGTTGCGGGGTTCGTTATAATTTAATCGGATCTGAGATAATTCACTACAAACTAAAGTCACGAAGACGGATTTATTTTACTAAAACTAGGGCCGCGTGGGCGATAAACAAAAATTAGCACTTGGGCTGAATAAAAATAAAAATATAAACACCGATTTTTTACTAGGGGAGTCCTAGGAAGAGGGCACGGGTACACTTTCAGTTTCGTTAGCTAAGCCGGAAAACACTACTTTGGATTTAGGCTCTATGGCGACCAAAGGGCAACTTATTCGTAGATACACCGGGAACACAACTTGTCGGAGACTCGGCACGCTTCTACTTTTATACAAACGACGGGGCACGACGTAGCCGAGAGCTGGATGAGAATTAAAAGGGAACCGGACATTCATTTGGGCTATTATTGCGAAATATTGCGTAATGTTGTGCAATAGTTTCTTAAGTTTTTGAATTTCTAAATGAAAATTATATTGATGTAAAAATGTCAGTGGAATCTAATTTACTTTAGGAAATATTTTCGATAACTGTGGATATGACCGAAGTCTGGAAATGGCCCCGTAAGGTAGCGTTGAGGGTTCGACTTTAACCCATATTGATGTTACATTTACGCGTTACGCTTGATGCTAGGTGTGGTCATAATAATTTTTATATAGGGTAATGGAGCGAAGTTGGCGACGAGTTGCCAGCATGGAAAAGGGAAATAGTAAATTGGACTTAGGTTTTTTGAATTAAGAAATGAAGTTGAATGTGGGATAACTAAATGAAGAGAGTGACGAGTGGCCAGCAACTCCTGGGGAACACGTAAACTGGTCTGGATTTTAAAACGATTGTTTCATGGGCGGCTCGTGGAGATAATTAGAAGGGGTTTAAAGATAATTTAGGGAAATTGAAATTGATGCGGAAATTAAGATACGGGGGGCTTGTAGAATGATT
The DNA here is from genome assembly GCA_963675555.1 of Leptura quadrifasciata. NCBI lineage: Eukaryota > Metazoa > Arthropoda > Insecta > Coleoptera > Cerambycidae > Leptura > Leptura quadrifasciata. Next base: position 108,251,286 of record OY776674.1, on the reverse strand, counting down.
TGGGAAGTGAAATAAAATTTGATAGATTGAAGTTTGGGGAGTAAATTGATAATGACTTGAGATGTTGAGGAGGCTGTATTTTTAAAGTGTGTCTTTTGTAAAAATTTATGGTTAATTTGACGGAATTTGGTGTTTTAGCTAATTTGATGTTGGAATTTGAATGTCGGTGAATTATCGAGGATACTTAAAATTTATCAGATTTTTCAGTTATCAACTGTAGTTTTTCGGCGTGCTGGGTGTCTTAAGGACTTTTTTTTATGGTGTTTGCCAGGTTGACCGTGACAAACGATTTATTTGGCAAATTTTGACTATTTTTTGGTCGGCCATTTTGGTAGTATGGGGAATATACTACAACAGTTGGAACGGTCACCCATCCAACTACTAACTGTGCCTGACGTTGCTTTACATCGCATATCGAAGTATGTACATAGTAAAGACGCACCCATTACATCGTATTATATTATATTTGAATATTTAAGTCCCTTTGTAGTATATAAAACCATTTCTGGCGATTTTGGGACCAATGAATTTGGAAACTTAATTTTAACTAGGATTACAATATAAAATATAATAGGTCCTTGTCTTAGGTTTGCTAGTTTACATAATGAAATCAATTCTGAATTCTGTTGGCTCGTTTTTAAGAATTGTGTAAAATAAGATATTTTACGCACTATTTGACCTTGGCAACGCACCCTTAAACGCTCTCAACATATTTCAATGTTAACAAAATATTTAAATATTCTAAAAGTATTCGTTAAACCATCTGATTATTTTATTTATTATTCAAATCCTTTTATTTTTTGAAAAACATTTAATACATGTTTTTGATATATTATTATACGCTTATATATGACTCCCGATAGAATGTGACGATTAATGCCATTTTTTAAATTGAAAAATTCAAAAAAAGAAAATATTTTTTACTCCTTTATCCTCCCCAATTTCAACGTAAATTACTCAGTCTTATACAGCCGAGTTTACAGTGTTGCCAAATGTGCACAAACTGATCAAAATATAAGTGCCTAAAACTGAAACGAACACAAATACACAAAGTTTAGTTATTGTTGCCATTGAAGCTCATCTCCAAGTTGTAATGTAAGTAATTCGCCATTAACACGGAGAGATCTATCATAAACTATGGACGGTGACGGCTACTGTTACAATAATTATCACTTGCTACTTGACGATGTCGCCCTAAAAATAAGCAACAAGTTCACGGTCAAGTAACATATGGAAACTGGCGTAACTGATAATAATCAATAATTATTTGCAATATTCAACATTTATTTTCTTATTTATTTTTTGGTTTTTGGATAAATAAATATTGTTCTATGAATTTTAGAAATATAACGATTGACGAATCTGAGTATATGTATTTCAAAAGCACCCTATAATTAAATGCTTTAAATTTTTTAAAGTATTTATTATTTTAATATTTAAATGCTTTCTCAAAGTAGGTATTTCACCAGCTCTTTTGTATGTAATGGACAAGATAACAACAAGCTTATTGAAATATGCAGATAAACCACTAAATAGAAGTCAAATTAACAAATCACCAAAACACTTATAAGATAAAAATACTAATAATTCTTGAAACGTCAAAAAACATGATCTTTATGACAAGTTTCGTGAACTTAAACTGTAATTTTTCTGACACTTTACTGCCGCTCTCGAGTTACAAGTATTTGAAGAAAAAATAACAGTATTTATTTAATTCATATTCGAAGTTTGAAGAAAAATTAATAATAGGGTCCATTAGGAGTAAAAGGTAATTTTCGTCAATTTTTTCGTCAAGAACAGAAACATCTTCGACAGAAAAAGTGTCACTATTATTCCATATACAACACTATACTATTACAAAAGATAAACTTTTAACAAAGCACTAAAAATCTCGCTATAAACTGATTCAAACTAGGGTTGTCATATTTGCATTTGCGGAGATAAAAATAACGAACATTTTATGAATAATCGAGATGTAGATGGCTGCTGGTTACTCATTGATACTATCAGAAATTCCCCCAGCTGGAGAGTTGTAGCCTTGTTGATTTTTGCTTAACTCAGCTATACATCTTTGAACTTACAATCATTTTTAAAAAGAATGTTACATTTAATCTTGTAATAAGCAGGACATCCCAATTTATATTATTGTGCGTTTGGATATTGGCCGGTATAACACCAACACCCTTAAAAGAGCTTTCCAAAAACTCCACAAGTGACTTATCTTACTAATTTTTTTTCATCTTTTTATGATATATTCTTAAATATGTTTTCGAACGAGAAATCAATATATCAAATTGTTATTTCATTCTCGACGGTGGTCGTTTTCTCCATCTCAAGGTGTGGCCAAAATAGGGTACCTTCGATGAAGTCTTTGCTGCCTATATAGTCGAGGAAATAAAGCACTAAAAACGGCTCAACCGCAAGACGGATTTTAATGCGCTTTTTTGCATTCGATTCGTGAGAGCATCAGGAAATTTTGTGAACTAATCTGATGAATAGCAAATGAAAAATTGCATATTTGCATTGTAAAAATGCATTGTTCAAAGTGCATTTAGAATAATTGATTTGCAACTAGGTAAAAATTGATTGAAATGAGTCCAAATTCGTTACTTGGGAGGTTTTTGGGGTCGCTGAATACGAATATCGAGGCGGCAAGGACCGCCGAGGTACCTGGAGCCCAGGGTGGACCTCATCTCCTGGAACTTCTTGTAAATTTGTAATATACTTAGTTGAAATTCGTTACTTGGGGGTTTTCGGGGTCGCTGAACACGAGTATCATGACGGCAACGTTCTCCGAGGTACCTGGAGCCCAGGGTGGACCTCAACTTATTCGTGTTCAGCGACCCCGAAAACCCCCCAAGTAACAAATTTGGACTCATTTCAATAAATTTTTACCGAGTTGCAAATTAATTATTCTAAATGCACTTTGAACAATGCATTTTTACAATGCAAATATGCAATTTTTCATTTGCTATTCATCAGATTAGTTCACAAAATTCCCTGATGCTCTCACGAATCGAATGCAAAAAACCGCATTAAAATCCGTCTTGCTGCGGAAATTTCGGAGGTTCAGTGCTTTATTTCCTCGAATAATACTACCTTTATTCGTAATCGCTATGACCAAAAAGTTATTGTGCTATTTGACGGTATTCCGAAAATAGTACCAGCACAAAAAGTATCAAACATCAGAGACGAATGCTTGAACGAGTAACATGAAAGATTATTTTTGACAACACGGTACTAGTTCAGCATTCTTATAGGCAATCTTAAAAAGAAGGAACTACTTATTTCTATTGTTCGTACCGCCATAAAAAATCTGATGAAAATGAAGAAATTGTAGTGGTGGGCAAGAAGTCGACATGCTTATATTATTATAATTATTACAGCAATTATCCCAGAGACAAAGACATCATATTGCTCAAGGTAATGTAAAGAGTGCAGTTCGAGGCACTTATATTTACATATTCTTAGCATTTGCAAGGAATCAATTTTAATTATTCGTGCTATAAGTGTCTGTGACACAACATCAGGCTTTAAATGGTTACAAAATGTGTATTTTTGAGTACGTTTCGATCCGTAACAGTGTAAGTCCACAAGATGTCTTCGGTAAAGTCGTTGGATCCAGCATGGACGCCCTCTAAAGTTTGAAATGTTCAGGGCGCATATTTTATAAACGTTTGTGAAACTTATTTGTGCTATCGGCCTATTTGACAAATATTCGTTACTTGCAAAGACTTGATCAGTTGTGTATAAAATATCTGCAGAATCTATTTTATAGAAATCCAATTCCTAACGAGATGTTTTGTTAAATGTCATTTAGATAATTTAGTCTTTTCTGTAGACTATCACTGCAACCATTGTGTATACGAATGTTCGTTGTCAACTTTTTGAAGAGGAAATATCCACAAATTCAAAATATAACTGTCGGAAACGTCATGTTCTGCAAGATCGCAATTGCCACGCTTCGTTTTAGTTACTTATTTCCTTTAATATTGAAGTTTATTTTTAGTTAGCAAAAAATAATTATATTATGAATAAATAGAATATTTTTCATCAAGGTTGAGAGACCGACTATTAAATAGCCGAGAGACTGTTTCCTTTCAGTCCTATGTACTCCTTCTAAAATAAGTCCTATATTATTCTTTCGGTGACACAAGAAACGAGACCTTTATTTTAAAATTATATTTCGAAAACTAGAAATGTTACAAGGATCAAATTTTCGACTGAATAAATGTATGCTGATTATGTTGGTGACGTTAAAGAAGTGGTTTTATTAGTCATCTTTTAAGAAACAACTAAATAACTCGATACACCTATATATTAACTTTTCACTAACTTATACTTTTTGAAATATATTTCGCGATATCTTGTGCGGTATAAATGCTACAAGAGTCATATTGTCGATGGATAAATTTTTATGATTCATTAATTCTCGTTGTAGATAACGGGCTTATATTCTGTTAATTTATTTTTGTAATGTAATTGTACTTATTCTTTCCTTTTATTTACGTGTTCTACCACAGACGCAGAGGATTTTTTCCAATAATTCCATTATTTTGTAGATTTAGATAGTGTTTTGTTTTTGAAGAGGATAATACATGTGGTAAAAAATCCAAATAGCAGGAAAGAATATTCGTAGAATGCCACAAATAACTTTCAGACAATATTTGTCATTGTACTTTGTTACAACACATTCGACTGAAATGTATTTCTTTTATATAACTACGTATCTTGAAACAAAATCATTGAAGAATTAACAACACATACTGCAAAATCATACTCGTAACTTGCAAGTCAGCTTATATAGTTTATATACTTACCGGTTCTGACAGTAAAAGTTATCTCTTTAAGAAGGGAAAGAAGACTGTATTTAAAATTGTTGCGGATTATTATTGCCAACAAAATACTCCCTTTATATTTTTGAAAATGGAAAATTTCTAGATTATATAAATCTATTTCTTAAATCAAAACCACCTAATGTCATCGACTTCACAATTATTCATCAACTGATGAAATACACGTTAAAAACTCATTTATACTAATCTTTATTGATATAACAGCACCCTCTAAAATCTGAGGAGGGTAACAACTGAGTTATAGGATTTCAAATAAACTTATTACATTATTCCATCGCACGAATTCAAATTCTCGTACAATTATACGCTAGTTTTGAACAGTAAATGTTGATTTAAGGAGGACTTCTAACTCTATTTAAAGTTTAACGTAGAATTCTACAAACTTTACAGGTGCAAGTACTGTTAAATCATTAAGTGAGAAACACCTAGCGTAAAGATCTACACTCAGGCGTTGCCGATTACGAACTGTAATTCGACTTTTAGGACTCCATCTAGCCTAAACATCTCAACCAAGTAAAGTTTATTTTGTATTTTAAAACCCTTACCATACAAGAAATGCCGGATAATATATAATGTATTTATACTCCACATTAATTGCAAACCATATGGAAGAACATAAAATAGATTCTTATGAGTATCATTACCAAGAGTTAAAAAAAGTATGACCAACAGCTTTGCCCAAATCTTTTGAAGATTTGCATGATTCTTGGTATTTAAGCCTGAACATACAAAGTATGGTCCCTTTTCTCTGTATAAATACACGGTAAGTCGTGAAATTTTCCCACAAAAATAACACCCTACCTTAAACTTGACTCAAAATTAGAACGATAATTTTTAACCTTACTACAATAAAATTATGAGGTTACTAAAATTGGTTCAACATCGAAAATTGAGATAATATCAAATATTTACGTTTTGAGGTAACAGGAACCCAAAAAAGTTGTTTTTGAAAAATGTCTGTGTGTATGTGTGTTAGCACAATAGCGACGAAACTACTGAACGGATTTGGATGAAATATTGCATGCGGGTTTCTTTAGTGCTCCAAAAGATGTGAAAAGATTTTGGTTGAGATCGGATTACGTTTAGTGCTGTTTTGGCACAAAAAGTTGTTTATTTTATAATTACTTACAATTTGCAATCGAACCATTGAAAAGCAGTTAAAATTCCGATTTCAACGATATATCACACTTGCACCCTTTCGATCTGGTTTCCGTGGGAAAAAATAAGGACAAAGCAAATGTGAAGCATAAGATCGCTTTTCGTGGGGCAAGCGTAGGTGGCGTCTTTAAATTACTTTCGTCCCCTTTTTCGTTTCTTTTTGTTATTTATTGTTATTTATTAGGTAGATTTCTCATCTACCTATTGTAGAGTACAGCATGTCACGACTTCGGGAAAAATTCACTATAGTTTCTATGATTATGGTACCCAGACCCCAAAAATGCCCCCAGTTCAAAAGTTTATATATATATATATATGTACACACACACACACACACACACACACACACACACACACACACACACACATACATCAAAAAATAACTTTTCGAATCACGAATTATTCAACATTTTTAATTATTTTCATTTTTTTTATTACATAATTTACTTCAATGTAATATTACTAAAGACGACAAAAAAAATGGTGAAAACTTTTAAACAAATGCAGTTGAATGTTATGTATTTTTGGGTACTGAAACCGTATCTGACATCGAACATCATTTTACGAATGTTAGGCCCAACGAAAACAACTCCTTTCAGTTTGGCTTCTGCTAAATGAGGAAACTTTTCAGATAAATACTTAAAACATTCACCATCTTTAGGCAAGGCATTTATAAACTGTTTCATTAAATCAAATTTAATGTGAAGATGTGGTGGAAGAATTAATTCTTTATACAAAATGTTCTTCTCTCAAGGTGTTAAGGTTTTTCTTGCAAGCCAATGTTTTGTGGACCAGTGTAGACTCCTTGCTCTGCTGTCCCACTCACATATAAAACATGGAAATTAAAAAAATCCCTTTTGATAGTCAAGAAACATGCAAACAACTTTCAAAACTCCACATACCATCCAATCGTGAGCAGAATAGATTTTTTTTTAAAAATCATGTCTAAGTTTTTGGTAACTTTCCTTCATAAGGACTGAATGAGCCACATGCACTGTATCATAAGTATTGCCAACTTTATTTCATTTAGATTTACTGTATGTTTTAGTATATAAAATGTAGAGATATTAGATTAAAAAAATGAATTTCTTACATTCCATCCGTATATTCAAATGTGAAAGAATGGTGGGTGATACGAATTTTTTATTATTATTTTCGGACTCAGTACACCTAAAAACATAAGAATCAGGCAAGATCGTTAAATATTTTTTGCAGGCTTGTGTTATTAAGTAAACCAATTATTGATATTTTTTTTACAAATTTTGACTCGCTTGAGAAAAATATTGTTTTGTCATTTTTTTATAAAAATAAAGAAATTATGAAAAATTATAAAATTTAAATGAATTTTAGATCTTTTGCGTTATGGTTGTTCTTCTTCATCATCTAAAAGACGCTATCCCAAATGCGAGTTCGGCTGCTCTCCTCGCCCGGCCCCTCTGATCCCCCTCCCACAGTCCATTTTAGGCGGGCTTGAACATTTTATAAGCACCTATTCTATAATACCTTATAGTCTGGTCGATAGCCGAGTGGATTAAGGCGCGAGGTGGCAATCGCGATTAATCACACGGACATCGCACCACCGGGTTCGAATCCTGGCTCCGGCACTGTTGAAGGAAATGGTTGTATGTCGGAATCACTGACGTTTAATACGCACATAAATGAAACCATACGGGCGGTCTACTCTCTGTCCAGAAGTCTGTATCCGCTCATGGTCAGGGGTAGCAGACTAAACAGACAAAATAAGAAATTGCTGTACACGACGGTGGTCAGGCCGTCTATCGCATACGCAGTGCCGGTGTGGTGCAGATGTCGGCCAAGACAATGAATAAACTGAAAGTACTGGAACATAAGTACATGCGCCTCATTTCAAATTCTGGAAGATACATCTCCCTCAGAGACCTCTACGAACGCTGCAACGACATAACCCCGATAGCCGACTACGTCCAGCACATCTCTCAAAACTTCTATTCGTTCAAGCTGGGCGATAGTCCACTAACAAGACACATTACACAAATTAGACAGCATAATGCCCCATTTCGGATTAAACGCCCTTTACCTTACCAGGCGTTGCCAATCTTCCGGCAGCCACTCTAGCCAAATTTTCACCTACTATACCTTCTCTAATACTATCCACCTTTCACTCATATTTCATAACTTTCATCGACTTTAATTCTTTCCTGTCCCCCTCTTCTTTTGTTTTTGTGTATTTTTGTGTCGCGTTTATTGTTCCTTCGTTTCTATTTGTACATTTCTGTCTGTAAATTCATTCTTCCGTCACTAATATTGTAACAGAATCCAAATTTTATCTTAGAACAATCAACATTTTTAGAATCACAGTTTAGGTCTGCCTTGCGCAATCCCGTAGTTGAAGCAATTTGCGGATGGCACTTCGTGCAAGTTATGGTGTCAGCGTCAGTGCCAAAGTTAAAAACAGTGAAAGTGCGCATAAACGGCGAAAGCCAAAGTCTTCGTATTTCCATTTTTAATGTTAAGCTTTCTTTTTTAAGCAATGTTTTGTCAGATTACCTATTTTTATTTTAGTATTGTTAAAAAGGAGTTTAGGTGTTTTTTAGTTCGTTCTAATTTTTATACAATTGTTGCTAACGCCAAACCGGTCACGTCTCGGCCCGGCCTTGTGACGCACCGCTGCGTTAACGCGACGGTCGCAGGGTCGGTCCCTGGATGGGTGCCGGGGAGGCAGCTTATACATTTTTACATGTTTACCCCCCTTTAATTTCAATAAATTTGTTTTGAATTGAATTGAATTGGTTGTATGTCGGCGTTTTTTCAATGTGTAACCCCCTTCCGCACAAGTATTGGCTTCTGGAATTGGGGGTTGTCTAATATCTGTGGTGTTTATTATTTATTATTATTAAGTATCTTTCTAATATGAATTTCCGAATTCACAATTTTGTAAATTTTCTACAACGTTTATATGCATAACTTAAAAGATTTTTTTACTAATTTGTTATTTATTTAAAAGTTTGTTGGTGTCCGCCACTTTCTTCATTGAAGTCAACTTTTGTAATATTATATTTAAGTAAATTCTGTCATTGAAATTTAATCCATTATTTACATAAATAATAAAAAAAATTAAAAAAATCCGTGATTCGAAAATTAATTTTTTTGGTTTTTCTCAATTTTAAGCGATTTCATGAAAAATAAACCTTCAATATATATATATGTTAAAAAATCCGTGATTCGAAAATAATTTTTTTTTGGTTTTCTCAATTTTAAGCGATTTCATGAAAAATAAACCATCAATATATATATATATATATATATATGAAGTGTTGCTGTACTTCCGGGTGCTCTCCCGCGTCGATGGTCGACTCCTCCAGGGGTCACGGTTGTCTAAACGACGTTGCGGCAGAATCTCATCTGCCATCTTCAGGTTTTCAACTGAAAGCTGCCTACTGTTGCTCCTCGTTGCTCGAACTGAAACCCGCGAAAACCTAAAAAGCAACATATTATATATATATATATATATATATATATATATATATATATTTAAACATAATATTTCAGTCGCAAGCTCCTCTATAAAATCCTTATTTTACTATAAGGAATGTAACCAGACTACTAAAAGCTACTCTCCTGGCTATGTACCTCACCGAGCTCTGAATTACAAGTTACAAGCCTGGCGCGTTAAGTGTAATCGCATATTACCAATAAAACGCTAATGCTCCGATTGCAACCTGGACTGACACATGACCTTCTGAAATTTTCAGGGTATGACCCCATCGAAGTCCGCACTTATCAGCGTTCACGCACACGAATGTTGCTTTAAAATTGTACATAAAACTTGTCACTGGCTGTTGACATTTAACACAAATACAATTCAAATTATTGATGAAATTACCAAATATGTAAGTTCCCCTAATAGTGTAGTTGGAGCCCCGCATGAAGCTGTAGTTTAAGAGCTACAGTATGTAAAAGCATTACTAGGTAAGTACCCAAGTATGTGCATACTAGCATACTATTAGTTTTATCGTGATATTGATTAACATAGTTGTGAGCAAAAACTAAATTTGATGTCTTTTCTGTCACTATTTTTACACATACTTTATTATACAAAAGTTCATCAAAAAGTTTACTATGAGCAGAATTCACTTTATTGCGTTTATAAATTAACGTTCTTTACTATTATGAATGAATTTTGATCACGCAGAAAAAAATATTTTATGGTTTTTAATAAAATTTCATGATTTACGTAGTCAAAGGCATACGATAAATCATTGAATACTTCAATTACTTTTATTTTATTTAAAATTTTTGCAAGAGTAGGGAACGTTGAGCTATTTTTGTGAAAACCATATTGATTTTTGGATAGGATATTGTAATTCTTTAGGAAAATAATTACTCTATTTGCTATAAATTTTTAAAGAATTTAAAAAAAATGGACATTAATTACATAGCTGCATAACATCTATTCCAAAAATTAGAATAACCTTAGAGATTTTAAGTATATTAGGAAAACATTCTTGACGAAAGCAATTGTTTATTTAGTGGCATAACGATACAGATAATAGCTGAGAAACTTTTTTTATAACTTAAGTGCTATATGAATAATTTATATAAATATCTGCCATTTCGTATTTACCAAAATGTTATGTAAAAATACTCATTTTCAATGGATGGATGATTTTTTTATTTATTTATTACATAAGATGTACCTACTTCATGTTAATACGTTCCTTTAATAGTATGTCAATGCTACGAACATCACAAGAATGTTTACTAATTTATTTCAGTTATATGTAAATATGTTCTTCCAGTTCTATATCACTGTTATGTAAATATCACAAAATATGGAAACAATTTTTTCGCTAAAATAATTGATTATTTTATTTTTATATAGGTAAAATAACATTATTTTAAATCATACAATTAATTGGAAAATTCTGGCAGTCAATTTTATTTACATCTGGAAAACTGAACAGTAAGTAATTGCATTTAAAATTTTAATACACCGAAAATTTGAACGTTATTAACGATCACTATACTATCTCAGGTTAGTTGCAATGCACAATGATTTATAATAACAAGTTGATGGAACAAATCCATTGTTCATGATAATCCATCGAGTTAAAACAATTTTGACTTGAAACATTGTATAAATCATTTGAGCAACACAGCAAGATAAACCAAAACGTAAGATTTATCAGTAGGATGCTGTCCATAATGGATTGTGAGAGGGTTGGGAAACGTCAGGGCTATCGTTAGAGCTAACGACCAAAGATTTAATGAGCAACACTGTCGACAGATGGCTCTCAGGTGGCTCTCCCTAAGCCCACTGTGACCTATACCTGTACCGTTAAGCTGGGCTATTTTTATAAGGAAATCCGGAGATATAAAATAAAGTATTAAGGAATTCTATTTAGACGAATGAAATAGTTAAAGTCCTTTTTAACGAGTGAGCATTACATCTCTTGGTGTGACAAAGTGGAGGTTTGAAGCCATACTGGGTTAGCTGGATAAATGAACATCTAAGTATATACGTGCATTATCAATAAATATTTTCTTTTCAGTATAACTATTTCATTTCACGGTCCAGAAATTAATCCTGAGGGGAAAAAAGGGCGATTTTTTTTTGTTCTGAATTTTTTTCCACTTAACTTGTTACATTATTTTACTGACTGAGTTACGATTGTCCATATCTGCATTTACATTATTGCACGATTTCAGCCCTACACTGCACTTTTTAGTTCCAAAACAAGCGAAAATGCGGATTTGTCCTTGAAGGTAGGCAACCATGCTATAACGGGCCCCTGCGGGGGCCCCGACCATGGTAACATTTCTCATATCGAAGGGTAGGGTCTAACGAACAAGTGTACCAAATTTCAACGCTTGAGCATAAAATTCAAGGTGGATTCTCTTACCCTCCGGACTACTATGATGTAAAGTGTATACGACCAGAATTGAAACCGCATAAAAACTAAAAGCCGGCAAAAACAATCGGCATCTCTTTATTGTTTTTCTTATGACAAGCATTTCTATTTACATCCGCAAGAGATGCCGACTGTTTTTGCCAGCTTTTAGTTTTTATACGGTTTCAATTCTGGTTGTATACACTATACTAGGTGCTTGACAAATATGAATTATTTATATGGTAGGAAATTCGTAACATACCAAAAAAATATGATAAAATAACAATTCTTCGGAAGTACAATTAGAGCAATAAGTATTTGTATAATGCTGTTTGGTGGGATCTTTTATAATTTGTTTTACATGTGGAGCATGTGGCTTATTAGGCCTTTCGTGACTAATTGTATTAGGTATAAATAGCTTGAGTTTTATGACTTCAAAGGGTGGACATTCCTAGAAATAAAAAAATTAGGTACTTTTTAGAGAGAAAGTGTTAAAAATTAGTTTAGTTAGTTTAATTGGCATACTTTACTATTTTTACAGACTTTCTTTTCATTTTAATAACTATAATATAATCATTTTTATTCTGTCCACCGAACACTTGATCAGACATTTAAAATGCATTCTTAATGATTTACGTTGTGGGTGGATGGTTGCTTCTTATATTGAACAGTATTAGCTGGGTGATTCTCTGCAAACATTACTTTTTACTGTCACGACGATTTTGAAATTCATAAAATTAAGTAATAATAATAATTTTTTTATAATTCAACAAAGAATATCAAGTCCTCCTAAAATATTCTTAAAAGTAAGAAATAAATTATTTCTTTCTGCCTTGTGAAAGGTAGAAACTTCGTATTCTCTGACTGTCATCGGTCTGGATTGTTTCATCTAGCTTCATAAATAAAATACAAATTTTCAAAATACATCTATGATTTTACAATTTAAATTAAGTCCAAAAGATATTTCATAAGTAATATAATTTCACATAGTAAAATATTCTTGATTATTTGGGCTATTTACTTTTGTTACTGTGTTACAGGTTTAATGCATACGCGACCCACAACGCACATTTGTGTTTCGCGGGCCACATGTCGCCAAGTAGTGAACTGTTGGTCGCACTGATTGTGCTTCTGTCCACTAGAGTTGCTAGAGACGGGCGCATGACTTCCGGCTTGTTAAAAGGAAAGGTGTTAGGTGTGCGTACACTGTGGATAATACACGAAACTTAATTTATTTAAGTCTTCTTGTTGGATTTTGGGATTATCGGTAACAATAAAATTTCCTCCGCTTTGGTTGTTTCTGTTTGTCAGAGAATTCTGATGTTACGAAGGGAGTTTTATTTGCATTTGTGCGGGATTTAGATGTACAGGCTGGTTGACCACTTTCCTTTAGAAGTATCTCATTTGCTATAGAGACGGATTCGACCCTGTTAATTGAGCTGTAGTATTCTACCAGAGTTTTATGTGGATTGTACCCTCAATGAATCAGGGGGTCCACGAACTAGGCTAAAACGTTCGACGGCTGGGGAGGCTATAAACCAACAACCATCATCTGGCTCCCGAAGTCACCTCCGTAGGACTGCAGCTTCACTTCTTGCTGACGTCTGAGTATCGTACCACTTAGGTAAATGTTATTGTTTCCTTGACCTGAAAATCACCTTCAGTGGTTCTGAGTAGCAATATTTGTTTTTCTTTTACCTTACTTTTGTATATATTTAAACAAAGATTTTACTCATTCATTATTAATCAAGAACGTTCTCTAATGTAATCCATTACGGCCATATTTATTATAGTCAATCCTCACGCTTGTTAACCAAGTGTAACTACACGAGAGGAATTTATTCTTATTTATTTTGTAACATATTTATCAGAATATATCCACATCGCCAGGTTCATATTAGAGAACCTTGAGTTGTTAAATAGTGTATGTCATGCTGAGAGAGAATGTCATTATTTCGTCTGCGATCACTAAGAATGGAACTTTCAGCGACTTTACGTTGAATAAACTAAAAACTTTTAATAGTTTATGTTTAACTTGGGCTTAACGTCTTGAGATTTCTGAGCTAGTGAAATTTTTGTCGTGGGCACGCTACTTCTATCCAGCTAGGTAGTGTCCACGATCTGCTACGCACAGCAGCCCAAGTGTGATTTCTTTTTGTGTTATCTTGCACACCCAACTGCTTCACAGTAAGGGGTTGAAAAACCGTAGCAACTGTTTTAAATCTTCCTTCTTTTAATAACAGATGTTAATGTTACTTAAGTGATTGTTAGTAAAGTGTTCGTTACAAATGTTGTAATAAATAACCTAGGTTGAATTATATGTTAGGTCAGTCAGACTTCTGGTGAGTACCTATTTTGTTTAAATGTGTTTGATGTAATTTTGTTACAGTGAATTGTGTTAACGAAAGAATCTATTGTGAATGCATGGTATCACGGATAAGTGAGGCTATGTAATGGGGTTTCTGATTTTTACCCAGGAAAAACATCAAAATCATCAGTCATCTGGAATCAGCCTTTCGGAATTTAGTACTCCAGAACAATGGCTAGGACAAGGTAAACTAAACCAGCCACTAAAGAGAAATAAGCTGTACGAGAAAGATATGAGCGGCTAAAGAATGACCCTATATAGGTAGAGAGAAACTGAGGGAAAAAGAAAGGATTCAATATTTAAAGAAAAACAAAATAAGGTGGTTATTTGGACTATTTTGCTATAAACACACAACACATCGAAAACATAAAATAAATGCATATGCATAAATGCTGTGTTTAAAACAGGCAAAATAAATCCTTTTATTGGCACCATGACGATAAATAAAGTTATGATGAAGTATTACTGGATAGGAATTTTAGATTTTCTTTTGGTAAGTTGTTTTGTATCGCAGGATTCTGATAAACGACACTCTGCTAGAGACAATACCATCAAAGAAGATTTTGTTAGGGAGGATTATGCGAACGAGGATACTGAGAACGTATTTTCTGTGAATGAAGATATTGTAATTGTGGATTTTTCGAATGAGAATTCTATTAAATACTTCTTAAGGACATTCAATTACATGAACCAAGAAGAATTTGATGATGTTTCTGAAGACGAAATATGCATTCTCAGTCTTAGATGCTTCTGTAACGAACGAATTAATTAATTAATTAATTAATAATTAGTTAATCCTCAATAATGTTAAAACTGTCATTTACGCAATAGTATCGCTGAAAACATCAAAAACAAATTATAGGTATGTTACGTCTGACTGTTCCTTTGACGTAAACGTCACGGGCGCAGAGGCTTTTTTCCAATAATTCCATTATTCTGTAGATTCGGTGATTTGTTCTTGAAGATGATAATAATACATGTGGTAGAAAACCCAAATAATAGGAAAGAATAGGTATGTTACTGTCACACAAAGTGATTTGGATTAAGATGAGGAAGTAAAAGTTATAGTTCAAATGTGCTTTTAGAGGGCGGAATATTAAAACATAATATTTTTAGTCGCAAACTCCTCTATAAAATCCTTATTTTACTATAAGGAACGTAATCAGACTGCAACCAACAACGACTCTCCGGGCTGTGCCCCGCCGAGCGCTGAATTACAAGTTACAAGCCTGGCGCGTTAAGTGTAATAATTGCATATTACCATCAAAACGCTAATACTTCGATTACAACAAACACCAGCCGAAAGACTGATCCTACTTAAAGCAGCTCTCGTGCCAGTCATCACACACCACTTGCAGACTACAGTTTCGAACTGTTGGCTCTCATCAGTGCAAGGCAGGCATGTAACGACCGACACGAGGATAACTGGACTATTTAGTACATTTCGGTATCTTTGGGACAGCGACATGTAAAATAGTCAGCAGGCGCCATCTAGCGGTCCAGTGTCTATTGCAATTGAAAAATAAATAGCCTGACTGGGCTTAGCATAGTTCAAATGTGCTTTTAGAGGGCGGAATATTAAAACATAATATTTTTAGTCGCAAACTCCTCTATGAAATCTTTATTTTACTATAAGGAACTTAACCAGACTGCAACCAACAGCTACTCTCAGGGCTATGTGCCCCGCCGAGCGCTGAATTACAAGTGCCAACAGCTCGAAACTGCAGTCTGCAAGTGGTGTGTGACGACTGGCACGAGAGCTCCTTTAAGTAGGATCAGTCTTTCGGCTGGTGTTTGTTACAATCGAAGCATTAGCGTGTTGATGGTAATATGCAATTATTACACTTAACGCGCCAGGCTTGTAACTTGTAATTCAGCGCTCGGCGGGGCACATAGCCCGGAGAGTAGCTGTTGGTTGCAGTCTGGTTACGTTCCTTATAGTAAAATAAGGATTTTATAGAGGAGTTTGCGACTAAAAATATTATGTTTTAAGTAAAAGTTATGTTTCTAAAAGTCCGCAATTTCCAAAATTCTCAAGCATTTACACTGAACGAAAAAGATATCTGATTACTGGCCTGAGGCCAAATTCTCTTAATTCTATCAGCTCCGTCTGTCTCTATGATGGGCAACAAATTATATTATAAGTTTAACAATGAAATTGATGTCTTTGAACCTAATTTATATTCTTCTTATATAACATCATATTGTGTTTCTTTTCGTATAACAGAATTATATTGTTTTTGTATTTTGACTTTTTATACTGAATAAAAGAATGTTGAAATTATTTTGCCATCCCTCTGTTTCTCAAATCATTCCTCTGGACATAGTTTTAAAAAAACCCTTATAAATCCAATAACAATAGATTTTTAATGTGTTTCCGAGGTGTTATAATTACTTCATGATAAAATACGAATTAATGTAACTCTATAGTCTGTTATTATATTCATATTTTTTAAGCGACAACACTTTGTTTGTTGAGAATTTTTAAAAGCCATTTCAATGGCCCTCGGAATATGTAGCTTTTCTCTTATCTAAGCGACTGTTATGATTTGCGAGATATCAGTACCATTCAGTTAAAAAGTATCCATCCTGTAGACAGTGCACGCCAACGTTGATATAATTAAATTCTACGTTCAGGGTTATTTGAAGAAAATATAATTAGGACTCTCTTTTAATAATTATCGTGAACGTAAGTCTTGAAAAAAGGGTTCGAAAATAATAATTGCGTGAAAGGCAAACGTTTGAGAGAGATATAGTAACGAAGTTGTTTGTTACAGAACCTAAGTCCACATAAAGGCACATTTTATGACATCTCATTTCTTTCTCATCCTTTGTAGTCCAAATCACAAATTACAAAAAGAATTCTAAATTACTCTTAACTTTAACCTTTGCGAAGATGCCTTTTCTTAAATTATTTATTTTTTTCAATTACCTGAATCGTCGTCGTAGCTTTAGAAATATTACGAGGACTGGGATACGAGGCTGGGACTGCTTAACATGAAATAAGTATAGGTTCTCTATTCATATGTATGAACACGTACAATATTAAATATTAAAATTTATATCATGATGATATTGTTACAGAGTACTCGATTTTCTATTTAACATTTATATGGTCCACAAAAAAGTTACACGCCAGGCTACTTGCATTTATAAAAATGATGAATGATGAAAATTAACTACCTAATTAATAAATTGCGAAACAGTGATAATAAAAGCGGATATATTTATCTGTCGTTTTAAACAAAACGTAGAAGAGTAAGTAGATAAAATTACGGATAATACTGATGTTTACTTTGTCTTCGCTTTTAGTTTTATAATTTTATATTACGTTCAAATTTGCCGCGCTAAATCATACACATGTGATTGGCTGCGCATTCGTCAGTTTTACACTAGGCCAAATCGTAAATTTTGACATACATGTCAGTTGAATATTTCAACCAAATTTCAAAGTGTCTTCATTAATTATTTATCATAATTCATTCTCGTTTGTAGAAATTTGAAAGCAAAAGGAAACAGTTCTGTACAGAACTAATTATATGTTATTTATATTTATTATATATATATTCTAGAAGTTTTTCAATATGGATGTTGTGGCAAATTCAAGTTTAGTGGAAGTTTCACCAGTAAAGAAACGCAAACGATTAGATTTGAGTGCCTTAGCATTATCCGAGAAGCAATGTGTAATAAATAAGTATAAACAGAATAGATGTTGAGTGGAAAAACAAAGGTCAAAATGTGTGTGTAATCGTATCTACAATTATGAATGCAGTGGGTGAGATATTAAACAATGTAAGATTTGTAACATACCTATTTTAAACAATTTTACTGTTAGGAATTGCAAGATCAACTGTATTCCGTACGACAAGGGAATATAGAAAGACTGGAAATATACGCAGGCCAAAAAAACTTAGAGGAAGACCAGGAATTATTACCAGATTTGATGAAACAATGAAAAACTTTATTCGACAAATGATACATAGTTTCTTATACAAAAATGACATGAATACCCTAAATAAAATTCTACATGAAATAAATAGTCGCCCAGATTTGCAAAAGTTGCAAGCAGTAATCGAACCATGGGATAATAAATAGTTTTGTATTTAATAGGGAAGTTTTACATAGCAAAATTGGACGTGGAGGGAAAATTATATATATCATTGACACATCAATTGAAAACAATTAATTTTGTTTTTTTTTTAAATATTGTTTAATATGTTTCATATACCAAATCAAATTTCAAATATCTCAAACAATATTCTTTTTTGGAAATTTACTATTAAGAATGTGAGGAATCCCTAGACCCCTTTTTAGTAAGTATATTAGACTACATACACCTATACTGTAGTCTTGTAAGGTTGGTTGCTTAGAACCCCTAAAATATTCTAGGGTAATTTTCTGGTAACTTTTATAGTGTAAATTGGGATTCTACATTTAGTCCTCCTGGTTTAAAAACAGACTATAGTTTACCTGCACCTATCCTGGCCTCGAGCAACGCGTGCTCTTCGAGAAGTTAAAACTTACCAATAAATAATTTAGAAAAATTATTCAAAATGGTCTCCATCTGCACTAATGCACCTTTCAGCCCGACGAAGTAATGACATGCGTACTCAGTTTTATTCAGGAAATTCGGATGACTTTTTATGATTTCTATGACATTAAAACACGTTGTCGCAATTATTTTAGTGTCAGTAGGATCACAGTAAACAAGAGATTTAAGTCGCCCCAGAAATAATAATAATAATCGTTTATTTGTTTAACAGTACGTAACCAATTACAGGACAAAATAATAAAGTAAGATTGCTTGAAGTAAATCTATATCTATAACAACTATATTATTATAACAGATAGCACAAGAAGCTATTGCGCTATAATATGAGTATTCAGTTAATAAAATATAAAACAAGCTGAGTAATAAGGAATTACCTATCAATGGAAGATTAAAAATTAGTAGTATCCCTGAATGCATATAGACTTTTAGGTGAACAGTTAAATATATCACAAATATATGATATTGTATTATAATTAGAATAAATCATATTTATGAGGGATCTTAACATAGCATTTGTTTTACCAATAGGTTGTAAAATGCAGCAGAGTTGCGACTATTAGTCTATTAAGCCTTGGCATCAAGAAATTTAATTAACTTAATATTTCGGGGGAGTCAACCCTATTATGTAATAGCATGTGTAAAAACTTTAATCCGTAAAAATGTCTCCTAAATTCTAACGAATTGAAATTAAGTCTATTTTAATAAATACTAGTTGCCATAGTCTCTGTTAGGATACTGCCACCGATCCGGTAAATAAGATATTTTAGAAATTTCCTTTGAACGAAGTCGATGGATTTTATATAGCAGTCATAAATGGCGTTCCAGACAGAAGATTGGTATTCGAGTTTGGAACTAACATAGGCGGAGTACAGCGTAAAGGAGATCGGTATCGTTAAAATCTTGACCCAGTCTAAGTGCAAGTGCAGTCTAAGTGCAAATCCTAACATTCTCATGGAGGACGAAACGGTTTTTTCTATATGTGTGGAAAAACTTAATTTACAATCAAAATAAATTCCTAAATCTCTCATTGCATCGGTGCGAACTAGATGCTGCGGTTCAATTTGATAGTCGTATGTAACTATGTTGATTTTAGGGGAGTAGGTCATGACTTCATATTTGGAGATGTTCAAATTAAGACGATTTTTGTTACACCAATATACCACCTTGTTTAGCAGTAGATTACAGTCGTCAGCTGATTTAATTGATGAAAATATTTTTATGTCATCTGCGAAAAACAGTTTATGACAATCAATTAACATTACTCAGATCATTAATGAAAAGACAAAAGAATAGAAGACCCAAGTTAGATCCTTGTGGAACTCTTGGGGTAACTGCGTATTGACTGAATTTAAAACAGTTATATGTAACGTACTGGAGACATCTGTCAAGTATGAGCGAAAGAAAGTGAATAGCAGCGCAGAAAAACCGTGTTCTTCTAGTTTGATTAATAGGATTTTGTGATCAATACGATCAAAAGCTTTCGAGAAATCGGTATATATCACATCTACTTGCCCCTTTCGATCAACAACTTTAGACAGTAGTTGTGAAGTTGTGTAAAACATATTAAGTTTGTATTGGTTGAGAGTTTTTCCATAAACCCATGGTGATAAAATGATATAACATTTTTAGCGAGTGGGTAAATACGATTATATAAAGAAATCTCAAAAGCATTTGAGAAGTTACATAGTAAGGTGATAGGCCGATAGTTCATTACCTCAGAGTTATCACCGTTTTTCAGAATAGGATAAACACTAGCAGTTTTCCACGTATCAGAGAAAACACCTTGCCTCAGAGATAAGTTAAAGAGAGTTGTTAATGGTTGCGCTAAGGCAAGCTAGGAATACCATCCCGACCACAGGTCATTTCATTTTTTATACTCTTCATTGAAAGTACTATTTCGTTCTCCCGCAATGATGTAACATTTTTACTGGGCATGCTGGAGTGGGTGTCGTCGATGTTCATATAGGAGCCGTTATTGGGAAGAAGAAAAACACTTTTAAAATAATTACTAAAAATATTTATTTTACTATAGTTTCAGGATTGTTTAACTCTGCGAAATAAAAAACCGCTGCCCAAGTAATCGTTACTTCCACATCCAGATTTTGTATCCAAGTCTTATGCACACTAAATCCCAATGTAATATTTTATTCTCTTTAATAATAGAGTGGTGGTGGTAGAGGGGGTGGCGAATGTAAAAAAAAATAGAGGGCCTTGGTTCTCGTACACACACTAAAACTCAATTTAATTTTTTACTCCCTTTAATAATAAGGTGGCGGTGGTAATGGGGGTGGTAGAGGGGGTAGCTAACGCCAAAAAAAATTTGTTGAGACGTTTCGTTCTTCTATATACACTAAATCACATTTTAATTTTTTTACCTCCTTTAATTATAGAGTGGGGGTGGCAATGGGGCAGTAGAGGGGGTAGGTAACGTCAAAAATTTTTTTTTTTAGATGTTTCGGTCTTGTATCCACACTAAATCGCACTTTAATTTTTTTACCCCCTTTAATAATAGGGTGGAGGTGGCAATGGGGTTGGTAAAGGTTAAACGTTAAAAAAACTTTCTTAAACGTGTCGTTTTTGTATATTCACTAAATCACATTTTATTTTTTTTTACTCCCTTTCATAATAGTGTAGGGGTGGTATTGAGGGGGCTGTTGCCAAACATTTTTTAGAGACCTTAACTTTTCAAACGTGCCCTAAATTGAAATTTTATGGACTCTTACTTGCTTGTTTTGCCTATTTACCCATATTTACCTCCGAACCCTTCAACGGAATTAGGTTAAAATATGATCTAGTTCCATATCTCGTTACAATACATAAATGTATCAAATTTCTAGTTAATATCACAAACGGTTCCAGAGTAAACGTGCGCAAAAAAAAGTTACAGAGAGACAGACACGAATTTTTTTTCTCAAATTTAAAACCTCGATGTTTCATGACATTTTAAGCCTATTTCAACAAAAAATTTTTTTTTTTTTTAAGTTACTGTACTTCCATTGGATGTGGAAGTGAAATAAGCTCGAACTTGCGGATTTTATTTCTTGAATGCGCATATTTTAACTCATACGCTATAACTATAAAGTCATCTGTGTGGGAGTAATGAGTAGTATATTGTCCAGGACGTTTCAGAAAGCTGTACATCATCACAATTTTCTATTTACCTGTTACCAGATCCTCCGCCATTTTATAGAAAATGACGAAAGTATGGATAGAATTTGTAAATTGAAAGTTTACGAAATGAATATAATGATTTTTGGTGTCTTCCTCTTCTGTGCTCAATTCGTAAAGAATCAGAAATGCTAAACAATATGAATCGAAGTTTCCAAGTATTACCAAAACAACATTATGTAGATGATTATCTTGACTCATGTGAGAGTCTAGAAGATGCTATCAAGAGAATCACAGAAGTTATCCAGGTTCACAAAAGAGCAGTATTTAAGATGACTAAGTGTATTTAAATAAGTAAAATTCTACAAATTCAACAAAGTCTACAGAGCGACGCAAATAAAGTGGATAAGTAATTTCAAGAGCGTTATAGAATCTATACCTGAAATTTTATGTTCAAATGCATCGAGAGAATAGATACTTGTACCTTCGTGGTTCCCGGAAGATGATTATTTTATTTTTTCGTCAAATTCGAAGAAAATTCCATCAGAAATTTATAATTATTGAAAATTCCTCCGAAGAGAGAATATTAATAATGTCAATGTTAATACGCTAGCTTTTCTTGCACCGCTGATTATTAAAGTAAGAACTTTAATGCAGATGAGAAGCAATATTGATACGGATTCCGAAATAATTGAAAATGTGTTCGTTATTTGGAGAAATTAGCCGAATAAACTTCAAAAACTAGTACCTATCAATATTACCCGGCCTTATTTTCTAAGAATATCTGGTGTGAAGGTAGTAATATGGTATAAGGCATGTTTTGTGACGTCAGTGATAACGCTTATGCCACGGTTGTATATTTGAGAACAACAGTGGAAGGTGAGGTATATACTAGCTTTGGAACATCTAAGTACCTTTAGTAGTAGCACCTTTATGTCAACAAACAATGCCTTACAAGGAGTCCTTCTGGTTTGCAGATTGCCAAAACAATATATATTGAATTGGAGTATGACATAAATGGTGGTGATTAAGCAAATATGATCAGAGAATAGAAGATTTCCAATATCTGTTGCTTGTCGTATTGAGCAAATACTACAGAAAACTGAAGTATATCAATAGCATTGGATTTCTTTAGAATGGAATGTTGCAGACCAAGCCAGACCAAACTTTCTGAATTCCGGAAAGAGAAACGGCCAGAAAATTTAATACTGGAAATGGAGACTATTTCAGAAGCTTCTTTGTTATGAATTTACAAAAGTTAATTTGAATTCTTTGTAGAAGAATTTAGATAACTGCAAAGGAAGAATAAAGTGCAAAGGTCTAGTTGACTTATTAAAATATCTACATTTATTTCCGATGATGGAATAATGTGAATTGATGTAAGATTTCTTGTTGATGTGACGGATATGGATTATCGAATAATTTAATTATTAATATTGATGATATTATTTACACAAAGTTATTATATAATTTTAAAGAAAGCAAACCTAATGCAAATAAATCTTTTCTTCTGTTTCCAGTTTGTCTAGAGATAAAAATATTATATCATAATTTTAAAAAACCGCTGCCCAAGGAATCACTACTTCCACACCCAGATTTCGTATCCAAGTCTTATACACACTAAATCCCAATGTAATATTTTCTTCCCTTTAATAATAAAGTGGGGGTGGTAGAGGGGTGGCTAATGTAAAAAAAAATTAGAAGCCCTAGATTCTCTTATGTACATAAATACCGATTTATTTTTTTATTCGCTTAAACTATAGGTTGGGTGTGGCAATGGGGGCGCTGGAGGGGGTAACTAATGCCAAAATAAATTTTAGGGCCCTTGGTTCTTGTACACACACTAAAGCCCAATTTATTTTTTTACTCCCTTTAATAATAAGGTGGGGGTGGCAAGGGGGGTGGTAGAGGGGGTAGTTAACGCCAAAAAAATTAATTGAGACGTTTCGTTCTTGTATACACACTAAATCACATTTTAATTTTTTTACTCCCTTTCATAATAGTGTGGGTGTGGTATTGGGGATGATAGTGAGGGGAGAGGGAGTGGCTGATGCCAAAAAAAATTTAGAGTCCTTTGGTTCTCGTATACACACTAAATACCAATTTAATTTTTTATTCCCTTTAATAATAAGGTGGGGGTGGCAAGGGGGGTGGTAGAGGGGGTAGTTAACGCCAAAAAAATTAATTGAGACGTTTCGTTCTTGTATACACACTAAATCACATTTTAATTTTTTTACTCCCTTTCATAATAGTGTGGGTGTGGTATTGGGGATGATAGTGAGGGGGGAGGGAGTGGCTGATGCCAAAAAAAATTAATTGAGTCCTTTGGTTCTCGTATACACACTAAATCCCAATTTAATTTTTTACTCCCTTTAATAATAGGGCGGGGGTGGCAATGGAGGTGGTAGAGGGGATAGCTGACGCCAAAATAAATTTTAGAGGCTCTTGGTTCTCGTACACACACTAAATCCCAATTTATTTTTTTACTCCCTTTAATAATAAGGTGGGGGTGGCAAGGGGGTGGTAGAGGGGATAGTTAACAAAAAAAAATTAATTGAGACGTTTCGTTCTTGTATACACGCTAAATCACATTTTAATTTTTTTACTCCCTTTCATAATAGTGTGGAGGTGCATTGGGGGTGATAATGAGGGGGGAGGGGGTGGCCGATGCCAAACAAAATTTTGAGACTATGACTTTTAGTACATGCCTTAAATTGCAATTTTATGGACTCTTACCTGCCTGCTTTGCCTATTCACCCTTATTTACCCCATTTACCCCCGAACCCTTCAATGGAATTAGATCAAAATATAATCTAGTTCCAGAT
Organism: Leptura quadrifasciata; assembly: GCA_963675555.1. Taxonomy (NCBI): domain Eukaryota; kingdom Metazoa; phylum Arthropoda; class Insecta; order Coleoptera; family Cerambycidae; genus Leptura; species Leptura quadrifasciata. The sequence continues at coordinate 108,226,549 of OY776674.1, read as the reverse complement.
CTCGTTACAATACATAAGTGTACTAAATTTCAAGTTACTCCCATAAACGTTTCCAGGGTAAACGTGCGCACAAAAAAGTTACAGACAGACAGACAGACAGGAAATTTTTTCGCTCAAATTTAAAATCTCGACGTTTCATGACATTTTAAACCTATTTCAACAAAAAAAAATTTTTTCCGTTTTACTAACTGCAAATCTAAATATATTTACAAACTCAACAGTAAGGCTCTAAAATTAGTCAGTGGTGTACTTGATGATTGCATATTCAATATCAAATGCGAGATTTATCCTGAGATTAAAAAAAATCACTCCTGTACAAAAGAAGTGAATTTAATAATACTGACAGTTATAAGCCTATAAGCCTATATCCATTATACTTATCTCAAAAATATTTGAAATCATCCTAAAAATAGATTGTTCTAATATCTTGAAAAAAAAAAAAACAATCTACTAACTAATGCTCAATTTGGACACAGTCAAGGAGATCCACCATTGATGAAATCTGCTTCATGTATGAAAATATTATCGGAGCTTTTCAGGAGCGTAAACTATGAACAGCTAAATTATGATCCGACCTCTCTAATGCATTAGATACTGTCAACCATGGTGTTCTAATAAAAAAATTAAAATATTATGGAATCAGGGGTGAAGCTTTCAATCGTCAACAATATGTTAAGTTTAACGGCAATGTATCAAAATTCCAATGTTAATTATGTAGTACCACAAGGGTCTGTCTTCGGTCCTGCGATGTTTACCATCTACATTAATGATGTGTCTTCTAATCTGACTTGTGAAGCGCTTCCAATAATGTATGCTGACGATGCTAGATTTTTACTAGACAGAAAGCTTATTTTCAACTTGTACGTTAACAGTAAGGAATTTGACACTTTCATAAAAAACCGATCGAGAAGTAGTGATCTCACAATAAACAATGATTGAACTAAAACTTTAAAATTTTGAACAAAATGATGATGTAAACAACGAACATGTTAAACTCCTCGGAGTGTATTTCGATACATCATTAAATTTTTAATAACATATCGTATTTATTCGATAAGGTAACTTAACAATAAAACGACGGTAGACTGCTTAGGAGTGCCTTATTTTAACATTGTTTACAGTATAATGACTTAGGGATTAATAGTATGTTGGTCATCATGCCATATAAATAAAATGTAACATTTTCAGGCAGCAAAACGGATCTCTTCCCCATTTCTCTATTTTGACACAACAATGGACATATCACTTCGGTGAAAGATGGATGGGAGTTCTGATCCAACTTATTTTTCTGCTAGATCATCTGTCCTGAAACCGACGGATTTTTTCTTGTGGGGTATTTTAAAACAAAGAGTTTATGTAGGTGACCTGCAGAACGAGCGTGAAATACTAAAAGCACAAATGCAGGACGCATAGAATGAAATAAATGTTCCCGAAATCAATCGTGTAAAGTTTATGGTGAATATATTTATAGTGTCAAAAGTCAGTCAAAGGCCCCATCCTGTAAGTGAATGGGAAAGGTCGCCGAGGAGTTTATATTAAATTTAAATTAAATATCTTAAATTAATTCTTTTACTTTAACAGTATTTCAAAAATACACATACAACTCCAGAGGCGAGAGCAACAAGAGATTTCTGGTAGCATGATATACGAGTTTGCTGCGTGGAGAAATGTGTGGACGGTGGAGGAGGACATGCAGAATAATAATTTTTTCATCATACAAATTTTTTATTTAATTCTATTGTTTGTTTAAATACAATAGTGTCTGAAAAAAAATGTAAGGTGGAAATAAAAGTCTTGAAAAAATATAAAAATTAGAGATTTTAAAATTTGTGTTCAGAATTTATTTTGGATTATAATAATAGTAATAATTGTATTGGTCATAATAAAATACCCTGTAGTGTTTTGACACGTCACAGATATGCAAAAAACAAACGAAACAATCAATAACAAAAACAATTAAAAAGCGAACAGAAAATTAAGAGTAAAAAAATAACTGAATACAATACTAGGATGTAATCCTAGAATTATTGTCAATAATATAATACTGAACAGATCAAAAAGTAAAATGACTTGAAGAACAAACCTTTATCTAACTACATTCAAAAATAATGGTATGCTTTTATATAAACTAATTTCCGAAAACGAGTAATAAGGAATATGTAACCCTTAAAAGGGGGATAATAAATTAATAAATTTCAGTTTTTCTGCAATACCTTCCGACTACATTAAAATATCAAATTCATATTTTAAACTTAGTCATATGCCATCCCGACACCAGTTTACATGTCGAACCCTCTCTTCTATTTAAGGGGTCGTTTTAGTGGGTGACCGTCAGTATTTTCCTCATAACTTTTAATTTTTTTTCATACTTCTAAAAATTATTATAAAAAACTAACTTTGGATGATTGTACGCATGATTGTATGAAAGAGGTGGAATCGTTGTATACATATTGCCTTCAATCATGCGTACATAAAGACACATATTTATATACAAAGTGCGCACGCCTTGCTTTTTACTTTTTAGTACAACTTTTTACAGAAAAGTTATTAAATTTTTCTTAAATTTTTTAATTTTCTTCTAAAAAGTAATACTTTAATTAAATTATTGCTTAAGTTTAATTAGTAGGTTAATTTAGATTTTCAAAAATAACATATATTTAGGTTAGATTACGGGTGGGGGGTCGCGCGGGGGTTTATCCCCCAGAGGACCTTTAATAAAATTTGCCTCTTAACAATTTGTTGTGATTTCTCCCTCCTTTGTTTTGCAGATTGTTCAATTTTCACCCCCACGTCCCCCATGTGCAGATATTTGCAAAAGTAGCGGTGGAATACTGTATTGCCATCCGATCTTAACTGTGCAAAATTTCATTAATTGATTATGTCAGGAAGTGCCTTAAATAAAGGATACAAGATTTGAAGACAAACATTTTGAATAAAAAATAATAAACATTGTGAGTTAAAGAAAAACACCTAAAAAAAGTATTTTTATTGTATTTCAATAAACCAAACCGTTCTTGACTAATTTATATTTAAAAAACATGTGCATTAATATTTTATTAATAAATTCTTTTATTCATAAATAAGAAAATAGCTAATTATTAGTTGGAAATTTACACCCCGGTCAATTCATCGATTAGGATAATGTTTGTGTTAATATTCTACATGTTCTGGTACAATTTGGTGTTGCGTTGTCATGCATAAAAAACATATTGTTTCTCCTTTACAATGAAATATTATTTCATACAAGATGTTTTCCCAAAAATCATAATACATATCGCCATTTTAAAATTATAGGATATATATATGGAATCCAACTAACTGATTCCCTAGAGTTGCTGCCCATACAGTTATTATGAAGGTGTGTTGAAAATGGGTTTGTATTTTTGCATTAGGATTTTCCTCAGCCCAGAAATGCATATTCCGAGAATTAAAAATGCCTTGGAATGTAGCCGCGTCAGTAAAATGTATTTTACTTTAAAAATCTAGAGGATTTTCCGTTCGTTCGAACAACAATAATTCACAAAAATCAACTCCTATTGGAGGGGCGAGCGTGGGTGCGTCTTTACTATGTACATACTTCGATATGCGATGTAAAGCAACGTAAGGCGCGGTTAGTAGTTGGGTGGGTGACCGTTCCAACTGTTATAGTATATCTTCCATTTAAACAAAATGGCCGACCAAAAAATTATTAAAGTTTCTCAATCAATTCAATCGTAAAGGTCAACTGGTCAAAACCGGTAAAAAAAGTCATTAAGATACTCACAGAACGCGAAAACCACAATTTCCATTAAATAATTCTGAGAAAATTCCAGCCACCTCGATAATTCATCGATAATCCGAATCTATAAATAAAATCATTACAATATCAAAATTCATCAAAATATAGCAAGAAACTTACAAAAGATCGCCCTAAAAAATACAGCCCCCCCATCATCTCAAATCACTTTTAAATTACTCCCCAAACATCAAATCAGAATATTTTATTTCACTTCCAAAAAGTTTCTACAAGCCCCTTGCTCTTCAATTCAACTTGAAATTCAACTGTCCGATAATATATCAAAACACCTTTCATTTATCTCTCCAGTCAGCCCATAAAATGTTCGTCCCAAAAAATAAGTCGAATTTATATATTCCCCTTGCATGCTGGCAACTTGTAGCTAACTTCATACCCTTACCCTAAAATTGACTTTCGCTCCGTTCAACATCGAGACACATTACCCTCAATATGGCATAATATAACAATCACGTATGGATTAACATGACTTAACATAACATCAATATGGATTAAAGTAAGACTCGCAACGATACTTTACGGGACCAATTCAATTTATCATGTTATTCAGACAGTTATCGTTCATAATTCAAAAACCAAATTAGATTCTGCTGACATTTTCACACCAAATTATTACATTTTTCACAGCCAATTTGGTGATATAATTTTCCCAAAATTCCAAATTTTTAGCAAACGTTGCACAATATTTCATCATCCGAGCCCCATGTGATGGTCTGGCTCCCTTTCCGGCTTTTCCAGCTCTCAGCGAGCGTCGTGCTCCATCACTAATAAAAATAAGGGAGCGTGCCAAGCCGCCGGCAAGTTGTGTTTCTGGCGTACCTAGTGATAGTTAATTCCAGTTCGCGATAAATACTCTAGTGCCCGTGCCCTCTTCCTAGGCAACCCCTAGTAAATTATTTTTAGTATTAGTATTCAGCCCCAGTACTCCAATTCGAATCGCCTTCGCGGCCCTAGTTTTAAATGAACTTTTCTCAGATTTGTTAGTTTTCAATTTAATTAAATCTACCACGATCCCAACCAACTCAGGCAAAATTTCAAGTGTCGATACGTTACTTGATAAATGATAATCGTGTAAATTTTATAGTTTAGTTCCAAACATAATAATCAACTCTGTGTTTTACGCTTAAATAGATATTGTTAATTCTCGTTTAAAATATAGTGTTGTTATTTCAAGAGAATATTATACGAGGTACGATCCTTGGCCCTGCCAGAAAAATAAAAAAAAAAAAATATTAAAAAAAAAATCTATACAGGGTGTAGTATTAGACCCTACGACTTTAGAGAAGTCCCCAAAAAAGTGACTTTTAGCTCTGAAGGAAATACAGGGCGAAGCTATTGGCCCATTCCAGCCGTTTAAGGACAAACCACTCCAACTCTGAATCTTAAGAAATAAAGTACACAGCAGACCTCCAGGGTCTCAACTAAAGCTCTCCAGCCAAAAATATATTATTTTTTCAATCGCGGAGGTCCAGCTCGTGTTCATAACGAAGATAGCGTCCTCGCCTCGTCTATAGGCGTCGGTGTTAGGCCTCAATATCGGAAATAGACCGACGTTAAATAAATATAAAAAAAAACTCTTATTGGCATATTCTCAGGTAATAATTCTTGAGTTTTTCTGTAATGGAAGGGGTGCGATTGTTGTTCATATAGTAGGTACTCTTAAAGTACTTTAGTGAGATATATCCATTCATAAGCCTAATCTTCTAGTACTTATCAAAAAAGTTTTGGTTTCAAGTTTTTTCGAATAATTTTTAGAAATACGAAAAAAATTAAAAAGTTATGAGGAAAATACTGACGGTCACCTCTAAAACTACCCCTTAAGCAGAAGAGAGGATATGATATCATGTAAACTAGTGTCCGGATGGCCTATGACCAAGTTTAAAATATAAATTTGAAATTTTAAGGGAGTCGAAAGATATTGCAGAAGAACTGAAATATATTATTTCCCTTTTAAGAAGTGTATCTCCTTTATTATTCATTTTCGGAAATAAGTTTATATAAAAGACTATCATTATTTTTCGATGTGTTATCAGCCGCAGAAATATTGGGAGACAATTTTGGACCACCGTCTATAAAATTTGTTACATTGCAGTAGGCATTTGCCAGATGATGATTTCTTAGTTTTGCTCTAAATAGTTTATTAAATGCTGATTTTAAATTAATAGTCCGGCGGATTAGAACCTAACTTGACAAGAATTATGCACAAGCGGTTAAAAGCAATTTCTCTTTTCTGTCCTGTCAGTAGGGACCTAAGGATCACATTCAGAATGGGAGCCCATTTGATCAGTCACTTTTAACTTCTGTACAGTAGCGCAAAGTACAGTTTACTACCTAATGTCATTTTGGACTATTAATTCCGTTTCAGTCGCCATAGCGAGACCATTTTTGGATGCAAATCTATGTTTTTGGGGGCGAGAAACCCGATTATAACTGTCTCGAGGCCCTGAGGCCTATAGTACTGCCGTTTGGGTACCTAGGATTTGAACGGGTGTGTACTGTAGGTGTACCACGGCTACTTGAGGAATATTGTGATCAGTTTCTTTGCCTTCAACCATGAGTTGACGTTTATGAGACTCAAAGAAGGTTAAAATACTATTTCTTAAACGAAGTTTTATTTAATTTTACTGAAATACATTGCATATTTAGAACAGAGAACACACAAAGAACATTGAAGATTGTCTTCATTCGAAGATGTATCCGCTGCAGACTTTTCTGACTTCTGCATCAATTCAGATTATGCCAATTCCTCCTTGTTCCGGGCACCTGGAGGAATAAAGGGAGTATTATAATAATAATAATTATCATCATCGGGGTGTCAGATTGTATGTTATGAACCCTCAGGTTTTTGTTTTTGCCTTTATTGGACTTGTAACTTTATCTACTCTTGCTCACAACTGCATTTGCACAGGCTGGTGTATGGCAGTTGGCATTTTCCGCAGCCACACCGTTTTTTACATGGGGTGTTGCAGGAACAGGAGATGACCTCAGGGCAGTTGCTTGGAGGAAGCAAAATACTATTTAACGAGCGATACGACCAGGGTCCTTGCCCTTGCTAATTCGCATTCGGACACGTATACGTTTTTCCATGCAATTTATATTAGAAAACGTATACGTATACGAATGCGAATGGTCAAGGATACCAGGGCCCTGTGCGTTATAATATATGGCATTAACTTTATCTTCCATACTCATTGTATTATTTATTGTTTACTTTAATTTACTTTTAATTAATATGTTGTCTTAGACACACGTTTGAAGCTCTAGGAATTACTGCGTCTTTCTTTAGTGAAGGCACAGGAAGAAGAACGGCGTAGTCTAAAGGCAGATACCTTATTTTCTTCTCAGAACCGGACCGAACTGACAGGCATTCAGGTGCAGGGTACTGAAATGATTCATCAGTGTATTGAAAGAGGGATATCGCTGTCCTGTGAAAAGAACCCTGAGTACTAATCGAGGATGTTAAAAAACTATTTGGTACAAAGGATGGAGGCATCACCTTTCCAGTATTAAGGTAGTGCTGAATGGCTCCATTCCCCAAGATAGCAGACAGTTGTGAAACTCTGTCATATGAAACAGACATTCCAAGTTTAAAGAATGATTTCTCTGGAGCGCACCGATGAATGTATGAACGCGCCAATAAACAGAGGAAGGGGTGTTTATCTACACCTTGAACGGCGTTTTGATCCACTTTTCGATCTTCGACATGAACTTGTGTGATATGCAATGAGTTGAGAAACTGAAACAACAGCCTGGTAGCAATGATCGACTTCATCAATGCTTGTGCCATTTATTACATGTGACATGAACGTTGTCAAGGAATCTGGCACAGATGACGACTGGCACTCACTAGAGAAAGACCCGTCAAAAACATACAGATATTTTTTGAACAGATCTCTCTTTAATATGCTAGCCGCTCGGGATAACGGGACAGCCTCATCTTCGACATCAATATCACAGGATCGACGGAGCGACAAACCAATATCGTCACTGCAAGCAAGAAGAATATCGCGTCCCTCATTATAAGCTGTGAGCTCGGGGATGTAATTTAAAATTTTAGCCTCGTAGAGTGGATTGCTGTGAGGTCATTACCTAACTGAACCACTTTATCGGTATACATTTTCGTTAAGTCATAGAGACGAAACACTGGAGCAACTTCCTCTTCTTCTATTTGCAAACTAATAAAACTTAAAAGTTCACCAAAAGCCCGCGCCATAATATTTGTCTGAAATGTGTTCTCTTGATCTTCTCTTCGAGCTTTTAGATCGCGTTTGTATAGCAATGCTAGACAACGACTATGGTATTTTGCGTTCGTTGCTATCATGTCCCCAAAACTTAATGTAGCGATCAGTTTTAGGTCTTGTAAATTGTGAGCACACTACCTTACGCGCTTGTCAACGGAAAAAGTACACACTGCACGAAGAGGATCGGTTTCGGAGGCTAATCCATCACAGAAAAAACATGTGTGCATTTCCTGTACGCGTTCATCACTGTGGCGAGTAAACTTGCTTCCTGTAACGCTTGAAGTGCTTTCTTTGGTTTCACTGTGTGCTCTCTTTTTTTTGGCGCGGGCAGCTCTTTATTGTTGAGCTTTAAGCAGCATAATTTATGAAATTTTCTATTGCGCTTTTTTAGCGTGCCTGAAATGCCAGAACTCTCATTCAAACGACGAAGGTCATTTACGCAAGTTGGAAGAGCATGAAGCTCCTGAGATTGGAGTAAATTGGTTTCAAAAGTTTCATAGCTTGAACTGGGCCCTTTATTTTTGCCGGGCAAACTAAGTCCTCCCTATTGTCTTTTTGACAGAAAAAACACAACGTTCAGTCAGTTGCTTTCTTGCATGCAGAATTTCCCTCCGACACCAATTTAAATGACTTTTTCATCACTGAAAAGCAATAATGCATTCGAATCATTTCGTTGTCGTGCCATGCATATTTAAAATTAACACTGTACTCACCGGAAAAGAAAAGAAGTCTGGAAAATCCGCGTACTCAATGTAAACACTAACAGTGTGTAGTGCAGTGGAATGTACTGCGCTTATGAATTTCGCGGAAGGCGAAGGTTTAAGATGTGGTGCCTGCGACCAGATACCAAATTAAAAAGTGTAGTGCGCCAGTGTTTTTAAAAACTGTGTAATTTTAAGTTTTTTATTGAGGTTGTTTTCAAGTAATTTTAATCTTATTACCTATTTTTATTTTTATACAAAAAGGAGATTAGGTTTACTTGTTCCATTGTCGTTATCGCCGATCTAGGCCTGTCCCGTCCGATCCTGCAATCCGCCACCGCGTCAACGGGGTGGTTGCACGATTGATTCTGGAGCAGGTCTTGGTGAGGCAACTGTTTGCAACGTTTAATTTTAATAAATACTTTTTGAATTGAAATTGCGCTTATAAATCTGGTGGATCGGGTTCGATTCTTGTCAGGGGAAAAACTTTTTTCATTATTTTTAGGTTTATTTTTAGGATGTTTTTTAGGTTGTTTTTTTAAAGTTAGTTGAAAAAAGAGAGTTGAGGTTTGGTTTGGCTACCAGATTGGTTTTCCGATTTTATTTTTTTTAAGGTTATGTACTCTGTACCATGGCCTATGTACTATGGGTCTCAGGACCTCGAGACAGTTATAATCAAGTTTCTCGCCCCCAAAAACATAGATTTACACCCAAAAATGATCTCGCTACGACGACTGAAACGGAATTAATAGTCCAAAATGACATTAGGTCAAAAAACTTTACTTCGTTCTGTACTCTGTTCGATTCTTGTCGGGGAAAAAAACTTTTTTCATTATTTTTAGGATGTTTTTTAGGTTGTTACTAAGTTGTTTTTTAGGTTGTTTTTTTAAAGTTAGTTGAAAAAAGAGAGTTGAGGTTTGGTTTGGCTACCAGATTGGTTTTCCGATTTTATTTTTTTTGAAGATTATGTACTCTGTACCATGACCTATGTACTATGGGTCTCAGGACCTCGAGACAGTTATAATCAGGTTTCTCGCCCCCAAAAACATAGATCTACACCCAAAAATGATCTCGCTACGACGACTGAAACGGAATTAATAGTCCAAAATGACATTAGGTCCAAAACTGTACTTTGCGCGACTGTACAGAAGTTAAAAGTGACATCCAATGGACTCCCGTTCTGAATATGGTCCTTAGGTCCCTACTGACATACATAAAAGAGAAATCGCTTTCAACCGCTTGTGCATAATTCTTACAGCAATTCGCCGGACTATAATTGAAAGAGTTGAATAAGGCTATACCAAAGTTGTTTCTTTTTGTTGTTACGGCCACACCCTGTATATATATACATATATATATATATATATATATATATATATATATATATGTTCCGAGAAGCTTCCGCGGTCGTTGGTATGAAAAATACTAGGTTCTCGGGTTGAACCGCGTCTGAGATTGTTAATGTCTCGACGTTTCGGCTCCCGTTTTGGAGCCATTTTCAAGAGAAAAAGTGAGTCAAGTAAAAATTGTCAAAGAAAATAATGCTAGGAGTTCGTGGAACTGGTTCGATTCCGGGGTCTCAATCTGCCTACTCCCCAGATCTCACCGCGATCCGTCTCTAAGGCCTCAACCTGCCTACTCCTTAGAGCGAACTCGCTGGCAGTATCGGACGAAGTGTTATTTATACGAAAGCTGTCTGTGGGTGGGAGAGTGGTGGGGGGTTGAGGGTCTGTTGATGGAGGCATCAGAGCAGAACGGCTGCTATCAGGATTATGAGGTGTGGATGAATATTGTGGGGCTAGCCTGGAGATCAATGATTTCCAAGCGGCTGGAAGACGATGACCGTCATCCCTTTTGTTTAGACAATTGGGACGTTTTTCAATCTCAATTGCTTCGCGGATGATTCGCGGTTTCTGGAAAAATGATGGTGCTATGGTTTTGGTGTTATCGAAGTCTATATTATGGCCTGTTAGAAGGCGGTGTTGGGCAAGTGATGATGTGGGATCGGATTTTCTAACTGCAAGACGATGTTCATATATTCTATTATTAATCCGTCTGTTGGTTTGTCCAATGTAGGTTTGGGGACAGTTTGAGCAAGGTATTTCGTATACACCGTGGGAATCATTAGGTATTTGGTCTTTTGGGGTTCTGATTAAATTGGAAATTGTTTGGTGTGTTGTGAATATGGTTTTTATGTTATTGGATTTCAGGATTTTTGAAATTTTGTCTGTGACACCTTTGATGTAAGGTAGGAAAGCTTTTTGCTGACGAGGAGTTTCTGTCTGATCAGTTTGGGAAGGATTTTGTGCTTTGTGTATGGATCGCGTTATATGTCCTTTGTCGTAACCGTTTTGTAGAAGTGCTTCTTGTAATGTTTGTAGTTCGGATTGTCTGTTGTGATTGTCTGTTAGTCTGAGGGATCTGGTTACAAGAGTGTTGACAACGGAATTTATTTGTGATGGATGGTGATGTGATTTTGAGTTAAGGTAACGGTTGGTGTGGGTTGGTTTTCTATACACAGAGTAGGAGAGTTGATTGTTGTTTTGTTTTGTAATGAGGACGTCTAGGAAAGGGAGAGAACAAAACGGGAGCCGAAACGTCGAGACATTAACAATCTCAGACGCGGTTCAACCCGAGAACCTAGTATTTTTCATATATATATATATATATATATATATATATATATATTTTATATCACGGATTTCATAAAAGACTTTTTAAAAACTTTATTCAAATTATTAAGAGTCAACGTTGACTCTTGGAATAAAATAGTAAGTTAAAATATATGTGTTTAATTAGACATGAGTATCAGAACTGGTTACAGAAGTGCTTTGTGGTATATTTATAACATTCTAAAAGCATCGTTAACAAAATGTTGAACAAAGGAAAGCAAATACAATAGTCAGCATGATTGTGAGAAGCTAAAATGTAATATGAATGTAATATGATACTTTATGAGTGATAACGATAAGAGGGAATTCATTATCCGCACGTAGCTGAAATATGACACTCTGGGATAATTTGAAATGAAGCAAAAGTCACGTATCGCTTTGTATACGGTGGCTCAAATACTATATAACAACTTCCCCCTTATTAAAAAAGTTGATGGTTATGCAGCAACTTTTACAAATATGAAAAGCGAGATAATAATATTGAAATATTGAAAGTTGTAAAGTTTGTAATTACAATTATATAATTAATATAAAACAAAATATAAGACCGTATAAAATATAAGATTATGAAATATAAAATTAAAGTAATAAAGGTTAAATGGAATAAAATTAAAATTAAAGTATTTTTACGCAAAGTGTCGTACTAACAGAGGGAGTAGATAATGAAAGTTATATTTTGTTATACAAATGCGGCATTAACAGTATAATGCGCGAAACTTTTGTCAATCTTATGTTGCCAGTCGAGCATTAGCAGTATAATGCTCCGATTAGATTATTTGTACTTAGTATTTAATTCACTTGTAATTGTAATAAGATAAATGGGAAATGGATAATAGAAATAGTTTTAATTGTTATTAGCTGTGCATTAGCAGTATAATACACCTTATGTTAAAAATAAAATGTTCAACACAATTATAAAATGCGAGATGATTCTTTGAATGCACTTACGTGAATTTCTTCATGGAGTAGATTCTTCGTCCGTTAAGGGATTGGAATCCGCCACCACCAGTTATGAAGGTCTCCTTGTTCCAATGGTAACTTGCACTAGTTAGGCACCTCGTCTGGATGTTTGTCCTTGTTCTTGTGGGTCACTATTGGTTAGGCTTCTTGTTCTGTTGGTGTTCACGGATCCTACCGACTGCGCCAATTTTTCATCACGGATTTCATAAAAGACATTTTAAAAACTTTATTTAAATTATTAAGAGTCAACGTTGACTCTTGGAATAAAATAGTAAGTTAAAATATATGTGTTTAATTAGACATGAGTATCAGAACTGGTTACAGAAGTGCTTTGTGGTATATTTATAACATTCTAAAAGCATCGTTAACAAAATGTTGAACAAAGGAAAGCAAATACAATAGTCAGCATGATTGTGAGAAGCTAAAATGTAATATGAATGTAATATGATACTTTATGAGTGATAACGATAAGAGGGAATTCATTATCCGCACGTAGCTGAAATATGACACTCTGGGATAATTTGAAATGAAGCAAAAGTCACGTATCGCTTTGTATACGGTGGCTCAAATACTATATAACATATATATATATATATATATATATATATATATATATATATATATATTATATATATATTATATATATATATATATATATATATATGTAGGGTTTAATTGGGTAAATAAATCATTTAGTTACTTAGTGTTGCTGATACTATTATTGTAATGATTATTTTTATTTTTTTTGTTAATGACTTTTATTCGCGGGTAACCGTTATTTGAAAGGGATAGACCTCCTCAACCCGCAGTGGGGAAAAGATGAGCGCGCGCATATATATATTATATATATATATATATATATATATATGTAGGGTTTAATTGGGTAAATAAATCATTTAGTTACTTAGTGTTGCTGATACTATTATTGTAATGATTATTTTTATTTTTTTTGTTAATGACTTTTATTCGCGGGTAACCGTTATTTGAAAGGGATAGACCTCCTCAACCCGCAGTGGGGAAAAGATGAGCGCGCGCATCGAGCGCTAAGGAAGAGACTCGAGTTCACCCGCTTGCAAGCAAGACAATTAATTTTCGTGTGTGTTGAATATGTTCTATAATTTTCTACAATTTTGAGTGCTCAACGTTCCATGTGTATCCTGAGAAGCCACTTCTTGCCTGCAGCCTGTATTTCTTCATCCTGCATCCTGCTGGACGGCCGCAATTAAAGGTAGGTCGAAAACCTTTCGAATAACACGTCTTTCTCTCTCTCAATTTGCAATTTCCACGACTGTGGATTTCTCGTTACAGTCCACTTCGAAAATCTCCTAAAAACGCCATTCAGGTGTTTTCATATGCTCCTTCTGAGCCGGATTATCTTAAAAAATAATCATTGGCAATAATAGTTCACGTAAAATTCATTCTATTCATTTTTAATGAAAGTATTTCTTTAATTTCATAAAAGCAATATATAAAGTTTTTATCTTTTCTCGGTTTTTTGTGCGCTTGCTGGAATCTCGATAAACATAGTTTTTGTTTCACATGTTTTGTACCTGTTAATCAGCTGTTTATTTCAAAACAAGCCTTTATAGTTTTGGACAAAATTGAGATATAAACACTACGACGTCGCATTCTGGATATATTTTAACGTTAATATATTAAATTTATAAGTTTAAACTTATTAGATTTGGTTTATATTTTTCATAAATTTTAGCTGAGGAAATATTATAAACCGGTGTTTGCTTTGTATAATTGGCTTATTTTGTAATTCTTATATACAGGGTGCGTCCGTATTTATGTCAAATTTCGTTCAATTTACTTAATAAGAATATTGTTATTGAACTGGGTATTGGGTATTTATACAATGTATACTTTGTTCTAATTACAAGATATTGCTGTAACTTAATTTCAAATGGCAAATAAAATTAAACAAGTGCGTGCACTTCGCGAACTCCAAGTAGACTTAATTGATGAACTGTCTACCCTTGCTCACGCTGCTGTGGCAGATCCAAATAATTTTAATATATTTAAAATCAGATATGACAGTATTGATCAGGTATACGAGGAGTTTGAAAAGCAAAATTCAACTTCAATTTCTCTTATCGCTGTTACTGAAAATCCTGACTTTACTTTAGACAAAGAAGCTCGGGCATCCTTTATGAAAAAATATTTTGAAATCAAATCTATTTATTCAAAGTTATTTCAGGCAAACCCAGAAAATAAATTTATTGCAAAATCAACAAATGTCAAGTTACCGAAAATTTCGCTACCGTGTTTTGATGGTAATTATAAAGAATGGCCAACATTTTTTGATCTTTTTTCTTCATTTATACACCAAAATCCATCATTGTCAAATAGTGAAAAATTTCAATACTTGTTATCTTCTTTGTCTAAGGAACCTTTATCTCTTATAAAAAATATTCAGTTAACTGAAGAAAATTATAATATTGCCTTCACTACTCTCACAGAGAGGTATCAAAATAAACGGCTACTAGCCAATACATGTTGGCAGGGAATTTTTAGTGCACCAAAACTTACAAATGAGTCTCCTCGTGGACTTCGTAAATTGTTAGATACGTTTTCTGAAAATACGGCTGCACTGAAAATTTTAGGCCTTCCGGTTGATGACTGGGATTTTGTTTTGTTTCAATTGCTTATACAAAAATTAGATTGAACTCCAAGAGGGTTCTACAGAAATCCCCTCCTATACTACTTTGAAGTCTTTTTTGTTAAAACAGTGTACAGCTCTAGAATCGGTTTCTCTTTCAACGGCTAAAGTTAATCACACTATTTCACATAAATTAAATTCTCAAAACAATTATCAAAATTCTTCTCATTCTCACCCAAAACAAAGTACTTCCTTTGTGGTAAATGCCAGCAATAAAGGTCAAATAAGTTGCACCTATTGCAGGTCCACTCATTCTATTTACAAATGTCCGTCTTTTTTGGCAAAGACTCCTTCTGAAAGATTTGAAACTGCCAAAGAGGAATATTGGTGTACCAATTGTTTGCATTCCGCACACCGTGTTACCTCTTGTAGTTCCAAGGTCACATGTCGCATTTGTAATAGTAAGCATCATACTCTTTTGCATATTTCCCGCGATATTGCAGCTGCTTCAGCCAGCCCCTCTCATGAGGACAACTCAAGCTCTCTTTCGTATTCACCAGATATTACGTCACCTTCGACTTCAGCTCAAGTAAACTCACTTACCAATGTTCTTCCTTCGAAAGTAACCACAGTTTTGCTCTCAACTGCCATGGTAGATATTCTTGATGTCCGTGGACATTACCAATCAGTGCGAGTCCTGCTTGACTCAGCCAGTCAAATTAATATTATTTCTCAAAAATGTCTAAACCGATTGGGTTTGCCCTCTTCAAATATTTCGTTATCGATTTTTGGTTTAGAACAAACTTTGTCATCTGCCTCAAAAGGTGTTACGTGCATCATCCGTCCAAAAAATCAGGTAGCCCCCACCTTTACCATAGATATGGTAGTCCTCTCTAAAATATGTTCTGCCATGCCAAGCTCTCATATTTCGTTTCAGAACTGGAAACACATAGGTAACCTTAAATTGGCTGATCCACAATTTAATATTCCACGTGAAATCGACTTATTGCTAGGTGCTGATGTTTTCCCTTTGATCTTGCGTAATGGCCGTGTACCAGGCAATGGTGATGAACCTTCAGCCATTGAGACTGTGTTTGGTTGGATTCTAATGGGGAAGGTACAGTGTACGTCTCCACGTGCTCATGTAGACTCTTTGTTCGTGTCTCTCGACCCATGTTTAGATATAACTTTAAAAAAATTCTGGCAACTTGAGGAAGTGCCCTCAGTGACTACTTCTTCCCCTGATGATGTTAGATGTGAAAAAATATTCATTGAAAGTTATTCTCGTGACTCATCTGGCCGCTACAGTGTTGCTCTACCATTCAAAGAACCTGATCCTTTATTTAGTGACTCCAGATCTATCGCACTTCGGCGATTTCACTCTCTGGAACGGCGGTTAATTCGCAATGATGTTTTATATGAATCGTACTGTGAGTTTATGAGAGATTATGTGGAAAGTGGTCATACGGAACTTGCATCATTACCGCCTGTACATTCGAAAAAGGTTTTTTACATTCCACACCATTGTGTCATTAATCCATCCAGTGTCACAACCAAACTTCGAGTCGTTTTTGACGCGTCATGTAAAAACATCGATGGCGAATCTCTCAATGATAAACTGTTAATTGGACCCAAACTACAAAAGGATATATTTACGCTTCTTCTACAATTTCGTTTGCACTTCATTGTTTTCACGGCTGACGTGAAACAAATGTATCGACAGATAAACATTCACAACCATCAGAGAGATTATCAACGCATATTGTGGAGATTTTCTTCTGACCACCCTGTACAGGAGTTTTGTCTAAAAACAGTTACGTATGGTGTTTCCTCTTCCCCTTTTCTCGCACTTAGAACTTTGTTCAGTTGGCTGACGATGAAAAGGAACATTTTCCTCTGGCTGCAAAGGTCCTGCATTCGGACGTTTATGTGGACGATGTAGTGACAGGGTGTTCCACCCCAGATGAAGCATTGATTATTAAAAGTCAACTCATTTCCTTACTTCAGAAAGGAGGTTTCGAACTTAGAAAATGGGCAAGCAACAGCTCATCCTTTCTGACAACAATTCCTGAACCTCATAGACAATTACAACCTCTTTCTTTTCATGCAGAGGATGATTATGTTGTGAAAATTCTCGGATTAAATGGTCCCCGTCTTCAGATATATTTTCTTATGTAGTTGAAGCCATTAATCGTCCTTGCACCAAGCGTTCAATCCTATCAGAACTGGCTAGAATTTTTGATCCACTTGGTTTTTTCGCACCCATCACATTTCTTGCAAAATATCTTATTCAGTATTTGTGGACCTTGGGACTCGATTGGGAGGAGACTCCCCCATCTGACGTGTTAAACAGTTGGGCCAAATTTAAATCGGAATTATCATGTTTATCGACCATTCAAATTCCTCGTTGCATAATTCCAAATAAATTTGTCTCATGCCAATTGCATGGCTTCAGTGACAGTGGTGAAAAGGGATATGCTGCAGTCGCTTATTTACGGTTTGAACTTCCTGATAATCAATTTGTAGTCTCTTTAATATGTGCAAAATCAAAGGTTTCACCATTAAAAAAAATTTCTCTGCGCCGTCTAGAATTATGTGGTGCTGTTCTACTTTCAAATCTCATCTCATTTGTAGTTGAAACATATTGTGGAAAACTTCAAATAAATCAAATATTTGCATGGTCTGACTCTTCTGTAGTCTTATCTTGGGTCAAATCATCTCCACATCGATGGAAAACTTTCGTAAGCAACAGAGTCAGCTATATCCAAGAGAAAATATCACCTGATGTCTGGTCTCATATTCGATCTGTAGATAATCCCGCTGATTGTGCATCTCGGGGAATATTTCCGACTCAATTAATCAATCATTCTTTATGGTGGGCGGGGCCTCCGTGGCTTCGACTCCTGTCTCAATCTTGGCCGGTCGATAAAATCAAAATATCTGACGGTTCTGTTGTTCTTGAGGAGGAAAGAAAAATTACTCTTACTAATTTCGTTTCACTTGAAGCTCTTGATTTACTTTTAGATAAATTTTCGAGTCTCTCGAAAATCAAACGAATTGTTTCCTATTGCTTAAGATTTATCAATAATACGAAAAATCCTGGTCACAAAAGGTCGGGCGGTTTTACCGCCCATGGACTTCATGAAGCGTTGTTCGTCCTGATAAAACGCGTCCAGTACATAGTTTTTAATGATATCATTGAGAATCTAAAAAGAAAAAAATCAATTCCGAAAGCTTTCCGAAAGTTAAATCCCTTCATTGGTGAAGATGGTATACTCAGGGTGGGCGGTCGTCTCACTCATTCTGATCTGCTCTACGATCAAAAACATCCAGCGCTACTTCCTAGCAAGCACTTGCTAACTCATCTTATCATTGTTGATGCTCACAGGGCGCATCTGCATCCTGGGCAGCAGACATTACAATTTCTGCTATTTCAGAACTTCTGGATATTATCTCCCAAACGTACAATACGTCATTGCCTTTCTAAGTGTCTTCGATGTTTCAAAGTGAAACCTAAATCTTTTCAACCCCCAATGGGTAATAATAATAATAATAATAATAATAATAATAAGCAGGAGGGGCTAACTTCCATCTATTAAGCCTTTGGTGAGTAGCGCCACCACTTACTCCAGCTAGGGGTGCAAAACCGAACCGGCAGCCCTAGTGCACCCGGGAGGGGAAAGCATCTTCCCCTCTGGTGTCGGTCGTGGGCCTGCAGGGCTAACCACCCACAGGCTTTAACCTTTGGTTCCGGCAGGCCGAAGACTGGGCCCCCACGATCGACCCCGTTCGGATAGGGGTCAAGGGCAAGGTGGTGGGGCCCAACCGGATAGACCGCCCGTTGACGACGTTCGCAATGAACAAGGACGCTTTGAGTGGACAGATGAACTGAGGGATGAGCTTCTGCATTGTTATGAAAGCAGTGAGCCCGCGCGGAGGGGGTACATGGCGCGGATGCATGCTCTGTGGTGTGAGAGGCTACCAGAGCATAGCGCCTTCACGCCACAAAATCTGCGTGACTATGTATCCCACCTTCGTAGTAGGGGCTACGTGAGGGCTGCTCCTGGGCCGATGAATGAGGTGGCCGAAGAGCCGCCACATTCACCGGTTGAGGACGTGGCTCTCCTCGTTCCGCCAATACCAGAGGGCCTCAGTACCAGAAGGGGGTTACACCGTCTGAAAACCCCCGGGCCACAAGACCTGGCCAGAGTGGACGCTGAACTTCGTACAGCGCTACCAGAAGAGGCTGACATCTGGCACATAAATTGTGCCGTGTATGCCGCTGCTCAACGCTCGTCTCAGGTGGAGAGGCGAAATACCTCTTCCCCACAGGAGAGAGCGCAGCGGCGCATACAAAAGATGGAAGCTAAGATCCAGTCGGCGAGGCAACACGCATCCCGTATCCAATGTGTGATGGACTATATGGCGGCCAACAGGCCGTTCACGCCTAAAGTGCGTCGATTAGCCGCCAACTTAAGACGCGTCCATCACACACTCAATGAGGCAGTGCTGCGAACCACCAAACAGCACTGTCTCGACAGGATACGGATGCTAGTGACTTGCAAAAAGTCATTAGTGAGGCGGGCGAGGGGGCTTGCGGAAAATAAACTGTTCCGCGAGAAGCCCTCGCGCCTTTTCCAACCGCCTCCGCGTGTTGTAGACAATCCGCCGACTGCAGATCAGGTGGAGAATTTCTGGAAAACGCTGTACGAGGAGAGGCTTCCACTCAACCGAGATTCTCCGGCCCTTGCACACTTTGAAGCCTTTTGTCAAAGGCTTCAGCAACCACAGGAAGTGTGCGAACCAATAACCCCAGAAGAGGTTCGTAGGGCTCTTGATGGCTCTAAGAACTTTGCTGCTCCAGGTCCCGATGGGATAAATAACTTTTGGTGGAAAAAGTTATCGAGCACCCACCACCATTTGGCCAGAATTTTTAATTCCTGGTTAAATGGGGAGCAGCAAATCCCTTCTTGGGTTGTTGAGGGGCGGACAGTGCTGATCCCCAAGAACGGAGATTTGTCCAACCCAAAGAATTACAGACCGATAACCTGTCTAAACGCATGTTACAAGGTGTTTACACGCATTTTGTACATGCGGGTGCTCCACGCAGTTGAACCGGTTTACGAACGGATATATGAGCAACGAGGGTCGAAGAGAGGTGTCGCTGGCTGCAAGGAGAACCTGTTGATTGACAGATGTGTCACGCAGGACTCCATGCAGTATAAGCGGAACCTCTCTATGGCCTGGATCGACTACCGCAAGGCATTCGACATGACATCGCATGAGCTCATTGTTCACTTGCTCCGATGTCTTGTGGTACCCGGTCCCGTAGTGAGATGTATTGAAGAACTGATGCCGCTCTGGAGGACTCGCTTTACCATAACATCGGGTAACGATAGAGTCCAAACAGAGTCGGTAACATTCAGAAGAGGAGTATTTCAGGGAGATTCCCTCAGCCCCCTTCTCTTTTGCATCTCACTACTGCCATTATCCGTCTCGCTCCGGAAAACCCGTGGCTACAACTGCGGTACCCCCGGCGACAGGAGGCATAAGGTCACCCATCTATTTTATATGGATGACCTTAAACTTTATGCCTCTGGAGAGAGGGATCTCCAACAGTCCCTTAGGGTGGTACAGGAGTATACGCAGGCTGTCGGTATGCAGTTCGGGTTGGACAAATGCGCACTGATCCATCTCAAGAGAGGACGATGCGGTGACTATGGAGAGGACGCGCAGCTCGTGGACGGAAGCATCTTACACCATCTAGATGCCGGAGAGTCGTACACTTACTTGGGTGTCGAGCAACGCTCCACCCAAGAAGTGAGTGTAGTGAAAAACGCTCTCCGCGGCAAGTATCAGCACCTACTCCGACAGATCTGGTCTTCAGAACTGTCGGGGAAGAACAAGGTGTCTGCTACAAATATGCTTGCCGTTCCGATCCTTCTCTACTCTTTCGGAGTAGTGAAATGGACTAGAGAAGAGCTGCGTCAACTCGATGTAGTAACCCGCAAGAAGATGCATCTCAATAGGAGCTTGCATCCTAAATCGTCCGTTCCACGGTTATATCTCCCACGACATCGCGGAGGCCGTGGACTCTTGAGCTTGGAGAGTCTCCATAGCAGGATGGTTCTGGAGGGAGCATGTAAGGTCATCAGGAGTTTGGATCCCCTCCTCTGCATGGTCCGAGACCATAAAAATGCAGAGGTAGGAGCTTTTCTCTTTAAGGCAGCACGCAGAGCAGCCGATGAACTTGGTCTCATCTTCGACGTCGAGCGGGTAAACCCCGACTCTGTCACCGAGTTGGAACCCGTTCGACTAAAAGCCCACATTAGAGCTGCAGAACACAACATCCTTCTGCAGCTCCATAAGGATAAGCCATTGCACGGGATCTTCTATAAAAATATAGAAGACCTCGGCTTATCCGAAAGGCTGACCTTCGCCTTCTTAAGGTCAGCTGGGCTGAAGTCTGAGACCGAGGGATTCATAATGGCTTGCCAGGATGGTGTATTTAACACTCTCGTCTATCGACGTCGTGTCATGGGTATGGAGGTCCCTGATGTCAGCTGCAGGGCCTGCCGCAGGGCGCCGGAGACTGTAATGCACTTACTGTCGGCTTGCCCGACTTACGCAGTCTCGGCCTATATTCATAGACACAACGCAGCATTACGAGTGCTTTACTATCATCTAAGGCACTCGTATGGGATAGACGAAACACCAGTGCTGCCTTACGTTCCGGGGGATATTGAGTCCGTTGTGGGGAATGAGAAGTGCCTAATTTATTGGAACTACTCGTTTCCCACCGTCAGGCAAATACAAGCCAACAAGCCTGACATAGTACTCCTCGACCACCAACTCAAGACAATGTATGTCGTGGAATTCTCAGCTCCCGCTGAGAGCAACATTGTCTTGAAAGAGGAGGAAAAACGGACAAAATATCGAGATTTGCTCTTCGAACTCCGCAGGCTTTATCCAGGCCATTCTGTTAAAATAGTGGTACTGATTATAGGAGCCCTCGGTGGAATGAGACAGACGCTGCTTTCAGAACTAAAGATCATACCGGCATGCCGAGATTCGGCAGAGATCTTAGCCGGCAGAATGCAGAAGGCTGTCATCCTCGGTTCATTACGTCTACTCAGGGCACACGATTCGCGGACCCGGTAGTCACTCACCCCACGGGCGTGGGGAGTGGCTATTGGTATTACCAGCTCCCCTCTGTGAGGGTCGGAGCCACAGAGTAGGGTGACTGGTTTTTTGTAAAAAAAAAAAAAAAAAAAAAAAAAAAAATAATAATAATAATAATAATAATAATAACAGGCTAACCACCCTGTGATCCACGACTCTGGTTCCAACGGGCAGAGAAAGGGCCCTTCACAATCGACCCCATTCGGATGGGGGTCGGAGACAAGTTGGAGGGGCCCAACAGGACCGTCTCAATGGTAACGACCCTGGCAATGGACATGGACGCTTTAAGTGGACGAGGGAATACCGGGATGATTTGCTGACCTGCTACGAGAGCAGTGAGCCTGCGCGCAGGGGGTACATGGTGCGATTGCGCCATATCTGGTGCGACATGCACCCAGAACTTGCCACGTTCTCTGAGCAACAGCTCAGAGATCAAGTATCTTTCCTGCGCAGGTCAGGCTATGTAAGGGCACCCCGTCAGCAGGAAGAAGTGCCAGCCGCACTTCTACCGCGGCAAATACCAGCTGACGAGAAACATCCCAGAGAGTACACCGATGTTGACTTAAGGACGAGGGTTAGCCTTAACACCAGGGCTACCCTAAATCCACAAGACCTGGCACGAATGGACGCGGTCATCGAAGAGGAACTTTTGGAAGATGCCGACATCTGGCAGATCAACACTGCCGTGTACAACGCCGCCAGCCAACTCGTTCTCCGCACGAGGGAGTCTACTGCCTCGAGCTAAGCGGCGCGTACAAAAAATCGAAGGCAAAATACAGTCGGCCAGACAGCACGCCTCTCGAATCCAGAGTGTGGTGGAATATATAACAACTAATAAGGCATTTACGCCGAAAGTCCGGCGCATAGCAGCCGGAGTAAGACGCCAACACCACACTCTAAATCTAACAGTGTTGCTTACAATCAAGCACCACTGTTCAGATCGGATTCGAGCACTTATGGCAATTAAGAAGACTCTAAGAAAGCGGTTTAGGAGTATGGAGCAAAATACACTGTTCCGTACGAGTCCCTCCCGCCTATTTCAAGAGCCACCGCGTGTTGTCAACAATCCGCCGACTGTAGCAGATGTTGAAGTTTTCTGGAAGGGAATTTACGAAACGACGCGTCCGTTCAATAGCAACACTCCAGCAATCGCACACTTTCGGGCTCTGTGCCACAGAACTTTAGGAGAGCCAGAGGAAGTGTGTCCGGCAATCAGTAAGGAGGAAGTCCAGCAAGCACTTGTTGGCACCAAGAACTTCGCTGCTCCGGGTCCAGACGGCATAAACAACTGGTGGTGGAAGAAATTTCCTTCCACTCACCGCCATCTGGCCCGAGTTTTCAACTCATGGTTGAACGAGGGGCAGCAAATTCCGGACTGGTTTGTCGAGGGACGTACTGTGCTTATCCCCAAAAAAGGGGATCTGTCCGACCCAAGGAATTATAGACCAATCACCTGTCTGAACTCCTGCTACAAGATATTTACACGTATTTTGTATGCTAGGACACTACGGCAGGTTGATCCGGTCTTCCAGCAGATTTACGAGCAACGTGGTGCCAAGAAGGGCATGGCAGGTTGTAAGGACAGCCTTCTGATAGATCGTTGTGTCACACAGGATTCTGTGCAACGCAAACGAAATCTGTGGATGGCCTGGATAGACTACCGCAAGGCATTTGACACAACATCTCATGAGCTACTTTTACACTTGCTCCAATGTCTTGCGGTAGCAGCACCACTAGTGAGATGCATAGAACAACTGCTGCCACTCTGGAGAACCCGCTTCACCATAACATCAGGTGCGCAGCGGGTTACGACAGATCTGGTGGCTTTTAGGAGAGGAGTTTTCCAGGGAGATTCTCTGAGTCCTCTCCTCTTCTGCATCTCACTGTTGCCGTTATCTGTTGAGCTCCGCCAAACTTCCGGATACCATTGTGGGCCACCCAGCAACCGGAGGCATAAGGTCACCCATCTGTTCTATATGGATGACCTCAAACTGTATGCCTCCGGAGAGCGCGAACTTCAAAACGCTCTTAGGGTGGTCGAAGAGTACACGGGGGCCATTGGTATGGAGTTTGGGTTGGATAAATGCGCAGTCGTCCACCTCAAGAGAGGGCGGTGCGGGGAATTCTCTGAAGAGGCGCAGCTAGCAGATGGAAGCATTCTACGACATCTGGATGCCGGAGAGACCTATACATATCTGGGTGTGCAACAGCATCACATCCAAGATGTGAAACAGATAAAGGGGTCTCTCCGCGGCAAGTACAGACACCTACTTCGAAAGATTTGGTCTTCCGAGCTTTCGGGGAAGAACAAGGTGTCTGCTACGAATATGCTTGCCGTTCCTGTTCTTCTCTACTCCTTTGGAGTTGTGAAGTGGACGGTAGATGAGCTGCGCCAGTTAGATAGAGATACCCGCAAGATGATGAATATTCACCGTAGCATTCATCCTAAATCGTCCGTTCCTCGAGTTTACCTCCCACGTCAACGGGGGGGCCGAGGACTCTTGGGCCTGGAGTGTATGCATGGCCGGGTAGTACTGAGTATGGCATGCAATATCCTTAGGAGCTCTGACCCGCTCCTGCATCTAGTGAGGGATCACGAAAATGCAGGTGTGGGAGCAGGATTATTCAAGGCAGCAAAAAGAGCCGCAGATGAACTTGGTCTCATATTCGACATCAGGCGAGGAGGCCGGCGAGGTGCCGACCCAGAGTCAGTCACTGAGCTTCCGCCAAATCGCCTGAAAGCCCAGATTAAAACTGCCGAGCAGGCAAATTTGCTTAGGCAGCATGTCGATAAATCCCTGCACGGTGTTTTCTATAAGAACATAGAAACACTGGGTTTATCGACTAAGCTGACATTTGCCTTTTTGAAGTCAGCTGGGCTTAAGTCGGAGACCGAGGGATTCATTGTGGCCTGCCAAGATGGTGTTATTAATACCTTGGTCTACCGAAGCCGTGTGATGGGTGTAGGGGTTCCTGATGTCAGCTGCAGGACCTGCCGTCAGGCGCCGGAATCGCTCATGCATTTATTGTCTGCATGCCCAGTATACGCGATTTCGGCCTACATCCACCGCCATAACGCGGCATTACGAGTGCTCTATTACTATCTACGGCACTCGTACGGGGTAGACCAAACACCAGTGCTGCCTTACGTCCCCGGAGATATTGAGTCCGTTGTCGAGAACGAGAGGTGCAGGATATACTGGAACTACTCGTTCCCGACCGTCAGGCTAATTCAAGCCAACAAGCCTGACATAGTACTCCTCGACCACCAAACCAAGGCGATGTACGTCATCGAGTTTTCGGCACCCGCTGAAACAAATATCGCCTTGAAAGAGGAGGAAAAACGGACTAAATATCGTGATCTCCGGTACGAGCTCCTAGTGCTGTACCCAGGCTACTCAGTCAAGATGGTCGTCCTCATAATCGGTGTACTCGGAGGTATGAAGCCCACGCTGCTCTCGCAATTGAAGACCATACCGGCCTGTCAGAAATCTGCCGAATGGCTAGCAGGCCAAATGCAGAAAGCAGTTATCCTGGGGTCCCTTCGTCTACTTAGGGCACACGATTCGGGTGTTTACAGTCACTGACCCCACAGGTGTGGGGAGTGGCTGTGATTTTAATCGCCGGCGCGATTTCCGTGTGGTGTCGGAGGCCACGGAAGTCCTGTCCGGTATCGGGAAACCGCAAAAAAAAAAAATAATAATAATAACACAAGGAGAAACAACCACTGTTGGAGTTAGACCTCTCCTTCACGCGGCATTTAGTGAGCTACATCCTGAATTATCACACTTAAGTGAACAAAGGCTTATGGATCAAAAGCGAGTTGTTATTAACAATAAACGTCTCCCCCGTGAACTGCTGGACCTCATGAAAAGAGATGCATTACAAACAATTGTACCCCCGGCCACACCTGATATTCCAGTTGACGAACCAGTGATCGATGACGAAACGACACCGAATAGTGAACCAGCAGCCCCACAAAATGTAGATGTGCCCGCAGCAGACAGGGATGGCACTCTAATAGCAGAACTTCAAAGTGCATTCAATAAGGCATTTATTGAATTTAGTGGTATGAGCCCAACGTGCAGGCCTTCAATACCCAAGCAGAATTCCTCTAGAAAGCTGGCGATTATGACAGATCTCATAGACAACCAAATCCTAGCGCCTTATCTCCAATTGCATCACACCTTTGAAGAGATGCACACGGCTGTATACGCAGCAGCCGTTGCAGTGATAAGAACTTTGGGATCGGATGTACTAGGCAAAAGCAGAAGCCCTCGCAAACCCAACCCTATGACCCAACCTTGGAAACAACGTCTGAAAAATAAGGTGGATGCAATAAGAAGAGATTTGGGACGACTGATGGCATACCGGATTGGTCACAAGAGCCGAAAACTTGAAAAGCAGGTAGAACAAATCTTGCACAGAACAGCATTACACTGCAATAGAGATCCTGTGAATAAGACAATTACTGAAGTAATTGACACATTAAAACAGAGACTCAGTGTTGTTACCAAAAGACTCCGTAGATACGAAGAAGCAGACACCCGCAGAAAGGACAATACATTGTTTCGCAACAATCAGAAACAGTTCTACCGAAACTTGAAAGGAGACAGTGCTACCATAGACACAGAACCTCCAATAGCGCAGGAAGTTCAGGAATTTTTGTCGGCAATTTGGTCCGTACCCGACGAACATAATGATGACGCCCCCTGGCTAAATAGAGAAGCTGCAAGGATGAATGACCTCACACCGATGGAAGACTTAGACATCAATTTCCTTGATGTCCAGAAAGCTATCAAGGAGTCACAAAACTGGAAGGCAGCAGGAGTGGACAAGATTCAGAACTTCTGGTACAAACGGTTTCCCTCCACCCATAAACATATGACGAAGCATTTCAATAGTTTTTTCCGCAATCCTGATCATATACCAGCATTTTTTACTGAAGGTAGAACCTACCTACTACCAAAAGATAAGGACACACGTAACCCAGCAAAATACAGGCCCATCACATGCTTACCAACAATATACAAACTGTTTATGGCCTGTGTCACCGAAAGAATATACAGACATTGCGAAGAAAATGGGGTACTAGCCACTGAACAAAAGGGCTGCATTAGAAAAGCGCAGGGGTGTAAAGAGCAACTCACTATAGACTCTATAATTGTAGAACAAGCAATTCATAAACATAGAACCCTGCATACTGCCTACATAGATTACCGCAAAGCGTTCGACTCAGTGCCCCATTCTTGGTTGTTGAAAGTATTACGTTTATATAAAGTGGCGCCATCAATTGTCACATTGCTGGAACATCTGATGTCATCGTGGAGAACAAGGCTGGAGGTCACGTGCAAAGATGGAAGGGTTACCACGGATCCCATCAGAGTCTGCAAGGGCATATTTCAGGGGGATAGTTTTAGTCCTCTATGGTTCTGCCTGGCACTTAACCCTCTCTCCCATATGCTTAATGAAAGTCAATATGGGTTTTCTTTGAAGCATCAATCCGCTGTACAATATAAAATCTCCCACCTTATGTACATGGATGATATAAAACTATACGCCAGTAACGCCACACACATAAAGGCACTTCTAAGAATTACCGAGATTTTCTCTAAAGACATACGCATGGACTTTGGACTAAATAAATGTAAAACTCAGATGGTCTCTAAAGGAAAACATCAAGCTGTTGGATTCCAACTGATGGACGGCAATGTCATTGAGCCAATGGGAGACGAGGAATCGTACAAATATCTCGGTATGCTACAATCTACACGTACCGATCAGAAAACTATTAAACAGAGGACACGAGCAAAATATACCGAAAGACTACAGAGCCTCTTAAAGTCCAAACTTAGCGGCAAAAACCTCATCAACGCCATAAATACATACGCCATCCCCGTCATCACATACACGTTTGGCGCGATAAAATGGACGACCACTGATATAGCAGAAGTAGAAAGACAGACAAGAGTAATTCTCACTAAATACCGCGCCCTCCATCCTAAATCAGCTGTTGAGAGGTTAACAATTCCCCGAGAAGACGGAGGTCGGGGTTTAATTAATTTAACATTTCTTCATCACAAGCTTACATACGACCTCCAACAATATTTCTTGGGAAGAAAAGATACACACCCTCTCTATAGTGCGATATGTACAGCCGACCAAAACTACACTCCTCTGTGCCTATGTAATGCTACTCAGACCGAAGCCACCAGTAAATCGGCTCATACTAGATCTCTACAAAATCAGTGGATGCAGAAACAACTCCACGGCAGGCATCCTAATGATCTCAGCTTGGATTATGTCGACAAAATTGCGTCGAACTACTGGCTGAGTCATGGAGATCTGTTCCCAGAAACTGAGGGATTCATGATAGCTATCCAAGATCAAGTTATCGCCACGAGGAATTATATGAAATATATAGTTGGGGATCAAGATACAGCTGATGATCGGTGCCGAAAATGTAGGGGCTCTCCAGAAACAATCCAGCATATCACTGCAGGCTGTACTCATTTAACATCGTCTGACTACTTACATCGCCACAATTGTGTCGCTAGAATTATTCACCAACAACTAGCAATTAATATCGGCTTAAATACGGAACGACTACCATATTACCGATACAGCCCACAGAGTGTACTTGAAAACGGGAACCACCGATTGTACTGGGACAGAACGGTGCTCACCGACATAACAATAACCGCAAACCGACCCGACATCATCTGGGTGGATAAAAGTAGGAAAAAGACCTTCCTCATAGATATTGCGGTCCCTAATACAAACAATCTCCGGGACACTTATGTCGAAAAAATTAACAAGTACATGGATCTTGCCATTGAAATCCAGCAACAATGGCAGCAAGCCACAGTCCGAGTGGTTCCCATTATAATCTCGTCCACTGGAATCATTCCAAAAAATTTGAAAGACAGCTTAGCAACATTGAACATAGAACTTTGTGTCATGAGGGATATCCAAAAATCAGTAATTCTAAATACCTGTAATACTGTACGCAAGTTTCTTTCCTACCCATGACTCACGCATAGTGCATCTTGTCAGCAGGCCGATGTACATGTGAAATAGCACCGCATAGGGCGAGAGAAGAGAAAAGATAATAATAATAATAATAATAAGCAGGAGGGGCTAACTTCCATCTATTAAGCCTTTGGTGAGTAGCGCCACCACTTACTCCAGCTAGGGGTGCAAAATCGAACCGGCAGCCCTAGTGCACCCGGGAGGGGAAAGCATCTTCCCCTCTGGTGTCGGTCGTGGGCCTGCTGGGCTAACCACCCACAGGCTCTAACCTTTGGTTCCGGCAGGCCGAAGACTGGGCCCCCACGATCGACCCCGTTCGGATAGGGGTCAAGGGCAAGGTGGTGGGGCCCAACCGGATAGACCGCCCGTTGACGACGTACGCAATGAACAAGGACGCTTTGAGTGGACGGATGAACTGAGGGATGAGCTTCTGCATTGTTATGAAAGCAGTGAGCCCGCGCGGAGGGGGTACATGGCGCGGATGCATGCTCTGTGGTGTGAGAGGCTACCAGAGCATAGCGCCTTCACGCCACAAAATCTGCGTGACTATGTATCCCACCTTCGTAGTAGGGGCTACGTGAGGGCTGCTCCTGGGCCGGTGAATGAGGTGGCCGAAGAGCCGCCACATTCACCGGTTGAGGACGTGGCTCTCCTCGTTCCGCCAATACCAGAGGGCCTCAGTACCAGAAGGGGGTTACACCGTCTGAAAACCCCCGGGCCACAAGACCTGGCCAGAGTGGACGCTGAACTTCGTACAGCGCTACCAGAAGAGGCTGACATCTGGCACATAAATTGTGCCGTGTATGCCGCTGCTCAACGCTCGTCTCAGGTGGAGAGGCGAAATACCTCTTCCCTACAGGAGAGAGCGCAGCGGCGCATACAAAAGATGGAAGCCAAGATCCAGTCGGCGAGGCAACACGCATCCCGTATCCAATGTGTGATGGACTATATGGCGGCCAACAGGCCGTTCACGCCCAAAGTGCGTCGATTAGCCGCCAACTTAAGACGCGTCCATCACACACTCAATGAGGCAGTGCTGCGAACCACCAAACAGCACTGTCTCGACAGGATACGGATGCTAGTGACTTGCAAAAAGTCATTAGTGAGGCGGGCGAGGGGGCTTGCGGAAAATAAACTGTTCCGCGAGAAGCCCTCGTGCCTTTTCCAACCGCCTCCGCGTGTTGTAGACAATCCGCCGACTGCAGATCAGGTGGAGAACTTCTGGAAAACGCTGTACGAGGAGAGGCTTCCACTCAACCGAGATTCTCCTGCCCTTGCACACTTTGAAGCCTTTTGTTAAAGGCTTCAGCAACCACAGGAAGTGTGCGAACCAATAACCCCAGAAGAGGTTCGTAGGGCTCTTGATGGCTCTAAGAACTTTGCTGCTCCAGGTCCCGATGGGATAAATAACTTTTGGTGGAAAAAGTTATCGAGCACCCACCACCATTTGGCCAGAATATTTAATTCCTGGTTAAATGGGGAGCAGCAAATCCCTTCTTGGGTTGTTGAGGGGCGGACAGTGCTGATCCCCAAGAACGGAGATTTGTCCAACCCAAAGAATTACAGACCGATAACCTGTCTAAACGCATGTTACAAGGTGTTTACACGCATTTTGTACATGCGGGTGCTCCACGCAGTTGAACCGGTTTACGAACGGATATATGAGCAACGAGGGTCGAAGAGAGGTGTCGCTGGCTGCAAGGAGAACCTGTTGATTGACAGATGTGTCACGCAGGACTCCATGCAGTATAAGCGGAACCTCTCTATGGCCTGGATCGACTACCGCAAGGCATTCGATATGACATCGCATGAGCTCATTGTTCACTTGCTCCGATGTTTTGTGGTACCCGGTCCCGTAGTGAGATGTATTGAAGAACTGATGCCGCTCTGGAGGACTCGCTTTACCATAACATCGGGTAACGATAGAGTCCAAACAGAGTCGGTAACATTCAGAAGAGGAGTATTTCAGGGAGATTCCCTCAGCCCCCTTCTGTTTTGCATCTCACTACTGCCATTATCCGTCTCGCTCCGGAAAACCCGTGGCTACAACTGCGGTACCCCCGGCGACAGGAGGCATAAGGTCACCCATCTATTTTATATGGATGACCTTAAACTTTATGCCTCTGGAGAGAGGGATCTCCAACAGTCCCTTAGGGTGGTACAGGAGTATACGCAGGCTGTCGGTATGCAGTTCGGGTTGGACAAATGCGCACTGATTCATCTCAAGAGAGGACGATGCGGTGACTATGGAGAGGACGCGCAGCTCGTGGACGGAAGCATCTTACACCATCTAGATGCTGGAGAGTTGTACACTTACTTGGGTGTCGAGCAGCGCTCCACCCAAGAAGTGAGTGTAGTGAAAAACGCTCTCCGCGGCAAGTATCAGCACCTACTCCGACAGATTTGGTCTTCAGAACTGTCGGGGAAGAACAAGGTGTCTGCTACAAATGTGCTTGCCGTTCCGATCCTTCTCTACTCTATCGGAGTAGTGAAGTGGACTAGAGAAGAGCTGCGTCAACTCGATGTAGTAACCCGCAAGAAGATGCATCTCAATAGGAGCTTGCATCCTAAATCGTCCGTTCCACAGTTATATCTCCCACGACATCGGGGAGGCCGTGGACTCTTGAGCTTGGAGAGTCTCCATAGCAGGATGGTTCTGGAGGGAGCATGTAAGGTCATCAGGAGTTCGGATCCCCTCCTCTGCATGGTCCGAGACCATGAAAATGCAGAGGTAGGAGCTTTTCTCTTTAAGGCAGCACGGAGAGCAGCAGATGAACTTGGTCTCATCTTCGACGTCGAGCGGGTAAACCCCGACTCTGTCACCGAGTTGGAACCCGTTCGACTAAAAGCCCACATTAGAGCTGCAGAACACAACATCCTTCTGCAGCTCCATAAGGCTAAACCATTGCACGGGATCTTCTATAAAAATATAGAAGACCTCGGCTTATCCGAAAGGCTGACCTTCGACTTCTTAAGGTCAGCTGGGCTGAAGTCTGAGACCGAGGGATTCATAATGGCTTGCCAGGATGGTGTATTTAACACTCTCGTCTATCGACGTCGTGTCATGGGTATGGAGGTCCCTGATGTCAGCTGCAGGGCCTGCCGCAGGGCGCCGGAGACTGTAATGCACTTACTGTCGGCTTGCCCGACATACGCAGTCTCGGCCTATATTCATAGACACAACGCAGCATTACGAGTGCTTTACTATTATCTAAGGCACTCGTATGGGATAGACGAAACACCAGTGCTGCCTTACGTTCCGGGGGATATTGAGTCCGTTGTGGGGAATGAGAAGTGCCTAATTTATTGGAACTACTCGTTTCCCACCGTCAGGCAAATACAAGCCAACAAGCCTGACATAGTACTCCTCGACCACCAACTCAAGACAATGTATGTCGTGGAATTCTCGGCTCCCGCTGAGAGCAACATTGTCTTGAAAGAGGAGGAAAAACGGACAAAATATCGAGATTTGCTCTTCGAACTCCGCAGGCTTTATCCAGGCCATTCTGTTAAAATAGTGGTACTGATTATAGGAGCCCTCGGTGGAATGAGACAGACGCTGCTTTCAGAACTAAAGATCATACCGGCATGCCGAGATCCGGCAGAGATCTTAGCCGGCAGAATGTAGAAGGCTGTCATCCTCGGTTCATTACGTCTACTCAGGGCACACGATTCGCGGACCTGGTAGTCACTCACCCCACGGGCGTGTGGAGTGGCTATTGGTATTACCAGCTCCCCTCTGTGAGGGTCGGAGCCACAGAGTAGGGTGACTGGTTTTTTGTAAAAAAAAAAAAAATAATAATAATAATAATAATAATAATAATAATAATATTTATTGTCCATAGACCATATTACAACAAATGGTATCGGACTCGTCAAATACAATTGTTAGTAAAATAAAAATACATGTATAAATGGAAATAACAAAAAAAAATACAAAACAGTTACAAAAAATTTTTTTATACAGAGAAGTAAGGCTAATCAATTAAAATTGTGATTCTAAATATTCCCGTACATTATAATATACATTATTTAGAAGTAATTTCTTAACTTCATATTTAAATGCTTTTATATTAGTTAATTCCTTTATTTTTGTGGTAGCTTATTGTACAGCTTAATACCTACATATCGCGGACTTCGTTCGTAAATCGACAACGTGTGAACTGGAATTGCTAATTCATTTTTGTACCTAGTTTCATAGACATGATTATAATTGTTACATAAAAATTCATGCAAATTCAGCTTTACAAATGTAATAATTTCGTAAATAAATATGTTCGGTACTGTTAGAATATCAAGCTCCCTGAAAACATTTCTACAGGATACAGTTTTATTTAATCCTCGTATATTTCTTAATGCCATCTTTTGAATTTTGAATATTCTTTCAAGGAAATGAGATGAACCCCAAAACACAATGTCATACTTCACCCGGGAAAAAAATTGAGCATATCTGCCTTTTACCAGGATTAATCAGATAAAGCCCTTCCAGAACGTAGGAGTAGATTACGCAGGGCCAGTTTTTATTACTCTCGGAAAATCAAGGGGGATAAAATCTCAAAAGGCGTATATATGCTTATTCATTTGCTTAGCCACTAAGGCAATACACCTGGAGCTGGCCTCCGATCTAACCACCGCCTGTTTTTTAGCTGCTTTGAGACGATTTATTTCTCGGAGAGGTCGTTGCTCACACTTGTTTTCAGACTGTGGTCCAAACTTCGTGGGGACTAATAAAGAATTGATTAATTTTACGAAACAGGCTGCAGAATCGGAAAATATTTCATGGTCCTTCAATCCTCCATCTGCTCCTCACTTTGGAGGACTGTGGGAGGCTGGCGTAAAGTCGGTTAAATCTCATTTTCGCCGTATTATTGGTGAACAAATATTA
This sequence comes from Leptura quadrifasciata, assembly GCA_963675555.1. Lineage (NCBI taxonomy): Eukaryota > Metazoa > Arthropoda > Insecta > Coleoptera > Cerambycidae > Leptura > Leptura quadrifasciata. The sequence goes on along the minus strand of OY776674.1, from coordinate 108,192,478 downwards.
ACTTTTGAGGAGATGTATACCCTTCTGGTTCAGATTGAAGCTGTACTCAATTCTCGCCCTCTATGCCCTCTAAGCTCTGACCCACATGACTTCTCTGTACTTACTCCGGGTCACTTTCTTACTCTAGAGCCTCTCACCACTCTCCCTGAACCGGACCTCACACAAATTAAAGTAAACCGATTAACTCGTTGGCAACTGATTCAAAGATTACAACAAGATTTCTGGAAACGTTGGCACGTTGAATATTTGCACACTTTGCAACAACGAAACACATGGTTTCATTCTGAATCTGCTAAGATTATGCCTGGAAGTTTAGTCCTTATAAAAGATGAATCGTCCCCACCACTAAAGTGGCGCCTGGGGCGGGTTGAAATTCTCCATCCAGGAAAAGATGGTATATGTCGAGTGGTAAGTGTGCGCACTGTACGAGGCCTGATTCAAAGGCCATTAGTAAAATTGTGCCCACTGCCAATTTCAAATGAAAATTAATAAAATGCATAGCATTTTAGGTGGGCGGTAATGTTACGGCCACACCCTGTATATATATATATATATATATATATATATATGTAGAGTTTAATTGGGTAAATAAATCATTTAGTTACTTAGTGTTGCTGATACTATTATTGTAATGATTATTTTTATTTTTTTTTGTTAATGACTTTTATTCGCGGGTGACCGTTATTTGAAAGGGATAGACCTCCTCAACCCGCAGTGGGGAAAAGATGAGCGCGCGCATCGAGCGCTAAGGAAGAGACTCGAGTTCACCCGCTTGCAAGCAAGACAATTAATTTTCGTGTGTGTTGAATATGTTCTATAATTTTCTACAATTTTGAGTGCTCAACGTTCCATGTGTATCCTGAGAAGCCACTTCTTGCCTGCAGCCTGTATTTCTTCATCCTGCATCCTGCTGGACGGCCGCAATTAAAGGTAGGTCGAAAACCTTTCGAATAACACGTCTTTCTCTTTCTCAATTTGCAATTTCCACGACTGTGGATTTCTCGTTACAGTCCACTTCGAAAATCTCCTAAAAACGCCATTCAGGTGTTTTCATTTGTCGACTCTAATTTTTGACAAGGCGTCTGTAAATCATCACGAATTCGAGTATTATAATCATGATTTAGGCCATTTTTGCATATTCACTCAAATGTTCCTTTATGTGGATTAAAAAATTACACTAGAGGATTATAACCTGAGCTAAGATGACTATAAGCAACTATCTTGCCTAAAGTGATGTTTCTCCCGTGAAATATTTTCATGGTTTCTTAATTCATTAGTACCTCTGATCCCAGACTTTTATGTGATACACTGATATTTTGGATAAGCAAAATCTTTTATAAAGAAGAGGGCTTTTCATCATAAAATCAATAATAAGGATTTTTTCCTCATGGAAATCCATATGGGACACTGTATATTCACAGCACGGGAAACACTAGAAGAAATACATCTCTCGACAATTCCTTTTACACCAATTGAAGTGTTTCCCGAAATGGCCATTTTCGGTTGTATCCATGTAAAATGTAAGCTATACTGAAATTTGCAATCGGTCACGCCCGAGCGCAACCAGTATTCCTTTATTAAAACATGAACGCAGTGGCGACGACACGAGTAGATGATTTTTTTAGTGATTTATAAAAATGGAAATGTTTCCTATAAATACTTCCTGAGACTGCGAACCATATTCAACGGGATTTTAATTAAATATTAATTAAACGTAACTAGGGTACACAATTTTATTGCCCAGTGCATGTTAATTATTTTTAATTAAAGTTTTTATGTTCCGTAAGAGAATATGTTAGTACATTGGGTTGTGTTTATAATTAATTTAGCTTGGTCCTTTAAAATTTGAACGACAAAAACTACAATTATTAGCATGAGCACAATAAGGATTTTAAAATTACCATTTAAAGTACCCTGGCTGTTTTTCGACTTAATATTCAAATTTAGCAATTTGCAGAATTTTAACAACGTTAAACTATCTACTTTTTGTTACTTCTCTACACTCTCCGCGGCAAGTATCAGTACTAACTTCGATCAAGCTGATCTTCAGAACTGTGTGTGAAGAACAAGATATTTGCGACTAATGTACTTGTCGCTACAATGCTTCTCTACTCGACGAAGCAAACGTATGGACTCTACATAAAACAAGTAAAATGTTAATAAAAGCAGCATTCACAATCGGCCACGCCCGACTACAATTTTCACCCGTTATTTTATACATACATAAGAATGAAAAATGTACGTATAAAATACATTTTGCATATATTATTTATTCAGAAAAAGTTATGGCGTATTCATTAATTCTGAAATATAAAAAGATAATGATAGAGGAATAAATTTAATAGACAATTTTTAATTGGTTAGAAGCTTTAATAGCTATTTATGATACGTGTGTGTGAAAAATGCATGTTTAAGGCACGCGTATAATAGTTACATAATGAAGCGCAGCCGAATATTAAATATCTTGACGTTCAGCATGTCAAAATATTTTGAATTTGCATTTTGACGTCTTTTTGAATAATCAATTCTATCAAATGTCACAGTACGATATTTTGAATTCGTAATCACATCATCTAAAAAATTATCGTACTACCATTTCTAAGGTAATAAAAGTTTGTTTTTATTAATTATTGTTTACAAGCGACGTTCAAACCTCGCAAAGTTTAAACAACCTATTTATTTTGATTTTATTATTACTATAAAGCAACTATGAGTGAATTAGATACCAAGAATAGTGACAGTGTTGCATCCGACGTAGAGAAGTCTGCAAGGATGGCAATTGATGCACTATTCTAGTCTAAATCTCAATATGAAACGGCATATATACGCTTTGGTGCAATGAGAAGAGAACGAGGCACCCCACGGAAACTGTATTGTTAGCATATTAGTAGAGGAAGTTAGCCGTAGGTCGGTCTCCCCCCACCACTGACCTTGACCTTGACCGTGCACCTGTGGTCCGTTCCTTCAAGGCCACGGTGGCATCGTAGGTTCGCATAGCATATACCGTGACCTTGACCTTGGACGGCCGCAGTGCGTTTCGACTTCAAGGGCGCAGTGTTGCTGTTACCCAGAACGATCACTTGCGGTGACCTTGGCCTTGGCTAACACTATTAGAGAATGCAAGGACGGAGCTTCCTCCTTGCCACGCAACTTGACCTCTAAAATTACATTAGTTCAATACGTACACAGTAAAATGTGGTGGGGTTCTATATTTTGTGACGTAGTATACTTTTTCTATAAAAAAAGCACGGACTATTAGAACAAAATCATATTTAGTCTGGTTCACCTACAGTTAATAAGTGAGCATAGTGTTGTGATCTGAAATATTTTAAGTAAGCAAAGTTCTGTAATATTTCTTGGTTAGTAATTCTTTCACTGTACTCAACTACTTAAATATGACTACCAATATCGATTTATTAGCCCTTAATGAACTTATTATTAAAGATACTGAAGTTTTAGACCAAAAACCTATTTCATCGTTAATTTTAAATAAGGTTTACGCCATTAAAAAAATGTTAATGCTTAATACACGTTTTGGAAAATCGATATTAGTACATTTATTTGATGAAAGTACAAGTACTACCTTTAAATCATTTTTGCCTAAACGTATTGCTGAACTATTAAATATAACTTTTATAGAAGAAATAAATTCGTCTAGTGGTAAATATGCGTTGATTTATTTAGGAGAGAATTCACCCATTTATACCGGTGCTAAATCAAGGTCACTAATAAAATTCGAAATTATTGCGTGATTTAAACTATTTAAAATATTTGTATACTTTAAATTATCAGACCAATAAATAAGGTATAGTGAAAGTATAACTTAGACTGAAATATTATAAATACACTACAATAGTAGTAGAGATGTAAGTAGTTTTATCATATATTTGATAACTTGTTCTAATTTTATTTATGTAATTTCTAGCCTCACTATAACTGGCAAGAATGTGGATGCAATATTCAGCAGAACGTTGGGTAAGGGCAGAAGACATTAATTCGGCAATTGAAAGACTATCTTCTGTACTAGGCGACTTAAGTATGGATAGACTCCATGCAATAAATTATGATCTGAATTACTGCTTCGATGCTGAAAAAGTTAAACAGCTTAATGAGGATTCTGAGAGGTATTACAGAGGTGCACAACTATGTGGTAAATTCTCTCGTGGTATTGTGAATTTAGAAGAATTCTGTGAGCAACTAGTGGAAATAAATTTAAAACATTTCCTATGTGACATAGAAAAATACTTACCTAAGAAAATTATTGAAAAGTATCAACTCGACCAATCTGATGAAGAACAGGATGAAGACAACTCAATTAGTAGTTAATCACTTATTGTAATTCTTCTGTTAATAATATTAATATGTAAATGGTGTAATAAAATTATTATTATGGAAATATAGTTGTTTTTATTTTTAAAATTAAAATTGAAATAAATGAAACACATTATTAGATTATACATTAATTTATTTATAATTATTTTTGGTGACATACATTAAAAAATATTAATTATTAATCCTAAATATAAACATATTTAAAGATATTTATTTTAACTCTATATTTAAATCTATAATACATTTGTTAAGAAAGTGAACGTTTGCAAGAGAGCAGTGACTATATTTTGGTTGGGTGTGTTCCATACATCTTGGTACCTTTAACGATTTTAGATTGGGTATGCAGGGTGAGAAGTCATCTAGATCTATAACTCTATTCCATTTTAGATGATGCTGTAGAACATTTTTCTTTAATTTGCCTTTGCATACAATTATAACATCCTCTGACAATACGTTGCGTCGAAAATTATTAACAGCGTTTTGACAAAGTCGATGAAGTATTAGTGGGAATTCTGACAGTTGAATATATCCATCACTCCATTTTATGCCCCCATGGTAGTTGTTTTCTAACCATCGGTAGTGAGTCTGTTCGCCTTGGGTTAGTGATGAGAAAGGATTTGGTGGTTTGAAGAAATAGTGTGCTTGCTGATTAGTGTTACAACATAGAACAGCTAATTCTTTAACGGTAAAATCATTTGTTTTATATTGAAACCCCTGCAAGTCAACTATCAAAGTAGGAAATTGGCTACCTAATGACGTCATGGTAATAGGTATTCGTTACTTAGCACCAGCAATGCCACACTGAACTGAACCATCTAATGCGCTATAACTTAAATACGCATCGTGAAGTATAAGTGCATATACTCGAGTTTGTTCGGGAAACTTCGTCTTCCGTGTCTCAAATTCAATTTTTATATCGACGGTGGATGATTTCATTGCATCTGGTTGGTGTGAGCAATCAATAACAAACAATGGATTTTTTCTGAATTCGCCAAGGTCCATCATAGGTTCACTCATATCTTTATCGTAATAACTACGTTGGAAATTTTCATAGGCGTAGTAGGCTGCAGAGTCGAGTTTCTTATCGAAATTTAAATTCCAACGTTCATATGGAAATACTTCGGCATTTAAATATAGCCGAATATTATTTATATCTGCATGTATAAAACTTGCGGCGTCCTTGGTTCTGTCACTAGAGTTGCCATTGTTTTGAAATCCGATAATGATGTATCGAGGTCTCTCAAGACTGTTAGTGGTTTTAACAGCCCATATATCAGAAGCAGTATCACGTAGAGTGGGTAGCTCATAGAGATCCCACATACGGTAAGCCATTTTAACTTTAGCATTATTACTGCTCGTATCAATTTTCTTTAATAGTTTAACCTTTTGTCTAACTTCAGGCACAATATGTCTTATCTTCCATTCGATTTTGTTAATTTCTAACTGTGCATCAACTTCTCCAATGTAAGAGTCTTTAAAGGAACGTGCTATAATTAAAATTAATTCCTGTTTTGTATTTAAAATACCTTTGGTATAATCTTCTGCAAAACCCATGAGGTACTTAAGAGGGAGTTTACCGCTGAAAATGTGGCTGGTAGTATCTAAAATATCCTGTTTTTTCTCGGTGAGACCCCAACCTATAGTTAGTAGCGATGGGAGGGATGTTTGTCCATATGACACCCTAGTTTTCATTGTAGTAGTGATGCCAGGCTTCCTAACGACAGCGACCTGTTCACCACCCATTTCATATCTTATTTCTTCGAAGAGAAAAGCTAGCGCATTGTTAGATAGATAACACTTCTTGGTAACATCACTAGGGGTAAATTTTCCTTCTATATAAATGTAACTCTCTGTAATGTCAAGTATTAAGTCCTGAAAATTGACAGGAATGCGTACTTCATCAGAGTTTCTATAATATGGTGAACCGTGTGGTTTATATGTATGCTCATGTAAGCTAACGAGTGACTGATCGAATACAGGTTCCTCGAACACCTCAAGTTTTTCACTAGATGTAAAAGTCACCATTATTAACTATTTTTCTCTCAGTTTCAATCCGATGGATCGAAGAAATGCACGATCTTTAGCTGGCAGGTTATGTCTTAACCGTTTAAGCTCTACACGTTGAATGAGTCGATTTCCGCAGTCATTAGTCTTTTTATCGTCAATCACATTGAAACGATTGTGTGCTAATCGTTGTTGATTATATCGGAAACCCATTGTGTTTGCGATTTTAAAACTGTTTCAATTCTAGCTTTACGATAATCTTCTCACCACGAAAATTGATTAAATCTCCATTATCATCCAATATGCGTAGTGTAATGTTGTCGATAAACTGACGTCCTTCAGGTCTAACAGGCAAATATATGATGTTCGCTGGCTCTCTGGTAAGTTTGTAACCTGGTTCAACGTCTATGTCGAACTCGAAAAGGGTATGGGATTTAAGGGTATTCAGATATGCTCCAGAGATAATGTTGCAATCTACACGTATCATCCTTACTTTCATAATATCAACAGGTAATGTTGATTCATGATTAGTGTTTGGATGCAAATAAGTCGATTCAAATCCCAATAAATTACCAATAGAGTTTGCTTGTGTAAAGTCAATTCCATTTTCTAACCCATACACATTAATAGATATATTATTCAATTCCTCAAATTTTGAAATGTCTCTCAATTTCATTGGAAAATTCATACCTGTCAAATTTAGAACTCTTGAATAATGTGGATAAGATGACATTTGAGATGTACCACCATTTGCAGGATACAATGCTGAAGTGACTGCCCAAGCAAAACAGTATTGGTCCTGGTTTTCTATATTCACTACGGCCTTCTTATTTGCGATGAACTTTGGTAACTTGATATATGATGAACCACCCATTGGACTGTACTTGTTTATATTAATTTCAACAAATTTTATTTGTTCGAGGGCCCACCCTAAAAATAAAAAAAAAAATGTCAATTGTTATTCCACATACCAGAAGATATTTACATACCAGAATCACGCTCTTGGAACTCAGTAGTTTGCGCAACCATCATGTCTATAAAAGTGTCGAGTGCAATGTTTAAATCCACACCTTGATCCAATATTTTATTACACGTATTAAACGATTTAATTTCAGCTATTTCTTGTGCTTGTAATATATAGCTGGCAAATGTCTCCATGTTTACTTTCACAGTTTTATGAAGTAATAATATTTCTTCTAGTAAATTCAATATTTTATGTCGAATTTCGTTGAAAAATATTATATAGTCCAGTTTCTCATTATCACTATGCACTCGGTATGTTATGATTCTATATTTGAAAGCACTGCGAACAATTTCTGTACCATCCATCAAACGTACACATGAATTTGTTCTGTGTTGTAGTGTTCTTTTATGAGACTTCATTTGGTTAGTTGTTAAAGTCACATTACAGCTATAACACGTCTGCATAATTACCGATGTTGATGGATTCGAATCCAATTTCACTTTCTTTGCTGGCGGTCCATTACCATTTAAACTGTTACACGCCTCCCTCTGATGACGTCGCATATTGTCACTGCGAGTGAAGCTTGCACCACAAAAACTGCACGAATACATATTTGCTTCTTTACTCTAGGAAATTGACGTTAAGAATGATCCCATATTAACTCCTTTCACTCTTTTATAGAAAAGATATACTACGTCACAAAATATCAAACCACGGCACATTACGAGTTGCGTGGCAAGGAGGAAGCTCCGTCCTTGCATTCTCTAATAGTGTTAGCCAAGGCCAAGGTCACCGCAAGTGATCGTTCTGGGTAACAGCAACACTGCGCCCTTGAAGTCGAAACGCACTGCGGCCGTCCAAGGTCAAGGTCACGGTATATGCTATGCGAACCTACGATGCCACCGTGGCCTTGAAGGAACGGACCACAGGTGCACGGTCAAGGTCAAGGTCAGTGGTGGGGGGAGACCGACCTACGGCTAACTTCCTCTACTCATATTTCCAGCAAAAATCAAAAATACAAAAGCCATCGTCACTTTGGAGCCATTACTCAATGTTGAGGACTATGATATCCAAAAATAAAAATGTTGACATAAGTAGATATAATAACCTAATATCATTTTTAAAAAGGCAATCTGAGGGCTACAAACCGAAGAAATCCGAAATATTGAGTAAAGAAAATATTCAAAATTTTTTAACAAGAGCTGGTGATCAAAATTTTTTTATGATGAAGGTATGTCTATTCTTATAGAATAAATATAGTTTATTTGTAAAGTGATTTCTTTTAAGGTTACGTTAATTGTTTGAATCGCAGAGGGATGCAGGAGAGACGAGCTAAGCCGCATGCAAGTTGAAGACATCGAAGATCAAGGAGATGTTTACCAAATCTATGTTACAAAAATAATTTAAATTACTGAAAACTTTCCAAATCTTTACGAGTAATCTTACTATAAAGACAGCAAATATATATATATATATATATATATATATATATATATATATATATATATATATATATATATGGCAATATAACATTCGTTACCGAAATAACTACTACCTTCAACTTTAGATTGAATGGAGTATGGCTGTGTGTATACTGCAGATAGTTAAATAGTCAACAAAAATTGGAAAAATAACGATAATTTATTGATAACATTAGTTTAAGAAATATTTGTTAATATTTGTAATATTTGTATAATTTGTTAATTTGTAATTAGAGTTTTTTTTTGTGAGGTATGATATTTTTAAAATATAAACTACTGTTGAGAATAATTATAAAAACTCAGTAGAAAAGGTTTAGTAATTGTATTGTAGTTATAAACAATAATTTCCAATAATCACAGAGATTATTTAAAAAGTACAAAAAAAGTGAGGGAAGATCAAGCAAGTGAGAATTTTTGACAGGAGATAGATTATGATGAAATTTGACGGAGAATAAATATAGAAAAAATAAATACGGAAGATTTTTGAGTAGACGGAGATTATTTATTAATAGCAGAAGTTAAAGAAGCAGAAATAAGGCAAAAGAAAACATTTTGAGATTGGATTATTTTGGAAGAGAAAAAAAAGGAGGAAAATAAATAAATTGGTTAAGGTTTTCGAGTAGTGGAAAACTAGTTTGGAAATTCAAATTTGAAGTATTAATGTGAAACTAAACTTTGAACCAAAGAACGATATCAACGAGTGATTTGCGTGCGAAAAAGGTACCTTTTTAAATAAATAAAGCTTTAATATACAAGTCTCGAGCAAAAATAATAAAGACAAATTTCTATTTTAGTTAGTTTTAAGGAATTCTGTATGTCATTTAACTGGTGACAGTTCCATTTGTCATTTAGTAATATAAGTATTTTCTTGATATCTTTTCGTTATTTTAAATTGAGTAACAACCTTAAATATATAGAAACTGCTCTTGGGATTAAGAGAAACTGTTTGCAGTTTAGGCACAGTTGTTCTCGTGCTCTATTCAATCTGAAGTTGGTAATTCAATTTTAGATTTGGCGCCCTGGCAAGAAATTAAATTTTTCACAATTTACAAAATTTAACTTTTCAAAATTCAAACTTTAGTCAATACCAATCTATTTCATCTATATTTTTCATTTCACACCATTCGGAATATCATTACAATATATATATATATATATATATATATATATATATACATCTTTCTATCAATTCTGAACCATTAGACAATTCATACAATCCTGAACCAGCTATTTATAGAAGAGATAGACAAAAAATATTTGTTTATACTGGAGTATATAGGGGGTCGGATAACCTATTCTGTAAAATATACTTTGATATTTTTATAACTAAACATAGGTGTATATCTACACACTAATGACATCATCCTGAACCAATACGTTAATATGACAAAGCTGAACCATTTTATACAGTAATATATAGCTGAATGTTACATCCTGAACCACTTCAATGTTGCCATTTTTAAATACTATAGGATAGCTACCTGCTACTACGTTTGTATTGCCAAGGGTCATAAAATACTCGGACTTCTCGCATATGCTTCTTACGCACAACTGAAATTTTATATTTATCAAGTGTAAGTATCTTTCTGAAAGAAGGGGATGAATTTTAGGTATTTAAATTGTAAAAGGTTAGAATAAATACGGTTTATTTTTAATTTTTGGCGTTTAAAATTATTATTATATATTTTAAATATACAGGGTGTCGTAATTACGTGCAAAAAATTTAGCTGTAGATTGCCTGTCGAAAATTTAGACCGGGTTCTTCGTATAAAATTTTTCAAAACAACCTTCTCCTGTCCAGCTACACTCCCTTAAAGGGGTGTGCCAAAAAAAAAGGTTTTTAATTTATATCTCAAAATAACGTAATCGGAAAAAGACGAAATTTGGCACATCTCTGTTACTCATCAAAGGGCATCTGATGAAATCATGTCATCCACCTAGCATGTACACGAAGGGGTGAAATTTACTACCCTTTTAGAAATTTTGTAAATATCTTTGTGCCTGCTCTTTTCTTAAGTTAAAAAAATAACTAAACATTATGATTAATTTAGAAACTTTTTCATCTCTTCAAAGAAATTCGTAAAATCGACCATTTTTGGAAAAAAATTAAATTACATCTGCCTAAGTGATCAATCAAAAGCTATGAGCAAAATTATATTAGTGTAAAATACTAAAAGTAGGCTGGTGTCAAATTATAATCTGACAATATAACGTTGTTTCTTGCCTTTGAAATAATAAGATAATCATTTCTTATTACTTAATACTAGTATTTTTCTAACCAGATTTTAAAATGCATAGTTCTAGTAATGAGGAATAAATATGCAGACATACATTTAATTTATGGTGACTAAAGGAAATGCTTCAGCGGCAAAAGAACGATATCGTCGTAAGTTCTCTACACGTAATGTGTCAAACGTTCGTACTTTTTCTAATATTCACTTGAGGTTAAAAAAAAGGAGGTGTTTTAAAAAACAAGTCATGATTGTGATCGTCGGAGACAAATAGGAGATGCAATGGAGGCACACATATTAAATACATTATTTTGGTGAACATCCTGAATGTAGTATTAAACTGGCTGCTCATCAATTCCACACAACAAAAACATCAGTATGGAGGATTTTGAAAATATGAAAATGCAAGGACTTTACCCTTATCATTTACAGAGAATACAAGAGCTGTTCCCTCGTGACTTTCCAGTAAGACTTGATTTTTGTAGAATTATACTTAGACGCCATTACATTTTACAGTACTATTCACAGATGAATGCTGCTTTACTCGACGTGGAGATTTAAATATTCGTAACTAGCATTTATGGAGGGAGGGACGATAATCTTCACGCTGTTGTAAATGCAGGATGTCAATAAACTTTTCAATAAATATTTGGGCCGGAATTATAGACAATAAATTAATAGGGCCTTTTGAGTTACCAAACAGATTAAATGGTCCAGCTTATTTAAACTTTTTATAAAACGACCTGTATCAACTTATAGACGATTTACCTCTTAGATTACGTCAAACACTTTGGTTTATGCAGAATGGTGCGCCACCTCATTATTCTTTAGACGTTCAAGAGTGGCTACCCTCAACATTTAGAAATCGATGGATTGGCAGGGGGCAGGGAAGCCACAATTAAATGGCCCCTCGGTCCCCAGATATGAATGCACTGGACTTTTACTTTTGTGGCCACTTGAAAAATGTTGTTTACTCGACACTTGTCCCTAGTGTCGAAGTTTTAAGAGAGAAAATTTTTACTGCTGCCAATGAAGTTCGAAACTCCACATGTTTTACTTATAGAAGGCAGGTATGGCAATTTTAGGAAACGGTTGCAAACGTGTATTCAAGTTTGAGGTCGTCATTTTGAACAAATGCTTTAATATCTAAAAACAACAATCGTTGTCTTCATGTTTAAATTTTTTTACTGTCTAAATTCATCTTTTTTTTCCGATTACGCTATTTTGAGATAGAAATTAAAAACCGTTTTTGGCACGCTCTTTTAAGGTATTGTTGCTGGACAGAAAAGAGTTATTTTATACGGAGAACCCGTCTTAATTTTCGACAGAGAATCTACAGTTAAATTTTTTGCATGTTATTTCCAAACATCCTGTATATGTATATATATTTACTTTTAAAAAGTTTAAAGAGTATGCATTAGAAGTTGTTTTCAGATATATGGGAGGTTCCCCTAATAATCATCACTTTTTTGTAACAATTCCCTTAATATTTCTATCTTAATTTTTCATTCTATATTTAACTGTATTATTTTCCGTTCTGGTTTAAAAGGAAGCTTCACTTTTGAATGACTTTTGATTATGCCTAAGGTTGACAGTAGAGGAAGTTAGCCGTAGGTCGGTCTCCCCCCACCACTGACCTTGACCTTGACCGTGCACCTGTGGTCCGTTCCTTCAAGGCCACGGTGGCATCGTAGGTTCGCATAGCATATACCGTGACCTTGACCTTGGACGGCCGCAGTGCGTTTCGACTTCAAGGGCGCAGTGTTGCTGTTACCCAGAACGTTCACTTGCGGTGACCTTGGCCTTGGCTAACACTATTAGAGAATGCAAGGACGGAGCTTCCTCCTTGCCACGCAACTCGTAATGTGCCGTGGTTTGATATTTTGTGACGTAGTATATCTTTTCTATAAAAGAGTGAAAGGAGTTAATATGGGATCATTCTTAACGTCAATTTCCTAGAGTAAAGAAGCAAATATGTATTCGTGCAGTTTTTGTGGTGCAAGCTTCACTCGCAGTGACAATATGCGACGTCATCAGAGGGAGGCGTGTAACAGTTTAAATGGTAATGGACCGCCAGCAAAGAAAGTGAAATTGGATTCGAATCCATCAACATCGGTAATTATGCAGACGTGTTATAGCTGTAATGTGACTTTAACAACTAACCAAATGAAGTCTCATAAAAGAACACTACAACACAGAACAAATTCATGTGTACGTTTGATGGATGGTACAGAAATTGTTCGCAGTGCTTTCAAATATAGAATCATAACATACCGAGTGCATAGTGATAATGAGAAACTGGACTATATAATATTTTTCAACGAAATTCGACATAAAATATTGAATTTACTAGAAGAAATCTTATTACTTCATAAAACTGTGAAAGTAAACATGGAGACATTTGCCAGCTATATATTACAAGCACAAGAAATAGCTGAAATTAAATCGTTTAATACGTGTAATAAAATATTGGATCAAGGTGTGGATTTAAACATTGCACTCGACACTTTTATAGACATGATGGTTGCGCAAACTACTGAGTTCCAAGAGCGTGATTCTGGTATGTAAATATCTTCTGGTATGTGGAATAACAATTGACTTTTTTTTTATTTTTAGGGTGGGCCCTCGAACAAATAAAATTTGTTGAAATTAATATAAACAAGTACAGTCCAATGGGTGGTTCATCATATATCAAGTTACCAAAGTTCATCGCAAATAAGAAGGCCGTAGTGAATATAGAAAACCAGGACCAATACTGTTTTGCTTGGGCAGTCACTTCAGCATTGTATCCTGCAAATGGTGGTACATCTCAAATGTCATCTTATCCACATTATTCAAGAGTTCTAAATTTGACAGGTATGAATTTTCCAATGAAATTGAGAGACATTTCAAAATTTGAGGAATTGAATAATATATCTATTAATGTGTATGGGTTAGAAAAGAAATTCGAGAATAATAAAGTAAAATATGATGTTGTCGGACCTTTGCGTTATTCTCAGAAGAAACTACGTATTCATGTTAACTTATTATTAATTTCCGCGGAATGTGATCAGAATCATCATTGTAAATCGGATTGTGCTAAAACTCACTATTGTTGGATAAAAAATTTATCTGGATTAGTATCAAATCAAATATCCGCTCACGGACATAGAAAATATTTTTGTGATGGGTGTTTGCTGTATTTCTGTAACGAACGTCAGCTAATGTCTCACCAAACAAATGATTGTAATCATATTTACACTACAACACCATCGACACAATTTCGGATTGATAAATATGGGAAACGTGTACCGGAAAATATATTAAAATTTGAGAATTTTGACAGACAAATGCAAGTACCATTTGTAGTATATGCAGACTTTGAATCCATTTTGAAACCGATAAATACTTGCGAGCCAAATCCTGAACGCTCTTATACCAACAAAACGTTTATTCATGAACCTTACTCTTTCGCGTATTACATAAAATGTTCCTTTGATAATAGCATTTCTAAATTTGAACTATATCGCGGATCTGATGCAGCAAAAGTATTTGTATCATGTATAGAGGCTGATTTAAGGGAAATTTATAATAGATATATGAAAGATGTAATCCCCATGTCCCCGCTTACAGCGATAGAAAGAGAAAATTTTGACAATGCAACCATCTGTGGTATATGTGAGAAGCCTTTTGCAGAAGGTGATATAAAGGTGAAAGATCATTGCCACTTAACTGGTAAGATACGATTCGGTGCCGCGCACTCGATCTGTAATTTAAATTATAAACTACCAAATTTTGTACCTATCATATTTCACAACATGAGTGGATACGATATTCACTTATTTGTAAAAGAGTTATGCGCTCATAAAGATAAAGTGGACGTAATACCACAAAACAAAGAAAAATATATATCTTTTACAAAACATCTTTACATGCATGATTACGTTACTGACAAGGGGGAAACAAAAAATAAATATTTGCGGTTACGTTTCATCGATAGTTTTAAATTTATGTCAGCATCACTACAAAATTTAGGGGAAAATTTAAATGAAGGTCAAATGGTTACAATGAAGAACTTTTTTACCGATAATGCAAAATTTATTTTAATGCGACGGAAGGGTGTATTTCCATATAGTTTCGTAGATAACTTAGAGAAATTAAATAATCGTGTTCTACCCACCAAGCAGGAATTCTATGACAGCCTAAATGAAACACATATATCAGATGACGATTATGAAAGGGCTAAAAATGTGTGGGAATTGTTTGAGTGCCAGAGTTTGGGTGACTATTCAGACCTGTATTTAAAATCAGATGTCCTTCTTTTGTGTGACGTATTTGAAAATTTTCGTAAAATTTGCGTGAATAAATATAAATTGGATCCAGCTCAATATTACACAGCTCCAGGTTTATCTTGGGACGCTATGTTGAAACTAACAGCGGTAGAACTTGAATTGTTAACAGATATCGATATGATACATTTTTTTAAAAAAGCTATACGCGGTGGTGTCAGCCAGTGTACAGAAAGGAAGCATATCGCAAATAATAAGTTTGTACCCAATTATGATCCCTCAGAACCGTCGTCATTTATCACATATCTTGATGCTACGAACTTATACGGTCATAGTATGTCCCAAGCATTACCAACAGGGGGATTTGAGTGGCTGTCCGAAAGAGAAATTATCGACTTAGATGTTACTAATATTTCAGACGAGAGTCCACACGGGTATGTTTTTGAAGTAGACATACATTATCCGCAAGAGTTACACGATTTACATTCAGATCTCCCTTTCTTAGTAGAAAATATTATACCCCCCCAATCAAAATCAAAATCACCAAAATTAATCCCAAATTTGAATGATAAGAGACGATATGTTGTGCATTATAGAAACTTGAAACAAGCCATTGAAAATGGTTTAATGGTGTTAAAAACCCATAGAGTACTTAAGTTCAAGCAGTCGCCCTGGTTAAAAAAATACATCGATTTAAATACGCAAATGAGAAATTCAGCGACCAATAAATTTGAAAAAGACCAATATAAATTAATGAATAATGCAGTATTTGGTAAAACCATGGAAAATGTTGATAATAGAAGAGATATAAAGTTGATTACTCATTGGGAAAATGTTAGAAGAACTATAGGTGCAAACGCATTAATCGCTCGTCCAAATTTCAAATCTTGCACAATTTTTTCTGAGGATTTTGTAGCGATTGAAATGAGCAAATTGCAAGTAGTCTATAACAAACCAATTTACGTAGGATTTTGTATTCTTGAATTATCGAAGACGGTACTGTATAATTTTTTTTATGGTGTTATTAAACGTCAATTCGGTGCTAATGCTTCTTTGTTGTACACCGACACCGATTCCTTAATTATGAAAGTTTATACAGATAACTTCTATGACTTTATTGTACAAAATCCAGAAAAATTTGATACTTCTAATTACAGGGAGGGAAATAAATTTAATATTCCAAAAGGCTCGTCTGTGCTTGGGAATATGAAAGACGAATTCCCCGAAGATCCTATTATCAGCTTTTATGGTACTGGAGCGAAAGCGTACTACGTGCAATCGGTCGGTAATGAGTTGAAAAAAGCCAAGGGAGTAAAGAAATCTGTGATTGAAAAACAACTTACAATAGATGACTACAGAAAAATTGTTGAGCAGGGCGGGTTAATATTTCGTAAAATGAATACTTTCAGAAGTCACTTGCATGATATCTATACAGAGATGCGGAATAAAGTTGCTCTTTCTTATTATGACGATAAACGTTTTGTGATTCCCAATACCACTAAAACTCTACCCTGGGGTCACTCAGACATAACATTTTTTCAGAGTGAACCAGAGCAGAATTTAAAGTGGTTAATATCAGCCTTAAATAGTGTCGTTGAACGAAATGTTTTAAAGGATGATGATAAACTAGATGTGTTACTCAAAGCAATGAATGAGTTGAGTGATTAATTGTTAATAATGTTTCTACTTGTTAACGCAAAGGTCGACAATTATAATATTCAATTGAAAAATTCATTGTGATATTTCATGTTATGTGTAAGCCGAAGTAAGAGATATTTGTATGAAATAAAATGTTAATTTATAAATAAAGATTTAAATTACTAAATGGTATTTTTATTGTATGAGTACTGTAGGCAATAAGATAGAGAGAGACGATAGGAAGAGTGGGGTGGGAAGTAGGGGGTTAGTTAGAGTGTGTAGGGAAATAATTTGAACCAATAGGAACAAGAGTGGTAGGGAGTGGAGGGGTTAGTTCAGCGTTATGGGCTTCAGAGATGCTACAAAGATTCTTTCCGTCTCCAGCTCTCGAGTTGTAAGGAAGTGTGCAAAATAGTGCTGTCTGCTCTATTCCTAGCATTCTTTGTGTTCTGTGTTTTGTGTTTCGTGCCCGTTTCTCGTGTCCGTTTTGTGTTTGTTGTGACAATGGTAGGACAAAAAAAGATTGGTGTTTCTGGTGGTAGCGGTAAGGGAGGCGCTTTGTTGAGTGCTGTGGCTGCATACTTAATTAATTATATGCCAGGGCAAGACGACAATGGCGACGCTTGTCCGGGTAATGGTGTGGCGAACAATGGCGACGCTTGTCCGGGTAATGGTGTGGCGAACAACCAGACGAGCCCTGGCGTGGGTGACAATGGCGACGCTTGTCCGGGTAATGGTGTGGCGAACAACCAGACGAGTCCTGGCGTGGGTTTACTACCGGATATTGAAATCCCGACGGATTTGACCGATTTGAACGATGATTTGCTGGGTGATTTCGATTTCTCCGAATTGGACGCGCAGGCTTTGGCTTCAGATGAAGCCAGAGCTAGTACATCTAATGGAGAGGCCTACCCGAACGCCGCGTGGTCTAGGTTCCCTACGGTTACGGAGACAAATTCTGAGGACGAATTTCAACCTGCGCAACCAAAGATTTATTCGCAGAAAGGCCAAAAGAAGATGACGACGCATCCTTCAACATCTACAAAGCAGACGCAGGTAGAGAATACCGAGAAAGATGATGACGTGTCGATTCTTAGAAGAATTTTATCGGCGCAAGCATCTGTACCTGCTCGCCTGAGCCCTATTCCCGATGTTGGCTCAGACGAGGGGCAGGTAGAGATACCTGAAAAGCCTAAGAAAGCAGCAGCTAAAAATAAAAAGCCGTTATCGGGAAGGAAACCGGTGGTTAAAAAAGCTGCTGCAAAAAAGTCGGTAGCTAAGAAACCGAAAAAAGATGCTGCAAAAAAGCCGACGAAAGTGCAACCGGTATGTTCGAGCGCGCCGTTGCCAGGATGCTCTCATGCGGTGTTGCCAACGCAGGAACCCCGTAACCGTGCTCTGGTTGTGAATGAAAGTGATTCTGATTCACAATCGGAGTTATTCTCCCAAGAAGAGCAAAATGAAACTTTCAAAAATTTCTTGAACATGTATGAACAGTTGCAGCGGGAGGATAGGGAACTTAAAAGTGCAACTGATGATGACAGCAAATTAAAGGATCACGCGCAGTCCCTCAAAAGGAAGGCGGAGATGTTGAATTCTCGGGCCGATGAAATGCTCAGAGGCATTGCGAAGCGTCGCAAAGCCTCTGAGAGATGTACAAGGAAGCTAAATGCTATAAAAAAGAAACTGGGAATAAGGTAGTGCGTAAACACACTACAGAATGTTGCATTAAAAATGTTTGTACATAAATTTAGTATTAGGTTAGGGTTAAGAGAAAAAATGTAAAAAAATATAAAAGTAAAAATGTAAAACTGAAAAAAAAATGAGGTTAGATTAGGTTAGAAAAATGTAAAAAATTTAAATGTAAAAAAATAGGTTAGGTTAGAAAAAATGTAAAAAAAAATTTAAATGCAAAAATGTGAAAAAAAAATTAGGTTAGGTTAGGTTAGGTTAGAAAAAATGTAAATGTAGAAAGTAATAACACCCCCCCCAACCCCCCTCCAACCCCCCCCCCAACCCCCCCCCCGCGTCACGCGCTGGGTTATGGTTAGTTCAGGTTTATATATTAAAAAAAAAAAAAAAAAAAAAAAAAAAACGGGTCAAAAAATTAAAAAAAGGTTTATGCGGGCGAAGCGACCGAAGGCTGCAAGCGTCGCCCCCGCCTCTGCCAAAACCCCCCGCGCCCACCCACCCACCCGGGGGGGGGACCAAGGTAGCGCAGTGGTATAGCGGAAAATTGTTATTTAATTTTATAATTATAATTTTATAACTCTATAATTTTATAATTATAATTTTATAATTCTATAATTTTATAATTCTATAATTTTATAATTTTATAATTTACGTGTTGAAAAAAATCCCTGCAAGTGCTAGGGATTGAACTACCAAACCTTCGTTCACAAAGTTTACAAAGCAAGCCACGTTACCACTGGGCTACCTTGGTCCTAGGAAACTCTTATACTTTACTCTTATACTTACCTATAACGCGAGTTTATATATATATTTCATGGAATTTTTGGTAAATTGTGTATTTAAGTATATAATTAGATTAGAACTGTTGTATTCATCGTAGATGAAATAAAAAATAAATTTTAATACATTTATTTATACACAAATATTGGACAAAAAAAAAAATATATATATATATATATAAACAACTGAAAAACTTCCAAAGTACACTCAGACACGCGTAAGGGGTCATTTTCGACTAAACTGACCACTGGGAATCGATTCCGATAATTTCCGAATCGATCCGAACACTACCGAACGCGTTATTCACTGTTTTGTCAAGGATTGGGGGAATAAAAAAATCAAAACACGTTTCAGGGGAGTTCACACATGCAAAGGCTGCAATTTTAAGCGAAAAGCCGAACTCATGCCGAACACTCCCGAAGTTTCCCGAAGCCACCCGAAGACGCCCGAGGACACGCGAGGTATCGTTTTCGACTAAATCGATCACTGGGAAGCGATTGCAACCACTTTCGGAGCGATACGACTAGCCGTTCCGGGAAAAAGTCTGCTGCGGCAAAACTAAAGGTCGGAAGTGAGTAGAAACGGTACTGGAGGACAACTGTGACCTCGATACACCTTTTGCAACACTTTTGACCGACAGTCCAAATACGAATAACCAATTTACTTAAATAAGTACCCCGTTATTTCTTATATTAAAGCAATTTTTTATTCTTTACTTTACTACTGTTATTTATTGTATATGAAATGAAATAAAAAAAGAATAACTCTTAATACATTTATTTATAAATAACAAAAATATATATACATAAAATAAAACAGAATTATCCGTCCGAATCATGCTCCACCAGAATGACTGCATCCTCATCTTCATCGGCAGATTCCTCCACCAGAATGGCTGCATCCTCATCTTCATCGGTAGATTCCTCCACCAGAATGGCTGCATCATCTTCCGAGTCAGACGATTCCGCTGTGTCCGTCGATGATTCCTCCAGAATTACTCCATCCATCTCGTCTTCGGAATCATCATTGGGCACAGTGTCCATCGACCATGTGGACGGAGACCTCTCCAATGGTTGGTATTCTTCTGGTGAGGTGGTGCTATCTGCTACACCACCCCTTGTCGCCTCTCTAACGCGCTGCAGGTAGGCACGATACCTTTCGCACAAAACGAACATGGTTGAAGTGGAAGATACAGTATTGTCTTGTACTTCAGACATGTTGGAGCGTAGAAAGTAAACTGAGGATGGTGAGGGCTTTCTTATGTATATATAGCCCCTACCACCACCCCCACCTCATCACTCCCCACCTCACTACTCACACAAATAAGAGTAGAAAGTGTCCTAATACTCATATTTTTAACACCATCAATATCAATAGCACTGTCAACATAAGCAATAATCGAAGTGAAACACAGATTTCTCTAGTAACATTGTGTTACTTACATTTAAATATTTAGTAAATAAAACAAAAAATAAGATTCAATTTAACGTTTATTTAACACTTAAACTAGTTATATAATATTTACAATAAACTAAAAATTAAATATATACATTTATTTATCACTAAAACTAATTACATAATTATTTACAATAAACTAAGAGATATATACATATTTACAAAAAAAAACTACAAATTATCTGTCCATATTGCAAATATTGCAGATTTCCACTCGCCTAATCTGATAGAGTGGATCTCTGCAAGATTTGCAATATCCCCGCCTGCCTCTCATTATCCTTGTAGTGGCATGGTAGTCCACATGACGATGTCTCCCAGGATCCACCCTAGACTGGTATCCCAGAAAACATCCGTGGCAAAGATTGTATTCCATACCACCCACTACTTGGACCGCAACAAAGGTCATGGTGGTGCAGAAGATGCCATCCATCGGGTTCACCCTTGCTAAATATTCTGATGTTATCCACCGCTGCCCTCTTTGGTGGGGAACATCTACGACGATACCCTCATCATCACTTGAATCGTCTGCACCCTCTTCAGCGTCAAAAAATTCCTCATCGTCTTCCTCGTCGCTTTCCTCATCGCCTTCCTCATCGTCTTCAACTTCTACCTCGTCGTCTTCGGGAGCAGCCAAGTCGTCCTCTACCTCTTCAAGGTACCATATATTGTTGAGGACATCTAGGGATGCTAACCAGTCCAGGAATCTGAGGTTAGCCCAACCAGCAGGTACAGCAGCCATATTAATACTTGGAAACGAATATATAAGACAGTAGACGGAATGATCAACGTTGAAGTTTGCAAAGCAACTGATCTAACGTGGAGTTACACCTCCTCTTTTAAACATGTTGCTGGTGACGTCACATCATCTCTAACGACATACCATGGCTCTAATATCGGCAATTCCAGCGACTACTTAAACAAACAAGGCCATGAGGAGGAACTCAGTTATTATTCAGCTGTCATACCGTACACTTGTTTTTAAAACAGCAATGTCTTGTCCAAGAGAGTGGCAATCGAAACCAACAATCGCCGTATATCCATATAGTATGGATGGTGCAATTCTGTGCTATAATTGTTCCCAATTCTGGGCAAAGCAGCAAATTAATCCATGTACTGGACTATGTTCAAATTGTATAAAAGAAAATCCAGTGCCAGTGAATACCGTCCGAAAAGCAGCATCACGTGAGCGTCTGGAGCAAGAGTGCTACAAGTGTCTACAACCCACGACTCGTACAAATTTTGGAATTATCCGAGATGTTTGTGAGACATGCAAGGTGGAGCACCCATTGAGGCAGCGGTGTCTGGTTTGCAACAAGTACACTGGTGATTGTTGGAACAATATTTGCAGCAAATGCAGAGACGAGAAGACATACAGTGTTTTACTTTGTGAATATGTTGGACATATTTATGGAGGTGTGATGAAACACAACAGAGAATGTTTCTGTCAGGAAGCGTTACTGTCGAGACGGGGGGATTTCATCTGATTAATTCCATAAATATGTATTTGTATTTTTTCTGTATTATATACGTTTTAAATAAATATATTTAATCTATAATTCGTTGTAAATATTTTCTTCTCAATAAAATTTATTAAAATGATTTTCTTGATTTCATCTAATAATTTTTAGGAGTAAAAATTAATTCAAAAATTTTAACAAATTTGCATTTGTATATATTTTTTCGTTAATGTGTATATAATTACTAAGGCTTTGGAGTCTTATATGGGGAAAATAAATAAAACAAATATTAATGGAATACACACATTTTATTATGAAATTTCTAAACATAAGTAAAATATTAGTTGTTATAAATATACACATTTTATATAAAGAATGTGACAATATTAAATAAGAGCTGCTTCGTTAATCCAAGAGTTGTGGTCATTAGAGAATCCGAGCCACTTCACAAAAACCTTGTTCCCTCTCCTTCTTAAAACCTTTTCCACCAAGTAGACATCAGGGTATTTAGCTTTTTGTAGCTCCATTTCATAAAAGCACCCCTTTATTGGTTGGCCATGAATGTCCTGGAGTGTATATGTTGTGGGATTTGTTACATTTATTTTAACGATCTTGAAAAGTTCAGTTGAAAAATTTGGTGTGAACCCCTTTTCAAATATACCTTTATATTTACTGATTCGAACTATATCGCCAATACGAAATTTAGGTTTCAAAGCAATTTTAATGTGATTATAAGCATTTAAACGTGTAGTTGGTTTAACATCAGCAGGTTTCATACCAGTCGTACGATGTATTTTATTATTGTACAATTTTGTAATGTCGGATAGAATGTCAACCCATTTGTATTTACCTCTAGCTGAGAATTCTTTATATAACCAGGTTTTTAATGTTCGTATTACTCTTTCTGCAATTGCTGCTTTTTTCGTACTATACGTGGAGTAATGATTAATGATGTACTGTTTCATTAAAGCAGAAAAGTTTTTGTTGTAAAATTCCGTACCCTGATCGCTTTGTAGATTTTTAGGAGAATAATTTGATTCTTGTAAAATACTTCTCATAGCCTTAGTAATTTCAACACCAGTTTTATTTTTTAGAGGTTTAGTCCACAAATATTTTGAGTAACAGTCGATCACTACGAGAATGTATCGATAACCATTGTTTTCATCAGCGTATGGTTGCATTTCAGCTAAATCCATTTGCCATAAATCACCATAACCTTTGATTATTGTTCTTCTTCTACGGAAATTTCTCCTACAAGCTTTATGCAATTCGTTAACAACTTGTAATTTCTCATTACTAATCACCATAATTGAAGTTTAAGTCAGGCGTTTATATAGATAATTTAGGTCTGTTTTTTCACTTTTTTCCTAATGTAGCAGCGTTGTCCGTGACTTCAGCCACTATTTCATCTATCACTTGTTGATTACGATCGTTCCTCCCAGCTTGTGCCACAATATTTCCAAGTGATTTCTGTCGCACTGTCATACCTTTCAGACGGGATTCATCGAGAATGTGGTGCACTTTGCTTATTGCATCATATAAAATAGTATAATTGTCCTCGGTTAATTTCTTAACTCCAGAAATTTCTTTATTAATGTGTTGCAGAGCGTCATTAATCATCTCGGTAATTTTGCTGTGTACAAACTTACTATATTCAGTCCACTGATTCTCCATAAAAGCAATGTGTGACTTTTTAATGTCTTTCATACATTTATCGATATTTTCGTCTACATAGTTACGAGTTACACCATCTTTTTGATTTATTGGTTCACCAATGTTCAGTAAACGCTTATTTTGCATATCAAATTGATTATCTGCGGTAAGTTTAAAACCAATACCTGGAGGTCCATGTACGATAATCGATTTATTATTCTTACTTCTTCGTCTACCGAACTTGTCAATTGTGTTGTTTACAACAGCCATTTCTGTTTACGTCTGACCCCGTTTAAGCATTTCACAATATTTTATACTAATTAAATAAGTGTGAAATGAATTTTAACTTCACTAATAGATTATCCTTTCTTCCCTCATTTCTTCCAATAAACTGACTATTTCGTTATTGACACCATTGTTACCAACCATTTTTGAGCTATAGAGCAGGCGTAGGCGGTCCACCAGTTCTTTCGGTTTATTCCAATATACATAGTCAACACCTCTATTATTGTATAATTTATTAATAGGAACACCTAAGCCAGTTTTAGATCTCGTCACAACTGTAGAAGATACCAATGGTTCTATAATATTAGTGAATTTCTTCCATTTAGCTTTATTCAAACCCTGTTTCATATCATAATTTTTATATGGTGCTTTTGTCTGTTTTAAAATCCCCCCATATAATTGACACTCTTTGTCGCCAATAATAGCCTCATTACTACGCGAAATTTGTGGTTGTTTCATAAATATCATATCATATAACTTAGGACTGCCAGAATACGTCCCCACCTTCTTAGTTCCACGCCACAATGTGATATTTCCATTAGAAAAGCGTATTTCAGCATTACCCATTTGTAGTTTTTCTGTATGGGGGTCTAAACGTACACCGTATATAGTATCATACCTAGCATTGTCGAATTTCAGATTTTCTAAATGTGTTTGCACTATATCACATTTTCCTTCTGCGCCACTAATAGAACTTTCTGAACATGGAGTGCTCATTAACGACGATCCCGGTGGTGTTTCCAAAAAATATTGTTGACTTGCATTTTTGTCACCATCTTCATCACTAGTTTCAGGTGTTGCTTTAAATGTACTAGTACTAGCTCTTGCACTTTCTATCGGTTGTGTTGGTTTCTGAGGTTGTGTTAGCGATTGGTTATGTGAAGCAGATGATATAACCTTTAATGGTTTTGTTATGGGTTCATAAATTTTTTCGAGTGTTAACTGATTCTCAACGTTTCTTCTCTTCACAGAGTTGAATTTTTTGCGCACTGAATCGGTGGCCTCAATCAATTCACGTTTCAGTCTTATTTCTTCTCTCATGTTTCTACCTATAGCACTACTGAGTTTATTCTCACCATTGTCATTCATGTCTAACAAATGCAGCCTCACTGCTGAAGTTATCCCGATGCTATCTGTAGACCAATTAAAATTTTAATTACAATACTTCATGGATATATGAAACTATCAAGTTCTTTGCGATATCTCCCTTCATTTACTTCTCTATCCTTGTCAATTACAAGAAACCCATATTTGTCTTTCCAGCACTCTGCACACATTTCTTGAAATTCTTTATAAGTCACATCCGGTGAGACATGGTCTGAGAAAATGTGGTGTAAATTCATATCATCCTGCTTAAAAATTGCTATGAAATTACTATTATCCCTTACCAACTGTTTAGGGACGCGGGAATACGTTTGTGCCAAATAGAAACAATCTACATGTTTATGACGCCCCATTGAGAAGTATGCTCGAATAACATCTTGCTTTTCACATATAACATCATCAAATATAAATATAGACTCAGGCTCAGCGTCGGATGGTTGCACTATTTCCGCGTTGTTACTGAAGGTGTAATATCCTAGCCCCGTAATCGGTGCTAATATATCGCGTAAATATTCATACTTGGGTTGATGTAAGGACTTTGAATATAAGTAAATGTTTGAAAAACGTAGCCCAAGTGGATGAGTAAGCAAAGTTATTAGTAAATTTGTTTTGCCACAACCACTTGGACCTATTAAGAGTCCGCGAATAGTTGAGGGAAGTAGCGGGCCATGGCGTGATTCGACTTGTAGTCCACACCCTACTTTTTCATCTAAATTATCTACAGCAAGTTTCTGTTTCTGCTTCACAATGCGCATCGTAGCACGGATGGATACTATATAAATAGATGTACGTATTGTGATTGTTATTTAAATGGTGTCAACCGAGAAGCACACACGTGAAAATCGTCGTGGTTTAAAGATTGGTAAGGGGGTAGTCAATTCTCTAATAAATAAGCTCCCATTTGAACTACACTTACCGGGAGGTTACCAGTATTGTGGTCCAGGCACCAAATTACAAAAAAGATTAGCCCGAGGTGATCCAGGCATAAACAAACTCGATGCTGCATGCAAGCAGCACGATATTGCATACGATCAAAACACCAGTAATTTAGCAGCCCGACACAAAGCAGACTATCAACTTGAACAAGCTGCCTGGAAACGAGTTAAATCAAAAGACGTAAGTTTCAAAGAAAAGGCCGCCGCGTGGTTAGTTACAACTATAATGAAGGGAAAGCAACGTCTTGGTATGGGTTGTACGTCAACAACACCCCGTACTACAAAGAAACGTATAATTAAAAAGAAAAACAAGAAAAAAACTAGAAATATAGCTTTTGGTGCTGGAATAGTACGTAAAGTACGTGATGACATACGTAAAGCCGGTGGTAAACGAAAAATCGCTAAGGACACAAAAAAAGTTACGCAAATTGCGCTTCAAGCAGCACGACGACACATGAGAGCAGCTGGTGGAAAACGTAATATTCGTACACCTAGGATAATACCAATACCGAAAGTGGGTGGAATTCTACCATTAATACCCATTTTTGCTGGATTATCAGCTTTGGGTAGTTTAGCTGGCACTGCTGCTGGTATAGCTAAAGCTGTAAATGATGTTAAAACGAGTAGAGAGGAATTAGCTGAAAAAAATCGCCATAATAGGCAGATGGAGGCGATTTCTATAGGAAAAAGTGGTAAAGGGCTATATTTAAAACCATATCGCAAAGGACTAGGACTTTATCTAAAACCACAAAGTTCAAAAAACTTCTAGATGCTCTACCCCGAAAACCTCTCACTAATATCGATCTTAAATATTATGCAGAGAAGGTGAAAGTGCCCTATTTTCGGGGGATATTTATGCGGGACACTCTACCATATTCTGGACCACGTCATAATGAGTCGGCCATCATAAATCTAGACAGTATAAATGGCCCTGGAACACACTGGGTTGCATTTAAAAAACGTGGTAGTTTAGTCACATATTTCGATAGTTTTGGTGATTTACCCCCACCGACAGAATTAGTTTTATATCTGCGCAGAGGTTCAAAGTCGACCGACAAAATTTACTATAACTATGAACGCCAACAAAATTTTAACACAGTGTGGTGTGGTCATTTGTGTTTGAAGTTTCTCACTACAAAATAACTACAAACGCTTGTGAAATAACATCTGCAGACCTTGAAATGGATCGGGAAAGCATCAAGCAGATGGGTCAATCACTAATCGCATTCTCCCGTTTACGCAGTCTATTGAAGATGAGCAAACAACAACTGGCAAATATGCCTAAAGAAGTAATGATTGGATGTGCTGCACATGAAATTGCATTAGTATGGGACAAACTACCCCAGCATCTCCAGAATGATATTGATATTTTAAAATATCAATACTGTCAGGAACATTATCATGATGATGATGATGATGGCGGTGGTAGCAGTGTTGATGTTAATGATGGGCCGCCGCCTCGAAGAATATTTTGCTGCTACTGTAAAGTGCGCGATGTCAATGTTGCATCAAATAATGAGATACAAACGTCTCCGTCATCCAGCAAAAAACGAAAATTACACCACGATTATTGCTGTAGTTCACAATAAATTCATGAGAGAACACTAAATATCATCAGTCATGTCGTATACGTTCACTCTATCAAACCGATCTAGTGTGCTCAGTGCTGAGTTTTATCCTCCCATTGAATTAGATACTAATAGTCGATATGGGTTAGGATTAACAGGCTTCTATTCTTACAATTCTATATTCAATGTGGACGAAACCAACAATCGTTTTTGCTATCGAATTGGACCAAAAGTAGCCCCCACACTTATCCACATACCTTGCGGAGCCTATGAAATTGAAGAGATATATCGTGCAATACTGAAAGCTATGCCCGGTGATAAGAAAGAGGAAAAAGAAAAACTATTTCGACTGCGAGCGAACAACAATACGCTAAAGTGTGAGATTTGGTCAAAATATGGAATTGACTTTACACAAGCAAACTCTATTGGTAATTTATTGGGATTTGAATCGACTTATTTGCATCCAAACACTAATCATGAATCAACATTACCTGTTGATATTATGAAAGTAAGGATGATACGTGTAGATTGCAACATTATCTCTGGAGCATATCTGAATACCCTTAAATCCCATACCCTTTTCGAGTTCGACATAGACGTTGAACCAGGTTACAAACTTACCAGAGAGCCAGCGAACATCATATATTTGCCTGTTAGACCTGAAGGACGTCAGTTTATCGACAACATTACACTACGCATATTGGATGATAATGGAGATTTAATCAATTTTCGTGGTGAGAAGATTATCGTAAAGCTAGAATTGAAACAGTTTTAAAATCGCAAACACAATGGGTTTCCGATATAATCAACAACGATTAGCACACAATCGTTTCAATGTGATTGACGATAAAAAGACTAATGACTGCGGAAATCGACTCATTCAACGTGTAGAGCTTAAACGGTTAAGACATAACCTGCCAGCTAAAGATCGTGCATTTCTTCGATCCATCGGATTGAAACTGAGAGAAAAATAGTTAATAATGGTGACTTTTACATCTAGTGAAAAACTTGAGGTGTTCGAGGAACCTGTATTCGATCAGTCACTCGTTAGCTTACATGAGCATACATATAAACCACACGGTTCACCATATTATAGAAACTCTGATGAAGTACGCATTCCTGTCAATTTTCAGGACTTAATACTTGACATTACAGAGAGTTACATTTATATAGAAGGAAAATTTACCCCTAGTGATGTTACCAAGAAGTGTTATCTATCTAACAATGCGCTAGCTTTTCTCTTCGAAGAAATAAGATATGAAATGGGTGGTGAACAGGTCGCTGTCGTTAGGAAGCCTGGCATCACTACTACAATGAAAACTAGGGTGTCATATGGACAAACATCCCTCCCATCGCTACTAACTATAGGTTGGGGTCTCACCGAGAAAAAACAGGATATTTTAGATACTACCAGCCACGTTTTCAGCGGTAAACTCCCTCTTAAGTACCTCATGGGTTTTGCAGAAGATTATACCAAAGGTATTTTAAATACAAAACAGGAATTAATTTTAATTATAGCACGTTCCTTTAAAGACTCTTACATTGGAGAAGTTGATGCACAGTTAGAAATTAACAAAATCGAATGGAAGATAAGACATATTGTGCCTGAAGTTAGACAAAAGGTTAAACTATTAAAGAAAATTGATACGAGCAGTAATAATGCTAAAGTTAAAATGGCTTACCGTATGTGGGATCTCTATGAGCTACCCACTCTACGTGATACTGCTTCTGATATATGGGCTGTTAAAACCACTAACAGTCTTGAGAGACCTCGATACATCATTATCGGATTTCAAAACAATGGCAACTCTAGTGACAGAACCAAGGACGCCGCAAGTTTTATACATGCAGATATAAATAATATTCGGCTATATTTAAATGCCGAAGTATTTCCATATGAACGTTGGAATTTAAATTTCGATAAGAAACTCGACTCTGCAGCCTACTACGCCTATGAAAATTTCCAACGTAGTTATTACGATAAAGATATGAGTGAACCTATGATGGACCTTGGCGAATTCAGAAAAAATCCATTGTTTGTTATTGATTGCTCACACCAACCAGATGCAATGAAATCATCCACCGTCGATATAAAAATTGAATTTGAGACACGGAAGACGAAGTTTCCCGAACAAACTCGAGTATATGCACTTATACTTCACGATGCGTATTTAAGTTATAGCGCATTAGATGGTTCAGTTCAGTGTGGCATTGCTGGTGCTAAGTAACGAATACCTATTACCATGACGTCATTAGGTAGCCAATTTCCTACTTTGATAGTTGACTTGCAGGGGTTTCAATATAAAACAAATGATTTTACCGTTAAAGAATTAGCTGTTCTATGTTGTAACACTAATCAGCAAGCACACTATTTCTTCAAACCACCAAATCCTTTCTCATCACTAACCCAAGGCGAACAGACTCACTACCGATGGTTAGAAAACAACTACCATGGGGGCATAAAATGGAGTGATGGATATATTCAACTGTCAGAATTCCCACTAATACTTCATCGACTTTGTCAAAACGCTGTTAATAATTTTCGACGCAACGTATTGTCAGAGGATGTTATAATTGTATGCAAAGGCAAATTAAAGAAAAATGTTCTACAGCATCATCTAAAATGGAATAGAGTTATAGATCTAGATGACTTCTCACCCTGCATACCCAATCTAAAATCGTTAAAGGTACCAAGATGTATGGAACACACCCAACCAAAATATAGTCACTGCTCTCTTGCAAACGTTCACTTTCTTAACAAATGTATTATAGATTTAAATATAGAGTTAAAATAAATATCTTTAAATATGTTTATATTTAGGATTAATAATTAATATTTTTTAATGTATGTCACCAAAAATAATTATAAATAAATTAATGTATAATCTAATAATGTGTTTCATTTATTTCAATTTTAATTTTAAAAATAAAAACAACTATATTTCCATAATAATAATTTTATTACACCATTTACATATTAATATTATTAACAGAAGAATTACAATAAGTGATTAACTACTAATTGAGTTGTCTTCATCCTGTTCTTCATCAGATTGGTCGAGTTGATACTTTTCAATAATTTTCTTAGGTAAGTATTTTTCTATGTCACATAGGAAATGTTTTAAATTTATTTCCACTAGTTGCTCACAGAATTCTTCTAAATTCACAATACCACGAGAGAATTTACCACATAGTTGTGCACCTCTGTAATACCTCTCAGAATCCTCATTAAGCTGTTTAACTTTTTCAGCATCGAAGCAGTAATTCAGATCATAATTTATTGCATGGAGTCTATCCATACTTAAGTCGCCTAGTACAGAAGATAGTCTTTCAATTGCCGAATTAATGTCTTCTGCCCTTACCCAACGTTCTGCTGAATATTGCATCCACATTCTTGCCAGTTATAGTGAGGCTAGAAATTACATAAATAAAATTAGAACAAGTTATCAAATATATGATAAAACTACTTACATCTCTACTACTATTGTAGTGTATTTATAATATTTCAGTCTAAGTTATACTTTCACTATACCTTATTTATTGGTCTGATAATTTAAAGTATACAAATATTTTAAATAGTTTAAATCACGCAATAATTTCGAATTTTATTAGTGACCTTGATTTAGCACCGGTATAAATGGGTGAATTCTCTCCTAAATAAATCAACGCATATTTACCACTAGACGAATTTATTTCTTCTATAAAAGTTATATTTAATAGTTCAGCAATACGTTTAGGCAAAAATGATTTAAAGGTAGTACTTGTACTTTCATCAAATAAATGTACTAATATCGATTTTCCAAAACGTGTATTAAGCATTAACATTTTTTTAATGGCGTAAACCTTATTTAAAATTAACGATGAAATAGGTTTTTGGTCTAAAACTTCAGTATCTTTAATAATAAGTTCATTAAGGGCTAATAAATCGATATTGGTAGTCATATTTAAGTAGTTGAGTACAGTGAAAGAATTACTAACCAAGAAATATTACAGAACTTTGCTTACTTAAAATATTTCAGATCACAACACTATGCTCACTTATTAACTGTAGGTGAACCAGACTAAATATGATTTTGTTCTAATAGTCCGTGCTTTTTTTATAGAAAAAGTATACTACGTCACAAAATATAGAACCCCACCACATTTTACTGTGTACGTATTGAACTAATGTGATTTTAGAGGTCAAGTTGCGTGGCAAGGAGGAAGCTCCGTCCTTGCATTCTCTAATAGTGTTAGCCAAGGCCAAGGTCACCGCAAGTGATCGTTCTGGGTAACAGCAACACTGCGCCCTTGAAGTCGAAACGCACTGCGGCCGTCCAAGGTCAAGGTCACGGTATATGCTATGCGAACCTACGATGCCACCGTGGCCTTGAAGGAACGGACCACAGGTGCACGGTCAAGGTCAAGGTCAGTGGTGGGGGGAGACCGACCTACGGCTAACTTCCTCTACTGTTGACTTTTTTAGAGAGAACCAAACAATGATAAAAAAAAATTAAAGAGTCAAATTTTAAACGTCAATATTTTGAAAACGAATATAATGGAGTGGATATATCCAAATTATTGCTATATGTGGAATTGTGGTATTGTCTGGAAAGTTGAAAAAATAGTTCAGATAGATACAAGTTGTAGAATAATAGAATTTATTTTTTGAATCATGTTTAATTCTTTTTATTTATTCATTTATTTAATTGCGATATCCGACAGGGGCAGTGCTCAGTTATAGGATAAAGAGAGGAATATTACAATCACGAATGAATTGGAATAAAAATACATGTTAAGCATAAACAAAATTAAATATAATATTTTTAGTCGTAAACTCCTCTATAAAATCCTTATTTTACTATAAGGAACGTAACCAGACTGCAACCAACAGCTACTCTCCGGGCTATGTGCCCCGCCGAGCGCTGAATCACAAGTTACAAGTCTGGCGCGTTAACTGTAATAATTGCATATTACCATCAAAACGCTAATGCTTCGATTGCAACAAACACCAGCCGAAAGACTGATCCTACTTAAAGGAGCTCTCTTGCCAGCCGTCACACACCACTTGCATGACGACTGACACGAGGATCCTTTGACTATTTGGTAACATCCCGGTATTTTTACAATAGCGACATGTAAAACAGTCAGCGTCTAAAAAGTAGACTATTGAAATTTTAGGTCAAAATGTCAATTTGTTTAGTTGTGTATTTCTTACTTTTAATCTCAATCCTTGCTATAAATTCACATTAAAATTTGTCAGAAAGAAAAATGGTATAGCATTATTTAATGCCTTTTTGCATTGTAGGGGGATTAGAGAATATATAAAACAAGTCCCAAATATTCATAAATATTCTTTTAAGTGAGCAATGAGAAATGAAATATTTAATTCTTAATTTTAAGTAATATATTTAAAAACTTACATTGTGCCTAAAAATATACCGATTATGAAAATCAAATACACTTTAAGGCAGTATTAAAAGATTATTTTTGTTTGATAGTGTATCCGTGAAGTATCCCGCATTAAATTATTCTATAAAATATATTTTAGATAGAACATAAAACGGATAGGTTATCGTCCGTCCAGGTGCAAAAATAGTATCGCCGAGCTTATTAAATTAATTTTTAATTTGAGGAGTTCTCTTCATTTTGAAAAACTTAAACTATAAATAATTCTTTCAATATTCGAAGAATGGGATGCTGTTAGCTTAGCACAATTTATTTTTTTAATATTTGCACGCTAATAAATTACTCTTTATAGATATACAGTATGTTACAAAAATAGCTATCACTAGGAATATTTACATATAACATAAACACCAGACAATATTATATTTCTACATACAAAGCAAAAAATTACAGAAAGTTCTCTTATTTTTAACAATCATACATATTCTGTTAAAATAGCAACAGAAACATTGTTCTATGCGTTTGGGTCCGAAAAACGAAATACAAATTCTCTAGTTTTAACCCTAATTTTATCCAAGTTTTTTTTAAACAAATATACGGGTCAAATTTAGCCTTCACATACTTCTTTGCAACAATGTTTGTTACCTATACTTACTTTACATACATTTCAAATTATTTGACTAAAATAATACTGGAATCTCCAGCATTTATTTAAAATGTATAGATACGGGAAGAATAAAAAAAAGTGAAAGTAACCTGTACACGGGTTTGCCGTTTGAATCCTACCTAATTTCTGACTGTTTATCCTTTCATTCCAAGACGCCTCTTAGAAGTAAGGGTAGGTAATGATCATTACAACTATTTACATAAGTCGTTTCTGGACTGAGAAAAACCATACTGAGACCATGGAACAATAACATAACATAGTTCACTAATTCACTTTCTCAAAAGAACAAATATACTTGTGTTGTGTTGTCTACATCTACTATTTCAGAAAGTATAAAATCATTTTTATTAGGTTTCGTAACAGATGCCTAACTTTTTCATACTAGGTACATTGGATGAAATTAAATTGAGTATACATTAATTGTGGCAAATAAATCCTAAAATGTGTAAAAACTAGAAATAGAAAAGTATAAATTTGTCTTTTCATTTCGTCTCATACCATCAAAATATTCCAACCGGTTATAATACAAAGATGCGCACTGTAAAACTCTAAATAAATACCCTCACCATATTACATTTCAATATAAGTTTAACGATAGCTAGCAACAATTTATTTCTTGAATCACGTTTTTCCTCCTTTTTCTTTATTTATTAACGATATTTTTACAATTACAAAATTTCAATCACAAATTGAATTAGATTACAAATATATATATAAATAAAATTTTACACGTAGGATAGTTATGGTATAATTTGTACATGGTAACATTTTTGGAAAGAGGGTGAAACAAATGTCAAGTGCCGCACATGTTTCCCATAGACCATTTAGGTATTTAAATTTTAAAGAGCCTGGGTGGTCGAGCGGCCGACAGCGAAGACTTGACTTTAATTTATTATTGTGAATTTAAAAGACTTTATTCTACTTTGAGCATATACTAATGCACAAATAACTTTAATAAAAATGGCATTTATTTACCGCTCTTATAATATGTAATATTTAAGAAGTGGTAAATTTTTTTGTTTCGTTCGGCATTAAGGTTTCAAATGGTAGCTGTTATAACTTCATAGTAGAATAGAGTAAGACGATAAGATAAAACAAAAGTGAATGGTTAAAGTGCTGTTCTTTGTTGCACATGTTACCCATAAACAAAACAAAATTGGGGTATTTAAATTTTAAAGGGACACAATATATAACACTGTGTGGTCCACTAGAGACACCCATATATTGTAATATTTGTATGATCTAGTTTTATTTATATAACAAATGAACCAACGGTTAGTAGAAGACTTTACATTAATTTACTATTGTTGGTTTAAAAATCATTCATTGTATTTTGAGCATTCCAGTCACTTGTACTTAATAAAAATTTTATATCGGTGTTTCGATTTTATTTTAAATTACATTGGATTAAACCGATATTTAACAACTCTTAATATTTATCTTATGGTTTTGGTATTTTTGGCGTAAACTAATGCGTAAATAGCATTAATAAAAATATATATAATTATTTACCGCTTTTCTAATATTTAGTATACAGCGTGTGTATTGAAACATGACCGTAAGTCTTAAAAAAATATCTTCGGAATTGATGCTGAAATATAATTCTTTTTGGTATTTTTGGCATAAATTAATACGTAAATAATATTAATCAAAATAACAATTATTTATTGCTTTTACAAAATTCAGTATATTTAGGAAGTGGTAATTTTTTCTTCGCATGGCATTAAGGTTTAAAATGGAAGTTGTTATAACTTCACAGTAAAATTTATCGGTGTGAAAAAGTATAATTGCACTGTTTATATCCTTGATTTGGCAGGATTAGAGAATATATATGAAACATGATGCAAATTTTAACACAATATAGGTACTAATAATAATTTATCTCAATTTATTAACACAGTACAGAACAGAAGTATTTTTGTGAAAAGCTCCTTGTAGAAAGCTTGAATACGAAAAATATTTCAGTTATTGATAAATTCTTTTAAGCGAGCAGTCATACGTGATTCTTGGTATGTATAAATTATATGCTTAGATAAAATAGTATTGTGCGTAATAATATGCTAATTATAAAAATTCAACTAGTGTTAAAATAATATTTTTTTTTAAAGTGGTTAGTATCAAGTTTTTGAATGCGTTTGTTATTACAAGGTAATTCAGAAATGGTTGTGTACATCAACGAAGACAAATTAATCATGATTTTGATCTACGGAGAATGTAGAAAAAATTCCCATGAAGCCGAAAGGTTACTCCATTTGCATTTTCCCAATTTGCCTAAGCCAGACTATAAAATCTTTATTTCTTTAACCAATAATTTGAAAAATTACGGAAGTTCTAAAAAGTTAAAGTATAATAAACAGTTGTCGGCTACAAATGATGAAAATACTGCTTTAGTAATTGACAATATTGTAAATAATCCAAATATGTCTTTACGGAAATTATCATCTGAAACAAATATTTCCTACTCCTCTTGTCAAATAATTTTAAAGAAAAATAAGTACCGTCCGTATAAAGTTCATTATGTTCATCATTTACGACCTGGTGATTTTCAGCGTTTCATAAATTTTATTGCTGAATTGTCAGTATCACATAATAAAAATCCAAATTATTTGAAAAATGTGTCGTGGAGCGATGAGAGCCGCTTCCATAGTAATGGGCTTGTGACTATACAGACCACTCGGAATTGGTCTCAAAATAATCCGAGATAGGTACGAAGAACCAAAAATTAAACACTTTTTAAAGTAAATTTATGGTATGGAGTATTGAACAGATACATAGTCAGACCTTATCTATTTCGTGAAACGTTAAATTGTGGTAGATATCGGAGGTTCTTGCAAGAGGAGCTGCCAAATTTACTAAGAAACATTCCTCATGATGGGCACATAATCTGGTTTTATCAAGACGGGGCACCGGCACATAATTTAAGGATAACATTTAGACACTTGCAACGAACATATCCTAGAAGATGGATAGGAACTAATGGTGTAATCAGGTGGCCAATACGGTCACCTGACTTAACTGCATTAGATATTTTCTTATGGAGACATCTAAAAAAATTTGTTTGCACCGAACCAATCGATGTTATGGCAGACCCATACAACAAAATATATATGCGAGTGTTACCACAGTAGATCGTTATTGAAAGTAATGGTATAACATGTGTATCCATGAAAGAGGAAACAGTTTTAAACATTTACTTTAAAAATAAATACATACATATGTACATATTTTATTGAAAAGTCAAAACAAATTATTAAAAAAACTTATTTGACTTTATATTATGTCGATTTATCTCGAAAATCACTGATTTTAACAGGAAAGTGTATGCTACAAAAAGTACTTAGTATTAAAGAAACTTTAATATTATACTTTCAAAGTCCCAGTCAACGAAAATTTTCTTTCCGGCATCGCGTCGCGACGTAGCGGACGCCACTGTCATTGGCAACATTTAAACGACAAAATAAAGCCACCAAAAATATGTAACGACTGGCCTTTACAGAAATTTAATACCTTTTTTCGTTATTATGGAAACTGCCTGAGGAGTTTTATGTGAATCACCCTGTATACTTAAGTCAATTTAACGTCATATTGCATAGCATACAAATTTGTGGTAAACTATTCAAAAGTAACAAATGCCAAACATCTCATAATAGTAAAGCATATTTTTCACAATAATTAGTATCTTAAAATACTTACATATACATTTAGAAAATTATAGAAGCTAAATTTCGTAGAAAATATGAAAATAAATATGAAAAACCCATTAATATATTGCTAAATTATCAACTGGACCATTTTCCATTGTTGGCCTTATATTAGACCTTATAAAAATGTAAAGATCTGGTATTTCAATTTTGGGTATAAATTATTTTTAAAGAATTGATGAATAAAAAAGAAGAAAACTTCACACCTATATACCTTACGGAAATAAGACTAATAATTATTATAATTATTTACTTAAATCATTCTTGGGCTGAGAAAAATAATTCTGAGATTATCAGGATAACATAAGGTTGTAGTTTATGAATTTTTTCAAACGGATGAATATATTTGTGTCGTATAATCTCAGTAACTCAATTTTTGATCAAATAGAAATTTATAAAGCTTTTTATTTGTATTTTTTATGTCGTCTGATCTTTTAGGAAGTTTAAAATAATTTTTATTTGGTCTCGTAACAGATCTATAATTTTTTAGGATTACATTGCATTGAATTAAATTAATTACATTAAATGTCGCAAGTTCCAATAAATCCAAAATCATCGAAATGCTACAAACAAAAATAATATGCTTTTGATTTAAATTTTGTCTCATATCCTATAAAAATATTCCAACAGGTTACATAGATACGCATGGTAAAACTATAAATAAAATCTCTCAACGTATTGCATCCTAGTATAGGTTTAAAGATACCAAAACGTTCTTATAACTACAAAGACATTAATAACTATTGCCAAACCTATTGGTTCAGGTTAGTAAGGAAGACATGAATGGCAATATACTGTATATAAAACAGCGCCACCCGCTAATGCAGCCAAACACTGAACTAAAAAACACGTCTTCCTAACTAACCCGAACCACCATTAATTAGTCTGTAACTAATTTTCCCGCGCATTTTTTCCCGCCAAATATATATGTTAAGAAAGAATCCGATCCTAAGTTTGTCAAGGAACGTTTCAGTTATCTACGTGAGATACCACTAAATAAAAAAGAAAGGAAAACGAACCTGAACCACATATATGGTTCAGGTCCGTCCGGCTGGTTCAGGATTGTGCTTACAAATTACTATTTCTGGTTCAGAATCATACCATTGCTCTATATATATATATATATATATAAACTTTGGACGTTTGTTCTGAACAATGTTACAACAATATTTTTCAGCCAAGTTGTGGTTAAATATTTTGATTCAAGCAATAAATCGCATTATTTGGAAAAAGAACTTAAATATTTGTGAAACAATAATTGTTGTTACTTCGGTTCCTAAGCATGATTTAAGTTCGACAGTTCGAACACAAATTGGAAGGAATCGACTCTGCACCGCAAATAATTCGTTTTGTTATATCCCTAGCAATTTGAAAACAATGAGATTTATGGACCTTATACGTAATAAAAAAGGGACATAATCATGAGAAATTGCTGTATCTTACATTAAATGGTTTGGGGAGTATATATTTATGGTGATAAGGTAATACATAGTTTTTGTCGATATCTTTTAATCCTCTATAAGATATTACATTGCTTATATGGACTTTATCACTTTTTCTTTATTTTCGTCTGTACAATTTTCATTACCAATAAAATTTATAATTTACCCTGTTGAATTATATTACATCGACCTTGGAAATTTATTCTACGACACCTGCTTCATTGGAAGATTTATATCAACGAATGAACGAATCACAAATGAATGTCACCAAATCACCCCGGAAATGCTTCAAAATGTGCGAGAATGTTTTCAGCAGAATCTATATTATTGCATGGGAGCTGGAAGTTGATAGTTCGAGCTTTTACTGAAGTGATAATTAAGTAGCTAGATTGTACTTCGCAGTCATCTTCGAAAACGATTCTAAAAACTGCATAACACTCTTTAGGAAATTCAATGGGCTTTCTAATGATGCACGACTCACCCCACTGCTCGAGGGTTGAAGTAGCGACGTTGAAATTCAGAAAAGCGGTTTCTCCCTCCAAAATAAAATTGAACTCAGGGTCGTTTATTGTAAATTTAATAATTTATCAAGAGCAAACAAATACGGGGTATAAATTACCGAAGCAAGCTCTGTCTGTCGGTCTCTCTTAATATATTTTTATTTTGCTACTAGCCTAACCCTTTTATACAAGGCCCTGTGCGTGTCCGTATCACTGTATGGCAAAGTTGTTTGGAGAGATTGCAAACCAAAAATATATATCCAAGTTGATTTAGGCAAGGAGTGATTAATTACCTGGTATAATATGGTTCTCCCTTGTGGGAGGTACACTCCCACAAGAGGTAAACTCCCAGTAGGAAAAGTATGAGAATATAACTAAGATGTTGCCATACTCTTGTTGACTTTTAAAATAAAAACATGTCCATATGTATATGAATACAATCAGTTTTTTCCACAGATTTTATATACAAAATATTACCAAAAAATGTATATTTGACAAGAACCTTATTTTTAATTATGTACACGGGTTATTCACTATATATTGACCCCTTTTATTTCTGTTATTATTGAAAACAGAAAAAAAAGTTTCGTATAAAAATTGTTGAATCTTACCTATATTTTAAAAAACCTGTGAAACAGAAATCACAAGGTAGGCCACGAAAATAATTATTTTATTGTTTATTCAATTTTGATATTTCAAATCGTCATTATTAACATTTATTTAATCAAAATGCTGAGCTGAGCGAGGCTGAAAAAAGTCGAAATATTTTCCCTTTATGTGAAAAATAATAAAAACAAGTGTGCTGGAAGAAGAGAACACATGACGTTGTATCCGAATCGAGCGATTCCAAGTGTAAACACGTTTTTGAATGTAAATAGGACCCATAGTTTATCAAGAAAATGACTTAACGTTACAGCAAACGAGAAAGAAGATCTAGATATATTGTTATATTATAAAAAAGGGTGTAATGGGGTAGTGAAGCGCAAGTTATAGCCTCTCCTACTCAATTGTTAACCTCACCTTCGCGATGAGTTCAATTTGAACTTGGTGCACCCTGTTTTCACTAACGAGGCTCTAACGACCGAGTAAGGGAGGAATAACCCTTACCTTTTGCCGTGAGCACATCCACCTTCTCACGAAGAGTGCGGTAAAAATAACCCGCCGCACACAAAGGTTGCTTTTGGAATCGTTTGGTTACCCCATCGTCGCAGTCTCCTTCTGTGCCATGGGACCACACCACTCGCCTTCCGCAACCGAGCTGGTCAGTTGCATACCTGCTCCAGCTAAAACTTCAAATGCAGCTTCGTTTTCAGTCGATTAAGGCTTTTAAAAAATGATGGAGCGTTCAAGTGGGACAAAATCATCCGGAGGTAAAATACCCTCCCGATCGGATCTCCGGGGGAGGGTGCCCACAGGGACACCTCATCGAATGTCGAAAAAACACCGACAAGTTAAATCCAAGAAAACTAATTCTTTCATCTACGGTGCTTGGAATGTTCGTACTTTGAACGACAGCACTCGCACCGATCGGCCTGAAAGAAGGACTGCTCTAATAGATAGAGAACTTCACCGACTCAATGTTGACGTTGCAGCTCTCAGCGAAACTCGATTTTTGGAGGAAGGCTCTCTCACAGAAAAGTACTACACCTTCTATTGGAAAGGTCTTCCCACCAATTCAAGAAGACAACATGGAGTAGGATTTGCCGTTCGGAATCAACTTGTATCCAACTTAACACAAGTACCACAAGGCCTATCCGAGCGTCTAATGCTGCTACGCTATGAGCTATCAGATGGCAACGCGGTAAATCTAATAAGCGCCTACGCTCCCACTCTGGATGCAAGTCACGAAACCAAGGAAAGCTTCTATCAACAGCTGGAAGAAACCCTCTGTAGAATACCTAAAACGGAACGACTCGTTATTCTTGGCGATTTTAACGCTAGAGTAGGGAGAGATGCAGACACCTGGCCAGGCATCATAGGCAAGAACGGTTTGGGCAACATGAACGCTAATGGTCAACTACTCCTAACTAAATGCGCCGAACATGATCTAGTTATAACAAACACCATTTTCCGACAAAAGAATAAATTTAAAGGCACCTGGCGTCACCCCAGATCAGGTCACTGGCATCTACTGGACTATGTTATCGTACGTAGGAAGCATCTCAAGGACGTCCAAATTACAAAGGCGCGCATTGATAGCGAATGTTGGACCGATCATCGTCCTGTTGTCTCTAAAATGAAAATTGTTATGAGACCCAAACACCGAAGAACTCAAGTAAAACGTAGACTCCGTCTCTGTATTAGTAAATTGCGTGACCAACAAACCGTCGAACAGCTAAAGCAAAAAGTTCAAGAGAATTTGAGTGCACTAGAAGAAACCAATTCTGTAGATGTCGCTGCTACCTG
Organism: Leptura quadrifasciata; assembly: GCA_963675555.1. Classification (NCBI taxonomy): domain Eukaryota; kingdom Metazoa; phylum Arthropoda; class Insecta; order Coleoptera; family Cerambycidae; genus Leptura; species Leptura quadrifasciata. Next base: position 108,150,527 of record OY776674.1, on the reverse strand, counting down.
GACACAAATTAAAGACAGTTTAAAAAGTGCGAGTGAGGAAATTCTTGGCACTGCAGCAAGTAAAAAACAGGAGGACTGGTTCAATGATAATGAAGCTTTTATACCAGAACTTCTTGACCGCAAACATATTGCCTTCCAAAACGCTATCAACCACCCCAACGACTCATCAAAAGCAGAAGCTTTTACCCAATCTAAGTATGAAACGCAACGCGAAATCAGAAGAATAAAGAACGAGTGGTGGGCAAGCAAGGCCAGAGAAATTCAAAGGTACGCCGATTCACACGACTACAGGAATTTCTTTTAAGGAGTAAAAGCAGTGTACGGCCCCAGTCGGAAAAATATGTGCCCTATTAAAGATTTAAATGGAAATCTCCTCAAAGAAGACCAGGAAATAAGAGCCCGATGGAAAGAACACTACTCTAACATTCTTAACCAGCAAAGTCAAGCCGATCACGATATTATAAATCTTATCCCTCAATATGACACCTTCGAAGACTTAGATAAACCACTAACAACGGAAGAGATCTTAACCGCCATTGGGCAGCTAAAAAATAACAAATCTCCCGGCGCCGACTCACTCCCAGCTGAGATCTTTAAAGCTGTGTCGTCAGAGCTCATACCCTACCTCAAAAAATTGTTTGATGTCGTGTGGGAAAGTGGTCAAGCTCCGCAGGAGTTTCGGGATACACTTTTAATCAACCTCTTCAAAAACAAAGGGAGCGCTGCGGACTGTGGAAATTACAGGGGTATAGCTCTCCTGGCTGTTGGAGGGAAGATACTCACTAAAGCGATGGCAAATAGGCTAACACCTGTTATGGAAAAGTTACTTCCTGAAACACAGAGTGGCTTTAGACCAAACCGAGGCACATCGGATTTAATCTTCACACTTAAACAGCTTCAAGAAAAAGCACTCGAACATCAAGGAGAAATTCACATGGCCTTCATTGATTTAACCAAGGCGTTTGACTCGGTGGACAGGGAAGTGCTCTGGAAAATTATGTTCCGCTTAGGTATCCCTAGAAAATTTGTGGAAGTATGTCGCAGTCTACATACAAACAACAACGCCCAGGTTATGTATAATAATGAGGCAACCGAACCTTTCCAAACCCTCACTGGAGTTAGGCAGGGATGTGTCCTGGCACCCCTACTCTTTAATCTGTTTACCACTGCTCTAACAATTATTGTTGACAACAAACTGACAGTCAGAGGAATAGGTCTCAGATACCGTTTTGATGGCGGTCTTTTTAACATAGGGCGCTTTAGAGCTTTCACGAAGACACGCACACAATTCATTTGTGATCTCCAACTTTTAGATGTGTATGCCCAGAGCTATGATTCCTTAGGACTTAAAATGAACATTGGAAAGACTAAGATTATGTCAACTCCTCATCAAGTGAACCAAATAGACATTACACTTAACGGAAATTCTCTTGAAGTGGTGGATCAGTTCAATTACTTAGGCAACGTTGTTAATGACAAAGCAAACATGGACAGCGAGATTCGCAATAGAATTAACGCTGCATCTAGAGCACTCTGGGGACTTAGAGAGAGAGTATTTGACAACCACGACCTTGCTTTGTCAACGAAAATGGCTGTCTACAGAGCAGTTGTCATTCCAACACTGCTATATGGATGTGATAGCTGGGTCACTTACCGTCGTCATGTGAAAGAATTAGAACGTTTTCAGCAAAGACACCTCAGATGAAAATCCGTTGGTTCCATCACATATCAAACGTGGAAGTACTCAGGAGAGCAAACAGCCTTCCAATTGAGGTGCTTATTTCAAGAGCACGCCTAAGATGGGCAGGTCACGTTCATCGTATGCATGATAACCGCCTTCCTAAATGTACACTTTATGGTGATTTGCTAAGCGGTAGAAGAAGGCGTGGCGGTCAACGAAAGAGGTTCAAAGACGCTCTCCATGAAAATCTAAAATCCTGCGGTATTGCAGACGAGCAATGGGAACAACTTGCAGCGGACAGAACTGAATGGCGAGGGGTTGTGGCCAGCTATCAAGGAAATGTTGCTGCAAGAAGGCCGAATCCAAGACCTAACCAGGTCTATGTTTGTCCTGACTGCGGTCGACATGTGCTCTCCCGAATTGGCCTCTATAGCCATAGTCGTGTGCACCGTAGATGAATGGGAATTACAATGGACTACACCTTTTACTTGTTTTTTATTGTACACAATTTATCGACTGTAACATTTTTATGCTCGGACTCGAGTAACGGCTAATAATAATATATTATAAAGGTAAAAAAATAATTTATTATAAAAATAGATCGATTATTTTAATATTTGTCTTAGAAAATTCAGTTAATAGCTTATTAAATGCTTGTCGTGAAATGGAAAAAAGTTATTCCAACATTCAAAGAATCCAGAAACTGAATGAAGACCAAAAACGTAGAAGATTGGAGTTTTGTCAGATCATGCTCCATGAATTAGATGAAAATCCTGATTTAAAAAAAAATATATGTGGACAGATGAGTCAAGTTTATTCACGGCGGGAGTTTTTAATAGAAAAAAAACAGACGTTCCTGGGAGAATAAAAACCAAAGGCAAAGAAAGATCAAGCAAATAAAAAGTCGGGTAGAAAATCAATCCACGATTGGTGCGGAACTTTTCAAAACAAAGTAGTTGGGCTTATATTTTATGATTTTACTTTGACACGACAAACATATCTCTTAATAATTTTACCAGAGGTAGGTCGTCTAATTCTAGAATTAAAAAATTAGAGAGAGCGACTCCACATATAGTTTTAGAAGTTCGGGAACATTTAAATAATCAATTTTCCATTTAGATAGGTAATGCTGGGACCATTCGATGGCCATCAAATTGCCCTGATTTGACGCCAGTAGATAGCTTTTTATGAGACAAAGTAAATTTAAATCATAACCCCAATCTTCAGGCAATTAAAGCAAAAATTCAAGAAGAAACTAACAACTTAAATAGAAACCATAATAACGCTATTGGTAATATTTTCCTAAGCTTAAGAAGACGCTATGAACTTTGCATTGAAAATAATGGTGGCTACTTTGAACAATTTCTTTAATCGATTACTTATGTAGTATTATTTTATTATAAGAGTTTTCTCTTGCTTTGTTAAATCTCTTTTTAAATAAATTAAATATGAAGTTAATTCTAATATGATATTAATTATTTACACGTGATTATAATTAGATCATATATAATTTACATGTTGAAAATAGCACTTTCCATACGTGAAAGCGTTTTCATATACTGTTAGCGTACGCTAAAGACTTATTACACGCTATGTGAAATCAATAATTTTCGAGTGTAATTAGTAGTGCGTAGTTAGTAGCACTTTTCAAAGCAGTTGTAGAAAACCTTTTTATTTTACTAGTGAATAAACAACTATTTACGGTTGTTGCTATGGGGTTAAAAATGACGGTTTGAAATGTCAAAATTGAATAAACAATAAAATAATTATTTTCGTGGCCTACCTTGTTATTTTTGTTTCACTTATGTTTTGACACGCATGGCTCACCGTTCTTGCAATAAAGCAGCTCATTTGCATTTTGAATATCAAATATGTCAAGAAGTATTTAAGATATACCCATACAATATTATATATTTGGGCTTCTCGAAAATTCAATAATATATAGGGATTTTCTATTTTCAATAATAGAAATAAAAGGGGGGTCAATATATAGTGAATAAATTTGTGCGACTGACAGTACGGTCCAAGGTTATAGACGTCTATATCTTTGGTTGACAAATGAATTTCGTATGGTTTTAATGAATTTGCAGAATAATTTAATATTTGCATAAGAGGAAAATAAAAACAAAATATGGATTAAATCGACAAGTCTTAAAAAAACTCCTTTATGTTTGGTACAGTACCAGGTGGCCTATTAATTTCTTACCAATTAAAATGGAGCATGACGTACGATAAATTAATTGCTTATTCGTATTGGGGGGGGGGGGGCATTCACAAATTACGTCACACGTTGATGGGGAGGGAGAGGGTCAACAAAGTGTGACATCATGTGACAAGAGGGGGGACGAGTCATAAGCTTCGTGACGTTACATGTATAAATCTAAAATATTAAAATTCTAAACTTAACGAAAGTACATACAGTTCTTGCAGGAAAATCTCAGTTTAAAATAGAATAGAAATTTTTGCTCATAGCTTTAAACAGCTGTAACTTGTGAGCCATTCATCGTATGAAGGTCACCTGGAGCTTTTACAGATAATTTAATTCTCTTTAAAAACCTTTAGCGTCATTTTGCCTAAAGCCAATTAAAAAATAGTTATTTGTCTAAAAGAACTTGAAAATGATAATTTTTCAATATTAAATGAATAATCTTACCTCATTTAAATGTTTTTTGTTCCATGGACGTTTATTAGGCTTCTTCTCGTAATATGTTTTATAGTGTTCATAAAATAAAAATTTTTCTTCGATTATAATTTAGTTAAATTGGAAAAAAGGAATAGTAACTGTACAATTCCAAACTGTTTGTATGTTTATGTTTGACATTACACAATGAGCCTAGCTATGAAGCCGGCAGATCATGTAAAACACGAATCATAACATTAATGACGAAATAAACCAGGCTCTTCATGAACAGCCTAGGCAAATCGTGTAGCATATAGATTTTACACTATCTGCCGGCATTACATGAATTGCCTAGGCTTTTCCTGAAAAGCCGTATTTCACTATGTGACTACGACACATACACCAACATATTCAAAATTTGATTCACTTTAACTTTCATTAGATGTATATCTAATCTATTTGAATATGCATACGATTTATCGTTTTCGAGTTTTTAGCGCTTTTATCATGAAACAAATATTCTGGTAGCGAGCTATAAAGATGTTTAAAAATTCAAATCTCTGCCAATATTGATTGAATGGAAATGAAAAATAAAGTGAAATTGTTCGCAATGGAATTCTCTACAACTTTCATTTGAAACATTTTGCGATGCGAACGACCATTTTTGAGACTTTAGCGAAGAACGTGCGCGTTTCCGTTGCGTCGTAAAACTGTCAAAATTAAAAAAAACTCTATCTCGGCTCCGCGTTTTTTACGAATAATCGATTTTTTTTAAACTATTTTCTCCCCCCTCCCCTCCGCCGGCGTCTACGAGTGGGGACTTTTGATAGTATTACAAAAAGTATTGAAAAGTATTACAAAATAAGCATGTTCACAAAATTTCAGCCCGCTCTGAATTATTTCATCCAAATCGACAAATTTCGTCCCATTTTATCGGACTATTTCCATGCAAACCAATAATGAAATAAAAAATGTCTGGAATATTTACTGTTTTTAGTACAATAAATCTAGATCAATCGATGGGGAAAAATGTCAGGAACAATATATTGAAATGTTTAAGACTTGGGTGTTGTAGCAATTTTGTAAATAAAAAGAAACTATCAACAAATTGGCCTTGCTCGACTTTAACGCGGTACGACGGCCATAAAATACTTCTAATAATTAAAAAAGAAATGTCACGTTGTAGAACAAGAAATTCTCTACAATTTTGGTATGGGAAATCTACGATGCAAATTTTTTTTAAACCAATTTTTTAAGATTTTTTGCCAAGTTGTGTTTTATTTGATCAGCTGACCTTTGTCGCCACGACGACATGGCGGAACGTCGCGTGCTGCACTTGGTAAAACAACTTAGCCAAAAAATCTTAAAAAATTGATAAAAGAAAAATTAAGCATCGTAGAATGGTATTTCCCGAATCAAAATTGTAGAGAATTCCTTACTCTACAACGTGATATATATTTTTTAATTATTAGAAGCATTTTATGGGCGTCGTACCGTGTTAAAGTTGAGTGACGCCAATTTGTTGATAGTTTTTATTTATTTACAAAATTGCTACAACACCCAAGTGTTAAATATTTTAATATGTTATTCCTGACATTTCCCCCCATCGATTGATCATAAAATTATCTCCTGAGAAATAAAATTCAAACGATAGATTAATTTTATTGTACTATTTATTATAATCATTCGCAAAAACTTTATTAGCTTGGATGACATCAAATATATGGCATGTCAACAGATATCATTACTACTATACTTGATCAGCTGTATTTGGATAAACAAGCGTATACGTGAATTGTGCCGTATTTTATTAAATTGTGTTTCAAATGTGCTTGCAATGCTCGGCTGCAACTTTAATAATTGTGATACTTTATTTTTGACCTCTTAATTTATTATTTGCTTGTGGTTATATGTCTATAAGGAGTTCTACAAATAAATTTTTATATTTTATTCTGTATGTGTAGTCGACAACGTATTGTACTAAATTATTTTTCGATACACTTCCGGAGTGTCTAACCGTGATATAGTATAGGTTTATCGATAAAAAGAAAAGAAACAGGTGGAAAGATGAACTGCATTACCAAAGATCTCACCCTTTACATCGCTCATATTTTATGGAGCGTTCTTCGCTCTGGGAAAATGTAGGGTAGAGGAATATTTGCTTATCTTAGGGCATAAACGTGATTTCTCCTATCGTCCGCTTATGAGCAACTTTGAATATCGACGTTTTCGCTGTAATGTTATTGTATTCTGTAATAAATATAAAAGATAAGCTTTCGTAGATACGGTACGCAGCTATAGTCTATAGTTAAATTTAAAATTCATCTATATAAATGAACGTTCACAAGTCATTATGCGAAAACCATTGATATATTTAAGTATTGTCTTAAACGCTTGTCGACATATTTTTGTACGAAGGCTATTGCAGCTAGGGTTAAAAATATTTTGCGTTCCCGGATTAGGTTATGTAAATTTCATCTCTACAGTTCTCTCATTGTTATATGGTAGACGTATATTTTGTAAATGCCACTTACCTACATCTTTATATTCTGCAGGTTTTCTGAATTTCATTATTATCTACCAGGCACATGGCATTTTGTGTTTACTGCCTCATCTATAGAAAGAGTATTAGCGTCGCGTTGTGAACATTCTGAATTCTAGATTATGATGATAATAGATGTTATGAGGTCAGAAAATAGCAAATTTATCCGAATTGGCATGCCATCTGTTGTTACATGGCCTGTGTTCATTTAACAATTTTATATAATAACTGGTATTTTACTTATATTCAGCACGATTTGTATAGGATTTTGATTCAGTTTTTGTAAGTGAGACTGTTTCAACTATCAGGAATTTTCTTTGTATAACTGCTAAATTATTTCACATTGTTTTATGTACTTATTTTTGTATCTTAGGAACTCAGTCTCATGTTTTTTTAACACTATTATGTATCTCTGTGCCAATTGCATATGCCAAGCCTGCAATACATTTACTTCATTTACATTCATTTATATTTCATCTTTATACTTTGTTTACTATGTAAATGTAGTTATTTTCTTTACCTCTGAAATTTTTTCATTCGCCTGCTATATAATGTAATGTATTTATTGGATTCTCACAAAACAGTTGTAAACAATTTAATATTTATTCGCTCTTAGGTTATATGCAATAAATGCCATTTACTCACTATCAAGCTTTTATGTAGATATTATAGATTCCTTTTATCGATTCTATTAATCGGTTCTGTAATTTGATTGAGTAAGGAAACCTAACTAGAAAAGAAACCAAGTTGTGCGCTTAAGTCCCCATCAACAGATGGCAACACTCCTACAATTTGCAGCTTTCAATTTTTAGTAAAATATATTTTTCCAGTTTGTATATTGGCACCATATTTCAGATTGTAATATAAAAAGTTTACCTTATTAGTTAAAATCACGAAGTGATCATTTGCCTGCCGAATTTGATCTTATTTACACTACAAACGTTCAACTGTGAGATCCTCAGTAATTTATATTACATTCATATCCATGATTCCTTGTGTTTAACAGTACCAGGTAAATTTATTTTATTATTTATTTAAATTTCAATAATTTTCAATTATACTCTTAATGCAATTTAATTTTTTAAAATAAATTAAATTGAAATTTTTTTAATTCAATAATTAATTAAAATACTACATGTTACCACATGGCAATAAAATATACCTTTCTGTCTCATTTCTGGCAATTTATAGTATGCATTTACTTATGTATTAAGCAGTTTTATGTATTAAGCAGACTTACGTATTTAGCAGTCTTCAAGCAGTCTTACTAGCAGTTTTTTTGGCAGCACTTAGCAGTCTTTTAGCATTTACGTTTAATTTTGCATTTATATTTGCGATTATTACTCCATTTTAAAGGCGATTTTTATGGATTTAAAATCAAAATTAAAATCGAATCCAAGCCGTATGGTTTGATAATATTTCTCTGCTATTGTTAAGGTGTTTAAGCCTTCATTCTTGTATTAGTTACACGAATCAAATAGATTAGAAACTATTCTACAATCTTTACACATAAACTTCCTTTGAATCAAACGTCGTCTTGCAAGAACAAATTGCCAAAGATATCTAGATTGGATGCTCTACGAGACAATTGGGGCCTGAAATGCAGTACCAGAGCTTTCCCACCTTCAACCATACTCAGTCTGGAAATCTAGGAGTTTGATATCATATTCACTATTATTTTTTTATATTAAATTATTCTTTTTCGCTAATACAATTTTATTAACATAAAATTTCACGTAAAATTATATTTCAATAAACATACATATTTTCTTAAGGATTTACTGTTGAAATTCAATTTCACAATTTCATATATAACTTCATATTATAAAATTTATTTATTTATGTAATATATATTTTATCATTCATCTTTTTCACTATTTATTTTTCTCCCCATTAATTTCGGTCTCGTCTATAGGAGACTGGTTTTACGAGAAAAAGAGACAAATTAACTAATCATTATCTATGGTGCCCAAACAACATCAATTTTTCGTTGTCTTCTTTTCCCAAATAAAACGAAATTTATCTTTTATGTCACACATTCAAAGAGGGTAAGTTTCACAACTCTTGCAAGTTCTCCGAATCCACGACTCTTTGTTCCGGCTAAAGTCAGCTAGCCATCCGCATATGTTGCCTCAATTATTTACCAAAAATAAACAATAAGGGAAAGTAGGTAACACTGTGTGCCTATGTGTCTATCTATCTGTCTGTCAGGCTCAATGAAATTCTAGATATGTCGTGTGAGGTCCAAGAAAGAACCCTATTGAATATTGGCGAAATAGTTACACCAGGTGTGACTCTAAGTAGGGCAAAATCACAATTTCTTGTCGAATCTAAAAATATTTGAAACAAACATTGTTTAGATCGAAAATTGTATTGAAGTAGACCTTTGCAAAGTACTACATATTATAGGAAAAAAACTCGCTTCCGTCAAATTGGCCGAATTTTTGATATGATATTGAGCTATTATTCCTATAAAAAGTTCTAGTAATATTGGCCCACGAAAAGCTCCCGTTTCTAAACTAGACCACAGAAAGTTGACAAAAGTGGGATTTCTCCGATTCATCGGCGCAGGCAATGTGATGTTTTTTGTATGTATGTAAGCTTATTTAAAATATAAAGTTACGCTCCGCTCTCTGCTTTATCTAGGATGCGTATTGTAAAAAGGGTATGTTGTTCTCGCAATGGCGTTGAAACCAGACCGCACTGTCGCTCTCAAAATGAGAGTAAAAATGTACGCAGATCGTCAACTCGATGCGGCGTACTAGAGGCGCTTTGCTTCCGAGATTTATAGTTAATTTATCAATAAAACCGTCTTTCTTTAAGAAGATGAGATTGTGGGGCATTTATTTGTGGTTACTTCAACTAAATAATGATAACAATAATAATATTAATATTAGTGTTTTTTTTGGCGGACGGTTGATTTAGGGCAATGTTTAATCAAAAAGTTGGAATAGAATAGAGTAATAAAGTGAGCGTGACAACTGGCCTCGAGACAAATTTGTTTACCTACTTGAAACAACCACATCGATAGTATGCAACGAGAAGTAGGAAAATAGTTTCGTCGTTGCCCCGCAGCTCCATATATTCAATTTATGTGGTATACCAAACAATTCCAGTAGCGGCATATATGGATTATATCTCTAGACTATTCCAACTCTCTGTGTTTAATCCCTAGTAGCAGACTGAAAGGAGACCTGCCTAAATAGCTACCAGTAAAACGACGCCATCTCTGGGTCAACTGGCGAACTGCCATTACCACGGATGGAACTAGAAGGCAGTAGGACAGCTTAAAATGATCGAGAAGTTGTCCGCAACGGTCTGGGAGAATTCTGGAATAAGCGTCACGGATATATAAGTAGCAGAGCCAAAGCGCTGGGGACAGATCAGTACAGTTCAGTTATGAAAAGTTAGATGAGAAGGGATCGGAGAAGATAAGAGGCAGTAATAAGTTGTGAATTATGGTAGTGAGACTATAGTAGATGAAAGTTATAACTACTTGTGTGTTATTGTAAAAACTAATTAGTGCAATTTAGTGATTAATAAATCAGTGGTTAATTCTCGTTGCAATTATTGGACCTACGTCTGGAAGTGTTTACTACAGGGTGTAAAGTAAGCACGTAACAATATATTATTACTATTATTATGTGGCCGTTTACTGACCGTTATCTCTGGCTTGGTCGGCTAGATTTCAATACGTACACTTAACCTATCTCTCAATAGGATAGACTTTTTCTTTGTATGAACTTAGGAACTCTTTCTTTAGGAACTTAATGCTTGTCAAGCAGTTATAATTTCGTAGAAGAACTTTACATTTATTAATTTCTTACATAATGCTGACAAACAAAACGTTTGCAAAATTCAAATCGAACACCGTTAGAAATACGCCTTTTCATAATCCAGTTGGTTTTTGCTTTGTCAGAAAAAGTTTTTATAAAAAATTCCCTCATCTTAATTTTCATCACACAATAATTTGCACTGTAATTTTATTTTAAAATGCTCAACTACCTTCCCCTTCATATTGCAACAGAGAAAAATCATAAACTAAGGAGCTCATTGAGTTCTAACAATGTTCTTTTTTAATTTTTTCGCAGCAACGTGCTATAGTAGATAAACAAACAACAAACTAAACGAATCTGAAACGGTTTGCATGCTTCACATTGTTATTAAAACACGCCATCATTTCGGTTCTGAAAAGTCAACGAGGCCGATTTGCATAAGTTTTACACACATTTTGAGAGTGGCAATGCGACCTGGTTTCAACACCACTGCAGGGATGAAATGAGGACGCCTTCCACAATACGCGTCTAGGATCAACAACGGAGACGTTTTGGATTTCTGATCCCATGTGTAGTTTGTCAGTGTTGTGCAAGTGTGCGCGTGCATATGTGTTGTGCATGTGTGGATTTAATGGTGGTTGTATGTGTAAGTGGCTATGTGTGTGTGGGTGGATGGATTTGTAGGAATATATTCTTTGATTACTATGTGAGGGTTCTAGTCCTCAATATTAACTATTAACTAGGTATTATTTGGATCCTATCTGTTACCTGCATACATACGCGTGTATTATTGTTGATATCAATTGGTGGACTATTTGTTTCGGTAACGTAAAGCGATTATCATTTTTGCTGCATTGAACTTCAATACGACCCTCATAACTCTGGGAATGAAGCGGTTATTGCAAACAAAGCAATTAATACTTTGCGTCATTATACGTGCCTTCAAAATATTGTAGAACAAATGCGAAACAACTTTGAAAAATGCTCATATAAGGAATAATCAAATACCTATATACTATATATTCATGTTTCTGTGAATAATGTTCTGTTTTCTTTTACGTTACCATATATAAATCAGAAAAACCGTTTACTATTGTATTGAATTTGACCGAAAATGCGAAGAAGTTATATAAAAGAAACTTTCTATAAACATTCCCCACCTCATTTTATGTTTTTTGCCTGCAGTTTTGTAGCTTTTTTTGAAGAATTTACGTTATTGCTCAAATATATTTTGTTTTTGGCAATACTTGACAAAAGCCACTATGATCAAGTTATTATTTACGATTTAAAAAAGCTTGAAGAATGCTGGGACTGAAAAGAGGATACTGCAGCTGAATAAAATGTAATATCTACAATAAATATAAAATAATAAATGGAGATTATTATTATTAGTGATGATAATTGTTACATTGTGTTAAATGTATAAATTACTGCAAGGTTCATCGAATGATTCCTTGAAAATAATTTTGCTCGTTGTTCCTAGGAAAAGCAAATAGCGAAGCGCAGCTCTATATTTTAAATAAACTAATATACATACAAAAAAACAGCACATCGCCTGCGCCAATGTATATACAGGGCGTACCAATAGTGTGTCAATATCGGCTTTATTAGAAGACTTTGGAAAATTATTTATTTATTTAATTGTTATAGTGTCAAAAGGAACACACTTTCAAATTTTTTGAAATATACAGGGTGACTCGCTACAGCGGAGCATCTTCGAGGTAATTTTTTTAAAATGGAACTGGTGACGCCTTTTTGTCGGTTTTGCAACTTGCACTTTGAAACTAGTGCAAGCGGTTTTTGCCTCGAGCGCCACTTTCTGATTTTAAGTGTAGAAACACCACTTTCTCTATTAGCGGTATAATAGAGGCCCCAAATAGAATCAGTGAAGACGGTTTATTACCAGGGGTCGAAACGTAGGCCGTCTTTCTCAAGGAATGGGCAGCTGTAAAGATTTTTATATTTGTGACACTTTTACTTTTCAGGACAGTCTAACTTAGAGGAGTGACTCAAAATAAGACACACAAAACGTTTTAATGATATATTGAAACTATGTACATGTCAAGAAGGAAAATCTTAAGATATATCATATAGAAATATATTTAAAACTTCTGGTACATTTATCTACATAAAAATAATTAATACAGGTAGTTGACATTCGTGAAAATGAAAAGAAATTTTCAATTACCCAAGTTTTGTAACCCTAATTTATGCAAAATTTCTATTTTTACTCTCTGACTAGATTTACTACAAAATGATATTAAGTAAGTAGACGCGGCATTTACAGGGCAAACAGAAAAGTGAAAGCAAAATAATGGGTATGATTAGCAAAGCAAAACGGTGGCTCGACACGTTCAAATGTGAGTAATTTAGGACTGACTCCACGACAGACAGACAAGTTACTAAATCTCTATGGATTTTAACAAAGTGAATTAATCTAGAATATTTCGGAGAAGCTAGAATTTACTACTTGACGTTGCGAACCTGGTTATCGGATTTTTACTGAATGAAACAAGTCGGTATGGCTCAGTTGGAGTGTCCCACTTAAAGGCAGCGTCCCCTAAAGAGCCTCAAAGAAAATAAGCTACTAAGCAAACAGGTTCGGACATCAAGTTTATCAAGAATTAATTGGTCTTTATTATTTGCGATCGTGAATGCAAAATGACTTATTTCGTTAACGGTGTATCTTTTCTGGCAAAGTGACAGTGCGACTCAGGTGGAGTGTCCCACTTAATGACAGCGTCCCCGACTGAGGATTTCGCAGTCACTTAGTTAATTTGCAAAAATGAAATTTTGAAAAAAATTACTACAAGTCGCTGAAGGCGCAAATTATCGAAATGTAACAAAGACAAATTAACGGTATTCAAATGATTACGGCAAATATAGTCCAAAATTACCACAAATTGGATATGACTTTAAAATAGCAAATCCCTACCAAAAGTCGACTGGTCAGGTCGAGCGCGGAAAACCAAAAAGAGAGTCTTAGCAGGAGGCCGATTTAGGATCTCCCCGTGTTGAGCTAGAAATCCGCACGTTTAGCGCAGAATGCGCGGGCACACCTCATCCAAGCAGTCTTCAGTCGACGGCGAGGCAGAATGTTTATAACTAGTAGCGTTAATTGATATAAATAATAATTTTCTGATAATTTAGATGTTCGGAATTGCTTGCAAATAACTTACTTATATTATTTCGGAAAAAGAATGAATTTAATAGTCCCAGTATTAATAATTATTAATCTAACTAATTTATTATTAATTCGTTCCCAAATGAAATTTTAAACTTGACTTTTCCTTGAAATACTTTACTTCAAACAAAATACGGATATTTTAATTATGAAAGTATACCGGGTGTGCTTAAAAGAAATGGAATTCTGGTTTTCAAGAAAATCAAAATAAAAGTAATAGTAATATTTTCTATTCGAAAATAGCTTCATTACAGAACATCCTGTATATTTTAACATTTATAAATTCAGCGTAAAATTACCTTTCCAATGACCTCCAGATTTTTGGTTTTTGACGTGGCATTGCCGAGTTATTCGAAAAAATATGAAAATTTTAGTCGCAACAAGGTTTAACAAATTAATTCGCTGTGTCTGTATTACTATTAATTAAGACGATTTATTTTGCAATTATGTAGACAAGGGATGTACTACAATGACACGACCATCAACTATTGATTATAATTATACATGGCGTATTTTATACGAGCGCTAATACAGGACATTTCAAAGTGAATTTTCTCATCAATGTTTTCAAATGGAACACCCTCTATATTATTGTATTTTTAAATTGGCACGTTAATTCTCTACGATTAATGTGAATAATATCCTATACCTAAAATCGATATTTCCAGAGATGTTTTTACTTTTTCATTAAAAACCGTTAAATTATAATATTTTTCATTTCGAACTGATCTAGTAGCCATGATTTTGACATAAAGTGAGAATAATAATTGAAAGTAGTATTAATTTTTTTTTTGGGTGCATCTTGGTTGCCTCAGTAGTATTTCACAGTTTAATTAAATTACATTTGAGTCTATCTTAACAATTTATAAATAATCATTTAATATTACAAAAAGTTGACATAAATAATAGGAACAGAAAATACGGTATTAGACAATACAAAAATTGACACTATTTTAAAAATTCAAAGTTATTTTAAACCTAATTTAATGAAATAAATAATATCTAGTGTTTATAGGATCTGTTCAAAGTGGCCTCCCAGTACGTCTATGCATTACTGTAAACTATTTTCGAATAATTTACCGACATCTCTTAAAATATCTACAGCAATTTTCTGAAAAACTTCTCCTATTATTTCTTTCATATTTTCGTTTGTAGTTATAGGCGCTTTGTATACTTGCTCCTTCCTTAACATAGCCCCACTGTAACGAAGAATTTTTCGTTAGGAAAATCAGCATAAAATTTATATTTAATTGTACTCTATATAATTATGTTTCTTGTTTTCTGTACCACCTTAAGCGACTTACTGTATACTATCAGAAAATATTCACTATTTGATTATCTGAATATTTATCTAAAGTGGCAAATATTTGTAAACAGAATTATTATTTATTATGTAATGTAATTAATTCAATAATTAGTTATCTGTGGCCGATAAAATCCATTTCTTTTTCGTAGTTGGTTAGAATAATTATTTGAAACCGATTCCATACATTATAAAAGTCAGAATACTTTATTTATACTAACCAACGCCCGTAATAATAATTTATCAGTACTTTTAATAAGTTAATACAGCCGTCCTCGCTCTCTAGTGTTCAATACATTGGGCCATGCGCGATTCTAAAGCACGTGAGGTACCTCGCGATACCCTGAGTGGGAATGTGACTATAAAATTGACCGTAAAGACCTGTAAAATCAGAATTGAAGAGGTGAGTGGATGAAGGTGTTATGTAACATTTTTAGTATTTTTGAGATTATTCATGGAAGAAGGTGGCAAGACTCTGTTTTAACCTATTATGTTTCATTCAATCCTTATCTATCAATATTCATTGAAATGCCATAGAAATAACCACAACATAACCTCTAAAGTTAATGAGCAAAAGCATCCTGTTGTTGTAATTGCAGTACTTTAAAAAGTGTTTTTACTAAGTTAAATATATTTATTTAACTAATGATATCCAGAGGCCAAAAAATGGTTCTAAGTGTATTGCAGAGCGGTGATCAAGGCAGTAGTACCCAGAAATAGAGTCATTTGCAATTTTTCGAACATTCAGATAGTGAATCGGAACCTGAGCAGTATAGAGGTGAATATTTTTTACTGTTCAAAGTAAATAATTATTCTTAAACCTTTACAAACTTTCCTTTTTAAAAATTAAGTTATTCGGGCTAGTGCTATGTAAATACAAATAGATTTAAGAACAATATTTTAATCAATTTGTTCGTTATGTGATGCTTAGGTACCTATTCCCATTTCAGACGATAACGGCGATGAATACATTCCCTCAAACGATAATTTTTCAAGCTCCAGTGAAGAGGATGAACTGGAAACTTCAAAAATAAAGACAGTGGAAGCACAGACGACCCAAAAGAAAAATGAAAATAAAAAGACAGATGAAGTCGAAGCCGGCAGCATGGTTTCAACTCATGTTACCGTAGAAAATTATTTGAGTTTGGATAATGAAGAAATAGGCAGAGTACAAAATCACACAAATGAATAAAAAAATCTGGTGTATGAAAAGAAATCGAGAAAAAGAAAACGAGATGAAAAGAGTTGGCAAAAAAAGAAAGCTGCTTTGGCACGTGGAAGAGGTGAGGAATATATTTCATACAATGGAAAGGTAGTTGCAGCAAAAGAAGTCAAGCTTGGCCTACTGTGTACTGAAAACTGCAGGTTGAAATGCGGAGAGAAGGTTGATACAAACAGTCGTAAGAAAATACATTCCAGGTTCTATAGGTTAGATGTTAATGCTAAAAATTCACTATTATTTAAAAGTATTGAATTATGCACAGTACAGCGCCAACGTACTAATGCAAAATCTCATAAAACTGCCTCGTACAAATTTAAAATTACCTGCAATACTAATTCTTACCAGGTCTGTAAAACTGCATTTTGTTCTCTATATGGTGTTAGTAGAAAGAAAATAGATTTAATCCAAAAACAAATTAAGATGGGAAATTCAGCACCGTCTCCTGATTCATGAGGTAAACATACTAGTCGACCTCACAAAATTGAAGAAGAAGTGGTAGACTTTGTGAAAGCGCATATTCAATCATTTCCAGCGGAAGAATCTCATTACTCCCGCCATAAAAATCCGCACAAAAAGTTCTTATCGCCAACACTAAGTATTTTAAAAATGTATAGACTATATCTTGAAAAATGCGAAGATGATAATAAATTGCATAAGTATAAAGTAAAAAAATGTTCGTATATCAAGATTTTTTCTACTTTTTTTAATTATGCATTTGGATTGCCACGCAGTGATACTTGTAGCACATGTGACTCTGGTAAAGGAAACATCAAACATAAAGAAAATTACGAAGCAGCATTTCAGCTTCAACAACTTGATAGAAAAAACGCCGCTAAGAATCCTGATGTACTCTACATAACAGTTGACTTACAACAGACTATGCCGTTACCAAGGTTAATCATATCGAAGGCCTTTTATCTTAGACATATGTGGTTTTATAATCTGGGGACTCAACAAGTGACGAAAAAGGCTATTTTTTTACATGGACAGAAGATGTGGTAGGCAGAGGTTCCCGGGTTGTTACAAGTGCGTTATGCACTTTCATGGAATTTAATGAGGAATTCTGCAGACACAAACAGCATTTAACCGTTTGGTTAAATTCATGTGCCGGACAAAACAAGAATTCAAACAATATGTCTATATCAATATTTAGTTCTCAAAGGAATATTTTCTACTATAGACCACAAATTTCCAGAAGTAGGACATTCCAACTTAGATTCAGATCGTGACTTCGGGAGGATAGAAAACTTTTAAGAAAACAAGAAACGATTTATATATCCGATCAGTACCGTGATATTATCAGAGAAGTTTCCACAAAAAACCATGTTACTGATATGACAAATCATTTTCGTGATATAGATAGTCTACAGTCTTAACTAAAAGTGGTTCAAAAAAAGAAAAATCTGCCGAATGAAAAAATTACATTTCGAGATGGCATAAAATGGTTACGAGTGGAGGAATTTGGGTCTTATTTGTATAAGGAAAACTATGACCCTTGTACACCATTCAAGAAAGTCTCTACTACAAAATGAAAAAAGGAAACCTCACCCAGAAAACGTTCAATTTAGAAGAGTTCATGGAAAGATAGGAAAGTTGTCCAAGAAGAAAATTTAAAATTTAAAAGATCAGCTGCAATATGTTAAGGAAGAATATCGTTGGTTGAAGAAGTTCTTGGTCAAGAAGTAGAAATGAAAAAGCGAAGAAAAACAAATTAGTTACTTTTATCCGAAATTTGTATTGAAAATAAATACTCTTTTTAACACTTACCACTTTGTTTCACATATATAATATTTTTTTGTTGAAATGCCTTTAGTGGAAGAAGGTGTTATGTACAAAAAAAGTCTCAAAAATGAGACGAAATCAATTTTTTTCTTTAATTTCTGTGATAGATATAAATTTAGAACAGGCTTTAAATATAGACTCTATAAAGTCTATCGAATAATTGTTGATTAAAAATCACAGAACTTTCTTTATGATATCAATTATCTCAGAACTACTGTTTTGTGACTTAGCACCTTCATCCACTCACCTCTTCAATTTGTTCCAATTCTCGAAGCTACCAGACTTCTACCATCTGCCCAGAGTCCACCGCTGCGATTGTAAAGAGTAAGAAAACTTAGATATATATTTGGCTAGTGCATTTATTATTCCGTATTTACTGATTGAAATTTTTATCCTGTCTGAATATTTTTTGTATTTATTTCATATTTACTGATTGATAATTTTATACTTATTTACCGAAATTTTACTGCCTATATTCTGATTGAAATATTTATACTGTTTGAATATTCTTGATATTTATTTTATTACTTCATATTTTCTGATTGAAAATTTTATACTGTGCATCCAGAAATCTGTTACATATAATTTGCTTTCAATTCATAGTTAACTGTTTGAATGTTTTATTTTAATATTTTCAACTTGTGACTACCTCTTATCCTTACTTGTATTTTTAAGGACCTGTGTCCCTACAAGTTCATACTTACCTTGCATTAGGACCTGTGTCTGGCTGTTCCCTTACTTGTAATTAGAACTCGTGTCTTTACAAGTTCTTACTTTTCTCCTGTATTTTAGGACCTGTGTCCCTACAGGGTTCTCACCTTTTTTTGTATAGTCACCGTATAGTTTGTTCCGGGTTGAACCTTAATAAAAGGACAGATTTAGTTAAGCTTTTGTTTGCACAGCATACTGAGTTCATGACAAGAATATTTGCTCATTTTGCCGATACTTAACTCCCCGTACGATTAACATCATTAAGCACTAGCCAAATTTCCGGTCTGTTTTATAACCTGTTTTTATAACTGTAAATAATTCTGCTTGCTTCGCATTTTCTGGTATCCGTACACTGTCTGCTTAACAATCGATTTATCATAAACTTATTTCACCGCTTCTACGTTTTTGCCGCTAGATTTACCGCTTATACGCTTTTGCTTGCTACTCTCCCTCTACTGCCTAAACCTATGTATATAAATTTGTTTTGTATATAAATTTGTGTTAATTTTGATTTTCTGTTTTATTTAGGACTGTTAACCATAGGATTACTGTAATATACTTAAATATTATTGAATTTCTGCGTTTTACTGTTGTGTTTGTGAAAGTCTAATTTCCCTTATTGACCCACTGGAATCAACCGATTCTTCACTGAGCTGCTCAGTCTCGCTTATCGACTTGTGGGTAATGTTGTTCAACCACTTGCAACTTGAACTGGCGCCCGAGTAACAAGTAAGAAAGCTCGAGTGTCAAAGTGACAGCCTTAGTTCTCGCACTGTACGAGAAAAAGAGCGTCACACCACAAAAAGAAGTCTATCTTGGTCAAATCAGGGCTACTGGCAGGCCAACTATGGGGTCCTCTTCTTCCTATCCAACCATTTGGAAAAGCGTGGTTTAAATGTTCGTGAATAGCTGTAGTGTGGTGCACAATGCTCCATCCTGGATGTACTATATTCTCTCCCTAATATATCTGGGGATATACTCTATTAATTCTTCCAAGCTGTCTTGCAAAAATTCCAAATAATCACATCACATAATCCTCAACAATTCCTTCCCAAACATACAACAACCATCTTGTTTGGCCATTTGTTCGTGAGATGTAACGATTGGTTGTGTCGTAATAATGAAAATTATGACGATTAACATGTCCATTTCTATGAAAAGTTGCTTCATCGGCAAACAAAACAAAGTTAAAAAAATTTCTTTCTTGTCCTATTTTTTGTTTTGCTCATTGATAAATTTTATTCGGTTTTCATAATATCTATCAATCAGTTCGTTCATTAGTTGAACGTGGTAGAGATAAAATTTGTTTTTTTGTACGATTCGATGAACTGAACATCGGCTTATATCGTTTTCTCTTGCCAACTCTCTTATACTGTGCTGAAAATCTTCAATCACTCTCAGAAGTATGATTGCTTCGTTATCTTAATTTACAAAAATTTTTGTACGTTCCTTTTTCTCATATTCCACTTTCCCCGTATTGTCAAATCACTCCATCAACCTCTCATATCATTTTTTAGAGGGCTGTCTTCTTTCCGGATATCGTTCCTTATAAATTCGAGTTGATAGCAAACAATTTTTATCACTCGCACCCAGAACATAAACCATATCGACCATTTCTTCTCTCGAGAAATTCAAAATGCGAATTATTAACTAATTTATAACTAAATAAGTGTAAATACTTTGTCACAATAGTTAATAATTAAACATCAACAAGATAACTGTCAATTATTCTCACTTTATGCCAAAATCATGGCTACTAGATCAGTTCGAAATGAAAAATATTATAATTTAATGAAAGTCTAGATCAGACTGTACATCAAATAGATATAACAAGCTTGTTATATCTATTTGATGTAATCAATTAGCAAGCGATAAATACATATTTATTAATACTTTATCCTACAGAAATTTCATATTTGTGGTAATACCATATTGGCTTAACAAATTGCTACGATTAAACCACTAAAACCAAATGCGATGAGATTTATCTGTTTGTTATTTTTTCCTTTTATATTCTCATAAAACCGAGTTCCTTTCATTATTAAGCCTTTACCTTATTTACATTAGGAACTGTGAATTCTTTTTGCTTCATTTATGTTTTCCTACTTTTCTGTTTATAGATATAAATGAATGAAAGAAGGCTTTAAAATGTTGAAAACCTTTTTTATCAAAAGACTTAATTCTTTCTTTGATATACATTTTTGATATTATTGCCCTGTGATACAGGTTTCCTTTGAACCGTCAAATAATATTGTTTATTTTGTTCTGAAATAAAATCTGCTGATATTTATATTTACATTTCATAGGCCTTCTCTAATAAAAGATACTCCTGCACACCTCGCATTTGAACAAACATCTGTCGCCGGCGACATATTTGAGATAATACTGTGGCCTTTATGTCGATTGAAGGAAAATATAGATTGAATGAAAATATTGCAGTTTCCTTCGTCTATGAAGTCGATTATGCAAACTATAATAGTTATTTACGATATATGTATGGTAACGTATCATATTACACGACGAGATGGAAAAAATTATCAAATGAGGCCGAATGGCGAGTTAGATAACGTATAGAGGATACGCAGATCGTACAAAGTATTATCTACTTTCATTTATAAAATAATAGAATAAAGACAAGTCATTTATTTGGACAACAAATGTAAAATGTGTTAAATTAAAAATGACGAAAGATTTTTTTTTGATGTGGAAAAGGTAGGTACGTGTTATTTGTTATAAGGATCTAAGTATTCTAAATAGCCTTGAATTACTCTTTTTACTCTGTTTTGTCCATTTTTAGCGTACAAACTTCTAGCTGTAAAGAAATGTCAATTAATATTTATAATTATAATATTAAAATTAATAAATTTGTTTATTATTTTTTATTATTGTAGAACTTTCTTAAATATCTTAAAAACCGCTGTAGTTAGGTGTAGGTATAGGGAGTAAATGTAAACTGTCCATGTTATTAGTCGTAGAATTAGATAAAATAAATAATGGAGATTTCCATTTAAAAAATTGAGGATACTTGATATTTCTGAATTTAAACTAGTGACCACTTTTGTACTCATCTTGTATAATATTTAAATGCTTTTAATTGTCTTGAAATAACTTACAACTGCGCTGATTACTTCCACAGTAAAAGACATATAACTTCTTCGGTGGGTTATTCACAGGAAGAATGTCTTTAAGGGTCTGCAGATGTCAATTTTTCGTTAAAAATGTTAATATTTCCACTAAACTGTCAATCCCGCAATTTAAAATATAGGTGTTCCATTTAAAATAACAATGTTATACTCTACTTCCGGTATGAGCGGAAGTGACAGAACTGTCAAAATATTTTAGTTGGATAGGTTCTTTGAATCTGAGGTACTTGCTATACAAGCCGTGTAATTCTCAGGCGACGGAAGTAGACAGTTTAATCAACCAATTATTACTAGTGTCGGACTAGCCCTATTAGGCCCCTACGCCTTAACCACCCTTCCAAAACACATCAATAAATTTCAAGATAAAAAAAACCATAGATTTAAATAACAAAAAATAAACTGAGACAGTCTTACTTTTAGACTTGGGGGTTGTCTGTTATATGAAGCGTATTTATATTTATCAATTAAATATAAATTCAAACATAAATACATCTTATTTTTTTGGTGTCTCCCAAAAAATAATAAAGAACATAAAGGTTTTGAAATTTTGTAGAGAATAACGTTGTATCGAGCCTTTTGTATTTCTAGAAATATTATCCGTGCCGTACGAGCAATATTGTGTGGTTCAAATTAAATTTAAATCAAAGAATGTTTACAATATGACTATTCTGGAAATAGACATAATAATAAGCTATTTTATATCGGAGAACAATGCTCCGCTCTCGATTGCAGAGATATGTAGTGCGAGATGTCTGAAAATTATGGCAAAACTTTATGGACGGACATATTTTCATCATCATCAAATATTACGGAGAAAACTACTTCATTTTAATTTTATAAAAGTAACTTTTTCTTTAACTTAAAAATTGATGAATATTAAGTTACAGAACGGGGTATTATTGTCCAAAGTTTCTTATGCGTTGTTCTGCAAACATTATGGTCAGCATGTTAAAATTTTACTACTTTAGATATATTTCTTCGATGACCTTTCTGTTAACAGAAAATTCACTGTAATTCGGATTTTTCTTAACGAATCTAAAGGCCAAAAAAGGACTGTAAAAAAATTTAATTTCATATTGGAGTCGTGAAAAAAGTTACACTAAAAAAAATTATTATTATTATTATTATTAGCCGTTACTCGAGTTCGAGTATAAAAATGTTACAGTCGATAAATTGTGTACAATAAAAAACAAGTAAAAGGTGTAGTCTATTGTAATTCCCATTTATCTACGGTGCACACGACTATGGTTATAGAGGCCAATTCGGGAGAGCACATGTCGACCGCAGTCAGGACAAACATAGACCTGGTTAGGTCTTGGATTCGGCCTTCTTGCAGCAACATTTCCTTGATAGCTGGCCACAACCCCTCGCCATTCGGTTCTGTCCGCTGCAAGTTGTTCCCATTGCTCGCCTGCAATACCGCAGGATTTTAGATTTTCATGGAGAGCGTCTTTGAACCTCTTTCGTTGACCGCCACGCCTTCTTCTACCGCTTAGCAATTCACCATAAAGTGTACATTTAGGAAGGCGGTTATCATGCATACGATGAACGTGACCTGCCCATCTTAGGCGTGCTCTTGAAATGAGCACCTCAATTGGAAGGCTGTTTGCTCTCCTGAGTACTTCCACGTTTGATATGTGATGGAACCAACGGATTTTCATCATACTTCTGAGGTGTCTTTGCTGAAAACGTTCTAATCCTTTCACATGACGACGGTAAGTGACCCAGCTTTCACATCCATATAGCAGTGTTGGAATGACAACTGCTCTGTAGACAGCCATTTTCGTTGACAAAGCAAGAACGTGGTTGTCAAATACTCTCTCTCTAAGTCCCCAGAGCGCTCTAGATGCAGCGTTAATTCTATTGCGAATCTCGCTGTCCATGTTTGCTTTGTCATTAACAACGTTGCCTAAGTAATTGAACTGATCCACCACTTCAAGAGAATTTCCGTTAAGTGTAATGTCTATTTGGTTCACTTGATGAGGAGTTGATATAATCTTAGTCTTTCCAATGTTGATTTTAAGTCCCAAGGAGTCATAGCTATGGGCATACACATCTAAAAGTTCTTGAAGCTCTTCCGGCGTAGAGGCTAAAAGTGCACAGTCATCCGCATACTGGAGATCACAAATGAATCGTGTGCGTGTCTTCGTGAAAGCTCTAAAGCGCCCTATGTTAAAGAGACCGCCATCAAAACGGTATCTGAGACCTATTCCTCTGACTGTCAGTTTGTTGTCAACAATAATTGTTAGAGCAGTGGTAAACAAATTAAAGAGTAGGGGTGCTAGGACACATCCCTGCCTAACTCCAGTGAGGGTTTGGAAAGGTTCGGTTGCCTCATTATTATACATAACCTGGGCGTTGTTGTTTGTATGTAGACTGCGACATACTTCCACAAATTTTCTAGGGATACCTAAGCGGAGCATAATTTTCCAGAGCACTTCCCTGTCCACCGAGTCAAACGCCTTGGTTAAATCAATGAAGGCCATGTGAATTTCTCCTTGATGTTCGAGTGCTTTTTCTTGAAGCTGTTTAAGTGTGAAGATTAGGTCCGATGTACCTCGGTTTGGTCTAATGCCACTCTGTGTTTCAGGAAGTAACTTTTCCATAACAGGTGTTAGCCTATTTGCCATCGCTTTAGTGAGTATCTTCCCTCCAACAGCCAGGAGAGCTATACCCCTGTAATTTCCACAGTCCACAGCGCTCCCTTTGTTTTTGAAGAGGTTGATTAAAAGCGTATCACGAAACTCCTGCGGAGCTTGACCACTTTCCCACACGACATCAAACAGTTTTTTGAGGTAGGGTATGAGCTCTGACGACACAGCTTTAAAGATCTCAGCTGGGAGTGAGTCGGCGCCGGGAGATTTGTTATTTTTTAGCTGCCTAATGGCGGTTAAGATCTCTTCCGTTGTTAGTGGTTTATCTAAGTCTTCGAAGGTGTCATATTGAGGGATAAGATTTATAATATCGTGATCGGCTTGACTTTGCTGGTTAAGAATGTTAGAGTAGTGTTCTTTCCATCGGGCTCTTATTTCCTGGTCTTCTTTGAGGAGATTTCCATTTAAATCTTTAATAGGGCACATATTTTTCCGACTGGGGCCGTACACTGCTTTTACTCCTTAAAAGAAATTCCTGTAGTAGTATGAATCGGCGTACCTTTGAATTTCTCTGGCCTTGCTTGCCCACCACTCGTTCTTTATTCTTCTGATTTCGCATTGCGTTTCATACTTAGATTGGGTAAAAGCTTCTGCTTTTGATGAGTCGTTGGGGTGGTTGATAGCGTTTTGGAAGGCAATATGTTTGCGGTCAAGAAGTTCTTGTATAAAAGCTTCATTATCATTGAACCAGTCCTCCTGTTTTTTACTTGCTGCAGTGCCAAGAATTTCCTCACTCGCACTTTTTAAACTGTCTTTAATTTGTGTCCAGATAGCAGCGACATCTACAGAATTGGTTTCTTCTAGTGCACTCAAATTCTCTTGAACTTTTTGCTTTAGCTGTTCGACGGTTTGTTGGTCACGCAATTTACTAATACAGAGACGGAGTCTACGTTTTACTTGAGTTCTTCGGTGTTTGGGTCTCATAACAATTTTCATTTTAGAGACAACAGGACGATGATCGGTCCAACATTCGCTATCAACGCGCGCCTTTGTAATTTGGACGTCCTTGAGATGCTTCCTACGTACGATAACATATTCCAGTAGATGCCAGTGACCTGATCTGGGGTGACGCCAGGTTCCTTTAAATTTATCTTTTTGTCGGAAAATGGTGTTTGTTATAACTAGATCATGTTCGGCGCATTTAGTTAGGAGTACTTGACCGCGTTCATGTTGCCCAAACCGTTCTTGCCTATGATGCCTGGCCAGGTGTCTGCATCTCTCCCTACTCTAGCGTTAAAATCGCCAAGAATAACGAGTCGTTCCGTTTTAAGTATTCTACAAAGGGTTTCTTCCAGCTGTTGATAGAAGCTTTCCTTGGTTTCGTGACTTGCATCCAGAGTGGGAGCGTAGGCGCTTATTAGATTTACCGCGTTGCCATCTGATAGCTCATAGCGTAGCAGCATTAGACGCTCGGATAGGCCTTGTGGTACTTGTGTTAAGTTGGAAACAAGTTGATTCCGAACGGCAAATCCTACTCCATGTTGTCTTCTTGAGTTGGTGGGAAGACCTTTCCAATAGAAGGTGTAGTACTTTTCTGTGAGAGAGCCTTCCTCCAAAAATCGAGTTTCGCTGAGAGCTGCAACGTCAACATTGAGTCGGTGAAGTTCCCTATCTATTAGAGCAGTTCTTCTTTCAGGCCGATCGATGCGAGTGCTGTTGTTCAAAGTACGAACATTCCAAGCGCCGTAGATGAAAGAATTAGTTTTGTTGGGTTTAACTTGTCGGTGTTTTTTCGGCATTCGATGAGGTGTCCCTGTGGGCACCCTCCCCCGGAGATCCGATCTGGAGGGTATTTTACCTCCGGATGATTTTGTCCCACTTGAACGCTCCATCATTTTTTTAAAGCCTTAAGCGACTGAAAACGAAGCTGCATTTGAAGGTTTAGCTGGAGCAGGTATGCAATTGACCAGCTCGGTTGCGGAAGGCGAGTGGTGTGGTCCCATGGCACTAAAAAAAATACCGGCTCACTGGCTTAAAGCTTACGTGTTAGGCTTCCAACCAAAGAGTTCAGGGTTCGAATCCTGGCTAGAGCATGGATGTTTAGTGGTGTTTTTCATGTGTTGCCGAATTGGCAGCAGTGAACTAAACGAGGTTGCGTGAGAGACAATACGGCTAGTTGCTGTACCACTCCTGAGTTCGAATCTTAGCTGCGGCAGATGGCAATGTCGTAGGGAATGGTCGTTGTATAATTATCTATGGGTATGTGTCCTGGTTGAGTGGTGGGATAGCTAATGCTAAACACCGCCAGGGCGTTAGTCTAAATAAGGCGTTAAAATAAAAAAAAGAAAGAAAATAAAGTTGCTTTTAACGGATTAACCGGAAGTAGAAAAAACCGCTTAGCATGACGAAAGTAGCGAATTTATTTCTTTATAAACATATCTATCTAAACATTATAAACATATCTATCTAATACTGGGACCTTTATTATTTATTTTGTTTATTAACGATATAGTTACCTGCGTTGATGTCAACTGTCTGCTTTATGACGATGATGATGAAATTGTACTGTACTGCAGGTACCGTCGAGGATTGCATGCTTCTCCAAAGAAATCTAAATGATGTAAATGATTGGTGCCATCATAATAATCTGCCTTTAAACATCATCTTGTCTTTCAGCAGGAAAAAGCAGCCATTAATATTCTATTATGAACTGAACGGTACTTTCCTGAACAGATCAGTTGAATTCAAGGATCTGGGTGTACTTTTTGATTCGAAACTAAATTTTAACAAGCATATAGAAAGTATTGTTCTGTCTGCGTATAAAAACTTGGGTTTTGTGATCAGAAATTCAAGTGATTTTAATGACATTGATTTGTTGAATCTGTTATATACTACATTTGTTAAATCCAGGTTAGAATATGCTTCACTTATTTGGAATCTCGGCTATAGTAAATGTTGTAATAGTCTCGGGAACATTCAACGTCGCTATCTAAAATTTGCATCATGCAAATTGGATAATGCATATCCCGCGATAGGGTTTGACCAGTCAGTTGCTAAATATATCCGGCTTTTGTAGCTTACTCGACCGCAGGAAACTCTCTTCTCTCTTGTTTTTACACAAATTCATGGTCTAGTTGACTGCCCAAATATTTTATGTTTGTTAAATTTTCATGCCCCTACATTTGAAACACGTAATCATAATACCTTTTATCTTCCCTCCCCTCGGACAAACGTACTGAAGTTCCCACCTTTGTACTTTCTGTGCAACAATTACATGTCTATAGAGCTTGATATATTTTACTGTAATATAGCGAATATTAAAAGTATTTTTTCCTAGTCATCTCAGTATAAATCTCAATGTACTCTTTAGTCCCCTGATTTGTTGTACTTTTATTGTTTTTTTATTACCTTTGTATCTATATATTGTACAGTTTTACTTTTATTGAACTTAATAATTTGCAGTACTAATCAAACTTTAAGTTGTTTATTTCCAATAGATAAAAAAAAACTTTAAAACCAAAAGATCAAATTAAAATCTCTTACCTTTTGATCCGAAAGTATGTCAAAATATTTAATGGGCCGGCTAGCTTATCTTTCCCTTCAGGAGCAGGTTCAAATTCAATTCCTATTTAAAATGAAATTTTTATTAAAGTAAAATTTTTAATCTGATATAAATAATTTATTTTCTTTGATATTTAGATAATTTAGCTTTATAACAGGTTCGAAAGTCTAATACACTATTTAAATTTTAATATACAACTTTGTCCAAAAATTAAATACACAAAAACCTTCCTTCTTCGTAGCTACACTCTTCTCTTTCCAAATCCAACAATTCTCCTTTCATTAATTCTTCACCTTATCTCGTCCTTATCTCCTCTGTAACTCCAATCCACAATAACACCTCTACCTTCTTATTTACAGTCTATTTTTCTCTTCTTCGCTGATCTCCACAATTTCTGACTTTCAATTCAATTTCAAAATTCTTAATCCTTGTTTATTATTTTTCTTCTTCACTCCCTAATTTTCACTTGTTCTTTTTTTTTCTTAAATTTGTTTTTCCAATTTTACAACCTCTCTTTTATCTGTTGTTTGTTGTTCTATATAACTAAATATCAAAGTATCCAAAATAAACAAAACAAAACACCATATGAATTTTGATTAATTTCATTTCAAACATAACCTAACTTAAACCTCCTTATCTTTCTCCAGGAAAACATTTACCAACTATAAAATAAAATTTCCTACTTAAAAGAAAAGTCATAATGACTTAAATGTCAGAAATTATTTCAAAAATAACTTAATAACTACTAACATAGATGTCAGTATCAAACTTACTGTTGACATCAAATAAAAACTTTAAAACTATTAAAACAACTCTAAACAAATATTAACATTCTAAAACACATACCTTTCGGATCTTTGGCTAATTTAAATAAATTTTGAAAATCATCTAAAGGAAATAAACAAATTCAAACCCTGATTCAGCAAATAACACAAACATCCAATCTTCGTAATCCTCCAATATGCAAATACATCACAATATATTACCTTTCTGTATATTGTATATTATACCTCTTTTTGTGCTGAATCTGCTGTTCTCATATTGTATTGAACGTATCGTATTGTATGATCTTAAATTGTATTTTTCCCACCCCATAATTGGTTTTTACTGTAAATAAATATCCAATTCAAAAAATTATATTTTGAATAGAAAAGTTACTAGAGCCGTTACGTGCTCCTGTGTCACCTGGTATATGCCGCTTAATATCTTAAAGGTATAGTGTTGAGTCCAAATATATGCATTTTCAGATATACGTATACATGGTTATGGTATTTTCGTTGAGAAGAAATAATTATGCACAGTTAGTTAGTAAGTAAAGTTTGTGTTAGTGAAGGGTTAGTAAAGTTTGTGTATTTATTTATGTGCTAGTGTATTTAATATAACCAGTTACGGTCAGCTGTTCATCCGCCCTATTGATCAACCATATTATTCAGAATTCTATACGAACTTCCATCACCTCTTATTTGAATTGCATTCCTTCCTTACCTATATTCTGGTCCGTAGCCGAGTGGGTTAAGGCGCGAGGTGGCAATCGCGATTAATCACACGGAGATCGCACCACCGGGTTCGAATCCTAGCTCCAGCACTGACACTGTCGGAGGAAATGGTTGTATGTCCGCGTCTTTCAATGTGTAACCCCCTTCCGCACAAGCCTTGGCTTCTGGAATTGGGGGTTGTCTAATTTCTGTGGTATTTATTTATTTATGTATTCAACGGATAGGTCATATACTGTTTACTATAGTAAATATGACCGTGTAAACTCCCGGTTGGACACACTGTAGACAGATGGACCCTGTACACTAAATCCCGCTTATTTTTTTATTGCTATGCAACTTTTGAACATACCTTTAATATTAGGTTTATATTAATTTTCTGTTAAATCCATTTCCGAAGAACGATTCAAACTTGCATTCATCCCCTATACAGGGTGTCCCACCTTCCCCTTTAGGTGCTAATTCTCCATGCAAAAATAGTAAGAAAAGTTCCTATAAACATATGTCCGGAAATGCTTCCTAAGGGAGCTACGGCCCTCTGAGGATGGTGCAAGAATATGTGTTTTTGATAATTATCTCGGAAATGATTTGGGACAACTTTATGAAACTTGGTTAACTATTTTCGATTATTAAATGTTATTGTTTTACAGTATTGGCCAAAATTAATTTTATCCAGGGGCGGAGAAACGAGGGGTCGGTGTTCTTTGTTTCTATATATTTATTTTTCCATTTGACATTTTTAGTATTTTAATCCCTGGTTGTGATTCCCTAATTCTGCAAAAAAAGATCCTCTTTACAATTATTAGCCATATGGCAACCCGTTCTCGAGTAAAAGCAGTCTAAACGAAATATTGCGTATTCGTTTGCTAAATGCGCATAATTTATTTTTCAAAGTAGGCGTATGTCATTCAGTATTCAGTCATAGAGTATTTCGAGATGATTATCTGTTATGGTATGACTGATAAATAAGCTGTACCAGCCGCACGACTGTACGCGTTCCGATTCCCGCAACGAGCACATTTTCCCGACGCAAAAGTTATCACGCGCTGCCTCAATCGTGTACGGGACAGTGGAAATGTCCTACCTAACAGACGAGGTAACAGTCGCCAAAGAGGGATTCCAGTAGCTGAAGAAGAGATGATTCTTGATGCATTTGCTGATCAGCCAAGGTTGGATACTAGGCGAGCTAGCTGCTAGACTACTGGGGACTACAAGAACACGTATTCAACGAACCCTTCGACGTGAAAATCAACATTGTTATCGCTATCGACAGGCTCAGCAACATGAACCTCGGATGATCTGTACAAGTAAGTTGAATTTTGTATGCAGTATCTACATGAAATTAAAAATAAATTTTAAACAAATGCCATAAATTTGTAATTCAAAGTATTCTTCCACTTAAATCGACCGATTCTTTTTAATTTCATAGATTTTTTGAAAATCATTTAGTCAATTCTGCATTTCTTAATTAGATATTGTGGACTGATGAAGCGACATTTACCCCAAATGGAGTATTTAATTCAAGGAATTTTGTTTACTGGGCCCATGAAAATCTTCATTTAATTCGACAGACACATTTTCAATGCCGATTTTCAATGCCGGTTTTCAATGCCGATTTTCAATTAATGTTTGGACGTGACAAATAGGGAATCTAATGGTAAGTACATTTACATTTTCATTGGGTACCTAATAGGTTAAGTAAAACTTGAAAATAATATTTACTACCAATTTTGCAGATTGGTTCAATATTTCTTCCCGCACGACTTAATGGATCGAATTATGTACGATTTCTCCGGAGACAACTACCCGGTTTACTGGATGAAATCCCGTTGCTTTCTCGCTTGAATCTGATTTTTATGGACGATAGGGCTCCGGCGCACTTTAGTAGGGGTAGCAAGGCGTCATTTGAACCTAGTTTTTCGAGGGCGCTGGATAGGAAGAAGTGGCCCAATAAGTTGGCCTTCTCGATAGCCGGATTTAAATCCGATGGATTATTTTGTATGGGGTCATATAAAAAATTTGGTTAATTTTAATGAGACAATTAGTGAGGATGACATGGGAGCCGACATAATTGTGGTATTTGACACTATTACTGTGAACGATCCATGCTTTGATGGAAGTCTGAAGGACGTATTTTCTGCTCGAAAAAGAAAAAATTAATTTTCTTTTTCCTCAACCTTTTCTTAATTCTAAAACGTTCACAAAATTTTTAGGGTTCAACACGACTGTTTCAAACGGAGAATAATATAATAAATCATACTTACTGTCGTTTATGCTTAACTGCGGCTCTGATGGTATCAATTGGAAGACGTCGTAACACTATAAATGTAACACTGTCTGTATCACACTCTCTTAAAATTAAACCTGAAAAGGAATTTTTTGTTAGAAAACACAACTAAAAGACAATATAAAGTTCAAAATGTATATATTAAATCTTTAAAAAATTTATGTTTTTTACAACAACTTCTTTCAAGAGAAAATGTTAACAAACAATGGTCTGACCCGTGTACAACACATGGTGAGGAACGGGACGATTCATACGGTACCAACTACCATCCAATATGCAGTTTGATAAGCTAACGATGCACAAAAAAATTCAAGAAAAGTTTCATGTAACTGAAATTTTGGCGGGCTTTTGCTTGCCTGTCTTATAAACGTATTTATTAATTCACATAAATTTTGGTCGCTCCTCGGAGCTTAAAATTGCTTGAAGCGTCTCTACTTCGTTTGTATTATGCAATAACAAATTTTACGTTCAGGCAAGGCAGATCCCATGCACGTGTGAGTACATGGTATAGATACTTTTTTGACTCCGAATCACTGAGGAACCGGTTTAGGGCAAACCCCGTCAAAATACATCATTTCCTCGTCAAAGTCGGCTGCTAGGAAATGATGGGGGTCCCATGTCGCTAAGGGCTATTTTCGCTATAACTTCCGATATACTTTGAATAGTCGTTGGACTAACTTGTCCTCATATTCAATACCTCGTAAGAGTTGCAGTGCTTGACAACGTGGATTCGTAAAAGGGTTTTTAATCTTGGAAATTTTGAAGTTCAAGTCCAATTTTAGTATACTTTCTAAAATTGGGTGGTCGGGGCGACATTACGTCCCTGTGCAGCGACATTTACTACACTTTCTAAATTAACGCTCCTTGAAGAGTTAGCGAAAATTTGGCATAAAAAATGCTCCGAAGAGCAAAAATATGTTTCCAAGAATTAAAAACCTCTTCCACGGCGTTTTTACGTGAAGCACGCTTTTCTTACGAAGTATTTCCTAAGTCGGATTTTGTTACAACGTCGAAAAGTATATCGGGGTTATAGCGTTCTTTAACATTACCAGGGAAATAGCGCAAAGAGCCACAAATAATATTGTTCGCCGTGCTGAGACCTGCATTGAGCAGGAAGGAAGGCATTTTGAGCACATTTTGTCATAAAAATAATCTTAGTTCAGGTTGTTTTTTAAATCATAAATGTTCATTAAACTTTTGCACAATGTTTCTTTTACCACTATTGCCAAATAATTGAAAATAGTTCCTTTAGGAAATCACACCATAATAGATAATCATTCGAGATACTCCTGTGAGGTGTACTCAGCCATTTCTATTACTGAATGACATACGCCTACTTTGAATAATAAATAATGCGCATTTAGCAAACGAATACGCAATATTTCGTTTAGACCGCTTTTACTCGAAAACAGCTTGCCATATGGCAAATTGTAAAGAGGACCTTTTTTCGCAGAATTAACCAGGGAATCACAATCAGGGATTAAAATACTAAAAATGTCAAATGGAAGAATAAATATGTAGAAACAAAAAACACTGACTCCTCGTTTCTCCGCCCCTGGATAAAATTACCTTTAATAATCGAAAATAGTTAACCAAGTTTCATAAAGTTGTCCCAAATCATTTCCGAGATAATTAGTAAAAACACCTATTCTTGCGCCATCCT
Source organism: Leptura quadrifasciata (assembly GCA_963675555.1). Classification (NCBI taxonomy): domain Eukaryota; kingdom Metazoa; phylum Arthropoda; class Insecta; order Coleoptera; family Cerambycidae; genus Leptura; species Leptura quadrifasciata. Next base: position 108,116,964 of record OY776674.1, on the reverse strand, counting down.
CAGAGGGCCGTAGCTCCCTTAGGAAGCATTTCCGGACACATGTTTGTAGGAACTTTTCTTACAACTTTTGCATGGAGAATTAGCACCTAAAGGGGAAGGCGGGAGTTTAGGGACACCCTGTATTAACTTTTGACTCATTTCCAGTCATTCACGATATTTACATGACTGACTTGACTGTTACATTTGGGAAATAATCGATATTAAATACATTTGTTAATTGGCCACAACGCTCTACATCAAAGTTCACATTTTAAATGTACTAAAGTTGGACAAAAGAAAGGAAATATCGAAATAGCATATTAAATATTAATTTAAATTCAACAGTGCAAAATAGGACGTAGAATTATCTATTCAGTTAAAATATAAAATGTCCTCGTTTCAAAAAATAATTAACATGAATTACATCGGCAATTAAATAACTTTAAAATACTTTAAAGGGCGGAACGTATTTGCAAAACTTTGACGTTACTTGCTAACTTTATATAAAACTTTCAACGGTTTAATAGAATTTTATGAAATCGTTTTCATAAATATATTAAATGGAAAATTTTGTTCGTTAAATTTTAAAAGAGCTTAGATTCTTTAGCGACAAGAAAGTTTAAAAATATGGATATTAATCATTTCTCATGTATAAAATACGGCTTGAAATTATTTTCTTAATATATTACGCTCTATAAAGGTTTCCTGAAGTCATACTTAGACTTAAACTAGACTTAGGGAATGATACAGAAATTGCGAGTCGCCACAAAAAAACAGGCCTACAAACTGCTATAATTTGTTTAACAATGCACTGCCCAAAAGAACACCCAATTATTGAGCATGATATTCCAAGTAATTACAAATATATGACAAGAAATATATAATCATAAGAGTGTAACATAGATAGAAACAAATCAAAATTTTAATTTTTTCATTCTTTTATGGAACCTACGTTGCATTGGAAGATATCAGACTGCTCTTGAAGTTTATTTATAATTTTCACAGATTTTGTATAGTGATGAGAATTTCTGAGCGTTAGTTCTAGGAGACGGAAAATAGAATAAAGAAGTTTGCCTAAACCTGGTCTAGGCGTTCGAAAATTTAGTAAATTTAAAATAGCGACATAGTCCGTTATATTATGTATCAATTTAAACAGAAATCTTTTTTTTATACATTTATTTAACGTCGGCCTATTTCCGCTACTGAGGCCTAACACCGACGTCTGTAGACGAGCTTCCCCCAACCAAGAATTTTGCCGAACCTCTTCCCTTAAGAAGAGTAGGGATCTTTTACTTGCCTAACATTTAATAGACAAGGGACCGACGGCTTTGCATCCCCTCCGAAGGATGGTATATCTCCTATACAACCCTCGACTAAGGTTGTATAACTTCCGCGCATACACTGATATACAAGCCGCTGGAAGATGTGTGAGGCGAGGACGCGGTTTCCGTTGGAATGGTAACCCATCCAACTACTAACTGCGCCTGTCGTTGCTTTACATCGCATACCGAAGTATGTACATAGTAAAGACGCACCTACGCTCGCCCCACAGAAATCTTTACTTGTTATAGTTTTGCAAGTTTGTTTTTTTGCAAAATTTGTTTAAAAGTACATTGTGGGGAAAATCAATAGCAGGATAGACACTATTTTCCTCATATTATAAAGTCTTAAATAAGCGTCTCTGAAGTTTTGCGTATGTATATTATAATGAGGGGTTTATATATCGATGAAAACAACAATGTGGAATGAACAAAAGAATGATATAGTAGACAATATAGTCGTGAAAACATCTTGTTATAAATCCGAGGGTTTTGAAGCTTTCACTGGTGATGGTGATTAAATGATAAGCAAAGTATAATCACTCACAATCAATCATAAGCTCCTCTATAAATCCTTACTTTTACAAGGAATAACGAAACTGCAACCAACAGCTATTCCCTGGGCCATACGCCCACGCCAAGAGCTAAATTAGCAATTAGTAAGCCTGGCGCGCTAAGTGTAATAATTACATATTACCAATAGATTGCTTAAAGCCCCAAGATTTGGAAAATGTGGTATAGTTTTTTATTACACTTTACATTTACAGTTTACAAAATAAAAATATATTTTTTAGATTCCGAGATATCGGCTGTGGGAATTTTAACTGAAACGGCCTGTAAAACGTTGAATTTTCCAAGGTATATCTTCTGTCAACCTCAAGAACGTGATATGCACATTAAACCAACCAAGATTATTAAAGGGAAAGTTATAAATAATTAAAACATTCACGGCCCACCTGATATTAAATTTTCTCATAATTAAGTAAACCAGAGTACATTTATCATTTACTTATAATTATATAAATCAGAGTTAAGTGTATTACATCTTGAACAATCTGATATGATTAACGTAGTTTTCTTGGTTCTAATGCAATTGAGAAGATTAATTACGACACAGTTGACCCTTAATTGCTATATCCAGTTCAAATTCTCTGAAATATACTTCCATTGTATTTCATAAATTAAACTGTTAACAAGGTGATTTAATATCAAATTATAAATAAAAATAAAAGACAACTCTGGATGATTTTAAATAGGGACGCTCAGCTGTTATCAATTTAAATAATTACTTTATTAAATTATTCAAGCACGAAAATGCCAAGTTGAGAGATAATTATGCACATTTACGAATACGTGTACTTAGTTATTAAAAACCGTGTTGATATATACACTTATATCATTTATTTTAGAGATATATAAAGAAGAAAGTTGTCTGTAAGGTTGTTTACTGCTCAATAATGCAAACAATAATTGAAAAATTTATTTGAAATTTTACATGTTTACAGACAAGTGGTTGGATTAACATATAGGCTTTCAATATCCTGGATTTCAACCATATTTCCGAAGGAAATCCATGTGGACATTCTTAATAATATACACAAGTCAAGTATGTTGTGCGTGAATCTGTGGGTCGGACACCACGATGAACTGTAGGTTGTTTCGTTTCCTGACGCAATATCGTTGATTTTCAATGGATTAGTTCGGTGACTTGCGTTCACGAAAAACATGAAATCGTAGCCAGATAACTGTAACATAATTAGCGAAGATATGAATACGAAATTTGGAGGGTAAATACATAAAAGTTCAATCTGTGTCGCTGCGTGGAATTTTTTGAAAAAAAAATTTACTTTTTTCTTTACGAATTTTCAAAATTTTAAAATGTGAAAATCAAAAAACTAAAAACGCAGTAACGTAGAATATAATATCATTTATCACAAACAAATTAATTATCTTAACTGTAAGTATTTTTAATTGTGTGGCTCTTTTTCGATTTTCGTATATTCAATATCTCCGCGCGTCTCTACGCGTATTCAGTGTTATTTGTGGCCTCATTTACTACCGAACATTCTGATGACAATTCACTCCACAAACGGCACAATGAGCTCGATTCCAACTCTGGTGAAATCTCAGGTAATATTTACGCCAATAGCAAAACAATAACCGCAATGCAAGCTCCACCCCTCGGTACAGTGTTTTTATTATAATTTATCGGCCTAGTAGTTGTGTGCTTTGCAAACGGGACTCTTAAGAGACGGTTAAGAAAACATTTTAGTGGGATTGATGAACATACCGTGTGCCGCAAAATAGTGAGTCATCATTATATTTACTTTATCTTTAACTTGCTTAAGGAGACAGCCCTACGCTGGATCCGTCATCGAAAAATGTCTTTGCAGAACAGCGCTATCTACATCTTAACATATTTAAAAAAATTATGGTTTAAAAAAACTAAAAAAAACACGCTTTAATAGCAAACCGAACTAAATAGTAAAAAATAATGTTTAAATAAGATTTTGTTCAACAGCGATAGAAAGTTCACTAACTCAATATAATTAAATGATTTTTAACAAGTTTAAAATAAGAATGAAGTGATTGACAAAAAAAAATATTGTAAAAAGCGTGGGGTGCTTGATATCAATAATTGTTATAAATATTTTATTGGTAGCTATTGATAAAAGTAGAATTACAAAAATATAGTAAAAAGCACCTCACGCTTTTTACAATAAAGTGATTTTTTTTGTCAATCACTTCATTCTTATTTTAAACTTATTAAAAATCTTTCAATTATATTGAGTTAGTGGACTCTCTATACCTGTTGAACAAAATCTTAATATTTAAACATTATTTTTTACTCTCTAGGTCGGTTTGCTATTAAAGCGTGTTTTTTTAGTTTTTTAAACTTTTTTAATTGTCTGTAACGTATTTGCCGTTGTATAAGCCCTTGTTAAATGCTAGTTCATACTTTAATACATACATTATGATGTAATATTAATTATGTACTACTATCGGATACTCAGCGGTTTCGAAAAACAGATGAGTGTTAGCTGGTTTCTATATGTATCGGTGTTCATGATGCTAATTCTAAAATTCACCCAATCTAATGTATTGGCGAGAAACGTACCGAGGGATGAATGGCAAGAGGGTGATTAAAAATATCATGTCGCTAGCGTCAACCTCAGGGAACCGGGCACACCCTGTTGTATAAGAGCCTTATCCTTCTTATCGGACCTCTGAGAAGGTTGAAGGTTTGCAATAAAATATATATTAATAAAAGCGGCGCCTCCGAAAAACTCGACAATAGATTAGTAATTTTTATAATTTTTATTTTATTCTGATGATTAATAGGGCGAAGTCGTCAATTTATTGTATTATCATCGGTCCTTGATAAGTGTGCAAAGTTTCAGTTTAATCTGACGTTTTGAAGTGGGTGAGAATCACGTACAAAGATTCCGTTACAAACAAACAAACATACAGGTGAAGCTAATAAAAGCGTATTAAAAAGAAGATTTAATACAGAACTGACAGAACTCAAATATTTATAATATTTTCCGAAATATTATGCCTGGGAATTTTTATTGGTACATCCCGTATATCACTGTCATAAAAATACTATTAATTACGAAGTAATATTTTGCAGTAACATTTTGCCTAGTATTAAGTAGGTATATAAAGGATATTTTGCCTGTTCTTGGCTCATTAATAAAAATTACTTTAAATGTTTTCAATTTTAGTATATGTTAATAGAATATGAAACCACATGTTCTAGTTAGAAAAGTTGTTTGGTCGCTCCACCAGTGGCGTCTCTGCAAACATGCCTTCTAATATTTTTTTACCAAAAAAGTGGTACGCCACTGACATTTTCCATGCAGATATTTTTTTCTAATTAGCTGGTCAATTCTATATGAAAACGGTCTCTTGCATTTTCTCGTCAGACGCACAGTTCTTGATGAAAACAATTAAATTCAAATTGGTTCATTTAGCAGTAATTTGTGAACACACAAATCTAGTTATCCTGGAATAAATGACGTTTTTACAAACATTGTATTATTTCTCAATTTTTAGTGTTTCATTGAATTTATTTTATTTTTGTGCTGTTTTTATTCAAATATCTTAGTAAATATGGTGAGTTATACGAATGAGGATATGGCGACAATGCATTACGTATATGGTCTCGCAGATGCTAGTGCAACATTAGCCAGAAGTATGTATGAGGAGAGATATCCCAATTGTGCCTTGTCAGATAGCAGATTCTTTTCGCCTATTCATCGCCATCTTTGTCAAACTGATAGTTGCCCCAAAAAGGTACTTCGCAAGGTAGATCTCAAACTGGAAAAATATTCGAAATTGAGGAAGCGGTGCTGCAGGAAATCGATGAACATCATAAGACAATGAAGTAGATTCTTCCGGGTCTTGCCGTGGTCGTCGAACTTGACATTTTGCTGATCATCCTATCAGCTTCTTCAGAAGGATTCTAAAGACGTTTTTAGAATCCTTCTGAAGAAGCTGACAGGATGATCAGCGAAACATCAAGTCAAGTTCGACGACCACGGCAATACCCGGAAGAATCTACTTCATTAGACAACGGCCGTGAAAACTTGCATTCTACTATCATAAGACAAGTATGAGGAAGATCTCTAGAGCTCTGAATATTTGTCATCAAATTGTTTAGCGAATTTTGTGTCATTCTGTTGAATAAGTACCGTATTCTAAGAGTACATGAATTACTTTCCTGGAATTTTTCACAACGTGTGAACTTCTGTCAGTCAGAGTAGGAATTATTGGTAATAATCTTATAGACTCTTTTCTTCTACCAAGGCAATGGACAATCTTACCAGTGTTTTATCTAAGAAGAACTACTTGTGTTGCTTGAAGATGTACTAATTGTGTTAAGGAATCAAATGTGGTACATGCACAGTGGAACTCCTGTTCATTTCAGTGTAACTGTACGCGACCATTTACATGTAATTATCTTAATCATTGGATAGATCGCGGAGGACCTCATCAATGGCCAACAAGATCTCCCGATCTCAATAGCTTGGAGTCCTTTGTGTGAGGTCATCTTAAAACCCTGATGTAAAAACTCCCATTAACACTTTAGAAGATTTAAGAGAGCGAATAGTTGCCTTGTGGGTAACAATATGGAATACGCAGGAAATATTTGAACGAGTGCTCAATTCGATGCGAAGACGGGAGGTAGCGTGCGTGAGTGAAGGTGATCATTTTCATCAATTGATATAAAACAAAATTTATCATCATCAATGTTAATAATAATAATTAGTTTCAATTTGAATTGAATTATCTTAATCAAGAACTGTGCGTCTGACGAGAAAAACGCAAGAGACCGTTTTCATGTAGAATTAACCAAGCTAATCAGAAAATATGCCTACATGGAAAAATGTTAGTGGTGTACCACTTTTTTGGTAAAAAATATCACAGGACATGTTTGCAGAGACGTCACTAGTGGAGAGATAAAAAAATCTTTTCTAACTAAAATATGTGGTTTTATATCGTATTAACACATATCAAAATTGAAAATAATGTCTAAAGTACCAACTTTCTGAGATATTAAAAAATAACGATAAAAAAGAAAATTCCACACCCCGCAGCAATGAATTTTCATCAGAATTTTCCTTCATAAAGTGAGTCACACCCTGTTTGCATTGAAACATCTCTTCTATATGGCACCTTTTATTTATAAATCTTTCATTTTTATCGTTTGGATATATCTAATCTGTATATTTTCTTTTACTAAAATTATATTAGAACACATTGTTCAGTGTTTTGATGTGGAAATGTATATTAAATTTATTATTATTACTATTATATATATGCTTATATTTCCGTATTATATATTTCGTGACTAGAACAGATTTTTTTAAACAAAAGTATTTGTAACATGAAGTAGAATAGGGACACCGATCTTCGCTTCCCTGAGTCTTTGCTAATTAAGGCGTAAGATGAGAACATTTCATTGTTTTCTGAACGACTCGCAGCGGGCTATGACAACAGCTGTGGTATTTTCAAGATGTCTAATTGTAGTGTATTCTAAGAAAACTTTCAACCTGAGAAATTAACAGTAGCATTTACACTTAATTAAACATAATAGAGTGAAATATTGCGGCATATGAAGTTGCGATTTTGTTCGTAATCTGTAATTGGAGTTTATTTTAATAAAGCATTATAAACATCTACAACTGTTCCGTAGGCCAGGTTTTCGCTCAAATTTTATATTGGGAGTCTAGAGAGACTATTATTTTCTCACTGCTCTCAAGGGGTAATGTAAATTGTTTAATTAGCTTTGTATAAAATATTTTATAATTATTATTAATTTCAAGTAAGCCCTGCTTTCAGATGTTTTCAAATAATCTATTCAGATCACTCTACATATGTTTCGGCGTTTGAAACCATTGTCTAGAGTATTGCAAACTGAATACTAAAGTTAGAAGTTGTTATTTTAAACTTATACCTAAAACAATTATAACTTGAACCCTACTTCTATGAATTTCGGTGAAAGTCGGATAGATCTAATATATTTCAATACAGGTCTCTTGATATTGTGTCCATTATATGGGTACAAAATATTGAGATTCCTTCGCTGAATATTGGTTTTTCATTTTAAATATAAAAATTAATGATTTGTATACAATGCTCTGATATTCATTTATAAAATGAAGAGCGTTAAGGGCGACGGCGCCGAAATCCTATTGAAATAGTTTTCTTTTCTTGTTTTATCATCTTTAGTACTGTATTTCTTAAACATTTATATTCCCCTCAATCCTAATTGATCCGTGTGATATCCATTTGATCTAATATCTTTGTACTTGTAAACAAATCAGACAGATAGTTTACATTAGTGCTGTTATTGCCCCTTTCTGTATCTTGAAGCATATTTTGAAAATATCTTAAACTACATTTTTGAAAAGATTCTTTTACCAATATTTCTATTTGTATTGCTGTTCTTGTTGTTTCATGTATGGGTAAAATATAGCCATCACTACAAGTATTAATATTTGACCCCCAGTTATTAAGCAAAAAATTAATATTTTCCGCTATAGTATCTGAAGGTAAAATATTGTCCATTTCTTACGGGTCGCTCTGTATAAGGAATATGATGACTAAGACTAAGAATCTGGGTATATCTTTATGAACTGCACATACTTTGAACTCCGTATTAACTGTGAACTATACATAAATCAATAGGTGTCAAATCATGTATCAGAGTTGAGATTTGATTCGTAAATTTAATTATAATATTTATAATAGTACACATAGTGGAGTTTTCTACCGAGCAAAAGTGCTCTCTTTCACGACTCCGTTTGCAATCGATTGTTAAAATTTGGAACCCCCTGCAAATTGTTACTTACCCTTTTTGAAAATAATTCCACCTGGTTGTATAAATTCTTTATGGTACAGGGGCTATTTAGGCCGAAAAGGGTGTTTTTAATTATTTACATCATTGAAATCTACATAAAATTATCTACCGATCACTTAAGTTTGGAACCAAAATATTAATTATAGATACAGTAAATTAACTATTTAGCATCACATATTACATTGGTTCTTACGGAGTAATAAATATTAAAAGTCGATTTTCTCGAAACAATGGATTTTGTAACTATCTGTCTTTACGTTTAACTAACAATATCTTTAAAACGTTTATGTTTTTCGAAAATATGTTTAAAATAAACATTGTTCATCATTTTATTAGGATTATATTCATATTTTTATTTTTTAAATAGCTTGTTTTATAAGGGGGATATTTAGCAAAAACTGAAAAAAATTGTACCAAAACAAGCATTGTCACAAAATCTACAGAATCAGCTGTCTGAAAAAAAGAAGTTCTACTGCAATTTATGACACAAATAAATGTGTTTTGCCAAAAAAGTCGTAAAGATAGAAGGCACTTCCAGGTAATGACTAAAAACGTGGACACCAAATTTAAACTTATATATAAAAATACGGACATTCTCAACAGATTAGGAAAAGATGATTTAATTGCATCGGAAATTAAATACCATAATACTTGTTTCACTATTGAATGGAGATTCTATCAAAATCAGATAAGTAAAATTTCATCGGCACCGAGTAGCATCGAGGTTCATTGAAGGGTTCATTATCAGACAAAAATTTGGTTAAACAGTTTAAATCCTAAGCCATCTCTAGGCAGTATGTAGATCATGGTTGAAGACAAACTAAGGATTCTATTGAACCAATCCTTTGAACATTACAACATTAGAGAAAGTTCCAACAAATTCACTAGCCGTTCTACGTGCAAATGCAAAAAAGGGTTGTAATAATAATATTCTGTGATATGAAATATGAATGAGATATTTATTCCTCAGATTGCTTATCGTGTCATTGTTCCTGCACGAAAAATCGTCTTGTCTGCAGTCGAACATGTTCGAAAATGTGTGGGAATAAACCAAAAATAGACCAAATTGAAGCGGATACTTGGTGATTCTGAGTCAGACTCAAATTAGAACATTTTATTAAATATATTCACGTTATATTTTATTAAATATACATTTTTTAATAAATTTGCATTCACTATGTTAACAATTTAATATATTTTTTCTTGATTAACTAATGATGATTATATTTGACGACATTAATTATAAACTATATTATATTAGTTAATAATAATTTTAAAATGTATGCATGATATCCGTATGATAATTTAATTGCATACAGCCCGCTCCACGTTCTCCTTCTTTGTCACGCTTATGTAATGTAAATCATTCTAGGAAGGGATATTTGAGCTTCAGAATACGGATGCCTGACTGTTTACCGCATCCTGACATTGTTTTACTTTTTCTTAAATATTTCAGTTATAAATTAAGCTATCAACAAAATAAAAGTAAAATTGCGAGCAACATTTACTCAAGTAATTTTTTTTATTAATAATAATAATAATAATAATAATCCATCTATTAAGCCTTTGGTGAGTAGCGCCACCACTTACTCCAGCTAGGGGTGCAAAACCGAACCGGCAGCCCTAGTGCACCCGGGAGGGGAAAGCATCTTCCCCTCTGGTGTCGGTCGTGGGCCTGCTGGGCTAACCACCCACAGGCTCTAACCTTTGGTTCCGGCAGGCCGAAGACTGGGCCCCCACGATCGACCCCGTTCGGATAGGGGTCAAGGGCAAGGTGGTGGGGCCCAACCGGATAGACCGCCCGTTGACGACGTACGCAATGAACAAGGACGCTTTGAGTGGACAGATGAACTGAGGGATGAGCTTCTGCATTGTTATGAAAGCAGTGAGCCCGCGCGGAGGGGGTACATGGCGCGGATGCATGCTCTGTGGTGTGAGAGGCTACCAGAGCATAGCGCCTTCACGCCACAAAATCTGCGTGACTATGTATCCCACCTTCGTAGTAGGGGCTACGTGAGGGTTGCTCCTGGGCCGGTGAATGAGGTGGCCGAAGAGCCGCCACATTCACCGGTTGAGGACGTGGCTCTCCTCGTTCCGCCAATACCAGAGGGCCTCAGTACCAGAAGGGGGTTACACCGTCTGAAAACCCCCGGGCCACAAGACCTGGCCAGAGTGGACGCTGAACTTCGTACAGCGCTACCAGAAGAGGCTGACATCTGGCACATAAATTGTGCCGTGTATGCCGCTGCTCAACGCTCGTCTCAGGTGGAGAGGCGAAATACCTCGTCCCCACAGGAGAGAGCGCAGCGGCGCATACAAAAGATGGAAGCCAAGATCCAGTCGGCGAGGCAACACGCATCCCGTATCCAATGTGTGATGGACTATATGGCGGCCAGCAGGCCGTTTACGCCTAAAGTGCGTCGATTAGCCGCCATCTTAAGACGCGTCCATCACACACTCAATGAGGCAGTGCTGCGAACCACCAAACAGCACTGTCTCGACAGGATACGGATGCTAGTGACTTGCAAAAAGTCATTAGTGAGGCGGGCGAGGGGGCTTGCGGAAAATAAACTGTTCCGCGAGAAGCCCTCGCGCCTTTTCCAACCGCCTCCGCGTGTTGTAGACAATCCGCCGACTGCAGATCAGGTGGAGAACTTCTGGAAAACGCTGTACGAGGAGAGGCTTCCACTCAACCGAGATTCTCCTGCCCTTGCACACTTTGAAGCCTTTTGTCAAAGGCTTCAGCAACCACAGGAAGTGTGCGAACCAATAACCCCAGAAGAGGTTCGTAGGGCTCTTGAGGGCTCTAAGAACTTTGCTGCTCCAGGTCCCGATGGGATAAATAACTTTTGGTGGAAAAAGTTATCGAGCACCCACCACCATTTGGCCAGAATTTTTAATTCCTGGTTAAATGGGGAGCAGCAAATCCCTTCTTGGGTTGTTGAGGGGCGGACAGTGCTGATCCCCAAGAACGGAGATTTGTCCAACCCAAAGAATTACAGACCGATAACCTGTCTAAACGCATGTTACAAGGTGTTTACACGCATTTTGTACATGCGGGTGCTCCACGCAGTTCAACCGGTTTACGAACGGATATATGAGCAACGAGGGTCGAAGAGAGGTGTCGCTGGCTGCAAGGAGAACCTGTTGATTGACAGATGTGTCACACAGGACTCCATGCAGTATAAGCGGAACCTCTCTATGGCAAGGCATTCGACATGACATCGCATGAGCTCATTGTTCACTTGCTCCGATGTCTTGTGGTACCCGGTCCCGTAGTGAGATGTATTGAAGAACTGATGCCGCTCTGGAGGACTCGCTTTACCATAACATCGGGTAACGATAGAGTCCAAACAGAGTCGGTAACATTCAGAAGAGGAGTATTTCAGGGAGATTCCCTCAGCCCCCTTCTGTTTTGCATCTCACTACTGCCATTATCCGTCTCGCTCCGGAAAACCCGTGGCTACAACTGCGGTACCCCCGGCGACAGGAGGCATAAGGTCACCCATCTATTTTATATGGATGACCTTAAACTTTATGCCTCTGGAGAGAGGGATCTCCAACAGTCCCTTAGGGTGGTACAGGAGTATACGCAGGCTGTCGGTATGCAGTTCGGGTTGGACAAATGCGCACTGATCCATCTCAAGAGAGGACGATGCGGTGACTATGGAGAGGACGCGCAGCTCGTGGACGGAAGCATCTTACACCATCTAGATGCCGGAGAGTCGTACATTTACTTGGGTGTCGAGCAACGCTCCACCCAAGAAGTGAGTGTAGTGAAAAACGCTCTCCGCGGCAAGTATCAGCACCTACTCCGACAGATCTGGTCTTCAGAACTGTCGGGGAAGAACAAGGTGTCTGCTACAAATATGCTTGCCGTTCCGATCCTTCTCTACTCTTTCGGAGTAGTGAAGTGGACTAGAGAAGAGCTGCGTCAACTCGATGTAGTAACCCGCAAGAAGATGCATCTCAATAGGAGCTTGCATCCTAAATCGTCCGTTCCACGGTTATATCTCCCACGACATCGGGGAGGCCGTGGACTCTTGAGCTTGGAGAGTCTCCATAGCAGGATGGTTCTGGATGGAGCATGTAAGGTCATCAGGAGTTCGGATCCCCTCCTCTGCATGGTCCGAGACCATGAAAATGCAGAGGTAGGAGCTTTTCTCTTTAAGGCAGCACGGAGAGCAGTCGATGAACTTGGTCTCATCTTTGACGTCGAGCGGGTAAACACCGACTCTGTCACCGAGTTGGAACCCGTTCGACTAAAAGCCCACATTAGAGCTGCAGAACACAACATCCTTCTGCAGCTCCATAAGGATAAGCCATTGCACGGGATCTTCTATAAAAATATAGAAGACCTCGGCTTATCCGAAAGGCTGACCTTCGCCTTCTTAAGGTCAGCGGGGCTGAAGTCTGAGACCGAGGGATTCATAATGGCTTGCCAGGATGGTGTATTTAACACTCTCGTCTATCGACGTCGTGTCATGGGTATGGAGGTCCCTGATGTCAGCTGCAGGGCCTGCCGCAGGGCGCCGGAGACTGTAATGCACTTACTGTCGGCTTGCCCGACATACGCAGTCTCGGCCTATATTCATAGACACAACGCAGCATTACGAGTGCTTTACTATCATCTAAGGCACTCGTATGGGATAGACGAAACACCAGTGCTGCCTTACGTTCCGGGGGATATTGAGTCCGTTGTGGGGAATGAGAAGTGCCTAATTTATTGGAACTACTCGTTTCCCACCGTCAGGCAAATACAAGCCAACAAGCCTGACATAGTACTCCTCGACCACCAACTCAAGACAATGTATGTCGTGGAATTCTCGGCTCCCGCTGAGAGCAACATTGTCTTGAAAGAGGAGGAAAAACGGACAAAATATCGAGATTTGCTCTTCGAACTCCGCAGGCTTTATCCAGGCCATTCTGTTAAAATAGTGGTACTGATTATAGGAGCCCTCGGTGGAATGAGACAGACGCTGCTTTCAGAACTAAAGATTATACCGGCATGCCGAGATTCGGCAGAGATCTTAGCCGGCAGAATGCAGAAGGCTGTCATCCTCGGTTCATTACGTCTACTCAGGGCACACGATTCGCGGACCCGGTAGTCACTCACCCCACGGGCGTGTGGAGTGGCTATTGGTATTACCAGCTCCCCTCTGTGAGGGTCGGAGCCACAGAGTAGGGTGACTGGTTTTTTGTAAAAAAAAAAAAAAAAAAAAAAAAAAAAAAAAAAAAAAAAATAATAATAATAATAATAATAATATTTATTGACCATCTTAGATACAAGTTGTATATATGGTAAGTCAAGTGTAAAAAAAGAAATATATATATATATACATGTATATAAACATACATATAAGTTACAATATACAATACAAATAGATATTAAATAGATTAAAACAATATATTAGTATAATAATAATGATTATAATAACAATAATAATAATACGAATAACTATTATTCACCATTAGCGATACAAATGTAAATATGGCAAGTCAAACAGTACAATACATATATATGGATATATAGAAATTAATAGAATAATATTGTCATATTATAAAATAATTACATATAAGTGTATATAACAAACCAGGTAAACTAGACGAACAGACATTAAATATAGATTAATATTACACAAAATATTCCTATGGATTCCCTCTATTTAAAAAGTCATGTGTGCTATAAAAACTTCCCTTTAGAAGTATTTTTTTTACCTCGCATTTATACTTATTATAATTAGATATAGTTTTTATTTCAGCAGGTAGGCTATTATAGAAAGTAATACAGGTATAGTGAGGAGAATGTTTGAATTTGCTTGTATGATGTTTAGGTATGTGCAGTAATTCGGCATGCCTCATATTATGTGAATGGCAGTCTCCTCTTTTTATAAACAGGTCCATATTTTTCTTGACATATGTTAGACATTTATATATAAATATACAGGGGGTAGTCAGGATATTATTATTTTTGAATATTTCCCTACAACTCTCATTATAATGAAGTTGGAAGATTAATCGCATTAATCGCTTTTGAGATATGAAGACTCTGTCCTTTTCCTTAGCACTACCCCAACATATTATGTTGTATGATATGCACGAGTATGCCAACGAATAATAAATATTTAACAAACCAGCTTGATCAAGATTATTTTTCATCTGCAGTATAACAAAGTATGCTTTATTTAGCTGACCGCAAACATATTCAATATGATTATCCCATGAAAGTTTAGCATCAAAGTAGGTACCTAGCAGTTTAGTACTTTGTTCCACAGTAATATTATCATATAGCGTTACATCATGTGGTAATGGTTTCTGTATATGAAATTGTATAAATACGGTCTTTTGATTATTTAATATCAGCCTATCTCTTTGTGACCAGGAACTGATCTCTTGCAGTGGTTTTTGAGATATTAAGTGTTAGACACAAAAATTTTGAACACCTTCATAGTTACATAGGAATTTAAGTTAATAACTTCTCTTTCGCATGTAAAACAATATAAAATTTCATTATCTTTATTTTTTATAAAAAATTACTCCCAACATCATTTCGATTTTTTGTTAGCGTATAGATATGTTAATTTTGTGCAAATTTGTTTTTTATTTTTTTGGAAAAGCCCTCTACAACCCCTCTGCGCCATACAATTTTTGTACAACTTAGTAGAATTACTATCTTATGGGGTAAGTAACAACTTGTAGGGGTCGCCAAATTTTAACAATAAATTACGAACAGACTGAACGATAGAGTCGGATTTTTTACTCTACTAACACTCATTTTGTAATTTAATATGCATGATATTGACATAAAAAAAATCAAGAGTGACTAACTTCATAATTTTAATACCGTGTCTTTTATTTTACTATTTTTATTTTATAAATATCTTGCATTATGATAATAAAGGTTAATAAATCGATTATATTATGATTATGTCAAATTAAATATTTTTAACTTTTGTAACTAAACACTTTATATCCTTTTATGTAAATGATATTATAATAAAAGAAACAACAAACTTATTACTCAAACTTTCAAAAAAAACTAAACAGGAAACTGGTTTCGAGACTGCCATTAGACAAGAGACAAATTCAGTGAGTTGCAGGGTGACGTTAACTTAAGTATATCTAGTAACCGCAAACGCCTCTGCATGTTGTCCATTATTTGTACAGCTACGCAGTTCTCTCATGTTGGGTACTGTTCACCTGAGGGGCTGTCACTCCTGTTATTTATAATCACGCCGTGACCGTCTCCTTAGAAATTTATTGGATGAGCTGTTGCTTAATTTATTCACAAGGAAGTTGCAAAGGCAATTAAAATATGGTTACCTTTTTAAAGTTCAGTATTTTTCTTATGTAACGAAATTTTTTTTAAAGTGTCATATAGTATAGTCATTTGGTATTTTTACCTGGAAAGTTTTTAGGGAGTTTGAAAAATTGGTGATTTTATAGATTTCGATGTGCCCTTTCCGAATTTCTACTTTGCCACCTCGTATCTTTGCCGCTTAC
Source organism: Leptura quadrifasciata (assembly GCA_963675555.1). Classification (NCBI taxonomy): domain Eukaryota; kingdom Metazoa; phylum Arthropoda; class Insecta; order Coleoptera; family Cerambycidae; genus Leptura; species Leptura quadrifasciata. The sequence goes on along the minus strand of OY776674.1, from coordinate 108,100,794 downwards.
GCCGCGATATTGGAAAATTGGCGCCTTAAAACCGTTCTTTGACAATATCTCCTTTCCGACTCATTTTACGATAACAACAGTTATATAGTAAATTAAACTAGAGGAAATTTCCTATATATTGTCTGAAAGTTATTTCTGGCATTCTTCGAATATTCTTTCCTATTATTTGGGTTTTCTACCACATGTATTATTATCCTCTTCAAAACAAATCACCGAATCTACAAAATAATGAATTATTGGAAAAAAACCTCTGCGCCCGTGACGTTTACGCCAAAGGAAAAGTCAGAGGTTATGTTTTGCAAATAATATAAATCGGAATAAACACAGAAATAATGTATTTAGCTGACGTTTCGGAAAGTAATCTCTTTCCGTTTTCAAAGCTTTTTTTTGGAAGAACTCTTATTATGCTGTGTATGTCAAATACACAGCTTTAAGATTCTGTTTATGTTATTTCCATAGATACTTACTACTTACACAGAACATAGAACTGATGATATTTTCTTTTATACAATGTTGAGTTTGTTAAGTTCTTCTTTTAACATTGGTAGCCAGGTTGTACAAATATCTACAGAACAATTCGATACGCACTTATCTTCATTTAATAAGATTATTGCTGATTCCTTAATTTTTATTTTTTTGGTATCTGTTTCTTTTGTTAAAATTTTTGCCGTTTATTCTATGTCCGCTTTCCCAAGCATCTTCACAAATCTTTGATTTCTGAATTTCATTCTTTCTAATGTAATTCTTGTACTCATCCAACCTCACACTGAAAGGTCTGGATGACTCACCCACATAACATTTATCACATTCGCACGGGATATTGTAAATACAGTTTTTTGAATTCTGCTCCCTGTTTATCGGTTTTGTTTTTGTTAAAATAGATCTTAAAGTGTTCCCCGTTTGAAATGCCGCCCTAACATCAAATTTGTCATCTATACGGCCTCCTCATTTTTATGGCTTACCAAAGACACATAAACAAAATATTCCTTTAAGACCAATTGTTAGTTCTATTAATTCACCATGTCATAATTTGGCAAAATTTTTACTTAAAATTATTGATCCATTATCTGGAAACACCGATTCATATATTAAAAACAGTAAACATTTTATAGAAAAAATTTATGAACACGATATTCATGAATCACACCTGATGGTTAGTTTTGATGTAGTTAGTCTTTTTACCAATGTTCCGGTAGATGAAACCTTAAAAATAGTTAAAGACAGGTTACTAAATAATAATAATTTGGAAACTAGAACTAAATTAAGTGTAAATAGCATAATGGAACTCTTAACACTGTGTATAAAAACAACCTATTTTCAATTGGACAATGAGTTCTATCAGCAGGATTTTGGTATGGCTATGGGGTCGGCATTATCACCAATTTTAAGCAACATATTTATGGAGAACTTTGAGAACACACATGTTCAAAATTGTATAAACAAACCGGTTGTCTGGTGGAGATATGTTGACGACATCTTTGCAATTTGGCCTCATGGTGTCGATTTACTAGATAGTTTTTTGGAAAATATAAATAGTAAGGAACCGTCTATTAAATTCACATTAGAAGTAGAAAGTAGGAATGAATTACCGTTTTTAGATGTTTTAATTAGAAGGGTAAATAATACAATTGAAACAAGCGTTTATAGAAAACCAACACATACTAATAGATACCTAAATTTTAACTCAAATCAGTCAATAAATGTTAAAAAGGGTGTTGTAAAATGTTTATACGATAGGGCCAAAATAATTTCATCTAATAATGAAATATTAAATAACGAGAAAAAATTTATCAAAGAGGTTCTAGTACAAAATCAATATCCTAAAGCCTTTGTTGATAGAGTTTTCATAAATGTTGAAAATAGGGACAATCAGGTACGACAAAAACCTGAACGTCATTATACAGTAATAATTCCTTATGTATACGGACTATCGGAAAAGCTACGCCGTATAGGTGACAAATTTGATGTTAGGACGGTATTTCAAACGGGGAACACTTTAAGATCTATTTTAACAAAAACAAAACCGATAAACAGGGAGCAGAATTCAAAAAACTGTATTTACAATATCCCGTGCGAATGTGATAAATGTTATGTGGGTGAGTCATCCAGACCTTTCAGTGTGAGGTTGGATGAGCACAAGAATTACATTAGAAAGAATGAAATTCAGAAATCAAAGATTTGTGAACATGCTTGGGAAAACGGACGTAGAATAAACTGGCTCGGCAAAAATTTTAACAAAAGAAACAGATACCAAAAAAAGAAAAATTAAGGAATCAGCAATAATTTTATTAAATGAAGATAAGTGCGTATCGAATTGTTCTGTAGATATTTGTACAACCTGGCTACCAATGTTAAAAGAAGAACTTAACAAACTCAACATTATATAAAAGAAAATATCATCAGTTCTATGTTCTGTGTAAGTAGTATATATCTATGGAAATAACATAAACAGAATCTTAAAGCTGTGTATTTGACATATACAGCAAAATAAGAGTTCTTCCAAAGAAAAAGCTTTGAAAACGGAAAGAGATTACTTTCCGAAACGTCAGCTAAATACATTATTTCTGTGTTTATTCCGATTTATATTATTTGCAAAACATAACCTCTGACTTTTCCTTTGGCGTAAACGTCACGGGCGCAGAGGTTTTTTTTTCCAATAATTCTATTATTTTGTAGATTCGGTGATTTGTTTTGAAGAGGATAATAATACATGTGGTAGAAAACCCAAATAATAGGAAAGGAAATTTCCTATAATTTATGTAATAACCTTTTTTTTTGTAAAATGAATAGTTTTACTGTACGAGCGCCCCAAAATCTACTCCAACATGCGTTTTAGCAAAAAAACTCATTTCCACACCATCATGAGGTAGAGTAAGTGGCGCGTTTTTTTTATCATGGTATCCCAGTAGGGCTAATCCACATGCAATGAATTATTACAAAATTTAGCGAATTCTCCTTCACTTCACTGTTCTAGATGGACCAGGTGTTGCGAGTTCATCGTCTTCAGCACCGATCGAAATGTCACAGATAGAAATATCTTCCACATCATCCTCGATGTGATTATCAGTTTCATTGCAATCCTCTTCGTTCTCGATTTCATTATACGTTTGCTCGAGAAGTCTCCGTTTCTTCCTCTTCATCGCTATATTGTGATGGAACTTGCGAATTGTCACAGGTACTACTACAATACGTCCATATAACGGAGCACTTTAATCCAGCCTTTTTGCTTCCACAACCTCTCTCACATCCCTTCTTGCATTTGCAAGAAATAAGTTTTAACAAGATTTCCGGAGCTGGGGACTCGAGTTTGGTGACAGGAATTAGACCATTCTTGTTTCTTTTCCATCCCCATCATTGCTCTGCATTTTGTTCATTCCCATGCCACTGCTGAACCTGGTGATAGGTTCAGAACGAATGTTGTCGTGCTGCTGCTTCTGTTGGTGGTAGCGATGCAATATTATTTTTATATGCTGATTTACTTTACTTTAAATAAGCAAAATAAGATACCATTAAAAAATATATTTTTTGTTAATGTACGAAGAACGCGTGTAGGGTAGATGTATAATGGTTTGTGGCACTCGTACGCTGAAACTATTCATTTTCATAAAAAAACCACGCCACTTACTACCTCATGGTGGTGTGAAAATCAGTTTTTTGGCCAAAACGTATGTTGGAGTAGACTTTGCGGCGCTCGTACGCTAAAACTATTCATTTTACAAAAAAATGGTTATTACATAATTTATAGGAAATTTTCTCTAGTTTAATTTTTTATATATCTGTTCTTATCGTAAAATGAGTCGGAAAGGAGATATTGTCAAAAAACTATTTTTAGGCGCCATTTATCCAATATGGCGGCGCGAGAGCAAAGATACGAGGGGTGGCAAAGCTGAAATTCGGAAAGAGCACATCGAAATCTATAAAATCACCAATTTTCAAAACTTCCGGAAAACTTTCCAGGTAACCTCTTTTTTGAGCACCAAATGACTGTATTAATAGTTAATGTATTTAAATTTGTCTTGTTGAAATCGAAATGAGAGTCAAATTTTACTTCCACGTCCAGTAACGCAAAAAAATTTTTTTTTATTTTTTGTTGAAATGGCTTTAAAATGTCATGAAACATCGAGATTTTAAATTAGAGCGAAAAAAAATTTCCCGTCTGTCTGTCTTATGTATTGTAACGAGATCTGGAACTAGATTATATTATGATCTAATTCCGTTGAAGGGTTCGGGGGTAAATGGGGTAAATAAGGGTAAATATTTAAAAAATTAAAATGTGATTTAGTGTATATACAAAAAAGAAACATCTAAAAAAATTTTTTTGGCATTGGCAACCCCTCTACCACCCCATTGCCACCCCCACCCTATTATTAAAGGGGGTAAAAAAAATTAAAATGTGATTTAGTGTGTATACAAGAACGAAACGTCTAAAAAAATGGCGTTGGCTACCCCCTCTATCACCCCATTGCCACCCCCACCCTATTATTAAAGGGAGTAAAAAATTAAATTGGTATTTGAACCAAGGGCCTCTAAAATTTATTTTGGCATTAGTTACCCCCTCTACCACCCCCATTTCCACCCCCACCCCATTGTTTAAGGGAATAAAAAATTAAATTGGGGTTTAGTGTGTACACGAGAACCAAGGACTTCTAATTTTTTTTTACATTAGCCACCTCCTCTACCACCCTCACTCTATTATTAAAGGGGATAAAATATTACATATTAATATTACATTGGGATTTAGTGTGCATAAGACTTGGAAATCTGGATGTGGAAGTAGTGATTCCTTGGGCAGCGGTTTTAGATGGGCGCTTTATTCATTTTTTAATAAAAGAGGAATTAAATTTCTACTCTCACAGCGAGTTCTCTTCAACCCGTATAGACGAAATTGCAAAAATTATGGTTACTCTCGATTTTAGCAAATTACAATTTTTTGTAGGCAATGTCAATTGGAAACCTTCAAAACACTTTACTAAAATTACATGATTCCATGCCATTTTCTTCATGTCAAGTCACTTTTTTTAACATTACTTTCTTAAAAGTGAAAAACAGACGCAAGAAAGATGGCACTTTAATAAAGATGTAAATCAAATAATACAAAATTGGTCTCATACCACACATGGTGAGTACGACTGACCACGTGAGCCTTGTTTCCAACAACCATCCAACAGTTTGTGTACTGGTACTGACTAGTACCAAAAGATTTAGTTAAAAATTGTGTTTTTGTAACTTTGGGGCTTACTTGCCTATCTATTCGTATTGTTATAAATAATTTGTGTTCCTCAATGCATAGGGCTTGAGGTACTTGCATGCAACATATTAAAATTTACGCCGAGGTAAATGATAACGTCTATGTACACGCACACGGTATATAACGATTAGAGAATTTTGAATCGCTGACTAACCCAAAGTGGGAAGTTTTGGCATAAAACATGATTATCGGTAGGAAAACTTGGATAGGTATTATGTACAGGGCGTCCCGTAATAACGTGCAAAAAATTTAACTGTAGATTCCTTGTCGAAAATTAAGACGGATTCCTCGTATACAATTTTTCAAAATAATCCTTTCCTGTCCAGCTACACCCTCTTAAAGGGGTGTGCCAAAAAACGGTTTTTAATTTCTATCTCAAAATAACGTAATCGGAAAAGGATGAAATTTGGCACATCTCGGTTATTCATCAAAATTCATTTAACGAAATTATTTCATCCACCTAGCGTGTACACAAAGGGGTGAAATTAACTACCCTCCTTTTTGTAAATATCTTTCTGCCTGTTATTTTTTTTTAATAAAAAAATAACTAAACATCATGATCCATTTAGACCATTTTTGAAAAAAAAATTAAGTTACATCTGCCTAAGTGATCAATCAAAGGCGATGAGCACAATAATTATTAGTGTCAAATTATAATTTGACAATATTACGAACTGATATGGCAATTTGGTGGTTATAAATTGCACGAGACATTACAAATTAAAGGCGAAAGTATTGAAAAGCAAATTTATTAATAAACTAAAAAAAAACGAACACAAAATACAGAAAAGATGAATTTAAACAGTATCCTGCATAAACCACAGTGTTTGACGTAATGGAAGAAGTAAATCGTCTATAAGTTGAAACAGGTCATTTTGTAAAAAGTTTAAATAAGCTGGACCATTTAATCTGTTTGGTAACTCAAAAGGCCCTATTAATTTATTGCCTATAATTCCGGCCCAAATATTTATTCTAAATGAGTCATAATGTTTAGTTATCTTTTTAATTGAAAAAAAAAAAAAAATAGCAGGCAGAAAGGTATTTACAAAATTTCAAGAAGGCTGCTTAATTTCATCCCTTTGTGTACACGCTAGGTGGATGAAATAAATTTTTTTTTATACATTTATTTAACGTCGGCCTATTTCCGCTACTGAGGCCTAACACCGACGCCTGCAGACGAGCTACCCCCAACCAGGAATTTTGCCGAACCTCTTCCCTTAAGAAGAGTAGGGATCTTTTACTTGCCTAACATTTAATAGACAAGGGACCGACGGCTTTACATCCCCTCCGAAGGATGGTATATCCCCTATACAACCCTCGCCTAAAGTTGTACAGCTTCCGCGCATACACTGATATACAAGCCGCTGGAAGATGTGTGAGGTGAGGACGCGGTCTTCGTTGGGACGGTCACCCATCCAACTACTAACTGCGCCTAACGTTGTTTTACATCGCATATCGAAATATGTACATAGTAAAGACGCAGCTACGCTCGGCACTATGAAATAATTTTGATACATGCCTTTTGATAAGTAACCGAGATGGAACAAATTTCGTCTTTTCCGTTTTTTGGCACAAACTTTTAAGGGGGTAGCTGGACAGGAAATGGCTATTTTGAAAAATTTTACACAAAGAACCCGTCTTAATTTTCGGTTAAATTTTTTGCACGTTATTACGGAACACCCTGTATTCTACGGTGACAAATCACAAGGAAATTTCTCAAGAGATTTTCTCAAAGAACAATAAATTCATTCATGCGACAAGACTATTTGTGTAAGTACTACGCAACTTTGTAAAAAAAAATTATTTTTGATTTAAAGTGTGACTTTTTGAGGTAGTTGTTAAAATGAACTTGGAATAACTTGGTCTTCATTGCAGTACCTAAATGTTAATTGGACAATTAATTAAATTAAATTAAACAAATATATATTTTAATATATTTTAAATATTTATATTTAATATATTTTAATAAAATACATTATTTTGTAAGTATTCAAGCAAGTTTCACATTCGTAAAGAATACGTAGTTTTTTAAATTAATATTGACGTTCTCCTTCTGAACATGGCAATATGAAAGGGTTAAAATTGTTAACAAACTTTAAAATATCAATTATTGTGGAAATTCTTAAAGTAACTAAATTATCCTAGTTATTATTAGAAGAAATTGAATTATATAATCCATGGTATTTTAAAGCAACAAATTATTGAACATAAATACATTCGTACAATTTATAAGCTTATCGACAAATTTTCTTTACTTTTAATCGCTTGATCTATAATTATAGAGAAATATACAATGTGTCCCCGAAACATTGTTATTTTTTATTTGTCGAGAAAAAAATCATTTTTTATATAAAGTTTTTCTTGTCTCAGCAAGTCATAAACAGCTGTCGAAGTCAAGACAATTTATACAGAGTGTTCTAAAAATTAGAAAATATCAAATCGACTTTAAGTTTTTCATATAATTGATATATGCTTTTAATTTTAATTATCTCTTACATTTGTAAATAAAAACGGTTTCAAATATATAATTTATACCTTTTTTATGAACGTGTATATGTACAATTTTAGTAATCATGTCAGACACACTTGATGGTTGCATTTAATGAAAAAAATAGACATGTTTATTTCATAATAAACTAATAAATTTGATCACATATATATATTTGAAATTTTATTGTCACTTCCTACATTTCCGGACTAATTTTATCTTTGAAATATTTTATCGTTATTAATTCTGCTGTAAATTGGTTTTATTTATTGTACACAATGCAGAGAGCACTAACTGCAATACAATGATTGATATTTAATTTCACATACTATAAATTTATTGCATTGACACTTTCATATCATCAAAATCAAATATAGCTTTGGGATAAATGTAATTTCCAGTTAACCGACCCAAATTTTACATTCGTCAACTTAACGGTTATAACACATAACAAACATCACACACGGTAGGCAAACACCAAAACCAAAGCCAAGACTGTCTGGAAGGAGGTTATACATTTCAAAAACGTAACCATTGCCCATCGAGGTGCCAGTGCCTGAGTTGGGAATCGAACTCAGAACACAGACAGACAGTCTGACTAACCATCCTCGTCACACAGCAAGCCCCATACAACAGCGAGTAATTTTAATAATAATAATAATAATCTCTTTATTTCCAACAGGTAAGCACCCAATTACAGGAAATACATGAAAACACATATCATTTATATATCAATAGCGAATAAAAAAGAAAAATAATATTGACACTTAAGTTACAAACAAAATTAAACCTACTATTCAGTAATAATTATATGACTTAATATACTGCCTAGACTGTCAAAATTAATATCACATAGATGGGAGATTTTATTAAAATTATTGCACATTACATAAATTGGAGATCTCGCCATAATATTTGTCCAATAGTTCTTGACATAGAAGGTTGTGTGACGGCGGATTTCAAGTCTGGGTATGTGGAAATTGATTTTATCTAACAAAAAGGGACAATCAATATTATTGTGAATTAAACTGAATAAATATTTAATGGAAATTATTTCGCGACGAGTTTCTAATGAAACGATTTTAAAACGGTTCGTTAAAATGGACGTATTAATTCCTCTCGGCGGGTAAATGCCATCCTCCTTAAAAAACAAATATTTTAGGAACTTCCTTTGAACTGCCTCAATATTATTCATGTGACATGTGTACCACGGATACCATATGATGGCACCATATTCCAATCTTGAGCGAACGTATGCATAATATAACAATATTAGGTTAGAAGTTTTGCTAAAACACTTGCAGTTTCTTAATGTGAAGCCTAGCATTTTATATGAGTTTGATACAGCACTATTAATATGGGCTCGAAATGTTAACTGGTTATCGAAGATAATACCCAAATCTTTGATTTCTGTACATCTGGTTATACTCTCTGAATTTATTTTATAATTATATTCTTCAGGTTTATTTTTCCGAGAAAAAGAGATAACGTAACATTTTTGAACATTAATGCACATATGGTTCGCACTACACCAATCAGATACGGCTTTAACGTCATTCTGGATCATTCTACAATCACTTATTGTTCTTATCTCTCTATAGATTTTCAAATCATCCGCGAACATTAATTTTGAACAGCTAATGACATCATTAATATCGTTAATGTAAATGAGAAATAGAACTGGTCCTAAATTGGAGCCTTGTGGTACTCCGGATGCATTAATGTAGTAATCCGAACTAAAACCCTCGTACTCGACAAACTGCCTGCGGTTAAATAAATAAGACGTAAATAAATTAATTAAGCATGCGGAAAATCCAAAGTTATCTAATTTCATTATTAATAAATATAGATCGATTTGATCAAAGGCTTTCTGAATATCCATGTATACTGTGTCTACTTGTCCTTGCTTATCGAGAATTTCCAAGGCAAACTGAGTTATGCAGGTTAAGTTTGTGATCGTAGATTTTTTATCTAAGAATCCATGTTGGTGCAGGGAAGTATATGGTCTAACATTAGGATAAACGCAATTATATATTATTATTTCGAATAATTTCGCAAAATTACATAAAATAGAAATAGGCCGATAATTTTGGAGTACAGCTGAGTCACCTTTCTTTAACACGGGAGTGATTCGGGCGATTTTTCACATATCGGGAAATGTAGCTGTTCTCAAGATTAAATTGTAAATGAAAAGTAGGGGTTCTAACAAGGCACGACAACAATCTTTAACAAAAAATCAGGGAATACCATCAATACCTGAAGTAAGATTGTCTTTTAATTTCTTAGATGCTTTAATAATATCGTCTCCATGTATGGTGTTTATACATAGAGATGAGTCGTTTTGCAAAATGTCTCCATAATTTTTAGCGAATGAGACATCTGAAATATGATGGACACTTTGGAAGTATTCACCAAAAGCTTGAACAATTAACTGAGGATCACTAATAGTGTTGTCGTTATTTACTATAACTCCTGGAATTCTGGAACGAGCTTTTTTACTGGTAATATAAAACCAAAAGTTCGATGGATCCTGAGATATATTGTTCTCTGTATCGTTTATATATTTCACATGCGCGGCTTTAATTTGCTCTTTAATAATTGCCCGGAGGGTTTTGAATTCGTTCAAGTATTCGTCAGAGTTGGACAATTTGTACTTTTTAAAAAAATATTCCTTTCTTCGAATATTGTTTATGATATCTTTATTATACCATGGCGGGTATCTACGAGACGTTTTAATTTTTTGCGGAACGAAATTATCAAAACATGTATTAAGTGAACTGTAAAAAAATCCACATGCTGTGTTTACGTCAGTGTTATCATATAATTCAGCCCAGTTAATGTTCATTATTGACTCATATAAGCCAGGAAAATTGGCTTTCCTAAAGTTGTAGGTTTTCTGGGCAGAATTATTACGATTAAACTGGGCATAATGGTTCAAAGTACACGGAACACTAAAATTGAAACAAAGATGATGGGCATCTTCACCAACCAGTGGTAGATCCCCTCTACTAACAGTGCACCTTAGGTTACTTAACAATAAGTCTAGAAATCTATTATTCAGATTTGAGACTGCATTAAACTGTTTTAAATTAAGAAATTCCTGAAAGTTGCATAGCGTTTGATTCTTAGAGTTATTTGCGTCAAGATTAAAATATGGGCAGTTGAAATCTCCAATTATGATAACATTTTTGCTTTGTACAAATTCCAATGATGACAGACTTTCCATAAACAAATTGAAATTATCAAGTGAAACGAACGGCGGAATATAAATAACAAAAATGATTTAAGAAAACCTTCTCCACCATCAGGGTATATTTAGAATAAGGTAGAATAAAAAGTGGGGTAAATCTATAAAAAAAACTTAAAAGTTGGTCCTAAAATATTGAATGTTTCACAAAGAGTCAGCAGCAGAATCTATTAAACGAATTCTATTGTTATACAGACACTCATACATTTTTATTCGATACCTTCTTAAATTCAGCGTATTATAAAACAGATTTCTATACAAAATTATGTACCTATTTGATTAAGTCAACCAAGTATGATAAGTAAGTGTGTAGAAAAAGGGAGAAGCTTTCTCTTATTTGTAAAGCGGATGATAGAAAGTTACACTTGTATATTTCTTATTCTAACGAACTAAAAGCTGTCGGTATGTAATCAAAGAGCTTATGGAAATGCGATTACATCGCAAGAAACAACGAATAAAAACTTGATATGCTCGCGATAAAAAGTTGATTTTCTTATCGTTCCAAGCCAAGGGTCTAATTCAGTTTCAACTCGGAAACTAATAAGACTTTAGATGTAGATAAACAAAGCATATCACACAAGTAGAAGTTTGAAACCCACACAAGTAACTCGTGTAAAATTTGCAGTTAGGCGTGGCCGATATCATCTAAAAAATTTATCTTACAATTTTAAAGTAAAATTTTGTTCCATATATGTATAATTCGTTCGAATTAGAGACACTATATATTAAGTTTGGATGTGATGTATGTTCATATTTTGATGTGCTTTAAACCTTTAATTACATTTTGCATGGAAATTATGATAATACGTACTTTATATAAATCATGACAATTTGCACGTCTTTGTTGATGGCAGAATACACAGGCTGTTCATTTTATCAGGGCACTCGAGAATATCTCACTAAATATCGGTCGTACAAAAAAAGTTATTTTTACGAAAATTGTGCAGATTTATATAACCCACAAAATGGTTTAAAGACATTTGAAATCCATGGCCTACTTTAAGAGTTATGGCGGAAATATCTAAAATGCTGAAAACGTTTAGGCCAAATATATCCGTTAGTTGAAGAGATACTAGAAAAATTCTAAGGCGAAAATTTTTTGCAAAACAGAGTGTCTCAACGAGGCTTTATCTAATTTTTTTTCAAAATTGCTGTATTTTGAGATTTACTCTTCAAGATGTTAAAAAAAATATTTTGAAACGGGAGGGAAATAACGCCATTAAATAGAGTATTTTCCTCCCTTTTCAACGATATATCACATGCCATATTTATTCATTGGTACTACGTTAGTAATTATAAAAACATTTTTTTAAACCAATAAATTTTTTTTAACAAGCATTATACTTGCCGTGGAGAAGTATGATTAAATAAAACGATAAAATAATTCAATAAGTTGTTCAATTCTTTGCTATAATAAAGCTATAATAAAACATTAACACAATTAAGAAGAATAAAGGAAATTCAGGTAACAATAACAAAATAATAATCAAGAAAGCAACATGGAGCAATTATGGAAAGAGTATTCGCAGTTATGCCAATGTATAGAGGCCCTCCATAATAGCGTCACTCCTTGCTCAGAAAGTTAAAATGTCTTTACCAATTAATTTAAGTATAATATCCATTTGTTTGTATTTCATGACCACTATTATTTCAATTATTTAAAAATAGTTAACTATGAATAAACTTGACAATTTAATTTTTTGACATCATCTCAGTTAACACTTAAACTCTCACTCAGTCACACTCGTTTAAGAATCGAGAATTTTCAATAATGATTTTCACTCACATTGATCGTTATAATATGTTCGTTACATATTGCCAATGTAATTTTAACTCTGGATTAGCTCAAGTAGAATATAGAAACAGATTTCCACAAGCACTACAGCCGAATAAAACTCTGTTCAGAAAATTAGCTACGAAAGTGAATAATAATGGTTCATTTTTAAGGAAGAAGACAAGTTTGAACAGTGTTACTGATAATGTAAATAAGGTAAACCGAGTCATTAATTGTGTAAGAAATAAAAATACAGAAAAATTTTAAAAAATCATTAAGAGAAATTCAAATTGCTTGTCATATAAATAAAACAAGTGCTAGAAAAATTTTAAAGAAAAATGGTTACCAGCGTTATAAAGCCAAAAAAATTCACAATTTACAAGCGGGGGACAAACCAAGGAGGAGGTAGGTGGCTGTTGGAAAAGAAGCGTGCCGATAAATTAATATGTAGTAAAATACTTTGGTCCGACGAGGCAAATTTTTCCAATAATGGATTTTTTAATTGCAATATTCATTACAAATGGACTTCTGAAAATACACACTGGCATAGACCGACTGGGTTTCAAAATCGTTTTTCAATAAATGTGTGGATAGGTATTTTAGGCACCAATTTAATAGGTCCTTATTTTTATGATGATCACCTCAGTGGTCAAAGGTACCTAAAGTTTTTGAAAAATGAATTTAATGAATTCTTAGATGACCTACCTTTAGAGAATCGACTCAACTTTCAATATTTTCAACAAGATGGAGCTCCTCCCCACAATTCCCAGATTTGCCTAGATTATTTAGACGAAATTTTGCGTCAACATTGGATAGGTACCAATGGATTTATTCGATGGCACCCTCGTTCTCCAGATATAACCCCAATGAATTTTTTTCTATGAGGGTATATTAAAGATAAGGTGTTTTCGACGACACCGCAAAATGTAGAGGACCTAAAAGCTCGAATTTAACAGGCATGTATTACAGTTACCCCCGAAATGCTGAGTAATGTTTTAAATGCAGTGTCTCGCCGCGCTCGATTGTGTATAAGAAATCGCGGTGGATACTTTGAACACTTGATATGATATCTTAAAAATTATTTTGAGGATTAGATAAATATTAATGTTCTGTATGCTATATTCTTTTTATTATTAATTTGTTTTTGTTACTTGAATTTACTTTATTCTTCTTAATTTTGTTAATGTTATATTATAGCAAAGATTTGAACAACTTATTGAATTATTTTATCGTTTTATTTAATCATACTTCTCCACAGCAAATATAATGCTTGTTAAAAAAAATTATTGGTTTTAAAAAAATGTTATTATAATTACTAACATAGTACCAATGAATAAATATGGCATGTGATCATTGAAAAGAGAGGAAAACACTCTATTTAATGGCACCATGTTCCGCCCGTTTCAAAATAATTTTTTTAACAGCCTGAAGAGTAAATCTCAAAATACAGCGGTTTTGAAAAAAATTAGATAATACCTCGTTGAAACACTCTGTTTTGCCAAAAAAATTTTGCCATATAATTTTTCACGTATCTCTTCAAATAATGGAGATATTTGGCCTAGACATTTTCCGCATTTTCGATATTTTCCGCCATAACTTTTAAAGTAGGCCATGGATTTCAAATGTCTTTAAACCATTTTGTAAGTTATATAAATCGGCACAATTTTCGTAAAAATAATTTTTTTTGCACGACCGATATTAAGTGAGATATTCTCGAGGGCCCTGATAAAATGGACAGCCTGTATATAGAGACTAACCCACTATGCTGACGTATCACATTTGAAATAAAAAGTCTATCCTGTTTACAAGGAACAGTTCACAGACTTACACACACATATTTATTGAATTCAATTAAATATGTACAATATAATTTTGAGAAATCCGTATGCATCACTATGTAATGACTTTAGCCTATCTGAACCACAAAATTCTATATAAACAATCACTTGTTCTCGGAAAAGCAAAAATACCAAAGTTTATAAAAGTGCTGTACCCCATCCGGGGTAATATAAAATTGTTTATGACTGGCGACTCCGGCAAAATCTACTACAGTAGTACGGCACTACTTCATTTTACATTGGTCAATTAGTTTTTCATTTTTTGATGTTTGCCATATTCTAATTAGTATATTTTATTTCCCGTTCATATAATCACTTCCGCGATTAAAGCTTCTGTCATTAGTAAGTTCTGTAACCGATGGTTCAGTACTTTCTTTTTGTTTATTTAAAGAACTTTAAACAGTAATTTAGCCATGGTCAACTTCTATTTCTTCAGAAGATAATACAACTGTATTAGAGTCTAGATATGTATTAGAATAATTCTCACGTGCGACAGTATTATATAGTCACCTCGGTTGCCTCTATTGCTGCATTTATGGCATAGGCGTTTTCAATTGTAAAATACTGTTTACACAATAGATTTAAAAGCTTTTCATCACTTTTGCCTAAAGCATTCCTCCACCAGTTTTTATGGTTCTCTAAAAGAAGAATTAAATTATTTGGTTTTAATCATGTTCTATTATACTACTTCTTTATATTTGATATAATATGACATATTTGTGAACTTACATTGTACAGATATAGTTTGTTTCCACTCCTTTTTCAGTAAAATTGCAAAATAATGATTTCGAAAATATTACAGAGGTTAGAATATGACATAAATAAATAATTTCAAACTCTGAGAAGATAGATTTTTACCAACTGCTGCACAAAAATACTAGTTCTTTTCTGTTATCAAAGTGTTACTTAACTTCCACTCAATTTTTGTTGGTGAATACGATATTGGTTTAACTACCTGATAAATTTTAACAGTCAGATTAGTATCGGTGAATTAAGCAAATGATGGTGAATATGGGTATTTAAATAATAGATATATTTATTGGGTTTTTGTTTCCCGTTTCCGAGCTTTATGCTGCATGAAAGAGTTGCAAAGAAAGACTTAAAATACAAAAGTTCTGTTACAGGGAAGAAACATTGGTCCCCCCCGTTTTCGAGGGCGCTGAACACGATGGTGATATTTTTAAGACTCCCGCCCCTCAGTAATTTTGCGTTTTTTTCACTCGTAGGCATGCGGATCGATTTTTTGGGCAGGATTCGGATAGACCGTATGAAATTTAACCACACAACATCTTATCCATCCTCGGGGTTGAAACTACCACTACCCCTAATATTAAAATATCCTCAAAAAAATCAAAAAGCATGAAAATTTGTTTATCCCCGTTTTCAAAGGTGCTCAACACGATGGTAATATTCATTTAGTATGACTGGTAGTCGAGAGGTGAGCGCACTTGCCTCTCACCCAAAAGTTCCGGGTTCGATTCCCGGTCGTGGCAGTGGAAATACTGTGAGAGGGATTTTTCCACTATACACGGATATTGGGTGTGTGTCCCTTGTCTCTAAATGTGTAGCCCCCTCCCACACAAGGCTCTTCTAGAACCTTCCGGGATAAAGGGGGTCGTAATTACCTGTGGTGTTATTTATTATTATTATTTATTATTTCTCCCCCACCCTCTACCACCCACTCCTAAAATCAACCCTTTTTCATATTCCCTGATACTGGGCATGTGGGGACTCATTGGATCGGGGTTTTAAGGGTATTTCGACATTGTAAAGGGAGTTAAATGACTAACATACCATAAACCCCGGGGTTGAAACTACCACCTCCCCTAACATTGAAATCTATCGAAAAATGCAAAATAGTGGAAAATATTTTCTCTCCGTTTTCGAGGTTAAACACGATGTCAATACTATTTCATCCCCCACTATCCACCAACCACCCCCAAATCCCCAAAATCACCCCCTTTTCATATTTAGAAGTAAAAACCAACATCCTCTTTACTATGAAAACTTCGTATGTTTCAATATTTCAGTTTCATTGCGAACTAGTGCAATAATCATATTTGCCAACATAACTACAATCTATTCCGCCACTTTACTTACAATTTTATGCATATTGGTTGCATACTAATGATGCCTGCATCTGATTTATCTATTTATGCTTTTTCTTAAAATTTATTGAAGTACTAATTGTGATAGGCCATACTTAACGTATCAAACGTATTGAACATAATCATCATGTAATATATTCAATTACCTTTAAATACCCTGATCCAACGAGTTCCCAAAAAACCGATCCGCATGCCTACGATGGAAAGAAACGAAAAATTGGTTTTTTTTTCGAGTTTAGGAGTAGTTGCTGAGGGGTGGGAACCGTAAAAATATCACCATCTTGCTCAGCGCCCTCAAAAACTACGGGGACCCGTGTTTCATTCCTGTAACAGAACTTTTTGGGGTTTTCAACTTTTTCATGGACTATTATTACAAAAAAAGACAAATGTTAAACTTTTTTTTTATATTATTTAGAATCGTTTTTAATCGGTACATTATAATATGATCCCTAATTATTATTAATTATTACAAAAGGAGCTGAACGGTATATGTATATATTTATTTCTTTTAAATCTGGTTAATCTTAAAAATTAATGGGGCGGCAAGAGAAAACCAAGGAAAACTATTTTTTCAAACTCGATCATAAAGGAACTTAGTTTGTACCATAATATATGTTATGTAGCAATGATTTACACACAATAATGAAAAGTGTCTTTTTTTGAAATCATACACCTTATAGAAGCAAAATTTGTATCGTACAAAAGGATAAGAGGAATAAGTAACGAATTAAAACTACGAAAAATTTATTTTTCAAACATGAGAAAGCTGCCATTTAACTTTATGTAAAAAAGTTACACAATGAATTTTTTACAACAAATAAGCGCATGTGAATGCCAAATAAAACTCCTTACATTCGTTATTGTTTTTTTTCCTTAGTGATAATAGCTTTGGGAATTCCAGTCACAATTTGTGAAAGTAGAAAACATTACAACTTGGGTATAGGAATATGGCTTTACAGTTTCATGATTGGCTTTGTCTTAAAGATACAGTTTGCTAATTTCTATTTCATCAAAGGACAAAACACATGCCCTTTCTGGTGTGCCCAAATTTGAAAGTTTAACAATGTTGACAACCTTATTTAAAATTCCACAAGCAATTTTTATTTTCTTTAACCAAAATCGTAGATTGTAAACAGGTGGAAAGGGATAGCCCTTTTTCAATAGTAACTGATAGGCTCTCGGACCAGCGGCTCGACAGACCGCCGTTGACGTTTATTAGGTTCCTTAAGTTTAATTATTTGGACTGGAGAAAAAAGTTGTTTCAACGCTTTTTGAACATCACGCATCTTTCTTTTCTTAGTTCGGCTATAATATTATCGAAATCTTTACAATTTGTGTTAACCCTACAAAATTATCTTTAGCACAATATTATTAAATAAAATATATTAAAATAAATAGGTACCCAAAATCTATCGTAGTAGAAGTTTCTAACTTGGACATTGTTACTGCAACCAATACGCCCATCACCAATTACTTCATTACTAACACCATTAATATTATCTACTCTACACAGACACGAGATCAAATTAACGACTCACCCTGTGTACACAATATCTTGCTGTATACTTACATAATATGCAGATTATTCTGATTTATTTTAAGAATTTCGTTGACCATTTTTGTACAGTTCCTTTTCTTGAAACATTCATTTCTATTTGTACTGAGGACGATACATGGTTGGGAATCAGACAAATTTTGAGAAGGAACGGCCTTAATTTTAAGTTGTCGGCGATTTCATTACCTGTGGTATATTTATTATATTTATTATTTATTATTATTTTTGTTTGAATAACCCAAGAGTTCTTTTTGCAAATTTTTCTCACAATCAGTACTAGTAAAATGCTTTGAGCAAATTCAATCAGTTTTTACATTAAAATTATCTACTCGTTTACATGTATTTTCCCATATTTTTACACATTTTTTATCAGCAGGAAACCGAAAAAACATCATGTCTTTAGCAAAATGCTTAGACTGATTATTCGAGTTACAGCACTAAACACTTTACACTTGCACTTAATTTTCTATTTATTGCCTAAAGTATTGTCATTAACAGCACGTTTGCTAATTACATATAAGATTATGTAGGTAGTAATTATCAAAACAAAAGCAAGTTTAATATTACAAAAACACACAAATTCACTAAAACTGCAGAAGTTGAGATGACAAAACGAAATACAATTTTAAAGATTATGCATTTTTAACTCTCCACTTTACGTCATCCTAGCTTGAGCTTGGTGGGGGTGCGTGCGCATTATCATATCTCTCAGTCATTGTATCATGGGTGTGGATATTCAAAAAATATGGTTTCAGTAGGACGAGACCATTTACCACATTACTGGGGATTCTATGACGATTTTGCGAAGAATGTTTCCTGCTCATATCATTTTGAAACTTAAGGGACATCAACTGGCCGGCACGGTCACCGTATCTCTCAGCTTGTGATTTCTTTTTATGGGACTACTTAAAGTCAGTGTTTTCTAATCTACCGCCAACTTTGGAACAACTGAAATATAATATTCGGATAGATATTAACGCAACCTCAATTGAAATGTTAAAGCGAATGAAGAAAGACTTTTGTGCTTTCAAGAGTGTCACCAGCGAGGAGGAGGTCATTTGACTGATGTAATATTTAAAAAATAATTATCCCGTGTTTTCTCAAGAACCTTGTGTTTCATTTTTGAGTAAAAATTTAGCCATTAATAAAAACAACTCATTTTAAAATGTATACTTCATTCTGCCATACCCGTTATAATTGCTAAAGAACGTGCTATCAAGTGGGTCTAGATCCTTTTATACCGGATGTTAGAAAAGTATGGCAACGGTGGAAAATTTCGAACAGTTTGCATCAAATCGAAAAATAAAAAAATACGTGTCAAAAATTTTTCAAAAAACTATCCACTGATACCAAAATAACCTCACCACCCACCACCCTGTGCGTGGGACGAGGGGCAACTTTAAAATTTCAAATGGAAACCCCTACTTTTTATTTCGGAATCGGATTCTACGGCAAAAAATACGTAAATTTTATTCCAGCCATTTTTTTCGATTCTTGCATGGTGTCGCTGTAATCACAAAAAATGAAAAGAAAACATTACTGTTTCAAGAGTAGCGTCTTGTGCCCATAAAAATAGTCTAATTCAAAAACTGAAAAACACGTATTTCTTATTTTTACGAAATTTATCCAATGACATTGGATTCGACTCTCCCACCCCTAACCTAGTGGTTGGGGTGAGGGGCAACTTTGAAATTTGTAATGAAAATCCCTATTTTTTTATAACGGATTCGGATTCTACGGCCAAAAATACGTGAATTTTATATTGGGCATTTTTTTAGTTTCTCGCAAGGTGTCGCTGCAATCGCAAAAAATTGAGTGGAAACATGAAAGTTTTGAACGCATACTTAAAAAAATACGAAAAGTAAAACTACTGATCTCAGAGTGAATGACTTCCCGAGCTGTTTTGAGAACAGTGATTTTACACGGTCGTGCGGAAATTTACAACTATTAACATTCTGTAAATTTATTAGCAGCTAGTAATTTTCAATTTACATTTTTTACAGGGCAATAAAAAACTCTATTTAAAAAAAAAACTAACAGTGATTTTACCTCTTAATTCAGCCACTTCAAACAAGTTCTTGATCCCAGCCAGTGAAGGCAAGGAGGTAACTCAGCCATTTAAGGCAAGGTAAGGATTTCGGCCAGTTAAGGCAATTAGTTTACATTTTAACTGCTACACTAGCAGGTTTTAACTTCAAGATTATAGCAGGTGTTCAAAATGGTGCCCATTGACTTCTTCGCATTGTCCGAGACGAACGTAAAAATTTTCAATAGCACTTCTTATCATTTGAGGTGATATTTCTGCAAAAATGTTTATTATGCGTTGCCTCAGCTCTTCCAAATCACGAGGTTTAGTGAAATAAACCTTACCCTTCACGTAGCCCCAAACAAAATAATCAAGTGGCGCGAGGTCGGGAGATCTTGCTGGTCATTCAATAGTTCCTCTTCGACCTATTCATCGATTTTTGAAAGTACCATTCAAATAGTCCCTAACAATATCCCGATAGTGTGGAGGAGCCCCATCTTGCTGCAACCAAATATTATCGAACTCATTACCAGCAATGTCTTGTAATGCGGGAACTATTTGATTTGTCAACATTTCCAGGTATTTTTCTCCATTCAAATTTCCATCTATGAAAAACGGTCTTATGATCCGATCCCTGAAAACTCCTGCCCAAACATTTAATTTTTGTGGATACTGCGTGTGTGTTTCAAGCATCCAGTGAGAGTTTTCGTCACTCCAATATCTGAAATGATGGCGATTAACTTTTCCACTGAGTTCGGAAGTTGCTTCATCTGAGAAGACAAGTAGGGATGACAAAAAATTTGGGTTTTGGTTACTCCTTTCCATCATTAATTCACTAAATTCAAGTCGCCGATCAAAATCATCTTCATTTAACTCTTGGTGAATTTTGTAAGGATGAAATTTCAAAAGTTTCAAATTCTTATGAACTGAAAGTGCACTCATATCAAGCTGTTGACTGGCTTTTCTGATTGATAACCTTCGATTTTCAACAAATGCCTGGGCCACTTCCATTTGTCGAGCTTCCGATGTTTCAGATCTTGGTATTCCAGATTTTGGGCGATTTTTATTTATCCTTGTGTCTAGGAATAGTTTGATGGTACGGAACACAGTAGATTTAGAAATTCCCACTTGATCTACACGGAAAGTTTCGTTAAATAAAATCACAACTTCATCATAGGACCTTTCTTTATCGCCCCACCCTCGCGTCATTAAAAGTGCGCTCCTACCTCTATAAAAGTTGGAAGGAACTGAACGTTCTCGTAGAAATTTCACAAAACAAATACTGTTATTAAGAACACTTAAAAAAAAACATTCATAAAAACCAAAATATCACAGATATTGTTTTTTAAACTGAATGTTTTTTTGTCAACACAAGTAGCTAGAGTTTGTAAATATTTACAAACTTCTGGACGTTTAAGGTTTATTTCAATTTTGTGCGATTGCAGCGACACCTTGCGAGAATGGAAAAAAATGCCCGATATAAATTTCACGTATTTTTGACCGCAGAATCCGAATCCGCTATAAAAAATAGGGATTTTCATTACAAATTTCAAAGTTGCCCCCCGCCCCACACATTGGGTTAGGGGTGGGAGAGTCGAATCCAATGTCATTGGATAGATTTCGTAAAAATAACAAATACGTGTTTTTCAGTTTTTGAATTGGACGTTTTCTTATGGGCACAATACGCTACTCTTGAATCAGTAATGTTTTCTTTTAATTTTTTTGTGATTAAAGCGACACCATGCAAGAATAGAAAAAAATGTCTGGAATAAAATTTACTATGTTTTGCTGTAGAATCCGATTCCGCAATAAAAAATAGGGGTTTCCATTTGAAATTTTAAAGTTGCCCCTCGCTCCACCCACAGGGTGGTGGGTGGTTAGATCATTTTGGTATCAGTAGGTAGTTTTTTGAAACATTTTTGACCCGTATTTTTCGATTTGATGCAAACTATTCGAGATTTTCCACCATTCCCGTACTTTTCTAACACCCGGTATATAAGATTGCTTCATTGCGTTTTTAATTAAATATTGTTTGTACGGAAATAAAAATGTGGCGGGTTTCAAACTAAGACTCTTGCATGCATTAATAATATTTATATGAAACTTCAAAAGTGCCCATCACTTTGTACACCTACGTTCAAAAGTAACTAATTAAACATTAATAAACCTCTGGTCCTGTTGATGTTTCAACTACGTTTGAAAATGACCGACGAGAGAATATGAACATGAACTACTAGATGGAATAATTAAACAGCAATTAGTTGCACAAACTTGTTATTCAGCATGTACACAACCATCTGTAAACACAAGCTTTTATAAACTACAGGAAATTATTTCCGGCATTAAAAAATTATCGCACACGTTCTGCACAAACTTCGAGGGCTGTTTCCATCGCTTTATATGTTTCAAGTGCAAAGTAATGTATTTTCTGTGAAATGATAATTAGAATTAATAACGACTTAATAGCTAATAGAGAACGAAAAGAACAACTTCTTAAGTTGGTATATGTAGTTTATAATGATCGAAATTATTATGCGAATGTATGTGATATTGTAGGTTTATACGTAGGTATCTATGTAATACATGGTATGTTGGCAAGTATTTAACACTTTTTCAAGACCCGTGAACCAAGAAAAGTGTATTTTAGAAAACCTTCGCCTGTAATCTGTCGTTTGTGTTCGCACCTGGAATCAAACCTTCTGAAATTGATTTTGCTGAAGTGCGAAAAATAGATAGATTTTTATTGCGTCACGTTACACATTGAATACATACATTTGTGGCAAGTCGATAAATAAATATATAGAAACATGTAAAGTAGGAGGTATAATAACAATCAAGAGCAAAATAATTTAATATAACGGACATGCATGTATAAATAAAATTAATAAGTCGCAGATAAAAAATAAAATAAAACAGGTTGCTTATACAGTTACGTGTTTACATCCTTTAGTAAACACCCCAAGTGTGGGGTCAATAATTGCAGCAGGATTAACACTAACCATTGATTTACTTAACATTTAATCAATTTGTAATAATTAGTCCTTACACTAATTATAGCTATTATAACTTACTACATAACTGCTTATTGCCACTGTACTAGTCTATTCACTCTGTTCTTTCTTCCGATCTGAACTAAAACTGCTCAGTGCGTTGATTCCGATTCTTTTATACACCGTTACCCTTATTCCCAAGTTTTCTCTCTTACTCTGATTAATGATTCTGGAATAAAACCAGAACTTCTTGAAATCTCTAGTTAACTCTGTGACAGTAGGCGAGCTACCATTTTATTGGTAGATAATTAGGTAGGCTCCTTTTTGTTCTACTAGGATTGATTAAACATCTTTGCCTCTTTAGTTGTTGGCGTGAATATCTGAATGTCTGGGAAACTGATCCCTGTTTTTGTGTATATCAATTAACGTTAAAAATATGCATGCCAAGATACCTAAATAATGGTTTATAATGTACCCGAATACATTTTTTAAAATCATAATTGCTCTCTTCTGTATACAAAAACCTTTAGGGATGTATTGAAATTGCATCACAAAGTAATGTCATAACTAAGGTTGAGTGAATGCGCGCAAAATAAGCTGAACGCAGTGTCTCTTTGCTTAAGAGGGCATTCAGTTTTCTTAGAACACAGATAAAACTGCAGTGTTTATTGCACAGTTGAACAATATGTCTGTCCCATTTCGACCATCGTCATTAATGAAATCCAACAGTTTAATTCGCTATACCACGATTTAAACATGATTTACTGGTAGGGAACCACGTCTCAGCAGTATTCTCAATTTGAGAAGTTAGTTGTTACCATTTAACGTATTTTTATCGGACTAAATGAGAGTAGACAATATACTTTTGCTATTACTTAAACAATTTTGGAAGCCATTAACATAGATTAAAAATAAAAGGGGTCCAATGCAGTTCCCTGAGTTACCTCATATTTCATTTTTTATATTTTGAGGTAATATTTTTGTTCTCTAAAGTGGCTGTAACGATTCTGGCTAAATTTGTAAGGTTTAAAGAATTCAACCATTTTTTTTTCTTCAACAGTTTTAGTTAAACGTATTTTAGGGTTTCTCATGGAAGCGCAATAATTAATTACTACGCAGTAGGATGTGACTGATGATACTATGATAACATTGTTATTGCTTGACATTTGTATTATTGTTTCATCCAATTGGGTTAAACTAGAAATCGATTTTTGCACGATCACAATACTTTCCTATGTACTACGTATATGGGAAAGTAAAATCAGTAGTAGACTTAGCATAAATCTAAAGTCGACTAGTTATGACGAATTTAGAAAGGTGTGGGACTGTTATGCTGGGCAATAAAATTTAATTATTGGCATAAACAAACCCCCAGGATGATAAGCAGTGACATTGTTCTGGGCGGTTTTTACATGGATTTTATAAAATAATATTAATGATACTTGGCAAAATATAAATCCAACATAAAATTATTATGAACATAAAAATGTAGTAAATTAAATACTACGATAGACCAAAAATACCACTAATTCCTATAAAAGGAACTTAATTCATTGCCACCCATTAAGGTGCACAATGTGCGTTTCCAAAGCGATTGAAAATAATGCCCTAAAACTTACGACATACTACGTCTTCAATCGGAAACGCAAGCAAAAATTTGGTTGCAATAAGCCCTCAGCAGACAG
This sequence comes from Leptura quadrifasciata, assembly GCA_963675555.1. Lineage (NCBI taxonomy): Eukaryota > Metazoa > Arthropoda > Insecta > Coleoptera > Cerambycidae > Leptura > Leptura quadrifasciata. The sequence continues at coordinate 108,075,835 of OY776674.1, read as the reverse complement.
ATTAATCCTATAGAAAGGACCATAGTGCAGAGCTGTCGTGTATCGCCAGCCGCAGACTAGTTTCGAGCTTGTTAGCTCTCATCAGTACGGCATAGGTGAATAAACGATAACCCTACACTGTTCTGCAGTCTAACAAATTACAAACGATAACATCCGCAATTTGCAAATGGCTCCATCTGGTGGCGACTTATTGCAATCTGAGTCGGCGACGTACTCGGAAGTTATATTTAACAAAATATAAAGCCAACGCAATGTGGATTAATTATTATGAAAATAAAAAGTAGTAAATTACATACTACGATATATCAAAAATACCACTAATTCCTGTAAAAGGAACTTAATTCATTACCACCCATTAAGGTGCACAATGTGCGTTTCCAAAGCGATTGAAAATAATGTCTTAAAACTTGCGATATACTTTCTTGGTTGCATTTTATAACTATACTCATATTAGAAATTTCGTGTTTTCTATTATTAATTTATTAGTTATTTACTAACTTAAGATCTGAGAGACAAAATAATGCAAATGTGATATGATACCTAAATACAGTCCTGTACGTACATTTAAAGTAATTAGGTATATCTGATTTTTTATTGCCGTAATCCTTTCGGGTATAGCTTGAGGCCGGCTTTATATCTGTGACGGCCAGTGTATATCTATGGACGGGATTTTATCTTACATGTACGTCTGTCAGACTGTTTGAAATGCGACATATTATAGACATGTTCAGTTTATAAAACACTTTTTGCGATCACCTAAAACCTACCTTTAATTAATGCTTTGTTATTTAGTTTCCAGTAATTCATATGGGTTTAGTTAAAGAAAATTCATCGTAAACTTTTTCAGTAATCTCTTCTAATTATATTAAAAATCGCATCACCCCTTATCAAAATGTTTTCATGCGTGACAGGTCAGTATCCACTAATCTCTTATTTGTCAGGCAAACTCTGGCTGAGCATTGGGTGCTGGTATAGAGAGATATAATTTATAGAAATTTTTATTCAAGGATTTCGACTATTGAAAACAACTTGTGCAATTCTGTAGTTATCAATATAGCCTCTGGAGTTTCACAGAGCCCTAACATAGGCCCACTGTTATTTATCATATTTACAAACAATATCTGATCTGACATTTTTGTCTTACATTGACGATATAAACATCTATTCCACCGTTAACAATAGAACTAATTGTGATAACAGCAAATAAATTATATAGAACAAATTATAGCTACTCAATAAAACAATCAACGTTATTTAGTTTGACAAAATTCTTGATTTGGGAGTCACTATTGTTAAACCTCACAACTAATATAACACATCATCAATCGCAGCCTACTGCGTATGTAATTAATTACTGCGATTCCATCAGAAAACCTAAAATACCTCCATCCAATTTCTTGGTGTTATGTCCGATATCTTCATTGTCATATTACGTGACCTACGCAAGCAATTATTTCTTTAATTACATTTAAAAGAAATATATACAGTGTGTCCAGCCGGGAGCTTACACGATCTATATCTAGAAAAAACTACTGAATGATTTTTTATGAAACTATGTATTTGTAGTAAACAGTGTGTGATCTATAAAACTAAAATATTTTGAGAGTTCTGTCACATCCACTTATATCGGAAGTAGATGTCAACTTTGTTATTTTAAATGGAACACCCATATTTTTTTGCGGAACTAATAGTTTACAAAATTTTAAGGGCACTATGTATAACAAACCTGTACTTAAATTTATAATTTTGGAAATATTAGCATTTTTAACGAAAAATAGACAGCTGCAGACCCCTAAAGAATGTCTTCCTGTGAATAATCCACCGAACAAATTAAATATATTTTACTGTGGAAATAATCAACACAGCCGTAAGTAATTTCAAGGTAATTAAAAATATTTAAATATTGCACAGGGTGAATACAAAAGTGGTCACAACTTTTAGTTCAGAGAATCCTATTATTTTGTAAAAATTCCTTATCCCTAAGTCGGCGATGCAAACAATTATTGTCAGAAGAAGTTATAGCAGAGCTGTCCAATTAGTTGTTTAACATTCTATAGTGTACTAATAGTTAATCCTGTTAAATTTAATTGCATATGGCTCATCTGAATTATCCCAACGAAGATTATTTAAATGTATTAATTATTTCTGGAGAATACACGACAAAGTATTAACAAGAACGTGTAATCTGTTTGCTTTGAGATAAACCCAGGCCATCACGTGACACATTAAACCGATTGATTGAAAATTACAAAAATTTTGGTTCTTTAAATCAAATAAGAATGAGTTAAGCCAATTGCAAATGACGAAGAAAATGAAACTACAATTCTTGCTTACTTTAGAGTAATCCTCATGTTTCATTAAGAGATGCTGGAAGACAAATTGGTTTCCGAAATCATCCATAGAAAATATTTTACACAAACAAAATTTTAATCCGTATTCCATCCACTTAGCTCAAAATTTAAACGAAACTGATTTTTAAAGAAGAATTTATTTTTTTTAAAATCAAGAAGATGAAAATTTCGTAAAAAATTATTTGAAGCGATGAGCCTAAATGCACAAAAAATGGATTGTTTAATCTACACAATATGTATCGTGTATGACGCTCTGGATTTAAAAATTTGTTATAGATCTAGTGGATTAAATCATCTTCAAAAAAACTTGTAATGCTACTCAAGCTTGCCCTAAATGCTCATTAAGCCATTCTGTCTCTGAATAAAATTTATCAACTGTGTTAATATTAAGTCTTATGATTGTAACCACGCTGCATGGGATACAACTAAATGCTATCGAGTCTGATCGCGCTAAATAATGTTAGTGAATATTCGAAAATTAAGCAATTGAATATTATCAAAATGTCCATGGTCTAAAAACAAAAACTCGTTGCTTGTATTATGCGGCTCTCACATGCAACTACGACATAATAATAGCCCTAACTGAAACCTGGCTAGACCCTGTTAGTTACAGTTAGTTATTTGGTTCAAATTACACAATCTTTAGAACAAATCGTAAATTTAGTCAAATAAATGTTACCAGAGGTCGCAGTGTATTAATTGCTACCAAAAATCTATATACAGACATTCCAATCAATCTCGATTGTTCTATTCTTAATATACTGATTATGGTTGGTGTGAAAATTGCTTTACGAAGCAACTATATTGCTATGTATTTGCATATTGGACGATTACGAAGATTGCATGTTTGTGTTATTTGCTGAATCAGGGTTTGAATTTGTTTGTTTCTTTTAGATGGTTTTCAAAATTTATTTAAATTAGCTAAAGATCCGAAAGGTATGTGTTTTAGAATGTTAATACTTGTTTAGAGTTGTTTTAATAGTTTTAAAGTTTTTATTTGATGTCAACAGTAAGTTTGATACTGACATCTATGTTAGTAGTTATTAAGTTGTTGTTGAAATAATTTCTGTCATTTAAGTCATTATGACATTTCTTTTAAGTAGGAAATTTTATTTTATAAAATTTTATATAATGAAAATTCATATGGTGTTTTGTTTTGTTTATTTTGAGTACTTTGATATTTAGTGATATAGAACAACAAACAACAGATAAAAGAGAGGTTGTAAAATTGGAAAAACAAATTTAAGAAAAAAAAGAACAAGTGAAAATTAGGGAGTGAAGAAGAAAAATAATAAACAAGGGATTAATAATTTGAAATTGAATTGAAAGTCAGAAATTGTGGAGATCAGCGAAGAAGAGTAAAAATAGACTGTAAATAAGAAGGTAGAGGTATTATTGTGGATAGAAGTTGCAGAGGAGATAAGGACGAGATAAGGTGAAGAATTAATGAAAGGGGAATTGTTGGATTTGGAAAGAGAAGAGTGTAGCTACGAAGAAGGAAGGTTTTTGTGTGTTTAATTTTTGGACAAGGTTGTATATTAAAATTTAAATAGTATGTTAGACTTTCGAACCTGTTATAAAGCTAAATTATCTAAATATCAAGGAAAATAAATTATTTATATCAGATAAAAAATTTTACTTTAATAAAATTTCATTTTAAAAAAGGAACTGAATTTGAACCTGCTCCTGAAGGAAAAGATAAGCTAGCCGGCCCATTAAATAAATTTGACATCCTTTCGGATCAAAAGGTAAGACATTTTAATTTGATGTTTTTGGTTTTAAAGTTTTCTTTTTCTTTTGCGTTTATCTATTGGAAATAAACAAGTTAAAATTTGATTAGTACTGCAAATTATTAAGTTCAATAAAAGTAGAACAGCACAATATATATGTTATTGTTTTGTACATACCACCAAATCTTGGCGCACAAATTTATGAAACATTGTTTGATGAAATGGCGAACCTTGAATTTATTACCGGTGAAGAACAAGTTATTATTGTAGGTGACTTCAATATATCTGAATATGTTAATTCTCTTACTAATAACTGTAACAGGAATAACGTCTCTATCCTAAATAATTTTTGTGAATTCTCAAATCTTATCCAGTATAATAGAATAGTCAATACAAACAACCGTATCTTAGACTTAGTCCTTAGTAATCATAGAATAGAGGTAAATAATTCTACTGTCCACTTACTACCTGAGGACTCCATATTAAACGAACCACAAGTAATAGTTGACGCATTTGCTAATTATTTTCAAGGCATATTCAGCATCTACAAACTTTTCTTATGATATAAATAGCACTCATTGCAATAATAACAATTTATGCATTCCCTATATTACCGAAAATGACGTACTTAAGAAAATTAAACCCAAAAACACTACATGTCCTGATGGTATTCCGGCCTTTCTCCTTAAAAATTGTACCATTTTATTTGCAAAACCACTAGCTAGTATTTCTAATTTGTCTATTAAAACTGCTACTTTTCCAGAAGTCTGGAAAATATCTTGGATCTGCCCAGCATTCAAAAGAAATGATAGATGTGCTATTGAAAACTATAGGCAAATAGTAAATTGTGCAATTTTAGTAAATTATTTGAAAAAGTAATATACGATATTCTCTTTAATCACGTTAAATCTCAAATTTGCCTCAATCAACACGGATTCATGCTAAATCGCTCTACCACCAGCAATTTGGTGTGCATTACTCAGTTCATAGCTAAACATTTGGATGCTGGAAGCCAAGTAGATGTCACTTATGCAGATTTTTCTAAAGCCTTCGGCAGACTGGACCACGGAACTTTGCTGAACTAACTGTCCGAATTTGGACTAACTCAGCACTTCCTAAACTTTTTTGAATCCTACTTGGTAAATAGGCGACTAAATGTACAATACCTTGGATTTTGGTCTATGGATGTCTCAGCGACATCAGGTGTTCCCCAAGGTTCTATGCTTGGGCCCTTTCTGTTTAACATTTATATAAATGATATCGTCAAAACATTACTTTATGCCGATGACCTAAAATTGTTTTACATCTATCACTAGTGTAGAAGACTGTGTTGATTTGCAAAACGATCTTCTACAACTATGGTCTTGGTGTAGGATAAACAATTTACAGTTAAATATCTCAAACTGTAGTTTTATGACATACACTCGTGTGCACAAAATCCAATAAAATTTATCTATACAATTAATGATGAAGAACTGAAGAGCTGTAGCCATTTCAAAGATCTAGGAGTTATATTCGATCCAAAGTTATTTTTTATTAGCCATATCAATCAAATTACCGCTAATTTCTTCAAAAATTTAGGCTACATTATCCATAAAAGTTTGGAGTTCTGGAAAATCATAAACTAACTACGTTGGGCGTATGACTCTCTTGTATTCCTTTTTAAGATTTTAAGTGGCACTGTTGTCTGCCCTGAAATTTTTAGTTGCATTAGATTTCATGTTCCTAATTTGCAGACTCGCTCGCATTTGTCTCTATTCTATTTGTTTGCACCAAGAACAAATTTGCTGTTACTTTCTCCCTTGCACCATATGCGTTCCAAGTATGATTCTTTATATAATAATATAAATATTTTTAATACTAGTATATCCAAAATGCTGAAATGATGTTCTCAATTCTGCACAGCAACAGCTGTAGCTTCTAAAATATTAGATTACAACTTTTAGGGCTATACTAATCATAGATTTATGTTGTTAATTTTTATTATCTTTTAATTGTTTACTTTTAGTTAAGTTATTTAGTTTTAGTTATTATTTAGTTTTCTTTTTATGTTTGTATAATTTCTGCCGTATAATTGGATTTCTGTCTGGGCAGTCGTAACCAAAATAAATAAATAAAATAAAATTATTGGTCGGATACAAACCCTCATTGTGTCAGAGAAAGATGATTTCAAGCTAGTTGGCAGTTAGAAATAATTCTCCAGTTATACTCAAATTTTATGACAACAATTTAAATGGTAATGTTCTTTTTCAACTGCACTTACTTCAATAATGTATTAATTCATTCTAGGTGAAGCGTATCTAGAAATTTTAAATAAATTTAGAAATCTATATTTAAATAATCTACCAGATAATGAGAAATCGACATTATGATACCAACGCAGCGGAGCACCACCTCAACCACCACCAAAATTTTGAAGACCCGATTACAATGGTCCATTTCTTTGGCCACTGAGGTTTCCAGACATAACAATTCTAGATTTTTCTTGCGGGGCTACATAAAAAATAAAGTGTTTGCAACTGCAGCAACAGCAAAGAGAAGAGAATTGCTAAGAACGAGAGCGCACTGCCATTCAGTTCTTACCACCAGATATAATTCAAAAAGCGACTACAGACGTAATACTTCGTAGATGCGCAAAATGTTTAGACGTCAATGGTGGTGTATTTAAACAACTACTCTAATTTGTTTTTAATTCTGTTGTTATCTATTGCAAAACAACTCCCATTATTATTTGTATCCGGTTTAACTCTTTCTTTTGTAAATTTTAAATAACCAACATTTTTGCAATTTTTAATGAACCTGTTTAATGTATCACATGATGCTTCTGTTTATCACAACGCAAAAAGTATTACAGTATTATTTTGTCGTGTTCTCCATAAATATCTAAGTAAATAATGTTTAATACAACTCAGAATTTTCATTTATTAATTTTGTATGATTATCAGGGACAGCTAAATTGTTAGGTATATCGTTTGTACAGAATTGCTCAACGTTACTACTTTGGCAGTTTTGCTACAGCTTCTTCTGACAATAATTATTTGCATGGCCGATTTAGGGTTTATCAATGCAAGGTTAACTCTTGTTCAGCGAAGCACTGTACATTATCCTCTAGATATCGTTAACCCTGCATTGATAAACCGGTCCTTAGAGTTAGATAAAGGAATCTTACAAAATAGTAGGATTCTCTAAACTTTCGTAAATATCTTATAAATCGTTGTAGTTATGTATAGGGAAGTAAATGTAAACTGTTCATATTTAGCAGTAGAATTTGATTTAAAAAAAATGAGATTTCCATTAAAAAAATTGAGGATATTTGATTGTAATGATTTAAAGATGTGACCACATTTGTACTCACCCTGTATACTATTTGTTTTTAACTATTTTAAAAGAACTTACGGCTGTGCTGATTACTTTCACGGTAAAAGATATTTAATTTCTTCGGTGGGTTATTCATACGAAGAATTATTTTAGAAGTCTGCGGCTGAAAATTTTTCGATAAAAATGTTAATATCTCCAAAACTATAAATTTTAAGTATAAGGTTTGTTATATAAAGTGACCTTAAAATTTTATAAATTATTAATCCAGCGAATAAAAATAAGGGCGTTCAATTTAAAAATAACAAAGTTGACATCTACTTCCGGTTTAAGCGGAAGTGACAGAACTGTCAAAATATTCTAGTTGGAGAGATCATGTACTGTTAACCATACATACGCAATTTACCTGTAGCGTACTTTCCCACAATTAAGCACGGAAATACCATAATCATAAAACTAACAAAGCCTTGCCTTTAAGGCAAAAATGCCGACAGGCTGGAGGCAGTAATAGCCAACTACAATAGCTAACCGTAATTTGGAAATTACGCACATTTTACCCATCCCTCGAGAGGTATACGAGAGACCGCCGAAATACAGGCAAAAGAGGTCAGTCATATTTCTGTTCTCAAACAATTCACTTCGTATATTTAAACTTAAGATTCGTAACCACTTTTTGTTAAAGTTTTGTTTAATAAATAATTCCTTCTGAAGAACATTTAATTAGTTGTACCCACACAACATTACCAAAAATTTGTTCAGTAGTTTTCGAGACATGGATCGTGTAAGCTCCCTGCTGGACCCTCCAACTTGTATAGAAAACTTCTCCAATCTCCAATAATAACAAAAATAATAAAGGGGGAGATCAAACACAGTGAATAATACGGTTCCCAGTCTCAATCGAGTCCCTACGATTCAACCCCAACTTCTACGATTTGCTTTGCACCCATGAATATGAAATATCTAGTTACCAATAAATTCGTGTGTTTACGTACTTCGCTGCCTCTATCTCTTATAAGATTTTTATTTGATATGTCTCGATATTATGCGCTGTCCGCACTATAATCCTTACTTGAATGGTATAGAAAATACACAAAAAGAATTTTAAATAATATAAAATAGTCTGCAATGATATTTTTCATAGTTTACATTTTCAAATATCTAGGCTTACCTCTAGACACTCACTAATTTTTCATATGCAAATTCCGAAAACAGATACATATTAAAAACTTTGCTCCTATTAATCAACTGGATAACACATATCATGAAATACTAAGGTCCGGTTTATCAATACAGGGTTAACACGTAACTGTCGGAAATGTCAAACGTCAAACGAAACAATAGGTATCTATTGTTTTGCTTGACATTTATCCTTTAGTTATGAGTTAACTGAACTTGATAAACCGTACCTAAGTCGTAATGATATATTTAGCTACAATGTAAATAACCTATAATAAATTTGTTTTCTTATTTATCTACACACAGTGAATGTTTTCTTGTGTAATAATTGTCCCATAATATGTACACATATGATTTTATACTGTATCAAAATGTTATTAAATTGTATATCGTATCACTTTTTGGCTAAACTTTACAAACGTGGTTACTAGCAACCAAATTCTAATCTAGCGTCTGGACTATTTGTGGGTTTGCCTAAAAATTAATTAAATTAGATTAAGTTAGAGCAGCCCTGCACAGAATATTACATTATGTAATCATGCCTTTGGCACTAACATTGTTATCGGGCATATGAATATTAATTTATTTAATTGAGGCTACCCTTTGTCCTCTAGCAATGACGTCTAAAGAATAGTCTCAATTTGCAGATTAGGCAATCTGCATCAAGATATATCTTTAATGAATTCATATAAAATAGAAATATTTTTTCTAAAATGTTTTTATAAGTTCATGGCATTATCAGTTCAGGAACATGTAGTAGATGAGATTAAAACAGTACAGTAAGTCACATAAATTTTATAGAACTTCCAATTTTTTAGTCGCGGACTCTTAGTTCTGTTAAAGTTAAAAGTTATTATATTCAAATTTCTTAGTGGTTCCTTACAATTTAATTAGGCGAGATCCTCATATTCTAGACTGAATATTAAAAAGGGGCGTAAAGATTTTTCGACGTTTAAAATGTCCTTATGTGGTATTTTTAAATAACCTACCATCATGAACCAATAAACGTGCCTGTTCGAATGCTATATGCCATGAAAATCTTCTTTAGAGAGGTTTTCAAGTGTTCCTGTCTGATTTAATTAACAGATATTTTGCAACTGCGTGCGACGTGCAAAAATACTTTCAATAAAAATCAAGTTGGTAAATATTTATTAAAAACGAATACTTCCGAAACTACAACAGCACGCAGTTTCCTTTTGGAACTAAAACAGAAAAACATATTTTCATTGCCTTTTCGAAGGTTTGTTGTTCCCAATAGGAACTATAACAAAATCCGAGTTTAAGCATTCTTTCAGAAACTGCGTTAAAAATCCCTTTAGAAACAGTATTAGTATATATTTAAGATACAAATGTAAAAAGTCATTCTTTATTGCACGAACGGCTAATAATTTAAAAACACGAAGCCGTGAGTGTAATAAAAAGACTTTTTAGAAGTGTGTCTTATGACGTTTCTTCTTCGATCGTGCCAATTATCGTGAATGGGTAATTGTTCGTGAATATTTGTAAAAACTATACCAACCTCCTGTAAAATGTCACTTTGTTGAAAAGTATTATTCGAGTTGTAATTGAAGTCACTATTTTAATTATGTATTCAACTGCCATCCAACAGTTTTTGTTAGAGCAATCGACTGATATAAAGAGAATTAATTTAAAATGTAATATTAGCAACATTGACCATAAAGTAACTCTTCCTTATGCGCGCTTGTGCTGTTTCTACTTTAACACGCGACAATATATTGCGCCAATTACATCCACGTCTTGTGTAGTACATATATATATATATATATATATATATATATATATACCCAAAATTAAACACACGTAGTGTATCTTGAGGTTGCAGTCAGAGGTGAAAAGTTTACGGCCACAAAACAGAAAAAGAAAAACTCTTTTGTTACTTTGTCAAGCTTTCGGAAATTATTTATTCCCTTTATCAAGACATTAACTTGAGGTTAAAAGTTAAGGTCACACTTTTAACCTCAAGTTAATGTCTTGATAAAGGGAATAAATAATTTCCGAAAGCTTGACAAAGTAACAAAAGAGTTTTTCCTTTTCTGTTTTGTGGCCGTAAACTTTTCACCTCTGACTGCAACCTCAAGATACACTACGTGTGTTTAATTTTAGTTTTCTTAACTAGTCAGTCAAGACTACCCTTCTTCTTTATATATATATATATATATATATATATATATATATATATATATATATATATATATATATATATATATATATATATATATATATAGTATATTATATAGTATATTATATTAGTTTGAATAACTTAAAGTTTGTTTACAATGCAAAATATATAAATACTTTGTCTCAGGTATCAATTAACAATTCAAACCACCAGAAAAGACTTTTTCTTCGGTATGCGATGTAAAGCAACGACAGGCGCAGTTAGTACTTGGATGGGTGATCATTCCAACGGAAACCGCGTTCTCACCTCACACATCTTCCAGCGGCTTGTATATCAGTGTATGCGCGGAAGCTATACAACCTTAGGCGAGGGTTGTATAGGAGATATACCATCCTTCGGAGGGGATGTAAAGCCGTCGGTCCCTTGTCTATTAAATGTTAGGCAAGTAAAAGATCCCTACTCTTCTTAAGGGAAGAGGTTCGGCAAAAATTCCTGGTTGGGGGTAGCTCGTCTACAGGCGTCGGTGTTAGGCCTCAGTAGCGGAAATAGGCCGACGTTAAATAAATGTATAAAAAAAAAAGACTTTTTGAATGCCTCTTTAGATAATTCTGTTGAGCCAAAGAAAAATATTCTACTGCCAAAACATTTTACAAAACGTACCTAATTTTAAGTAATCTATCGGTTATTTCTGTAGGTTATTTTTATATATACAGGGTGGAGCAATAGTGCGTCGGACCATGATGTTTTAAGTTCTACGATAGCTAGAAATTTTTAAAAAAATTGCAAGTAAACTAGATAAAAAGTATATAACTGGAAATTATTTTCGAACATACAGGGTGAGCCAAGACGAAATTACAGGACCAAGTGCCTTTTTTAAAATGGAATGCTATGTATATCAGACCATTTGTTGAAGCCTCTTTCTAGGCTCTATTCATTCCTATATTAGCATTGAATATGTCCCAACCACTTGGATGTAATACATTTTTTTGTTGAAATTTGAATTAAAAAAAAAATTTGTTGATGCAATCTGCAGATGGATATTAAAAAAATCATCACAGTCACAATGATGGGTTTTAAGAAAAACTTATGTGAATACCAGTTACGAGACATCTAATTAATATTTTTGAACCATTTTCATTTCCTAAAAATGTACAGGGTGACTAAAAATTATTTTTCAATTAAGAACATTTTAAATTGAATTTTTTCAATGTTTTCAAATGCAACACCCTGTATATTTTCTACGATATGATGTAGAAATGAAAAACGAACATTTTTTGTAAGTGCTTTCCTAGGGCTAGTTGCAACCAATTTCGTTTCATTGAGCAATAATTACAAAATTCAAAAATAAACTTAAAAAAGAGGTTTCTTCAAATAACTCTTGAAATGGGGTTCCCACTGTTCCTAAAACTGCCGGCGTGATATATGTAAAGGCAGTTATTATTCTTTCTTTCATATTTTGTACTGTTGTTGATTTGTCTCTATAAATAAATGCCTTCACGTATCCTCATAAAAAGAAATCCACTTTTGTAATATCTGGGGATCTAGCAGGCCATTTAGTGGGTCAATTTCTTCCAGTGCATTGATTAGGGTAGGTATTATTTAAATGGTCTCTAACTGCGTTTAAATAATGCACTAGGGCATCATCTTACTGAAACCACATCCTGTTTCGAATTCTTTCAGGGAGATTCACCATTAATTGTGGCAGATAGTTTTCCAAAAAATGAAGATAAATAGCTCCAGTCAATGTACCATCAAAGAAATGTTGCCCTATTACATGTTCTCCAATAATTCCTCCCCAAACGTTTATAGACCATCTGTGTTGGTTATCAACTTGCATAAAAAAGTGAGGATTTTCCGAAACATAATAATGGAAATTGTTCCTATTAACCCATTTTTATGAAAAGTTGCTTTATCACTGAATATAACAGTATTGAAGAAGTTGACATCATGTTCCATTTCACCTCTGGCCTAATTACAAAATTGTAGGAGCTTTTGAAAATCGTCGTCAGACAATTCCTGGTGCATTTGAATATGATATGCATGCAACTTATTTGTTTTTAAGATTCGACCCACAGACCGTCTGCTTATTGCTACTAATGAGCTCACTTCTCTTTGACTAACATGGGGATTCTCAACCGTTGCCAGCACCACAGAAAACTCATTTTCCTCGTTCACAACACGTTTTATTCTTTCACTTTTCTATATTCGACATTTCAGGTTTCCAGAAATCTATCGAGAAGGTTTTGGTAGCTGCTAATATCAGGAATCCTTCTTTCAGGATAACGTTGGTAATAAATTCTATTGGCAAGTATCGCCCAAAACAAGTCATATCTACAAGTACCGCTTTATTAAAATTCATATCGTAAAATTCCAAATATTTTAAATTCAATACAAATTGTAACGACCGATAAGTGTGATAAATGTTCCTTTGTATACGACAATTTATACCAAGCTGAGGTTTAATTGCTTGTCTAATAACGAAAACAGCAAAAAAATGTACAAGAAAACAATACAGTAAAAGACCGGTTAAATATTATTTACTCATTTCAATGGATTGGAAGAAATGGTCCCACTAAATGGCCTCATTTCAAAATTGCATAAAAACGTGTGTCAATTAAAATGGGCAACACGTCGAACACCTAATTATAAATTTTTCTAATAAATTATTTGAGGGAACCTCTTATTTAAAGTTTATTCTTGAATTTGACACTTATTTATTTATAAAACGAAAATGGTTGCAATTAGCCATAGGGAAGTACTTACAAAAAACGTTCTTTTTCATTTTTACATCACATCGTCGAAAAATATACAGGGTGTTCCATTTGAAAAAATTGAGAAAATTCAATTTAAAATGTTTTTAATTGAAAAATAATTTTTGGCCATCCTGTACATTTTTAGGAAATGAAAATGATTCAAAAACATTAATTAGATGTCTCGTAACTGGGGCGAGCGTAGGTGCGTCTTTACTATGTACATACTTCGATATGCGATGTAAAGCAACGTCAGGTGCGGCTAGCAGTTGAATGGGTGACAGTTTCAACTGTTATAGGGCATTCCCTCTATAAGTCATAAGCAAAAAACAAAAAAATGTAAAATTAACATAAAAATCAGATCAATTCAAGCATCATGGCAAACCATGATAAAAAGTCAACCAGACCTAGTTTACATCAAAAAACTACATCCAAGGTCACAAAAATCAGAAAAAATTGACGAACCTTCTATAATTCTCAAGTCATGTAAAATCACAGAAAACACACTCCCAACATTCAATCCAGCAATTTTATAAAAGAATTTTCACGAAAAACATCCCTTAAAAATACAACCCCCTCACAGTCATCAAATTAGTCAAAACCGTCATCCGTACCCAAAACAGCAAAAGTCCATTTCGTTTCATTCACTTTTTAAACCACTTTTACATTACAAATCTCATTACTTCTTGACGACTCCTCATATACTTCAACTTACCTTAAAACTCCCCATTCAACTTCACTTCATCCAATTCTCGCATCCGTTTCAATTTCTTAATCTTATTACTTTTTGACAACCCCCTGTATACACTAAATCACATTCCCCACCTCGAGTCCTCATATCAAATTTAGTTTCATCAAATTCCAGCGTCTCAATTAATTATTCAATTTCCCTTAATTTTTAATCGCCCCTCGTAAAATACATACAATATCTCGATTCCCTTTCAACTTCCAATTCGATTCGTAACCGGTAGGGGCATTATCATATCTTCTTTCCAACCGCCTCGCACCTATTGGGAGCATTATCATGTCATTTTAACTGTTAAACGTCTGACCTTCGTGACACGTTTACGGGATCCTTTCATATCGTTAAAATTAACCGTCAATCAAACTCAAATATCTCCAAAACCCGAATTAATTCAAATTTTCTTTTTATATAAAAAATTCTCCTTTTCATCGCCGATTTTTCCATATGAGTTCATCTCAAACTTTCAACTTTTAGTAAACTATTGCGCAATATTGCGTAATATGTTGCAATCGTGCCGATCCAGACTCGACGGTGTCATTTCCAGACCTAAAAGGAGGGTAAAAACGTCCGTGCTAGGTTCACGGGGCACGATAAAAACAGCCAACATGTATAAATACCGGTGTACGGCAAGCCCACACCAAGTTCAGTTTTGACAGTGACTCCAGTGTTAAGTAATCGCGTAGTGTTCTTGGGAAAATATAAGTTTCAAAGGTGAATTTTTGTGTAATAGCTGTTGACGCTATTGAACGGGTCCGGTTACTATTTAACTTATGTTGTAGATACTCCCGTCTAGCTAGGCTTTCTTATTCCCAGTCCCTGCATCCTTTTCGTGACAAGCTGTTTAATTCTAGCTTCCCAGGCCGAAACCTGGTTAAAAAGAGTTAGTTTGTAAGAACTCGCCTTAAGTGGCCCCCTTTTTATATTTCGTTTTAATAAAATTCATCGCCTTAAGTGGCCCCCTTTTCAATTTTCCGTCAGTCTACGAGGCTCGATCGTTAAAGTGAATGTTTTCGATTTAATTATTTCTTTAAACTTTTTATTTTTAAATATATTCTCAAAGCAACCTAAGACAGAATTTCTGTCGTCGATAAGTTACAATTTCCAAAAAGAAACTTGTAAAATAAAATAAATGCTTCAACTCTGTTCAATATAATTGAATAAATAATATTATATTGTCCGTTAAACCGCAGTGTTTAATTTAAATAAAAATACAACATACAGGGTGTAGCCGTTGACCCGAAAATAACTGTAAAAGTCAAATCAGTGAAATTAAAAACCAAGTGATAAAAATAGTGCAAATTACAATATACAGGGTGTAACAGTTGACCCTAACAAGCACTCCCAGAAATCAACCCTGAGACTCAACCAATCGAAAATAAGTGCACGGAAGCCCTCTGGGGTCTCAGCTCTAAACCCCCACTACACCAAACTTTTATTTAACAACCGGAGGTGTCTTTCCCGTGTTCATGTTAAAGAACACGGTAAAACCCTCGGTATACTTTTCGACGTTGTAACAAAATCCGACTTAGGAAATATATCGCATGAAAAGCGTGCTTCACGTAAAAATATCGTGGAAGAGGTTTTTAATATTTTTAATCATATTTTCGCTCTACGGAGCGATTTTTATGCAAAAATTTCCATAACTCCTCAAGGAGCGTCATTTTAGGAAGTGTAGTAAATGTCGCTGCACAGGGACGTAATGTCGCCCCGACCACTAAAATTTAGAAACTATAACAAAATTTGACCCTTTTACGAATCCACGTTGTTAAGCACTGCAACTCATGCGAGGTCTTAAATATGAGGACAAGTTAATCCAGCTTCTATTCAAAGTATATCGTGAGTTTTAGCGAAAATAGCCTTTAGCGACATGGGACCCCCATCATTTCCTAGCAGTCGATTTTGATGGGGAAATGATGAGTTGGGATTTGCCCTAAACCGGTTCCTCAGTGATTCGGTGTCAGAAAAGTATCTTTACTATGTACTCATATTTGCATGGGACCGCTTTGATTGAACGTATAAAATTGTAATTGCAGAATACAATTCGAAGTAGTAGCGCTTCAAGCATTTTCAAGCTCTGAGGAGCGACCAAAATTGATACTGAAATACAAATACGTGTATAAGACAGGCAAGCAAAAGCCCACCAAATTTCAGAAACATTAAACTTTTCTTGAATCTTTTTGTGTAATCGTTAGCTCACAAAACTGCATATTGGATGGTAGTTGGTACATTATAAATCGTTCCGTTCCTCATCATGTGTTGCACACGGGCCAGACTAGTGTTTGTTAAATATATTTCTTAAAAGTTGTTGTAAAAACATAAATTTTGAAGAGATTCAATATATATTTTTGAACTTTATATTGTCTTTTAATTGTGTTTTCTAACAAAATTACCTTTCAGGTATAATTTTAAGAAAGTGTTAGTACTACCAGTGTTAGGTTTATAGTGTTACGACGTCCAATAGATACCATTAGAGCAGCAGCTAAGCAAAAACGAACAGTAAGTATAAATTTTCATATTATTCTCCGTCTGAAACAGTCATCTTGAACCCTAATTTTGTGAATGTTAACATTCATTTTTGAAATATGTATAAAGTCCTTCAGACTCCAAAAGATGAATCGTTCACATTCACAACGAAGACCGCGTTCTCGCCTCACACATCTTCCATTGGCTTGTATATCAGTGTATGCGTGGAAGCTATACAACCTTAGACGAGAGTTGTATAGGGGATATACCATCCTTCGGAGAGGATGTTAAGCCGTCGGTCCCTTGTCTATTAAATGTTAGGCAAGTAAAAGATCCTTACTCTTCTGAAGGGAAGAAGTTTGGCAAAATTCCTGGTTGGGGGTAGCTCGTCTACAGGCGTCGGTGTTAGGCCTCAGTAGCGGAAATAGGCCGACGTTAATGACTGGTATTCGTATAAGTTGTTCTTAAAACGCATAATTGTGGCGATTTTTTTAATATCCATCTGCAGATTGCATTATTTTAACAAAAAAATTCATTACATCCAAGTGGTTGAGAGATATTCAATGCTAATATAGGAATGAATAGAGCCTAGAAAGAAGATTAAAAAAATATAGTGATATACATAGCATTCCATTTAAAAAAAGGCACTTAGTCCCGTAGTCTTGTCTTGGCTCGCCCTATATGTTCGAAAATAATTTCCAGTTATAAATTTTTTTATCTAGTTTACTTGAAATTTTTTAAAAAATTTCTGGCTATCGTAGAACTCGAGATATCGAGGTCCGACGCACTATTGCTCCACCCTGTATATACAGTGCTGCTGTTTTTATTAGCTAATTTCGTTCAAATAAATAGTTATGAAATGTTTTATATTGGAATAAACGTTGTTTTGTTGTTTTGTATTTTTTAAGCACTGCTTATGAACTTTTTGATATAGGAATAAAAGTTACTTTACTGTTTTGTATATTGCGTACTAGCTCGGTGTTAACTAATTTGCGGTATAATTTCAAGCGAGAAAATTGTACCTTAAAACCACCTTTTTGGGTTTCGGGTATATTTTCCACATTACATCACAGATTAACGACCTGAATAAATATCACGACACAGCGTCGAATTAAGGGTATACTTTAAAGTGAAACTAGTCCGTTTTCTATTTTTGATATTATACCGCAGCGTAGTTTCATAGAGGCGCCCCATAGCGGTATAAATTACCAACAATCTTAGAATAGAATACCGAAATAGAAATATAGATAGATACTGCAAGGAAAAATGCTTTATATCAAATTTAATGTTAGTAAACCAAATTTGATATGCGGACAATTATGTTTGCATTGACAAGGGCTTATGCGCTTTCCCTAATAAATATTTTATTCAATGACATCTTGGCCAAATTTACATTGTGTCATGCAAATGCAACTTTAAACTCTGACTTTTCATAAAACCACCTAATACTGCAATTATTATTCATACATCTTTAAATGCATGATAAACGCCAGCTAGAATAATTGAATCAACCAATTAAATTTAGAGTTTCTATTACAATATCGCTTACGCAATCCAGATATATTTTAGAAATAGATAAATTACCTAAATCTTACATTTTCTGTATAATATTCCAGGACCCCTACGTTCATTATTTGTTTCTTGGTTGATGACTAATTAAAACATTTTTTTAAAGTTACCATCGTAATTCTACTAAAATTTGATCCTTGAAGCATTTGTACTGTTCAAGATATCACGGAATATGTTTTACAAAGTATAAAAATCGTGCCGAAAGGGACCTAATAGTTCAGCAATGCTGGTTAGTCAGCTCATTAGTCACATTAAGCGCATAAATTTGTTGATTTTACAAACAAAAGGTTTGTAAGCAATGTGTAACTTGATAATATAAACATTTATTAAATTTAGGTATGACGATTATTATAAAATGACTCTAAACTCCATACCTGGAAAGTCTATGCTGTTATTATATCTCAAAAAACAATTTTTACGTGGATAAATGATATGTGTTTATCCACAATCTATATAAGTGAATTCAGTTTCTTGGTCGGCTTTAAATTGTTTTGCAGAAGTTGTATATTCATTTAGAATAAAGTAGGGAAAACTTAATAGATGGTCTGTATATCTAAACTTTCGGAAGGATTGTTTATTGTTTACGTACTGCTGTCCACATAAATCCACTTGATTTAAAATTGTAGGCAAGTAACCATTAAAACGAGTCTTAATAAAAATAAAAGGCTTTCCAACCATTAAAACTTTTAGGGACTAAATTCTACTAAACGTTTTTAATTCTGCCGTTTGTGAAACTAACTACGATTGTGCAAAATTCATGAGAACGATTAAAAGTTGTCTGAACAAACTATTGTGGAATTTGTAAGAACCCTTAAGTTTATAAAATATTCACATCAAATTAAATATACATGTATATACTTTGTAATTTAAATCGGAACACACGGCTAACATTGTTAGTGTTACGAACTTACGTATTTCTCGAACAAAATGTATCTCAGAAAGTTTTCACTTTGCTCTTGAATATTAATCGGAAAAAGGAAGTGCATATTTGAAATTAGTTGAATTCTAAAAGAGCTTACATAAAATTGTTTTGAAAATATTACATTCTCATAAGACTTTTAGATATTGACTTTTAGAGAGTGAGCAAAACACGTAAAAGAAATAATATAAAGATTCTAGTGCTAAAGAAATCAAATAAATTATGAAACATGGAGAGTGTAAAAACGTTAGCAGATATCTACAAACTTATACAGGATACCAATAAAAGTCTATGTGCTAAAATCGAAGGAATCGGAAACGATTTAAAAATTCTCGCAGAGAAGATGGAAAATGAAGTCAAGGACGTGAAACAAAAAGTTCTCATTTTAGAAGTAGAAAATAAAACTACAACGCCTCCGGAAAATTGAGCAATCATTACGCAAAAATAACATTGTTTTCTATGGGTCTGAAGAAAGTGAGAACGAAACAAGCGTTATTGCATCAAATCCAAAATTTTTTGAAAAAAAAAGCTTACAGTTGATATCCCAACTTTTGAATTTACCAATATTTACCGATTGGGTAAAGCATCAAATAATAAAGGGCCGGTCTTAATAGAACTTCTTTCTTATTTAACAAAAGTAAATATTAAAAAATAAAACAGAATTAAAAGGAAAGGGTATCTTCGTAAGTAAAGAAGATAGAGAGGAAAGAAAAATATTACTAAAATATTTAAAGAAAGCGAGAGACAAAACAAGCAAGCATAAGAGGCAATAAGTTAATAATAGAGGGGCAAGATTACATAAGTGATGAGTTATTTGACGAGCAAAGTGATTTATTGAACGGTTATTACTCACCACCTGCAGTCAGGCAAACTGCTAGCGAACCTTCAACACCAGTCGCACTAAACCAACTTGAACAAAACCGTGAGGAAAAGCCAGAAGAAAACGAAAAAGAAGTGAGTGAGGAAGAAAATATAGAAGGAGGCTAAAAACGAAGGCAGGAATATTCACCTGGTAAAGTCGGTAAGGAGTCAAAGAAAAAATTAATCTACAACGCACTACAAAGACCTACTCGAAATCGTAATAAATAAACTCTATTTGTAAAACTGCATATATTATTATACAATTAGAACAAAGTACATTATACAAAAAAAATAATAAAACAAAAAAATAAAGATACATAAATAATTAACCAATAGTCTGTATACTAAAAAGTTTTGATCATTTTTATTTTTACTTAATATTTCTGACCGTTTTTAAAAATATTGATAGGTAGATAGCAATCTGTATATATATATATATATATATATTTGTTTGCGCATTTAAAAATAATTATTTTTTTGTGTGTTAAAATTAAACTGGGTAATCATTTCATGTTGTACTCTCGTGAGCAGAAAAAAATAGGACAACTTTTTTTTCTAATGTAAATCTGTCTCTATTTGAATATGTAATGAGTAGCCGAAATAAAACAGATATCACTTTTAATTTATTTTTTATTTTAATGCTGTAGTTATTGCTATAGTAAATGATGGATGGTTAATGAGACAAATTGCATTGCGTTATAACATTAACAATAATTTGGTGTGTAACATTATAAGAAAGTGGAGAATAAACGGTACGATTAGTAGAAATCCTGGATCAAAGGACAAAGGATATCCTACTTAACAAGAAACTAACTATTAATATTTCGTTATTTCACCATTTCTATTTATAACTTCTATAAGTCTGTTTGGCATAGAATTAAATAACCTTATACAATAATCATTAGTAATAATATTTTCCCATGCATTATTACTATTTCCAGTAATTCTTCGGCATTCCGTGGTCTCACATTTCGTTTTTGGATACTTCTTACGAGTAGTCCCCATACTTCTTCCACAGGGTTAAGATCTGGACTTTGACTGGGCCAGTTAAGAACATTGATGTTGTTATCTTGAAACCAGTTAGTTACGGTATGAGCAGTATGAACGGAACAATTGTCTTGTTGAAATATGAGCTCATTATTAGGAAATAATTGTGACACAGAAGGGAGCATAATATTGTCTAAAATCCTAATATCCGTTTCAATATTAAATCGTTCCTCAATATGCCATAAAACACCAGGACCACGTGCCGATACCCAAGCGAACGTTTTGACGGAAAATCTACCACTTTTATCATTGTTAGACATATATTTCTCATCGAATCGAGTATTCGGAGGGCGGTAAACACGAATACGACCGCTGTGTGTTGACTGGAAAGTTTTTTCGTCTGTAAAGATTATATTGTTCCAAAAATTTACATCATGCGCTAAAAATTCAAGCGTAAATCCTGCTCGAGCTTCTTTATGTTCAGCTTTAAGTAAGTATTTCTGTGCTGCTACATGACAGCGTAGCTCTTCTTCTCTTACTCGCCGGCGACCAGTACTACTCGATCCAGGAAAACTCGTTTCTTCAGCAGCCTGAATAACTGAGTAAAATTGATTTTCTACTAAAGCATTTACCAATTGCAAATCTTGTTGTTGAGTTGATATCCTTCATCGCCTTGATCCAGGATTTCTACTAATCGCACCGTTTGTTCTCCAGTTTCTTAAAATGTTACAAACAGAATTTTTGTCAATATTATACCGCAGTGCAATTTGTCTCATTGACCATCCATTTTCTGCTTTAGCAATAACTCCAGATTTAACTAAATCGCTTATGAGGCATATTAGTTTTTTGCATACTTGCAATAAATTATGACAACTAACTGACAATGTCATAAAAATTAAAGTTAGATGTACACAACTAGATTTTAGCAAAATACCGTAATAAGACGTCCTATTTTTTTTTGCTCACGACCGTACGCTAAGGTTATGTATATGTGTTGATAATTTACTTATATAAACATGACGAAAAACGGTAGCTTTAAACTATCACATATAAATGTCAGATCGCTACTCAGGCATTTCGGTGACTTTAAAGAACTAGTAGTACACAACAAATTTGATGTCATAACAATATCTGAAACCTGGTTAAATCCCAATTTGTCAGATCATCGCACTGGATGGGTATTACCTATACAGATAACATCGCAGGGGTCCAAAAAGTGGGGGAATTGCTGTATACATAAAGCACAGGTTCAAGGTAACATTAATAAAAAAATTACAACACCAAAATAGTGAGCAATTATGGCTGTCAATCATTCACAATAATCAAAGTTATGCATTGGGGGTTCTTTATAGACCTCCAGATTTCCCCCCAAATATTTGCTCTTGCTAAACATAAAAAAAGTAAATTGGAGCAAGACTGGAATTATTATAAAGATCTAAAAAACCAAACTAATTATGCAATAATGCGGGGAAGAAGGCTTACTTGGAATTCAATGTAAATAATAACAGGGGCAATAAAAAAGATATATGGAAACATCTCAAAGATTTAGATATTCATACCAAACAAAAAAATCGTTGTATCCCTAGCCATTTAAGTGATGCTGAATTAATAAATAAATATTTTGTAGCTTCATCAAACAGTGATATAACGGTAGACGCTGATGCACTAAATTGTTAGTTATCTAATACTAAAGAAAACACAGCGGACTTTAAATTAAGGATGTGGCTATTTATACATACTGTATGTATACGCAATTGGCTATTTATACATACAGTATGTATACGCAATTGGCTATTTATACATACAGTATGTATAAGAAATTGGCTATTTATACATACAGTATAGCCGTCGAGGGCAAGGGACATTATCTATCATAAACAACTATACTACATCAAAAAATATTAACATATTTAACCCAACGAACTAACCTAAAGAAATATTCGTATTACGTATTTTAGTTAACAAAATGTGGTAAAAAAAAAACTGTAGCAAGCGGATTCGAACCGTCGACCTCACGTGTGAGAATCGGGAACACTAAGTATTACACCACAGACTGCTGATGGTTAACCTTATAATTCTTACTATATCAATATGTTTGAACGTCATCGCGCATGTGCGGCGTGAATTGCCTGGACAGTATGTATAAATAGCCACATCCTTAAATTAAAATTAATTTAAAGAAACTGATGATACTGAAATATATAAAACTATTTTATCCTTCAAGTCCAAAGCTGTAAGTGTAGATAAAATTAGTTTAAGCATGCTACTATATGCCTGTTTAATATTTTACGACTACATCAGTCGGGTTTCCGATCTGGGCATTGTTGCATTACCGCGTTGCTTAAAGTAACTGATGACATATTTACCACCAAGGACCAAAATAATTTGTGCATACTTGTTTTACTAGACTACTCCAAAGCCTTCGATAGAATAAAACATCGGTTACTTTTGGCCATCTTTCATTATATAGGTTTCACGGGGAAAGCCATGTTTCTGATTAAAAAATATCTAATTCAACGTTTTCAATCTGTAATTTTGGGAGGATTGTAGTCAGAACTTGTCACTATTGAAAATGGAGTCCCACAAGGCTCTATTTTAGGCCCCCTTATGTTTACTTTGTATACTTTTTAATTGTAACAACATCTAAAATATTCTAGTGCTTATTTCTATGCGGACGACACATAAATATATCTGTCATTCCCCGAAAGGAATATACAAATTGCATGTAATAATCTAAATAATGATATTGATTCATTAGTATCAATTTCTAATAAATTCTGTCTCTTAATAAACGTTTCTAAACCTAAGGTGATTCTATTTGGAAGAGATGCTGCTCGGAAAAGATGTTCAGATTTGATTGATATCAGGGTAAACAATGAAGTACTATCACAAACAGTCCATGAAAAAATTTGGGATTAGTTCTAGAGAATCGACTTAAGTTTTCTTAGCATGTTACAATGGTTACAGAAAGAGCATTTTGTAATCTCAAATTAATTTACAGTAATAGGGGTATTCTCAATAAAAAGTCTAAGGCAGTCTTATGTGATTCATTAGTACTGTCACACCTCAACTATGCTGATAGCGTGTATTGCCCTGGCTTTAATAAAGCTGACTCTGAACGGCTTCAATTAATACAAAATTCATGTATCCGATTAATCTGTGGTTTAAGGAGACGTAACCATGTTACGAAACACTTAAAAGAGGTTGGATGGCTTAATATCGAAAACAGAAGACTACTGCACAGCAGTGTCCTCTTCCATAAAGTTGTAAGTCAACAAAAACCATCCTATCTTGTTACAGTTCAGTTTAACATTTATACGTTATTAAAAAAAATCTCTAATTCATTGCTTTATCTCTTACGTTTAATGTCTAACGAATTCGTGTTATCCGTCGTCACGCGTAATATTTATTATTTAGTTGTCTATATAAACCCGCAATTGTAAGGAATCTGTTGCACTTGTAGACATGACATTATACATTTTGTTGTGTAGCGTGTTGCATATACTTAGGCTCTCTATTTCTGTAATTCTTAAGCTAGGCAACCAATAACTTTTAATTAGTTTATAGGTAGATTCCTATAACCTATTGGCGATCGGTAACACAGATTTATTTCTTCACAATAGTTTTTGGCTTCCGGTAGTCTGTCACTTTTCACGTGTAATTCGCTCGAACGCTTGGCAATTTATTAAGTGGTATTTTTATGTGCTCGTTGCGATTTTTGAAACAAGTAATTTCACCATTTTGGGATATATTCGCAACGTTATATTTTTCGGTTATCCATTTATGTTTGGACGAGTGCATATTTTTATGGTATTGGAAATCGATTGTCTTCATTGGAAGGATCTATACGTAAAAGCCATTTTTGCCAAATTTACACGAGGCCAAGGACATCCAAGGTCAACAACATTTTTCTAAGAAAACCCTCCGAAACGAGGTAATTATTTTATTTTTATATTCAAACTAGCAAAATATCACTTGTAGTAAATTGTTCAATGGTAAAAATTTATTTTTAGGGTTTTATTTTCACCTACGGTTTCGTCTAGGAATTCGTAGTTTTTTTCATACGATTTTTTTTTGTCTCCCCTGATACGAACGAATAACTTTTTTTCCACTGGTCTACACGTACTTATGTTACTTCTCCATTCTGGACTGGAATTTCTTTTTTGTGGAGAGCCATCCATTTTTTTGGGTTAATTGATAGGCTGGAAGTTGCCCATTCCTGAAAATTGAGCCGAAGCTGAAGCCCTGCTGCCTGCAAGTTGTATCCTTCTTGTACCATATATATATTGATTTTTTTTTAATATATTGTATATTTTGCTTAAAAAAAATTTCACCACTGTACCTATATATATATATATATATATATATATATATATATATATATATATATATATTAAATTTTGCTAAACATCATATGAAAATAATCTGTTAACGAATTATAACATCTATGATATTTGTTGGGGTTTAAGCACTTACGTAAGACGCGTATACCCAGTTAGATATATTTTTTTTAGTGTTGAATTTGTCTACCATACCCTACGTTATTGTACTGTTGAATGTTATAAAGTTAACGTACTTCATTTATTGTTATTAAAAGATAAAACTGAATTTGAATTTTTCATTATCGTCTCGCTAAGTAATTTATTTAGTAAAATTGAAGTTACATTGTACTTGAGCTGGTATTTGGAGAGAAAATTAAAAAAAATTTACTTGGCGCCCTGATACATCAAGAAGTTTAGAACCCCAACCATCTCCACTGTCAGTCGGCTGGCAAATACCGTTATGTCAACAGACAACGACCAACTAGTTACGTCAGATTGAGTTTTAAAATTTGACGTAGCAATCTATGTAACAAAATCAAGTTTCGGACAGACGCCCATAACATAAACGTACGTCGTAAAAGTCACCTAACAATCTCCCAGCATAACACAGCTCTTTATCAAGCGTCATATTCATATAACATTGCTAAACTATACAACAAGTTACCAGAACATGAAAAATCTACCCATATATTCCTTCAAGAAAAAACTTAGAGATTTGCTCATTGCAGGTGCTTCTCAATTTAAATAAATAGTATAGTAGAATAGTATAAATAGTATTTTGATATCCTGCCTTACAACTCTGTCTTCGTTATGGATCTAATAACTCCCCTATCTTGTATATTGTGTGTATATTAAGTTTTATTGCCCACCCTGGTGAATGGTATCGAATGTGTTTGTTTTATTTTTCCTAAATTTTCAAAAGGTTTTAATTGTTTTGTACCATTCACTGTCGGTGGGCGTTGCTGTTGAGTGGAAGAGCGCGGTTCTTCGTACTCCGATGAACAGCGAACTCTGCCTTTTGATAGATATTTAGTTTAAATTTCACCAATCCCATTTTGTATTTCTTTATCTATCAATAAAAGCAATTCTTCTTATTATTATATTCGATACTTAGGGGATGATGCGAAGTTATTTTTTAAATAAATTTACAGCTCAGTTCGAGCAACGAGGAGCAGCAGTAGGCAGCTTTCAGTGAGAACCTGAAGATGGCAGATGATATTCTGCCGAAACGTCGTTTAGACAACCGTGACTCTTGGAGGAGTCGACCATCGACGCGGGAGAGCACCCGGAAGTAAAATAACTCTTTCTCTCTATATATATTAAAACATAATTTTTCTGTCGTATTTTAATATAAGGAACATAACCAGACTGCAACCAACAGCTACTTTCCGGGCTATGTGCCCCGCCGAGCGCTGAATTACAAGTTACAAGCCTGACGTGTTAAGTGTAATAATTGCATATTACCAATAGAACGCTAATGCTTTGATTGCAACAAATACCAGCCGAAAGACTGATCCTACTTAAAGAAGCTCTCGTGCCAGTCGCCCACACCACTTGCAGACTGCAGTTTCGAGCTATTGGCTCTCGTCAGTGCGAGATAGGCATGTGATGACCGGCACGAGGATCCTTTGACTATTTGGACTATTTCACTTCGGATTCATAATCAACGACCCCAAAAACCTCCATGATATGAATTTTAGCCGATTTCGTTGAAAACTTTGCGAGTTATTGAATTGGGGGTGTAAAATGGGGCTGCAGTTCCCCCGGGGTGAGTGCACTAATTTTCAAAGGTATACATTTCATATGTTTCCGAAACTTAATATAATGCAAATGGTTTCAAGTCTTTACATTGAAGTAGTAACGATTAAGAACTTGTAACGTTCTAAAATAATCAAGAACATAATTTGCAAATTAATTATTAAGAAACGATGAAATGAGCAATTTAAAATTATCGTCTGTGTATACTTGGTTGCGGATATCATTAGAGACAGGCAATATTGTAGTGTGGTCAAGGAATTTACTTTTTTTGGAAGTGATAACTTTTTATGTGGTATGGTGACTGGCATTGTTGGTTCATATAAAGTTTGTTTAAATTTATAAACATCCGTGCAGGGATATAATATATGAACTTAAATATTAATAATTGTCACCATCCTTTTGCGGTTAGATTATCTAACCATTTTCGTTTATTTGGATATAAAACCCTCTTAAATTAGAGGTAAAGTAATCAGGTATGCTATTTGAGACCTCCTCTAACTTTCTTAAAATTATTTTAGGGTTTTTGTTTGGGGTTGTCTTGTTAAAATTCAAATATCTGTAGAAAATTCGTTTATTTCCTGTATCATTTGCGAGAGAAATTGAATGGTAACCAAGTTAGTGTACGTAGGAGTCGGATATTTAATTAAGGAATTTAAGAAGGGAAGCAAATTTTCCAAGTGGGCCCTACTCTAACTAAATTTATAGTGTCGTGTTCTATGATTTTAAGATTGTTTTATTGCTAGTATTTGAGCAATGTTGTTTAATTAAATGCGCAGTACTTATTGATATCTCTTGTCAATGCAAATAGGTTAAGTTCAATCATTTAGTTAAGTCCCGTAAATGTGCACTTAAGGCACTGCAAATCATTATATATGTTGTATAATTAATTTATATGACTTGTCAACCGTACGTGATCACGTTTGGGGTACGATACATACGATTATATGCACAATATATGTTATAATTCTGAATTATTGTCCACTTGAATTAAAATTTTCATATACACTGCTCGAACAAATTTCGTTACTGTTATCGATTTCTCTTAATAAGCCAATTTTCTATTAAACTAATTTTAAATATTATTTGCGGCTATTTTTTTTGGGTGTGACATGAATGCTCTTTGACTCCCTTTTTTATGAGGTACACTTACGATAACTGACCATTGCAATATCAAATATTTAATTGTATTTCTGTGGTTTCGTAATTTTAGAGGAAATATATTCTAAAGTAGTTTATTATACAGGCAGATTAAAATTACGTGGCGCCCTTATTTTTTTTATTTATTATTTAAGTACAGCTGAGGCACTGGCGTATAAGTAATGGTCAGATTGTTGTAAGGTTAGGTTCACAAGCCTGGGCATTTATATAACGATTGCCGAACAACGAACCTGGTATGAAATTAAGTTACCAAACGACCTGAGGTGTATATCTCGGCAGAAAATCGTTACAAACTTATACCCTTTTTGCATTAATTTCCTCTGCTATTGATAATAATTGGTCTAATAATATTTGAGGGGTCCTTGACTGGTGTCAGATACTTGGGATTCCTGCAAAATGGGATTGAGAAAATTTAGAAGAATTACCCTTGGATTTAGAACAAGGGATGCATTTCCAACAATATGGCACTATAGCTTATTATTCAAGAATAGTAACTGATTATCTTCAACAGAGACTGGGAGAAAACGTCATTTTGACGAATGGTCTTGCCATGTG
The DNA here is from genome assembly GCA_963675555.1 of Leptura quadrifasciata. Classification (NCBI taxonomy): domain Eukaryota; kingdom Metazoa; phylum Arthropoda; class Insecta; order Coleoptera; family Cerambycidae; genus Leptura; species Leptura quadrifasciata. The sequence continues at coordinate 108,047,036 of OY776674.1, read as the reverse complement.
GCCTCCAAGGCCACCTGATTTGACTCCTCTAGATTTCTCATTTAGGGCAATTTAAAAAATATTGTCTACGCAACCACCGTGAAACCCTGTAGCAACGAGTAAGACGTGCACGACGTGGCCCTTAAATTGGCGAATGTTTTTCGAAATACAGCTATGCGAGTTTAGAAGTGCATTGACGTTAATGGACAGCATTTTGAACAACTGTTGTAATGTTTTGTGTTCCTTTCTTGTATTCCAAGCCCACCTTATGCACAGTAAATAAATTGTATTTTCTTATTTTCTTTTAGATGTAATTTAATGGTATTTATCGCGTTTTAATAAGGGGTATTAATAAATCATTTTTAATGGTAATAATGGTACTAATAGATGGTACCACGGTACCAAAAAACCGTTTTAATAACATTTGCTCATAAATTACATAATTTAGTATTTTACACGGGTCATTTAGAATAAATCGGAACAGTCATGACACACTTAAATGAAAAATGAAAATAAAATTTAAATAAATATTGACGTTTGAAATGTCACTTATATGGTATCATTGGATTTAGGACAATTATGCATAATTCAAAAATTCAATAATATACAGAGTGTTATATTTGAAAATCAAAACTTAGTGTCACGTCCGGTGAAACCGGTAGTGGGAAAAATTTAAGTATATAAGATGTTCCTAATTTCAATCCCTTATCTTTGAAACTAAAGGAAAAAGAGGTGTACCATGATCTTGTTGCACTCGGTATACCTCTAGAGCGTCCCAAGCGCTTCTATGAATCCTTATGTGTATAAGGAATAATCAAACTGCAACCAACGGCTATTCTCCAGGTTATGTGCCCCGCCAGCCGGTAAATTACGAATTGCCAGCCTGCAGCGCTAAAGGTAATAATCACATATTATCAATAGATTGCTTAAAAGCTTCGATTGCAAAAAACATCTACAGAAAGACTAGTTCCTACTTAAAGGAGGATCCTCCCGACTATATGCTAAATCACGAATTCCTTAAGATTTCGAAATACAACACAGTCGATAGGCGCCATCTAGCGATCCAGTTTCTGTTGCAATCGGAGTAATACGAGTGAGCTTAGGATGAGTTCAATATATGCTTCTATAGGGCAGAGTATCAGCAATACGTATTATTTTAGTCACAAGCTCCTCTATAAATCCTTATTTTTGGCGATTGCCTATTTTTTTTCATGTATTTCTATTTTATTCCTTTAAGTACTTCATTTATGGATTTTTTGTACTCATTCAAAAGAACGAGTTATTGACTAATCTATAATCAAAGAGTTAAAAATGCTGCTACTCACTTGATAAGAGGATGGGTATACTATCTAGTGTAATGTGGTTACAAAGGGTACACTCACCTTTTACATGCAAAGGTGAACGGCAGCTCTAATGTCTGGAGATTGTGGTTGGGTCCGATGTGTTCTATATGATATTAGTTTTCGATGAAAATGTTATTTAATCTTTAACTGGACTCAACCTAGCCCCTAAGGCTCAACGGAGTGGAAATTCCAATGGAAATATTCAAGGGTCATCTTTGACCAAAAATTAACATGGCACTCCCACATCCAAAAAATCACACAGAAAGCAACAATCGCCCTGGGACGATGTAGGCAAACGTGTGGAAAAACTGGGGGCTAAATCCCAAAATGAACCTGGGGTTATACACTAGGGTAGTGAGACCCATGATAACCTATGGATCAATAGTATGGTGGACTAAGACTGTGCAGTCGGGAGCAATAAGGCTGTTAGGTGGCGTAAAAAAGCTTACTTGCCTGTGCTGCACTTGCGGTTCTCTTGGACCTGCCGCCATTACACATATTCATACAAGGCGAAGCTCGGACAGTGGTGCACAGGTTAATACAAGGCCAAACGACAATTAGCCAGCAATACGAGACGGAGTATCAGAAGTTATATTCGGAGATGAGGGCAGATCCCATTCTAGGCATGCCCACGGACGTAATGGTCCCAAAGTATAACTTCAATAAGAACTTTCAGACTGTGCTACCAGAGCGGGAAGACTGGAAAAACGGTCCTCCCATAATAGCACAAACAGTCTGGTACACTGGCGGCTCTAAGACAGAACAAGGAGCCGCAATTTACGGGACAAGGTCGAAAGCCAGTATCCCGATAAGTCTAGGCAAATACGCAACGGTGTTTCAGGCTGAAGTGATCGCCATACACTGTTGCGCAAGGGAAATAATAGGACAAGGTACTGTTAACCAGTTGATTGCCATTTTCTCTGATAGCCAAGCGACAATAAAAGCAATCAGCCCCATAAAAATCAACTCAAGATTGGTGTGGGACTGCTTGACGGCCCTTATAGAGCTGGGAGCTCAGAATAGTGTGACCTTAGCATGGGTACCAGGACACGAGGGACACAGAAGAAACGAAAAGGCTGAAATTGGCCAAGGAAGGCGCACTCAAAGTCCCAATAGGACCTGAGCCCTTTCGTGGCATGGCAAAGCCATGCATACGAGCAGCCACTAAGGAATGAGTGCAAAATAAATCTCTGGAATGGTGGAGGAATCTCCCAAGACAGAGACAGGCCAAAGAGTTCATTAGAGAACGTTCGACCAAATTCACGGAAGATCTACTAAGCCAGAATAGAAAGGCCATCAGAGTAATAGTAGGCTCTCTAACTGGCCACAGTCTAATGGGCCTGGCAGAGGACGCAACATGCAGGTTCTGCCAAAAGGAAGATGAAACCTCAGTTCACATATTGTGCTACTGTCAAAGCCTGACGAGGCTGAGATTCCAAGTACTCGGAGATAAAAAACTAAATGCGGAGAGCTATACAAAAGGACCTCTATTTGTGGAGTCTATTACAAAGGACAAAGCTGGATGAGGTACTATAGGGAATGTATTCTAGTAGACCTGAAAAGGTCTTGGTGGTAAAGGATAAATAACCAGCCCCTCTGTTTATCTATCTATCTAAACTAGACTCTTTTACTCACCCAGGGCGCCACTGATCATATTAATTAACTTTTCCTCGGTAACTTAAGCCAGGAATAATATTTGATTAAATATATTAGGTTTTATTAAAAGGAATACTTAAAAAATATATACAACTGTTACGTGTTTACAATCTCCAGCAAACAATCTGTATGTAGGTACAATAATTACGAGAAGAATATTCACAAACCACTAATTTATTAATCACTTAATTACAATAATTATTCCTTATAGTAAAAACACACTAATTATACATTTAATCTACTATAAATTCACTACTTTAATTTACAAGTTGCTACTGTTTCTTATTTCATCTTATCACGTGCTTGTCTATCTAAAAACTGTTCCAGTCCGCCGATCCAGTCCATATATATATACCCGCGTCGAATGTAGTAAAATATTCCAGAATGTTCCAGCATAACATTTGCGTCTATTCTGGCGCCGTTCTCGAACTTTCTATGGTTCCAGTGGCGTAGTCATGCTCATAACACAACTTTTATTTAGAGATATCCAACTTTACAAAAAAGAATTATTACCCTCCACTGCTGATAAGAAAAATTTTATGTACGGAATTTTAAATGCGCCATAAATTTAAATTTACCACATACTAATAAATACAGATTATATAGTAACATATTTACATTGGTCTACTAAATTTTCGATGGAGCAAGCGTTTGAGCAAAAACAAATAAAATATACTGTGTTAACGACAAGATAAAAAAAATTATACGTTTTTTAAAGATTTAACCCTTCGCATAAATGGCTAGATATATCTATGGTGTACATGAAATTAGTAAAATAGCTTTGTTTTTTTTCTTGGAGAAAATTATGTAATAAGAATCCTAAAAATACGTTTATAATCCTGTAAGTAGTAAATGTGTAGAGGACAAAAATTTATATTTTGAACAATAGTGCTCGATTCGATCCATTATTAAATGCCTGATAATTTTAAATAATTATGTAAACATTTTATTATCAAATAAAATTTATGGTGTTACTTAATTTCAAAATGAGGTTACCAATTTACTTGTGCGGGGTCCTTAAACAGTATATGGTTTCCACATCCCTGAATTATTACAGAAACACATCGGCAGCGAACAACCAAAAGAAACAGGATTACCTCATACACACCTTTGCGTGCCCTGGTCCTGACAAAATGGCGGTCTCGACCCCTCAGTACGCCATGTACAATTTAACAATTAAAACTTCCAGAGATTGGATGGTGTCCAAATGAATTGCAGGAACCAAAAAATATAAATAGTTTGGTGTACCCCTTGCCTTTTTTTTTCTCGTAGTCAGCAATTTAAAAATAGAACGAAGAAACCTCATGTGACAATTTGAATGCAAGCCTCGATTTTAACTTCGATTTCCAGTTTCATTTCAGGTTAGATTTTCGTTTTTATTTCAAGTTGAAATAAATTGGTATTTCAAGCCCGGATGGAAGTGGCTCCTTGGAAAATTCTAGCACAGTGGGATGAAATGTCCGAATTTGTTGGTCCGCTGTGTCTTTAAGACGTGATTCCGGTAAAATGAATGAGACGGAGTGTCCATGGTAGCTGGCTAGAATATTCCTAATAAAAAAAAACCTGCGCTAATCATACTTAAACGACGACGCTGTTAAACATAATCTTAAACGTCTATCCTGAATTGTCGGTTACCTACCAATTTACCACAAAAGGCTCGCAGTGAGAGAAAACTAAATATCTAAATTTTATTAGCGTTAATAAACTCTACACCAGTTCAAAACTAAAACATTCTAATTGCAACCTTCCTTTACTAGTAAAGAGAAGTAGAAAAGTGAGAAATGAAGAGCAAATTTGGGCTATATATTCTAACAGCGTTAGTAAATTTGTGCACTACCTTTTCTCCACGCGGTATCGGTATAATTCTCCTACACAGCTTTATTTGAATGCATAATATTCATGTCCTAGTTCCAAGCTTTTATCTAAACGGAAGTGTAAGAAAAATATATGACTTTCTAAGCGTCTGACACATATGTTCGATAATCCTAGCACTTTCATTATTACCACATATCTTTACATTTAATAATACGTAAGATAAGGGAGTCTACAGTCATGATACAACTATTCTATCGAGAAAAACTGCTGGTGGCCTTAATGTATTCTTGATGACAGGATGAAACATGATACAGGAGAGGTAAAAACCTCTTATTGTCCTATTCCACGTGATGTTTACACGTCAAAGGGATATATTTTTTGTCATTGAGTAATTAACTTTGTAAGACGACATCACATACAATAATGTTTCCTGTTATGGTATTTTTATTAATGCAGTGACAAATCGTCTTGCTGAAATAAACTATTTTACCAATTTAAGCCCTTCGAGTGCACCATATCAATGCCTTTTGAGAGTCATGATTTATGATAGTAGCTAAGTATCCTTTATTATATGGTATAATAATTCAAGTAAGTGATGAATATCGTTGAAAATTGCAAATGAGCAAATCTTAAAATAATATCGTAATCGGTAGGCATCTAATGTGACCAGCATATTGTAAATAAATAACTCACCTCTCGAAATTCGTTTCTGTATAAGGGGTATAACAGGATCATGGTACACTCCACTTTCGCCCACATATTTTTCATAATGACTATGCTGGAAGTTTTCATAGGCATAGTAGGCTGCGGAGTAGTATCTAAAATATCCTACTTCTGTTGGGTGAGAGCTCAACCTGTAGTAAGTAGTAATTGGAGATGTGTTTGTTCATATGATACCATTTTTTTTTGTAGTGATACCAGGCTTTCTAACGACGGTCACTTGCGTCCACCCACTTTGTATCTGATCTCTTCGAAGAGAAAAGCTATTGCATTATTAGATAGATAACACCGTTTGGTAGCATCGCTACGTATAAATTTTCACTCTATATAACTGTAACTCTCTGCAATGTCGAGTATGAGATCTTGAAAATTAAGGAATGTGTATTTCATCAGAATCCCTATAATATGATGATGATCCATATGGTTTATGTTTTCTTAAAATGTTTTAAATGTTTTCTTAACCGCCTCTCAAGTTACCGAAATAACCCCCTGGAGGATCTCAAGGATCTTGTGCTAGGTAAAGTGAGACGAGGCCCTATAGTATAATGTGGACTCCGAACCACTCTTGGGGCAATTTTTTTTAATGAAAAATTGTTTCGCCTTGCGAGAATCGAACTCACTTCGCTAGGCAACTCAGTTTGCTAGCCATTATTAACTATTAACCATTAAAATATCTTTATTGAACATTTTTAGTAATTTAAAATACATCTTTTATTTCATTCGCTTCATTTATCTTATTTGACAAAATTGATAATCCCGCCGCGTTACAATATGCTTCGGATACATAGAAACTACGGCAGGTGCAGCTGGTATGCAAGAAGCATAAAAGATTTGTAATTTTTATTTACACCTTGCTTTCAGGTACAACAAATTCTTTTAGCATAATGAGAGATTGCATATACATGAATTTATGACTTTTATTAGTTTTAGAGCTTTACTGATTATTTTATGTAGGAAACATTAACTAAAACCTACTTATATACACTTAACTTAATATTTACACTATTTACACATTTGAGATAAAATTAAAATTGTCTTTCTTAAAAATTCTTTGTGATTGATTCTTATAGGTTTCTATATTTACAGATTGTTTATGTACAGGAAAGAAAAAAGGGAGGAGGAAGGGAGGGAAGGGGAATTGGGGGTGTTAAGAGTGGGAATTTGGGTTTATCCATCTGTTAGTCGTCGTTATCGTCTTTCATAAAATATGGGTAGTCTTTGGTGTATAAGTTTATGTGTATGAGTCGGGTTGTCATGTACCCGTATGTCCGCTAAATGTCTGGTCATTTCCGATCGTTGAATATTTTCCCGGAAAAATTTCTGGGAGGCCTCCACGATGAAATCTCTCATCATAGAGACCCCCGCTATCCGATGTAACTCAACAATCGGAATGTATCTGTTAGAATTTGTCAACAGTCTTAGTATTTTGTTCTGAGTTGTCTGAAGTCGTCTACACTGTGTGTCAGAGATGAACTTCCATGACACACAAGCGTAGGTTAATATCGGTCCAAGTATTACTTTGTATAATGTAAGTTTGTTGTCAATCGTCAGTCTACTTCTTCTGTTTACGAGTGGGTATAGTTTGCTTAATGTGGCGTATGTCCTGTTCACTGTCTTCGTAATATGTGGACCGAAACTCAGCGTCTTATCCAGGGTTACCCCCAGATATTTAGCCAAGTTCCGCTCCACAATTTCTTTATTATTAATTTTTAATTTAGTAATCGTTTTAATGTTTGTAAATTTCCTGTAAAATGTCAGGGTTTCCGTCTTGTCTTCGTTGATTTTTATTTTCCAGTCGTGGTAGTAGTCAAGGAGTTTTACGAGATGATACCGAATCTTCTGGGCAGCACTCTGGGCACAGAAAGACTGCCCATAGATTACGGCATCATCTGCATAAAGTAAGAGGTTTGTGGTAGAATGGGTGGGGATATCAGAGGTATATAGATTAAAAAGAACAGGGGACAATATAGCCCCCTGCGGAAACCCTGCCGAGAGTCTTAATTTGTTGGAAAACGAGCCGTTTAACATGACTGTTATATACCTTCCTCTAATAAAGCTTTGTATTAATGCTACGATAAAATCTGGCAATTTACAGTTCTTTGAGCTTGTGTACTAGTCCGTTTTGCCAGACTGTATCATAGGCCTTTTCTATTTCTTCTTGTCAGTGTACCTATTTATGATGTTTAATATGATTTTTTCTGTTATTTTAGATAAAGTGTTTAGCAAAGAAATTGGCCTGTAGCTAGCCGGGTCGTGTGGGGGTTTATTCGGTTTGAGTAAGGGGATTATTATTGCAATTTTTAATTTTTCAGGAAAGTGTTGCCATTTTATAATCGAATTAATGATATAGGTTAATTAACACGCTGAGCTACCGTCCCGTTATATGTATGCTCATGTAAACTGACAAGTGACTAATTAAACACAGATTCGTTGAACATTTCAAGTTTCTCACCAGAGTAATAGCCGCCATTATTTAATTTTCTCTTAATTTTAATCCAACGGATTGCAGAAATAGACGATCTGCAGCCGACAATCTACGTCTTACGTATTTTTTTGTTAGCTAGATCAAAACTGCTTCAATTCTAGCTTCACAATAACCCTCTCATCCCGAAAATTAATTAAATCACCATTGTTATCTAATACGCGTGGTGTAATAATATTATCGATATACTGACACCTTTCAGGTATAACAGCAAATATATGATGTTAGCGAGCTCCTCAATAAGTTTGCAATCAGGTTCAACATCTATATCAATAATATCAAAATCGAAAAGTGTGTTGTATCTAATGGTGTTCCGATATGCTCCAGAAATAATATTACAATTCACATCTCTTTCCATAATGTCAACATGGAGCGTTGATTCATGGTTACTGTTTTTAAGCAAGAAGCGTATACCTTACGTTTCTTGGTTTGTAAGTGTGTTGGCGTCGGTTGAAATTCCAACAGACTATCACTTGAGTTTGCTTGTGAAAGGTCAATCCCATATTTTGATCAAAAATCACACTTCAGTGTATTGTTGTTTGCTTGTAGCCGAAATAATTTTTCTATTTATTCTCGTTTTACTTGATTTTCTTTTTTAATTCACAATGTCATTCCAAATGTTCCTGTTCAAATCTTGCATCCTTTATTTAACACACTTCCTGACATAACCAATTGATGGAATTTTGCACAATTACTAAGATCGGATGACAGTACAGTATTCCACTGTTACTTTTGCAAATATCCTCACATAGAGGGCGCGGGGGTGAAAATTGAAAGATCTGCAAAGTGAAGGAGCGAGAAATCAAAACAAATCGTTAAGAAATGAATGTTTATTGAGCGATTTCTGGGGGTAAATCCCCAAAAAGTATGATTAAAAAGCAGAAAATAAAAAAATACTAATGTACGAATGCAAGAAAAGCAAGGCGTGCGCACTTTGTATATAAATATATGTCATCTTTATGTACGCATGACTGAAGGCAATATGTATACAATGATTCCACCCCATTCATACAATCACGCGTACAATCATACAAAATGCATACGCCTTGCTTTTCTTGTATTCGTACATTAGTATTTTTTATTTTTTACTTTTCACTACGACTTTTTACAGAAAAGCAAGTTTAAAAATTTTTTTTTGTCACTTGACAGCTTTCAGTATTGATCAGTATCATATATAATTGATATACGTATGCAATAACAGGGCTAGACATACAGTAATATTTCATCTCTTTACTAAATTTTCAAAATGTGCAGATTTAAATTGTAGGCCCTATCGCTATTTAAAAGACATAAAATACCTAATATTGTAATTATTTTGCCACTATAGTTAAATAGACGATAAGTCTCTCTTAATCTATTTTTAGATTTTCATATTTTTGTGCATATTGTCGGACATAGAATACATATGTATGTATTACATATTTTAGACAAGCAAACTTCTTATAAAAAGTAACTTTTTCCTAACAATAATATTAAATGAAGATTTTTCCTTTTGGGGAAGCAAATCGTCGCGTCGGCACAATGCATATTCAGTTGTACAGAAAATCAATTAAGTTCCTCATGCTTACTAATGTGCTCTTCAGAATTTCATACTGCCTAGAAACCAATCTTTCAAAGTAAATAAGTCCAATATCAAATATAATATAATTAATAATAGCTGTAGCTGAACACTGAATACTAATATTGAAAGCGTCCTTTCCTTATAGACATAATGCTCGAGAAACTAAGCATCAGCCTGGAAATCCCAGAAACAACCATTGTCTTATGCATAAAGATTTAAATGCGAATTGCTACTTGACTTGAGGAAGTCAGCAAAATCGATTGATTTAAATATCTGTATAATAAAATATTTGTGCAATTTTTGTTTTGTTGTTGAAGTTCAAAAAAATATATAGGTAGATAATAAGCTCGATATCTAAATATCGTATTATAAATAGTTCAGTTCAAACTGCAGTATAAAATATAATATAATAATGATAATAATAATATTTATTTTATCTACTTGGTCACAATTTATGTTTTAACATTTTAACCTCTCCACAATAAAATTGTGAGAGGTTACTAAAATTGGTTCAAAAACGAAAATTGAGATAACATCAAATCTTTACGTTCTGAGGTCCTAGGAACCCAAAAAAGTGGTTTTTGAAAAATGTCTGTGTGTGTGTATGTGTGTATGTATGTGTGTATGTGTGTTAGCACGATAGCGCCGAAACTACTGAACGGATTTGAATTAAACTTTGCGTATGCGTTTCTTTAGTGTCCCAGAAGATCTGAAAAGGTTTTGGTTGAGATCGGATTACGTTTAGTGCCATTTTGACGCAACAAGTTGTTTATTTTATATGTACTTTCAATTTATAATGGAACCATTGAAAAGCAGTTAAAATTCTGATTTCAACGATATATCACACTTCCACCCTTTCGATTTGGTTTCCGTGAAAGAAATTAAAAACAAAGCAAATATGGCATAGATCGCATTTCGCATGACATGATCGATGCGCGTAGCGGTTACATCGTGAAACTCGTCACATCACGTGTCAATTCACGTGTGAGGGTTTCTTCACTGCTCTAGAAGTAGAGCGGATTGCGTTTAGTGCCGTTTTTAAATATATATACAGACAAATCGAAGAATTAAACTACAAATATTCCTCTAAAATGTAGTAAAATTACTGAAATGCTAATGTTTGATTTAACAAAGACAGCCGCGAGCGATCGGATTGCAATAAGCAAATTTTGATGATTGTCATTGTCATCGTTTGTCATCCGATAACGTTGGTGTCATGTCATGTTAATAAGATTTCGGCACATTTGTAACTTTTAGTGGATTGTCACAAACTTTAAAGGTAGATGTAACAATATCAATATCATATGCTTTCTGTACCTTCGTAGGTGAATTTATTATAGATTATCACTTTACCAATTTTCAGTTTGTTGCTTTACAAATCTGTAGTATTTAGGATAACTAGACTTTCTTAGTCGTTCAAGTGACGTTAAAGTTGTTAATATCCTAATAGTATATTATTCAACGAGCGATAATGTAGGTAATAACTCGCATAGATGATTGTAAATTCATTAAGTTGAGGGTTTTTTAGTGCCCCAGAAGATCTGAAAAGGTTTTGGAGAGATCGGATTACGTTTAGTGCCGTTTTGTTACACAATTTAATGCTCTTTTCGGCTTCAAAGATCCACCGAGTGGGGAGGTTCCAGGCGCTTCCAGTAGCTGCCGATTTTTTTTGTTAAAAAGAGTTCATGATAATAAATATTTAGTTAAGCCCCACCTAAGTTTTTAGAAAAAAAATTGTCTGTGCGTGTTTATGTAAACATTTAATTCTATATATATATATAGACTGACGGTCGGAAAAAAAAATATCACAGTAAATAATTTCTAATTTGCATCTCAAAATCGTAAGTTCGTATCATTGGAATTGAACACATTCTAGAAAACACATAGCAATAAAATAAATTCAGATCAAATTGGAACAGTGTATTGCGGAACAATAAAATACGATACACATAAAAGATAAGATATGATTCCCCATCTAGCTAAAATATAAATACGATACTAAAAATAATGTAATTTGAATAATTAATGATCGAAATTTTCAATTTAAAATATACACAATTATATTCCAAATTATTTAAAATTTATATGAAGTTCATTACAACTTTTAGTCCGCGTAGCTCAAATGAAAGACCTCCAAACGCACTATATGACTTAATTCGATGATCACCAGCAATCTGCCAACCTCCTATACAACTGCTAAACTCCTACACAATTCAAGTGATATCTCCGTTCCACTAGGAATCGTTTTCAGCACCTTAAAATAATTTAGAATTAACTTCTCTCACCAATTTGTCAGAATTTTGGGAAAAAATAATTTTCTTTTCTTTCGTTTCAAATTTGTAGACTGGTTGTGTTCCTCCTTCTTACTAGACTTATCTTTCACCAACAACAATCTATTTTCTCTCGTATTCTGGATATTTACTTTGTCTCAAAATTTTCACCCCTACAATTTTTTAATAATTTTCTTGTTTTCATCCCCTGGCAACTTGCAATTTTCCAATTTTTCCACATTCTCCCTTTTTTTTCCTCAAATAATAACATCGCCGATACCAACTTGAATGTTCCTTGACATCAATTTGATAAAACGAATTTGTTCTTATCACGTGGTCGTGGTATTGAACTTTTTCAAGTTTTATCACTTTCCTACACAAATGAAATCAAAAATCTTAATGAACATAATAAATGAATAAATAGTTCGAAATGTTATAAACGTTTTGATAATTAGTTTAACAATAACTAAGTGAATTATTATAACATAACTGATTCTAATTACCATTAAATTGTGTTACAAATATCTCTAACTGTTTTTAAAAGCTGAAATATAAAAATTGCATGTAGTCTATAAAAATACCTGTCTTCTACAAAATACTTTGGTATTTTACCAAACGCAACAAATGACGAAAAACAAAAACAAAAGCATGCATAAAATTCTCCATTCAGATAGAACAAAATGCATTTTTATTCGCAATGTACAATTTGAACTAATCCGAAGGTGTTCTAAAGCAATATCAAATCAATATATAATATATATTATGTCTGGTCAGGGCACTGACAAATGACATTGGCTACCAATCTTTCATGATTTAAAAGGTAGATTCAATGCAGGTCGGGTTATTTGCCCGCTGAGTAGTTGTTTCTTGCAAATCATATATAATAATATATGCCGGCTTCGTGGCGTGATGAACAGTAGCGCGTCCTTCCACGCAGATGGTCGGGGTTCAAAATCGGGTCACAGTAAGTCGATGAGATAGTGGAAGAGCGGATCTGCTCGCGTCACTATCTTTCGAAAAAGAAGTAAAACTGTGGGTTCCGTGTATCTACGATGTGAACACGTTAATGATCCCTACCCCACGACAAGCTGTGGGGCCTCGGCAAAATGTCCAGGTTAAGGGTCCCAGTACCTATGTGAACGATCCCTGCTAACGTCTGAGGGACATTTTATTATTCTTTCTAAAAATGGATATTAATATGTTCACCTGAAGGGTTCGATGAGACTAATTCAAACGAAAAACACAAAATTATAAAAATTATAAAAAAAATACGATCTTAATTAAACTGAAAGAGAATTTTGAAACACAATAAAAAGACTATATTTAAAGTTCAAAAAATATATTGTTCTTTTAAAAAATGTTTTCAAATTTCAAGAAATGTGTATAAGCTTAAAAAATTTTGGTCCATATACTACACATGGTGAGGAACGGAATGACTTAGACAATGTCTCCAACTACCATCCAATGTTTTAGTTTTTAGCAAACGATTGACACAAAAAGATTCAATGTAAAAATTTAATATTTACGAATATGTGGGCTTTTGCATGCCTGTCTTTTTACGTAGGTATTTAAAATTTCATTTAATAATAGTATTACTTTTATATTCATACGTTCAGGCAAGGCGGTTCAATTCAATTCAATACTTTTTTATTTGACATTAGCTTATACAAAAAAGTGCCTCCCCAAGGCCTAACCCGAGCCCGACAAGGCGGTCCCATGTACATGTGAATACATGATAATAATACTTTTTTGCCACCGAACCACTGAGGAACTGGTTAAGGGAAAACACGCGGAAAACACATAGTTTTTCCGCCAAAATTGATTGCAAAAATGGAAATGTACGGTCGTGAGCAAAAAAAAATAGAACAAGTCTTATAACGGTATTTTGCTAAAATCTAGTTGTGTACATCTAACTTTAATTTTTTGTGACATTGTCAGTTAGTTATCATAATTTATTGCAAGTGTGCAAAAAACTAATATTTCTTATATAAGCGATTTAGTTAAATCTGGAGTTATTGCTAAAGCAGAAGATGGATCGTCAATGAGACAGATTGCGCTGCGTTATAATATTGACAAAAATTCGGTGTGTAACATTTTAAGAAAGTGGAGAATAAACGGTACGATTAATAGAAATCCTGGATCAGGGCGACCAAGGATATCAACTGAACAAGATTTGCAATTGGTAAATGCTTTAGTAGAAAATCCATTTTACTCAGTTATTCAGGCCGCTGAAGAAAATTTTAAGCGCATGATGTAAATTTTTGGAACAATGTAACCTTTACAGACGAAAAAACTTTCCAGTCAACACACAGCGGTCGTATTCGTGTTTACCGCCCTCCGAATACTCGATTCGATGAGAAATATATATCTAACAATGATAAAAGTGGTAGTTTTTCCGTCAATATGTGGGCTCAGATATCGGCACGTGGTCCTGGTCTTTTGTGGTATATTGAGGAACGATGTAATGGTGAAACGTATATTAGGATTTTAGACAATTTTATGCTCCCTTCTGTGTCACAATTAGTTCCTAATAATGAGTTCATATTTCAACAAGACAATTGTCCCGTTCATACTGCTCATATTGTAACTAACTGGTTTCAAGATAACAACATCAATGTCCTTAACTGGCCCAGTCACAGTCCAGATCTTAACTCTGTGGAAGAAGTATGGGGACTACTCGTAAGAAGTATCCAAAAACGAAATGTGAGACCACGGAATGCCGAAGAATTACTGGAAATAGTAAATAATGTATGGGAAAATTATATTACTAATGATTATTGTATAAGGTTATTTAATTATATGCCAAATAGACTTATAGAAGTTATAAATCGAAATGATGCAATAACGAAATGTTAATAGTTAGTTTCTTGTTAAGTAGGATATCCTTTGTCCTTTGATCCAGGATTTCTACTAATCATACCGTTTATTCTCCACTTTCTTATAATGTTACACACCAAATTATTGTTAATGTTATAACGCAATGCAATTTGTCTCATTAACCATCCATCATTTACTATAGTAATAATTACAGCATTAAAATAAAAAATAAATTACAAGTGATATCTGTTTTATTTCGGCTACTCATTACATATTCAAATAGAGACAGATTTACATTAGAAAAAAAAAGTTGTCCTATTTTCTTCTGCTCACGACAATACCCTCAAAAAATTTGTCTTTCACGCCAAATCTCCCTTTAAAATTTTGAATTAGAAACTTTTAACTTATCCTCATATTTAATATAATGCATGAGTTGCAGTGCTGCAAGAAGATTTATTTGGAAGTAAGGATTTCGGATTTCATAATAGTTGCTAAA
Source organism: Leptura quadrifasciata (assembly GCA_963675555.1). Lineage (NCBI taxonomy): Eukaryota > Metazoa > Arthropoda > Insecta > Coleoptera > Cerambycidae > Leptura > Leptura quadrifasciata. The sequence goes on along the minus strand of OY776674.1, from coordinate 108,031,897 downwards.
ATGTTGTTCACCGGCGCGACGTTACGCTTCGAGCAGCGACATTCATGCTAGTTTCTAAAATTACACTCCGTGGTGCGACATTTTTATTTTTGCAGTTACGAATAATAATTTCTCGAGGGTCTGGCGTGTTCTTTCACGCTTACACTGATGAGCTTATCCCCTGGCGTCAATGATTGACCTTGGCAGCGGAAATAGGCAGATATTAAATAAATGATTATATATATGTGCCTGATATTGATAATTTTATATTTTTAAATTTAATTTGATACAATTTAGCGTATTTGTCAGTAATTAACATTTAAGCCAAGTCATATTTATTAGAACAGTTGGAAGATGGAAAGTTACTAAAAATATTAAAATATATCAAACGAACCTAATTTTTACCACTTCCAGATAATTTACAAAAATCATGTTTTCTAAGTATTATTTGGAAGTCGCGGTAAAAAAGCCAGATCCAGCTAAGACAGTACTTTTTTTGATTTTTCCGGGTCTATTTTCCACCATAGTAGGTAAAACTGCCAGAGTCAATCATACCAATAGATTAATTAGATTTTCCACAGGTTACCATACTTTAAATAAAAACTGAGTTATATTTGTATTTATAACAGATAAAACAACAGTTTTCATCAATTAATAATGAATGTAAGAGAAATTGAATTATTTTAAAATAAAACGTATTCACGTTTCATGTTCCCTTAAAGCAATGTCTTTGGAAAATGAAAAATATATTTCCGATTTAAGTAGGTACCTAATTTAAACATTTAATTTAACTCTTCACCATCTGTGTGTTTAACTAAGGAAATATTTGCTCTACTAAAATTTCAATTTGGTATAATTGCTCTCGTTAAACATTATTTTAAATGTGTCTACTATTCATTCATTTTATCTTATAATGAACATTCCCATTGGGTATTTCCAAATCGGTTGTGCTAATTAAATATGAGTAGTTGGAAATGATATAGTGCAAAATTATTTTCACAGGGACTGTTAATTTAGATGAATATTAAATATTGACAAGGCCAGAAGGGATTGCTTTCTATATTTAGTTAAGTTAATTTTAACTTCGAAAACTGAAGGGGCCTGTTCTGTTGCCAAGTATGCTAGGTGTCGCGTTGAATCAATATAATGTACTTGAGTACCGAGTTAATGATAGAAACATTCCTTTATTTTCATCAAATAAGGAAAAATTCGTAATGTAATGTTGTTAACAAATTATAAATTCAACATTTGTAAGATATGTAGTTTTTCTATGACATTGCGCGAAATAGTGTTTTACGCATTGCCGCCAGTGTGTAAAGTGAGCCTTTATAATACTCGCGTGTATAGAATCAAGTGTGCGGAAAGTAAACACAGTTCAATTTTATTGCTTTCTTGATATTCATAGATGACATTCCATAGACGCCAGAGTTTGTTCCTCGTATTATTTACATTATTTTTAATTTTGATACCGCTGTGGAAAGAACAATGTATGATACGCGTTCGTAAAGTATTTATCTTGTTCCTGTAGAGTTTGCTGAATTCATGTTAGTTTTAAAAAATACTTTACGCACTGCATCGTTAACTATTTGAAAATTAATATATTATAATCCAAAGTGTTTCTTAACGGTGTCCCAACTCCCCGCGTATCTAAAACCTGGAAAATTTTACACAATAACGTATTCTCGATGATAATACAATACTTAGTTTTTGGTTTGACTTATTAATCAAGAATACAATATTTTGAGATTAAAATATGCAATTATATTCGAAAATTTTCGAAAAAAGAGAATTTGAAACTATTTTATCAAATCGCTAAATTGAATTTTTGATTTAATTTTAGTGAAAAGACGCAATATCATGGTCATCCTATAACCTTTGATTTTGATCTGTTATAACTCATAATAGTTTGTATCAAGGGCGTAATAGTAGGCCCGCGGCATGGATTAAATAGCACGAGGTTTTAACGAGGGCTATTACACGCCAAGGGCTATAAACACTTATTACACTTGTTATACATACAAAATTTTATACACGCCGGTTTACACGCTTAGTCACAAACTTAGAGTGTTTTTGTTTTACTTATCAATAAATAACTAAAATATATATACATTGTATACAGATTAGAATTGTTCATTTAATATTATTTGATTTGATAATTTTGGTGTTCGCTTTTTGCCTACCCTGTGTATACGATAAGATAAGACACAATATACTGGGTTTTAATATTTTAAATCAAGCAATTCATTACCGTTACCTAGCAACAGTCAAATTGTCTTTTTTTGTGGAGCGGAAGTTCTTCATGGACACCTGGCGCTAGGTTCTGCCGCATTCCTACAGACTAAAACCCCTCCTAGATCATTGTTTCTACGTGACCTGGAACTGCTTTCACTTTCCATCAGGCCATGGGTCATTCTTCATAAATTGGTGCTAGTGCAACTTCTCACGTTTTCTTTTACATCCCCCATTTATTAAAATTATTAGGGGTTCGGGGCTAGGTTCCTTCTATCCTCTTCCGTTGTCCTCATTACACGATATATCGGATCTGCTACGTCCCGATATGTTCTACGTCGCTATTCCGCCCCACAATACATAGTCTCCCGTGTGTTAACTTTTCTTGTATCAACAGATATTCCACAAAGTTACTCTGTCCCCTCTCCACCCACGTTTTTATGTTTGGAATAAGGCGTCCCTTTAGTTGAGTCCACTTGGTCTGCCATATCAGAAATAATCTCTCTCTTACCTTTTGCTTCTCCATGCCCTCATGTACCTCTCTTCTCTCCTTGGCCAATAAATCTATCAGATCAACCCCCGCCAACACCAACACTGGTCATATGACAAAGTTCTATATGCCCTACAAACCCAAAGTGCAGCAGTGCGCTGTAATTTTTCTAGCAACCTTCTCGCTCTCTGTACCGCCATCGAACTCTCCCATAGTGGAGCTGTATACAGTAGAATGGAATACCTTCCTTCCTTTGCTGGCCTTTGGCCCATTCGTGTTGATCGTGTCTTCTTAAGGCAGAGGCAGCTTTACCACCTTTTCTGCGGTCTTCAATGAATGTAGCCCATAGGTTAGCCGCGGGTTTAACCATATTCCTATGTGTTTTAAGTCCCTATTAAGTCCGATCTCTACCTGCCCTACTCTTACTGTGAAAAGTGTCCACTCTGTTTTTTTTTCGGGGCTAGTTCCAGTTGCACCCTACTTAACCACCGCTCTATTTTCCTAATGGTTTCATTTACCCCTGTGTTTACCCAAGTCACCCAGTTGTCTGTACCTGTTATGGTCATCAACGTACCTTGTCACTGTGATGCCCCCGCCAGGGACAGCTGTAGAACGTCACTGAACACAAATTCCACAGGGTTGGGCCAAGAACCGATCTTTGTGGAACTTCGTAGAGGTCACCTTCCTTCAGTTTGCACTGCTTTCTGCCTCCCGCCCAATCCTTCTATACTTCAAATATCCCTTAGTGACTCTGAGCAAGTATGAAGCTACTTTCAGCCTCCGCAGACCGACAATATCAGTGCATCTCGCTGTATCAGTCATTTCTAATTTCAGGATCACCGTTACACAAATCCTTTTGGTGTTCATAGCCTTTCTCTCGACCTTCGTAATCCTCCTTACAGCATCCATCGTCGATTTGCCGTTTCTAAAACGGTATTGATTATTCGCCAATCCTCCTTTCTGTTCTACTTCAGTTTCTAGTCTTCCCAATACAAGGTATTCCAACAGCTTGCTCCATGTGTCCAACAGGCGTGCTGGCCTGTAAGAAACCGGTTTCCCCGGTAGTTTATTCCTTTTTGCTATCAATACTAGCCTTGCCCTCCTCTATCTGTCCGAAAAAAACCGCCCTCCAGCGCCTAATTCATAATTTTCAGAGTAACTCCGGGATACTCCTCTGCAACTGTCGTCATGATCTCTGGGTGGCTATTCTCGAGTTCATGTGATGCGACTAGGCAAAATGTGTATTTTTGAACAAATGTCACTTTAGCGCGATGCGATCGTTTCCCTGTTCTCGTGAGAATGAAATGTACATGGTTGCTACTTTTAATCTGGTATTTTAATTAATTAGAATCAGATTTAAATGCGGCACGTTTTTGTTGGCGAATATATTGCTATAGTTACGGAGAATGTTATAAAATGTAATTTAATATTAAATATAATAATAAACAGGTTAAGTTGTAATGAGTTTAATTGAGTAAGTCAATCTATTCCAATATAAAATAAAAAATTCACTGTTTTTGGTATTATTTCATTTGTTGGCTGTTGTTCAATTATGGATTGTCAAGATGCCCTTAAAATTTCTACTCGTGCTACTTCCATTCCCTCGATAAAAAGACACCGCTTAATAAATTCCCTTCCTTGTTTATTTGCCTGCTCTTGTGCACCTTCTAGATCTACAAGGAATTGATCAAACTGGTCAATAATTTCCATTCTCAAAATCTGAAAGAAAAAAAAATAACGTAATTCTTACATAGTTATCTTTATTACAAATTTGTAATGAAAAAAGTCGTTCTATTGTATATCGAGACATTACTTGATCATTTGATGATCTATATTACATTATTTAAGTTTTTATCTCTTATGGGAGTTTATGCTAAGAGAAATTAAAATTGGTGTTCATCACTACTTATTACAAACCAGAATATAAGTCAACCGGAGCCGGAGCCTTGCCACTTTTACGCCAACTACAAGCAGCCTAAGTTCTTTCTCTGTAAAAGGGGACACTTCCACCACTTCCGTGACTCCCCATCTGACTTCTTCCCTTTCAGAAAATAATGCGCCCACTATTTCCTCTACGTGTTCCTCTCTTTCCGTGACATCAAACATTCCTATCAATACACTCACAATTTTGTCTTCATTTATCCATTTGGAATTTTTTATCGCATCTCTAAGTCTGTTTCTTGCTTCTCTGTCATCTGTCCATCAACACACTCCCCTTTTGGTCCCTACCGTTCTTCTTCTGGGCGTTGCTTGGTCACAGGCTGTAGAGATCACTTTTATCAAGGTTTTATCATCGTCACCATACCACCTTTCTCTTGTTCTTCTAGTGATTCTTTGAAGGCCTCTCTGCCTAGTAACCCTGGTCGTGTATAAAGATGTATGTGGGGTAAGTAAAAGAAAATATTATTAGTAAAGCCTGGCTGAAATTTAGAGATTTATAAAAAGAATAGAAACTGTATAGCATTAGCAGTCAAGAAACTTTGTTTTTTAGTACCAAAATATTATGATAATTATTGAGTATTATTGAACCACTTTTGCTTTGGTTATCTAAATTAAGACGTTTGGGTAACTTATATATTTGATACCTCAAAATAATTTTATATACTTTTATCTCAATTCATGAAAGATTTTTCAATCGTTCGAAAAATCTTATAACCTATTTATATTGTTGTTAATATAAATCCAGTGAGAGCGGAAGGTACTGACGAAGATTATGTATATAGGATATTAGAAAAAGGCGTTTTGTCCAAATGATACTTATTTTATTGAGTCATAAGACTCGTAAGTTAATAATTATATTGGTGTTCCACTCTCATGGAATTAAGGCCAATATGTAGTTTTTATTACTTGAAAATGAAGTAATTTTTAGATGATATTCCAAAAAATATGCGTTATTACACTGGATATGAGAATATTACAGGAGAAAAATGGCGGTATTCTAACAAATCATTCACGAAAAGAAATTGTTACAAAATTTCAATATTTCTTAAAACTTCTTCTCATTTGAAGAATTATAAATAATAATTTGTTTTATACAAGGAAGGTAGACAAAATGACACAAGGTGATATAACATTGCCAATATTTTGCCATTGCGCCATTTTTATATTATTTGGGAATGTTTCATTAGGTGTTAACAAAGTGATATTACACCTACGTCAAAGCCGTCTCTGGAACTTATCGCCGCAATCCTCTGGTTATGAAATATAAATGTATCATAGAGGGTATTCTAACTGATGAAGCTACTGCATATAGATAAACAGAGACAAAAGAATTTTATTGTTTTGGAGTTCATATACACAGCTGTAATGAGCTGTTTATATTACCATTCACATTTTCCATTTTAAAGTTAATATTATTCTGAAAAGTTACGTTCGTGTACCTACTTTTACAAAATAACAAAATATTTACTGGCTTTTCATTATTCCAGACACAATATACCCTTTGAGAGATTTTTCCTCGGCTTTTCCACATAAAATAGGCAGCATTTGTGCAATATTGGTGGACCCTACGTACTGCATCAAGTACTATAGAAACTGATCGAGAATAGAATGTTTATCTTTACTGTAGATATGCTCCCAAGTATATAAATCTATAGAATCTCGACGTACAAACATACTACATCAATTTTTCTTTTCATAAAATTTCTTTGTGTTCCTATGTTACGACGTTAGTTGCCATGTCCCAGTATATTCATAACTCCATAAAAATGTGGGTTGTATAGGAATCCGCAGCTTCCATTATAGAAGTGGGGAAATCAATTTATATAGCACCTTAAGTGAGGAGCCATTTTATTGACCGTTTACGCTTTTCGTGTTAGTTAAAAAGTAAAAAAAATAATAGTAATAATTGTTAATGAAAACTTAAACGATTTAACTTTCATGCTCAAACAGAAAAATTTAGAACGTTTAAGGAGAAAAATCATGAATTACAGATAATATTAAATTTAAGATAAAACTTAGTGACAATGCTCTTAAAAGATTCAATAATAGCGGGATTCCTGAACAGTGTGATTATTATAAATCTATGAGACATTTAGTTACAAGCGGTATTAAACAAAAGAGGAAAAATTACTTAGAATATCAGATTTCATCCTGCAGTGAGTCTGGTGATATCTGGAAGGAAATTTACAAATTGAAAATTATAAATAAAATAAAAAATTATACCATCTGAACAAGTCATTATCTAGGCACGTACCAAACCAAAGATATCTAAATATTCCATTATTACGAAAGTTCCTAAATTCTTCGTCTTTAGGAGGGATAGAAATAGTTTATTGTTTATATCTTCAATATTTTCTAATTTCAAACTCAATAATTCGTCGCATCGACAAGCACCGGCAACTCCAAATATAACCTAAAAAAATTATAAGTACTTTTATCAATAAATAAGAATTATCTGGAGCCTCCAGTATAAATTTTACAGTATCTTGTTATTCGAAAACTCGCGGCTTCTTAACTTAAGGTAAGTTCGTTTCTTATTATTATATTCAGCCCCGTCTCATAAATAAATAATATGTAGATGGTTAAAGAAGTTGCAATCTGCAACAACATTTATTAATTTCAATAAGATTTAAAGTCTGTATACGCTGCCCTGTTGTCAGGGCCAATAGACTGACCAACTTCTGGGTGAGGATTTGCAGGGAAATTGTATCATTATCGAGAGTTTTAAGGTAATTAATCACGATTCCGGGATCCCAAATATTTTCGAATCTGGGAGAAGGTCGTCTCATAACAAACACTCCCTTAAAAATCTCCTCAACCTAAAATCTTTCCCAATGTCAGGACCCGCTATTTGAGCTATAGCACACCTATAAGAATTAAGTGTTCCGAAAGATGCTCCTTTCCGAAACTGGCTAGACAAAAACTGTAAAACACTTGAAACCGTAGTCGTAACCTCAAATGGATTAATTTGTGATTTACAACAAAACTCCCACCAAAGTTTTAACCCTGAGTTACACTATCTTAGTGCAGCAGGTGTTATTGAAGACACACAAATTTTTAAGGAGTCCTTTGGCACATGTCCTAATAGTAGAGCATTCCTGATAACCTACCCGCCACTAGGGAAAGGTTCTGCCAAAGTGGGTGTGGAGTTCTGTCAAAACAAAGTAATAATTTACTAGGTTTGAAAATGATCATATCTTCTAGTAACAGTGACTTAAATATGGGAAACCATGGCTGATAGATACAGATTCAGTTTCATTGTGAACCTGGCGAGATGTCCTATCTGCTTCGGTATTATCTTTCGTATTGATATAGCTAGCGAAAAGAAAATTATTACGGTTTTCGCATCAGCACCATATCTGGCGAGTGAATCGGACACTACCGATCCGGTTAATAGAGGCTACTGCAGTTGTATTGTCAACCCGACATATGATATTACTGTTCGAAAGTTCTGATGCAAAACAGCGCTATCCAAAGAATAATGCCAAAAGTTCCAAGTAATTTATGTGAAATTTCTTTTCACTTGCTAACCAGAATCCAGAAGTACTTTTGTTTTTGCAAAAGGCCCCAAAGCCTGAAGTGAAGGCATCACTGAACAATTCCAGTTGAAAAGGCGCGATTCGTAAATGAATAAATTCCCGTGGAACGGTTTGAGTAAACCAGGTCAAGTCATTGAGTAAATGTTTTGAAAAAGACATTTTTGCATCATAATTGTTTCTCGAACGTTGTAATGCTAAATACTTGTGACGTTCGAAAAATTTTATATACAAAAAAACCATATTTTATGGTTGGGTAGGCAGAAATAAGACTACCCACTAATTTGGCAAAGTTCCTAATTGTACAGTTAGGTAATTGAGGAAATGAGGTTAGTAATTTCATGATCTTAGTTCGTTTTCCATCAGGTAAAGACATGGTCATGGAGTTAGAATTATAAACAAAACCCAAAAGGTACATTCTACTCGGTATAAGCCTACTTTTACCGAAATTATTTAAAAAATCTAGTTGTGTTAAGTCCTTCCTAGGATCAAGAAATCGTCTAAATACACAACAAGAAAAACTTCTTTCTCTCGTCAACAGGTAACTATAGGTTTGAGGAGTTTAGTAAAAATTCGCGGCGCACCACTTAATCCAAATGGTACACAGTTGTATTCATAAAAAAGACCGTTAAAAGTAAATCTTAAATATTTACGCTGAGATTCATGCATAGGACTTAAGTGGTATGCATCTTGTAAGTCCACAGTACACATGAAACAATTTTGCGATATAAGCCTAACTACAACTTTATAATCCTCAATTTTAAAATGCTTATCTCCCACGAAGTGGTTTAAATTTATAAGGTTTAGTATTAATCGATGTGTGCCATCGGGTTTTGGTACAGTAAAAATTTTTGATACAAATTGTCCCGCACATGGACTAACCCTAGTTATAGCACTCATCACTCAACCGCTGAATATGCTCTTTGTTTCTATTAGTATCGGTAAGCATGTGTGTCAGCACTAAGCCAATACCTGTTATTGAAGGGTCACCAGCTGACCATCCCTGCGGAGAACTGACTTCGCCACTGTTACCTTTACCTCAGGGTTGACATTAGGAGGTTTCAGCAAGGGGCAGTTCTCTAGGGGCAAATATTTTCCTAATAAGGTTTTTTGGCCTGCCTCATCCAACCCAGAAACCAAAATGTGTGACCAACAGCTGGCCACGTCTGCTTAAATTGGCTCGGCCAAGGATCTTTTACTTTCTTGATCGCTACCAAGTACCGACAAGATGTCCTCTTGAAGTAATGGTGTGGGAATAGCCTTATTATCTCCCCCTTGATCCGATTCCCCCCCTGTCCCAGAAATTGAACAAGAAAAAAACAAACTCCTATTTTTTAACAGCACTAGAGGAAGAAATGGATAGAAACTATACACATACACCCACACATTGACTAGTTGTGTACTTGAAACCCGTTATCTCCGAACAGGTTTAAGCTGTGAAAATCCTATTATCCCAAACAGATAGATATAGTGTTGTCCCAAACACAAGAAATTAGTTCTGCATCTGAATCCTGTTATCCCTAAACAGGTTAAGGCTGTGAAAAAACTATCCCAAACAGATATAGTTTTTTCCCAAACACAAGAAATTAGTAGTGCACTTGAAACCTGTTATCCCCAAACGGTTAACGCTATGAAAAATCTGTTATCCCAAACAGATATAGTGTTTTCCCAAACACAGGAAATTAATAGTTTATAAACTCCAGCACTAGGTCTATGCGAAGATGAACTCCAGCCTCTGCGACGTTTGTACGACGAAACAGGACGTTCAGACATTTTTAATATGTATAATAAGTAAATCGCCTTGGGCGCGATATGTGTGGATACACTAACACAAAAATGAAGACTGATCATCGATAAAGGTTGGACATGGGGATAAGGTTACGGAATTTCGTGTTTTAAAGTTTGTGGATATTCTAGCCAGAGGCGGGGGTACTACATATTTATTTATGAGACGAGGCTGAATATAATTATAATATGTTCAACTCAGCAGCAAAATGGATTGACTTCCTTGGCTGTGAGTTCCTAGCCGAGCGTAGCCTAGTTAAACAAATAACTATTCTCAACAGGTCACACAATTGGTAAATTATCTAACTCAGTAGATGTAATATTACTTCATATCTAAATTATTGTAATTTCGTATGTCTGTCGATGATACTGAAATTTACTTCAAGCGATGCTTTTAATAAGCTCATATTTAGTGAATGTTGTAGAATTCTCTGAAAAGCATGCTCTTTAAATTAATTCCTCAAAGTCATATTTCAAATTACTTGGAGGAAGTTCATAAGAGGCATAATTATTCAAGCATTTATAGTGCTTCTGGTTTTCAAGGTCATTCTTTAAACAGTCGGCTGAAGTTAGCCGTGGATGGTAGGGTGACGTCATAGCATTTGCGCCTACTTATTTAAGGGAATACAGGGGTGATACATGCGGGATGCATGGGGGATACATAGGGATGCATAATGGTGTCCACCAACAGCTATAAACAGGTTTTAAACAAGTCTCAAACAGATTTTAAACAGTGACGTAATCCTACCATCCGTAGTTAACTTCGGCCAGCTCGTTATAAGAATGGCCTTGAAAACCAGAATGAACCTCCATAAGAAAATACATAGGATTTTGAGTCGATAGCTCCATAGCTTATCTACTAATGAGTCTATATAAATGCAAAATACAGGTACGTAAAGTAGAGGTACAGGTACGTAAAGAATAGGAAAATATCTTTGAAAAATCCTCGAACACGTCGATTATTATTTCGTCTCCTGCTTTGATTTTTGTAGCTATGACGTCATCGCTACTTCGGTTATAAAGTCATCTACTTTTTTAAATGAACATCCTGTATATCTTTTTATTTTTAGAATCTCTATGGAAAGCTGATAGACCTATACTACTTAGGGTTTAGAGTTCATCAAGTTTGGAGCTACAGGCATTTGAAAATATTATTTTTTGAAGTTAAATAATTTTTGTTTTATTTTGATATTTTATATACATTTTTTTCCATTGGGGTCACCTAAAAAGCGTAGCGTACAAATGTAAACTCGACACTATTGAAAAATCAAAAAAAAAATTAGATTAGTATGTAACATTTCTCAGGAAACTTTAAAGTTCAGCAAGAACATTTAGTTTGTTAATTCTTTGTTCATTTACTGTTCATTTGCTATTTTATTGTGAAGTACATCCTCGACACAAAAATATCAATTTTACTCAATATAAGACAATATAGTATTAAACTATATTTTTAAAAATTTCACATGAAAATATTTAATATACTTATTTTAATAAATCATTTTTAATAGCATTTCCGTATAATTTATTTACATAATTATTTAATGTATCAATATATCAACTTCACTAAAAGGTTTGATAACAAATAGAAGTAACACAATTATGCCCTTCGACCGACGGTGAAAATATCTTAACTTAATGAAACTAGAAACTAATGTGGTTGAACTGCTCAATCACTCAGAGTAAATATTATGTTTTTAGTTAGTTTTATTTTTATCCAACTTTATATTCACATAAAAGTGTTCAATTGATAGTCTTCAGGGATCCTATTTGTTCGACAAATATGCACAAATTACTTGGAAATCACCTAGAGCAAATATTAAGCCGAAATTCTTTTTATTTGTTTTCAACGTATGTAAAGCTATCTAATTAAAAGTTTTTATTTGAGTGTCCCCAGTGATTTAAACGTGCCAACATTAGGTTAGTTTTGAACTAATTGTCGGTAACTGCTAATTCCACAAATAGAATAGTAGTGGAGAATAATTTAATTTCCACACCAATTTTAAACTCTTAAATTATTTAAATGGTAATTAATATTCGAATATAAAGTGGAATTACTGGAAATTACTGGAAATAAAATTCCTTTTTATTATATCTAGATAAAAATATTTTATCTGAACGTTTATTAAGTCACAAAGTTAGACGATTTATGTATTGAAATGTACATACAAAATTGCACCAGACCCTGACACTAAAATGAATACCATGTAGCAATTTCCGTCTGGGTGATGCGAATCATATTTTATTTTCTTGAACCAATGATTCATATTTACAGAAGAATATGAACACTATTTAGAGTGTTTGCTTAATTTTCTACTAACTTTATTTTATTATAATATTATTAGTATGATAACATTGCTCTACTTTTAAGTCAACCAAATGAGAAACTTATGCAAATAAAATACATCCAACCCGGACTAAGTCAAGCAGAAACGCGAGAAACGGCGGACTAAGTATAATTTTAAATCCATCACCATGCATCAAAGATGTAACGAGCATATTTCTTTATTTATTTATTTGTTTCACTAAACGTAAAAACCCCAATATAGTAATACCGGGTGGCTACGAGTTAATGTTCGTCCCCAATATTTTGGTTGTTTTTGCATTTAAAAATTTAGTTTTTGGTACACATGAATCAGACAATAATGGGCTACTTTTAAACTAACAGGAATGAAAATATCACTTTCGGTCGAACCGGAAGTGATATCAACTTTTTTCTTAAATGGAATGATTATATTTTTAAAAAATAAGTGAGATACGAACAACTTTTAAATTTTTTCAAAATGGCCGCGTCAGATGAATGCGATGTAAGAAAATTACTAAGTAGGCTATGGAAATTAGTAGTAAGGTTATAGACTGGTCTGTAAAGAAGAAAATAGTTGTTTGAATTACTGGTAGGTACCAGTATTTTTAGGTTCTTTTCAAAAAACGGAATTTAATTTTCATATTCATAGGGGTCCTATGGAAATTTTTTTAATGGAACTGTGCTATTTTTTTGTTAATCAGAAATAATGATTCATAAACTATATTTTCTTCGCCATTAATCATTTCTTAACGATATCCTTTGTAATAATAGAAACATTTTTAAAAAGTAAGCGCCAACAAATCATTTTAATAAGGTACCTAATCTACATTTCAATCCAAAATTGCAGATAGCCATGAAAATGACAGACATTCGCAACAATTGAATTATTCTTGATTTACTCACTAATTTTCTGAAATAAGTGTATTAAAGTTGTTATAAACAAGAAAATTAATATAAAAAATATTCAAGATATGAAAAAGTTGACATATTAAAACATAATATTTTTAGTTGCAAACTCCTCTATAAAATCCTTATTTTACTATAAGGAACGTAACCAAACTGCAACAAACAGCTACTTTCCGGGCTATGTGCCCTGCCAAGCGCTGAATTACAAGTTACAAGCCTGAAGCGGTAAGTGTAATAATTGCATATTACCATCAAGACGCTAATGCTTCGATTACAACAAACACCAGTCGAAAGATTGATCCTACTTAAAGGAGCTCTCGTGCCAGTCGTCACACACCTCTTGCAGACTGCAGTTTCGAGCTGTTGGCTCTCGTCAGTGCAAGGTAGGCATGTGACGACCGACACGGGGATCACTTGGCCATTTAGTAGATTTCGGTATCTTTGGAATAGCGAAATGTAAAATAGTCAGCAGGCGCCATCTAGCGGTCCAGTGTTCGTTGCGATCGAGAAATAAATAGCCTGACTGGGCTTAGCATAGTTCAAATGTGCTTTTAAAGGGCGGAATATTAAAACATAATATTTTTAGTCGCAAACTCCTCTATAAAATCCTTATTTTACTATAAGGAACGTAACCTGCAGCTACTCTCAGAGCTATGTGCCCCGTCGAGCGCTGAATTACAAGTTACAAGCCTGACGCGTTAAGTGTAATAATTGCATATTACCATCAAAATGTTAATGCTTCGATTGCAACAAACACCAGCCGAAAGACTGATCCTACTTACCTTGCGCTGACGAGAGTCAACAGCTCGAAACTGCAGTCTGCAAAAGGTATGTGGTGACTGGCACGAGAGCTCCTTTAAGTAGGATCAGTCTTTCGGCTGGTGTTTGTTGCAATCGAAGCATTAACGTTTTGATGGTAATATGCAATTATTACACTTAACGCATCAGGCTTGTAACTTGTAATTCAGCGCTCAGCGGGGCACATAGCCCGGAGAGAAGCTGTTAGTTGCAGTCTGGTTACGTTCCTTATAGTAAAATAAGGATTTTATAGAGGAGTTTGCGACTAAAAATATTATGTTTTAATATTCCGCCCTCTAAAAGCACATTTGAACTAAGTTGACATATGTTTATTTTTTATGGAGAGACTCGACGTAATGCAACTAGAGCACAAACTCTGTGTGGACAGAGATATCCAGAAAGAAGACAACCTCCGAGACTCTATTTCGCTCGGTTGGAGCATCACCTAATATAGAGGTTTATTGTGGATGAAGAAACGGAAATTAATGTATTAGCTTTAGCGCATGTTGACCCAACCATTTCGGTAAGACAAATTGAACATGAATTACCAGTTTCCAAAGAATTAGCCAGGAAAATTTTAAAGAACCACGGTTATCGTTCTTATAAATATCAATTGCATCAATTATTGTATGAGAATGATTATCAACGAAGAATAACCTTTTGTAATTAGTTACAGTTACGCCAATTAAGAAATGAGAATTTTATCAAAAGCGTTTTGTTCACTGATGAATCGAGATTTACAAACTTTGGGTTATTTAATCGAAACAACACTCGATATTGGGCAATTGAAAATCCTCACATTATGAGACAGGGGCGGTTTCATGAGCGGTTTAGCTTCAATGTTTAGTTAGGTATACTGGGCGACCATATCATAGGTCCAATAATTTTTGACGGAACTCTAACTGAACCAAGATATCTAGAATGTCTCCAAAATATAATAGTTTTACAGATTAATCAAATTCCCAATACCAATATTAACGAGGTTTAATTCCAACAAGACGAGGCTGGACCACACAATGCTATTATTGTTAGGGATTACTTATATCAATCATTTCCAGATCGTTGGATTGGGACCCATGGTCCAGTCAGATGGCCTGCAAGGTCGCCTGACTTAACCCCACTCGATTTTTTTATTTGGGCGCATTTGAAAAATAGAGTCTACATGACTGCTTCAACCACAAGGCAAGATCTGGAAGAAAGAGTTGGACACGAAATTGCACAAATAACACCTCAACAATTACAGAATGTTAGATATGCAACGATAAGTCGCGCTACTCTGTGTATTAATCATAACGGTGAACAGTTATAATCTAGGTTTTAAATAGTTTTGTTATTCTATTTATTCATGGTTGTAACGTTTTATTAAAATTATTTCTTGTTTAATTTGTGTTTATTTTTTAAAAATACTTCTATTATTACGAAGGATATCGTTAAGAAATGATTAATGGCGAAAAAATTATAGTTTATGAATCATCATTTCCCTACGGAAATGAAAATGAAAATTAAATTCCGTTCTTTGAAAAAAAACCAAAAATACTGGTACCTACCAGTAATTCAAACAACTATTTTCTTCTTTACAGACAAGTCTACAACCTTACTACTAATTTCCATAGCCTACTTAGTAATTTTCTTACATCGCATTCATCTGACGTGGCCGTTTTGAAAAAATTAAAAAATTGTTCGTATTTCACTTATTTTTTGGAATTTTTTACATCTGAAAAAACTGTTGCAGTTAGAAGTTTATGCTTAATGAGAAACCATAAAAAAATATAGTCATTCCATTTAAGACAAAAAAGTTGATGTCACTTCCGGTTCAACCTTTTAGTCTAAATTTTTAAAACAACCAAAATATTTGGGGCGTAAATTGACTCGTGGCCACTCGGTATACATAAAAATATAGTACAAATAAGAGAAAGGAAGGTGACATATATAACAACTCAATATTTTTACTTACAACCATTAAAATAAAGTATAACGAGCTGTATAGATTAAATAACCAAGAGCTAGTGAATACAATATTAATAAATAACAATGAGCTGGTGAACACAGTACTGATAAATAACAAAGAGTTGATAAATACAATAAATACTATGTATAGGCCAGGCGACAGGTCGAAAAAAAGCCTCAATAAGGAAATAATTAGTGGAAATCTGGAAATTGCTTTAATCGCCTTATTTGGACCTAGATATTACTCACCCAAGTTTTCCCCCTCGAGCGAAGTCGGCGTGCCCTTCTGGCCCTAAGAAGTTACCATTTTTCGGTTTTTTGCAAATATCTCCCAAACTATCAACTTTATCAACAAAATGCCTATTATAATAATGATCTAGAGTAAATTTGCTACAAAAAAGCTCTTTACCGCTTGTCTCTAAAGTGAACCGTTACGATGCTACGACCATTCAAAGTGGAGCCCTTTTTGATTCTTGCGGAAAAGTTATCGAAGTCACATGCCATTTCAAAGTTTCTACATGTTATAAATATTTGTCAGCATTCCAGGTGCACAAGCTGTTAACTTGTTACAAGTATAACAGCTTTTCAATGTAAACAGCTGTGGCAAAGTACCTACGATTAGTATTATTATTGACTAGTATTGACATAAAATCACTCTTTTCCACACCACCTGGCGATAGAATAAATGGCGAGTTTTTTGTAAGTGGTGTCCCCAGGAGGCCTAATCCACTGTTCAAATGTCAAAGTTAGTCGATTTTCAACCGTTTTGATGAAGGCTGGCAGTCTTGATCGTCTGCCTCAATTTCTCCGTCATCGCTTTCATCGTCTGCATCGGTACATTTGTCCGACGTCACAGGGCGCTCAAGATTAACATCAATGTCTCCGTCACAATCCATATCATCTTCCTCGGTAGCATTTGTACATGACCGTCCCATACAATTCATGCAGATTCTGGAGCATCGGAAGCCCGTTTTCCTGCAACCACACGCTGCGTTACATCCTTTCGAACATTTGCAGGACACTGTGTTTAGAAGCGTTTGTGGCGCCGGATCCCTCGTCGTAGATATGGGAGCCAAACCACATTGAGAATTTTCCCAGCCTCAATCCAGTGGATTTGTATAATTTCCATACCATGTTTGGACTTGATGGTATGTTCTTACAGAGTGCTCTCACGTGCCGCTGATTCGGTGGAAGGTAGGCTTGCGATATTAAATCGATGTTTGCTTAGAGTGTGAGCAAAAAGTTGGAACCGCAACTCATTCAGGGCGTTTCCCGTGGTTTTGTTATCATAAAGCCTAGCCACAACCAACTGGCCCGCTTTGTCAATTTCATCGGGGTTTGCGTTCACGTCTCGGAAAACCCTAACAGCTGTCTGCAGTTCCTCATTATTCTTCAGCAGTGTTACGAATTTCATTTTGCCCTGCCTGAAAAACGACGACGTTGTATCGCATCCAATAGACGCATGTAACAAGAGGATGTTTTCTTGCACACACGGCGGGAGATTGAAACTTGTTGTGCAAAATAGTTGTTGTTTGGTTGAACCTTTGCCGGGTTTCATAAAATACATTTTCGTGGAGGGTGGCACACGAACCGCCAAGATGACCAGGATATCTATATCTTCAGCTACTATAATGACCGAATTGTCGGGCCGAGATAACTCGAGTGCGGTGGTAACGATGAGCACTTTCTCAAACTACAATCTTGATTGATTATTTTGTCCGTAAACACGTATACACTCAACCAGATCGTTCATGAGATTGCTGTGGCATGGGAGCAGCGTTGCCAGCTGTATGGGAGGCCGAGCGCGGCAAGCCAGCTGCATGTTACTATCCCCACGTACACAGTGTTGCCAGCGCCCTCGGTGAGAAAGTAAGTCTACTTGTAAAATGTACTGAATCTGAACTGAATGTACTTACTGACCATTTTCTTTTTATTGATACTTTAAAAACACCTGGAATGCTGACAAATATTTATAGCATGTAGAAACTTTGATATGGCATATGATTTTGATAACTTTTCCGCAAGAATCAAAAAGGGCTCCACTTTGAATGGTCGTAGCATCGTAACGGTTTACTTTAGAGACAAACGGTAAAAAACTCTTTTACTCTAGATTATTTTTTATAATAGGTATTTTGTTGATAAAATTGATGGTTTGGGAGATATTTGAAAAAAAACGAAAAATGGTACCCTCTTAGGGCCAGAAGGGCCAACGCCGACTTCGCTCGAGGGGGAAAACTTGGGAGGGTAATATCTGGGTCCAAATAAAGCGATTAAAGCAATTTCCAGCTTTCCACTAATTATTTCCTTATTGAACTACCTGTCGCCTGGCCTAATATGTTTTTATTGACCAAATAATTAGAATAAAATGTAACATGATTTCAGAAAAGTAGGCAATAAATATAGAAAAATCCGTAAAGGAAAACCTGCACGTGGATTAAACTGTGAGTTGACCTGTACAAAATAAATAAGAATAGCACAATTATTAATCTTTAAGTTTAAAAATGATGTGTAAAGTAAAACCTATTATTTATCCTAAAATATTTTTAGACTTAATAAAGCAAAACCACATACTATTACAAGTACATATAAGTGTATAGTATAAAAACATTATTTGGAAACACGAAAGCTTTCTTTTATACATAATAATTATTAGATTTACTTATTGTTAGGTATAGGGAGTAACAAAAGTCTGCATATGTATTTTTAATTATTTTCATGACTGGGCAGGGTTATTTTTTTATATCAATCATGAGATGCACTGATAATCGAGGAATTTCCAATATTCATTTTTACATTTTTTTCTTAAAAAGTTGAAACGAGTTTATATTTTTTGAAGACAGACAGAACTTCATTATATAATTTTTAATATAGCAATTTGTTATGCTCTCCAAGCAATGATACCATAACATAAGTGTGGTTGAACTAAAGCAAGGTATATGGTTTTTAAATCATCTATGTCGAAGAATCTTTTAAGGTATTTAAATTTAGGAAGAAGTGATGTTAGTTTCTTAATTAAAAAATCTACGTGTTTATTCCATCTAAGGTGACAATCAAGCATGGCTCATAGATATTTTATTGGTGTGACAGATCTTAATTCTATACCCGTGTTATTATAATTAATGTGGATAGCCGAGAAGTTTGGAAGTTTATGAGCATAGCTAGTGAATGGTAAGTAGTATGTTTTAGTCATGTTTATTGTTAATAATTTACTACTAAAGAAATCTATCACTACTGGAAAGTCATTCTCGATGTTTGTTTTTATGACATTCCAGGTTTCTCCTTTATAACATAAAACCGTGTCGTCGGCAAAACTGATCACATCCCCTGTAAGAAGAAGCCTAAATAAGTCATTGACATATAATGTAAACAATATTGGTCCCAGCAAGGTACCTTGCGGTATACTGCAAGATACAGGTTCCATATTGCTCACTGTATTGCCAATCTTAACACATTGTGTCCTATCGCTCAAATAGCTCTTCATCAAGTCATAACAAGTTCCCTTGAATCCCATTTTCTTTAGAGCTTCTAACAAATACTGACAGTATCAAACGCTTTTTCCAGATCAACAAAGATGCATACAACCAACCAGAAACATTGACTGAGCTATATATTTTTGCAGTTAAATCGGCTATTGCATCCTGTGTTGATCTGGTCACTCTAAATCCATACTGTTTGTCAGAATTTTTACAAAAAACTCGTATTCTATGTTGCAAAATTTTTTCGAATTTTTTTGATTAAGTTGACAAAAGAGATATTGGTCTGTATTGTCGCACAAAGTTTATCACCAGATATAATAATAATATAATGGCTTAATAATAATAATATAATGGCTTAATGACAGCTACTTTAAAAGCTTTTGGAAATATACCAGAATCCATCGCTCTATTTATGATATAAACCAAGGGTTGTGCAAGGTAATCAATACATCCTTTCACCGTTTCTGCCTGAATATTATAAATCCCAGGTTCTTTTTTAAGTTTCCCTATTATTTTTCTAATTTCCTCCTCACATGTAAATGTTAGATATATTGAATTATTTATATTAGTCTTTGAAAAATTTATTTTGACTCGTGTTATTTTTTTTTGTGAAAGTACTTCCAATGCTGCTAAAAGATTTATTGAATGAATTTAATATTTCTTGAGGATCTGAACTAATACTTTCATTTATTTTTAAATTTTTCATTATATCAGTAGTTTTACGATATATATTTAGAATATTTTTACTAATTTATGTTTTATAATATTTAATTTTTGTTAATTCTATAAATTCCGAAAGAGCATTTCTATATGTTTAAAATTTATTTTGTATATTCATATTGTCTGGGTATCTTTTTGCTTTTTTATAAAGTTATTTTTTTTTGTTTATTGCATTTACCAAACCTATACTAATCCTCGAGTTTCTTTTTATTTGATTTTTTTTATTTGTGAATGTTTTACTACTATCTTTTATATGCTCATTCAATTCTGTTATGAACAAGTCAGTTATGGCATCTATGCTATCCAGGGAATATAAATCTAACCCCTGTTCATTGCTTAATTTTTCCATCAATTTGTTGTAGTCAATATATGTTTTATGCTTATTTGCATTAGATATGTTATTGTTGGTTTCAGTGGAGACACATACTGTAATATAACAGAGTAATGATCGGTCAAAGGCATCTGCAATATTATGAGGACAAATAAGTCTACTGTCAGTTTAGATATTAGGAAGATGTGATCCAAGCCCCTAAATTCTAGTGGGCTTATTAATTTCAGAAATAAAACCAGATTCAAACAGTATGTTTAAGTATTCTTGGCAATATAACCCATTGCTGTTTAAAATATCTATATTAATATCACCTAATTTGCATATCATACTTTTCTTGATTGTTAGGATTTAGAAACTTATTTAAGAAATAATTGTAATTGAAATAACATAATGACGGCGATCTGATATTGCTATAACTTCAATAGTCTGTTTATTAAATAAAATATTTGATTTAATTGACTTGATGTTGTCAATACTGACTATTTCATATGCATAATTTAAGTTATTTTTCATATAAATGACAACACCATCGCATTTATTTAGATCTCCCTCATTGTATATAATATTGTATCCTGGCATATATAATATGTTCAAGTTGTGCAACCGCCATGATTCCGTAAGTCAAATAAATAATTAAAATTATACAAAAATACTTGTAACTGTTCAATATTTTGTAACTAACTTCTTATGGTAAAGAGTGAATGTTGAAAAGTTTGCCTTTTTAGTCAATATATTATAGTATCTAATGTCACTGTGTTAATGTTTGTACCTTTATTGTCTCCTATGTAATTGTTCATACTTTATTAATAAAACTTTACAATAATGTAAGTACTTGTGATTGCAGTTTTTTTATGCAAAAAGTTTATATATTAATATTTTATATTAATTTGAAATACAATAATTAGTTTTTAATTATAATTAATTGACTGTTTAAATTTTTTATATTCTCTAGAACTACTTAAATTACGTTTGACATCGGTTCCAGTTTTGGGCTTTGTTCCGGTTGGTTTTTCTTTCTTCTTGTATAGGAATATTTGCGGCTTTTTCTAAATTAGCTTCTGTTGAAAGGGGTATTTCCAAATCTGAACATATTTGAAAGAGGAGAATAATAACTGTAGTTGGAAGAGTGAAAAAGGAATATGGAATAGGAATTTATTTCTTGTAAATAAGTAATTATACTATTTTTCTATTGCGATTGTTAATAAGCCTACTGTTTATTTTATGTGTTTAAGATGATTTATTAACTTATTGTAATTTTCAAACAGTTAAATTCTCCACTATCTATAACAGTATATTTTTCTGAAATATCACATGATTTCAAAGGTATATTATTTAAATTCTCCTAATGCTGTCCATGTCAGTGAATCTTGATGTGTGATTTTCATCCTACTCACGGCACAGTTACGTGCTCCTGACTGAGCGAAAGCAAGCGTTTGGAGGTCACGAACCAGTTCCCTTAAAGATTAAAGGCAATGTCAATGAGTTGTGCTACTGGCGTTTCCTATGTTGGTTCTAACGTACTGATTGTAATTTTAAGTAATGAAGAAAATGCTTAGGGTCTCTCTTTATTTTATAAAAAACTCATACGTTAATAAGAAATAAAAATACATGTAAATCTGCATTTTTTATTATTCATCTGAAACAATGTGCACTAGATATTCCTTTCTTGTATGAAAGTGCGTAATTATAATAACTTGTTTATTATGGAGTTTTCTACATGATTTCCTTCAAATTATTTATTCCTCATTATCTATGAAGAAAAATGCAATGAGTGTAGAAAAACACGTTATTTAAATATTGTTTATTTAAAAAATATATTACCAAACACATACATTAATAAGAAATTATCCAGCTTCTTTGCATTTTTATGGACATTCTTTTATATCGATATAACTATTTTGATATGTGCTATATTATAAAATATTTGCATAATGTATATAAAATACTTTAAATTGAGGCTCGACCTTGATAAGGCAGACGACATATCACCATTATTCCTAATCTCCATTTTCTATGGTGAGCCCATAAATAGCCTATAAAGTAATGGCATTTAGACCGGCAACTTCGCCATAATATAGAAAATGAACAAAACTCCAATGTCGAATTGTTGTGTGATCACTATACTTTCCTTATATATTAAGTATAAAGGAAATTAAGGAGCAATGTTCGGGGATGTCGAACTTTTTAAAAGGTGTTCCTCTGTATTTTTATTCAATCCAGGAGAGCACTGCATCTTCCAGATCCGCCTGATGATTTTGTAGTCTATAGATATTAAAAAAAATTGAACTTCAAATTCCTATCACATAATCAAATTTGGGAATCTAGTTTCCCAAATATAACTAATATATATATATATATATATATATATATATATATATATATATATATATACACTTCTCCAAGAAATTAACGCACCAAAATAACCAAAAGTTTGAAGTTAATTTTTGATTAGACCTCTTATCCGATTTTGATCAATGTTTTATTCATTACAGAGTGTAACAATTGCGACGTGTTTTTTCCATAAAATTTGTAACACCCTGTGGAGTTCAACAGTTACACCAGTAAGTTAGAATTTAAATCGTACTCTAGCCTTATCTTTTCTTAACATTCTCTTTTCTGATTCAGTTTGTTATCTTAATTAGTACCAGAAAAACACGATTTTATAGCATAACATGTTTTTACTTAAAGGTAATATCGAAGCAAAAAATTAAATTGAAATGAACAAGATGCAAAGAAGGAATGTCAATAGCGAGTATTTCCGCCTCTACCACGAATAACTTCTTGGGAACGCCGATTCATACTTAAAATAAGCGACCTTATTTCATTTTGGTCCAATTCTTCCCAAATTAGAACCAATTTTCGTATTTTTTATACAGGAATTATAAATCCTGATATTGACTGCCATGACATAAAAAATACGTGCTTTATCATTTTACTTTCTACGGAAAAAATATTCATACATAGTCGAATCCATTGATACCACTTTGCTTGGGTTTTTATGGACATTTATTTTAAAAAATTGTAAATAGTTGTAGAATTTATTTATTTTAGCTGTTATTATACGGCTATCAAAAAGTTTCGCATCTTTGAATTTTAAAACAGAAATAAAAGTTCTCTAATCGAAACTTTCCGCTTAGTATTGTTACGATGATGTATAGTGGCTAGGGGTAAATGTGATTCTGGGGTAAATGCAACATCTGCTGATTTTTTCTGTTGGTAATGCAAAAATGGCAGTGTATCAATGTAGTTACTTTAGCCACATTCGATTCTATATTTGTATTCTGTCATATGTCAGTTATATATCCCCAGTGGAAATTTATGCATGGTAGAGTTTGTGTCATATTTTAACCTCTCCACAATAAAATTGTGAGAGGTTACTAAAATTGGTACAAAAACGAAAATTGAGATAACATCAAATCTTTACGTTTTGAGGTCCTAGGAACCCAAAAAAGTGATTTTTGAAAAATGTCCGTGTGTGTGTATGTGTGTATGTGTGTATGTGTGTTAGCACGATAGCGCCGAAACTACTGAACGGATTTGAATCATACTTTGCGTGTGCGTTTGTTTAGTGCCTCAGAAGATCTGAAAAGGTTTTGGTTGAGATCGGATTACGTTTAGTGCCATTTTGACGCAACAAGTTGTTTAATTTATAATTACTTTCAATTTGCAATGGAGCCATTGAAAAGCAGTTAAAATTCTGATTTCAACGATATATCACACTTCCACCCTTTCGATTTGGTTTCCGTGAAAAAAATTAAAAACAAAGCAAATATGGCATAGATCACATTTCGCATGATACTAGTAAAATTACTGAAATGCTAATGTTTCATTTAACAAAGACAGCCGCGAGCGATCGGATTGCAATGGGCAAATTTTGACGATTGTCATTGTCATCGTTTGTCATCCGATAACGTTGGTGTCATGTCATGTTAATAAAACTTCGGCATATTTGTAACTTTTAGTGGATTGTCACAAACTTTAAAGGTAGATATAACAATATCATATGCTTTCTGTACCTTCGTTGGTGAATTTATTATAGATTATCACTTTACCAATTTTCAAATTGTTGCTTTACAAATCTGTAGTATTTAGGATAACTAGACTTTCTTAGTCGTTCAAGTGATGTTAAAGTTGTTAATATCTTAATAGTATATTATTCAACGAGCGATAATATAGGTAATAACTCGCATAGATGATTGTAAATTCATTAAGTTGAGGGTTTTTTTAGTGCCCCAGAAGATCTGAAAAGGTTTTGGATGAGTTCGGATTACGTTTAGTGCCATTTTGTCACACAATTTAATGCTCTTTTCGGCTTCAAAGATCCACCGAGTGGGGAGGTTCCAGTCGCTTCCAGTAGCTGCCGATTTTTTAAGGTAAATACAAATTAGCAAGCATTCAAATAAAATTAAAGGCTCAATCACTGGTTGCAATTATTACTTATCAAACTGGCCACAAAGTTATACATGTAACGAAGTACATTCGTAAATTTTTACTTTGAAGTTATTTCACAATCTCACAATGATAGTTGGGGATGCGCATATTTACCCCATAAAAACTGTTTATGGAGTAAATTTACTCAAAACAGCTGGAGTAAATGCATTGTCTGTTTTAGTTTCAGATTGTGCGCAATGTGCTACGTATTTATGTATGTAAGTCTAAACGTCGGCCCTACAAGACTGAGCAACTGCAAGAAATCCTAAATTTGATTAAAAAAGGAGTATTATCAGTAAAGCGAGCTGTGGCCATTTCAAGGTCAACTGCGATGTAGTCGACATAGATGATTATGTTTTGGTGTAATTTCCAACAAAAAAGACATCGAGATATTATGTGGGTAAAATTATTTCCAACGATAATTTGGAATATTGCATTAAATTTTTGAGGTGTAAAAATATGTAAAAATGCAATTTTAAATGACCCTTCGTGGATGATGAATGTGATGTAGAAGAAGAAAAGTGTCTCAAGAAGCTTAAAACCCCTTACTTTCCCACAGAACTCTTCTACCTTAACACCGATTTCACAGGCTATAACATTTCTTAGTTATGTTAATTATGATTTATTGCTTAAGTTGATATGTTTAAGATAAAGTCTATTTTTTTTTGTAGTTTGTAACCAAGTTTTCTACTTCTCTAATAAATTACCTAAACTCTAAATTACTCATTTGTGCGTTATTGGAAGAAATAATTTATTTCATGTGTTACAATAAAGATTCCATTCACAAAATATCGTAGATGGTACATAATGTATAAAGGTTAATTGCATTTGCCCCGTACTTTGTTTTGCCTTGCTCATAGAGAAAATATAGACCAAGGTGCGTTTACCCCACTCGGCTGGGGTAAATGCACCCCCTGTATTATTATTTTTTTAAATTAGGGGGTCTACACTATAAAAATAATGAGAAAGTTGACATGCTTCTTATTTACGGGGTCTAAAAATAGAAAGCCTGGACATGAAATTTATAGTGAAAGATTTCCGAAAAGAATACATCCATCCGGGCATTACCTTAAGAAGCTGGAAAGGAAAATACGGCGGAACCAAGGGTACACAACTCAATGCTCGTAGTAAGTGAGGAAATGGAAATTAATGTAATAGGCATAGTAAACTAGATCTACCTGCTACTACGAGACAAATCGCAGAGAAATTGGGTTCAAATAAGGAATTAAAGACGCATATTAAAAAATTTACACAATTACCATTCTTTTAAATACAGCTTACACCAGCATGTTTACGAAGGTGATAATGATCGAAGGGTACAATACTGTGAGTGGTTACTTAATAAATGTGAACAAAATAACAGATTTTTAGAAAATGTGTTATTCACACGAATAATGGAATATTTAATCGACGGAACAGTAGATATTGGTCTAAAGAAAATCACCGATTAGTCAGAACCAATAATTTTCAAGAATGTTTTGGCACAAACGTATGTGCTGAATATGGGATAAAGTTGCGGAGTTACCACTCGTTCAACTTAGTAACTTATACTTTCAACAAGATGTAGTGGGGTCGATCTGGATTTGCAAACGGACTCGGACTCTATCATCCGGAAAATTTTCCGGTCGAATTTTTCACGAGGAGAGAGAGGGGATTTACATGTAAAGATAGGAAAAATCAGTTTTCGGACATAGTTTGATTCGGATCGAAAAAGTATAAAAAGGATAAAATAAAGGACTCAGGAATGCGCGTAAACTAAGTACGGATTTGTATACGGATCTTTCGCTGCTGCGAGAACCGTTTTCGCGATTTTTTCGGGGAAGAAAGTGGCTTTGCCATTTTTTTTTCTTCCCCCGATTGACACTCACGACCTAAGTACTGTGTCTAAATTTCAAGTCGCTAGGTTGGTTAGGGGAGAGGGAGAAGGGTAAAACAATTAAAACTGCTGTAACTTCCGCAATATTTTCCGCAAATCGCGCAGCAAACGTGACATTGTGTACTAATGTGCCTACTTTGAGTTCCGCTTATATATTTTCAATTTTCGCCATAGATAAACAAATGGTTGCGAAATAATCAATTTACTGTTTTCATTATTTTTAGAAAAGTAATTTTTCGCCAGGAAGGAAAGGGGTGAAGGGGGGATCTTTTTTGCTATCTAATGTGGAATTTCTTTCTCTTTAATTTAAGCCTGACCAGGTTGCGATCGGATGATTAGGATGGTGAGGGGTGGCCCGAAAAGTTTTTGCCTTGTAGAAGGACAAAGGAAAGGGTTAGGGACTTCGGACCGGGCTCATTATCAAGGGCGCAGTCAATTCTCTTTCAAGATTTTTTTACCCCGAAGCTCTAACTTCATCAGGGCCTGCACGCGCGCGTGATACATTTATAAAAACGAGTGCGGCAATTCAGCAACCGTGCAGTGAGATGCCGAGGGAGGAGCCTAACGCTCCCACTTCTCTGCCTTCTCTCTCACAAATACACGTCCCACTCCGCTCGTCCATTTTCCCGGAAAAATCGCGAAAATGATTCTCGTCACAGCGAAAGATCCGTATACAAATCCGTACTCTCAAATCGCAATATCTCGGGAACCGCTAGACCGATTTCGACGAATTCAGTTTATGCGCATTCGTGAGCCCTTCATTTTGTTTGTACCTTTCACAAATTTTCGATCCGAGTCAAACAAAACAATTTATGTCCGAAAAACTGATTTTCTCTATCTTTACATGTAAATTTCCCCCCTCTCCTCGTGAAAAGTTCGACCGGAAAATTTTCCAGATGATAGAGAGGAGGGGGTCCGACTTCATAACATCGAAAAAAGTCGAAAAAAATCGAAAAAAAAAGCGAGTCGGTTTCAAGTCATTTTTAATGCCAGATCGATCCGACTAATGGTGCTCCTCCGCACAATCGCATAATTATTTTAAATCATCTCATTGAGACGTATGGTAAACAAGTGATAGGAACTCATGATCCTATAAGGTGGCCTGTCAGGTCTCTTGACTTAACCTATTTGGATTCTTATTTTTGGGGATATCTCAAGGATAAAGTGTACGGGACACCAGCGTTGACATTAGGAAATCTAGAATATAGAATAAGAGCTGCATTCAATACTATAACGTCTAAAATGTTGGAAAACCTCATTCGAGAGACAGAACATCGAGCAAGACACTCTAAGCTCATGGGGCAGGCCACTTTGAATAACACTTGTAATTTTTGTTAATTGTAAACATTTTAATTTTAATTCAATTTTGTTACAAAGTGTTGTTATTTAAAAAGTTTTGAAATAATAATAAACATACATACTTTTTTCTTTAAAATGCAAAAATAACTTGATGCGAAATTTGCTGATAGCGGTATAATAATAACTGTAGATTTAATATACTACAAGTACAAGCTGTTTTTACACTTTTTTTAAATACATGTCCATAAAAACCATAGTGGTATCAATAGATTCGTAAAAAGGACAACTTAATGAAAACAAGGAGCCACCACCCTCCCGTTTGAAAAAAAAAGTTATTTCAAATAAACTAAATTACTTGTATTAAAACGCCTATAAAATAGTAACTATGTATAAATATTTCTTTCCGTAGAAACTAAAATTACAAAGCACGTATTTTTTTATTTCATAGCAACCTAGATTAAAATTTATAATTGCTATAAATAAAATAATAGCTGGTCAGAAATTTACCAAAGTCACCATACCGGCTGAGTGGCTTAACGCTTACGTGTTAGGCTTGCAACCAAAGAGTTCCGTGTTCGAATCCTGCCTAGAGTATGGATGTTTAGTGGTGTTTTTCATGTGTTACAGAGTTGGTGGCAGTAGATTAGACGAGGTTGTGTGAGAGACAAAACGGCTAGTTCCAGTACCACTCCTGAGTTCGAGTCTCAGTGGTGGCATATGGCAATATCGTAGGGAATGGTCGTTACATAATTGTCTATGTCTATGTGTCCTGGTTGAGTGGATGAATAGCTAATGTTAAACTCCGCCAGAACGTTAATCTAAACAAGGAGATAAAATAAAATATAAATAAATAAAAATAAATAAAATATTCAAAAATTCATCCTGAATCCAAAAATGTAATAATATATACCCTGTATCCTATCTTTTTCTGTTTCTCATGTTACGGTGCGTCCTGATGGTGATGCTCTGGAATTGGAGCATCGACCCTTTCTGTTGAAGATGGAATAAAGTCGACATTGTTGTTCTATGTGTTCAAACATTCATGTCAGAAAGTTCAAAATAAGTGAATGTTCGAGCATCGCGCATGAGTTCCTACCAAGATTTATTATATCATATTTAGTATATTATAACAGCGACGACCCTAACCTCTCTCCACCAAAAAGTGTCTGTGTCACTATGCCAAAGCATCGCCACGAGGACGACCCTATATGTGTACTGATAGTTGGTGATCCACGTCCAGATACTTGTGATGATATAAAAATGGCTAAAAAACGTAAAAAAGTAACGAAAACAGTATTTTTGGGTTATTTTGTTCCACCGGAATTATTCTAAAAATACCTAACGATGACAGTACTACATAAAATACACCTTTTGAAGAAAGAAATGTGTTACAGAGGGCAATTTTTTCATAAAATTGAAACTTATATATGATCTTGAATGATCGCTCTTGATAGCCTCTTGTGCTGCCTCCATTCTGAAGGATTCCATACAATTACCTACGCAGATGATTTAACAATAATGCTTAGCGGAAAGAATACAGGTGAAAAATGGTGCAGAGAACACTTCCTGTCTATCAGTCCCAGGAAGACGGAGATGGATCTCTTCACAAGGAAAAGGAAACTAGGAGCACTGAAGACACCAGCCCTCCAGAATACAACATTAAGTTTCGCATCAAAAGTGAAATAACCTGGAGTAACCTTCGATGCTAAACCAACATGGAATTATCACATAAATATAAGGTTAAAGAAGGCTCACATTTCTTATGAGCAGTGTCGCAGGACTGTGGGGAATACCTGGGGAATGAAACCCAAAGTGGTCATGCTGATACATACTGCCCTCATAAGACCAGTGATAACCTATGGATCTGTGGTTTGGTGGCCTAAGAGCAAACAGACTACAGCTAAGGTCAAGTCCAGCCAAGTGCAGAGAGTTGCCTGCCCAAGCATAACCGGAGCTATGCGAACAACGCCAACGAGAGCTATGGAGATAATGCTGTATTTGCCATCACTAGATCTAGGGGAAGTGGCTCTGACAACAAGAGTATGCCTCAAATCGGCTGGCATACAACTAAATATTGTGGACAGACTAGAAGTAGCCTGTGGAATGAGGCCTCTTCTACAGGTGTGCACATATAGCATTTATCCCCGGTTTGTCTTTGACAAACCCTACATGGTACAGACAAATAGTAAGAACGAGGCTGCTGGCGAAGGTACGATCAACATCTTTACAGACGAATATCGATATCGAATACACTCTAGAAGTCTGCAAATCCAATATAAATGGGCTATGGACGGGAGAGCCAGCGTAGTACAAACGGATCTACACAGATTGTAGACAATCTTTAAAAGCCCTGAGAAGCTACAAAATTACCACAAGAGCAGTATGGAAATGCGACCAAGCACTTGTGGGTGCCTCTAGCATGAATAACATACTGGTATGCTGGGTTAAAGGAGATGCACAGTGTAGTGGCAACAAACAGACTGGCCAAGAAGGCAGCAGTTCTAAGTATGTTTGGACCAGGCATGGCCAGTCTATTACCAATCAGGGCGATAACACAAATAATTAAAGAGAACACCCACAATGAATTCAAGAAGCTGTGGGAAGAAACAAACAGCTGTCAGCTTGCTAGGAAACTACTAAAATATCCTAATAAGAGTACAGCAACGGACTACCTGGCAATGTCCAGAAGGAACCTACGTTTTATAACAGGAATCCAGACTTGACACTGTCCGTTAAGGAAAATCTCCATAATATGAGATTAAGCGAAACGCCTCTCTGTAGAGGTTGTGAACAAGAAGATGAGACGGTTCAACATGTACTCTGTGACTGTTCTGCCGTCTCATCAATCAGAGAATCCATTTTGGGAGAACATTGGCCTACTTTGGCCTATGTAAGGGTGATGCCCCTAGGCAGTATCACCACCTATTTAGCAAGATTAGGTTGGTTGGAGGCTTAGGCGAGGATCTGCCTACAGGGAGGAAGTACAAGGGGACTAATGGGCCTAAGTGCTGTGGTTCAATCATTTTCATTGACCACCCTCCCAACCAATTCCAGATTCCAGATGACCTTGAATGACATTGAAAAAATTTCAGAAATAGGTAATTAAGTAAACTACCTCAATATTTTTTTCAGATTTTTTGAACGAACACAGAGAAAGAAAAAAAATAGAAACTAAAAAAACTATTTTTTTTACCCCCCCCCCTGGAGAGAGGAAGGAATGTTGAGCCAAATGGAATATGGTTACCTTATTTTTTACTCCAAGACAAAATATCATCTGGTAAATTCAAAAGTCCAGAAAAAGGGGCATCTTACATATCTTACCATGGGATATCATTTGGTCGCCCTCTTATTTTGGAACAACTCAAATTTCAAATATCTCGTACCTACAAAAAGTTTATTCAATAATGTAGCTTAATTTATAATTAGAGAATAAATAACCGTAACTTTTTACTAATCTATGTTTTCTTAACTATTCTATTGTAGTTATATGTCATTATAATATTTTATATTATTTCATTGTAATCTCGTATTCTATTATTGTAGATCCACTTTATTATAATGTTTTTGTATTTCCTCCCTATAAGGTTTTCGCACTATAATTGACTACCTGTTGGATGATTCTATTCAAATAAATGAATAAACATATTGAGGTTAATGTTTATGTATTAATATATTTCGTTAGTCCATTATTTTCCAGTCATATATTATGTTATCATTATTATAATGTAAATTGAATTATCTACCTAACTTTAAACACATTTGACAAAATTGTAAAACGGTTTAATTAACTTTTGTTTAAGTATGTCATTTTTACTTAATAGCTTTCCGGTATTGTTTATAGCTATTGTTCAGTATAATATAACCATGTTTTTATAGCAAGGTCTGTAAAATATGTATGTTATTATGAATATGTGAGCCAAGAAGACAATGGGAGAGGCAAACAAAAAATTTAATTACACCCTTCAAAAATAATTGCTTTCCAGTACCCTCTTTCTGTTATTACTTTTTGTTTATGAAGGCCATATAACTAATAACTTTTGCCATATTAAGAGCTCTACCTAGTTTATTTTATTCTCTGTAAAGAAAATTAATTCCCACTGCACTTATAAACGTCGCAGATATTGTTAAAGAACGCTATAACCCCGATATACTTTTCGACGTTGTAACAAAATCCGACTTAGGAAATACTTCGTAAGAAAAGCGTGCTTCACGTAAAAACGCCGTGGAGGAGGTTTTTAATTCTTGGAAATATATTTTTGCTCTTCGGAGCGTTTTTTATGCCAAATTTTCGCTAACTCTTCGAGGAGCGTTAATTTGGTAAGTGTAGTAAATGTCGCTGCACAGGGACGTAATGTCGCCCCGACCACCCAATTTTAGAAAGTATAATAAAATTGGACTTGAACTTCCAAATTTCCAAGATTAAAAACCCTTTTACGAATCCACGTTGTCAAGCACTGCAACTCTTACGAAGTGTTGAATATGAGGACAAGTTAGTCCAACGACTATTCAAAGTATATCGGACGTTATAGCGAAAATAGCCCTTAGCGACATGGGACCCCCATCATTTCCTAGCAGTCGGATTTGACGGGGAAATGATGTGTTTTGACGGGGTTTGCCCTAAACCGGTTCCTCAGTGATTCGGAGTCAAAAAAGTATTATTACCATGTACTCACACGTGCATGGGATCTGCCTTGCCTGAACGTAAAATTTGTTATTGCATAATACAAACGAAGTAGATACGCTTCAAGCAATTTTAAGCTCCGAGGAGCGACCAAAATTTATGTGAATTAATAAAATACGTTTATAAGACAGGCAAGCATAAGCCCACCAAAATTTCAGTTACATGAAACTTTCCTTGAATCTTTTTGTGCATCGTTAGCTTTTCAAACTGCATATTGGATGGTAGTTGGTACCGTATGAATCGTCCCGTTCCTCACCATGTGTTGTACACGGGTCAGACCATTGTTTGTTAACATTTTCTCTGAAGAAGTTGTTGTAAAAAACATAAATTTTTTTTTAAAGATTTAATATACATTTTTTGAACTTTATATTGTCTTTTACTTGTGTTTTCTAACAAAATTTCCCTTTCAGATTTAATTTTAAGAGAGTGTGAAACAGACAGTGTTAGATTTATAGTGTTACGACGTCTTCCAATTGATACCATCAGAGCCGCAGTTAAGCATAAACGACAGTAAGTATGATTTATCCATTAATCTCCGTCTGAAACAGTCACTTTGAACCCAAAAAATTTTGTGAACGTAATATTTTTATTTAGAATTTAGAAAAGGTTGAGGAAAAAGAAAATTAATTTTTTCTTTTTCCTATTTTTTTTTAATTTTTCTAAGTTTTTCGAGCAGAAAATACGTCCTTCAGACTTCCATCAAAGCATGGATCGTTCACAATATCAATAGCTAAATATTATTTTTAGATATTGGATAGCTGCTGATCAAACGAACACTCTCTTAACGGAATCAAATAATTTTTCCAGAAAAGTAGGATTGCTGTTAATTCCTTCGATTTGTTTTCAAATTCTGGCATGGAAAATGTCAATGTGATGATGAATTGGTATTAGAAAATATAGAATTTTTTTGAAGAAATTATAATGTCATGTGGTCTTGAGGGAAATTCATGTGCAACAAAAAGAATAAAATTTTTTTAAATGTATCGCCCACTTGAGATCCCGTCAAGCACCATTTTACCCGACTAAGGCACGCCAAGGAGGGTAATGTGTTTATCAGTCAGTGTATGTTCGGATATTTGGCCTATAGTCTTGGAGAGTAAGCAGTTGAATAATATTCCGCGGGATTTTGATTGATAGTTCTGACTGACTACCCGAAATATATTCCTTATGTTAGGTGTAGTGGAGTTCATCTATTATCAGCACTCAAAAAACGCAACAAAAACTTTACGATATCGTTAAAACATCATTATTATTTATACTATATCGGCAGACAATTGACTCGCTTACCTTTATAGGTTTTTAATGTGTGTCGGCTTGTTTGATGGCAGCAAGCCGCTTGGCCCACGGCGATAATCGTAAAGTTTTTGTTGCGTTTTTTGAATGCTGATAATAAATGAATTCGACTATAGGTATTTCGTCGGTAATTAGATAAAATAAAAGGAGCAAACCTTATACCCTCTTTAAAGTCGACGTTTCGACAAGCACCTCTTTAGGACTAATCCGGTGATAGGTTATCAGTAATTAAAATCAGAAATGATATCATCGTTATCAGTTTAACAACAAAAAACATATATACCGGGTGTAACAGGATCATGGTATACCCCTTTGCTCCTTTAGTTTTAAAGATAAATGATTGAAATTTAGGATATACTACATACATAACAAGCGGCACTTTTTGATATACTATTGATTTTTTTTCACTTCCGGTTTCGCTGGAAGTGACACTAACTTTTGATTTTTAAATAGAACACCCTATATATTATTGCATTTTTGAATTCTGCATCATTTTCTGAATCCAACGATGCCAAATAAGTGACATTTCAAACATCAATTTTTATTTATAATATAATTTTTAGTTTTACATTTAAGTGTGCCACAGCTTTAAGATTTGACATACACAGCAAAATAAGAGTTCTTCCAAAAAATAGCTTTGAAAACGGAAAGAGATTACTGTCCGAAACGTCAGCAAAATACACTATTTCTGTGTTTATTCCGATTTATATTATTTGCAAAACATAACCTCTGACTTTTCCTTTGGCGTAAACGTCACGGGCGTAAAGGCTTTTTTCCAATAATTCTATTATTTAGATTCGGTGATTTGTTTTGAAGAAGATAATAATACATGTGGTAGAAAACCCAAATAATAGGAAAGACTATTCGTAGAATGCCACAAATAACTTTCAGACAACACCTTATGTGTATGTAACAAGGTTATTAGAATAAAATTGTATATTCTTATATTCTTTTAGCTGTAATTTTGTTTGTATTTATCGCACATTTTACTACGATATATGAATAAATTCCTTATTAATAGTACTAATAAATGGTACCACGGCACCGATATGGTTCCATTGAAAAAAATTGAGTTTTGCCCCAAAAACAATTTTGGTGAATTTTATTTGCTCATAAATGACGTAATTTAGTGTTTTTAACGGGATTTAGATTTTTGTAGCATTACACGGGTTATTTGGAATAAATCAAAACCATCATGGCACACTTAAATGGAAAACTAAAAATAGTATTATAAAAAATGTTGTTTGAAATGTCAATTATTTGGCATCGTTGGATTCAGGAAATTATGCAGAATTTAAAAATGCAATAATACTGTGTTCCATTTAAAAATCGAAAGTTAGTACCACTTCCGGTGAAACCGGATGTATGTAGCATATCCTAAATTTCAATCAATTATCTTCAAAACTAAAGGAGAAAAGGGGGTATACCATGATCCTGTTACACCCGGTATATATCCAACAGCAAAACTTAGTATATGAATTTTTCAATTTGTTGTAAGTTTGGGCATTTGAAATATTTCAAATGGTTTCATTTTAAAAAATCCCTGAATTGATACTCTTTATCTAAATCTAAAGCATTGTTATTGTTAAGAAACTTGTTCATTCTCAGTCCTCTAATATAACTGGAATGCAAAAGACGTGTTTCTTAAACATGTAACAGAAACTCTAATTTTTACTTTCCATATGGTGGAAAGGAAACAAATAATAAAATGAGAACGACAGCCTGAACCAGTGACACGTAAAGGGAAGTAACTTCTAAAAGCCGTGCAGTGTCACCCGAGGCAACAACGTATTTCTGACTCGCACTAGCTCCTACATGCGATGAAATAAGTAAGAGAGTCAATTATGTGATCTTGCTTTGCATTTATGCACGAATTTAGTAAATCCAGGGCGCAATGATGTTGCCAACTAATATTCCTTCAATTATATTAGATATTAGCGCATCTTACTTGAATTACACAGGAAAGCTTTTAAGTCACATACGTGTTAATGCAA
Organism: Leptura quadrifasciata; assembly: GCA_963675555.1. NCBI lineage: Eukaryota > Metazoa > Arthropoda > Insecta > Coleoptera > Cerambycidae > Leptura > Leptura quadrifasciata. The sequence continues at coordinate 107,995,883 of OY776674.1, read as the reverse complement.
ATAAAGCAGACGAGCTTCTATTCAGAATACAACTACTGTAACAAAAACTCTTTGTGTGTGTGATAATGATGTGTTGGTAAACAAAGCAAGGGAGAGCAGTAGAAATTGATATAAGCAAAATGAGGTTACAGTAAAAGCTTGTTAACTTTGCCTTCTACTTGCTACGTTTTAATTATTTTGGGGCATCAAGCATTAATAAATCGTTGAAATTTTAAATATATACCTTTTTTAAATATGAAAGAATTTATAAATCAACAATTAATTTTGATTTCACTGTACTGCATTGACCTTATATATGACAAATGTTATAATATAGAGGGTATCGTCCCTGAAAGCTGCCATGCATTACCGAGGACAATAAAATCAACCAATCAATCAAGATATAATAACAATAATAGTTTATTTTCATACAGACTTTTACAAGTATTTGGATTATGTCATACATATTTGAAAATAATTTATCTTTACAAAAGTTTAAAATATTTTTAAAAAATTCTTAACATTTTTCGTCGGATAGAAGGGTACACAAGTATGTATACAAAGAAATAAAAAAACATTTAACAGTATATAAACATAATAAAACAAAACATATAACAGTATATAATAATAACAAAACAAACCAAGAGCATGGTGTGTATTCACGGAAATACCTTTTCATTAGTTATACTTATACAGAGCTTTCAATAATGATCACAGGACACGTGATTTTTTAGTTCATCTTCTAGGCTCGTCATGTTTTAACCATGTCAGAACCTTCCATACTGGGGATATTTTAATTCGTATGTATCTAAAGGTGCGTTTACAATTATCTTTGCTGATGGTTTTTTTCGACGAAGTTACACGAAATCTTGACGGAACGCACGGTTTAATTGGCTCTGAAACTAAACACGCCCAGCGGAACCAATAAGGCAACGGTTTGTCTACGCTGAATATTTAGCACCTTACAGTCTTCTTGTAGGCATATCCTAACATATAATTATTTATTTTAATCTGTAATGTCATATCATAGACGTAGTAGTAGTGTTTTGGTGGATATTGCATAATTTTCAGTCCTTTTTCACGAGTTTTGAATTGTTTTAATTATTATTTGAGTAATCTGGTGAGTAATGATAAAGAGAAAAAGAATGTTACGTTAAGTAAAGTTTTTTAAATTTTATTCTAGTCCTGTCTTGCAATGGTTTTTACGCCAGAGCAAGATGCCTTCATTTTGATGGCTTATTTTCGAAGTGGAACTCGCAAGGAAAATAGGTCATGAAAGTATTCATTGCAATCATGCATCAAACAATTTACGGAAAAATTTCCTGATGCAAATATTCCATATGACACATTTTCAAATCGTAAATATGCACTCGTTGATCGTTTTGCAAAGAAACACTCACTGCTTTTGCAAGGGAAAATCCACTGGTAGGCCAACTCTTTTAACTGAAGTGGTTATGAACGACGTTCGAGAAATAATGAATCAAAACTCGATAAAATCCATACCAAAGTTGTCCGCTCAAACAGATAGGTACTTTTACACTAAATTTTTTAATTACTAAATACGTTACATACCATTTAAATTTAGTTTCTGGAAAATATAAAATATGAATTTCTTTAGTGAAAATTGTTATCGACAACTAATAACGAAACCTATTAAAACCCTTGTTTGTATATAAAACCTGAATGCAAATAAAAAAATATATAAAACTGGGAATCGGTTCTCTTCAGATGTCTTAATATACGTAAACGACAAATCAACGAATTTTTTTTTTTTAGGTCTTTCAGTTGGAACAATGTAATTCTTGTGCTCATCCAACCTATTAGAAAGAATGAAATTTTAGAAATCAAAGATTTGTGAACATGCTTGGGAAAACGGACATAGAATAAACTGGGACTCGGCAAAAATTTTAACAAAAGAAGCAGATACCAAAAAAAGAAAACTTAAAGAATCAGCAATAATCTTATTACATGAAGACAAGTGCGTATCGAATTGTTCTGTAGATATTTGTACAACCTGGCTACCAATGTTAAATGAAGAACTTAACAAACTCAACATTATCTAAAAGAAAATATCATCAGTTCTATGTTCTGTGTAAGTAGTAAGTATCTATCGAAATAACATAAACAGAATCTTAAAGCTGTGTATTTGACATACACAGCAAAATAAGAGTTCTTCCAAAAAAGCTTTGAAAACGGAAAGAGATTACTTTCCGAAACGTCAGCAAAATACATTATTTCTGTGTTTATTCCGATTTATATTATTTGCAAAACATAACCTCTGACTATTCCTTTGGCATAAACGTCACGGGCGCAGAGGCTTTTCTCCAATAATTCTCTTATTTTGTAGATCCGGTGATTTGTTTTTGAAGAGGATAATAATACATGTGGTAGAAAACCCAAATAATAGGAAAGAATATTCGTAGAATGCCACAAATAACTTTCAGACAATATGTGGTTATAAATTTTGATAGCAGTAGTTATTGGTCCATTACCCACCTGTGACAGTCTGTATGTAATAATGTAAATATAACTGGCCTGCCGATTATCGTAATTATTGAGATCCTTACATTTGGGAAACTGATTTATATTTTTTCTAACATGGCATAAATACTGGTATATGTATAGACATTGTAAGGTTAGTATTCTATTATCTTTGAAAATAGGACGGGATGTATTGAACATAGTAGGTATGATTTTTCTTTTGTAAGATAAATACCTTTCTTTCTTTCCTGTTCACTCGTGGGAACAAAATGAGTAATTTAAAAAATTCAAAAACCCCAGGGGAGAGCTCTGTCACTCCTCCTCACCTTCCAGGGAGAGTTCCTCTATAGGGACCTCCCCACTCCTTAAAATGGAGTGCTCCAGCAATGGGGCTTCCATTTACTACCCTACTGGAACAAGCTCCATAAAAGGAGACTTCCCTCTCACTCCAGCCCAAATTCCCTTATCAGAGGGAGCTCCGTTCATGTAGCACCCTCAACTCCAGTCATTGGAGCAGACCATAATCCTCAGATCAGGGCTCACAGGAGACATAATCGCACCGGTGCGGAACGCAACATGATGAAAAAGCGAGGGCCGAGAGGACATTGCAGGAGATTGGCTCAAAGTGGGGCTGCTCTGAGGGAGAAACCCCCAAGCACCTCAAAGTCCACAAAAACCTGATGTGACTTACAGTCAGGTCGCTCGAAAAGGGGCAGCGGGTTTCCCAACCACGCAGCTGATGGCTGACCTAACTGAAAAGCTGCAAGAGGCCCTCGATTCGAGGATGAATGCGCTCCCTGATGGGGGCCCTCTTCCAGAATTTGATGGCTTCAAGCTTACAGAGCAAGGGGTTGTGTAGATGTTCAGTGGGAATGAGATGTCCCTAAGTTGGCTGACAGAGGCCATAGAGAACATCGCCTCCCTGGACGACCTATAGCTCATGCTACAGGAAGACTACGGAGAGCCCTTGAGGGGCTCGAAGCCAGCTCTGACTTACCGTAAAGGAAACGTCAGAAGGCCAATAGAGGACTGGTCTCACCCCCAGTTCGTTCGCCTCTGGATCTTCCACCCAGGATTTCGGCAAGCGAAGCTTCTCATTTCAGGACCCTCGTCGAAGAGGGCAGAACAATTACCATGTTTAAGCAGAGAGCAAGTTAGAGTGGTGGTAAATCTCTTGACTGGACACGGCCCTTTCGGGAAACACCTGCACACCATTGGAGTGGTTAACAACCCCAACTGTATGTTCCATGGAGAAGTAGAGGAAATTTTCATCCATCTCTTAACCTCCTGCTCCAGTCTCATGAACTTGAGGCATAAACACTTCGGTATTGGCTTCCCTATGCCAGAGTAAATTAGGAATGCCCCACTGGGAAGGATTCTGGTCTTTGGTTTGGAGTTCGGCCTGGATGGGGATGAGTACTGCGATTTATTATTGCACCGCTATGAAGAAGAAGAAGATAAATATTTTAGATACAGCAGTGCAATTCCCCCAACATAAAAGACCATACGACAGTAGTGATTGAATTGTCCCAAAATAAAAAGTTTCAATGTAGAGGTATTTACATTCGATCTGAGTTGGTTAATCAAATAGTTTTTACTAGCTAGTGACTTTGAGAGATGATTGATCCTCTTAGGATAAATAGTTATCCATCCACACCCCTAGAAATTTCACTTAATTTTGTTGTTTTATGCTCTGATTTGATTCAAATACTGTAGTCGATAGTAGTACTAACTACTAATAATAAAAAAAATATTTTAGAACTATTTAATACAATTCCATTCGACTGACACCAAGATGACATATTTTGAACACATGAGCTGGCAACTGTGCTTAATGTTGAAACTTTTCCATAAGAGATCAGGGCGGATATATTATCAGCAAATAATGTAAGGAAATATGATTCCATCGAGGTAGTTCTATCATTAATAAAAATATTACACAAAAAAGGTCCCAAAACACTTCATTGTGGAACTCCGGTGTGGATAACTACATATTTTGAATAACTAAACTTATTTTCATGAAATATTCAAACAAACTGATACCTTCCACTCAAATATCGTCTCGTCCATTCCAGTGCAAGTTTTCTAACGTCGTAAGAGGATAACTTCTGCAGCAGGAGCTGATGATCGATCGTATCAAAAGCACGCGATAAGTTATAAGAAATGCCACCAGAGAGTAATTCTTTATCAAAGTTGTTTAGCCTTTTTTAGAATTTTGGAAAAGATAGACAAGACAACCACAGGTCTATAATTTTCTTGATTAGAAGAATTTCTTTTTTATAAATAGGAATAATCATAGCAACTTTCAGTTGCTCAGGGAAGTAACCATATGCTTTATTGTCTAAAAATGAAATACACATACACAAAGTAGTATATGTAAAATATAATACTTTATATTGCTATGGTATCCACGTGCCCAACGTTGCAAAGCTGTGTAATTTTTGATATGGAAAAATTACTTCATATGTGAAATGATATGCAGAAAATTCAATTTTGACCAAGGCCCAGACTTTTTATGAGTCCGTATTTGGTATGGGGTACACTCAGTGTGATTTTCTAGTCTTATATTAATAAAACATTGCTGTTAATAACTCTATCGGAATTGACAGAGTACCTGATTCTGTTTCCTCGTATTCGAACTCTGCTAAAGTCTAGAGGTTATGGGCCCAGCAGACGGTAAGTGGAAAATTCCATTGTTTTATGGAACCAATTTCAACAATTAGAAGTTTGGAATAGAAACACTGTTGGATGAATACGATTTGGTGTAACTATCTAAATCTTTTTGCACAGAAGCTGTATTAGCTGCCATTTATTCGATAAATAGATGTCCAACTAATGCATTAGATGGCAAAGTTCCAGCTGAAGGAGACCTAATATAAAAAAATTGGAGGTATTTGGATGTCTACCCTATTTAAAAATGCCCAAAGAAGTTATTAGAGGGAAATTTGAATCAAGAACAAAGAATTGCGATATGATATTGCACGAGTGGATATCGCCTGTGGTGTTCGGAAGGTTGGAAAGTACTACAGGTAATAGATCTCTTTTTTGATAAGTCAAAGCATATTTACTCTGATGTGGAAGAAAGTCAAAGTAATCTGGTATGAATGACGAAGAAAATGACATCACCGCAGAAGACGTAAATAAAGACGGGGCATTGCAAAAAATACTGACATGATTAAACTTTCTCTTTCAACTGAAGCTGAAGACAGTTCGAAGACGAAAAAATGGAGCCAAAAAAATCCGGTATCGGAATTGCTTGTCGTAGCACATGAACAAAATGTACGCCAAAACATCTGGGAAGGAGTTTTTCGTATTAGTATTTACTGATGTCAAATTGAGGCGAATTGTTAGAATGTACAATTTAACATGTGTGTTGTAGCGTATTCTTACAGCTTTTAAATAGTAAATGCCCACAGACAGGTAGCTCAGTCAGGGTTGTGGGTTAGTTTAAGTTTCTTTTTGAATATCTTTTCCACATATATGTTTTTATATACATATAAGCACTAATTGCAATAAACAAAGTATGACAGGAAATTTTAAATAAGCTAGTGTGGGCGCCAGCCGATTATATCGACTGAAAGGGATATAAAATAGATAAATAAAATTTAGATATAAAAAATTTAATAGTATAAAATATAGGAAAAATGTTGTATAAATTTCAACACGTGTAAAAAATTATATAACTTATAACATGGAAGGTAAAAATGGTAAAAGTGGATATCCGCCTTTTGAGTTTTTCTTTGTAATATAACATAGACAATAAATAATTTTAAATGTGTAAACAACTTAGTAACTAACAAAAATAAATAACAAAAAGCAACGTAAATGCCCGTCTCGAAGTAGAAGAGGTAAGTGTATTGTTTAAATCCTATATTGCCAAAAATATTCGTATGAACCCATGTAACAGCTGTTTGATGGTTTACAAATATGATATTAATTTGCACTCAGATAAAATTAATACGAATCTGCACCTGTTAACCAAAATAATACAAAGAAATGAAATAGTAGTAATATTTGACACAATTAATTTTGATTTATAACTAAATTTTGATTTTATATCACAATTATAATAAATTTATCATGAAACTATACTTTCGTTTTAACGTAAAAATCCTGTAAGTTACTTTTCTACAAAAAGCCACAGAATTCCTTTTGTAGGTGGTAAAATTTTCAGTAGGGAAGGTCTTGAAATGCCCACAGTTGTAAAATATTACATAAATACCTTGTGAATCCAGTAAAGTAAATGATAAAAAAAGAATTGTTTTATTGGGAGGCCATTTTGTTGTTGGATTCGTTTAAATTTCAACCTTTTCTCTAGGACTACCTTAATTCTCGATTCGATAGGGCGAGTTTGTTGTTAATGCCTTTGTATTAGATTTTGAAATGCTCAATGGTGGTAAAAGAAAAAGAGGTGAATGCAGTAAACACGTAACAATACGGTATGGTCAAAAAAACCTTAGATTTTATGTGGTTTTTTCACAAAAAATTCAAATCTACAAATTGCCACTTCACGAAAATTCCTCGGAGTAACTTTTTCAATACTTGGCACCTTTCTTGTGTGATCACATATGCAATTTTACCATATACCTTGCATTTATAGCTTAATTAACTGTATATGTAATGCTTCACACAATAGGTAGATGTTAATGCCTCTCTATCAATCACCGTTCTCCTCTATCTTTCTTTTGCCACCACATTCAGATAGTTCCAAGAAAAAACGCAACTTTTTATAGTACTACTTATTTTTCAGTTTTAATTTATAGGATATTAATGTTTAGATACTAGGCAACCCAACATATCTTAAATATGTATGTTATTTAGACTGGTATTAATTACGAATTTAATGTGATGTACTCATTTGCACTTACACAGGGTTTGCTCAAAAAGTGAACCGTTACACACCCCCTCTCCCTATAAAAAATATTCGAGACTGACGAGAATATTTTACGAGCAATTTAATATCTAAATATATACTATTGGATAACCTAAACATAAACCCTACTACTAAGGACTAAACTAACCTACAAACTAAGAAATGCATGTCTGCACGTCTGCAAGTCTGCATGGGATCGTTTGCTTCCGCTTAAGATTGGTCAGAAGACATTGCGATAAATGGCAAAATCGGGAAACTAGTCAAAATTTAGAGTATAATTAGTCATATTCGGTAATCAGATACGTAGAAGAGAAAAAAAATGAAGACAGAAACATTCGATGTCTCTACAAAAGACAAAAATCGAGATAATGACAACGACTAAATAAAGGTATCTTTTTTTTTTAACTAACCTAACTCATGTCCGGTAATATCACATTCACAAAACATTCATCTAATCGCTTCCACATTCTCTCAAACACTCATTCTTCAGAAGAATCGATTTCCGATCCGCGGTAAGGTTTTAAATCCTTCACGCGAAACCTACCAATATTCTTTCCATCAGGTCCATTCAGTTCATAGACCAGTTTAGAAATTACTTTTCGAACTGTACACAGTATAAATTTTGGTGCTAATTTCGCAGCATAATGGTTTATCTTACTGGATAACGTGAAATTTCGTTTCCAGAACTTTTCGCCCACATGATAGATATCTGCTGGCCTTTTCCGTAAATTGTAATGCTTTTCATTTTTACGATAAGCTTCTGCGAGATTTCGACGTACATCTAGATATATCTGAGGAATTTTATCCATCTCTTGACCATACTCGTTTCTATTGATACAACTAAAGTCTAGATCATTGAAAGATTCTAACTTCCCATAATACTAACCATTAGCAGGGACATATCTACCAAAATTTAAGAAAGTTGGGACCATGCTGGTACCTTCATGGACAGCTGTTCTCAAGGCAAATCCTATCTTGGCTAAGTTTTGGTCCCATGACCGTTGATCAACATCATTTAGATAGCTACGTATGGCAGCTTCTACAACTCTGTTTACTCTCTCTACTGCGTTTACTTGAGCACGATAATTTGCATTATAATAAATCTGGACCCCATAGTCTGTGGCCAGTTTCTTAAATATATTTGCCGTAAATTGAGACCCGTTATCGCACGCAATAATTTGTGGTGCACCATATATTAGAAAGACTTGTTCCTCTAAATATTTTACAATAGGAGGTGTTTTTGCTTCCCGCAATGGATGCAACAAGCAAAACTTTGTAAAATAATCACTAACTAGGAGTATATAAGTAAATCCATTTTTAGATCGAGGTAATGGGCCTAACAAGTCGACAGAAATGTATTGCCACGGAAAAGTTACCTTCTTCGCTTTTCCCATAAATCCTGGACGAGCAGAAGATTCGACTTTTTGTGCCGCGCATGTTTTACAATGCCTGACATATTTTCTCACGTCCTGCAATAGACGAGGCCAATAATAAAGTTCCTTGATCCTATTAAACGTCTTATAAATTCCTAAATGAGCAGCCTGGGGATCTTCATGACAACATTTATATACCTCTTGGCGCTGACCTTTAGGTATTACCACTTTCCATTCAGGCATATTGGTTCTAATACCAAAGCCAAAAGGAATATGTTTGTACAAAACACCATTTTCAATGACCCAGTCAGGATATTTCTCAGGAGAAACTTGAACCTTAGCGATCATACCCACATACCAAGAGTCAGTTTCAACAAAACTCGGACCAACTTCAACCACACATACCTCTAGTGGTGCTCTAGAAAGAGCATCTGGTACTAGATTTAGAGAACCTTTCCTATGAACGATATCCATATCATACTGACTTAATTTCATGGCCCATCTGGCAAGCCTACCAGTTGGATTCTTTAAGTTGTTCAGCCATAATAAAGAGTAGCGATCTGTTATTACGGTAAAGTGAACACTGTCTACATAAGGCCGGAATTTATCTATACCAAATAAACAAGCCATCGTCTCTTTCTCGGTAACGGTATATTTCTTCTCAGTTTCTGTTAATTCCCTTGAAGCAAAGGCAATAACTACCTCCTTATCATCAATCCGTTGAGTGAGCACTGAACCTAATCCTACGTTAGACGCGTCACACTGTATAAAGAATGGTTTACTGAAGTCAGGAGTCGCTAAAATGGGAGCCGAAACCAGAGCTTGCTTTATTTGGTCGAACGCTTTTTCTGCATCTTCGTTCCAGTTTATTTTCTGTGATTTTCTCTTATTTTTTAACAAAGCATTGAGGGATGCAGTGATGGTGGAGTGATCTTTAACGAACCGCCAATACCAGCTGCACATCCCGATGAAGCGCTTTACTTCTGTAGCCGTACTTGGTGGAGGGTACTCTAACATGGCTTTTACTTTGTCTGGATCGGTTCTCAAACCTTGACGGTCCACTACAAAGCCTAAGTATTTCAAACTCGGCAAACAGAACACACACTTATCAATATTGATTGTTAAGTTTGCTTCTTTTAACCGGTAAAATACTGTCTGTAAAATTTCCAAATGCTTGTCAAAAGATGGTGTTGCCACAATAACGTCATCTAAATAAACAAACACAAATGGTTCTAGCTCAGGGCCTAGAACGGAATCCATTAGTGCTTGCAGTGTTTGAGCCGCATTACATAAACCAAAGGGCATTACTTCAAATTCAAACAACCCTCGCCCTGGTACAACAAATGCAGTTTTCTCACATGAATCTGGGTGTAATGGAATCTGCCAAAACGCCGATTTTAGGTCAATACTGCTCAGAAATTGTGCTCCCGACAATTTATTGAGAATTTGATCAACAATTGGTAAAAGATAGGCACATTTTTTAGTAACTGAGTTTAGCTTACGCCCATCAAAACAAAAACGTGGATCGCCATTGGCTTTTTCCACAATTAACACTGGGCTCGACCATGGACTCTTAGAGGGGCGTACTACACCTAGCTCTAGCATCCGATCCAATTCCTTATTAAGGATTTCTAACTTGTAAGGTGACATAACATGGTGTCTCTGTTTAATGGGTTCTGTTCCACCAGTATCTATTTTGTGAACCATTTTGTTGGTTCTTCCTAACTTTGAGGACGAAAGTGAACGAAAGCCTTCAACCATAGAATTCAGTTGCCTGAACTCGTCATGGTTCAGCTCAAACCGGGAACAAATTTTATTGATACCACATACCGCACCAATGCAGCTTGAAGTATCTTTGGCAGTGGCCAAATATTTTTTGCCCACAAAATAAGAGTTACTGGGATAATCCAAAGTTATATCAAACATTCTAAAGACATCTGATCCCAAAATAACACCATGCGATAACGACGGTACTACCAACGTCTTAACTAACTTTTCATGCCCCCCAGTTGTAATGGCACATTCACATAACCAAGTATGTGTTGAGCTTCTCCATCAGCGGTGCTGATACGTACATCAACACACTGTTGTGGCTGTAACCTAAACATTTGTAATAAATACATTCCACAACCGCCTATCACGCTGACATTGGCACCACTATCTAAAAGAGCGACCACTGGCCCGCCAAAAATTTGCAAGGAAACATACGGCCTATTGTCGTTTTCTTTTTCAAGCAGAATTATATTAACTTCTTGAACGAAACCGTTTTTAGTTTTTTTCGAAAATAGTCAGATGAGACTTAAAAAATTTTCGAACTTTGTCAAGCCATAACTTCCATTCCTCTTTCGAAGTTCGGTAGACCTGTTCATTAAATTTCGAATGGGAGACACGCGGGCCTACTACTCGTTCTCCCTTCGAACGTTTTTTGAACAGTTAGGACAATTCGGCTTTATCACATTTTTCTCACCGCAACCATAACAAATAGGACCTTTCGGCTTCTTACGGCAGTCACGTTTTAGGTGACCTATTCCATTGCATTGCCAGCAACGAAGAGCTGAAACTTGCCTAAAGCCTGTAGGATGAGACCGAGAACTGGTTGGATGATTACTGCCCAAAGAATTTCCGTAATTCTCGCGTTTGCTTGTACCTGCTGACATTGTGTCTGAAGAGGGATTATAACCAAGACCTGGCTCTAATGTGGAAATTTGTTTTCTAGGTGGAGGTTTAAAACATTTCTTAGCTTTTTCCGACTCCTCTAATGCTCTGCAAATTTGAACCAACCGACTAACAGTAGGAACGTCCTGCAATGCTAGATGAGACTGGTAACAAGGTAAAACTCTTGACATTAAGATCCTTAATTTTCTTTCCTCTGATGGTTTCTCTGACAAACAGTCGAATATGTTTTCCATGATTGATATATAAATAACTACTGGCTCATCTTCATGTTGTGTTCGTTTTTCTATTTGCTTCCATAGCTCTTCATCATATCCCAGTGGAAGAAAATCTTTTCTAAGAGATGATACTAAGGAATCCCAAGAGTTGAATCGTTTATGTCTAAGCTGTGCTCTGTACCATTCTAACGCTAGATCCTCAAAAAGATCCGAAGCAGCCTCAAAAAGTTCCTCCTTGCTGCATTTTCTAGCGATGCGAAGTTCTTCGACCCGCTGCAAGAAAGAATTTATTCTTGCACTACCAAGCCTACCATTAAATTTAATTGGCCATTTATATACCGCGACCGACTTGGAAACTCTATCACCGCTTTCAACATTACGAGTTCTTAAAGCAGGAGCGACATCTTCAGCTCGTTGATTCTTTTCAGTAATTTGTTCTAAGTCTTCTTCTAGGGCAGAAACGATAACAATATTATCTCCCCTGTAATTTGATATGTCGTCATTGACATTTTCCGGTAATCGTCCTAATCTACCTAGCATATGGTTAATCCTACTCCTAATGCGATGACCTATTTCTAAATTTATACCATCATAATCATCAACTAACTCCGTAACCGATTTAATGCTGTCACTCAATTCGCGCTTTTCTACCTCAAAATCAAAATTTGGTACAATGTAAACATGAGCTTCTGGTCGTGCCAAATCTTTCTTAAGTTCTCTTTTAAGATGTTTTCTTTTTAAAGAAATGTCTACCCTGTCAGTAGCTACGTTTCTTATGCGAAGTTCATAATTAAGTTCATAAGTTCTAAGATGAACTGGTTCTATATCATAATTAGCTACCATGTTTGCAAAAAAAATTAATAACAGCTGATGACGACAAAACTATTACACAAATATTTGTACACACTCAAAAAAAAATCAACTACTAACGTTTTATCACTTCAGTAATATTAATTTTAATTTGTAATATTAAAAAAATCAATTTTGTTAATACCTACAAACACAAAGTTTTTGTTTTTATTTAATATTATTATTTATATTATTCCAGTTGTTAAATCTGCTATTTAATGTATTTTAAGAAATTGAAGTTTCAATGCAGTAAAAAAACACTTCAAAGTAACCTAATAAGTCGATGATATACCAAAATTAAAAAAAATGTAAATATAAACCGGTTGTACAATAATATATTTTTTAAAACTTCGCACGAGAAAAGGTTTTAATTTATTTAAGCTTGGGCAGAATAAAATAAAAACAGTAAATCATTAGAACGAATTCAGAAATTTGTACCTACTACACCCTGTATAAAGTCAAATGTTCAATATTTCTTCAAATGTAATCAGTTCCAATACAAAAACAATATTACCAAGTATACCCACATACACAATAAATAAATTGAGCAGAATAGTATCACTTACGTTTTTTGTTACATATAAAAAACCAAATAATATGGCCAAACACTGATAACTTTTTATTTGTCTATTTTATTAAGGAAAAGGAAAGGTTATGGGAAAAACTAGCTTATTCAAACGATCTAAAAATAATTACAAATATTCATTTATTTATTAACAAAACTAGGGCCTCGCACGTTGTGGCGCCAAATTTGTGTAGCGTATTCTTACAGCTTTTAAATAGTAAATGCCCACAGACCGGTAGCTCAGTCAGGGTTGTGGGTTAGTTTAAGTTTCTTTTTGAATATCTTTTCCACATACAGGGTTACTGGTAATTCGATACATTCCTTTGGAGATGTGATGGGGTATGATCTAAGAAGTAAATTTAGCCCTAACATATATTATGCAAAACTCAATAGTTTTTGAGATATTTCAATTTTTTTGTTTTTCTCAAAAAAGTAGATCTTAATGTCTTAAAAGTTAATTTCCCAAAAAATCTACTTGACATTTTCAAATTTTTTTTTACTGGATTACTTGTCCAATATTATAGATATCCGTTTGGAATGAAAAATATCTGGAAACATTTCGATCATGTGAACATCTAAAAAAAACTTAAATTTTTTTTTTAAATCAGCTATGAAATTTACCTTTAGGTTTTTTCAAAAAAATATTAACGTAACACGCGTATAAATTATTATAAAAACTTCCTTATTTCAATAGCTATCTAACAAGGTACAAATGTTCAATGTACCCTTAATAGTTCTAAGAAAATACTAGTAAAAATAACACAAGTAGTACGAATTTTATTTTTAGATAAACAGTAAAAAACAATTTAAAAGTAGAGTTTAATTCTTCATTAATTTCAAAGTTGTACTTTATTTTTTATATGTCTTGCTCAAAATGGGAGCCCCTATTCCGTATACAGACACGGCAGCGTCTTCTTATTTCCGTCCTTGTTACTCTGGTTGTCAGATTATGCCTTATGTGTTGGGCAGCATCGACTATCCTTTGTCTAAAGTTTTCTATAGTATTGACTGGTGTGGCATAGACCATCTCCTTCATATGATCCCATACGTAATAATCAAGGGGTGTTAAGTCAGGGCTTCGCGCTGGCCAAGGTATTGGGCCCGCTCTTCCAATCCAACGGTTAGACAAACGTTGATCAAGTAACTGTCGTACTGCCAGCCGATAATGTGCTGGACAACCGTCGTTCTGAAACATCATTCGCTGTCTGACGGCGAGAGGAACATCTTCTAAAATCACCGCCAGATCATTTCTTAAAAATTTTTCATGGATTTCCCCGTTTAAATTTTGAGGAAGAAAGTGTGGCCCTATTAAATAGTGGCCAACGACTCCCATCCACACATTAATAGAAAACTTCATTTGGAAACTAGTTTCACGTGTTAACTTGGGATTTTCCTCTGCCCAATAATGTAGGTTGTGGAAATTTGTTATACCCTCGCGATTAAATTTCGACTCGTCCGTCCATAAAATACTTGTTAAAAAATTTGCACTTTCTGCATCTGAATTTATCATAAAGCGGCAGAATTCCACTCTCCTTCCAGGATCATCTTCCTCCAAGCCTTGGGCAGGGGTATAGTGGTAAGGATGACATCCAACTCTACGTATCGTAGACCAAACTTTCCATTGTGACGCTCCGGTTAGTCTTGCGACTTTATTAGTTGAAATAGTTGGGTCTTCCTCAAAATACCTCAATATTTCTTCCTCATCATCTGGTTCATAAACGGGAGGAGCACCAGCGTCACTTCTTCTACATTTCACGGAGACAGTTTCACCGATATTTCGATATGCCGTACTGAATACACGTGCATTTGGTAAGCGGCGGTTAGGGTACCATATTCTCGGCGAGTTTCAGCAGCGTTGCCGCCACAGTATCCATAGACAAACAAGATATCAGCGTATTCTGCGTTGGCATACGCGGCCATGGCACAGAAAATACAATAACAACAACTACGAGCAAAATCAAAATCTTCGTTAACTAATTTAACAAGACCAATAAACTTAAGGGACACGGAGATAAGAATGTCAGTTAATGACATATATGCACAAACGTCAAAGTCAAGGACTGACTGACTTAAACGAAAATGAACGATTAGTCGTTTAATAAATTCCGCCACCAGCATTATCTTTATTAATTTTTTATTAGAACTATCAAGGATACATTAAACATTTCTACCTAGTTAGATAGCTATTGAAATAAGGAAGTTTTTATAATAATTTGTACGCGTGCTACATTAATATTTTTTTGAAAAAACCTAATAGGTAAATTTCATAACTGATTTAAAAAAAAAAATTTTTACAAGTTTTTATTTTAAATGTTCACATGATCGAAATATTTCCGGATATTTTTCATTCCAAACGGATATCTATAATATTGGACAAGTAATCCAGTAAAAAAAATTTAAAAATGTCAAGTAGATTTTTCGGAAATTAACTTTTAAGACATTAAGATCTACTTTTTTGAGAAAAACAAAAAAATTGAAATATCTCAAAAACTATTGAGTTTTGCATAATGTATGTTAGGGCTAGATTTACCCCTTAGCTCATGCCCCATCACATCTCCAAAGGAATGTATCGAATTACCAGTAACCCTGTATATGTTTTTATATACATATAAGCACTAATTGCAATAAACAAAGTATGATAGGAAATTTGAAATAAGCTAGTGTGGGCGCCAGCCGATTATATCGACAGAAAGGGATATAAAACAGACAAATAAAATTTAGATATAAAAAATTTAATAGTATAAAATATAGGAAAAATGTTATATAAATTTCAACACGTGTAAAAAATTATATAACTTATAACATGGAAGGTAAAAATGGTAAAAGTGGATATCCGCCTTTTGAGTTTTTCTTTGTAATATAACATAGACAATAAATAATTTTAAACGTGTAAACAACTTAGTAACTAACAAAAATAAATAACAAAAAGCAACGTAAATGCCCGTCTCGAAGTAGAAGAGGTAAGTGTATTGTTTAAATCCTATATTGCCAAAAATATTCGTATGAACCCATGTAACAGCTGTTTGATGGTTTACAAATATGATATTAATTTGCACTCAGATAAAATTAATACGAATCTGCACCTGTTAACCAAAATAATACAAAGAAATGAAATAGTAGTAATATTTGACACAATTAATTTTGATTTATAACTAAATTTTGATTTTATATCACAATTATAATAAATTTATCATGAAACTATACTTTCGCTTTAACGTAAAAATCCTGTAAGTTACTTTTCTACAAAAAGCCACAGAATTCCTCTTGTAGGTGGTAAAATTTTCAGTAGGGAAGGTCTTGAAATGCCCACAGTTGTAAAATATTACATAAATACCTTGTGAATCCAGTAAAGTAAATGATAAAAAAAGAATTGTTTTATTGGGAGGCCATTTTGTTGTTGGATTCGTTTAAATTTTAACCTTTTCTCCAGGACTACCTTAATTCTCGATTCGATAGGGCGAGTTTGTTGTTAATGCCTTTGTATTAGATTTTGAAATGCTCAATGGTGGTAAAAGAAAAAGAGGTGAATGCAGTAAACACGTAACAATACGGTATGGTCAAAAAAACCTTAGATTTTATGTGGTTTTTTCACAAAAAATTCAAATCTACAAATTGCCACTTCACGAAAATTCCTCGGAGTAACTTTTTCAATACTTGGCACCTTTCTTGTGTGATCACATATGCAATTTTACCATATACCTTGCATTTATAGCTTAATTAACTGTATATGTAATGCTTCATACAATAGGTAGATGTTAATGCCTCTCTATCAATCACCGTTCTCCTCTATCTTTCTTTTGCCAGCACATTCAGATAGTTCCGAGAAAAAACGCAACTTTTTATAGTACTACTTATTTTTCAGTTTTAATTTATAGGATATTAATGTTTAGATACTAGGCAACCCAACATATCTTAAATATGTATGTTATTTAGACTGGTATTAATTACGAATTTAATGTGATGTACTCATTTGCACTTATACAGGGTTTGCTCAAAAAGTGAACCGTTACAGTGTACAGTGTTAAATTTTGGTTGGCTGTGTTACAATAAAAAAAAAATGTTTATTTTGTCATTATTATGCTATCTGTTATATTGAAATTTAATGTATTTTCTGGTCTTATATTAATAAAACATTGCTGTTAATAATTGTGTTAGAATTGGCAGCCCCTAATTGTGTTTCGTCTTATTCGAAAGTCTAGAAATTGTTATGACTGTACCAAATTTTACCCACCAAAAGGCTTAAACAACCGTAGTAGATATTTTCCTACGTTCATTTATTTTAAGTGTAATGGAATAATTTATGAGAGATATAACAATTTCAATCGCCTTTGTCTCTAGCACTGTCAAATATAGAGATAGCGTGTGATACATATTTCTTACTTAGAATTTTCTGACCAATCTAAATTATACAGGATTGTCCATTAAAAAGAATCAGATTTATACTGTTTCCAGTTCAACCGGAAATAAAAATCAGATGTTAGAGGAATTCAAAAAAACTTACCGGAATTTGAAATTTATATCATTTTATAAAAAAATATTATGATTAAAAATAATATATATATTTCAGCGTCTTTTTCTTATAATATAGCAACCTCTTCAATTAAAGTATGAGGATAAAATCCTAATATAAATAAAATATTCGGATCCGCCAATTACCAAGATTTGTGTTAGTTATTAAACACACTTACGTAAACGATATCTAGGGCATGTAGCTTGACCTAACTCGACTATTAATATCTAGGACTCATAAAAACTTAAATATACGCAGGCAGACACAGTTTAATATTTAGTTATAGTTTCATGAACAAAGTTGAAATATAAATTCATGAATAACTGACATTTCATAAACTTAATAAAGTTGTACTCGACGAGGTCGAAAAGTTACCAATATATATTACGATTTTGATAAAGTGTAGATACGATAAGATTGAAAAAATCAAAACTAGAAACAAAGAAAGGGACATAAATGGCCCATACATCATTCGCATATAACGACAGGGAACTGACTAGGGTAACATTAGCCTTCTTTGTCTTTGCTTTGTTTGAGGTATCACTAAAAGTATGGGAGCGTTAAAAAGCAATCAGTGCTCTTTGTTTGCCACTTATCAGACTTAGCTTTCCTCTTTTTTACAGAAACTCAAGAGTTATTAGTTGCCATGAGCATAAGGAAACAAATATCACCAGAAATAAAAAAATATCGGGATAGATAGGAATTGAGTCGAAAATATAGGGTATAGTACGAAGAACCTGCTCTATATTACAGCCATAATTTCAGTGTTACTTCTAATAATATAAATGTGGGGAAAATAATGTAGTCTTAAGAATTTCACCGTTCGTGGTTTTTGACGTTTCAGACGAATATTAAGAACTTTCAATTTCGTCAGCTGTTTGGAAATTTGAAAAACTGTTTTGTTAGGACGACAATATTTCGCTTGTAGTAGAAACTAGGCTAAAGAGGAACAATTTCACTCAACAATAAAAGGGAATAATTTTAAGTTATACAGGGTGGCTACCTTTTACATTGAACTGCATTGCCAATTCGCAAACCATAACAAGTACAAAGTCCTTTAGATGGGAAAAAAGTTTCACATTTTGGAGGCCAGATCATTCATATTGTTACGTACTAGCATTTTCTAGTTCATATACTCACTAGGGGATAACTCAAATGGCAGAAAGGAAAAGTCAGTTTAAAAAATATATATATATTTGCAAGTCAGCAATGAAGTTGACTTTAGCTCACTCGAACCAGGACGCAGTCTAGAATGTATCCTACAAGGAGTGGAGAGTTCCATAGTCGAAAGCACCAGTATCAAATCGGGTGTGTAAAAAAAATAGCTATGACATGTTCCCCCAAAATTATTGCAGTCTCTGCAATTGCTTAATTGGACTGACCCACATTTTTAGCAATTATTTTTTAAAATTATATGAAAACTTTTCCCTTTCTTTTGACAATATAAAATAAACGGGTGACCTTATACCTCCGGTTGCTGGGTGGATGACATTGGTATCCATGGATTTGGCGGAATCCGACAGATAAAGGCAAGAGTGAACGCAGAAAGGGAGAGGATTCAAGGAATCTCCTTGGAATACTTCTTTCCTAAATGCTACCTGCACTGTAGTAACCCAGTGTTCACCGGATGTTATAGTGAAGCGACTTTTTCCGAGTGGCAATGGTTATTCTATGCATCTCACAGTGGTACTGCTACCGTAAGACATTGGAGGAAATGCCTTACGGTAGTCCATTCAGATCATCGATAAATTCCGCTTGTATTGCACAGAATCCTGTGTAATACAGCGGTATGTCAGCAGGTTGTCCTTGCAGCCTGCTATGCCTTTCTTGATACCACGTTGCTCATTTATCTGCCAAAAGACAGGTTCAACTTACCGTAATGTCCTAGCATATAAGATACGTGTAAGTACCTTGTAGCAGGAGTTCAGACATGTGATTGCCCTATAATTTCTCGGACCGAACAAACCTCGCTTTTTAGAAACCAGTATAGTACGTCCTATGAGTTAACAGCCCAGATGGATGGAAATACCTACCACAACCAGTTGTTTATGCCATCTGGGACAGGAGCAGCGAAGTTCTTGGTACCAATAAGTGCTTGTTGGACTTCTTCTGTCCTTCAAAGGCTATGTTACGCAGAACCTCAAAGTGTGCAACTGGTGGAGCGCTGCTATTAAATCTGCTATTTTTCGGACATTAGACGTAAATGCTTTGCCAGATGTTAGATTTTAGATCACAATTTGAATTCGTGAAGTGTGTTGTCTGGCCAAGTATATCTTGTCCTCAATTTTTGTACCCGCCGCTTAACTTTCTCGATTCCGCTGGAGGCATTGGTTTGCCTTTCGCGAGGAGCGATTTGGCTAGCGGCGTTATACACGGCAAAGTTGATTTGCCAGATGTCGACATCTTCTGGAAGGTCCTCATGGCCGCGTCCATTCTAGTCAGGTCTTGGGGCTTTAGGGCAGTCCTGGTATTGAAACTTACCCTCGTCCTTAAGTCGGCTTCCGTGGACTCTACTGAATCTTTCCCGTCAGCGTTTCACCGCGGTGCTTGTACAGCTATTTGCTGACAGAATAAGCGTTGATGGCCTGTCCTACGCAAGAAGGTTACTTGATCTCTTGGATGTTGCTGAGAGAAGACATGGTGCTCTGGATGCATTTTGCATCAAGTGCGTGCAATCGTGCCGTGCGTCATCTACGCGCTGTTTCGCGACTCTCATAGAAGATTAGTAAATTATCTCGCAGTTCCCTTGTCCACATAAAGCATCTTTGTCTATTACCAGTTTCGTCTTCAATTGAACCATCCCGTATAGTCCTTCCTTGACCCCCTTCCGACTGGGGTCGATTGTGAGGGGCTCATTCATGGTTGCTCATAACCAAGGAATGAATCTCAAAGTGGTTAGCTCTGACATCCACGTTTGACATTTGCCAGTTAACTATAAATGTTGCCCGGGGTGCACCACGGGGAGGTTGCCGGTTCTTCACTCCCTTAATTTAATTTAACCTAACTACTAAAGTTTATCTTATTAAATGCAAATTTGAAGCTTTTACTAAAATATAACCCACACAATCCAGATTATATTTTTATGAGTAGACAAATTACCTAGATGTTACATTTTTTTCTATAATATTTTATAATTACAGCGTTCATTCTTTCTTCCTGAAAGGTCGCTATTTAAACCACTATTTGAATATTAAAATACATTAGTCTAGCCGATAGCAGCGTAGATTAAGGTGCGAGGTGGAATCGCGATTAATCGAATGGGTATCGCGTTACCTGATTCGAGCTCCGGCTCCGGCACTGTCGGAGAATACGATTGATCCTTGTACTATTAATTGTTCTCTGATATAAAATATTTGATATTTTAAATTAATTATAACAAAAATATGAATATTGGAGACTAAATTTGCGCCAATGGCCCCACTAGTTTGAAAACTGGAAAAATTTGAATTCCTACGCTTTCCTATCCAACCAGATACGTAGTGACGATGACAATTATCCAATTTTCTTACGACCTAAGTAAATTATTGTTCTCTTCAACGACAAGCAAGAGTCAGATTTTAGTTCCTTAATTATTATATCATTTCTATATTTGACAAACGGAAATAACTGTAACGATCATTGTATGGGAAAATCCTACAAAGAAAGATTTACATTTAATAGAAAGCGAATCTGATGTGGGCGAGTCGAGTGTACACCGCTTTGAAGGTTATTTTCGGCGCACTTATGACCTCCGTGAAGTATTTGCCAAAGGGCTCTTACTATATTTTGTGAAAAATAACGAGCATCTGTTTCCTGCATCAACGACTTAAATCTCCATTAAATTGAATAAACAGGGGATATTTTATATATATATTTTATTATATTTTATACTTCATTGTAGTCGGCCCTTTCTTGTTCCTAGTCGGATATTCCTTTTATCTTTCTAAATTGAGTTTATTGCTTCTCGGATATTTTGTACACAAGGTGATTTGTAATTACGAGTTCGGGGGCTGATAATATATGAAACTTTAATTAAAATAAAGAAATACTTTCAAAATTCCAGGACAAATTTGCTCCATTTCCACCTAAAGGTATATGTGCAGGAAAAACAATAAACGTTGTGGTCTGATTCTCTGTCCCTCATCCATAACTATATTATGTACTTGGTTTACCAGTCCATTATGAACATCAGTTTCGGGTAAACTGATTTTACTACGTTTTAGCTTTGGTTTGATTTACAAGCTACACAAAGGAATTACTTATTTGTCTGTAAAATATGTATTTATTTAAATTGGCCGTAGTAACTAGCCAAAGAAACTTACTATATTTCTTTAATTCTTGCTAATAGTAATGTAAAGTGAAATAAATAAGTGAAATTAAAAGCTTTGTTTTTTGAAAAACTATTATAATAACATTAGATATTGACGCTAGAAATACACCTCGGGCCCGAAAACCAGTTTTTAAAAAACAATAATTTTCACAAATGAATTTAATGTTTAATAATTTTTGGTGCAAGTGACTTGCTACAGAGTTATGTCAAGACTGAATATAATACACATGAAATAAAATAAAGAAAGCGTGTATACGTTACAATATCTTTAACTATTATCGGAATTCTCCGTAAGGCTAGATAATATACATAATAAAATACAATGGTTTATTATAATCTTATAATGTGGCACGAATATAACTCCTCCATCCCTAATTCGACGCACATTGTTTATGCGGATAAAAATGTCTGAGTCGCTGCTAGGGGTGGCACACTCACAGCAGGGGTCTCACTCCCAGTGGGGGTTATAAGTCTTTTGGCTTCAACTCTCTTCCGGGTAAACCTGTAGGCACAATATATTCTGGTGGAAATAAGGATAATGTAAATCGGTATTACCCAATACTTTGTCCACGATTTTTCACTATGCACAAGTTTAACAGGTCCAAGTTGTTGTTATCGTCTCTGAAGTTCATGGATTTTGTCTAGTTGAGCATCCTCGATATTTATTTTTGGTAGGGTAGCCACAAACGACCTAGGTGGAATGTTGATTTCAGGTTTGTAAATTTCTTTTGTTATGTCGCGATGTTCTTGAATGTAATTATTTATCAAGATTTGATTTATATCGATATCAAAAGGATCTTTGGTGTTTAAATGTCCGTTTATAATATCAATAGATTTTTGTTTTGTTGCCGAATGAATTGAATTGTTATAAACCTAATATCGCGTAGGGCATTTGATTTAGAATATAAATTTTGCCTTTATTAATTTGGACTTGGTGTGTTTTGAAGAAATCTTTAAGTACGGAATTTTCTAATTCAGTTCCGTTGTCCATAACTACTAATGAGGGCAAACCATGGTGGGTCATGTAAATTAAAAGTGCTCTTATAATTTCGGTAGCCAACATTGCTGTTAAAGGATAGGCTTGAGCATATTTTGAAAAAGTATCGATTATTGCTAAGAACTTTTGTTCTTGTGCCTGAAAAGTATCGATATGAACAATTTCGAAAGGTTTACATGGTGTAGGGGATACTGTTAATTTTTTATTAAGAGGGTTTCTGTCATATTTGTTCGTTTGACAATATTCGCAATCATTTATATAATTCGTGATGTCGTTTTTAATTCCTGGCCAATAATATGATCGTCGAATGCGCGTTTCTGTTTCTAAAATACCGCGATAGTTGGTTTTACATTCGTGATAATTTTTTATCGTATTTCTCTGTTCTTCTTTTGGAATATCCTGTAATATCGTGTTGCACTTTAATAATTTGTAAGCGGAATTTTTAAATGTTTTTCTCAAAATCTCGCAAACTTGCGGTACGTAAAGATCGTTTTCGAAATGAATCGCGTATGTAAATTTCGGGTCTACATAATTTTTAAATAAATCAATGGTATCGGTTTCCAAATTACTTGTTGATATTTGCGCATATAGCCGTTGTTTTGTGGGGAATAGTTGTTTTATCGTCAGTTTTGAAGGGGAATATAAGACAAAGTTAATTTTTATCTGATGGTCAAACGAATTTAGGCATCTTTCGGAGGTTGGTATTTCTTGGATAGGGTTCTCGTAACTTGTGTGTACTGTGTCATCCTCATCCTGATCGATTTCTACGACTTCTTCTGCTGATATCGTCTCTTCTGTGTCAGCTGTTGGTCTTCTTTGTGTCGTTGATCTTTGTTCATCCCTTACGTCGTCCATTATCGGTTGGTCGCTAATATTACCAATTATTGATAGGTTGTCGGTGTTTTCTTCCTGTGGATGTCTGACGTTTTGTTCTTGAGAACCTTGGGGTTTCGTTAGCGATTTGTTGAAATCTTCCATATATTTAATGATGTCTTTTGTGTAGATTTCGATGCGCGACAGGGCATCTGTGTTGGTGTTGTTCTTCCCTTTCTTGTACTCGATCTCGTAGTCAAATTCTTCCAACTTGAGTCTCCAGCGGACAAGTCTCGAATTTGGCTCTTTCAATGACATTAACCATTTTAGGGGTTTATGGTCGGTGACTACTTTGAATTATCGTCCGTATATATAAGGTCTAACGTACTTCGTAGCCCATACGGTTGCTAAAAGCTCCTTTTGAATGGTACTATAGTTTTGCTCCTAGTCATTTAAAGTTCTCGATGCAAAAGCGACGGGTTTATTTTTCCGACAATTCCCTGCGAGAGAATTGCGCCTAAGGCCACGTTGCTTGCGGCCGTAGTTGTGAAGCCTTTTGTGAAGTCCAGGTATTGTAGAATTCGAAACATTTGATGTATTAGGGTGTATGCTCAATTTTGGCGTCCTTTTTCAAACAAAGTTAAAGGTTTTGTGAGTCTTGTAAAGTCCTTTATAAACTTCCTGTAATATTCGAGTAGTCTGAGAAACCCTTTAATTTCTTTCGTTGTTTTTGGTAGGGGAAATTTTTGTATCGCTGCAATTTTGTCGAGGTTAGGTTTTACTCCCTGGGGTGTTACGATGTGTCCTAGATAAGCGACTTTCTTTTTTAGAAACTCAGATTTGTCTAATTGTATCTTGAAGTTGGCTTCTCTAAGTCGTTGGAATATTTTCGATAGGTTGACCAAATGTTCTTGTAGCGATGTGGAGTATATGATGATGTCGTCCAGGTATACCAAACAAATTTCATTTTGTAATCCGCGCAGAATGTTATCCATTACACATTGAAATGTAGCGGGTGCGTTCTTAAGTCCAAAAGGTATCCTGACATACTCATAGTGTCCATTTTCTACGTTAAATGCGGTTTTGGGGATGTCTTCCGTGTTCATTAGACGGATATCGGATTTAGATTGGCAAATGGCCAATCAAATAGTGAGCGAAGACAGAATAAGATGGGCAATACAGAGCTTCTCCCCTTTTAAGTCACCAGGCATTGACGGTATCTATCCCGCCCTACTGCAATGCGAACTGGATGAATTATTGCCGCACCTGGTCGGTGCTTAGCACATCATTATATTCCAGAGATATGAAGAGAAGTGAAAGTTGAGTTCATCCTAAAGGCATGGTGGATGGGCTATACCACCCCCAAAGCGTATAGATCCATTAGCTTAACCTCGTTCTTGTTCAAGATATGTGAACGATACGTAAGGGATGTTGTAGTGAAAGAAAACCCTCTACACCCTAACCAGCATGTATACACCCTGGGAAGATCCACCGACACCGCATTCCATGCAGTCGCGAGTCGGATTGAGAGATCCTTGGACAATAGAGAGTCTATCCTAAGTGTCTTTGTAGACATAGAAGGTGCGTTTGACAGGACGACCTTTCCAAAAATCACAGCAGCCTTAGTGGAGAAGAATGTCCCTACGACCATAGGTAGCTCGAAGAGAGCTGTACAAATCAGTGTGGGAGATCCTTCTGTACAAGGAATAGTCGCGAGAGGCTGTCCGCAGGGAGGTGTAATATTACCTCTGCTATGCAACCCCATTCTTGATAGCCTCCTGTGCCACCTCAATTCAGAAGAGATTCCACACAATTGCCTACGCAGGCGATTTAACAATAATGCTTAGCGGAAAATTCGAAGGAGTCCTCTGTGAAAGAATGCAGGGGGCCCTATGAATAATCGAATAGTGGTGTAGAGAACACTCCCTGTCTGTCAATTCCCAGGAAGACGGAGATGGTTCTCTTCACAAGGAAAAGGAAACTAGGAGCACTGAAAGCATCTGCCCTCCTGGATACAATACCGTCTCTCTCTGCTTCAGATTAGTTTTGACAGTTTTTTAATTCACATTTCGATGCTTTTTCGGAGTAATAAGAAATAACATAGTTGACTGTTATTTGTTCAGTTTTCGATGTGGCTAAAACTATTTTTGATTAAAGATTTTTGTTTTTAACTTAAACTCAATAAAAATGTAGTTCACAAGGGTGATTTATTTTGTAATTGGTGTGTTTTTTCTGTCTTGATGATTTGTCAATTTAAATTTTTTAACCTCAATTTAGTAAGTACTTTTCACTTTTATTAAATACTTTTTATTATAAGTTCAAAATTTTTGTAGAATTTCTGAGGATGAAACAATAAAGTTTCGAAAGCTTGAATTTAAAAAAGAGTTGTCTTTTTTGAACCCGGTGACTGTATCCCTGGTGGAAATTAATTTTTTTTGTATATATTTACCTTCAGTTCAGTAACTCTCGTCGATCAATCTTAACAAAGGAACTATAAATATGCAATTTACTAAAATGGTACATGTGATAAATAGATCGTTACATGGTCGAAAGAACAGGTTAATATATTATCTTCAAGGCTTAGTATGATATATGTTTAGAGAAATAATTTGAATGCCAATCTGGGTAAATCGTTTGGAATATTTCTGACAGGTGTGGATGGTAATTTCTAAAACCTTTGAAGAGAGGCGTAGTTAGAACGATTAATAAACAATATATATCTAAAGATATATTTATATCAAACAATGTTTAGAATCATTAGTTAAGTTCGAAAAAAGGCAATCATTGTCTAACAAATGGCATTCTATAGTCCAGTCAATAGGTGCTTATTTTTACAAAAATAGCGCCGTACAACTTTCTTTTTTAAAATTCGTCAGATGTACCTCCTGAGTATTTTGTTAAGTTAGTAGAGATCGTTTTTGTTCAACACTAAAATTCTCTACAGATTACCTACTTTCAAAGGTTCATTTTCGTAAATTAGATTTATATGTTCGGGGCGAGCGTAGGTGCGTCTTTACTATGTACATATTTCGGTATGCGATGTAAAGCAACGACAGGCGCAGTTAGTACTTGGATGGGTGACCATTCCAACGGAAACCGCGTCCTCGCCTCACACATCTTCCAGCGGCTTGTATATCAGTGCATGCGCGGAAGCAATACAACCTTAGACGAGGGTTGTATAGGAGATATACCATCCTTCGGAGGGGATGTAAAGCTGTCGGTCCCTCGTCTATTAAATGTTAGGCAAGTAAAAGATCCCTACTCTTCTTAAGGGAAGAGGTTCGGCAAAATTCCTGGTTGGGGGTAGCTCGTCTACATGCGTCGGTGTTAGACCTCAGTAGCGGAAATAGGCCGACGTTAAATAAATGTATAAAAAAAAAAGATTTATATGTTTACAAGTTACAGCCCGTCAAAATTTGCAAAAAGTAGCTTTTGTGAATTATTACGTAATTTGTTGATTGTACATTAAAATATTAATCAATTTTCTACAGTTCTTACTACTAATTGAAATTGCACAGGTAACAACATTCCGGTACCAGATATTAGAAATAAAATGGAATGGAATGGAAAAAGTCCTCTTGTTATATACCTTGAGACCAACGGGGGCAGAGTTTAAGGAATTTAACATTTGCTTTCTCCAAATCCACAATAACAATTTTAGTTAATACATACATGGTGTTCCAATAGTGCGTCAAAATCCAATATCTGCCTTATTAGAAGACTTTGGAAACTTATTTTTTACGCAAGTGGTATAGTGCCAAAAGGCACATATTTTAAAAATATTTTGAAATATACAGGGTGAGTCGCTGTAGGGGAGCATCTTCGAGGTCATTTTTTTAAAGTGGAATACCCTATATATTTTTACATTTATGAATTGAGCGTAAAGTTATCTTCCCAACGACCTCCAGATTTATGGTTGTTGGCGTAGCGTTGCCGAGTTATTCGAAAAAATATGAAAATTTTGATCGAAACAAAGTTTAAAAAATTAATTCGCTGTGTGTGTATTACTATTAATTATGAAGATTTATTTTGCAATTATATAGACAAGGGATGTACTACAACGACGCAACCACCAAATATTGATTATAATTATACTGTTACAGTTCAATTTAATATTAACAGTTGAGTGGCACTTGGTATATGCAGCAGCTCTCGCATTTTGCTGTGCTGAAATTATTCTTTAAGTAGATTCCTGTATTATACGATCGAACGATCGAAAAATAATCTAATTTTCTCCGCGAGAGTTCAGTCTGAGCTTCTTTTCTGTCTTTCGACCTTGTCTCGCTCGTTTTGCTGTTACTTGTTTATGGTCTACGTGCTTTTCCAATTAGTGAATTAATTTCAACCAAATTTGGGATTTATTCGAAAAGTTATTTATCGATTATCCACTTGTTTTGTTGTATAGGATGCGTAATTCTATGGAATATTGGAAATCGATTGTCTTCGATTTGAAGGATTTGTCGTAAATACCATTATACCAAGGACATTGAAGCAGTACCTTGTTAGGTAAGGAATCCTCCGAAGAGGTAATTATTTTTATTACTATATTCAAACTAGATAAATAACTTGTATGTACTTTGCTAAAAGGAAAATATTATATTTTTAGGGTTTTTCGCCTATAGTATTGAACTACAACTTTCACCTATGGTTACTTTACTATAGTTTTTGTCTCTGTTTTGAGTAGTTGTTGTCTTCAGTGGTTTTTTTGCTGCCGTGTTTTTTTGTTGATCTGGATTGGAATGTTTTTCTGATAGCCATCAATTTTGTAGAAGGAGTTGACCTTGGAGCACTGCTGTATCCTGAGGACCTTGTGTGAGCCTTTTGGAGACTCGACTGTCCATCTAAAATTTCCCAGAAGGAAAACCCCGCAAATATTTGTGTCCTGTATCCTTATTTTGCCCTAGAGTTTTTTTTAAATCTTGATATATACTCATTGCGAGATAACAAACCTTTATTACCGGAATGTCTATGAAACTATAATTTTAAATCTGTTAACACTTATTAATATATAGAAAGAATATTTTGTCAAGCGGCAATTAATAGTTTATCAAGTACGAAAGATTTTCTTTTAATAATCCTATTGAGGTTTAAGCGCTTACGTAAGCTGCGTTACAACTTCCTAGGTAAAATACATATATTTTGTTCTAATTACCGCTTTAGCGTATACTGTAATCTAACCTGGTTTATAATTTACTATTGTTCTGTTATACCACAACCCCTTCTTATTTGTTCAGTAATAATTTACTGTTATTATTAAATTTTAAAATATCACTTGGATTTTTTTTATTATTGTTATTGTCTTGCCAAGTAAATGTTTAGTAAATTTGAGTTATAGTTCACTTCGGCTGGTATTTGTAATTTATAAAATTTACTTGGCGCCCTAGAAGATGGAAATAAATCTAGAACCCCGACCATCTCCACTAGTAGTCGGCCGGCAAATACCGTCTGTCAGTAGACATACGGACAACTTGTTATGCCCAATGCATTTACTGAACAATTTGGTGTAGCAATACAGGAGAGTGTATTTTATACTAGTGCTAATTCAGGACATTTCAAAGTGAATTTTCTCAATTTTTTCAAATGGAACACTCACACATTATTGTATTTTTGAATAGGCACGTTAATTCTCTACGATTTTTGTAAATAATATCCTATACCTAAAAACGATATATCCAGAGATATTTTTACTTTTTCATTAAAAACCACTAAATTATAATCCTTTTCATTTCGAACTGATCTAGTAGCCATTGTTTTGACATAAAGTTCGTACATCGACATAGTTGTAGTACATCTTGTCTACATAATTGCAAAATAAATCTTTTTAATTAATAGTAATACACACATAGCGAATTAATTTGTTAAATCTTGTTCCGACCAAAATTTTCGAGACAAAGAGTTAAAAAATTATCAAAAGTAAAATAAACAAAAGAAATTATAGTGGTTGTAGAAATTCAAAGCGGTGCCTTTTTGTTATATATTTTATCAAGATTGGTTGAAAAATAACGGATATTTGACGAAATATAAATTTAATGACGGCACTGGGTATGTTACTTAGGCAGATTTTTAAACATTTGAAATAAAAATTTTAACATTGTTCCTAATGGGAAGGTTTGGCAGAGCTATCTATGTGTCTATGGCGGAGTTTTTTTCCGAATAATATTTAACCGAGGGTAAATTTATTAAATCATGTAGTTGTAGTAGTACAGCTCTATTTACCAGCTACATAAAGAGGATTATCGTCATATAGCTGGCAGATGGTGGAATAAAAATAAACTAATATGATCTACCAGATAAAGTTTTTAGCCATAAGAAACTATTTGCTCGGTAGGGCCAAGTTTAAAACACATCTGAAATAATTTAAAGAATTGCAAGTGTTAGTATATACCGCACTAAAGAAACAGAGTTATAGTTTTGTTTGTTACTACATTTGCTCTCATAAATTTATTGAGATGGGATTTTAATGTGAGCCGCAGAAAATTTATTGGAGAGACTTTTTATCACAACAAAAACTAAATTTATTTTAGGCATTTATTATGAAACTGCCAACTAAGTTAATTAATAGTTTTATTATGAAAGTTGTTAAATTTCTCAGATATTATAACATGAGAGAAAGGAAAATATTACAGTATTGCCAAGGATTAACTTGAGTTCGATCTAGTCTACTCATAGTTTTCGCAAGTCATCAATCATACAATGAAATAAGGTGACAGTTGTTCTGATGTAGCCATTTGGTATGTCTCTGGTATACTACCTAACTATAAAGACAATTATAATATCATTTTATATTTCTTAAAAGACAAATGCATCTTATTTTTTAAATTCAATATAGTGTTGGTTAGAAATCAATTTTTATCACTTGTGCAAATGTCTTCCAACTACAATCTACAAAAATGTGTGACTGAGTTAAAATAAATTCTGTTCGCATTTTATGCTGAAAATCCCTAATTACAATATGATTAATTTTTTTTTTATAAACCTACAACTACAGTAGATAAATATTCTAATTTATAGATACATAACTTTGTTTGTGCGACATTTTTTGATTTTGCTTCTTTAAAAATTATTTTCGAAGTCAATTTTTAATTGATTTTAAGAACTAAATGTTGTTGGGCACTTTAAGAATATATCTTTAAAAAATTCGGAAGTATACAGGATGCCCTACCTAAAAAATCTAGACGAAAGCAATATTTTATTTGAGAGATTTCCAGAACTATGAAAACAATTGAAATTAGGTAAAAAAAATGTATAACCGTTTAAAAAAGTAGTCAAAGTCCACACATTCTTATCTCAATCTGTTTACAAGATATAAAGTATAACAATAGGGGAAAATATAATGGTAGGCCTGATATCTGCATTTCTGAAGAGCACAACTGCAACTTGTGCGAATGTTACAAATAATAAAAGCGATTAATACACACATTAAATTCTGCATAAACAGTACAAAGGAAAATGCAATGCAAAATTAATTATACGTTTGTTAGAGAAGTTTCCGATAGTGGCAAAGAGTTTGTTATAGCTGTTACGTATCCATCTATTTATTTATTTATTAATCACCACTCTGCAGGTACGATGTTCCTAATTACAGAGTTGTATATACATACACATAGACAATTATACAACGACCATTCCCTACGACATTGCGAACTGTTGCAGCTGAAACTCGAACTCAGGAGTACTACAGAAACTAGACGTGTTGTCTCTCACACAACTGTGTTTAGTACACTTCTACAAACTACTACTATCCTAGCCAGGATTCGAACCCGGGACTCCATGGTTGCAAGCCTAAAACTTTTATTTAAATATTTTGTTATAATATATTGTATCTTGCTACTTTATTTATTTCATTTATATCACATTTTACAATTATTTTTGATAGTTACGCCGCGTTACAAACATGTCGGTTGCATGGAAACCCGGAGGGTGCAGATGGCACGTAATAAAATTATAGGAAGATTTATTGTAATTGATATTTAGCAGCTTTCATGAACACGTAAGCATTGAGCCACTGAGCCGGTATCATGGTCAACTAGAATTGTTAAATATAATTTACATCACTCTAGCACTCTTGTGCTTGACTTTAATGGATATGTGAGAAACTTCTTTAAATTAACTAATTTTGGTAGTTCCTGGCATATTGGAGACTTTTTTTCTCACCTCAGGTAGGGACCGTTATTTTCGTAGAGCTTTAAGATATGCCTAGTATTGATTGTAGTTCTATAAATTTTGATACCGCATGTAGCGTTCTCTTACTACATGCTGAGTCCCTTACTGCTTGCTGACTCCAGACTACTTAGCCAACCATGTATTTAACCCGCTTGAACTCATTAGAGATTAATTTTAATCATACCTCTAATCAGATTGCCGAAATGAAACAAATTTTGGAGATTAAGACCAATTCTTTCCGTGGTAGAGATTTTTTTAATCATCCGTCAACTTCAGCTAATATTGAAATAATGCATTATTGTGTAAATTTTCAGAATCGGCCTCGATCACGAAATTCCTTTCCCAATCGCTTCCCTTATTATCCTTCAAATTCGAAAGATTGCTATTTTCATCAGATGTTTAAGGAAAAAGCACGAGAATGCACTGGTCCGTGGTGTATTTATAATTCAAATTTCATTAGAGAACATTATAATATGTCAAATCATTTAGATCAGTCAAAAAACTAATAAGCACTAGCGTTCCGACAACCAACGTTAGTTCCCTCCATAGATCTCATCTTTTCGTCTATGACACTACAAATGAGTTAGGTTTCTTGGTAGATACTGGTACTGATATATCAGTTATTCCAAGAAATCATTTTAGAGATTTGAAAAAGAACCCTGATCTTACCTTAACGGCACCTAATGGATCAGAAATTTCTATGTAAAGGAAAAAAGTTACTAACAATTAACTTAGGTTTACGTCGTAATTTTACCTTTGTTTTCAACATTGCTGATGTACAAATACCAATTTTAGGCGCTGATCTTATTAAGAATTTTGATTTAATGATAGATTTACAAAATAAACGTTTAATCGATAACAAAACTTCTATCTATTAATTGTATTATTGATCGTACGATTACTCCAGCTATTATTCCTACACTGTTTTCAAGAAATAACCAGTGCACTAATTTATTATTACAATTTCCAAGTCTAACTAGTTCTACAAATTATTCATTGCCAGTCAAGCATACAGTTGAACATCATACCGTAACGGAAGGACGTTTACCGTTTTGTCGACCTCGTAGACTTGATAACGTCAAGTTAGGCGCCGTTAAAAACGAATTCAAACAGATGGTCGATTTAGGAATTTTCACACCTTCTTCTTCATCTGTTTCTTCAGCTCTGCATATGGTTGCAAAAAAGGAGACTAACGACCATGCGGTGACTATCGGTAGTTAAATACTGTTACAGTTCCAGATCGATATTCCCTTCCACATATACATGATATCAATGCAAATTTATTTGGATGCACTATTTTTTCAAAGATGGATTTAATTCGGGTATACCATCAGATACCAGTCACAAATGACCATATTTATAAGACTGCAATCATCACCGCTTTTGGTCTTTTAGAATTTCTTAGAATGCCTTTTGGTTTGCGGAACGCTGGTCAAACTTTTCAAAGATTCATGAATGAAGTTTTGAAGGATCTGTCATTATGAACATTTAGTTCACCTTCAAACCGGTTTTAAACGCCTTGAGGATTTTGGCATCAATATCAAACCTTCAAAATATATTTCTGGTGTACCGTCGTTAGATTTCTTAGGACACCGCGTTTCCTCTGACGGGATTTCATCTACCACTGAGCGAATTGACGTTATTAGTAATTTTCCGAAACCGTCAACGCTTAAACAATTACAACGCTTCATAGGCATGGTAAATTATTACCATCGTTTTGTTCCTCATTTCACAGAAACATTAGCTCCACTTCATATACTTAGCGCTCAAGATAAAATTAAGGATATTGATTCTTGGCCAACAGAATGTATCAGTAGTTTTGTATTAGCTAAGCAAATCATAGTTAGTGCAACTAGTCTTTCACATCCAGATTACAGCGATAACGTTTGGTACTTACGTTATCCATAGACTGTTCTAACGTAGCTATGGGCTCTGTTTTGCAACAGCACACTGGTGATATTACCACCCCACTCGCATTTTTCTCTCGAAAACGGAATGACGCACAAAGCCGTTATTCTACCTTCGATAAAGAGCTTTTATCTCTTTACACAGCTATTAAGCATTTTCGATATTTATTAGAAGGACGCCATTTCAGTTGTTTTACAGATCACAAACCTTTAGTTAGGGCACTTTTTACGAGGACAGAGAAAACTCCTCGCCAGACTAGGCACCTGGAATTTATTGCCCAATTTACTAATGACATACGTCATTTATCGGGAAAAGACAATGTCGTCGCGGATACCTTGTCACGTGTAAATGATGTTTCATCGATAAAAGCACATTATTTACCACCTATCTTCGTATCTGCTATTTCAGAGCATTTCAATTTGAAGTCACTTGTTAATGCCCAACTAAAGGCTTGTGAGCTTACTTCTTTGATTAATAATCAATCTAATTCAGGTAAACAATCTAAATACAATTTGCAACAAATTTTAATTCCCAATTCTGAAGTCAAGGTTTGGTGTAATATTTTCAATTCTAAATGCTTGTCTTACATTCCAAAGTCTTTACGACGTCCAGTTTTCGACGCTGTACATAATTTAACCCATCTAGGAATTCGTGCCACAAAAAACTTGTCACATCCAATTACTTCTGGCCTAAAATGAATGCAAACTGTATTTTATGGACTAAAACTTGTCTGAGTTGTCAAACTTCAAAAATAAATAGACACAGTAAAACTCCAATTTCAGATTTCTCAGTTCCCAAGGCTCGAACATATACATATATATTTAGTTGGTCCATTCCCAGTTTCACATGGATGCCCCTATATTCTTACTATTATCGAACGATTCACTCATTGGCCAGAAGCCCATCCTTTAAACAATATTTCTGCAGAAACCGTCGCTAAAGCATTGCTTCAGAGTTACATTTGCCTTTTTGGCATCCCTTTGACAGTCACTACTGATCAAGGTGCACAATTTGAGTCGAACTTATTTCACGAATTTTCTAGGTTTTTAGGATTTCATCGAATTCATTCGACTCCGTACCACCCCCAAGCTAACGGTATGGTCGAGCGTTTTCACCGAACACTTAAGACGGCATTATTAGCCAGGGTGGCTATTCTTGAGCTTGTGGGAGTAGAATGAGTGAGAGAAAGTAATCTTTTTCTACTCCCTTATGTAAAATTTGTATTCCTGAATTATTTTCCCTCAGCCAGATAGACGAAAACACTCCCTACTAATTCCCTTATTTTTAGTGAGAGAAAGTCGAGGGAAAGCAAAAGAAACATTTTTTAAGTATTTTATAGGTTATGATTGTGCCTGTGGAGACGTACACCTTATTAATTCGGTTTTATTTAAATAATGAACATTGAAGATTTAGTGGCTATACAAGCTTTGGATGATTTAGAAGATGCGGAGGAACAGTTTGAAAATGGGAAAAAGACTCGAATTTTAGAAAAAACTGATCCTTTTGAATTGTCGGATCAAATTTTTGTTCGTTTATTTAGGTTGTCCAAACCATTAGTGAGGGATCTTATAGATATTTTAAACCCATTGCTTTGTCGTGCAGACAAAGGTAAATTAGATTAAAGTGCATTACATATTGCTTAGTTTTGTAGGTTACGTTAGGTATATGAAACAGAGTACCTACCTACTTTATTTAAAACTAAACCATATTTTTAGATATTTGTTACATTACGTTTTTTGGCTACTGGCACTTATCAAGAAATAACTGGTAGCAATCACTATACTGCAGTAAGCCAAGCCAGTGTAAGTCGCTGTATAACAGAAGTTTGTACTGCATTAACTTCACCAAATATCTTTAATACTTGGGTGCAGTTTCCCAGAGATATTGCAGAATTGGGGAGATCTCAGATAAACAAAGCTGAAATAGTCAGATATAGGAGAGCTCTGATTGGTTATACCATGAAGAACAATATGACAACACTGTCGACTTCTCCCTCAAACTTTCATCGCTCCCTCGTTTTTCCTTTTGTTTAAGAATACATGTTTTTCGAATAAGGGAATTTCAAGTGAAAGGCGAGGGAATTAATTCTCCAGGGAGTAACGATTTCTCTCGCCCTCAAGAATAGCCACCCAGGTCCAATTCGCTTCACTGGTACGATGAATTACCAATCATTTTATTAGGTTTACGCGCTATGCCTAAAGACGATTTACTTTGTTCATCTGCCGAGCTCATTTATGGTCAGACTTTACATCTCCCTGGTAATTTTTTTATTAAATCACATGTCAATATTCCAGTTTCTACATTCATTTCGAAATTGCATGCATTTTTCGACAATTTAAACTTCACTAAACCCAAACATAACGTTTCACAAAAGTTTTTTGTCAGCCCTGATTTATCGACTTGTGACTACGTTTTTATACGTCAGGACAGGCTTAAGCCATCTTTTGCTCCTTTGTACGAGTGACCTTTCCGTGTTGTTTCTCGTACAAACGAAATCATTTCGGTTATAACACGCGGGAAGAACGTTTCTGTCAGTTTGGACAGAGTTAAGCCTGCATACTTGTTGAATGACATTATGGATCATTCTGACAACACTAGCTTAGACTAGTAGGTTAGATTTCATATTGATTCTTTGGCAGATGGATTTTGTTTTTGCAGGGGGAATATATATAGCGTTCTCTCACTACATACTGAGTCCCTCACTGCTTGCTGACTCCAGACTTAGCCAGCCATCTTAAAGATATGGTTTTTATTTTGGTAACCATGGTACGAGAAAACACAAAAATTTATTATATTACATTATAAATATATTCAAAAAACTTCAGAAGTAAAAACTGTAATCAAATCAAACAATTTCGTTTAATACTTGCTTTAGTTTATACCTCAAGTCGGTATACCGCACACTCCAACAAGTCATTCTGATATTCAAATCAGCTAATGTAATCAACACAAAGATGGGTTTTCCTTGCAAGTTGCTGCATGTTACTTAAATAATGGCAGATAAGGGCATTCGATTTTATTAATATTCCATTTACTGCAATTTTTCCTCTTGGATTTTGGTATTTCATTGACAAACATCTGCTGAGGTGGATCATCGGCGTGTTGACCCTCTGTAGCGTTAGTATAACATCTAATCTAGCGATATTGTTCAATGTCTTTTTATGACTTGGGGCCATTATGCGTGCCGAATCTGACCTCATTAAGCTGATTTGGCTGTGTCTGTTTTCCTGCTCTCTCGCTGGATTTTGTGTTCTATTGAAAGTAATCTTCCTAGGTGTATCATCGTTAGGGTAACACCTAATGCATGGACATAACTGAATGTCTGTTAAAATCTTAGAGTCGTTGGGCGAGCTGATTGTCATAGTTACTGTATCTGATTTCCTGTTCTCCTACTGGGTTGTAAGTTCCACTGACAATTACCTTTAAGTATGTAGGTCATCGACGTATTCAGCTCGGCCACCGTTGGTATAATATTTTATATAATGCTGTAGCCTAGTGTTTGTCATATGTCGTTCGTCGTAATGAGCTCGGCCTCCTGGCGCTGGTAACCACTCTACCATGTCAATTCTCTTATCAATGGAGTCCACTGGAATTTTCTGAGTTATCAATACCGTCTGCTCTATTAATTTTTTTAAAACAAGATGTCTCTATTTACTAAAACACCGCTTTACCTTCACACACCGATGAATCAATCAATCAACAATTCTTTATTTAAGTTAAAATTTAAACATCGCCTCCCCAGAATTTACTCCGGGACTACCCGTGCAACTATCGCGTGATTCGCCATGGTGGATTGCAGGGTCGGGCGGATTTGGTTAGGCTTGGCTTGGCTAAAAACAATTAAAACTTAAACCTAAACTCCTTCTGTTTACAAACAGAATAAAGAAGGTGTTTAAATTCCTAAATCTAAACGAATGATTTTTGAAAACTTAGAAACCGCATATTTTTTAAAAACTTTCACTTACTACTACTGACGCAGACACCTGAACCTAAATGAGGAGCCGGGTTGAGCATAGGTTAGTCTAAACTTTGATTTCAATAATTTTGGTTTTTGTTAGAATTTTGGTGGAAAATGAATTTAGAGACAAAAATGTACAAAAAGAAAACAAGAAACAATCGGAACAAAAAGAAATAAACCGAAAGGAAGAGGGGGACAGGAAAGATATAAAGATATGAAATATCAGTAAAGGGCAAGCGGAAGTTATAGTTAGTGAAAGTTTGGCTAGAGTGGTTGCCGGAAGATCGGTAACGTCTGGCACAGTAAGGGGTGTTTGATCCGAAATGGGGCATTATGCTGTCTAATTTGCATTATGTGTCTTGTTAGCGGACTATCGCCCACGTTAGTCCAGTCTGACCCCCCAAGTATTTCACGCACCTCTTGGGTGGAATTTGGTTTCCCCAGATCGAGATTGGGGTTAGGATTCTATTTTCAGTAAATCGGCGTGTAAAGACTATCGTCTCCGATTTCTCAGCGTTTACTCGAATCTTCCACTGGTCGTAATACGCCATGGCACGGAGCATGTGCACTTTCTGTAGCATATTTGCTGCTTGATGGTGATTATGGGAATGCGCATACATGTCTGTTTCTTCGGCATACTTGGCCAGCTTTCGTATTCGGGAACTCTGAGAAGTCGGAGACGTACAGGTTGTACAACTTTGGCGAAAGAAACGATCCTTGCCTGACTCCCACGCAAATGCCCCACCGTGTTGAAAATTTGTTATTCACTCGAACCTGCAGGGATCTGCCCGTCAAGAACGATTGAATGAGCTTGATGAAATAAGTAGGGAAGTTATAGTGGTGTAGTTTGTAGAGTAACAACGGGATCCAGATGGTGCTGAACGCCTTCTCAATATCGAGGACCACCATGGGTGCTCCTCGCGAGGTTTAACTATCTTAACGACCTGTTGCATCGTGCTCCTGCCCCTCATGAAGCCAAATTGGGACTCATCGTTCATGTGTAGCTCCTCTTGAACAGACCTTCAGATACCGTTTGATTTATTCTATCAATATTAATCATATCTGATCATCTACCGCTTGTTTTGTTCGTTACTTTATCATTTTATCGTTGTGCCGCTTTGATAACGGCTACCGTTTAACATTTGCTTTAGTGTTAAATCCTAATTCTTATTGGTAAATGCTGTTTTAATGACCATATATTTAATAGATTTGCAAATAGTAGATTTATCTCTAAGGTTTATTTTATTAAGATAATATGAACCGTAGCTTTTACTGCTGTGTTTATGAACTTTATTTTTCCTTTGAACCGCTGGACATACCGTATCTCCACTGTAGTCAATCAAGCCTTACTTAACCGGCTTGTAAGATAGTGTTCGCTATCAACACTTGAGTGCCAAAGTGACACTCATTAACCATCCGCCTAACAAGGCTTCTATAGACCACGTCACAAGTTAATTTGTTTCTCAACCAAACTTTTGTCATTCCGTCTAATGTCCTGACTCATTGTGCGCAAACTGTCTTTATTTTAATATGCATTTGTTCTGTTGAGGCTTATTATTGCACTCATATTTTTTTAATATTGCATTGATTTACAAAAACTACACGAAGTAGTTTTTGTTATTATATTAAATGCATACTGAAATTAATTTAGAGCAGTATAATAGAAATACACCATTCTTTTACATCAAATGTATGCTACCTACAAGAATCTTCTTAATTTTCTGTTTACAAAAGGAAAACCTAAAGGAAACTACTTCGTAATTCTATACCTCAGTGGTAATATAAGCAGGCCAGATTCAATTTCTGAGTAAAGCAAAAGTTTTAAATTGTATCTGCTTGCCAGTTGCATATTTCATAGAACTGTATGAAAATGAACTTGGTATAATATATTGATAAAAAGTATTCTTGGAGCGCGATTCCTCTTAGTAAAACTTTCTTTTTCCTAAACCCTCTTTGACTAGTATCTTGTGACAAAAGCATTAAGGATTTATACAGCGCGGTGTACATCAAAAACATTTTCACTTACTTAGTTCGTAACTTCGTACCGGCGGTAAAGTTTAACTTATGACTATTTTAATATAGCCGATTTTACGACTGTTAAAATGTGTTCTCTGTTAGGGAAGCCAAAAGAGAAAAGATTAAGAAAGTTTTAATATCCATGTTGTTTTAACAATATCGGTTTCATGTCAAAAGTTTCATTATTATTTTCTTTATTAAACTCTGACGGTATGGCCTAATTTACGTTCGGGTATAGAACTAAAGGAAGAATAATGATTGAAACAAATCGAGTTTGATTTTACTTTAAATTAAAAAGAAATAGAAATAAATAATAATTTTATTTTTCAATATAATAACAAGGTGGCCCAAAATTGTTTCTCGATATTATTGCGGTTGATAATACAATCAAATTTATGGTAATCTTTTATATGAACTTGTTTCCGAAAATGAATTATAAGGGAGATATAGATATACCCCTTAAAATGGGGATAATAAATGTTAGTTTTCTGCAATATTTTCCGACTCGCTTAAAATATCAAATTCCGGACACTAGCTTACATGGCATCAGTCAAACTCTCTCTTCTGCTGAAGGGATAGTTTTAGGGGGTGACTGTCAGTATTTTACTTATGACTTTTAATTTTTCTTCACACTTCTAAAAATTATTATAAAAAATTAATTTTCAAATTATTAGAAATAAAAAAGGTATCTTATTGCATTTCGATAAACCTAGCTGTTTTCGAATAATTTATGTTTAAAAAAACAACGTGCATTTACAACAATCTATTAATAAAAAAAATCTTTTACACATAAAGAATGCTTTGAAAGATAGGCATTTCTTTTATTTAATACACTGATATTTTCTTGAAATAATTCCAAGTTTAATTTTTGGTATTATTTGAATGAATTAACAGACGTAGTTTTGACTCTGGGATAATGTTTTGACAATGTTGCTGCAGCAGTGAAATGTCATAATAAAGATAAATTCCCAAACAGTAATATTCCAGATGCCAAAACTTTTGTAAGTACAGAACGCCGACTCAGGGAAACAGGAAGTCTTCAAGTGAAAAACAGAGACGCTGGCCGTCCAAGAAACGCAAGAACTGTTGAAGAAGATATATTAGAATGGAAGATCCTATGATAGGTACTAGAAGATTAGGATTAACAATGAATACATATCACCAAAGCGCTTTAAGAGTACTACACGAACAACAATTGCACCCGTTCCATTACCGCAAAACTCAAGAAATATTACCTGAGGGTTAATTTTTGTGAATTGTTGTTTGAATGAAAAAAAAATGCTCCAGATTTTTAAGTAAAATACCTTTTACTGACAAGACTACATTTACACGACAAGACTTGTTTAATTCTCAGAATATGCATTTCTGGGCCGAGGAAAATCCTAATGTAACAATACAAACCCATTTTCAACAGATCTTCAAAATAAATGTATCGACAGTAACTCTAGGAATCAGTTAGTTGGATACCATATGGAAATTTAAATGGTGCTCTGTATTATGATTTTTTGGAAAACTGTGACGCTATTTTCTCGTTTAGTGCGAGAAATAAGGCTGTCACTTTGACACTCGAGATTTTTTAATTGGTTACTCGGGCGCCAGTTCAAGTCAGGAGTGATTGAACAACACTACCCAAAAGTCGATAAGCGGGACTAAGCAGCTCAGTGAAGAAACGGTCGTTTCCAGTGGGCCAATAAGGGAAATTAGACTTTCACAAACACAACAGTAAAACACAGAAACTCAATAATAGTTAAGTATATTACTGTAATCCTATGGTCAACAATCATAAATAAAACAGAAAACAAAATTAGCACAAGTTTATATACATATGTATAGGCAATAGAGGGAGAGTAGCAAGCAATATAGTAATATTAGCGGCAAAAGCGTATAAGCGGTAAAATTAGCGAGTTTATAATAAAGCGGTTGTTAAGCAGACAGTGTACGGATACCAGAAAATGCGAAGCAAGCAGAATTATTTATAGTGCTAAAAGCAGGTTATGAAACAGACCGGAAACTTGGCCAATGCTTAATTTTCAGAAAATAAACAGTGAAATTTCATAAGCTAAGTATAAAAATTTCATTCAGTAAATACGAAATAATGAAATAAATACTAAGAATATTCAAACAGGGTAAAAATTTCAATCAGAATACAGATAGTAAAATTTCGGTAACTAAGTATAAAATTTCGGTAACTAAGTATAAAATTATCAATCAGTAAATATGAAATAATAATTGCACTAGCCAAATATATCAAAGTTTTCTTACTCTTTTCTGGTTCGCGGTGGGCAGTGGTAGTCGACTGGTGAATTCAATCGTTGGAATAAGATCTGATTTTACAGGCCGTTACGGTCAGTTTTATAGACACGATCCCACTCACGGTATCGCGAGGATCTTCACTTGCCTTAGAAATGCGCATGGACCCATGTATTGAATACAAGAGAGCGAGGACGGCTGTATTGACTTATTACTGGTACTAGTAAATTATTATTACGTGCGTCAGTTAGTATAAACAAAGTATTTTAAATATTGTATAACTTAAAATCGGTTTCAAATAATTATTCTAACCAGCTAAAAAAAAAAAAAAGAAACGGATTTAATCGGCCACAGATAACTAATTATTGAATTAGTTACTTCAATGTATAAACAATAATTCCTAGTTTACAAATA
This sequence comes from Leptura quadrifasciata, assembly GCA_963675555.1. Classification (NCBI taxonomy): domain Eukaryota; kingdom Metazoa; phylum Arthropoda; class Insecta; order Coleoptera; family Cerambycidae; genus Leptura; species Leptura quadrifasciata. The sequence continues at coordinate 107,953,534 of OY776674.1, read as the reverse complement.
TTCTGATTTTAAATAAATGTTTCGGTGCTCAAATAGTAAATATTGCCTGATAATATACAGTAATTAGAATAGAATAGAATAGAATAGAACTTTATTCGTGTAAGTATACAATAAAATTTTACAATAAAATTTATGTTTACACTCGTCACACAGGTAGGTAATTAATATAATAGAAAAAACAATTTACAAAAACAAAAAGAATAAAGACAAAAAAAATATTGTATATAACGAAAGATCACATTGGGTGTATAACTAAAAGTACAGAAAATATAATCAGATATTTTCCACCTATCATGGTAGGTGTATGTCAAAATAAACATTTAAAAAGAATAGAATAAAACATAAAAAAGAGACAATTTAAAAATATTGTATATAAACATATAATTTCTGAATGTACATGATATTCAATGAAGAGATAGAGTGGGTATCTCCTTAGACTGATGAAACATTTGACAGTGAGTCAAAATAATCAAAATACTCATCATGTGTGTAAAAGCAATTTTGTAAAAGAATATTCTTAATGTTATGTTTAAATTTATTTATGTTCATTTCGGGATTTTTTAAGGCGTCAGGTAACACATTAAAAAATCTATAAGAAAAATTAAGAAAAATATAAGTAGGTATGCTGCGATGTTGATAACCTAAACTTGGGTAGTCTTAATTTTGTTTTACTCCTAGTGTCATGGCAGTGTTTAAAAATTGGTTTGCAATGGTCATCATAATTAGCTTGTACCATAATTCAAACAGCTTTTTTTTTGTAATTTAAAAATTTTTATTGTATGACTTGATCCACCCCATAGAATTACTCCATACGTCATTATGCTGTGAAAAATAGCAAAGTAAGCAATTCTTAAGCAGTTCAATGTAGTTTTGTGACTAAGTTGTCTTATTATATATATGCCGGTCGATAGTCATTTAGATAGCTGCTCAATGTGTGGCTGAAAATTTAAAGTAGTGTCTAAGTACACTCCGAGTAGTTTGACTGGTTCGTTGTTGGTAATACTTTTTTTTGTTGAAAAATTTGAAAAAAGTGTTAGTCTTATTCTCATTTATGATGAGATAATTACTTTCCGACCAGTCTACTATCAAGTTGTTCAATTCTGTGATGTTTTGGTGTAGATTTTGTGATAATTCGTTGCTAAGTAGAAATGTTGCATCATCAGCATACAGTATTGGAACCACTTCGGAAGCTAAGTTGAAAGGCATATCGTTAACATAAATAATAAATAACACCGGGCCAAGGACAGACCCTTGTGGCACCCCATAATCGACTTTAGAGAATTGTGATACGTTACCATTAAACTTGACACATTGGTGCCACCAAGGTAAGATTTTAATAAATTTAAGGCGTTTCCTCTTATACCATAGTATTCTAATTTTTGCACAAGTACCTCGTGGTTCACAGTATCAAAAGCCTTAGACATGTCATAAAATTTAGCAATGCAAAATTTGCGTTCTTCAAAAGCTTCTATAACAATTTCATACATTTCACATATCGCATTAATAGTAGACCTTGCCGGTCTGTACCCAAATTGGGCATCAGTTAGTAATTTGTTCTTCTCAAAAAATTCCAAGAGTCTGTTTTTTAGAATAATTTCAAATATCTTAGAGATAATAGGAATAATTGATAGGCCTATAGCTATCAGTATTATTAAAGTTACCTTTTTTATATACAGGAGTAACTTGTGATTTTTTGAAAATATCAGGATAAATTCCACATTCAATACATAAGTTTATTAAGTGAGCAATAGGCTTAGCAAGAACATCACTAACTAATTTCAGAACTTCACTATTGAGATTAAACACATCTTTAGCTTTGCTATTCTTTAGTTCAGATTTAACTTTTTTAATTTCCAAGTCACACACTGGAAACAGATAAAAAGATTTGTTTAGTTTCGGCACTTTATTTAAAAATTCTGTGAACTTAGTTTCATCAACTTTATCAAATTTAGACATTAAACTGCTTATGACCTCTAGAAAATAATCCGAAAATCCATTTGCTGTCAGATTTGATGTTTCGATTTTTTTTATTTTCTCTGTTATTATTAATTATTTCCCAAGCAGCTTTTTGTTTATTACAGGACATGAGAATTTTTTCATTATTTGCCCTTAACTTAGCTTGCTTAATTTCATCTTTGTAATCCTTTTTTAATATGTTATACACTTGCATATCATTTTTATTTTTAGTTGAACAAGCAACTATGTGAACTGCATCTAATTTATTTTTTAATTGCAGTATGTTACTATCACAGACGAAATTATTCTTTTCAAAGCTGGACTTTTTTATTAATTTCTCTTCAAAACATTGATTGTACAAAGAAGATATTGTTTGGACAAGAAAGTTAGCACAATCATTGGGATTATTTTTCTCATAAAAGCAATTCCAATTTATGTCTATTACACATTCAACAAACTTTCTTTTCCTATTTTCTGTCATTGGTCTACACAAAATATATTCATTTTTTTTGGCAGATATATTTATATCAAAAAGAATTCCTTTGTGATCTGACATATGAGGTTGAACTACTTCCAAAGCTACATCATCACAGCCCAAATTCGTAAACAGATTATCTATTTTAGTAGCACTAGTATTAGTTATTTTAGTATTCTCAAAAAATTTTTCTTCCAAATTATAAGATAAAAATATATTTTTACATTCATTTACAACCACATTGTCGATAATGTTAAAATTTAAGTTGAAATCTCCAACAACTATTTGTTTATTTGTAGATATAGTCTCTATTACATTATCAAGAGCACTAAAATAGATATCCGTCTCTCCCATGGGTGACCTATATGTACATAATAAGTAAATATTTTCTTTAATTAACTCTATTAGGGCAAACTCAGCATGAACCTCTACACAAAATTTATTAACTTCCCTACTTTTTATGGAGAGCTCGTCCCTAACAAAAAAACATACACCACCATGACTAGCTACTTTTCTACAATAATATGAAGCAAGTTTATAATTAGGTATGATAACATTTTGAATTTCCGACTCAGATACCCATATTTCTGTTAAACACAAAATATCAATTTTGTTTATACTTACAAAATACTCAATATCATTTACTTTATTGGTTATACTTTGGATATTTATATAAAAACAATTTAACTTATAGATATCCGTTTTTTGTTTAACACCAGGTTTATCACTTGTCCCGTTACTGTTTAATCTTCCTATGTGAGGAGTTCCAGTTGAGACAATCTTGGGTATAAAAAATTTTCATCCTCATTTATATGTGCGTCATTGGAGGAGTCGGTAGAATTTAACATTATATTTGATATTATATTAATTGGCTCGCCAGTTGATACGCCCGTGTATCTCGCTATATTGCAACAGTCATTCTTTGGCAGATTATTACTTACGCACGCATTTACTACGGTGTCAGAAAATAGTGCACAATTTTGGGTTTCACTATCATTTCTTGTTATGGGCACAAATCTTAATGCTTTATGTATCGCACTGTTATTATTCATAATCATTTTTGCTAGTGTTGCTGCAATTTTTTGTTTACTAATTTTATTATTTTCAGTCTTATAATTATTAACTTCAAAATATTGAACATTTCCCTGAGTGAATTTATTTAATTTTTTTAAGAACTCATTAAGCCTATAATTAAACTTAAATATACGTTTATTGATATTTTGATTATGTGTATACGGCACCGATGAGAATATAATATTAGCATCAGATTTTTTAAGCTTATTGCATATATTTCTAAAAGATGGAAAAGCTTTTTGATCAAAGTCATGTTTCCCGGCTAGAATAATAATATGGTCGCTTTTTGATAAAGTCACAGCTAGTTTGTCAATGTCTTCAATAACTACCGACAATGGTGCATTTCTTTTTATCATCGACTGTACATCAGAGTTACATAGATTATTACGTAACAACAAATTAATGCCTTTGCCACCTTCATCTGACAAAAGGACAATTTTCTTTCTTACTTGTGCCCTATTATCTATAGATATTTTATTGGGCATTATGTCATACTTTTTATTCTTATTATTAATATGTGGTCTTGAATTAATACCAGCATCAAGTTTCTTGGATTGGACAATTTGAGATTTTGTGGATTTATTTGCAATATTACTTAATTGCTTATTCTTAAGGTTCACATTTTTGATCTCATTTGACTGGACTATCAGTTCTAAACTATTCATAGATATATCAGTAGAGATAGATATATCCTTGTTTCTTTTTTCCGTTTGTGTACTAGCCACTTTTTTGCATTTTCTGGAATTAGTAAAGCAGTTTTTTGTTATTTCTTTATAGATTCCTTTAATTCTTTAATAAATATTTGTTGTTTTTGTAACAAGTCGTTCATATCATCCTCACGTTTCATTGCCTCATTTACAAATAATTTATGTTCAGCTATTAATTTATTTATGTACTTATCTTTCAAATAATTGTCCTCGCTGAGATCTCCAATTGTCTTTTCCAATAAGCTTTTTTCATCTTCTTGTTCACTGCAATTGTCTTCTTCACAGCAAATTATCTTATTTTGCTTGATGAAGCGAAGTTGATTCTTAAATTTTGGAACACAACACTTGTGATAGACATTGTGACATTTCACACACACGTAATGTAAAAATGGTCTGTTTTTGCAACATTTATAATAGATCGAACAAGAGCTCGGAGAATTAATGTTGTTGCTCGGTGTCATCTCGGACTACCCATAATTTGCTTAAGGCAGGACAGAAAACAGGAAACATAATTGCATTGAGTACAATTAAATATAAATCTTATGCAGATTTCCGTAACGAAAAATGCTTCCTTACAAAACACCTTGCATGAAATAATAGGTAATATTTCATGGCAAGAGTTACTGAACCCATCGATAACGATAACAATGTTGATTTTCACGTCGAAGGGTTCAATGAATACGTGTTCTTGTAGTTCCTAGTAGTCTAGCAGCTCGTCAAGTAATCAACCTTGGCTGATCAGCAAATGCATCAAGAGTCATCTCTTCTTCAGCAACTGAAATCCCTCTTGGGCGACCGTTACCTCGTCTATTAGGTAGGACATTTCCACTGTCCCGTACACGATTGAGGCAGCGCGTGATAACTTTTGCGGCGGGAAAATGTGCTCGTTGCGGGAATCGGCACGCGTACAGTCGTGCGGCTGGTACAGCTTGTTCATCAGCCATACCATAACAGATAATCATATCGAGATATTCCTGTGAGGTCTACTCAGCCATTTCTGGTACTGAATGACATACGCCTACTTTGAGAAATAAATAATGCGCATTTAGCACACGAATACGCAATATTTCGTTTAGACCGCTTTTACTCGAAAACGGCTTGCCATATGGCTAATTGTAAAGAGGACCCTTTTTTCGTAGAATTAACCAGGGAATCATAATCAGGGATTAAAGTACTAAAAATGTCAAATGGAAAAATAAATATGTAGAAATAAAGAACACCGACCACTCTTTTCTCCGCCCCTGGATTAATATTGGCTAATAGTGTAAAACAATAACCTTTAATAATTGAAAATAGTTAACCAAGTTTCATAAAGTTGTCCCAAATCATTTCCGAGATAATTAGTAAAAACACCTATTTTTGCTCCATTCTTAGAGTGCCGTAGCTCCTTTAGGAAGCATTTCCGGACACATGCTTATAGGAACTTTTCTTACAATTTTTTCATGGAGAATTAGTACCTAAAGGGGAAGGCGGGAGTTTCGGGACACCCTGTATACCCAAAAACTTGGTTTGTATAACCTCCTAGGAAGTTATACCTGGTGCTTGGCAGCAGCTCTCTTGTCGGAGGCACTGGGGATGAGTACTGATTCTTCTGTTGTCACAAACTTTTTATGTGATATTATAGGGCGCCACTTAGTATTGAAGTTATAAAAACTAAGAAAATGTATACTACCTTACGGTATGTACTTACAAAAAAATAAAAACCTTAAGTGGATTCTCAATAGCACTTTACTCAAATTTTTAGTTTGTGTGAGCAGATACAAGTAAACATAAGGTGAATTGTACAACGGCAAAACTGGGTAATGTATTCCAATATTCAAAATTATATAAATAATGCAGGTTACCCCGTAAGTAGCGCTACTTTTGGTTCACACTTTATCTGACCGATGTCTAGCAATAACTCAATAAAATACTTGATATGTGCACGTTGAGATATGGAATTTCATATAATTTTCGTCGAAAGAAATGTATTAATGGATTTATCTAATTTTACAACAGTAATCCAGTTGACCTTCTTTTCCCCTCGTGGTATCCGAAATGCCAGAAAGTAATATCTACATAAGATCCAGAATGACGTAATTTGTAAAATGGCGACAGCAGCAGCAGTAACTGAAGGGCAACCGAAGATGCATGTGGTGAGCAGACAGCAGAAATAAACAGGACGGTTTATGCAACCGCTAACTAACAGTGGTCGAAGCAGCAATATGATTTCAGAAGACAAACGGATAATACGGCAATCTCAGTATCGGTAACAAACTTTTCTATTAATTAAATACGTAAGTAGATAAGTAAGTAAAGCCGGCAAATCTAAAAAAATAAAAAGATACATTTATATCTTTAATCCGCAAGAAAATTTGCAAAACATACTAAACAATCAATAATAGGATATATTGATAATAATTTAAACAAACCTTCTAAAGAATGGCCTTTTTGTTAAATTAATTTCACAGAAAAATTCGTTTGTATTTAGTGTCTTTACATATCATATCATTATCTACTTTACTTCGCGTTCTTTCGAAGCCAAAATTTTTTTGAATTAAAGTATCCCTTAAAAGACTAGCGTAATGTTTTATACTTCGCACAGTGGTGTACCCGCCTCACTCAGTGATAATCTGTGCCTGCTCACCTTTTCAGTCATAATTATTTAATATACTTACTCGTTACTGCTGGTAAACTATCATAAACAAAATTTAATATCGACCTTCTATAAATACTTGTATACAGAGAGAGCCAGAAAAAGTACTATATTACCGTTACATTTGTTCAACTGGAGCTATATTCCCAGTAGTTGTTGGTAACATTCTTTGCATGTTCATAGCATGATGCTACATGATTTTTCGGGGTTCAACACGAGTTTGTTAGATTTAAACCATTCTAATATATTATTCGTTAGTGTTGTCGCATCTAAATAAAGCGAATCGATATTTTTATTATGTAGTACAATACAGGTGTCATCCGTAAACAGTGAACATTATTCCTGGGAAATTAGCTGCCAAATCATTTACATAAATTAAAAACAATAATGGACCCAGAATTGACCCCTGTGGCACACCACACTTAAATACTTCTGGTTTAGATTTAATCTTTTTGATTATCTTTCCAGATGTATCAATGACATCTGTCCGTGCTTTCCGGTTTACTAAGTATAAAGCAAACCACATAAGTGGAATACAATACCATAGTATTCCAATTTGATTAATATTAGTGAATGGTCGACACAGTCAAAAGCCTAGATAGTCGCAGAAAATTCCCAGAGAGGGCTCTTTCTTTTCAATTTTATTATTTATTTAATTAAGTAGTGAAAATGCAGCGTCTGATGTACCCAGGTTCTTCCTGAAGCCATATTGTGACTTTGATAGAATATTATATTTATCAAGATAGTTATCTCTTACTTTTAAATTTTTTATAACTGGCCGATTGCCGCGTGGGTTAAGGCGCGAGGTGGCAATCGCAATTAATCACACGGGTATTGCGCCACCAGGTTCGAATCCCGGACTGAAACTATCTTAAGAAATGGTTGCATGTCCGCGTTTTTTTCAATGTGTAACGCCCTTCTGCACAAGCCTCTGGCTTCTGGAATTGGGGGTTGACTAATTTCTGTGGTGTTAATTATTTTATAGCTATTATCTGACATATTAACTTCATCTATTTAAGTGTTTTTCTATCACATATATCTTCTGATCACAAATTCTATAAAAATAACAAAATTAATCAGTATATTGAAGAAATAACCTCTACGCCTGTGACGTTTATGTCAAAGGAACAAAGGCTATTTCTTTGTGAACTAATACAACTTACAACAAAAATAAGCACGAAATATTTTTCTGATGTTTCGGAAACAAAATCTGTTTTCTTTTTAGAAGTTATGAAGACAATTCTTATATGCTGTGTAGGTTAACTACACAACGTTAAGATTGTGTTTACGTCATATCCATATATACTTACTTACTACAGACATAGAACTGTTGACATTTTAAATGATATCATGTTTCTTAAGTTCTTCATTTAACATTGGTAACCATGTCGTGCAAAAATCTGTAGAATTATCTTCATTTAAGAATATGTTATCTATTTCTTTTATTAAAATTTTTGCCGAGTCTCACTCGATTCTGTGCGCGTTTCTTCGATTTTTGAATTTCATTTTTTTATTAGAGAATTTCGTTTTTTTTTCATTATTTTTCCATTAGAAAAAAATGATCTACTTTCAACTCAATTGGTAAGGTGAAATTAAATTTATAAGTTAAGTAAATGATAAGATTCATGAAAAATTTAAATCAAATTACTGCAGACTTTAAATTAACTTTAGTTTAATTAGTTTATAGAGGTATAGATTAAAATATTAGTAAGGATAAAGGACTGGACTAATAAAAGAAGTCCGCTTTTAGTCTTTGTTTTAGTAAGATTTTGCCAATGATAAATAATGGAAAGAGCATCTTGTATCCGGAGAGTAATGCTTTAGGCTCTAAGAGCAATATAACTTATTTAATTAGTTCTAAAAGTAGAGAATGTTAGGAAGTTGTTACGGACAATCTTGTAGAAAAATAGTTCCCTTGTCTGCCAATAATGAAAAGTTCAGTAGAAGAGCTAATAAGATAAAGGATCAAACTAATTTAATTAACTTAATAATATACTGTTCTATCAATATTTTCTTTTTACAATGGTCTCTACCTTTATCAAATATGTTATTGGTAAAGTTTTCATAACAGTTTAAATTCCTTAAAGGACAAGATTTATTATTTTACCAATTTTATTTTACTTCAGAACGTACTTTTCTATTTCATTACAGTTAGTCCAAGCAAATAACGGTTTTCCTATAAAAGAACTAAATCAGTTTACTGGTCGTTAACTTCTTTTTCTAAAAATATCTACGCTTTAATAATGCATATTTGGTTTTCCTGCAATTTACAATAATGTGTAAAGTCCTTTTTACATACAGACAGGGTGTCCCACGACAAACAGCGGCGATCGATATATCGAAAAGTAGACATTGAAATTTTTTTTAAATTTGGTAGTAAACTAATGTCGATGGGGGCAACTCGGCTAAAATATTTTAAAGATGGTGGCACTTTCGGTTATACCGGAGGTAGATGTCAACTTGTTTATTTTAAATGCGACATCCTATATATTATTACATTTTTGGATTGTATGCAAAATTCTAGGCCAATTTTGTGTATCATGTCTTATACCTAAGCCTCTCCGTTTTTGACATATTTACGTTTTTATGACGGTTGCAGGCCCTAAAAGAATTAGCAATTCTTCCTATAAGGAAGCCTTTATTACCTAATTTGGGTTGGATTCTTCGTTGAAAAAGACCTACTTTAATAGAGTTTTTATAATATTTTGATAAGTATTAATACAGAGTGTCCAAGAAATAAGAATAAAAATGATTGAGAAAACTGTCAAAAATCAATTTTTTTTTCAAATGCAAACCCCCAATTTTTATAATCTTATCTTATTTACCATTAAAAATAAGGGTAAGTTTGTGTATGGTTGTCTATTCCGAAAATATTTAGTTTTCAAAATATTGCCACTTTAATATTTTTATATGGATTTTAAGTTCAATTACTCTTAGTTGGCTATGACGGCGTTGAGTGCTAAACATATGTATGTTTTGGACGTTGGACCGAAAAACAAATTTTTAAAAAGGAATCAAAACTTTATTACAGAAAATTACAATTAACGGTAAGCTTATGAAGTGAAGTTTATACACATGTTAACAAGTATTTATAACCTCGGTCTTATCGTAGACCTGATGTATGCATCTATTATGACAAAGGAGACATATAATATACGCTCACGTAACTTCTCCCAGATTAAGTGAAAAATTAATTGTTTGATTGATTTTTCATACAATTATATCATTATTTGAATTCACTGTATTATTATTTTTAAATTTAAATTTTGAAAAGTATTTTGTATATATCAGGGAAACGATAAATATTATGAATATAATATACAATAATATTGTAAAAAAGATGGTTTAGAAATATAAAGAGAGTTATTTATATTATTTAATTCTTGTTTTTGGGATTCTAAGTCCCTCTGAGTTTTTAATAAATAATAATAATAAATAACACCACAGGTAATTACGACCCCCTTTATCCCGGAAGGCTCTAGAAGAGCCTTGTGTGGGAGGGGGCTACACATTTAGAGACAAGGGACATCCGTGTATAGTGAAAAAATCCCTCTCACAGTATTTTCCACTGCCACGACCGTGGATCGAACCCGGAACTTTTGGATGAGAGGCAATAATTTTACAATTACAATTTAAAAATCTTTATTTATAATATTTACATTTTATTTGTTTGTATATCATGTTTATTTCATTCATATCAAATACAGTTTACAAATATGTCAACCCGACGCGTTACAATGAGTCTAATAGACTCAGAAACGAGGCAGGCGGCCGATCTTAGGCCAAATAATCAGCAAACAAATTTACAATTAATCATTAAAAAGAAAAGTTCTCCAGACAGATTGAACTTACTATTTTTTTTTTTATACAAAAGTTTAAAATAAATGAAATTAAAGAAATTTTATCTGAGATTAACATTATAAAATTAATCTACAGGAAACTCAATGCAGAGAAAAAACCTGTTTAAAAAAATCAAATATACAAATTAAAAATACACCGATGGTGTCTGAGATATACTCGATTATAAAGTAAATAAAACAAATATTCAAGGAAATTAAAATAGTATTTTTATTTAAGTGCGCTCACCTCTCGACCACCAGTCAGTTGGTGGGTATTAATTAAATTAAGATCAAATGTTCCGGGATTATAGCTTGTTAGTTTATCACTTATGTTTGTTTCTAAATTAAGTTTTGGAAGATCGATATTTTTAAAATTGGCTTTAGAATTTGAGTATGTTTTTAAAATATGGTTTTCTATGTTAATAGTACATGTTGTGTCTAAGTCTATACTCTATAACGTAACTACTGAAAAGTGGTATATTGTCTTTAATATTTTTACATTGTTGTACAGCAACTAAGGGTTGTGGTACAATAACAATCGATTTTTCATTAATTATCTTCTGAATTTGGGGTTCATTAATATTGACAGGTATTGGATAACAATTATCTATATTTTTTGAGAATTTTAGTAAACTAACTTCGCAAGGTGCGTTGTGATTAATTTTAGTTGGGTTCATATTATACAAAGATATTCCTCTGTTGATATTTCTTTACGTTTATCATTAGAAAGTATAAAATTATTATCAGTTAAAGCTAAATAAGTATTTTTTCTACCCCCTTATGTAAATTTGATGTTTTTCGTACTGTCTGTAGAATGGATAAATGGGCCATTCCAGTTAACTGAACGAATATATTTCATATACCTTTTAGGATGGATATCATATGATAAGTACATAGACAACTATTAGTTTTAAAAAATTCAAGTTAGTCAAAGTAATTGTCAGTGTGTATTCGCGCAGTTTGAGCTAATTTAAAATGAGTGATTCCAATGAAGGGTGGATAAACGGTATACACCTAAAATTTTACTGAAATTATTATATACAGACTAAATTTTAGAGATATATGGCAAAAAAAGTAGGTACGTCTGAAAGATTAAACCTGCGATCTCTTGCATTCGAAGCGTAAATGCGACCGCTAGGTTACTGCCCCTTTTATAAAATGTTTTCACCTAGAGCACAAGATTAATCAGAAGCTAAGTTTGTATATTAAATTTGATTAAAGCTATTTGTAGTTATTTCTTAATCCGGTCGTAGAAAAAGTATATTGTATAATTCGAGTGGATTATCCATATCGCACTCGAAAGATTGACGTCTACGGCGTCGTAGTCAATCTTCTTTCTCGTGCGATATGGCTATCATATCCACTCTTGTTGCACAAACTACTTATTTAGGTAAAATCGTTTGGTAAGATTTATCATATTGCATCGGTAAAGGATATAATTGGTAATATTGATAACTATTAGGTTCAACTAGTGGAATTTCGAGTATGAAAATTATTTCATAATTTTTGGAATAACTTTTAATAATAAATTACAATATTTTCGAATCCTAAAATATTATCTATAGTGAGTTCTAATGGTAATTTAACATCTGTTAAGTATTTTCCTGTTAATTATATTTCAGAAAATAAGTCAATAGGTCTAACAATAGAATTATGCAAAGTGTTTAATTTTGCAAAGGATATAGCTATTACTACTTTATTGAAAATACTGTAGATCGTTTGATAAATAACTGTAATTTTGTTTAAGACCATTTGCGTCATGATATAGTGATAGTTAGCATTAATAGACATGTTTTTTATTGCATATTAGATTTGCCTAATACGAGATTGTAACATTGACTGATTATGTGACAAGTTTCGAGCTAGATTATTAAAATTAGTTATTGATGAGTTTAGAAATTTGGTTTTCTAAAATAACTTTGAATTTATTTTGATTAGTTTGAAGTTGATTTATTTTAAAATTGAATTTCTCGGCATCTTCGTTATCTAGGTTTCCTGTTAAACATTTAATAATAGATTTATTATTCCTCTCTTTTGTCTTATTGATTTTGGATTTAATTGATTGATTTGTTCCAGAATTTTCGATTCTAAATTTTGAATTATATTATATGAATTAAAATATTCCCTATAGTATGTTTGATTAGACTTTATTGATGATTTTAAAGTATTAAATTTCGATTTTATGTCTTAAAATTAAAAATAAAAGACCAGTATGTGTTAATTATTTGTGTACTGCCTAGTAGTATTGGTAATAGTCCGGAGTTATCTTCTATTTTGTGATATGTAGGTTGGGTTATTCCTGGTTCGAGGAAGAAGAACCTGAAATATTATGGGGTTTCTTTAATTCTTTTAGGTGTGTAATTTGAGTTTTATTGTTTTTTAAGTTTTTTGCTTTGGCTAGGTTTTCGATCTTTCACTCAATTTTTTGTAAACTGTTTGACTGATTTTAAAATGTTGTTGGTTATCGCCATTTTCGTTACATTTATCAATTATTTTCTGTTTATTAATTTCTTGTTTTTCGATATCGAATTTGCGTTTTGATAGTCTGATAAAAATCCTGATATTGTGATGGTTATTCATTATTGTCTGTCTGGTTTGAGTCATAAAATTCCTGGCTTGATTGTCCAGTAATTACAGTGATAGTAATTGGTAATTATAGGTGACTTGCATAGATTTCCTATTTGTGTTCCTGTCTTCCTATTCGGCTGCTCGATCCACCCAATTGGTTAGTTTCTTCTCTCCTCGTAGGTTCTTTAGTAATTTAAAGCTTGAAATCCAAAAAGAATCAGCTATAGATCTTTTATTACTAATCCGTTCCGACTGCGCCAGTTTTGGTCGTTGGACCGAAAAACAAATTTTTAAGATGAACCGAAACTTTATTACACCAGAAAATAACAGTAATTACAATTAGCGGTAAGCTTATGAAGTGAAGTTTATACATATGTTAACAAGTATTTATAACCTTGGTCTTATCGTAGACCTGATGTATGCATTTATTATGACAAAGGAGACATGTGATATACGCTCATGTAACTTGTATATTGGCTGTCACTTACCATTTGACAAGTATTAATTATTATGCCGGGGCGCTTAAATTATACGCACGAGGATTATTTAATTTTGTTTATAATCTACGGAGAATGTAACAAAGTTTTATCAAGAACATGTAAAATATTTGTTACTAGATATCCAGACAATAAAAAATAATTTATAGTAATAATATACTATTTTCGTCAAACGTTAGAAAAACATGACATTTCTTACTCATTTCATGACATAAAAGTTTGATATTTCAGACGGTTGTGCGTTGCCATTAGCAACGGAAGTAAAAGTACTTTTTCTTCCGATCAGCGGACTTCTACTTCCTTTGCTAATGGTAAGGCACAGCTAAATTTTTTGTCTTTATTATTTATAGCTAATCAACGTTTGAAGGAACAATATAATGTTTTATTCGGAGTAAAAGCCACTTGTGACTCGCCTGTAATTGCTGGTCTCACTTCGTTCCTCCGGCAAACCTACAGACTTGTCACAAAAGTATCACTTTTACACATAATAAAACAATATACTGTTTTTCTTCAAACGTCACAAAACATGACTTTTGTGACGAATCTTTTGAACTTAAACTGTCGTTTCTATGACACTTCGTCTGACCGGTTTACTTAGTATTTTATTGCTGCTAACGAGTTCTGAGCGGCAGTAGAAGTCTTTTACTGCCGCTCACTAGTGCACTAAAAGCAGTTGAAGAAAAAGTAACAGTATTTATTTAATTTCATATTCAATGTTTGAAGAAAATATAGCGTATGATATGTGGAGTAAAGTGATTTTATGTATGTCGGCTATTCTTGCTAGATTTGCTCGTCCGTGTTCCTCAACACAAAAATGTCACTTTTACTCCCTATAAAACAATATACTATATTTTCTTGCTAAAGCGTGTCCTTTTTGAAGATTAATGTTTAAGTTTTTTCAAGCCCCGTCTAAAATTTGAACCTACCAAATGGGTAAATTCAATTCAATTCAATTCAATTTATTCAACTTCAACTATACATGTTTAACATTACATATTCAAATGCACATAGTGTTTGGTATTGGACATTAAATTAACAACATTATCAGTTTTATATATTACATATTGAAAAACTTAAAATAGGTTATATTTAATACCACCCTGGCGAACAAGAAGACTCACCTAAGCACTATACGGTGCTTGTGTTGTGTCGTTCTTCTTATATCGCCGAAGGAAATCTAACTAAAGCAGGCAAATTGAGAAATGAGCAGAGAAAGAAATTATGACGGCTAAAATACAAAATGAAAACAGTAAAGGAGAATGATGAATACAGCAAATATTAATGACAAAATAGTATACAATATGAAATAAGACGAGGAAGTGGGGAGGACAGAAGCGCACATATGAAATAAAATTTCTTACTGTGGGATTAAAACAATTTAGTAAGTTTGTCATGATTTTCATTTAAGAAACTTTTTATACCTAGTTTATACTTACTTAATTTCGTTATCTTTTTGAGGTCAGCTGGTAGCTGATTGTACAGTTTAGGACCAAAAAAGAAAACATATCTCTGCGTGTGAGTTTTTCTGAAAATTGGTAAATTAATAGATAAATTCTCCGCAAACCTAGTCTGTCTAATTTCTTGTGGAGGGTTATAGTTTGTTTTGTTAAAAAACATCCATATAAGGCTTTGGTAAATGTAGATACTTCTTATATTAAATAGGCCGCTCTCTTTGTATAAGATTTTAGTTGGATATAGTTTGGTTTTTTTTTAATTATTTTAATAATTGCATTTTGCACACATTGTAGCCTATCCAGTATATTATTAAACAAACCACCCCATGCACTAATACAGTATCTTAGTATCGACTCAACTAAGGAATAGTAAAGAATGAGTACATTTTTTTGAGTCAGAATTTCCCTTAGATTATAAAATTTATAAATAAGATGTCTAAGCCTTTTTGTAATATAAAAGGCATGTTCATCCCATCTCAAATGCTGATCCATTATAACACCAAGATATTTTACTTTATCTGTTTTATCTATTGTTGGACATGTAGTACAATGTGTTTTATCTGCACAGGTTATATTGTGTATTTTTAGTGTGTTTTCTGCAGGTTGATCAGATTGTCGTAAAGTGGATGTTATATATTTGGTTTTAGAAACATTTAATGTCAACAAATTGAAGTTTAGCCATATGTGTATGTTATGTATGTTATATTCAGCTGCATGATATACTTCGTTCCAGGCATCACCTGTGCAAATAATGACAGTATCATCAGCATATGAGATGAGATGACCCTTAAAATTATTTATTCGGCTAATACTGTTGATGTATACGAGAAACAGTATTGGGCCCAATACTGTTCCCTGTGGAACACCGACTGTGACATCACGTGGTTCACTTATACAGTTATCTAACTTTACACGTTGCACTCTGTGTGACAAATAATCTCGCAAAATGTTTAAAGTTGGTCCCCGAATACCATAGTTATGCAATTTCTTTAATAGTTTATCGTGTGATACTGTATCGAATGCCTTGGCCAAATCAAGAAAAATGGCTAAACATTTCTTCGACTCGTCCAAGGCATCCACGGTTGTTCTGAGAAACTCTACAACAGCGTTTTCGGTGTTAGAGTTGTTGATAAAACCAAATTGTCTTTTAGTTATTACATCGTGAAGGTTAAAGAAGGAAGTTAATCCTTTTTTTATAGTTTGTTCGAAAATTTTTGCGAAACTATTTATCACAGAGATAGGTCGGTAATTTGTTAGCTGTTCTAGATCACCTGATTTGTGTACGGGTGTAACAAGTGATTCTTTCCACTGAGCGGGCAGGTTACCGTTTATATATGTTAAATTAATAATGTGAACTAGCGGCTTGACAATGTGTTTATGTATATTTTTTATTAAGTCTGTTTTTATTCCGTCTGGACCGGGCGAACATTTATTTTTGAGACATGAGATTATATTAATTATTTCTGTATCTGATACGGGTTCTAAAAACAGCGTAGGTGCTACAGATATGTCATTTAGGAAATTATCGGGTAGTTTATCATATTTTTTTATTTTTTGTAGCATTTCAGGACCTATGTTTACAAAGAAGTCATTTATACCATTAACTTTTTCCCTATTATCCGATATCATATTACCATTTTTACTTTTAATAGGTATGTTTTTTATTGATTTTTTTGTTGTGTTATTTGATATTTCATTTATTAGATCCCAGGTTTTCTTAGAATTACCTTTCATTGCATTTAGTTTTTCTTTGTAGTATTGATTTTTTGTTTGTTTAATAAGTTTGCTTAATTTATTTCTATATACTTTATAATCCTCATGCAACTTGTCTGCAAAGTTAGTGTTTAGTTTCTTTTTTAGGAGGTCTCTTTTTCTTATTGAGTTTATTAGTCCAACTGTTATCCATGGTTTTATCTTGTAATTTTTATTATTGTATATCATCCGTTCGCCTGTTAAATTTTTAATTTATGAATAAAATTATTATAAGATATTTGTGTGTCATAACAATTGGTAACCTCGGTCCAAGTTTCATTATCACAAAAGGTATTTAATTTATCGTAATCAATTTTTTTTACCGTAAAATTAGTCTTATTAGGATTTTCATTTTTTATGTTATTCGGAAATGTTATATTTAAAAGAATCGTATGATGATCAGATATATTAGTTTGAAAAACACCAGGTGTGAATATAATGTTTTTTTTTACAATTTACTTTGCGAACAAATATATGATCTATTAAAGTTTGCGATTGATTCGTTATCCTGGTAGGTATATTAATGTATGAAAGAAACCCATGCTCAGCTAAAATATTTACATAGTTATTTACAGAATTTGAGAATTTATCTAGTAAATTTATATTAATGTCCCCTACAAACAGTTCAATTTGTTTTTTACATAAATTTGATAAGTACAATTGTAATTCATCTTGGTATGTATGCACGTCTTTAGACGGGGGTCTATATGACGCAGTTAGGCCTATTTCAGTATTGTTATTATTTACTAGGATTCTTAACAATTTAGTTTCAGTTAAAGGATAAATTTGTATCTTTGCAGAGATATCATTTTTAATAAAGGCAATTAGACCATCATTTTGATTAGTTTTCGAGTCATTGTAGTACAAAGTATAATTAGGTATATTGAAGTCACTTACATACATTACATTCGATATGCCATGTTTCAGAAAATAATATTATGTCCATATCATTTATTACAGGTTCCAAATATACAAGAAGTTCGTCAAAATTTTTTTTTATGCTCCTTATATTGAAATGGATAATATTTAATATTTCAAATGTGCTTTTAGAGGGCGGAATATTAAACATAATATTTTTAGTTATAGAGGAGTTTGCGACTAAAAATATTATGTTTAATATTTAATATGTCTTTTGTCCTCTCCACTTCGTTATTCCTAATATAATCCTGTAAACTATTATATGATTCAGTTTTAATTTCTTCCTCATTGTCTAAAATATTTATGAACTCTAGCATTCGAGTTTACCTATATAGGTAAATAAATTAAAAAAGAGAAAAAAATAAATGTAAGAATAATGAATAAAAGAAGAGAAAAAATATATATATATAGTGTAATATAAATTTACGTAATGTAGTTAGTTATATAGTTATTCCAAAAAACAAAAGCAATGACAAATAATAATCAGCTCTAACAAAACATATCACTGCAACTCCATTAGTCAAAAGATATAATCAAGAAAAAAGGAAAAGTAAAAATAGCGAAAATTAATTTATATAATCATCATAAACAATTATTACATAACAGTTATAGAATTATAAGCAGCGAAAGAAAAAATACCTCTATAGAAAATAGATAAATAATAAATATATTAATGCTATGGGGTAATAGCTCCAAATAATTAATAAAGATGATGAACAGAAACTCCAAACAATTTGCGCTCTCCAGAAATATTACGTAATATAAATCTGACTTTAAAAGTATGTTTAAAAATTGCAAAACAATTAAAAAGCAAAATCTAGTGTACTGTATAATAAAAAAATATACCTATTAATATTTTGTAACGCACTTCTTACAACTAATTTGGTTGCGTAATCGACAAATCAACTATTTTCGTATGACTGGTGGTTTGTTTAATTTGGGCTGTACGATTATTTTGTAAATGTAATTTATTCTATCAACTTTGTGTATTATACAACTATTTAAGATATACGTTTCCAGTAGAAATATTTTCATACACGTATAATGAAGTAGAAGATTTACTTCGTATCAGCACATCATAAAATGAAAAATTAATTTCGCTGCAAAATCAATTTTGCTAAAACTTTCCGAGAAGCATTTAAGGCTTACAATGTTGAAACTATTGATGTCTAACTTCATATTAACTCCGACCTCGTGAAAGTAAATTATTTTCTCAAATTTTAGCACAATAATCAAGAACTTGCCAAGTAAATAGTTTTTTAGTAGAATTTAACTCTCAGAAAAGTTTCATAGTTAGTAAACTTTAAAACCGATTAGTATACTGTATGAGTTATCGTTTACTCGATACAGCTATTAAAATCAATGAGCCAAATAATGCGGTACGCGATGCATAAACATCAAACTTTTTAATAGCATACTAGTAATAAAGTCAAATGTGACATTGTACCAGGCTCAATAGGAAAAAATACAGTAAAACCCGATAGTTATGCAGACTCAGATTGACATATGTCCGTAATTAAGCTCCTCAAATCTTTATCGACTGGTATGTCTATTATTGATATTCGCATAATGAATTTATCACTGTTGTACTATTATATCGATCCGTAAATGAAAATACCAGGTGCGGTACCTGGTTGGTAGTGGCTCATCTACAGGCGTCGGTTACAGGCCCCAGTAACGGAAATAGGCCGACGGCGACGTTAAATAAATGTATATAAAAAATCGGTAGTTACTGAAAGCGGTTAGAACTTCTCCACCCGGAGGATCATTGAAGCCGATAAATGCACGTGACGTGACGAATCTCCACGCGAAAAGCGATCTTATGTTTCACATTTGCTTTTTTTTTCGCAAAAACCTAATCGAAAGGATGCAAGTGTGATATATCATTGAAATCGGAATTTTAGCTGCTTTTCACTGGTTCGATTGCAAATTGTAATTATAAAATAAACAACTCGTTGTGCCAAAACAGTGCCTAAACGGCACTAAACGTAATCCGACCTCAACCAAAACCTTTTCAGATCTTTTGGAGCACTAAAGAAACCCTCATGCAAGGTTTCATCCAAATCCGTTTTGTAGTTTCGGTGCTATCGTGCTAACACACACACATACGTACATGCACATACACACAGACAGACATTTCTCAAATACCACTTTTTGGATTCCTGGAACCTCACGTAAAGATTTGATGTTATTTCAATTTTAGATTTTGGGGCCAATTTTAGTAACCTCTCACAATTTTATGGTGGTGAGGTTAATGTAGACTTCAAGTGGTACCTCACGCATGTTATAGGAAATTTTGTATAATAATTAATTAGTTACACCGAAAATTATTATTTCACTATGAGATAATCACAATTTATTATTTACCTAGTGTTCGTATTCCATCGATACAAAAACAAATGTAATTATAGGCAAACAACACTTATTTTAAGTACCCCTGCCCCTACCTAGTGTGCTGCTTTACAACATGCGTGTTATAAACAGGTGTAAGTATGATTATAATTAAGCAACGGCCATAAGAGGGAAGCTTCGAATTTGAACCTGTTCTGACCTTATTTCCTTCGGTATCTAAGCGTCTCACAGTTGGGCATTTTCCCGACTAGCTGACAATTCAGGATATCTAGCATGTATAATGTATACTGAAATTAATATTAACTTTAATTTTAACTCGCTGATTACGAATCTGATCTAGTCAGGGATTATATCCTATCAAATTTAGTTGCACGTCTCACAAATCTTGCTAAGAATTTGATACAATCCCGAGACCGTAGGTAGAGGAGTTTTATCTAAAATTATTTTACAAGAAAGCATTAATTTGCTCTAAAGCAAAATTTTAAAAATTATATAGATATACATAGTTTGAGCGATGATATTGGTGGGCGAGGAATATATGTAAAAATTATTTCCAAATACAATAAAATACACAGTTCATAAATGTTTCTTTATTTATACTCAAGCGTAAAAATTGTGCAAGACATGTAAAAATGTTTAGTAGTAGCAATTATATATAAAAGCAATTAAAAAATTAACAATTTACTTTTGTTTTTAAATCTTTCCGTTTTTCGTTATTTCTCTGCTTTCCGTTTTTTGAATTAATAGCAAAACTGCTTTTTTTCTTGTTCTTTAATTCATCTGTTCATTGAAATACATAATTACATTACATTATAAATCTGGGTTTTCGCATCAACAAGTTGATCTACGACAGTGGTAATGTGAACGATCCATCTTTCCGCGTCTGAAGGACTTCTATTATATTCTCCAAAAATGAATATTAACGTTCACAAAGAAGGGTTCAAAATGACCATTTCAGCCGGAGAATAATACAAAATTTATACTTACTGTTAGTTTATGCTTAAGTGCTTCACTGATGGTACCAATTGGACGTCGTAACACTATAAATCTAACACAGTAAGTACTAACACTTTCTTAAAACGTTCAAGAAAAATGTATTGACAAACTGTAGTCTGGCCGGTGTACAACACATGGTGAGGAACGGAACGACTTACAATGCACCAACTACCATCCAATATGCGGTTTATAGCTAACGATTACACAATGTTACATGGCCTATGTCCATTTAACAGTTTTATATAGAAACTAATGATTTGGTTATATTTAGCACGACCTGTATAACATTTTTCGATTCAGTTTTTGTAAGTGAAACTGTTTTCAACTAACAGAATTTTATTTGTATAACTGCTAAATCATTTCACACTGTTTATGTACTTAGCTTTATATCTTAGGAACTCCGTCATTTTCTATTAACTATGATGTATCTCATTTCCGTTCTACACAGCATCCTAGGAAACAATTAACAATTTGTCTACAAAATTTAGTTACATCAGATATCAATTTTTCAATTTTTATATTTTTGTTTACTATGGAGTACATATGGTTATTTTCCTTACCTTTTCTCATTCTATATATAATACATCCTAAAAGTTGTAATATATTTACTAAGTTATCAATACGTTTTACTATTTATTTACATCTGTTCATATTTGTGGTTATGTATAAAATAGAAATTACAAACTTGGCAAAGGCATTGGTATGGAACAAAAACTTTTATTATAGATTCCTTTTATCGATCATATGCCACTATTTTAGTTGTGAGTGAAGGAAATTGTAAAGTTGCGACCTGCAAGTTGTTGCGCTTAACTCGGCCATTGACAGATGGCCATACCTGTACTATTTCTATATTTTTATGGCTTTCAATTTAATTAGGGTATTAAATTTGTCAGATTAGTTTTTTTGGTAGCATTAATTTCCAGTAAACAGGACAAAAAGTTTACCTTATCAGTAAAACTTACCAGGATGTCATTTGCTTGCAGCCTTTGTACTGATTCAAACGTATATAACTTTTAACTGTGGACTTCAGTAATTGATATTACAATTTTTATATCCCAGTTAACAAGTGTTGAACTTACAGGTAATTTCATTATTCATTTAAAAATTTAATTAATCTTCAAATTTTGCCTTTGATATAATTTCAATTATTTTAAAAATAAATATGAATTCAAAGTCAATTCTTTTTAATTTAATAAGTAGTTAAAATACTATATGTACCACATGGTTTTAAAAATATTATTCTCTTTCCTTTTCATTTTTTTGGCAATTTATAGTTTTTATGAAATCAGCTTTCGTGCACCTAACTTAAATATATTTTGTATAGCAAACTTGCTTAAATTTTGTACAGCTAACTTGCTTATATATGTACTTTTAACTTGCTTAAATTTTGTACATGCATTCATGCTTAGATATTTACATGCTTACATGCTTCGATGCTTATATTCTTAGATATTTAAATTCTGAGATACTTCTTCTACATTCCTGCATAGTTTTTGCACAGTTTATCTTTCATAGATAAAATTTCGTTATCTTTACATTAAACCGCATAGTTGGTTAATTTTCCTACAACTTTCACCCCATTTCATTGAGAGACGTAAATTGCCAAGAAACTTTAGAATGCGTTCTTGCAACAAGAGACAATTGTGGGCCTGGATTGCTGTCCCAGAACCAGTCACCTCAACATTAATGAATCTAGGATACTGGTATAAATTTGTTTTATATATATATATATTTTTTAAAAATTTCAATTTGTCTTTCAAACTGATTTGTCCATTTTTCATGTAATATATTTTAACATTCATTTTAAACTATCTTTTTATTTCTCTTACCAACAATTTCAGTCTGATCTACAGTAGACTGGTTATTCGAGAAAAAGAGACAATTTTGCTTATTTTACTATAGATGGTGTCCAATTTAACATCAATTTTTCTTTGTCTCCTTTTCTCGAAATAAACAGAAATCTGTCGCTTATGCTGTACATGTCAGAAAGGGTAAGTTTCTCCACTCTTACGAATGCTCTGGACCCACGGCTCTCTGCTCCGACTTAAACCAGCTAGTCGTCCGCATATGTTGCCTCAATTCTTTCTCAAAAATAAATAATAAGAGAAAGGAGGTAACAACAAACAGATTCAAGAAAAGTTCAATGTTTATAAATTTTTGGTGGGCTTGCCTGTCTATTTACGTATTATCAGTTCAATAATAATTTGGCTTGAATCGCAACGACTTTGAATTATATTGTAGCACTTATATATTCATACGTTCAGGCAAGGCGGTCCCATGCACATATGAGTACTTTTCTGACACCGAATCACTGAGGAATCGGTTTAGGGCAAATCTCGTTAAAATCCATCATTTTCCCGTAAAAATCGACTGCTAGAAAATGATGGGGTCCCATGTCGCTAAAGGCTATTTTCGCTAAAACTCTCGATATACTTTGACTAGAGACTGGATTAACTTGTCCTCATATTTAACGCAACGCATGAGTTGCAGTACTGCACAACGTTGATTCGTAAAAGGGTTTTTAATTTTGAAATTTCCGAAATTAAAATCGATTTTAGTTACACTTTCTAAATTTTGGTGGTCGGGGCGATATTACGGTCCCCGTGCAGCGACATTTACTACACTTTCTAAAATTACACTCCTTGATGAGTTTCTGAAATTTTTGCATAAAAATATAAAAACCTCTTCCAACGGCATTTTTACATGAAGCACGCCTTTCATGCGAAATGTCGGATTTTGTTACAGTTTCGAAAAGTTTATCGAGGGTTTTGGCGTGTTCTTTAACAGTAACACAAACGGGAAGGCATTTCTAGGAGACGCACAGTGGGGCATTTTCCCGAATAGCTGGCGAAAATTCAGAATATCTAGCATGTATGTTAAAATTAATATTCATAAGTTTTTGAACTAGCTGATTACGAATTTGACGATAAATTTTTCAAAAACAAAATGGCGGATTCAATATGGGCGACTAAAACCTCAAAATACTAGCTGAAAAATCTAAAAGAAAATAGGGAAATGCGTCTCATCTCATGATGTACGAATCTGAAATTATAATTTTCACAAAATATTGCTAATTGAGGAACAGTTTAAAAAAAAAATTCTTCAATTCGCCATATTTAAGTCTCTATTTTGTTTGTGAAATTATAATTTCAGATTCGTAGCTGATGAGATGAGGCGCATTTCCCTATTTTCTTTTAGATTTTTTAGTAAGTGTTTGAGGTTTTAGTCGGCCATATTGAATCCGCCATTTTGTTTTTGAAAATTCTATCGTCGAATTCGTAATCAGCGAGTTCAAAAACTTATGAGTATTAATTTTAACATACATGCTAGTTATTCTGAATATTCGCCAGCTATTCGAGAAATGCCCCATTGTGCGTCTCCTAGAAATGCCTTCCTGTTTGCATTACCACTGCCGTAGATCAACTTGTTGATGCGAAAACCCAGATTTATAATATAATGGAATTATGTATTTCAATTAATAGATGAATAAAGGAACTTATTCCGATGCCACTACAAGAAAAAAAGCAGTTTTGCTATTAATTCATAAAATGGAAAGCAGAAAAATGACGAAAAACGGAAAGATTTAATAACAACAGTAAAATGTTAATTTCCAATCTTCTTTAAAATAAGATAATTTTGCGAATTGCTTTTATATATAATTGCTACTACTGAACATTTTTACATGTCTTGTACAATTTTTGTACGCTTGAGTATAAATAAAGAAACATTTATGAACTGTGTATTTAATTATATTTGGAAATAATTTTTACATATATTCTTCGCCCACCACTATAATCGCTCAAACTATGTATATCCATATAATTTTTAAAATTTTGCTTTAGAGTAAATTAATGCTTTCTTGAAAAATAATTTTAGAACAAAATTCCTCTACCTACGTTCTAAGGATTGTATGAAATTATTAGCAAGATTTGTAAGACGTGCAATTAAATTTGATAGGATATAATCCCTGACTATTTGAAAATAACTAACTGTCGTCTACGATCGTAAGTCCAACAAATGTGCAAATAGATTGGCTTGTTATAAATGTGCCGAAAACCATAAAATTACTGATTGAAAATTAAATATTCGTAAATGTATTAACTATCTACCAATAACAGAGAAATTAAAAATTAATTTGAATCCTGATCACGGTGTAATTGGCTTAAATTGCCCTTGTTGCAAAAACCTGCGGAGAGGCGAAACAATGGAATGGAATTTACTGCATAATAGCTAAAGTGCTTTACAAATAAAATTGTTTGTTTCAATTGTTTGGGTTTTTAAATAATAAAGAAAAAAAATGTATTTTAGAAAAAAATAGGAAACATATAAGGATCCAGACTGTTTTTGTTCTTTAAATTATCTATTACTGATCGGATATCATTGAAGTTAATATTTCTGAAATGAAAATAGAATTAGAGTGCGATGTATTGTCTATGCCTGTGCCATTCGTGGACGGAAGAGTTGAGTTATTGTATCAGCAATGTCTACGAGAAAGTCGTTCATCACATCAAGATCAAGATTTACTTCTCTATTTGGACTGTGATTATTTATGATGTCCTAATATGTTTTTGGACAATTTCCTTTTTTGTTAATATAATCAGAATAATAATCTCTTTTAGACACTTTCATTTGTCTCATAAACTTTTCTATCTTTCAATTGTTGGTTATTTTGAGGGGCAGGAAAATATTGATTTGATTCAGATAGTTCCCGTATTTTGTGTAATTCTTGGTTAAACCAATTATTCCCGGGTTTTTCAGTTACTTTATTAACTGTTTTTTTCAGTTAATGGGACAGTTTCAATGTTTGAAGTTAGTAAGTTTAAGAATTTTTTCAAATTTTTCATTCATATCAGTCTCCTAGTCGTTAATACTTTCCCAGTCAGTACCTTTCTAGTTTTGGAACAAGATAAACATACATTTCCCAGTATATTTTCTGTATTTAATGGTTTACCTACTTTGAATTTGTCTTACTTAATTCATCCAGAGTACAACTGTCATGTGGTCAGATAAACAAAGATCAAATACCCCTGTTTGTAGATTATCATAAAAGATCACTAATATGTTATTAATGCAATTACTATGACGGGCACATTAAAAAATGGTAGGTCTGAAGGAATAAGAATTTATTAAGTTACAAAATTATAGGTAATTTGGGTCGTGCTTATTATTAAATTTGATATTAAAATCGTCATTTATAACAATTTTTTGCTTACAAGTTTTTTGGCTTGTGTAACGGTTTATTAAAATTAGTTAAAAAAAAAACGTCAAAATTTCTCAAGGGAGACCGGTACACAGTAATAATTATAACATTTAGTAATTTAGATTCGGCAATAGTTAATTTGCAGTCAATTTCTATGGACACTTTGTTTATGTCATTTTTAGGTGTAAAGTCAAGCTCCCATCTGCTTAGAATTGCAACCTCTTCTATTACTTTATCTGCTGCCAATTTAAATGAGTTCAAGGTGCCCTAATTTTGCACAGATTTTAGGATAAATGATTTTTTACTGAACTTCGTTCTTAAATAAGTTTTGAGGTTGTCTGCCGTATAAGAGGTATTATATTTTAAAACAAAATATCATTTTTCTCAGGTGTCACGTATTTGTTACCGTCTGTATTTAAGCCTGTTATTTTTCTAGCAGGTGTTCCTTTGTTATCAGCCATTGTAGATTGTGTTAATAAAATTGCTTGTTTTACTGCTTCGGCTTGTCGCTGCAAATTGTTGTTCTACCCTGACACAGTACTCATATCTGTTCAGTGACACAGACATTCAGTTGCGCTCTTGCAAGATTGCCGTCTTTGGAAAAGTAGACTTGCTCTCCTTCTTATTGGCAGAGTACTTATTTGCTTGTGGCAGTATCGTTCAGGTTGAAAGCTACACCCTGTAGGTAGCCTTTCTTGAAATAATAACACTTGTTTTTAAAGCGAAATGAAAATTATTTAAGTTAAATTAACAGAGTTTCGAAACTATCTGGATAAATATATTTTTATTTAACAAAATTTTAGGACAGGTAAGTATTCGACAGCTGAAATTCAGTCGTGTCTGAATTTTGCGAAAAAATAAAATTATTAGAATGATTTATTTAAAGTGCTATGAAAAAATTCACTTTTTGAATTTTTGCGCGACGGCAATTTAATTTTAAAAACTCTTTTTTACTTGGTTTCGGCCAAAGAAGCTGATCTTGACAGTTTTGTTTCAGGAAATTACGCTGTGACCGAAGTAGGAAAGCTAACTAAACAATCAGGACTAAAACTTAAGTTAATTAGAACCGGAAAGAATTACTAGTATATTAACTTATTAAACATAAAATTACTTTTAAAAAAACTACTAATGATTCCACTCGCGAAAACTTAACGTACTAACTTCAATATAACTTGGTGGCGATTTCAAACTTAGCCAGAGCTCGTTGCGCTCATCTAGATATACAGTTCGTTGGGGCTAGGTGTGCTGAGGTCTAGAAAAGATCTAGATATGTTCACCGCCATTCCGTGCGGGTACGATTGCGCAATATTTCGCAATATTGCATCATTCAATGTAAAAATGGGAAATTCTGATATGAAAATTATAGAACCCATCGGCGTGGAAATTGAGAATATTTTGATATATGGATGAAGTTCGAATCGACTTTAGTTTGAAAGTTATTAATGAAAATAAGTTGAAGAGATTAATTAAATTTCAAATTAGAGCTAAATATGACATGAAATTGTATCGATGGTCTGCGGCGAACAAAAGGAAATTAGTTTTGGTAACAAAGGGGGGGGGGGGGGGCCTGAATATAATAGCGGCATATTGGGAACGTGAAAGAAATGTATTTGATATACGAATGGTAAATTGAATTAGGAGTTGAAATAAAGTAAAAATAATGTTATGAAATATTTATGGAACCAAAATAAAATAATTTGAATGGGGACGTGGAAAGTAGTTTTGATATTATCGGTGGCCATATGGGGGCTGTATTTTTTAGGTCGATCTTTTGTCTATATGACTTTATCATAGTTTGATATGGTGACTTGACTATTTTAATTATTTTGAGATTTTGGCAAATTTTTTCTTTTTATTTTCTCTTTTATACATGAAACGTACTAAAACAAGCCACGATCTTTTCACTTTTCTGTGGTTACTGAATTAGTACATCTCAATTTGTTTCCTTAAGAATTTTACGTTTTCTTGCAGATAAAATATCTTTCTCTGTTATAACATGTTTTAAGTACTGTCTGAAAGTTATTTGTGGCATTCTACGAATATTCTTTCCTATTATTTGGGTTCTCTACCACATGTATTATTATCCTCTTCAAAAACAAATCACCGAATCTACAAAATAATAGAATTATTGGAAAAAGCCTCTGCGCCCGTGACGTTTACGTCAAAGGAACAGTCAGAGGTTATGTTTCGTTTTCATAAATGTTGAAAATAGGGACAATCAGGTACGACAAAAACCTGAACGTCATTATACAGCAATAATTCCTTATACATACGGACTATTGGAGAAGCTACGCCGTATAGGTGACAAATTTGATGTTAGGACGATATTTCAAACGGGGAACACTTTAAGATCTATTTTAACAAAAACTGTATTTACAATATGCCGTGCGAATGTAATAAATGTTATGTGGGTGAGTCATCCAGACCTTTCAGTGTGAGGTTAGATGAGCACAAGAATTACATTAGAAATAATGAAATTCAGAAATTTGTCAACATGCTTGGGAAAACGGACATAGAATAAACTGGGACTCAGCAATAATTTTAACAAAAGAAGCAGATACCATAAAAAGAAAAATTAAAGAATCAGCAATAATCTTATTAAATGAAGATAAGTGCGTATCAATGTTAAAAGAAGAATTTAACAAACTCAACATTATCTAAAAGAAAATATCATCAGTTCTGTGTTCTGTGTAATTACTAAGTATCTATGGAAATAACATAAATAGAATCTTAAAGCTGTGTATTTGACATACACAGCAAAATAAGAGTTATTCCGAAAAAAAGCTTTGAAAACGGAAAGAGACTACTTTCCGAAACGCCAGCAAAATACATTATCTCTGTGTTTATTCCGATTTATATTATTTGCAAGACATAACCTCTGACTGTTCCTTTGACGTAAACGTCACGGGCGCAGAGGCCTTTTTCCAATAATTCTATTATTTTGTAAATTCGGTGATTTGTTTTTGAAGAAGATAATAATACATGTGGTAGAAAACCCAAATAATAGGAAAAAATATGTTTCAAATACTTAACTTCCCCATTGTTATTGCTATTGTCTATTATCGTTGTTTCACTGCCGAACGATCTGCCAAGGTCGTCACTTTCTGGATTAATTTCTTCGAGGTCAGCATCACAGCAGATTAATTGCGAATTGTCGACTTTCACTATATTATTATAATGTTGAATGCAGCCTAGGTGCATTACTACTCCATACTTAATTCATTTTAGTTCATTTATTTTGCATTTTTTACATTGTTTTTGTTCAAGACAGTGACATCATCGACACACATGTCCGCCATGATGATTTTTCTCTCAAACATCTTACGACATCTATATATAAATATTTTTATTCAATCAATCAGTCCTAGACCGTTATCGTCATTACTATACGTTATTTTATCAATCATACTAAAATATTATAAAATAAAATGTTGCATCAATGTACTATTCGCATTCCTAAAATTTTGTGTGCGTTGTGCGAACAATATTGTTGAAGAAAGTTAACATTTAATGTAAAATTTTTTTACAATTCGGCTAGTCTGGCAAAAGATATTAATCTTTTGTATCGAAGAACAATATAGTTAGAGAGATGCGACAAAAGAGAGATGCGTCAGCAAAGAGACAGAAAACGTGGTTTCTGTATAGGTTGAGTGCCCCTCTACAAATCCGTCTTGTCGAGTAGGGGTCCAACGCCACGGGGTAAGCCGCTAAGGCGCTTTTCCCGGATTTTTTCGAGCGGTTAAAGAAACCTCCTGCCATTTGTCAGAAAATGGCTGAAGGGCGTCTAGTTGACCCCACTTATGACAGGAAAAACATTTTCTGACAGTTGACTCCACGGAGAAGTTATCAGTATAACTAAACAACCCCTACTCCGAATTAAAAAAAAAAAGTAAGCCGAGTAAGCAAAATTGGGCTGAAACGGTTCCTTGCCATATATTTTATTCAAAAATAAAGTTTTCTGATTATGCACTTAATTCATCTGCAAAGTTTCAGGTTCAAATTCGCATTTTTTTTTTAATTCTCCTTTTTTTTCAATTTTTTGGAGTTCCCCGGACAGTTTTCCAGTGGAGTATACTGTCAGAAAATATTTTTCCTGTCATTAGGGGGGTCAACTAGACGTTCTTCAGTCATTTTCTGACAAATAGCATAAGGTTTTTTAATAGCTCGAAAAAATCCGGGAAAAGCGCCGTAGCGGCTTACCCCGTGGCGTTGTACTCCTACTTGACACGACAGATTTGTAGACGGGCACTCAACCTATACAGAAACCACGTTTTTTGTCTCTTTGCTGACGCACCTCTCTTTTGTCGCCATCTCTCTAACTAATACGGTATCTATTAATCTTAGATTGTAATCGTAATCACTATACATTATTCCATCAATCTTACTAAAATATTGTAGAGAAGAAAGTTCCATTTAAGTACTTTTTGAATTTCTAAAAAATGTTGTATGTGTGAGAGCAATATTGTAGAAGAAAGTTGAAATTTAATTTTAGTGAAAGAATTTTTATAATCCGACTATTCTGACAAAATATATTATTTTTTTATTTCAATACGTCATGTATCGATCTTAGATTGTAAACGTAATCACTGTACGTTATTCTGTCAATCATATTGCTAAAAATGGAGAAAGATTTGCTTGCTTTGCACCTTCCAGAAATAAATTCAGCAGTAAATTTTACATAATGAACCTCATTTTAAGAATATGTCCAAGAGCCGCTTGGGATTTGAAATAAAAGAGTTTTTTAACTCCCAACTATAAGCAATACAAAATTAAACATTATTTTATAGCTAAACTATACAGCGACCCTCTTATTATTGCATCACATTTTTATATAGGTTTGATAATAAAATTCCAAAGCATTTTTATTTCGTGTTGCCGAGCTAACGAATTTTGAAACTTCATGAATCTCGATTGTCTATACAATTTTTGATGAGGCTTCACACGGTTCATCCATTAAATAATGTAAACTGAATTAGGTGTGTGTAATTAAATCCCATACAATGTTTCATGTATGTAGCATGAAACGACCTTTGGCAGGACAGGTATTTAATGTTTCATCACATATACGACCTGGAGTGGCCAGCCTTGCTTTAATCTGATCGAAACTGCATAAATAATGAGTTGCAATGTCCGCTACCCTTTAACCGTCAACGAAGAACCCACTTTTGCCTCTTTCGTTGCATAAAGTACCACCCAAATCCAATTTCCTTACGTGGAATGGATCGTCCACGTCGACCGTTTTTTATTGGTTTTCTTTGTTGTCGATACAACTTTTTTCTCGCTTTACAGCTCTCAATCAATCTTTAATCCGTCTTCCTTGAGAAGTAAATATGTAGGTAAATTCGGATTTAGATAAATGTAAATTAGTTTCAAGAAATTCAATAGATTTTTTACAGTGCAAAAAATATAGCCCAGCCAGTATGTAGAAGTGACCTAAGATGGAAAACGAAAATTTGTATTTTTATACAAATCCAAAAATGCGTCGTTCGCCATTTTTAAAAGTATTGTACGTTTTTGGTACAAGAAACTCAGCTGAGTTAAAATTAGGTGAAACATTATGAACCCGTCATAAATTATTTAAAATGTACTATGTTTTTAGTCGTATTTTTTTGTAAAATAAATAATTTACGAGAAAGGCAAAAGTTAAGTATTAAATCTGATTATTCGATTTTTTTTATAGTGAATTCATCTTCTCTTAATGGCGTAGGTACAGGAAAATTCCAGGCTCCTTTTTTCGAAATTTACCACGATCTACTGTCAGTTTATTGTATTAATCAAATAAACAAATATAAAGGAAACCGTATTGAGATTAAAAAAGTTAATTTGCACTGAATATTTCTTTATCCTGGCACCTGTCCCGACGAAAATGTATCACGATTCAAAAATAAAAAAGCTCCAGAACTTGACAAAATTAAATCTGAAATCATTAAAGAAGTACAAATAGTTATTTACGTTTCAAGACGTAAATATACGATACAAGCCGAGGTGCATACGACGTTTTTCGTACTACTGGCAATATTAAAATTTTTAGGAAAATTTATTCAACATTATACATTTATATTTTAAGATTTGTCGAACTCATTTATTAGTTCAGAAATACAATGTAAATATTTATATAACAAAAAAACTAATTTTAATTATATTGAAATCATTGCTTAATTAATAAACATTGTAAGAAATAACTACAAAGGAACCAATATCCTTGTTCGCAGGCTGCATTAGTTATCTTACACTGATGCAAATAATACATGCATATTATGTATAAATACACACCTTAAATTTGACTTCTTTTTATGCTGTTGTATTAGCAAGTTTTGCTGGAAGAGCTGTCTTATATCAAAAACACTACTTTCGCTGTATAAATCATTGCTTGAGTAAGTCTTGCATTTACCATAAATTATTTTAAGAATCCATGTTTGCTTTGTTTCTAATTTGTCTAAGTTAAAATTCGTTACACCTTCCCAAGCAATAATTCCATCAGTAAGGTGAGATTGTACTAGAGAAAAGTACATTATTTTTAAATGATACGTGGTAAATAATTTTTTGAAGTGACTAAATTTTGAAAGAAGACAACTTAACTTAATTATGAGTTTATTTATTTGGCAGTTCCACCTTAAATGCGAATCAATTGTTATACCTAAATGTTTAAGGTGTTTTACAGAAGTTGTTTTCATCTGTTCATCATCGCATTTTATACGGAGTTTGTTAAATTCGGGCAATGTACTCGAAAACCAAGAAAATGTCAGGAAATGTGTTTTTTTAAATTTAGGGTAAGTAATTTTGATTTAAAAAAAATTACTATAGTTCCAAAATCTTTTTCTACATTAGTTTTCAAGCTCATCCAGGAAGTATTTTTGTAAGAAACTGCTGTGTCATCAGTAAAACTGACTATATCTCCTTCAGACTGAAAAGACCATTTACATTTAAAGTAAATAAGATGGGATCTAACACCGTACCCTGTGGAACCCCGTAACACACAGTTTTTTTGTCACTAAACATGTCATCAATTAGTACACATTGTTCGCGATCTGCTAGGAACTTTTCATAGTATCATATGCAGTTCTCGAAAACTCAATACCTTCTAGAGTGTTCAGTAAATTCGTGTGACTCGCGGTATCGAATGATTTTGCTAGATCGACAAAAATGCGCAATGCTTACTCATTTCTATCCATAGCTTTATAAGTCATTGCTGCATTATATTTGTTTATACATTTAATTATTCTTTTCTTTTAACACTTTTTCGAACATTTTCGCTAGATTAGATAACAAGGATATGTAATTCTGACAATCTATTTGTCACCAGATTTATATAATGGTTTTATAATAGCAACTTTAAGTGTAGTAGGGAAGATTCCTGAATCCAACTGTTTATGAGATATGTAATGATTTTCGCCATATGCATAGCTATATTTTTTATAGTCTCTGCCCTAATTGTATCTATTCCTGAAGATTTTTTTTACTTTAATTTATGTATGATATTCGCTACTTCTTTTTTTTTATTAGTGTGTGATAAGTATATAGAATTTGAAAGTACTGTTCTAGGTAAATTGTTTTTTCCTATATTCATTTTATTTGCCAAATTTTGTCCAATTTCAGTGAAACATTTACAAAATGAGGTAGCGATTTCTTTTTTTATCAGTTATTATGATACAATTTGGCTTGAAGTACATGTATCTTGTAATAAAATAATCGCTGATACTTCTTATTAATCTAAGTTTAAAATATAAGCAGTATAAGCTATTTTCCGCCCCAAATGGCCAAAAGATATAAGAAAACGTTATAATTTATGTTCCTTTGGTTTTTTAAAAGTATCTTCCACTTAACAAACTCATATACAATTTTTTTACGCACTTGTCGAAAATAGCGTTTCCCCTGACGGTTTATGTTCATTATCCTATATTATTTCAAATAAATTATCATAAATTTATTTATTCTGCACAAACTGAAACATGTCAGTAATCATACTCCTCAACGTGTTCTCAAAGCAACAGATTAATTCGAACTCGATTAGACTCCTAATGAAAATTTCCAACATATTTTGCGATCATATTATAACCTTTGTCCCTACAATTCGTTTAATGTGGGATTATGAGGGTCCGAAAATGCCACGCGATTTTCACTTCTATCAATCTGGAATAAATTGTCTGGTTGATACGTATTTATGTTTCAAAAGCCCGATGAAAGCAAATTGGCGGCCTACAAAATTTATCACTAAATGCCATTTTAAGAATGAATTATTCAAATAATTCTGATTGATGCCATTAAACTTCTTAAATTGTTGTTAACCAGTTTTATTCAAAGAAAAATCTATTGGTCCTGTCGACACACAGGTTTTTTTCCCATGAAAAAACCATAAACTAAGTAACTGTCTCATAGTCCGGGCAACGGGAGTCTAAAAATGGTTTTCTTTACGAAATATTGGCGAGCTTTAAAAACCTACAAGGAGAGTTATATGAATTATAGGGTCTACATACGAGGTTAGCAGGCCATTAGTGTCGCGATATTGGGAAAATCCCTAAAAAAATAGGCATAGGGTTTAAAGATTTGAAATTCTGCTAAAGGTTACTTAATTGCATTGACTTCACGTCGCTGTTTTGGTGGGTATATACATATACCTTAAAAAGTTGACAAAGTCGAAATTATGGTAAGGCGTGTCAGACGATTTCCTGAAAATAATATTTGCTGTTTCTACTCACCAAGCTGTTAGCAGTAGACTTCGCGAACGTTTTACACAGTCAATGCTGATCCTAATAATCGTAAAGCTATTATCATTGTTGATGGTACATACTACGTTACTAGTTGCAACGAATGGTTATATTTTAGATATCCAAGGACCCTACTTTGCCGATGGCCAAAATAATGGTGCTTAGAGTGGAACTAAAAGAAGAGAACAGGAATCAGGAACTGGTTTCGGGAAGGGGATGTATTCCTTATCGATCGAGGGTACTGTAATGCTATTCCTTGTCTCGATGAACGCAACTTTGATTGCAAAATACTCGCATGTATACAACTAGGCGAACGCCAATTAACAACAAAAGAAACCAATAAAGTAAAATCGTTACCATTCAGAAGTGGATTGTCGAAGTTCAAAATGGACACATAAAATCAATATTTCGCTTTCTTGATGGTATCATCCCAAAAGCTCTCGTCCTTCACCTGAAGACTTTTATTTAATAGCTAACTTGCGTGCAAATGTGATAAATGTTATGGGGGTGAGTCATCCCGACCTTTCAGTGTGAAGTTGGATGAGCACAAGAATTATATTAGAAATAATGAAATTTAGAAGTCAAAGATTTGTGAACATGCTTGGGAAAACGGACATAGAATAAACTGGGACTCGGCAAAAATTTTAACAAAAGAAGCAGATACCAAAAAAAGAAAACTTAAAGAATCAGTAATAATCTTATTACATGAAGACAAGTGCGAATCGAATTGTTCTTTAGATATTTGTACAACCTGGCTACCAATGTTAAATGAAGAACTTAACAAACTCAACATTATCTAAAAGAAAATATCATCAGTTTTATGTTCTGTGCAAGTAGTAAGTATCTATGGAAATAACATAAACAGAATCTTAAAGCTGTGTATTTGACATACACAGCAAAATAAGAGTTCTTCCAAAAAAGCTTTGAAAACGGAAAGAGATTACTTTCCGAAACGTCAGTAAAATACATTATTTCTGTGTTTATTCCGATTTATATTATTTGCAAAACATAACCTCTGACTATTCCTTTGGCGGAAACGTCACGGGCACAGAGGCTTTTTTCCAATAATTCTATTATTTTGTAGATTCGGTGATTTATTTTTGAAAAGGATAATAATATATGTGGTTGAAAACCCAAATAGTAGGAAAGAATAGCTAGCTTGATGATCAACAAGTATTATGAATTAATTTTTATCCACAAATATTGCGAAGGAAAGACTGTCGAATTGTCTCAAACAATGAAGGAAAAAATAGATGATGTAAATGTACTTCAAACATACATTGCATTCGAAAACTTGGGATAAAGAGGTGCGATTTGGACAAGGCTTGGTGAAAACCAACTGCAAGCCTTCTCGCGATTGGACTCAGAGTACCTGAAACATATAACAACGGGAATATATCAGTTAAGTTTGTCGCCGTCTTAAGTTCAATACAAAAGAAATCACGAGAAATCCGAGGTGGCTTTGGATAAGAATATGTTCACAAAGTACAAATTCTGGATCTCCCTTTTCCGAAACAATGATGAATATGAAATGGATCAAGACCAAGAGGGCCCAGTCCCAAGACACTATTGCACTTTAAGTCCGGAGTAAGGACACTGGGGGGCTGTGCCCACATAACCAGTGTTTTATGATAATTGGGATATGCTAAGCACCAACAAGCGATAAAATATTCCGATCATTCCCTCCTAAAGTATATCAAAGATGCAGGTAACAGATGGGATCCAAATAACGACCAGCAGTTAATATTGAGGATTAGAACCGTCACATAGTAATAAAAGAATACACTTCCACAAATCCATCCACCTACACATGCGCATGGGATCAAAAACCCACCACGTTCCTGTCGTTGATCTTGGGCGAGGCTGAAAACGTAACTCTATATTTTAAATGAACTTACATACACAGGGAAAACACTACATTGCCTGCGCCGATGTGAATAGCAGCGACAAAGTACACCGATCTCCCGTAACATTTTTGTGGTCTAATTCAAAAAAGGGAGCTTTTCGGGTGCCAATGTTACTAAAACTTTGTATATAAATGATGATTCAATATCATATCAAAAATTGGGTCAATTTGACAGAAGCCGTTTTTCTTATAATTGTATACTTCTATATGTAAATTATCTATGTTGTGGTTTACCTTTATATACAATTCAGTATCTGTCATCATACGGGGAAAGGTCATTACTTCTTAGCGTTCCTATTATTATTTATTTTTAATTTTCTTTTTGTCAGTTTTAGTTCTTTATTTCTCCATCCTGGAGGTTTCTAACATAGGTCCATCATAGTCACATTTTTCTAAGAATTCCAAGACCGTATAGTTTACCATATGACCCTTGAATTAAAAAAAAAGCAAATAGGTGTATATTACCTGTGCTAAATTTCATTTCGATGTTTCGAAAATATACGGATTTATCAGGATCCGTTGACATCCATATAATTATAGTTCTTTTCGACATTAACATGAAAATGCATTGTTTTATAGCCAATTATATTTTTTTAGGAATGACTTATTAAAGATATACATCTTTGTTGACAATAGTTAAGAAAATGAATGCTAAATTTTATTACTAACAGTTAATGAAAACAAATAAAAACTATGCAATAAAGCGGCGTCCCTTTCTTGTCATGTTTCTTATACAGGGCTTTAATTCACAAGGGCAGTGGACAATTAGCCCCTTGCAGATTATGCAGTGAAGCATTTAATTGTTGAACTCCTTAATAGATGACCAAATCCCTTAAATTACTAAAAGGAATATTAATGATGGTGTTGTCTCTAAGGCAGTTTGCCGTAATGTAAATTGCGGAATAGATAGTGCACTATAGTTTGATTAATAAATCCACAAGGCTGCTGAGTAATTAATATGTGGTGATGGGTGTACATACAAAGTTATTATGGTAATTAGTTCCTTTGATTTTCCAATATGTAGATGAGGTGAGTGGGGATACAGAATGACAGTTTTGCGTCACTGATATACACATAGTCGTTTATAGTTTAAAATGGTTTAACAAAATAACCGACTAGAAATTTTATTATCAGAGGAAATAATTACAACAAATTCATTTCTTAATAACCTGATGTCAAACTACAATAAAAAATGAATTCTTGTTTGGTTATCTACCGATATGTGTAGCTATATGTACAGGACGAATCACAAAGAATGAGTTAAAGAGTAGAGTTGGCTCAAAATTGAAAATGTTTGCATGTTTACGCAAAATATCCTTAGTTAACGACGTATTAAGTTTGTTTATTTGATTGTGATGTATTTGTTAATACATATGGAAATCTAAAATTACATAATCAAGCAGCATTCAAGTATAGCCGCAAATGTATCTGGACTAAAAATAGGATAGTGTATGTGAAAACACAAAAGGAAGTTAAAATATATAAGGAAAGTCTACAGAATGAAGAAACACGAAATGAAGAAAAATCAAATATTTTTATTAATTACGTTTTTATTAATAACGACTCCGGCAGAATGAAGTATCCATTTTCAGAGTTAATTCATGTCGCAATATAATGAGATATAAGTTCATATCAAGTCACCATGATTTCGAGATAAATGGAAATTTAAGACCGTTGTCAGAGCGTTTGCGAGGAATGCCAGATTAGCTGTGAATATTCAAGGTTCTTTTGCGGTTGAAGCTTATTTAAAAAATAATTACTCTGTTGTAATCACTCAGCATTTATTTCGTCGTCATTTTCATCTATATTCACGAGCTCTAGTTCCTAGTCGAATAACAATTAAAAAATGGGTACACAAGTTTCGCAGCACTGCCAAAGGTAAATTAAGGAAGAACTCATTCTATAGGCACACTTGAAAATGCTGAAAGGGTAAAAGCAGCTGTGCTACGAAGTCCTAAACGATTCTAAACAACAAGCATTAGCACTCAATACTTTGAACCGTAGTTATCGCTGCATTCTGAAAGGCTTACACTTCCATCCCTACAAAATTCAAGTCGTTGCTACGTTTATATAACCTACATAAACTACGTTGGATAATAATACTAAAAAAACACACTTGGGTTGCTGTGCGTGGCAGATCGCAGACACTACCTAGCCTGGATAAGTGATGTACGTACCCACGACAAAATTTCACTAGCTCAGAAATCTCAGCGCGTTAAGCCCAAGTTTAACATAAAAAAATTATTTAAAAAATAATTACTCTGTTGTAATCACTCAGCATTTATTTCGTCGTCATTTTCATCTATATTCACGAGCTCTAGTTCCTAGTCGAATAACAATTAAAAAATGGGTACACAAGTTTCGCAGCATTGCCAAAGGTAAATTAAGGAAGAACTCATTCTATAGGCACACTTGAAAATGCTGAAAGGGTAAAAGCAGCTGTGCTACGAAGTCCTAAACGATCCTAAACAACAAGCATTAGCACTCAATACTTTGAACCGTAGTTATCGCTGCATTCTGAAAGGCTTACACTTCCATCCCTACAAAATTCAAGTCGTTGCTACGTTTATATAACCTACATAAACTACGTTGGATAATAATACTAAAAAAACACACTTGGGTTGCTGTGCGTGGCAGATCGCAGACACTACCTAGCCGGGATAAGTGATGTACGTAC
Organism: Leptura quadrifasciata; assembly: GCA_963675555.1. NCBI lineage: Eukaryota > Metazoa > Arthropoda > Insecta > Coleoptera > Cerambycidae > Leptura > Leptura quadrifasciata. Next base: position 107,913,823 of record OY776674.1, on the reverse strand, counting down.
CCACGACAAAATTTCACTAGCTCAGAAATCTCAGCGCGTTAAGCCCAAGTTTAACATAAACTATTAGAAGCTACTGCTACGGACTTAAACTATTAGAAGTTTTTAGTTTACTTATTTAACATAAAATCATTGAGGGTTCCGTTCATAGTGGTCGCAGACGAAATAATGACACTTTCTTTCAACATGAAACGTACTATATTACAGTATACTTTTGGTTCTCTAATATGAACCTGGCGATGTTCAGTTATGTGGCTATATTCTGTTAAATATGTTACAACTTAAAATAAAGGTAAATACCCCTTGTGTAGCTACACTTGGTTTACAAGGATTAACTAAAATGAATTTGGCCGCAATTAGGTTACATTAGAGAACTTATTTAATCAATATGAGTGAACAAAATCTTGGTTTTAAACATATACGAACGTAAGTTAAAAGAAAATAAATATTATTACATAGAACAACTGAAGGTGGTTTCTTGGTAAAGAACACAATAACACTTATCACTAGATCTAAAAGCCATGGGAGTGGACGTGACAGCCCTGAAGAAAACTAGGAATGGCGAGATGTTAATTGAAGTAAAGGGTGGTAGTGGTGCCGCAAACCCACTAAAGGATGCAATTGAAAAAGTAGGCGGGGTGATGGTAAGAATGAAAAAAGCAGGAAGGGATGTAACCATAAGAGATCTGGACGAGGCCACTAGTAAGGAGGAAGTTGGGAAGGTGATAGCAGGGGAAACGAAGCTAAAGGAAGGACAAATAGTCGTGGAAAGACTGAGACAAGCATTTGGAGAAAACCAGATTGCTGATGTGTCACTGCCAGAGAAAGCCGCGGTAGAGCTTCTCCAAAAAGGAAGTGTGAGAGTTGGATGGATTAGATGCAGAGTACGTGAGAGAGTGGATGCATATATGTGCTATAAGTGTTGGGAGTACGGACACACTAAAGTAAACTGCTTGGGCCCAGATAGGATGAAGGCTTGCATTAGATGTGGGTCATCAAGTCCGAGAATGCAAAGGCACGGCATACTGCCTTAAATGCGTTAAAAGTGGGCATCGCTCGGATTCGGCGGAATGTCCGCTATATAGGAAAGCGCTGAACGGGGCAGAGCGTGGGGAAGAGGGTAGTTCGCTGCCTTCAAAGTGAGGCAGGTTAACTTAAACAGGTGCCGGACTGCTCAAGACCTGTTGTGGGCTGTGGGTAGGCAAACGGGAGATGAGGTCCTCATAGTAAGTGAACCAAATAAGGCAATGAGAGGTAATAACAGACCTGGATGATATACAGATGTGGATGCAGCTATAGGAATTCTAAATAGGACTATTAGTGTATACTGAAGTGGGAGAGGACAAGAGCTGCAGGACACGATCATGGACGAGGGCAGGAGATCGGGAAAAGATATCATTGTCGTTAGCGACTTCAATGCCAGGGCCCCAGAGTGGGGATGGAGGAGGTGGATGCTAGGGGTAACCTCGTGTGGACTGAATGGAGCAGAATGATCTGCAGGTGCTCAACGAAGGTTCGGTGTTCACATTCGTGCGAGGGGAGGGTGGCTCCATTCCGGATATAATAATGGCCTCATCGGGCGCTGCAGGAAGAGACGCTGAGCAACCACCGCTACATCGGGTACGTGGTGGGGCAGCAGGAGAGAATGCCGGTGATAAGGGTGAGCGAATGGAAACTGGGTCAACTAGACAGAGAGGCCTTCAAAGGTTTACTAGAAGAACAGACGAGAGGTAGCATGGTGACGACGAATGAAACCCTGATAAGGGTGGTCTCTAGAGCTTGTGACCAAGCAATGCCCAGAAGAAGAACGGTGAGGACAGACGATATCAACAATCTCAGAAGGCAATGTGTAGCAGCCAGAAGAAGGTGTGTTAGGGAAAATAGGAGGTAATGAAGAAATGCTGAAAACCTCTCCAAGACTACCGAGAAGCAAGGAAAAGATTCAGAGATGCGATAAAAAATTCCAAAAGGAATAAATGGAGGGAGATGTGTGAGGATATTGACAGGAACATGTGGGGTGAGCCATCCCTCCCGCAATTACAGGGGAAAGGATAGCGGAAATAGTGGGCGTCTTATTTCCGGTGAGGGAAGAAGTCAGATGGGGAGCCACGGAAGTGGGGGATGTACCCCGCTTTACGGAGGAAGAGCTTAAAACTGCCTGTAGCAGGTTTAAAAACGGTAAATCTCCGGGCCCAGATGATATCCCACCCGAGATAGTGAAGATAGTTGCAGAGGAGTATCCCGCGATTACCCTGAGAATTATGAATCAGGTGCTAGAGAGTGGGGTTTTCCCGGACAGATGGAGGAGAGAGGTGGTATTGATAGCAAAAAGAAATAAACCACCAGAGGAAACGTCCTCTTACAGGCCACTGTGTTTGTTGGACGCATGGAGCAAGTTGCTAGAATACCTTGTATGGGGAAGACTAGAGACTGGAATAGAGCAGAAAGAAGATTTACGGATAATCAGTACGGCTTTAGGAAAGGCAAATCGACGGTGAATGCTGTAAGGAGAATTACAGAGATTGCGAGAGAGGCCCTGAGCTCTAAAAGTGCCTGTGCAGTAGTGACCCTGGATGTCAGAAATGCGTTTAACACGGCAGGGTGGGCTGAGATTGCCAGTAGTCTAAGGAGAGTGGAAGTAGCTCCTTACTTGCTCAGAATCACTAAGAGCTATCTGGAGAACAGAAGAATTGGATGGGAGACAGAAAACGGCGCACACTGGAAGAAGGTGACCTACGGAGTTCCACAGGGATCGGTCCTGGTCCGACCCTGTGGAATTTGATGTTCAATGACGTCTTACAGCTTCCCCTGGCGGGCGGTGTTACGGTGACAGGGTACGCCGACGACTTGGCCATAACACCTACAGGAAACTGGGTGGATGGAGTAGAGGCAGGGGTAAATGAAACCATTAGGAGAATATAGCGGTGGTTAAATGAGGTGCAATTAGAACTAGCCAAAGAGAAAACAGAGTGCATCGTCATTACAAGCAAAAGAATTCTACCACCCTTCACAGTAAGAGTAGGGCAGGTGGAGATTAGACCTAGCAAGGGCTTAAAATATCTAGGGATATGGTTAGACCCGCGGCTAACCTATGGGTTACATGCATTGAAGGCAGCAGAAAAGGCGGGGAAAACCGCCTCTGCCTTAGGGAGGCTTATGAGTAACACGTATGGGTCCAAGGCTAGCAAAAGAAGGGTATTATGCAGTGTGATGCATTCCATTTTACTGTATGCGGTCCCAGTATGGGAGAGTTCGATGGCGGTACAGAGCACCAGAAGGAGGCTTGAGAGAGTACGGCGGAGTGCTGCACTTAGAATCTGCAATGCTTACAGAACTGTGTTGTACGAAGCAGTCCTGGTGCTAGCGGGGGTCCCACTGATAGATCTACTGGCCAAGGAGAGAAGAGAGGTATATGCAGGGACGGGGAAGCAAGAGACAAGAGAGATACTTCTCGAGAGGTGGCAGATTAGTTGGAACAACTCAACTAAAGGGAGGTGGACAAGACGACTTATTCCAGATATAAGAACGTGGATGTAGAGGGGGCATGGGAAGATAAGCTCCCACCTCATCCAGGCTCCCACGGGACATCTTAGCTTTGTGGAATATCTCGTTGATATAGGAAAGGTTGACACACGGATTGCTTGCTGATGTCAAATGAAGCTCATTTTCGTCTTTCTGAATATGTCAATAAATAGAGCTTTCGCTACTTCGGAAAATTCTCTTCGATTGCACAAAGTACCGCTCCATAGCAAAAAGGTTACTGTGCGGTGTGCAGTATCCGCCTTTGGAATTTTTGTATCGTTCTTCTCTGAGAAAAATGGCTTGACGGTTACTGTTATATCACAACGTTATCAACATGTATTGCGTAACTTTGAACAACAACTTCGTAATGTTGGTGTGTATATTTGAAGAATGTGGTTTCAGTAGGATGGAGTCACTTGCCCATACTTTGATGACATCAACTAGCCGGCACGGTCACCGGCTTGTAATTTATTTTTATAGGGCTACTTAAAGTCAAAAGTGTTTTCTAATCTTCCGCATACCTTGAAATTGAAATTCTGGAGCGGGTGATGAAAAACTTCCGTGCTAGGTTTCAAGAGTGTCAGCAGCGAGGAGGAGGTCATTTGACTGATCTAATATTTAAAAAATAAAATTTTCGTGTTTGCTCAAGAACCTTATGTTTAATTCTTGAATAAAAATTTAGCCATAATAAAAACAACTAAATTTAAAATTGATGATTTCTGCCGAACCCGTTATATTCATATAGTAATTACATTCATAACGCATACAAAGTAAACAAGAGCAAAAAAAATACTGAACTATTGTATAACAAATATTAGGTATTTTCTGATTTAATTTTATCATAAATTTAATTTCTAATAATGAAATATTTGCGGTGTTATAATATAATTCAGTAATTAGTATTTACTAATTAATAATTAAGTAATTATGTTTAAGTATTAATTAATAATATAAATATGATCAACGATATATACAATCTACTAAAGGAGGCAGAATTTGAGACCTTAGTCTGTAATACAGAGGGATATAAAATCAAAGTATAAAATCTTCTGAGGAGATGTGTTTGAATATGGTATATAAGAAGAAGAAGAAATTTTGAGGAATTCCTAATTCCACTAAACCGTTTTTAGTAAGTGTTATGTTGGCAACACTTTGCTAAACCCGCACATGGGGAGAAGACCGGAACCGGCAGCGGCGTAATCAAGTCACATGAAGTCCATTAAGTAGTCGATGTTGAGTCGTATGTTAAGTCGAACCTACAGATTGTATCTCTGACGAAAACAATAGAAGACACCATAAAAGTGAAGGTCTATTATTTATTTGTTATCACCAAAACTATTTACAAGTACACAACAGTAAGACTCTGTTTATTGATCTATATCACCACATACCTGATAAGTGTAATTTTTCTGGAAAAATTATGTTTAATGAAAAATCTTATATTACTATCATGTTTATGTATTAGCAAGTTCAGGTACAGTATCGTTGATTGCAATTCCAAACCGTCAAGTGTGAGGACTCGAAGTTGGCAATAAAAGGCGAATAAAGTATTTGTTTCATATAATTTGATTTTATCTATGTCGCACTGCTGACGGAAAGCCAGAAACTGTAGCATACAGTTTGACGTAGCAACAACGGCGTTGGAAGGATGTATATCCTTCATATAAGACAACATGTGATTTACGCAAAATGGAGCAGCACCACATTTCAGACTAATCAGTTCGACGTCATTTCAACGTACTTCTTTGATAATTCGTTGGATTATCTGTAGTGGAGAATTTTCTTGATGAGCACGAACTCCATTAAAAATAACTAACAAAGGCAATTTAATATTAAAGAAAAAATATACAGGGTAGCTACTCTTTATATTGAACAGTATTGTTATGCCGTAAACCAACAGTTACAGAACGGGAGAAAAGTTTCATATTTTGAAGATCAATAAAATCTGTTACAGAAATTGAACATATTCTGATTATTTTCTTTTACATAGTATTACGTACTTTTTGCGATATACCTACCTAAGTGTATTGCCGTTAATTAACAGTATTTTGAACAACTGTTGTTGTTTTCCAAAGTGTATAACAAGGTAATTAGAATAAAATTGTATTTTCTTATTTTCTTTTAGCTGTAATTTTATTTGTATTTATCGCACATTTTAATACGACATATGAATAAATTCCTTATTAATAGTACTAATAAATGGTACCACGGTACTGATATGGTTCCATTGGAAAAAAATGAGTTTTGCACCTAAACAATTTTGGTGATTTTTATTTGCTCATAAATCACGTAATTTAGTGTTTTTAGCGGGATTTCGATTTTTGTATCATTACACGGGTCATTTAGAATAGATCGGAACCGTCATAGAGCATTTAAATGGAAAAGTAAAAATTATTTTATGAAAAAAATTGATATTTGAAATGTCACTTATTTGGCGTCGTTGGATTCAGAAAATTATGCAGAATTCAAAAATGCAATAATATACAGGGTGTTCCATTTAAAAATTGAAAGTTACTTACTATCACTTCCGGCGAAACTGGATGTGAACAAAAATCATTTGTATGTCAAAAAGTGCCGCTTATTATGTATGTAGTATATCCTAAATTTCAATCAATTATCTTCAAAACTAAAGGATAAAAGGGGGTATACCATGATTCTGTTACACAAACAAACATTTAATATATACATATGCAAATAATGTAATACCTGCAATTTGACTTATTTTTAGTGGAAATCAATAGGCCTTTTTTAAATTGAATTTTGCTTAAAAATTCGTAGCAGTAACGTTGCCATTAAAAAATATATAAAAATAATTTATAAGAATATTTTGTTATTCATTAATTTTGTTACAACTTATTGTATTCACAATTTTATTATTACGTTTCTTCTTTTCAGGACCATCATCAATTTTATTTTTTTAAATACTAACCTGTCTCTTTTTACACATTTTTTTAAGCATTTGAAATTATAAATTTATGTCACACTTGACAATTTTATTACGTTTCGCTGAAAAAATACTCGAACTTCACAAAAAAAAATTAAGCATTAAAAGGTGTAGCTCAGTAGCTCATCACTTAAAAGCTTCCTTTATGAACAATCTAAGTACTAAGTAACATAGCTAATTCAGTTCTGATATTAACTCAATATTATTTACTTTTTTCTTCTGGGTATCTTGAAAACCAATGGACCAATAAACTGGCCACCTGACTCACCTTGCTTAAATAAACCCTCTACGAATATGACTGCTATATTGTCGGCATAGGATATGAGATACCCATCTATATTTTTTAATAGTGCCAATTTGTTTATGTAAATTAAAAACAGAACAGGACCCGATATAGTCAACTGTGGGACGCCTCTGGTAAGCGTTTAGTTTTACTTTTGTATTCTACTCTTTAGATAATTCTGGAATAGCTCAAGAACAATACCTATTCCAGTTAAAAATCGAAAGTTCCGGCGAAACCGGAAGTGAAAAAAGTCAATTGTATATCGCTTATTATGTATGTAGTATATCCTAAATCCTAAGGAGAAAAGGGGGGTATAACATGATCCTGTTACACTCGGTATACAGGGTGTCCCACCGGGAATTGAATCGATCGATATAGATAAAAGTACGCATCAGAAAATTTTGAAAATTTAGATAATTACTAACGTCGGTGTGGCCAATCCAACTAAAATAATTACAAGCAGCTGGCACTTCCGCTTATACCGGAAGTCGATACCAATTTGTTTATTTCAAATGGAACATCCTATACATTTTAGGGCTCTCGAAATGAGCATAAAATTCTGAGTCGAAAATATGTAGCATATACTATAACTAAACCTAGCCGTTTCAGAGATATTTGACATTTTATAGAAAATTTGACAGGTGCAACGGTTTGCAAGATCCGTTATAACTTTCTTCGTGTAAAAGATCCTCATTTGCCTTTTGTCACGTAAAAAGAACACAAGAAGAACTACGTTCTACAACTGAAATAAATTCAATAATATCATACCAAGTGTTCCGTCTCTCGCGTTACATTTTGTCAACTTCAAACCACGAAAACTTGTTTAGGTCAATTGGAACACCCTATATCTTTTTACGTTGAGTTGTGTAAAATTGAATTCCCTTTTTTCTGACATTAGCATTGTGGGGGTTAAAGTTACAACTTTTTGAAATATTTGCGATTTTATTAGAAATTCATGAATTGTAATCATTTCATCAAAATAGCCATGATTAGAAACAATCAGTCATTATCTTATGTCAAAAAATACCAGCACGTTTAAATTACACCCACGAAGACTTTTTAAATTTGTTTATTATTTATGGAGAATGTGATAAAGTGATATCAAGAACTTGCAGCACATTTGCTACTCGATATCCAGCAAAACGGAAACCGTCACCAAACACTGTAAAACGCATACGGGAAAATTGCAAAAATGCAAAGAAGAAAGCCTATTGTTGATGACGAAAACATTGAAATAGTCATTCTGGGATATTTTCATGCATTTCCAAGGATGTCATTAAGACAAGCTGCTCTGGAATCGGGACTATGCAAGGATTCAATTCACAGAATCTTATTAAAACATAAGTTTTACCCGTTTTCATTCCACATGGTTAAATGATTAAAAGAAACAGATTTCCTAAGAAGACAGAATTTTGGTGAGTTTATTCTAATAAGGTCTGAGGGTCACGATTCTTATTTGGGAAATATTATATGGACAGATGAAGCAAAATTTACTAAAAATGGACTTTTTAATAGACACAATTCGCATTATTGTAGTGACTTAAATCCTCATATGTTCAGAGAGCGAAACTTTCAGGAAAGTTGGCAGTTCAATGTTTACTGTGCCATAAGAAATGATAGAGTTGTGGCATTACAATTTTATCACAAAAATTTAAACGGTAAATTAAATTTTCTCTTCTGCTAATATGTGTAGGTAAATTCTTTTTTTTTTTTTTAGGTGAAAGATATCTGAATAACTTACATTTGAATAATAACTATTTAGAAAATTTACCTCTCGCCGAACATAGAAACATTTTTTATTAGCACGACAGTGCTCCCCCACAGAACGAATATTTAATTAATAATTATTTACAAGAAACTTTTTTATGATCGATGGATTGCCAATGGCCTCCTCGCTCGCCCGATTTATCAGTTCTGGATTATTTCATTTGAGGAATTATTAAAAATAAAGTTTATGAGAGCCCATTAACATCCATTAAAGATTGTATGCAAAGAGTAAGAAATGCATTTCAAAACATATCACAGGATTCAGTTAGAAGAACTACCCATGAGAAACTAATCCGAAGGTGCGAAAAATGTGTCGAGGTTCGAGGGCGGAATTTTGAGCAATTATTAAATTAAAATGAAATAATATTTTAAATTGATCTTATCTCTCTTTTTTTTTTCTTATGGCATTCGGGCGGTTGTCCCACAGCCAAACACTAATTTGTTAAATAATTGAATAACCTACTTCTAACCTATTCGATAAAATAAACATTATTTTGTGATACAAGAGGAAGTAGACGGGGTCACGCACTTCTCGCCCAGGGGTCGATCAGGACATTTTTTTTTCAGTTACACATACACACAGAGAGAGACCACGGTTAAGTTAGGTAAGTAAACAATAGGGCAGACACATAGGTAACAAGACTAAACCTACTCTAAATATTAATTTTTGTTTTATTAATGAATAAAATTAAGGAATCCACTACAGATTTATTATTTAATGCTAGAAGATGGAGAAGGTTAAATGGAGCTTCTATTTTGAGTTTTATTAAGTTCTTATACAACTCGCTTGTTTGATGAGAGTATTTTTGGCAATTGAAAAAAATATGATCTAAATATCCTACTTCATTGCACTGTTCGCAAAGATTTGATGCCACTATTCCTATTTTATGTAGATGATATGGATAACACCCATGTCCAAATTTAAGTCTGCTTATATGCGTTATGTTTTTTCTTGAGTAATTGACATTATTGTACCAATGTTCTTTTGGAATTTCCTGTTGAATAAGTGTATAGCGTGTTGGGTTAGTGAAACAATATTCCTTCCATTGATGAGACCACTGTTTTTTTAATAGACTTTTACATTTACCAATAGCATCCTCTAGACATAATATGTTATGTAAGGGTATTCCTGATGCGATACTTTCTTTAGCCAATTGATCAACTTTTTCGTTATTCTCAAGATCTTATCTCTGCTATTTTAGTTCATACCATATCTTCAATTTGATTAATACGCATGTTAGAGTGTTAGTGTTATTTTGCGTTTTTGTGGATATCGAGTAGCAAATGTGCTGCAAGTTCTTGATATTACTTTATCACATTCTCCATAAATAATAAACAAATTTAAAAAGTTTTCGTTGGTATAATTTAAACGTGCTGGCATTTTTTGACATAAGATAATGACTGGTTGTTTCTAATCATGGCTATTTTGATGAAATGATTACAACAATTCATGAATTTCTAATAAAATCGCAAATATTTCAAGAAGTTGTAACTTTAACCCCCACAATGCTAATATCAGAAAAAAGGGAATTCAACTTTACACAACTTGACATTTGACCTAAACAAGTTTTCGCGGTTTGAAGTTGACAAAATGTAACGCGAAAATTAAAACACTTGGTATGATTTATTTCAGTTGTAGAAAGTAGTTCTCCTTGTGTTCTTTTTACGTGACAAGAAGCAAATGAGGATCTTTTACACGAAGAAAGTTATAACGGTTCTTACAAACCGTTGCACCTGTCAAATTTTCTATAAAATGTCAAATATCTCTGAAACGGCTAAGTTTAGGTACAGGATATGCTACATATTTTCGACTCAGAATTTTATGATCTTTTCGAAAACTCTAAAATATATAGGTTGTTCCATTTGAAATAAGCAAGTTGGTATCGACTTCCGGTATAAGCGGAAGTTCCAGCTACTTGTAATTATTTTAGTTGGACTGGCCACACCGATATTAGTAATTACCTAAATTTTCAAAATTTTCTGATGCGTACTTTTCTCTATATCGATTGATTCAGTTCTCGGTGAGACACCCTGTATAGTAGATGTCTAATGACAGAGGGTCGGAACAGGAGCGGGAGCATGATCAGTGATTAGATTAGGGATGGGGGGTAATGGGAGTGGTGGAAGGTAATTAGGGGGTGGCGCTTAGAGGTCGGAACGTTAGAGGGCAGGGCCTAGGACTGGTGGTGGGAGGCAATTAGAGAGTCATTAAGGGTAACTGCAGTAACAATAAGGATAATTAAGGGTAATCACAGTAACAATAAGGACAATTAAGGGTAATTGCAGTAAAACTAATGGTGATTAAAGCAATTATGTCCATCCATCCGTCTGACCGTTTGCCGTTTACAATGACTTAACAAACATTCATTCTTGATTATATACCTAAAGTTACAAACTTATTTTACCAGCTTTATCTTTAAGGATATATTGTACTGATTTATGATATGAACATTTGCGATCCTGTCTTTTCTTTATGATGAACAATTGTGGCCTACCTGCCTTTTCTTTGCGCCGATCAACAATTGCGATACAAATTATTTTACCTGCCTGTCTTATTTACCGAGATATTTATAGTTTTTAGTTTATGAAATGAAGAGGAACATTGGATTGTTATTTTTTAGCCAAATATTGTAGTGCATTTCAGTATCCTATTCTATTTGTCTTATGATTGAAATCATCTACGTCAAGGGTTTCTCATAGTTTGATTTATATTATAAGATGCGGTAAGGATGTTTTGTATTGTCTGCACCATAATAAAAATGATCGTCACCCATCAGGAAGAGTCGATAAATTCACGCAACAATGTCTAAATAACGTCAATTATGTCACACACTTTTACACTATTGGGTAATTCAAGCGTTCTTAGTGCAGGATTTTATCTTATGGTTGCAGATGATTTACTTCAACGGATTTATGTATTTACTATTGTGGATCTGAAAACTGTATAAAGGCATCTTAAGATCATAAGTGGGATGGATGTGAAATGCTATAAAGCCTACTACTGTACTGCGGGTTCTTTATCTTGGTGTTAATTAAAACTTGGGCTATTTTTTCTAGATAGCTACAGTGTTTAAGATTACCCTGTGTTGTAACATATGCAGCAATAACGACTTCAGCCGTCGGCGTCGTCAAAGGATCACATACTTTTTGTATCTCCCAATGTAGGCAATGATAGCGCTATCCTTAACATCTAGGACAACTATTAATTAATACTACCTGGTTAGTAAAGATATTTAAAAAATCTTCAGGACTTTGTAACAGTATGTTATGATTGACGCGACCAAAGACCTTTTTTATATTGGTATATGTTGTATGTAATGACATAAATATGGCGTAAACATTTACTATACAGGGCGATGTTTCATTATATTGGTATAAGGACAATTAAGGTCAACTAAGGTAACAGTAAGGATATCCCGACACCTTGCATCCTTAAATACCCTTAATTATCATTATTTTTTACTTTTAATCACCCTTAACTATCCTTAAAATTCGACCGAGGGGACTTGGAAGACTGGCATGATTTGGAACATGACTTGGGAAACATACTGTATATTGCAGTTTATATGTCATATCTCAATAACCATTTATGATCCAAGGAAGCCTTTCTTTATATTTCCGAATATGGAATCAGCTTCCAATAATATTACCATACTGATAGTACCCCTAAAGATAAGGCAGGCAAAATAATTCTATAACTTTAGGTATATAATCAAGAATGAATGTTTGTTAAGTCATTGTAACAAAAATACACAAATACTATAATTGTGCAATAGGACAATGCAATGACTGTCGGAGAGAAGAGCAGGTGGGCAGACAGACGAACAGGTAGGCAAATGGACAGACGGATGGGTGGACATAATTGCTTCAATCACCATTATTTTTACTGCAATTACCCTTAATTATCCTTATTGTTACTGCAGTTACCCTTAATTACTCTTAATTACCCTTATTTGTGCCTAAATTACCCTTAATTACTCTCTAATTGCCTCCCACCACTTCAATTAACTCCCACCACTTCAATTATCCCCCGCCACTTCAATTACCCCCATCACCACAATTGCCCCCCCTTCCCACCACTCCTTGGTCGCACCCCGAAACCCCACCCCGTAATTTATATATCTTTGAGATTTATTTTAGATAACTTTTAGATATCTTTTCTGAATATCTTTTAGATATATTTTGGAAGTCGATATTCGGAAAGGTGTATCTCACAAAATATTCAACTTACTAAGGCAGTATTGGGCTTATATTGTAGAAAATTTAATTGTTAATAAAACATAAAAACATGTTTTGCCGGAAATCCAACCGTTTGAATGATCTTCAGCAATTTTTTTAAGAAAAGGAAGAGCCCTTAACGAAAACGAAGATGGCGTAGTATTTCAAGATGGCGGGTCTGAAAATTGGGAACCACCCCATTAATTGTTTGTACCCTCAGTACATAAGGTACATAAGAAGTATGTAAAATCTGCCACTTTAATCCAGCAGATCATGAAATTTTGGCTAATGCACCCCACTATGGATAAAATTGTTGTTTTTCTGTCTCAGAACTGGATGAACCGGTTTCAGTTTTCTTTTGTAGAAGTGTGATACTTTTCCACCGCTAATAATGATATGTCTGAAGATAGGGAGCGCCATTTAAAAATTTATAGTTGGTTGATTTGGGGAAGTGATGAAATTTAAAGTTCAATCGACATTGGTTTTTCCTCAAAATCATATCTTCTTTAGATGCAGAATTATTAGTCTAGTAGCTAGGCCTGAAATGAACACTATAGCCTATTTGGATACTTGAATCAAGTTACATTGTGAGTAGAGGAAGTTAGCCGTAGGTCGGTCTCCCCCCACCACTGACCTTGACCTTGACCGTGCACCTGTGGTCCGTTCCTTCAAGGCCACGGTGGCATCGTAGGTTCGCATAGCATATACCGTGACCTTGACCTTGGACGGCCGCAGTGCGTTTCGACTTCAAGGGCGCAGTGTTGCTGTTACCCAGAACGATCACTTGCGGTGACCTTGGCCTTGGCTAACACTATTAGAGAATGCAAGGACGGAGCTTCCTCCTTGCCACGCAACTTGACCTCTAAAATCACATTAGTTCAATACGTACACAGTAAAATGTGGTGGGGTTCTATATTTTGTGACGTAGTATACTTTTTCTATAAAAAAAGCACGGACTATTAGAACAAAATCATATTTAGTCTGGTTCACCTACAGTTAATAAGTGAGCATAGTGTTGTGATCTGAAATATTTTAAGTAAGCAAAGTTCTGTAATATTTCTTGGTTAGTAATTCTTTCACTGTACTCAACTACTTAAATATGACTACCAATATCGATTTATTAGCCCTTAATGAACTTATTATTAAAGATACTGAAGTTTTAGACCAAAAACCTATTTCATCGTTAATTTTAAATAAGGTTTACGCCATTAAAAAAATGTTAATGCTTAATACACGTTTTGGAAAATCGATATTAGTACATTTATTTGATGAAAGTACAAGTACTACCTTTAAATCATTTTTGCCTAAACGTATTGCTGAACTATTAAATATAACTTTTATAGAAGAAATAAATTCGTCTAGTGGTAAATATGCGTTGATTTATTTAGGAGAGAATTCACCCATTTATACCGGTGCTAAATCAAGGTCACTAATAAAATTCGAAATTATTGCGTGATTTAAACTATTTAAAATATTTGTATACTTTAAATTATCAGACCAATAAATAAGGTATAGTGAAAGTATAACTTAGACTGAAATATTATAAATACACTACAATAGTAGTAGAGATGTAAGTAGTTTTATCATATATTTGATAACTTGTTCTAATTTTATTTATGTAATTTCTAGCCTCACTATAACTGGCAAGAATGTGGATGCAATATTCAGCAGAACGTTGGGTAAGGGCAGAAGACATTAATTCGGCAATTGAAAGACTATCTTCTGTACTAGGCGACTTAAGTATGGATAGACTCCATGCAATAAATTATGATCTGAATTACTGCTTCGATGCTGAAAAAGTTAAACAGCTTAATGAGGATTCTGAGAGGTATTACAGAGGTGCACAACTATGTGGTAAATTCTCTCGTGGTATTGTGAATTTAGAAGAATTCTGTGAGCAACTAGTGGAAATAAATTTAAAACATTTCCTATGTGACATAGAAAAATACTTACCTAAGAAAATTATTGAAAAGTATCAACTCGACCAATCTGATGAAGAACAGGATGAAGACAACTCAATTAGTAGTTAATCACTTATTGTAATTCTTCTGTTAATAATATTAATATGTAAATGGTGTAATAAAATTATTATTATGGAAATATAGTTGTTTTTATTTTTAAAATTAAAATTGAAATAAATGAAACACATTATTAGATTATACATTAATTTATTTATAATTATTTTTGGTGACATACATTAAAAAATATTAATTATTAATCCTAAATATAAACATATTTAAAGATATTTATTTTAACTCTATATTTAAATCTATAATACATTTGTTAAGAAAGTGAACGTTTGCAAGAGAGCAGTGACTATATTTTGGTTGGGTGTGTTCCATACATCTTGGTACCTTTAACGATTTTAGATTGGGTATGCAGGGTGAGAAGTCATCTAGATCTATAACTCTATTCCATTTTAGATGATGCTGTAGAACATTTTTCTTTAATTTGCCTTTGCATACAATTATAACATCCTCTGACAATACGTTGCGTCGAAAATTATTAACAGCGTTTTGACAAAGTCGATGAAGTATTAGTGGGAATTCTGACAGTTGAATATATCCATCACTCCATTTTATGCCCCCATGGTAGTTGTTTTCTAACCATCGGTAGTGAGTCTGTTCGCCTTGGGTTAGTGATGAGAAAGGATTTGGTGGTTTGAAGAAATAGTGTGCTTGCTGATTAGTGTTACAACATAGAACAGCTAATTCTTTAACGGTAAAATCATTTGTTTTATATTGAAACCCCTGCAAGTCAACTATCAAAGTAGGAAATTGGCTACCTAATGACGTCATGGTAATAGGTATTCGTTACTTAGCACCAGCAATGCCACACTGAACTGAACCATCTAATGCGCTATAACTTAAATACGCATCGTGAAGTATAAGTGCATATACTCGAGTTTGTTCGGGAAACTTCGTCTTCCGTGTCTCAAATTCAATTTTTATATCGACGGTGGATGATTTCATTGCATCTGGTTGGTGTGAGCAATCAATAACAAACAATGGATTTTTTCTGAATTCGCCAAGGTCCATCATAGGTTCACTCATATCTTTATCGTAATAACTACGTTGGAAATTTTCATAGGCGTAGTAGGCTGCAGAGTCGAGTTTCTTATCGAAATTTAAATTCCAACGTTCATATGGAAATACTTCGGCATTTAAATATAGCCGAATATTATTTATATCTGCATGTATAAAACTTGCGGCGTCCTTGGTTCTGTCACTAGAGTTGCCATTGTTTTGAAATCCGATAATGATGTATCGAGGTCTCTCAAGACTGTTAGTGGTTTTAACAGCCCATATATCAGAAGCAGTATCACGTAGAGTGGGTAGCTCATAGAGATCCCACATACGGTAAGCCATTTTAACTTTAGCATTATTACTGCTCGTATCAATTTTCTTTAATAGTTTAACCTTTTGTCTAACTTCAGGCACAATATGTCTTATCTTCCATTCGATTTTGTTAATTTCTAACTGTGCATCAACTTCTCCAATGTAAGAGTCTTTAAAGGAACGTGCTATAATTAAAATTAATTCCTGTTTTGTATTTAAAATACCTTTGGTATAATCTTCTGCAAAACCCATGAGGTACTTAAGAGGGAGTTTACCGCTGAAAACGTGGCTGGTAGTATCTAAAATATCCTGTTTTTTCTCGGTGAGACCCCAACCTATAGTTAGTAGCGATGGGAGGGATGTTTGTCCATATGACACCCTAGTTTTCATTGTAGTAGTGATGCCAGGCTTCCTAACGACAGCGACCTGTTCACCACCCATTTCATATCTTATTTCTTCGAAGAGAAAAGCTAGCGCATTGTTAGATAGATAACACTTCTTGGTAACATCACTAGGGGTAAATTTTCCTTCTATATAAATGTAACTCTCTGTAATGTCAAGTATTAAGTCCTGAAAATTGACAGGAATGCGTACTTCATCAGAGTTTCTATAATATGGTGAACCGTGTGGTTTATATGTATGCTCATGTAAGCTAACGAGTGACTGATCGAATACAGGTTCCTCGAACACCTCAAGTTTTTCACTAGATGTAAAAGTCACCATTATTAACTATTTTTCTCTCAGTTTCAATCCGATGGATCGAAGAAATGCACGATCTTTAGCTGGCAGGTTATGTCTTAACCGTTTAAGCTCTACACGTTGAATGAGTCGATTTCCGCAGTCATTAGTCTTTTTATCGTCAATCACATTGAAACGATTGTGTGCTAATCGTTGTTGATTATATCGGAAACCCATTGTGTTTGCGATTTTAAAACTGTTTCAATTCTAGCTTTACGATAATCTTCTCACCACGAAAATTGATTAAATCTCCATTATCATCCAATATGCGTAGTGTAATGTTGTCGATAAACTGACGTCCTTCAGGTCTAACAGGCAAATATATGATGTTCGCTGGCTCTCTGGTAAGTTTGTAACCTGGTTCAACGTCTATGTCGAACTCGAAAAGGGTATGGGATTTAAGGGTATTCAGATATGCTCCAGAGATAATGTTGCAATCTACACGTATCATCCTTACTTTCATAATATCAACAGGTAATGTTGATTCATGATTAGTGTTTGGATGCAAATAAGTCGATTCAAATCCCAATAAATTACCAATAGAGTTTGCTTGTGTAAAGTCAATTCCATATTTTGACCAAATCTCACACTTTAGCGTATTGTTGTTCGCTCGCAGTCGAAATAGTTTTTCTTTTTCCTCTTTCTTATCACCGGGCATAGCTTTCAGTATTGCACGATATATCTCTTCAATTTCATAGGCTCCGCAAGGTATGTGGATAAGTGTGGGGGCTACTTTTGGTCCAATTCGATAGCAAAAACGATTGTTGGTTTCGTCCACATTGAATATAGAATTGTAAGAATAGAAGCCTGTTAATCCTAACCCATATCGACTATTAGTATCTAATTCAATGGGAGGATAAAACTCAGCACTGAGCACACTAGATCGGTTTGATAGAGTGAACGTATACGACATGACTGATGATATTTAGTGTTCTCTCATGAATTTATTGTGAACTACAGCAATAATCGTGGTGTAATTTTCGTTTTTTGCTGGATGACGGAGACGTTTGTATCTCATTATTTGATGCAACATTGACATCGCGCACTTTACAGTAGCAGCAAAATATTCTTCGAGGCGGCGGCCCATCATTAACATCAACACTGCTACCACCGCCATCATCATCATCATCATGATAATGTTCCTGACAGTATTGATATTTTAAAATATCAATATCATTCTGGAGATGCTGGGGTAGTTTGTCCCATACTAATGCAATTTCATGTGCAGCACATCCAATCATTACTTCTTTAGGCATATTTGCCAGTTGTTGTTTGCTCATCTTCAATAGACTGCGTAAACGGGAGAATGCGATTAGTGATTGACCCATCTGCTTGATGCTTTCCCGATCCATTTCAAGGTCTGCAGATGTTATTTCACAAGCGTTTGTAGTTATTTTGTAGTGAGAAACTTCAAACACAAATGACCACACCACACTGTGTTAAAATTTTGTTGGCGTTCATAGTTATAGTAAATTTTGTCGGTCGACTTTGAACCTCTGCGCAGATATAAAACTAATTCTGTCGGTGGGGGTAAATCACCAAAACTATCGAAATATGTGACTAAACTACCACGTTTTTTAAATGCAACCCAGTGTGTTCCAGGGCCATTTATACTGTCTAGATTTATGATGGCCGACTCATTATGACGTGGTCCAGAATATGGTAGAGTGTCCCGCATAAATATCCCCCGAAAATAGGGCACTTTCATCTTCTCTGCATAATATTTAAGATCGATATTAGTGAGAGGTTTTCGGGGTAGAGCATCTAGAAGTTTTTTGAACTTTGTGGTTTTAGATAAAGTCCTAGTCCTTTGCGATATGGTTTTAAATATAGCCCTTTACCACTTTTTCCTATAGAAATCGCCTCCATCTGCCTATTATGGCGATTTTTTTCAGCTAATTCCTCTCTACTCGTTTTAACATCATTTACAGCTTTAGCTATACCAGCAGCAGTGCCAGCTAAACTACCCAAAGCTGATAATCCAGCAAAAATGGGTATTAATGGTAGAATTCCACCCACTTTCGGTATTGGTATTATCCTAGGTGTACGAATATTACGTTTTCCACCAGCTGCTCTCATGTGTCGTCGTGCTGCTTGAAGCGCAATTTGCGTAACTTTTTTTGTGTCCTTAGCGATTTTTCGTTTACCACCGGCTTTACGTATGTCATCACGTACTTTACGTACTATTCCAGCACCAAAAGCTATATTTCTAGTTTTTTTCTTGTTTTTCTTTTTAATTATACGTTTCTTTGTAGTACGGGGTGTTGTTGACGTACAACCCATACCAAGACGTTGCTTTCCCTTCATTATAGTTGTAACTAACCACGCGGCGGCCTTTTCTTTGAAACTTACGTCTTTTGATTTAACTCGTTTCCAGGCAGCTTGTTCAAGTTGATAGTCTGCTTTGTGTCGGGCTGCTAAATTACTGGTGTTTTGATCGTATGCAATATCGTGCTGCTTGCATGCAGCATCGAGTTTGTTTATGCCTGGATCACCTCGGGCTAATCTTTTTTGTAATTTGGTGCCTGGACCACAATACTGGTAACCTCCCGGTAAGTGTAGTTCAAATGGGAGCTTATTTATTAGAGAATTGACTACCCCCTTACCAATCTTTAAACCACGACGATTTTCACGTGTGTGCTTCTCGGTTGACACCATTTAAATAACAATCACAATACGTACATCTATTTATATAGTATCCATCCGTGCTACGATGCGCATTGTGAAGCAGAAACAGAAACTTGCTGTAGATAATTTAGATGAAAAAGTAGGGTGTGGACTACAAGTCGAATCACGCCATGGCCCGCTACTTCCCTCAACTATTCGCGGACTCTTAATAGGTCCAAGTGGTTGTGGCAAAACAAATTTACTAATAACTTTGCTTACTCATCCACTTGGGCTACGTTTTTCAAACATTTACTTATATTCAAAGTCCTTACATCAACCCAAGTATGAATATTTACGCGATATATTAGCACCGATTACGGGGCTAGGATATTACACCTTCAGTAACAACGCGGAAATAGTGCAACCATCCGACGCTGAGCCTGAGTCTATATTTATATTTGATGATGTTATATGTGAAAAGCAAGATGTTATTCGAGCATACTTCTCAATGGGGCGTCATAAACATGTAGATTGTTTCTATTTGGCACAAACGTATTCCCGCGTCCCTAAACAGTTGGTAAGGGATAATAGTAATTTCATAGCAATTTTTAAGCAGGATGATATGAATTTACACCACATTTTCTCAGACCATGTCTCACCGGATGTGACTTATAAAGAATTTCAAGAAATGTGTGCAGAGTGCTGGAAAGACAAATATGGGTTTCTTGTAATTGACAAGGATAGAGAAGTAAATGAAGGGAGATATCGCAAAGAACTTGATAGTTTCATATATCCATGAAGTATTGTAATTAAAATTTTAATTGGTCTACAGATAGCATCGGGATAACTTCAGCAGTGAGGCTGCATTTGTTAGACATGAATGACAATGGTGAGAATAAACTCAGTAGTGCTATAGGTAGAAACATGAGAGAAGAAATAAGACTGAAACGTGAATTGATTGAGGCCACCGATTCAGTGCGCAAAAAATTCAACTCTGTGAAGAGAAGAAACGTTGAGAATCAGTTAACACTCGAAAAAATTTATGAACCCATAACAAAACCATTAAAGGTTATATCATCTGCTTCACATAACCAATCGCTAACACAACCTCAGAAACCAACACAACCGATAGAAAGTGCAAGAGCTAGTACTAGTACATTTAAAGCAACACCTGAAACTAGTGATGAAGATGGTGACAAAAATGCAAGTCAACAATATTTTTTGGAAACACCACCGGGATCGTCGTTAATGAGCACTCCATGTTCAGAAAGTTCTATTAGTGGCGCAGAAGGAAAATGTGATATAGTGCAAACACATTTAGAAAATCTGAAATTCGACAATGCTAGGTATGATACTATATACGGTGTACGTTTAGACCCCCATACAGAAAAACTACAAATGGGTAATGCTGAAATACGCTTTTCTAATGGAAATATCACATTGTGGCGTGGAACTAAGAAGGTGGGGACGTATTCTGGCAGTCCTAAGTTATATGATATGATATTTATGAAACAACCACAAATTTCGCGTAGTAATGAGGCTATTATTGGCGACAAAGAGTGTCAATTATATGGGGGGATTTTAAAACAGACAAAAGCACCATATAAAAATTATGATATGAAACAGGGTTTGAATAAAGCTAAATGGAAGAAATTCACTAATATTATAGAACCATTGGTATCTTCTACAGTTGTGACGAGATCTAAAACTGGCTTAGGTGTTCCTATTAATAAATTATACAATAATAGAGGTGTTGACTATGTATATTGGAATAAACCGAAAGAACTGGTGGACCGCCTACGCCTGCTCTATAGCTCAAAAATGGTTGGTAACAATGGTGTCAATAACGAAATAGTCAGTTTATTGGAAGAAATGAGGGAAGAAAGGATAATCTATTAGTGAAGTTAAAATTCATTTCACACTTATTTAATTAGTATAAAATATTGTGAAATGCTTAAACGGGGTCAGACGTAAACAGAAATGGCTGTTGTAAACAACACAATTGACAAGTTCGGTAGACGAAGAAGTAAGAATAATAAATCGATTATCGTACATGGACCTCCAGGTATTGGTTTTAAACTTACCGCAGATAATCAATTTGATATGCAAAATAAGCGTTTACTGAACATTGGTGAACCAATAAATCAAAAAGATGGTGTAACTCGTAACTATGTAGACGAAAATATCGATAAATGTATGAAAGACATTAAAAAGTCACACATTGCTTTTATGGAGAATCAGTGGACTGAATATAGTAAGTTTGTACACAGCAAAATTACCGAGATGATTAATGACGCTCTGCAACACATTAATAAAGAAATTTCTGGAGTTAAGAAATTAACCGAGGACAATTATACTATTTTATATGATGCAATAAGCAAAGTGCACCACATTCTCGATGAATCCCGTCTGAAAGGTATGACAGTGCGACAGAAATCACTTGGAAATATTGTGGCACAAGCTGGGAGGAACGATCGTAATCAACAAGTGATAGATGAAATAGTGGCTGAAGTCACGGACAACGCTGCTACATTAGGAAAAAAGTGAAAAAACAGACCTAAATTATCTATATAAACGCCTGACTTAAACTTCAATTATGGTGATTAGTAATGAGAAATTACAAGTTGTTAACGAATTGCATAAAGCTTGTAGGAGAAATTTCCGTAGAAGAAGAACAATAATCAAAGGTTATGGTGATTTATGGCAAATGGATTTAGCTGAAATGCAACCATACGCTGATGAAAACAATGGTTATCGATACATTCTCGTAGTGATCGACTGTTACTCAAAATATTTGTGGACTAAACCTCTAAAAAATAAAACTGGTGTTGAAATTACTAAGGCTATGAGAAGTATTTTACAAGAATCAAATTATTCTCCTAAAAATCTACAAAGCGATCAGGGTACGGAATTTTACAACAAAAACTTTTCTGCTTTAATGAAACAGTACATCATTAATCATTACTCCACGTATAGTACGAAAAAAGCAGCAATTGCAGAAAGAGTAATACGAACATTAAAAACCTGGTTATATAAAGAATTCTCAGCTAGAGGTAAATACAAATGGGTTGACATTCTATCCGACATTACAAAATTGTACAATAATAAAATACATCGTACGACTGGTATGAAACCTGCTGATGTTAAACCAACTACACGTTTAAATGCTTATAATCACATTAAAATTGCTTTGAAACCTAAATTTCGTATTGGCGATATAGTTCGAATCAGTAAATATAAAGGTATATTTGAAAAGGGGTTCACACCAAATTTTTCAACTGAACTTTTCAAGATCGTTAAAATAAATGTAACAAATCCCACAACATATACACTCCAGGACATTCATGGCCAACCAATAAAGGGGTGCTTTTATGAAATGGAGCTACAAAAAGCTAAATACCCTGATGTCTACTTGGTGGAAAAGGTTTTAAGAAGGAGAGGGAACAAGGTTTTTGTGAAGTGGCTCGGATTCTCTAATGACCACAACTCTTGGATTAACGAAGCAGCTCTTATTTAATATTGTCACATTCTTTATATAAAATGTGTATATTTATAACAACTAATATTTTACTTATGTTTAGAAATTTCATAATAAAATGTGTGTATTCCATTAATATTTGTTTTATTTATTTTCCCCATATAAGACTCCAAAGCCTTAGTAATTATATACACATTAACGAAAAAATATATACAAATGCAAATTTGTTAAAATTTTTGAATTAATTTTTACTCCTAAAAATTATTAGATGAAATCAAGAAAATCATTTTAATAAATTTTATTGAGAAGAAAATATTTACAACGAATTATAGATTAAATATATTTATTTAAAACGTATATAATACAGAAAAAATACAAATACATATTTATGGAATTAATCAGATGAAATCCCCCCGTCTCGACAGTAACGCTTCCTGACAGAAACATTCTCTGTTGTGTTTCATCACACCTCCATAAATATGTCCAACATATTCACAAAGTAAAACACTGTATGTCTTCTCGTCTCTGCATTTGCTGCAAATATTGTTCCAACAATCACCAGTGTACTTGTTGCAAACCAGACACCGCTGCCTCAATGGGTGCTCCACCTTGCATGTCTCACAAACATCTCGGATAATTCCAAAATTTGTACGAGTCGTGGGTTGTAGACACTTGTAGCACTCTTGCTCCAGACGCTCACGTGATGCTGCTTTTCGGACGGTATTCACTGGCACTGGATTTTCTTTTATACAATTTGAACATAGTCCAGTACATGGATTAATTTGCTGCTTTGCCCAGAATTGGGAACAATTATAGCACAGAATTGCACCATCCATACTATATGGATATACGGCGATTGTTGGTTTCGATTGCCACTCTCTTGGACAAGACATTGCTGTTTTAAAAACAAGTGTACGGTATGACAGCTGAATAATAACTGAGTTCCTCCTCATGGCCTTGTTTGTTTAAGTAGTCGCTGGAATTGCCGATATTAGAGCCATGGTATGTCGTTAGAGATGATGTGACGTCACCAGCAACATGTTTAAAAGAGGAGGTGTAACTCCACGTTAGATCAGTTGCTTTGCAAACTTCAACGTTGATCATTCCGTCTACTGTATATATTCGTTTCCAAGTATTAATATGGCTGCTGTACCTGCTGGTTGGGCTAACCTCAGATTCCTGGACTGGTTAGCATCCCTAGATGTCCTCAACAATATATGGTACCTTGAAGAGGTAGAGGACGACTTGGCTGCTCCCGAAGACGACGAGGTAGAAGTTGAAGACGATGAGGAAGGCGATGAGGAAAGCGACGAGGAAGACGATGAGGAATTTTTTGACGCTGAAGAGGGTGCAGACGATTCAAGTGATGATGAGGGTATCGTCGTAGATGTTCCCCACCAAAGAGGGCAGCGGTGGATAACATCAGAATATTTAGCAAGGGTGAACCCGATGGATGGCATCTTCTGCACCACCATGACCTTTGTTGCGGTCCAAGTAGTGGGTGGTATGGAATACAATCTTTGCCACGGATGTTTTCTGGGATACCAGTCTAGGGTGGATCCTGGGAGACATCGTCATGTGGACTACCATGCCACTACAAGGATAATGAGAGGCAGGCGGGGATATTGCAAATCTTGCAGAGATCCACTCTATCAGATTAGGCGAGTGGAAATCTGCAATATTTGCAATATGGACAGATAATTTGTAGTTTTTTTTTGTAAATATGTATATATCTCTTAGTTTATTGTAAATAATTATGTAATTAGTTTTAGTGATAAATAAATGTATATATTTAATTTTTAGTTTATTGTAAATATTATATAACTAGTTTAAGTGTTAAATAAACGTTAAATTGAATCTTATTTTTTGTTTTATTTACTAAATATTTAAATGTAAGTAACACAATGTTACTAGAGAAATCTGTGTTTCACTTCGATTATTGCTTATGTTGACAGTGCTATTGATATTGATGGTGTTAAAAATATGAGTATTAGGACACTTTCTACTCTTATTTGTGTGAGTAGTGAGGTGGGGAGTGATGAGGTGGGGGTGGTGGTAGGGGCTATATATACATAAGAAAGCCCTCACCATCCTCAGTTTACTTTCTACGCTCCAACATGTCTGAAGTACAAGACAATACTGTATCTTCCACTTCAACCATGTTCGTTTTGTGCGAAAGGTATCGTGCCTACCTGCAGCGCGTTAGAGAGGCGACAAGGGGTGGTGTAGCAGATAGCACCACCTCACCAGAAGAATACCAACCATTGGAGAGGTCTCCGTCCACATGGTCGATGGACACTGTGCCCAATGATGATTCCGAAGACGAGATGGATGGAGTAATTCTGGAGGAATCATCGACGGACACAGCGGAATCGTCTGACTCGGAAGATGATGCAGCCATTCTGGTGGAGGAATCTACCGATGAAGATGAGGATGCAGCCATTCTGGTGGAGGAATCTGCCGATGAAGATGAGGATGCAGTCATTCTGGTGGAGCATGATTCGGACGGATAATTCTGTTTTATTTTATGTATATATATTTTTGTTATTTATAAATAAATGTATTAAGAGTTATTCTTTTTTTATTTCATTTCATATACAATAAATAACAGTAGTAAAGTAAAGAATAAAAAATTGCTTTAATATAAGAAATAACGGGGTACTTATTTAAGTAAATTGGTTATTCGTATTTGGACTGTCGGTCAAAAGTGTTGCAAAAGGTGTATCGAGGTCACAGTTGTCCTCCAGTACCGTTTCTACTCACTTCCGACCTTTAGTTTTGCCGCAGCAGACTTTTTCCCGGAACGGCTAGTCGTATCGCTCCGAAAGTGGTTGCAATCGCTTCCCAGTGATCGATTTAGTCGAAAACGATACCTCGCGTGTCCTCGGGCGTCTTCGGGTGGCTTCGGGAAACTTCGGGAGTGTTCGGCATGAGTTCGGCTTTTCGCTTAAAATTGCAGCCTTTGCATGTGTGAACTCCCCTGAAACGTGTTTTGATTTTTTTATTCCCCCAATCCTTGACAAAACAGTGAATAACGCGTTCGGTAGTGTTCGGATCGATTCGGAAATTATCGGAATCGATTCCCAGTGGTCAGTTTAGTCGAAAATGACCCCTTACGCGTGTCTGAGTGTACTTTGGAAGTTTTTCAGTTGTTTATATATATATATATATATTTTTTTTTTTGTCCAATATTTGTGTATAAATAAATGTATTAAAATTTATTTTTTATTTCATCTACGATGAATACAACAGTTCTAATCTAATTATATACTTAAATACACAATTTACCAAAAATTCCATGAAATATATATATAAACTCGCGTTATAGGTAAGTATAAGAGTAAAGTATAAGAGTTTCCTAGGACCAAGGTAGCCCAGTGGTAACGTGGCTTGCTTTGTAAACTTTGTGAACGAAGGTTTGGTAGTTCAATCCCTAGCACTTGCAGGGATTTTTTTCAACACGTAAATTATAAAATTATAGAATTATAAAATTATAGAATTATAAAATTATAATTATAAAATTATAGAGTTATAAAATTATAATTATAAAATTAAATAACAATTTTCCGCTATACCACTGCGGGGGGGGGGGGTGGGGGGGGGGGTTGGAGGGGGGTTGGGGGGGGTGTTATTACTTTCTACATTTACATTTTTTCTAACCTAACCTAACCTAACCTAATTTTTTTTTCACATTTTTGCATTTAAATTTTTTTTTACATTTTTTCTAACCTAACCTATTTTTTTACATTTAAATTTTTTACATTTTTCTAACCTAATCTAACCTCATTTTTTTTTCAGTTTTACATTTTTACTTTTATATTTTTTTACATTTTTTCTCTTAACCCTAACCTAATACTAAATTTATGTACAAACATTTTTAATGCAACATTCTGTAGTGTGTTTACGCACTACCTTATTCCCAGTTTCTTTTTTATAGCATTTAGCTTCCTTGTACATCTCTCAGAGGCTTTGCGACGCTTCGCAATGCCTCTGAGCATTTCATCGGCCCGAGAATTCAACATCTCCGCCTTCCTTTTGAGGGACTGCGCGTGATCCTTTAATTTGCTGTCATCATCAGTTGCACTTTTAAGTTCCCTATCCTCCCGCTGCAACTGTTCATACATGTTCAAGAAATTTTTGAAAGTTTCATTTTGCTCTTCTTGGGAGAATAACTCCGATTGTGAATCAGAATCACTTTCATTCACAACCAGAGCACGGTTACGGGGTTCCTGCGTTGGCAACACCGCATGAGAGCATCCTGGCAACGGCGCGCTCGAACATACCGGTTGCACTTTCGTCGGCTTTTTTGCAGCATCTTTTTTCGGTTTCTTAGCTACCGACTTTTTTGCAGCAGCTTTTTTAACCACCGGTTTCCTTCCCGATAACGGCTTTTTATTTTTAGCTGCTGCTTTCTTAGGCTTTTCAGGTATCTCTACCTGCCCCTCGTCTGAGCCAACATCGGGAATAGGGCTCAGGCGAGCAGGTACAGATGCTTGCGCCGATAAAATTCTTCTAAGAATCGACACGTCATCATCTTTCTCGGTATTCTCTACCTGCGTCTGCTTTGTAGATGTTGAAGGATGCGTCGTCATCTTCTTTTGGCCTTTCTGCGAATAAATCTTTGGTTGCGCAGGTTGAAATTCGTCCTCAGAATTTGTCTCCGTAACCGTAGGGAACCTAGACCACGCGGCGTTCGGGTAGGCCTCTCCATTAGATGTACTAGCTCTGGCTTCATCTGAAGCCAAAGCCTGCGCGTCCAATTCGGAGAAATCGAAATCACCCAGCAAATCATCGTTCAAATCGGTCAAATCCGTCGGGATTTCAATATCCGGTAGTAAACCCACGCCAGGACTCGTCTGGTTGTTCGCCACACCATTACCCGGACAAGCGTCGCCATTGTCACCCACGCCAGGGCTCGTCTGGTTGTTCGCCACACCATTACCCGGACAAGCGTCGCCATTGTTCGCCACACCATTACCCGGACAAGCGTCGCCATTGTCGTCTTGCCCTGGCATATAATTAATTAAGTATGCAGCCACAGCACTCAACAAAGCGCCTCCCTTACCGCTACCACCAGAAACACCAATCTTTTTTTGTCCTACCATTGTCACAACAAACACAAAACGGACACGAGAAACGGGCACGAAACACAAAACACAGAACACAAAGAATGCTAGGAATAGAGCAGACAGCACTATTTTGCACACTTCCTTACAACTCGAGAGCTGGAGACGGAAAGAATCTTTGTAGCATCTCTGAAGCCCATAACGCTGAACTAACCCCTCCACTCCCTACCACTCTTGTTCCTATTGGTTCAAATTATTTCCCTACACACTCTAACTAACCCCCTACTTCCCACCCCACTCTTCCTATCGTCTCTCTCTATCTTATTGCCTACAGTACTCATACAATAAAAATACCATTTAGTAATTTAAATCTTTATTTATAAATTAACATTTTATTTCATACAAATATCTCTTACTTCGGCTTACACATAACATGAAATATCACAATGAATTTTTCAATTGAATATTATAATTGTCGACCTTTGCGTTAACAAGTAGAAACATTATTAACAATTAATCACTCAACTCATTCATTGCTTTGAGTAACACATCTAGTTTATCATCATCCTTTAAAACATTTCGTTCAACGACACTATTTAAGGCTGATATTAACCACTTTAAATTCTGCTCTGGTTCACTCTGAAAAAATGTTATGTCTGAGTGACCCCAGGGTAGAGTTTTAGTGGTATTGGGAATCACAAAACGTTTATCGTCATAATAAGAAAGAGCAACTTTATTCCGCATCTCTGTATAGATATCATGCAAGTGACTTCTGAAAGTATTCATTTTACGAAATATTAACCCGCCCTGCTCAACAATTTTTCTGTAGTCATCTATTGTAAGTTGTTTTTCAATCACAGATTTCTTTACTCCCTTGGCTTTTTTCAACTCATTACCGACCGATTGCACGTAGTACGCTTTCGCTCCAGTACCATAAAAGCTGATAATAGGATCTTCGGGGAATTCGTCTTTCATATTCCCAAGCACAGACGAGCCTTTTGGAATATTAAATTTATTTCCCTCCCTGTAATTAGAAGTATCAAATTTTTCTGGATTTTGTACAATAAAGTCATAGAAGTTATCTGTATAAACTTTCATAATTAAGGAATCGGTGTCGGTGTACAACAAAGAAGCATTAGCACCGAATTGACGTTTAATAACACCATAAAAAAAATTATACAGTACCGTCTTCGATAATTCAAGAATACAAAATCCTACGTAAATTGGTTTGTTATAGACTACTTGCAATTTGCTCATTTCAATCGCTACAAAATCCTCAGAAAAAATTGTGCAAGATTTGAAATTTGGACGAGCGATTAATGCGTTTGCACCTATAGTTCTTCTAACATTTTCCCAATGAGTAATCAACTTTATATCTCTTCTATTATCAACATTTTCCATGGTTTTACCAAATACTGCATTATTCATTAATTTATATTGGTCTTTTTCAAATTTATTGGTCGCTGAATTTCTCATTTGCGTATTTAAATCGATGTATTTTTTTAACCAGGGCGACTGCTTGAACTTAAGTACTCTATGGGTTTTTAACACCATTAAACCATTTTCAATGGCTTGTTTCAAGTTTCTATAATGCACAACATATCGTCTCTTATCATTCAAATTTGGGATTAATTTTGGTGATTTTGATTTTGATTGGGGGGGTATAATATTTTCTACTAAGAAAG
This sequence comes from Leptura quadrifasciata, assembly GCA_963675555.1. NCBI lineage: Eukaryota > Metazoa > Arthropoda > Insecta > Coleoptera > Cerambycidae > Leptura > Leptura quadrifasciata. The sequence continues at coordinate 107,884,180 of OY776674.1, read as the reverse complement.
GGAGATCTGAATGTAAATCGTGTAACTCTTGCGGATAATGTATGTCTACTTCAAAAACATACCCGTGTGGACTCTCGTCTGAAATATTAGTAACATCTAAGTCGATAATTTCTCTTTCGGACAGCCACTCAAATCCCCCTGTTGGTAATGCTTGGGACATACTATGACCGTATAAGTTCGTAGCATCAAGATATGTGATAAATGACGACGGTTCTGAGGGATCATAATTGGGTACAAACTTATTATTTGCGATATGCTTCCTTTCTGTACACTGGCTGACACCACCGCGTATAGCTTTTTTAAAAAAATGTATCATATCGATATCTGTTAACAATTCAAGTTCTACCGCTGTTAGTTTCAACATAGCGTCCCAAGATAAACCTGGAGCTGTGTAATATTGAGCTGGATCCAATTTATATTTATTCACGCAAATTTTACGAAAATTTTCAAATACGTCACACAAAAGAAGGACATCTGATTTTAAATACAGGTCTGAATAGTCACCCAAACTCTGGCACTCAAACAATTCCCACACATTTTTAGCCCTTTCATAATCGTCATCTGATATATGTGTTTCATTTAGGCTGTCATAGAATTCCTGCTTGGTGGGTAGAACACGATTATTTAATTTCTCTAAGTTATCTACGAAACTATATGGAAATACACCCTTCCGTCGCATTAAAATAAATTTTGCATTATCGGTAAAAAAGTTCTTCATTGTAACCATTTGACCTTCATTTAAATTTTCCCCTAAATTTTGTAGTGATGCTGACATAAATTTAAAACTATCGATGAAACGTAACCGCAAATATTTATTTTTTGTTTCCCCCTTGTCAGTAACGTAATCATGCATGTAAAGATGTTTTGTAAAAGATATATATTTTTCTTTGTTTTGTGGTATTACGTCAACTTTATCTTTATGAGCGCATAACTCTTTTACAAATAAGTGAATATCGTATCCACTCATGTTGTGAAATATGATAGGTACAAAATTTGGTAGTTTATAATTTAAATTACAGATCGAGTGCGCGGCACCGAATCGTATCTTACCAGTTAAGTGGCAATGATCTTTCACCTTTATATCACCTTCTGCAAAAGGCTTCTCACATATACCACAGATGGTTGCATTGTCAAAATTTTCTCTTTCTATCGCTGTAAGCGGGGACATGGGGATTACATCTTTCATATATCTATTATAAATTTCCCTTAAATCAGCCTCTATACATGATACAAATACTTTTGCTGCATCAGATCCGCGATATAGTTCAAATTTAGAAATGCTATTATCAAAGGAACATTTTATGTAATACGCGAAAGAGTAAGGTTCATGAATAAACGTTTTGTTGGTATAAGAGCGTTCAGGATTTGGCTCGCAAGTATTTATCGGTTTCAAAATGGATTCAAAGTCTGCATATACTACAAATGGTACTTGCATTTGTCTGTCAAAATTCTCAAATTTTAATATATTTTCCGGTACACGTTTCCCATATTTATCAACCCGAAATTGTGTCGATGGTGTTGTAGTGTAAATATGATTACAATCATTTGTTTGGTGAGACATTAGCTGACGTTCGTTACAGAAATACAGCAAACACCCATCACAAAAATATTTTCTATGTCCGTGAGCGGATATTTGATTTGATACTAATCCAGATAAATTTTTTATCCAACAATAGTGAGTTTTAGCACAATCCGATTTACAATGATGATTCTGATCACATTCCGCGGAAATTAATAATAAGTTAACATGAATACGTAGTTTCTTCTGAGAATAACGCAAAGGTCCGACAACATCATATTTTACTTTATTATTCTCGAATTTCTTTTCTAACCCATACACATTAATAGATATATTATTCAATTCCTCAAATTTTGAAATGTCTCTCAATTTCATTGGAAAATTCATACCTGTCAAATTTAGAACTCTTGAATAATGTGGATAAGATGACATTTGAGATGTACCACCATTTGCAGGATACAATGCTGAAGTGACTGCCCAAGCAAAACAGTATTGGTCCTGGTTTTCTATATTCACTACGGCCTTCTTATTTGCGATGAACTTTGGTAACTTGATATATGATGAACCACCCATTGGACTGTACTTGTTTATATTAATTTCAACAAATTTTATTTGTTCGAGGGCCCACCCTAAAAATAAAAAAAAAAATGTCAATTGTTATTCCACATACCAGAAGATATTTACATACCAGAATCACGCTCTTGGAACTCAGTAGTTTGCGCAACCATCATGTCTATAAAAGTGTCGAGTGCAATGTTTAAATCCACACCTTGATCCAATATTTTATTACACGTATTAAACGATTTAATTTCAGCTATTTCTTGTGCTTGTAATATATAGCTGGCAAATGTCTCCATGTTTACTTTCACAGTTTTATGAAGTAATAATATTTCTTCTAGTAAATTCAATATTTTATGTCGAATTTCGTTGAAAAATATTATATAGTCCAGTTTCTCATTATCACTATGCACTCGGTATGTTATGATTCTATATTTGAAAGCACTGCGAACAATTTCTGTACCATCCATCAAACGTACACATGAATTTGTTCTGTGTTGTAGTGTTCTTTTATGAGACTTCATTTGGTTAGTTGTTAAAGTCACATTACAGCTATAACACGTCTGCATAATTACCGATGTTGATGGATTCGAATCCAATTTCACTTTCTTTGCTGGCGGTCCATTACCATTTAAACTGTTACACGCCTCCCTCTGATGACGTCGCATATTGTCACTGCGAGTGAAGCTTGCACCACAAAAACTGCACGAATACATATTTGCTTCTTTACTCTAGGAAATTGACGTTAAGAATGATCCCATATTAACTCCTTTCACTCTTTTATAGAAAAGATATACTACGTCACAAAATATCAAACCACGGCACATTACGAGTTGCGTGGCAAGGAGGAAGCTCCGTCCTTGCATTCTCTAATAGTGTTAGCCAAGGCCAAGGTCACAGCAAGTGATCGTTCTGGGTAACAGCAACACTGCGCCCTTGAAGTCGAAACGCACTGCGGCCGTCCAAGGTCAAGGTCACGGTATATGCTATGCGAACCTACGGTGCCACCGTGGCCTTGAAGGAACGGACCACAGGTGCGCGGTCAAGGTCAAGGTCAGTGGTGGGGGGAGACCGACCTACGGCTAACTTCCTCTACTATTGTGTCTTTTATAGAATGTTCAACATTTTCTACTTTATGTTAAATTTCACTTCATGCGCGAATGTGGTGTCTGTGTATATTGATATTTTATAATGATTGAATTCAACGCTTTTAGTTTTAATACATTTTACAGTGCTCTATTTTTTATGCAGATACATCCGTACAAAGTAATTAAAACAAATGTATTTGAAAGCAGTATTAATCATGTTATTGTGCAGCTGTGGTTTTGCCTCCGGTTTAGTTAGCCGACACACATACATTTCATTACTGCCATCGAATTTTAGTCATTTCAATCGAACGCTTCTTTTTATATGGACGCGATTAGGTTTGGCGTACGTCAATTAAAAATACATAACTAATTTTAACAGCGAAGCCGCTTAAATTTGTTCTAAACGTGAGCTAAATATTTTACTGTGAGTAAATAATGTCCGCTGACATTATTTATTTCAATAAGGGATCTTCTTATAATGATTTGATGGAAACAATAACACAGTTTTAGGGATTTGGGAGTATCGGGGCTATAACTTTAGATTAAGTAAAGCTTCAGCTTACTATTTTATGGTTGTCACAAAGTATTTGTGGATATAAATTTACAACTTCTGATTGCTTGTGTAACTATTGTAATTTTACACAATATGTTTCTGGCGACCTAGATGACAAAAAACAACTTGATATACGGAGACATCAGGTGAATCACCCCACCTTGCTTCGTAAGTTGAGTGGTTACAGTGTCTTGGATAATCTAATAACGTTTTTAACCCTTATTTAACTGAAAGAGTGCAATATATTGACTGCATGAGACAAAGGCTATACAGTTAAGCGGTGTTACCCAAGGAAGTAATTTGGATCCATTGTTATGTTTGCTCTTCATTAACGATCATGTTATGGCTATTCAACCACTTAAATTACTATATGCAGATGATCTACACATTTTTAATATCACAAATAGCTTCGAGAGCTGGCTGACCCTGCAGGATGATCTTAATAAAATAATTAAGTGGTGTGCTAATAATAACAACCCGAAAATCGATACAAGAAAAATACAGTAATGAACTTTGCTCGCAAATTAACCGTTACTGCCAACTCGTAATCAGAGTAACTGTAGTTAAGGATTTGGGTATTATATTTGGCTAAAAGTAATCTTTTATTAACAGGTCATAATTTTCCTTTCTCACGTAAAGTTTCATGTGCCAAGGTTTTTTCTGGAAATTGTCTTACGTTTACTTATAAAGTACCTGGTGCTAATCGGCACCTGTTATCTCCACTTATTTCTATGTTGCTTATAACCGTATTCAGCATAACATTGTTATTACTTTTTCATCTATAAATGTGCAAACATTTAAATTTTAGACTACGAGGTCAGGTAGTAACAAATTTATCAAAATTGGCGTGCCGTTTGTGTGCGTGTCTAGGTGTTTATCAGACTGCCTGCCTGTGTGTCTGCCTGCATGTGATACGCTTTTCTCGAACATGGCTCATGGTAGAAATCTGAAATATTTTGGTGACCCAAGGGCGGCTTTAGGCAAGACCAAATGGGAGTTCTCCCTAAAGAGTAGGCAAATTAACGTCTTAGAGACGGACCATGGTGAGATCTGGGTAGTAGGTATATTGAGAACTTGGAATCGAACCAATTTATCCTATATACAGGCTGTCCATTTTATCAGGGTACTCGAGAATATCACACTTAATATCGGTCGTACAAAAAAAAAATATTTTTACGAAAATTGTGCTGATTTATATAACCTACAAAATGGTTTAAAGACATTTGAAATCTATGGCCTACTTTAAGAGTTATGGCGGAAATTATCAAAAATGCGGAAAACGTCTAGGTCAAATATCTCCGTTATTTAAAGAGATACGAGAAAAATTCTAAGGTGAAAATTTTTTGCAAAACAGAGTTTTTCGCCCTGACAAAATGGACAGCCTGTATATATAAAATAAAATATTTAACTCAGGTCTTAACTAGTTGGTTCAATAATTTGGTTGGTAAATATATATATATATATATATATATATATATATATATATATGGTATAGTGATGATTTGCAGGAAACAACTACTCAGCCTATGGCATACTGATGAGAACTAATAAGTTCGAAACCGGTCTATGTCTGGTCAGGGAGTTGACAAATGACATTGGCTACCAATTTTTCATGGTTTGTAAGGTATAATTCAATGCAGGTCGGGGTATTTGCCCGCTGAGTAGTTGTTTCCTGCAAATCATGTATAATAACAGTATATAGGTTAAGTCCACCAAGGGCTGAAGGTCGCCGCTCTCGGTACTTGCAAAATGGCAAGTCGCTATGCACCATGAAGACATCTATGATGTCTGGTGTATAGTAGCATTAGACCACATGAGAGGATTCACTTACCTCTCACCACTATACCATTTACATTAGTCTGTATAAGACTAGCAGGTTGGCCACTGTCATTTGTCTGCTCCATGACCTATGGCATACTGATGAGAACTAATAAGTTCGAAACCGGTCTATGTCTGGTCAGGGAGTTGACAAATGACATTGGCTACCAATTTTTCATGATTTGTAAGGTATAATTCAATGCAGGTCGGGGTATTTGCCCGCTGAGTAGTTGTTTCCTGCAAATCATGTATAATAACAATATATATATATATATATATATAATATATATACATGATTTGCAGGAAACAACTACTCAGCGGGCAAATACCCCGACCTGCATTGAATTATACCTTACAAATCATGAAAAATTGGTAGCCAATGTCATGTCTATGTCGGTCTATGTCATGACCAGATATAGACCGGTTTCGAACTTATTAGTTCTCATCAGTATGCCATAGGTCATGGAGCAGACAAATGACAGTGGCCAACCTGCTAGTCTTATACAGACTAATGTAAATTGACATTGGCTACCAATTTTTCATGTAAGGTATAATTCAATGCAGGTCGGGGTATTTGCCCGCTGAGTAGTTGTTTCCTGCAAATCATGTATAATAACAGTATATGGGTTAAGTCCACCAAGGGCTGAAGGTCACCGCTCTCGGTACTTGCAAAATGGCAAGTCGCTATGCACCATGGAGACATCCATGATGTCTGGTGTATGGTAGCATTAGACCACATGAGAGGGTTCACTTACCTCTCACCACTACACCATATATATATATATATATATATATATATATATATATATATGTTATATTAGAAATATACTATGATATATAATATCACCGAGACAGGCTTAACCTTCTCAAATATATCATATTACATACTGCGTAACAGCTCTTCTCAATAACCGCTCACGCTGCATGAGCATTGTATTTCAATTTTAAGTAATTCTGATTGTGCTGAATCAGCAACACTGTTTCCTTTGTTCTCAAAACATTATAAATATTACCAACAACCTTTTTGTAATCAGTCTTATACTCACTTTCGAATAAACCTCATCTAAATTATTATTGTATTTTCTTAAAGAGTCAACGTTGACTCCAGTGTAACAAATAAAGTTCCTTTTTAAAAAGTTATTCAAACAATCCACTATCTAACATTGGTGCAGTCGTGGCGGATCTGAAGAACACGCACAGTTCGGGAGCCTAACCAGTGGAAAACATATCGGAAGGAACAAGGAGTTCATTTGGAAAAGGTGCCTAACCTGAAGAAAAGAGCCCCTGGAAAAAGGAGAAATTCCTTAGCTGTCGTGGTGGATCCCAATCCTTTACTCAGAAGAATCTACGTTCACAAAGAAACAATAATAATAATTCAACAAGCAACAAAGCAACATATCAATCAATCAACAAATTAGCAAGTAAGAATTCATCCCAGTCAAGAAGTTGTTGTCTTCGGCAGTATAGGAGACCTCTGTGGAAGGAATACCTGGTAACGCCCCTGGCAGAGAAGACCGCATTGTAACAAGTTCACGGAGCAGCATTCAACTTCAATCCAGACGTGTGGAATGGAAATTTTAATGTAAGTAGATTTTAAAAATCATCTCGATTATTTTTCACATTTCTCTTATAAAAACAATTTAATTTAACGAACAGCAGTTCTAATATTCAAATAATAATTTCATTCATATTAAAACAGACGTAATATTATAATTACAATTTATGTGACCTATATAAATAACTGCAATCACATACCGTTCCTATCTTAACATTATTTTTATCGTAATATCATATACTCTTTAAGTACGAACTTATCTACATTTCCTACATAAATAATTAAAATCACATACCATTTTTATCTTGACATTATTTTTATCATAATATCATATATCATATAAAGGTTAAGTTTACGCCTTACTTGACTGTGAAATAAAATAAAACCCACAAGTTCTATACTGTTTAAAGTGCACATTCCTTTTTACATTAGTATATAAAATTTCAGTGACATTATTCCCAACTAAAAACACTTTTTAAATTAATCCAATTATCCTTATAATTAAATTTTGAAATATTATAAAATAAACAGCACATTCTTTTACATATAATATAAAATTACCAATTATCAGTAGCGTACTAGCTCAAATTGAAAAAAGTGTTTTAAGTTATTTAATTATCTAAATAATATAAATAAAATGGCTACCACTACAAACGCAAATGCTAACAACTCAATCACTACAAATGCTAACAACTCAATCACTGCAAACGAAACTATAAACATTGAACCTTATAGGTTGAGTGAAATTTTTTCAATAGTCCCGGAATTCGATGGAAATCCGATATTTTTACAAACCTTTATTAGTGCGTGTATATCTATAGAAGACCAACGTGTTTTACTTGCTCTGCACATTAAAAATAAACTTCGGGGAAAAGCCGCCGAGATAGTAAACTCCAGGAACCCTGCCACCTGGGCAGAAATTAAAAGCCTACTCGAGGCCCACTTCGGTGACTCCCGCGATTTGACAGCCCTTATACAGGACTTACAACGCATTCACCAACTACCCAACGAAACCGCACTAATATTTGTATCAAGACTACAAACGCACAACGCGAAAATGCACGCAGCAGTGCAAAAGCAGACTCTAACTTTAGAGGAAAAAACTGCTCAATGTAACCTCATCGAAAACATGACATTGACCACATTATTGACTGGACTAGAACCCAAGTTAGGGCAAATTATCAGGGCTGGCAATCCTAGTAATATGCTAGATGCAATAAATCGCATCAAACGTGAGTTGCAATTGTCGTACTTCGAATCGCAAAAATTCTCCAATAAAATTCAAAATAGAAATCCCGTTCAAAATCAGCAAAGACGCCCAAATCTCCCACCATTTTGCACATTCTGCAAAAGGAATGGACACAGCTTTAACGAATGCCGCACGAGGCAAAACCACCAATTTTCACACCCCAATTTCACACCAAACGCCTATTCCAATCAGGCACAAGTTCCTAGACAGCACTTTCAGAGTGTACCAACCAAACAAACTTTAGACCGCAGAATTTCCAAAATCAACAAGGTAATTACCCACAACAAAACAGGCCCTCAGCTATCAGGTCAAATCCTAACTTCCACCAGCAGAGACCTTCTGCCATACAACCGAACCCGAATTTCAATAGATTTAACCAACAAAAAACCCATCACCTAAACCAAGAATCTTACGATAATTATTCAAATAGCTCAAACCAATACGAAGATTACTCTGCAAATCAATCCGTAAATTATCCCACCAACTATTCTCCTGATTACCAATCTCAAAGTAATTATGACTACGATTTTGAAAATGGACAATGTGGGCATTATACTGCTAATTCCCAATCCCAGCAACATGAGAATTATACTGTTAATTCTCAGCAATACGAGGATTATGCTGCTAATCCCCCGGATTTTTACACAGGCCCGGAGTATTCCACGAATACTCCGACACAACAAACGGACGAACTAGACTAAATTTCTCGCCAAGTCCAAGCGATAAACCTCCAGGACAGTTTCGACCCAAACCTGAACTTCTCGGAAAACCAATTCATGTAAAAACATCCCGCTACAAACTAAATATCGTAAATTCCAAAAATTTATTTTACATAGAAGACATCACTAAACGTTTCAAAATCTTAATAGACACAGGCGCAGGTATCTCTGTATTTAAACCCGAAACGGCAGAAAACTATAAACGTCGCTCCCGCGAATATGTATTATACAGGGTATAACAGACGAAAAAATTAATATCACTGAATCTGCTCTCATACCTTTCAATCCAAATGATCCGTACAAAGTTTATATTCATAATCTAGATATAGAATTTGACGGACTTTTAGGTGCCGACTTTTTGGACCATTACGATTGCTTAATAGACATTAAAAACAGACTATTAATCACTAATTTCAAAACCGTACCATTGTATCAAGTTACCGATAATATATTAACTACAACCCTGAGCCCGATTCGAAATCAAAATTTAAATGAAACAATATATACTATAGAACCACGTACAGAAAAGATTTTTAAACTTAAATGCAACTTACAAAATACCGAAGCTATACTAATAGCCCAGGAAAATGAAAAGGTACGCTTACCGAACGCCATTGTCAAAATAGACAACAATGGTGAATTTTTGACGACAATAATAAACTCAAATGCAATTCCAAAAACAATAAAATTCTCAAATCTTAAACTTGAACCCGTTCAAAAATTTAGACCAATATTTAACGTAAATCTTCAAAATCCGGATTCCCAATATATAGACCGAAACTATGAAATAAAAAACCAATTACGCTTAGATCACTTGAACGACGAGGAGAGTGAATTAATTACTCAACTCTGCTTAGACTTTTCAGACATATTTTATTTAGAAGGTGACAACTTGACATTTACCAACGAAATCAAGCATTCAATAGACACTAACGATTCTAAACCAATTTTCACTAAATCTTATCGTTACCCCCAAATTCACAAACAAGAAGTAAAATCACAAGTTTCAAAAATGCTCGACCAAGGCATTATCCAGCCTTCAATTTCTCCCTGGTCCTCCCCAGTTTGGGTAGTCCCCAAAAAACTAGACGCTTCTGGTAAACAGAAATGGCGCGTCGTAGTCGACTACCGAAAATTAAACGAAGTAACGATAGGTGATAAATATCCTCTACCTAACATTTCCGACCTTTTAGATCAATTAGGCAAATGCCAATATTTTACAACTTTAGACTTGGCCTCTGGCTTCCACCAAATTGAAATCGACCCCAAAGATGTTCAAAAAACTGCTTTCACAGTTGAAAATGGTCATTTTGAATTTATACGAATGCCTTTTAGACTCAAAAATGCTCCATCAACATTTCAAAGGGTGATGGACAACATTTTACTAGGAATCCAAAACGAAAAGTGTCTCGTCTATATGGACGATATCATTATCTATTCCCCTACTATCCATGAACACATTTTTCGATTGACAGAAGTTTTCAAACGCCTACAAAAAGCCAACCTCAAAATTCAGCCAGACAAATGCGAATTCCTTCGCAAAGAAGTTGCCTATTTAGGACACCTTATTACAAAGGATAGGGTAAAACCAAACCCTGCCAAAGTCGAAGCAATTCTAAATTTTCCTCAACCCAAAAATCAGAAAAAAATTAAATCTTTTCTAGGTCTAGCAGGCTACTATAGACGCTTCATTCCTAATTTTTCCAAAATTTCAAAACCCTTGACTAAATTGCTACAAAAAGATATACCTTTCAATTTCGACAATGACTGTACAAATTCATTCGAAACCCTAAAACAAACTTTGACAACTACCCCGATATTGATCTACCCCAACTTGGATAAACCTTTTGTCCTAACTACAGACGCTAGTGCATTTGCAATAGGTTCCGTACTCTCGCAAGGAAGTATAGGAAAAGATTTGCCAATCGCATATGCATCTCGAACTTTATGCGGCGCGGAAACCAAGTATTCAACCATTGAGCGTGAACTTTTATCTTTGGTCTGGTCTGTAAAGCATTTTAGGCAATATCTATTCGGAAGGAAGTTCAAACTCGTCACCGACCACCGACCACTCACTTGGCTATTTTCCATAAAAGTCCCAGGTAGTAGACTAGCGCGTTGGCGCTTAAATCTCGAAGAATACTATTACGAAATAATATACAAACCCGGAAAAATCAATAAAAACGCAGACGCGTTGTCCAGAATAAAAATTAATCACTTTTCAGAATGTTCCAAATTTTATTCAAAATTTCTAGCCGCAAACGAAGACTCAGATGAAGACGAAATTTCAGACAACGACGACGAAATTACCGACGAACAAATAGCCCAAGAATTTGACACATTTTCCCGACTTTACAAAACCAAATCTCTAATAGACTATTCCAAAATTCAAATCACAAATAAACAACTATTAGATCGAGAAAATAAAAATATCATAACGTTCTTCCAACAAAACAACTTGACAGACCTTCACCATCAAATTATCGAGGATATTTTCGAAGAAAACCCCAAATTCTATAACAATACAATTAATATCGTTTCCAGCAAATCGACCCGACAAAGAAACTACTACATTATCGCTCTACCCTTCGACCCAGAGTCTGTGGTAGAACACCTATTCTTAACACTGTACAAACATCGAAATAAATTAGACCTTTCCAAAACCTACCATGTTGAAAACAATCTAGATTTTCCAATTCTCGAAATCCTATCATTTATTTTTGCAGAGAAAGCCTTAAAACTAGTCACTTGTCAAAATTTAGTACGAACTCCGGATGAAGACCAACGTCCGATCAATCTCGACCAGCATCGCACCGGAAAAAATAATTTACATCGTGGAATAAACGAAACAATACGTAGAATCAAAAATAAATATAATTGGCAAGGTTTAACAAAAGATGACGAAAACTTTATAAAAAACTGTGAAACATGTCAAAGAACAAAAGTTTGTCGTAAGAACCTTAATAATCCCTTAGTAATCACCGAAACCCCTAAAACTCCATTTGAGAGAGTTAATATCGATCTTTTCGAATTTCCCACGCGAAACTACGCATTAACCATCTGCGACGAGTTAACGAAATTTACTCAAGCTTATGCTGTCCCAGACAAAAGTGCAAAATCAGTTGTAAACACCCTGTTGCTATATTTTCAACACTATGGCACCCCATTAACAATTCATTGTGATTACGGCGGTGAATTCGATAATAATTTATTAAAAGATCTTTGTACTCTCTACGACATAAAATTAACATACTCCAGCGTAGGACACCCTCAATCCAATGGATCTATCGAACGATTTCATGCCACCCTAGCGGAAATGATCAGAATACATAAAACAGAGAATCCGAACGAACATCCTTTCACCATATTACCATACGCGGTAATATGTTATAACAATTCAGTAAACAAAACTCATGGCTTTACGCCATACGAGCTTATTTTCGGACATACAGCTAACCGACCACCTGAAACCCTTTATAACCAGAAAGACCTGATTACCAAATACGTTAGAGACCTTAACAACCGCATATCCCACTATTACAAAATTGCGCGAAATCGAACAGGAGAACAAAAACAAAAAACCAAAGTTCGATTCGATAAAAACATTCCCGAAAACCGACACACATATAATATTGGCGACAAAGCGTACGTCAAAGAATCACAAATAAAAAACAAATTACAGAACAAATTTAACGGCCCCTTCGAAATTTTAGAAACTTCTCAAAATTCTGCAACATTATTAAATACGGAAACAAACCAAACGACTAAAGTAAACTTTGACCGAATGAAACCTTATTCTGACAATTAAATTTATTTTCAGGTTTTTCCTGCTGTTCGGATCAGCACTTGCTCAATTTAAAATAACACCAATTAACAATACGATTGGAGTATACTATCACCGAGATACAGACATTGTGATTTCTCACAAGAAATGGACTTTACTGGTACACAAAAACATATCTACCTTTAAGACAGCTTTCGACAAAAACGACAAGATCTTACAGACACTATACAACACGCTAGACCCAACGTATCATTACATGAACGTCTTTTTAGGAGATGTAAAAACTCACCTCAGTTTATTGACACAAATTTCTCAATCAATACAATCAAAATTTGACGAAATTTACCCTGACACGAAACGATACAAACGAGGAATACTAAACGGTATTGGAACAATTTTCAAATCAATAACTGGAAATTTAGATGCAGAAGATGGTCAGTATTATTCTGATTGCATCAACAAATTAAATAATGACGAGCACCAACTCGAAAATTTAATCAAAAATCAAATATCTGTCACAACTTCAGTAATCAAAAATTTCAACGCAACAATTCAAAAACTGCAAGTTGATGAAGAAACTTGCAATAAAGATATTAAAGAAATCGTAACTTCAATTCTAGACATGACTAAAGACATAGAAAATATTCACGCAAAATTAAAATTTATAGAAATCTGCGAACAGCTTATGGCAAGCTATCTATTTATCGAAGCTAACTTAAACGATATCCTGAATTCTATCACTTCCGCGAGGCTCAAAATAATTCATACATCGATCATAAACCCAAAAGACTTGGTAAATTCGTTACAGGAAATTTCACAGAACCTACAAAGGAACAATTTGCCACTTCCAATCAAATTATCAAAAGTTGCACAGTATTTAGACATTATAGAACTAAAAGCTTTTCAAATAAATTCAGATTTAATATTCGTATTAGACATACCTTTGGTAGACCCTCAAACCTACTTAGTATTTCAATTATACCCTATCCCTGTTTTGGATAATAGAACTGGCTTATATCATATCTTGTCAACCTCTCAAAAATATATCGCGGGAGATGATGATTCTTTAATGTACTTAACCATCCCGGAGCTCAGAGAATGCAAACCACTCTACTTCAACACTAAATTATGTCTAAATCTATTTTCATAGCCCATTGATGATAATGCCATTTGTGAAGCCCGTCTCTTCAAGAACCTCAAAACTCTGCCAGGAAGCTGCCAGACGTCATTCATCATCAGCCAAGGCTAAAACGTCGAAAAGATAGACGAAAATACGTGGTTAGTTATCAACGCAGAACCATTACAGGCAACCATCAATTGTCCAGAAAGAAGTTCGCAAACTGAAGTCATCTACAAAAACTCAATAGTGAAATTACAACCTAATTGTTACGCCTTTATAGGCATCACAAAAATCCAAGCCAGTACCAACGAGGTAACCGACGTAAACGACGACACTCATCCCATCCAAATTCCATTCGAATGCTGCAACAAAATTCCAAACAACATTAGAGCACCAAACCTTAAACCATTAAAATTAAACAACCTTAACACAGAAGATCTCGAAATTGCCAAACACAAATTGGACCAATATTCCAGAGATCTAGACGATTTAATCAACGAACCTTTCATAACAAAACACATATCCTGGTTCACCTACTTCATCATTGTGCTAATATTTGGACTATTATTTCTGTACCTATTTTGTAAGTGCAGAACAAAAAGACGAAGACTAGCCATCGATGTTTCTGCATCACCCCCATCTCCACCGAGGCCTAGCAAACCCCACAGGACGTTTGCTAACCTATTCCCTTCACGAAGACGACCTACCTTAAGGAGAGAAGACAACGAAGCCGAAGACATAGAACTTACATAAAGATGAACTGTTTTGTGCCTTTTACTGACTTTTAGTGCTGGACTCTTCAGTGAACCATATTTTATTCATTTAATCATTACATTTCATTATTTTACTTATTCTTTGTTAATTTCAATTGCATTAACATTTTTATACCATTTTCATTTAAATCTATCATGCTTATATTTTAGGCTTTCACGGTAAAGCCATATTTTAACCCTGGGAGTATTTTTATATTATCCCATTTTACAACAAACTTATTATATTTGTATTTTACGCTTTCTTGCTAAAGCTATATTTTAACTCTAACATTTTTATGTTATATTATTTTATGAATCAAGCTTATTGTGCTTGCATTTCATATTTTAGAAGCTAAGGCTATATTCTGTATTTTAATCCTTACGATTTAATATTTTTGTACTCTTTATATTTTTCCAAATTGTACCATTACCTTTTATATACATTTTATATTCATTTCAAAAGTTGCTGCATAAAACACCAACTTTTTTTATAAGGGGGAAGCTGTTATATTAGAAATATACTATGATATATAATATCACCGAGACAGGCTTAACCTTCTCAAACATATCATATCACATACTGCGTAACAGCTCTTCTCAATAACCGCTCACGCTGCATGAGCATTGTATTTCAATTCTAAGTAATTCTGATTGTGCTGAATCAGCAACACTGTTTCCTTTGTTCTCAAAACATTATAAATATTACCAACAACCTTTTTGTAATCAGTCTTATACTCACTTTCGAATAAACCTCATCTAAATTATTATTGTATTTTCTTAAAGAGTCAACGTTGACTCCAGTGTAACAAATAAAGTTCCTTTTTAACAAGTTATTCAAACAATCCACTATCTAACATATATATATATATATATATATATATATATATATATATATATATATATATATATATATATATTATAATATATGATTTGCAGGAAACAACTACTCAGCGGGCAAATACCCCGACCTACACCTTACAAATCATTAAAGAATGGTAACCAATATCATTTGTCAACTCCCTGACCAGACATAGACCGGTTTCGAACTTATTAGTTCTCATCAGTATGCCATAGGTCATGGAGCAGACAAATGATAGTGACCAACCTGCTAGTTTTATACAAACTATAGTAAATTGAGTAGTGGTGAGAGGTAAGTGAAACCTCTCAAATGGTCAATTGCTACTATACACCATAGATGTCTCTATGGGCGTATAGCGACTTGCGATTCTGCAAGTACCTGAGAGCGGCGACCTTTCAGTCCTAGGTGGACTTAACCTACTGTTATAATATTTGATTTGCAGGAAACAACTACTCAGCGGGCAAATACCCCGACCTGCATTGAATTACACCTTACAAATCATTAAAGAATGGTAACCAATATCATTTGTCAACTCCCTGACCAGACATAGACCGGTTTCGAACTTATTAGTTCTCATCAGTATGCCATAGGTATATATATATATATATATTGTAATATGATGGATTGTATAATAATTAATTAAAACTACAATTTAATGATGTGGACAACAGCTCTATGGCATCATACTTTTTGTAAATGAAAATAAGCTCACGCAATTCAAAGGACAATGTATTAGGTATATAAGATAGTTTTGTAGTTTAGAATTAAAAACAACAAACGGAAATGTGATTGTAAATATTGTGTTAGTGTACGGGATGGAATGAACTAAAATATAATAGAAGATTTCATGTGATTGAGAGTAATGGTAGAAAGAAGCTGAGTAAGAAATAAAATTAAAAGTTTTGAGAAGGCAAAGAAATACAAAACATTGAAATTTGGTTGCTAGGAGAAAATTGTTTAAAAAAAATGAGGGAATGACAAGCTTGAAGGTGACATATGAAAAATAAAGTATTAAAATAAGATTATATATTAAAAGAAAACGTAAAATAAAGCCAAATGCTGAAAAAGAAGGTGGCTGATTTGTTACAAAGATCATATTATAACGCTATAAAGCTATAATAATAATATGTTTAGCAGTAGTTATGCAGCAATGTCGGTAAAGTGGTACCATATCAAAATAAATAATCAAAGTCAAGGAAGAATATTGGAATTATAGAAAAGTGTCTTAAACAGGAACATTTCGTAAGTGTGTTATAAATATTCAAACAATCGAAAACTATATTTTGTGCTTAAACTTTAATTTACGGAGAAATTTGACTTTGAAAGTAAAAATAAAAAAAATATATATATACAAAAGTTGTAGAACTTACTACATTCAAATGGAATGTCATCATACCAAGCAGTATTGAAATTAGTATAAATAATAGGTAAATGTAGCTACTTTTAGTTAAAAGAAAAAAATCAATACTGTTTGGTATATTTACTTTTAAGTTATTTAGAGAGGGATATATTTTAAGGATTTTGAATATTAACATGTTCTGTTTGGTTTCATTTGTAAAATAAATGTTATTTTCTTTGAAAGTCATTAGAGAGAGTTTCTTGTTTATATCATTTATATTTGGAATATTCAATAGTTAAAAAGAACCGACTTTTAGACCTTGAGAAAAGAGCTCGCGCTTATTGACAAAATATAAATTTAAATAAATATATTCCAACATAATATATTGGCGCCCAACGCGAGGCTATTTTCGTTCTAAAAAAAAAAAAAAAAGTAAAACTCAAAGTAGGATCAAATATTTTTACTTTATTTTAGCAAATAAGGCAAGATATATTCCTTTTAATACATTTATATACAGATAATAAGTTAATGAAGGGTATCAATTTTGTTAATATATTTTGTTAAATATATGAATAAATAAATAAATTGTATGAAACTAAGATCTGGTAGAGTCACGATGGATGATCAACAAGGTGATGGTCAAATTGATTCACACATACAGGAACAAAGCGATGTTGTTGTACCAATACCACAAGCTTTCGATCCTGCGTTGATGATGCAACAATTCCAGTTGATGACTGCCACATTAACTGCTCAAATGTCAGAAACAAATAACATATTAGGTAATAAAATTGAAGAAATAGATCATAAAATTACTAACAAAATCGATACAGAAATCAAAATTTTGAGGGAGCAAATAGAGCTAACTAATTTCACTCTAAATAAAAAATTTGACGAAATTGTAAATAATTTAGAAAAACAAATTTTGACTAAAATTAACATGGATATTGATGATAGGGTAAATAATATGCAAAGTCAGGTAGAGGGAAATTGTAAAACCTTAATGAAACAAGTTGAGGATAAAATATCACGAAATGTTAGTCAAATTCAATATAAAATATCAGGTATTGATGAACAATATATCAACAGTCTAGATGTGCTTAATAAAAAAGTAGACGAGGGGCACAAAAATTTAAAATCAGAGATAAATAAAATCAGCCGTGAAAAAGGTGTACAATACATTTATAACCCGGTGATACAACAAGATATGAAAGTTATATTTTATGGGGACAGAGAAGTGCACCCAATGGTATTTATAAAGAATTTACAGGCAAATTTAGAGTTTTTACCAGATCATATTAACTTGAAAGCATATATCAGGAACAGCCTAAGAGGTGACGCTGAGATTTGGTATACAATCGTGGATGAAAAATATAAAAACTTTGAAGAATTTACTGCACTCTTTTTAGCAAATTATTGGGGGGAGAATCAACAGTCTAAGATTCGCGAAAATTTGTTTAATGGAAAGTACAAGGAGAATGTAGGTTTGTCGAGAGAAAAATATATATTAAAAAAATATAACTATGTTAGACATCTAGAGCCGCGTATGCCAGATGCGGAAATTGTAAAATATTTTGCACGTCATTTTTCAGACACTATTAGGGACGTAATATTAATACAGGCGATAGATATTATTGAAAAATTGATCCAATAATTAAGAAGAATCGATGATGGAAAGGAGGTTGGACCAGCAAAAGAAGTATCTAACGAATATCAGTATAGGACACAAAAATATAGAAACAATTGTCAATACAAATCACAGGTGAACAATGAAGATAGATATGTTAAACGTGGAGAACATGAGAAGAGAGAAAATCAGACATACAACAGAGATACATACGGAGAAAAAAGGAATTATTCTTATAACCGAAGAAATGAAGAAAGATATAATACAAATTATAGAAGACAAGACTATCAAGGAAATAGTAATTAAAGAGATGACAATCAGAACAGACAAGAGAGAAATAGAGAGGAAACACATGGAAAAGGAAATGATACGAAAAATGCAGAATGGAACAGAACTAAAGAAATTACCACAGCAATGATAGAACCAGAACCGAAAAATACAAATTTTTTATAAGTTGCAAATCGGGTAATAAATTAATAAACTCGATTTATGAACATCCGAAGGAGTTTATTAATTTAGAGCAACCAAACAACCACCTAAACATACTAAATTATGAATTAGCCTTCATTAAAATAAATTGCAATAACAATATTTCACTAATAGCAATGATAGACACAGGTGCTGAAGTTAGTTTAATAAATGCTAATGTTATTGAAAAGTATGGGGAAAACTTCAAAAATAATATTGTAAAAACTAGAAAGATAAACTTACTTACAGCAAATAAAAAGAAATTGGGTGAAGTAAATGAAATAATAAATATAAACATTCAAATGGGAAAAGAAATAATTTCGCACAATTTTGTAATAATGCCAGACATGTTGATAGATATACTATTGGGATATGATATTTTAAGTGTAAATAATTCCATAATTAATCTCGAAAAGGAAACGGTAAAAATAGGTAAATGTATATTTGACATAATTGACAGGATTAAAAGGGAAAACGTTTTTGATGCAAAATTAATTAACTACCTCTCAAATAAAGTTGAGAATTTGGATCCGACAGAGGTGTTGGAAAAATTTGATAAAACTTCACAGGAGGAAATAAGAATATCGTTTGTCCTAATGTACATCTTAATCAAATAATTGATATATTATTAAAACATAATGAATTATTTAATTACAAAGCTAGAGTAACAAACGTATATGAACATAAGCTAGTTATAAATGAATCTTTACCATACAATGTTAAAACTTATCCCATTCCAAATAAATTTAGAGAACAAGTTGCATCTGAGATTTCATCTATGATAAAACAGGGCATAATTGAAAAAGCACATACTAATTTCATAAACCCAGTCGTGATAGTACAAAAGAAGGACAATTCATTAAGAATATGTTTAGATGCAAGAAAAATTAACCAAATAACAAGTCCAACATATGATAAACCAGTCAACATAGATAGTATTATTGGAAGGTTAAAACCAAATACAAACCAATACACTAAACTCGACTTGAAAAATTCATTTTGGCTAATTCCATTGCATAAAAATTCTAGAAAATATACAGGATTTAGTATTGAGGGTAATATTTATCAATTTTGTGTTGTTCCGTTTGGTTTACAATCATCTTCGGCAGCATTGATACGGGCATTGCAAACGATTTTAAATAAATACGATGACTTTTGCAATCATTATGTTGATGATATTTTAATTTTCTCGGAAAATGAAGAAAAACATTTTGCACATATTAGAATAATTTTAAACGTGTTAGATAATGCAGGATTAAAACTAAATTTAAACAAATGTCAATTTTTCCAAAGAGAAATAGAATACTTAGGGTACATTATAAACGATAAGGGCATTGATATAAATCAAAATAGGCTAGTTGAAATTAAGAATTACCCACGACCTAAGAATCTAAGAACATTAAGGGGTTTCCTGGGGATATTAAATTATTACAAACGGTTTATACCGAATTTATCAGATAAACAGGCACCGTTAATTGAATTACTTAGAAAAGGGACTAGATGGAAATGGGATATAAATCGAGAAAAGGCATTTCAAGAACTAAAAACAAGTTTTCATGATAATTTATTGTTATATAATCCAGATTACAGTAAAACTTTCATATTACGTACTGATGCATCTGAATATGCAATTTCAGGAGAGCTGGTGCAAGTTCAAAATGGGGTAGAAGTACCAATTTATTTTGTGTCAAGAATCTTAAAAGGATATGAAACTCGATATTCTGTCCCAGAGAAAGAGATGTTAGCTTTATGCCATTCGGTGACTAAATTAAAATATTATCTGACAGCAAATAAATTCATAGTTGAAACAGATCACGCGGCGTTGCAATATCTAATGACCAATAGATTTACTAATAATAGAATTTATAGATGGTCATTGCTTTTGCAAGAATATAATTTTATTATCAGACACATTCCAGGAAAAACAAATATAACAGCAGATACTCTAAGTAGGATAAATGAAAGTGAAAGCATTAAACCAAACACTTTCGTGATAGCGTTAAATAAATTTAGTGACATAGAGAGACTATATTCAAGGGAGGACATTAGAGAAAGTCAAAATAGATTATCTGATCTGCGAAAAAAAATACACAATCAAGAATACAGGGGTTATGCTATAAAAGAGGGGTATATTATAAAAACGTTTGCGGGCCAAGAAGTATATGTAATAGACCAGACATTGACCAAAGATATAATAAACGACTTACATGTAAGATTTGGTCATATCGGGATCAGAAAAACATGGAAAATATTTAGGGAAAATTTTTATGCCCGAAATGATATCACAGTGACGAAAAATTGCATAAATAATTGTAAATTATGTTATATGGGAAAATATAAAAATTACATTAATCAAAACACAATTGAAAGTATTATTGTAAAACAACCATTAGAAATAGTTGCCGTTGACTATATTTCTAACCTTGTACCTGGCACTAATGAATACAAACATATTTTTGTGATAGTGGATATTTTTACTAAGTTCATTAAGATATATCCATGTCAAATGTGTAACACTAACACAAACATAATTTTAATAAACAAATACTACAAAGAAGTAGGGAAACCTCATAAAATATTAACTGACAACGCTACGTATTTTAATAATGATAGATTCAAAAAATTTTGTTATAATAATGATATAAATTTGGTATTTACGTCAATAAGGCATCCAAATGCGAATCCTGTAGAACGTTATAACCAAGAAATAATTAAAATTTTACGCTTATATAATTATCAAAAACAAGACGGATGGGTAGAAAATATGAAACAGGTAGAATTTTATATTAATAATGTACCAAACACTACGACTCATATATCCCCAATTTTGCTTATGAAAAATGAACTTCCCGCTCGTCCATGGGAAATAGAAAATAAATTAGACATAGAAAAATTGCATTTAATAGTGAGAGAACGCATATATAATAATGCGTGCAAATATAAACAAAAGGCAAATAGTAAAATAAAAAAACGTACCACATTTAAAACGGGAGATTTGGTAATTGTAAAGAAACATAGAGTGCCAAATAGGAAAAAGAAAATTTGTGCTAAATTTCAGTTACCATATGAAGGTCCATATAAAATTGTAAAAGTGTTAGGTCAAAACACATACAAACTGTTGGATGAAAAGAGAAATATTATAAAAGGAATATATCATATTAACCTTATATATCCATATAATATAAAATCATAAATGATATTAATTAAAATGTATATATATTCTTGTAATATAGATAAAATTGCATAAAATTGTAAGAGCTATTTTATGTAATTTATCTAGGGGGGAAATGTAATATGATGGATTGTATAATAATTAATTAAAACTACAATTTAATGATGTGGACAACAGCTCTATGGCATCATACTTTTTGTAAATGAAAAAAAATAAGCTCACGCAATTCAAAGGACAATGTATTAGGTATATAAGATAGTTTTGTAGTTTAGAATTAAAAACAACAAACGGAAATGTGATTGTAAATATTGTGTTAGTGTA
The DNA here is from genome assembly GCA_963675555.1 of Leptura quadrifasciata. Classification (NCBI taxonomy): domain Eukaryota; kingdom Metazoa; phylum Arthropoda; class Insecta; order Coleoptera; family Cerambycidae; genus Leptura; species Leptura quadrifasciata. Next base: position 107,861,679 of record OY776674.1, on the reverse strand, counting down.
CGGGATGGAATGAACTAAAATATAATAGAAGATTTCATGTGATTGAGAGTAATGGTAGAAAGAAGCTGAGTAAGAAATAAAATTAAAAGTTTTGAGAAGGCAAAGAAATACAAAACATTGAAATTTGGTTGCTAGGAGAAAATTGTTTAAAAAAAAATGAGGGAATGACAAGCTTGAAGGTGACATATGAAAAATAAAGTATTAAAATAAGATTATATATTAAAAGAAAACGTAAAATAAAGGCAAATACTGAAAAAGAAGGTGGCTGATTTGTTACAAAGATCATATTATAACGCTATAATAATAATATGTTTAGCAGTAGTTATGCAGCAATGTCGGTAAAGTGGTACCATATCAAAATAAATAATCAAAGTCAAGGAAGAATATTGGAATTATAGAAAAGTGTCTTAAACAGGAACATTTCGTAAGTGTGTTATAAATATTCAAACAATCGAAAATTATATTTTGTGCTTAAACTTTAATTTACGGAGAAATTTGACTTTGAAAGTAAAAATAAAAAAAATATATATATACAAAAGTTGTAGAACTTACTACATTCAAATGGAATGTCATCATACCAAGCAGTATTGAAATTAGTATAAATAATAGGTAAATGTAGCTACTTTTAGTTAAAAGAAAAAAATCAATACTGGTTGGTATATTTACTTTTAAGTTATTTAGAGAGGGATATATTTTAAGGATTTTGAATATTAACATGTTCTGTTTGGTTTCATTTGTAAAATAAATGTTATTTTCTTTGAAAGTCATTAGAGAGAGTTTCTTGTTTATATCATTTATATTTGGAATATTCAATAGTTAAAAAGAACCGACTTTTAGACCTTGAGAAAAGAGCTCGCGCTTATTGACAAAATATAAATTTAAATAAATATATTCCAACATAATGATATATATATATATATATATATATATATGTTATATTAGAAATATACTATGATATATAATATCACTGAGACAGGCTTAACCTTCTCAAACATATCGTGTTACAGATTGCGTAACAGCTCTTCTCTAATAACCGCTCGCGTTGGCTGAGCTTAATGTTTCTTTCTTGGTAATCTCTTATCATGCTGAATTGCCAATTCAATACTCTTTGTTCTCTAATGTTATAAATATAACCAACAGACATTTGTACCTTCAGTCTTATACTCATTTTCGATTAAACACATTCAAAATTATTATTGTTATTTTTTCAAGAGTCAAGCTTGACTCCATTATAAGTGAATAAATCTTTTTAAAAAGTTAATCAAACAATCCACTATCTAACATTGGCGCAGTCGTAGCGGATCTGAAAAACACGCACAGTTCGGGAACCTAACCAGTAGCAAACATATCCGAGGGAACAAGGAGTCCATCTGAAAAAGGTGCCTAACCGGACGAAAAGAGCTTCTGGAACAAGGAGAACTTCTTAGCTGTTGTGGTGGATCCTAATCCTTTGTTCAGAAGAACCTACATTATTCTCAAACGCACAGAAGCGAACCAATAATAATTATCAAGAAATACAAGCAACAATCAACAAATTAGCAAGTAAGAATCCATCCCAGTCGAGAAGTTGGTGTCTTCGGCAGTGTAGGAGACCTCTGTGGAAGGAATACCTGGTATCGCCCCTGGCAGAGAAGACCGCATCGTAGCAAAGTTCACGGAGCAGCATTCAACTTCAATCCAGACGTGTGGAATGGAAATTTTAATGTAAGTAGATTTTAAGAATCATCTCTATTATTTTTCACATTTTTCTTATAAAAAATAATTCAATTTAACGAACAGCAGTTCTAATATTCAAATAATAATTTCATTCATATTAAAACAGACGTAATATTATAATTAAAATTTATGTGACCTATATAAATAACTGCAATCACATACCGTTCCTATCTTAACATTATTTTTGTCGTAATATCATATACTCTTTAAGTACGAACTTATCTACATTTCCTACATAAATAATTATAATCACATACCATTCTTATCTTGACATTATTTTTATCATAATATCATATATCATATAAAGGTTAAGTTTACGCCTTACTTGACCGTAAATAAAATAAAACCCACAGGTTCTATACTGTTTAAAGTGCACATTCCTTTTTACATTAGTATATAAAATTTCAGTGACATTATTCCCAACTAAAAACACTTTTTAAATTAATCCAGTTATCCTTGTAATTAAATTTTGAAATATTAATAAATAAACAGCACATTGTTGTACATATAAATAAAAAAATTGCCAATTATCAGTAGCGTACTAGCTCAAATTGAAAAAGTGTTTTAAGTTATTTATTTATCTAAATAAAATAAATAAAATGGCTACCACTACAAACGTAAGCAATTCCAATGCAAACAATTCAATCACGGCGAACGAAACTATAAATATTGAACCTTACAGGTTAAGTGAGATTTTTTCGATAGTCCCGGAAATCGATGGAAATCCGATATTCTTACAACGTGTTCTACTTGCTCTGCACATTAAAAATAAACTTCGGGGAAAAGCTGCCGAGTTAATAAACTCCAGGAACCCTGCCACCTGGGCAGAAATTAAAAGCCTACATGAGGCTCACTTCGGTGACTCCCACGACTTGACAGCCCTTATACAGGACTTACAACGCATTCACCAACTACCCAACGAAACCGCACTAATATTTGTATCAAGACTACAAACGCACAACGCGAAAATGCACGCAGCAGTGCAAAAGCAGACTCTAACTCTAGAGAAAAAAACTGCTCAATGTAACCTCATCGAAAAGATGACTTTGACCACTTTATTAACCGGATTAGAACCCAAATTAGGCCAAATCATTAGGGCTGGTAACCCTGGCGACATGTTAGACGCAATAAACCGCATTAAACGTGAATTGCAATTATCCTATTTTGAATCACAAAAATTTTCTAATAGAGTTCCAAATAAAAATTTCATTCAAAACCCACAAAGACGTCCAAACTCCCCACAATTTTGCACCTTCTGCAAAAGAAACGGACATCATTTTAACGAATGCCGCACAAGGCAAAACTATCAGTCCCCATCTCCCAATTTCACACCAAATGCTTATTCTAATCAAGCACAACCTCCAAGGCCACATTTCCAGAGTGTATCTAACCATAGACCACAAAATTTCCAAAATTTCTCCAACCAGCAACACAATTATTCTCAACAGAACAGGCCCTCAGCTATCAGGCCAAATCCTAACTTCCACCAGCAGAGACCTTCTGCCATCCAACCAAACCCAAATTTCAACAGGTTCAATCAACAAAAAACACATCATTTGAACCAAGAATTTTACGATAGCTCAAATCAATATGAAGACTATTCCGCAAGTTATTCTCCCAAGTACCAATACCAAAATAATTTCAAAATTAATGAAAACAATTATGATTACGATTTTGGAACCCAACAATGTGAGAATTATACTGCTAATTCTCAACCCCAACAGTACGAGAATTATACTGCTAATTCTCAACCTCAACAGCACGAGGATTATACTGCTAATCCTCCGGATTTTTACACAGGCCCGGAGTATTCCACGAATACTCCAACACAACAAACGGACGAACTCGAATCGAATCGTTACCCCCAAATTCATAAATAAGAAGTAAAATCACAAGTTTCAAAAATGCTCGACCAAGGCATTATCCAGCCTTCAATTTCTCCCTGGTCCTCCCCAGTTTGGGTAGTTCCCAAAAAACTAGACGCTTCTGGTAAACAGAAATGGCGCGTCGTAGTTGACTACCGAAAATTAAACGAAGTAACGATAGGTGATAAGTATCCTTTGCCCAACATTTACGATCTTTTAGACCAATTAGGCAGATGTCAATATTTCACGACTCTTGACTTGGCCTCTGGCAAATTGAAATCGATCCTAAGGACATCCAAAAAACAGCTTCCACGGTAGAGAATGGCCGCTACGAATTTGTACGTATGCCATTCGGTCTAAAAAATGCTCCATCCACTTTCCAGAGGGTCATGGACAATATTCTATTAGGCATCCAAAATGAACGCTGTCTCGTCTACATGGACGATATCACTATCTACTCCCCTACTATTCATGAACACATTTTTCGATTAACAGAAGTCTTCAAACTGTTACAGACCTCTAGACCTTTGTAGGTTATATCAGAATTACTCACATTAGGCACGCTTCACGTGTATTTCTGACTCTGTAAATTAAATCGTGATATCTTTAGGGTTCTGCGGACGGGGCTTTTACACACTTCAGTGAGAGTTCCACGGACGGGACATCTCCACACTTCAGTGAGAGTTCCACGGATGGGGCATCCACACACAGTGGAAGGTGCCAGGGCTGGTGAGGCTACAATCAACCCCATCCTTGGGTCCATTTCTTGTGTCCCGAAGACATCTCCGTAGGGCTACAGTTCTTCCACGTCCGGACTCGGTATCGTACCACCCTGAATAAGTGTGTTGTTTATTATTTTTACTTACCAGGGACCACCTTCAGTGGTTCGGCTGGATTTCAATTCATACTTTGCATTTTTTTTTAACTTGTACATGTTTAAAGATTTTATGCATTTATATTAAGGAGGTTCTTTAAATCAAACCCTTGTGGCAGAATCTATGACAATTTTTGAGGACATTGTAAACCGATGTGTAGCTACACGAGGCATTTTATGAATGTTATAACTTATTAATCGAGATATTTGCCACACCTTGTGAACATTTGCCAGGTTACATGCTAGAGAACCAATATCTGTAAATTGAATAATATAGTGCATTTCATTTTTAAAGAAAGTGTCATTATTTCGTCTGCAACCACTTCGTATGGAAGCCTCAGTGTTTTGTTAAGTAAGTAAACTAATAATTTATCATAGTTTATGTAAGCTTGGGCTTAACGCCCTGAGATAGTCTGAGCTACAGAAATTTTATCGTAGGCATGTACATCACTTTCCGGGTTAAGTAGTTCCTACGATATCTGCTACGCTACAGTAGCCCAAGTGATTTCGTTATGTAATATCTTATAATCATTAATATCCAACGTATTTAATTTGTTTATGTACGTCAATCCCGTAGCAAAACGTCTACAAAAAGCCAACCTCAAAATTCTGCCAGACAAATGCGAATTCCTTCGCAAAGAAGTCGCCTATTTAGGGCATCTTATTACAGAGAATGGTGTAAAACCAAACCCTACCAAAGTCGAAGCAATTCTAAATTTTCCTCAACCCAAAAATCAGAAAAAAATTAAATCTTTTCTAGGTCTAGCAGGCTACTATAGACGCTTCATTCCTAATTTCTCCAAAATTTCAAAACCCTTAACTAAGTTGCTACAAAAAGATATACCTTTCAATTTCGACAATGACTGTACAAATTCATTCGAAACCCTAAAACAAACTTTGACAACTACCCCGATATTGATCTATCCCAACTTCGATGAACCTTTTGTCCTAACTACAGACGCTAGTGCATTTGCAATAGGTTCTGTACTTTCACAAGGACGTATAGGAAAAGATTTGCCAATCGCATACGCATCTCTAACTTTATGCGGTGCGGAAACCAAGTATTCAACCATTAAGCGTGAACTTTTATCTTTGGTCTGGTCTGTAAAGCATTTTAGGCCATATCTATTCGGAAGGAAGTTCAAACTCGTCACCGACCACTCACTTGGCTATTTTCCATAAAAGACCCAGGTAGTAGACTAGCGTGTTGGCGCTTAAAACTCGAAGAATACGAATACGAAATAATATACAAACCCGGAAAAATCAATAAAAACGGGGACGCGTTGTCCAGAATAAAAATCAATCACTTTTCAGAATGTTCCAAATTTTATTCAAAAATTCTAGCCGCAAACGAAGACTCAGATGAAGACGAAATTTCAGACAATGACGACGAGATTACCGACAGACAAATCGCCCAAGAATTTGGCACATTTTGCCGACTATACAAAACCAAATCTCTAATAGACTATACCAAAATTCAAATCACAAATAAACAACTATTAGATCGAGAAAATAAAAATATCATAACGTTTTTCCAACAAAACAACTTGACAGACCTTCACCATCAAATTATCGAGGATATTTTCGAGGAAAACCCCGAATTCTATAACAACACAATCAATATCGTTTCCAGTAAATCGACCCGACAAAGAAATTATTACATTATCGCTCTACCCTTCGACCCAGAGTCTGTGATAGAACACTTATTTTTAACATTATATAAACACCGGAACAAATTTGACCTTTTCAATACTTACCATGTTGAAAACAATCTAGACTTTCCAATTCTCGAAATCCTATCATTTATTTTTGCAGAAAAAGACTTAAAACTAATCATATGCCAAAATTTAGTACGAACTCCCGACGGGGACCAACGTCCGATCATTCTCGACCAGCATCACACCGGAAAAAATAATTTACATCGTGGAATAAATTAAACAATACGTAGAATCAAAAATAAATATAATTGGCAAGGGTTAACAAAAGACGTCGAAAATTTTACAAAAAATTGCGAAATATGTCAAAGAACAAAAGTCTGTCGTAAGAACCTCAACAGTCCCTTAGTGATTACCGAAACCCCTAAAACTCCATTTGAGAGAGTTAATATCGATCTATTCGAATTTCCCACGCGAAACTATGCATTAACTATCCGCGACGAGTTAACCAAATTTACTCAAGCTTACGTAGTCCTAGACAAGAGCGCAAAACCAGTCGTAAATACCCTGTTGCTCTATTTTCAGCATTACGGTACTCAACTAAGAATTCGTTGCGATTATGGCGGTGAATTTGATAATAATTTATTAAAAGACCTTTGCACTCTTTACGACATAAAATTAACATACTCCAGCGTAGGACACCCTCAATCCAATGGATCTATCTAACGATTCCATGCCACCCTAGCGAAAATGATAAGAATACACAAAACCGAAAATCCCAATGAACATCCCTTTACTATATTATCCTATGCAGTGATATGCTACAATAATTCAGTAAACAAAACTCATGGCTTTACGCCATATGAGCTTATTTTCGGACATACAGCTAATCGACCACCTGAAACTCTTTACAACCAAAAAGACCTGATCACCAAATATGTTAAAGACCTTAACAACCGGATATCCCATTATTACAAAATTGCGCGAAGTCGAACAGAAGCACAAAAACAAAAAGCCAAAGTTCGATTCGACAAAAACATTCCCGAAAATCGACACACATATAATATTGGCGATAAAGTGTACGTCAAAGAATCACAAATAAAAAACAAATTACAGAACAAATTTAACGGCCCCTTCGAAATTTTAGAAACTTCTCAAAATTCTACAACATTATTAAATCCGGAAACAAACCAAACGACGAAAGTAAACTTTGACCGAATGAAACCTTATACTGAAAATTAAATTTATTTTCAGGTTTTTCCTGCTGTTCGGATCAGCACTCGCTCAATTTAAAATAACACCAATTAACAATACGATTGGAGTATACTATCACCGAGACACAGACATTGTGATTTCTCACAAGAAATGGACTTTACTGGTACACAAAAACATATCTACTTTTAAGACAGCTTTCGACAAAAACGACAAGATCCTACAGACACTATAAAACACACTCGACCCAACGTATCATTACATGAACGTATTTTTAGATGTAAAAACTCACCTCAGTTTATTGACACAAATTTTTCAATCAATACAATCAAAATTTGACGAAATTTACCTTGACACGAAACCATACAAACGAGGAATACTAAACGGTATTGGAACAATTTTCAAATCAATAACTGGAAATTTAGATGCAGAAGATGGTCAGTATTATTCTGATTGCATCAACAAATTAAATAATGACGAGCACCAACTCGAAAATTTAATCAAAAATCAAATATCTGTCACAACTTCAGTAATCAAAAATTTCAACGCAACGATTCAAAAACTGCAAGTTGATGAAGAAACTTTCAATAAAGATATTAAAGAAATCGAAACTTCGATTCTAGACATGACTAAAGACATAGAAAATATTCACGCAAAATTAAAATTTATAGAAATCTGCGAACAGCTTATGGCAAGCTATCTGTTTATCGAAGATAACTTGAAGGATATCTTGAATTCTATCACTTTCGCGAGGCTCAAAATAATTCATACATTGATCATAAACCCAAAAGACTTGGTAAACTCCTTACAGGAAATCTCACAGAACCTACAAAGGAATAATTTGCCACTTCCAATCAAATTATCAAAAGTTGCACAGTATTTAGACATTATAGAACTAAAGGCTTTTCAAACAAATTCAGATTTAATATTCATATTAGACATACCTTTTGGTAGACCCTCAAACCTATTCAGTATATCAATTATATCCTATCCCTATTTTGGATAATAGAACTGGCTTATATCATATCTTGTCAACCTCTCAAAAATATATCGCGAGAGATGATGATTCTTTAATGTACTTAACCATCCCGGACCTCGGAGAATGCAAACCACTCTACTTCAACACTAAATTATGTCTAAATCTATTTTCATACCCCATTGATGATAATGCCATTTGCGAAGCCCGTCTCTTCAAGAACCTCAAAACCCTGCCAGGAAGCTGCCAGACGTCATTCATCATCAGCCAAGGCTACAACATCCAAAAGATAGACGAAAATACGTGGTTAGTTATCAACGCAGAACCATTACAGGCAACCATCAATTGTCCAGAAAGAAGTCCGAAAACTGAAGTCATCTACAAAAACTCAATAGTGAAATACAACCTAATTGTTACGCCTTTATAGGCATCACAAAAATCCAAGCCAGTACCAACGAAGTAACCGACGTAAACGACGACAGTCATCCCATCCAAATTCCATTCGAATGCTGCAACAAAATTCCAAACAACATTAGAGCACCAAACCTTAAACCATTAAAATTAAACAACCTTAACACAGAAGATCTCGAAATTGCCAAACACAAATTGGACCAATATTCCAGAGATCTAGACGATTTAATCAACGAACCATTCGTAACAAAACACATATCCTGGTTCACCTACTTCATCATTGTGCTAATATTTGGACTGGTATTTCTGTACCTATTTTGTAAGTGCAGAACAAAAAGACGAAGACTAGCCATCGATGTTTCTGCATCACCGCCATCTCCACCTAGGCCTAGCAAACCTCACAGGACATTTGCTAACCTATTCCATTCACGAAGACGCCCTACCTTAAGGAGAGAAGACAACGAAGCCGAAGACATAGAACTTACATAAAGATGAACTGTTTTGTGCCTTTTACTGACATTTAGTGCTGGACTCTTCAGTGAACCATATTTTATTCATTTAATCATTACATTTCATTATTTTACTTATCCTTTGTTAATTTCAATTGCATTAACATTTTTATACCATTTTCATTTAAATCTATCATGTTTATATTTTAGGCTTTCACGGTAAAGCCATATTTTAACCCTGGGAATATTTTTATATTACCCCATTTTACAACAAACTTATTATGTTTGTATTTTACGCTTTCTTGCTAAAGCTATATTTTAACTCTAACATTCTTATGTTATATTATTTTATGAATCAAGCTTATTGTGCTTGCATTTCATATTTTAGAAGCTAAGGCTATATTCTGTATTTTAAACATTACGATTTAACATTTTTGTACTCTTTATATTTTTCCAAATTGTACCATTACCTTTATATACATTTTATATTCATTTTAAAAGTTGCTGCATAAAACACCAACTTTTTTTATAAGGGGGAAGCTGTTATATTAGAAATATACTATGATATATAATATCACTGAGACAGGCTTAACCTTCTCAAACATATCGTGTTACAGATTGCGTAACAGCTCTTCTCTAATAACCGCTCACGTTGGCTGAGCTTAATGTTTCTTCCTTGGTAATCTCTTATCATGCTGAATTGCCAATTCAATACTCTTTGTTCTCTAATGTTATAAATATAACCAACGGACATTTGTACCTTCAGTCTTATACTCATTTTCGATTAAACACATTCAAAATTATTATTGTTATTTTTTCAAGAGTCAAGCTTGACTCCATTATAAGTGAATAAATCTTTTTAAAAAGTTAATTAAACAATCCACTATCTAACATATATATATATATATATATATGTTATATGCTAAATTAATATACTTTATATATTTGTCATATTCTAAATTAATATTAAAACATTACAGTAACCATTCGGACTAAATTATCAAGTAATATGATACCCTTATCGAGATAACAACTTCCTCGAACAACATGCACACATGTGCACATGTGAAACGCTGGCATAGCGTTAATTCCTGGAATGCCTATGTCAGCGTCTACAACCAATGTTATAAATACAGCCAAGACTGGCAGCAGAATCAGTTATGATACTCACGTCTCACATATAGACATATATTTTTATTGTACCAAGTGTATTTAACCATATATATAAAACAATTGTAAAAGTTAATAATAAATGTTTTTAAAAAGTGAAAATAGTTATCAGTGATATAAAATTGGCGCAGTCGCTGTAGGATCTGGAAAACACCTGGAAGAAAAGCCTAACTGACGAAAAACCCCCCGAAGAACAAGGAGCACCCCCAAAAAGGGCCTAACTTCAGGAAAAGGATCGCCGGAACAAGGAGAACTTTGACAACAGGTGGCGGATTCAAATCCCTTAATCAGAAAAAGGACCAACGTCTACTAATGAAGATTTATATGTAAGTACTTATAGAATCATCTCGTTACTTAAGTGAAAATTAAATTGAATTAATAATCGTGCCATATTTTGCACGTATTGTGGAAAGAACAGTTCTGTTGTCTATACGCTTAAAGTAAAGCAAACCTAAGTTTTCAAATTTAAATTAGTTTATGCCAGTAACTACTAGAAATATGGCTCAACAACAACAACAGCAACATCAACCAGAACCAGAAGTTGTTGAACCATACAAACTGAGTGAAATATTTTCAATCGTTCCTGATTACGACGGAAATCAAATAAATTTAAATACATTTTTAAATTCATGCAAAACTGCTTATGAAATGTCAATTGGTAATCAAACAGTTCTCTTAACCGTTCACATCAAAAACAAATTAAAAGGTCGTGCAGCTGAACTAGTGAACTCTAGAAATCCCACTTCATGGGATGAAATTAAAACTCTTTTAGAAAATCATTTTGGAGATAGTAGAGACCTAACCTCATTAATACAAGATTTACAAAGGATGCGACAGCTTCCTAATGAATCTCCGCTCACGTTTATTGCGCGCTTACAAACACATGAAGCGAAAATGCATGCTTCTGTAAATAAACAACGATTAACAGTACCGCAAAAACAGGCTCAGACACAATTAACGGAAGGTATGGTCCTGAACACTTTACTTACAGGACTAGAACCTAAAATCGCGCAGGTTGTTAGGGCAAGTGATCCTCCAGATATGCTAACGGCAATAACAAGAGTTCGCAGAGAGCTCCAATTAAACTATTTCGAAACACAAAAGGTTAATCGCGGCAATAGTGCTACTACTACTATGCGCAACCCAAATTTATTCTCAAATGTAAAACAATGTTCATTCTGCAAACGCACAGGACATATTGCTAGTGAATGCCGTCAAAAGCAACAAAATCTTCGACCTCCAAATTTTGGTACCCCCCAAAATTATCCTAGACCTAACTACTATAACCAAAATCCTGGAAATTCGCAAAATTTCCAGCAACAAAGACCCAACTATTACAACCAAAACCCCGGACATTCACAAAACTTCCAACAGCAAAGACCACCAGTTATTACACCAAACCCAAATTTTAACAATGTAAGACCCCCAACGATTCAACCAAATCCTAACTATTATAAACCAAATGTAAATAGAAGGACGCTTCATTTGTACCCAAATGTCGAACCTGAAAATCTAGAACAAAATCAAAATTATTACGCTTCTGACAACCCCCACGAAAATATCAACGAAGGATACTATACTGATAACGACCCTTACGCGAGTCCGAATTATTATACAGCTAATACTTCGGAACATGACAATACTAGTGAGGACTATTATACTGCTAATAGCCCCTCCGAAAATTATTATACAGAGGAACCGACTTTCGATACAACCCCTGTGTACAATCGGGATTTTCGACCAGGCCCACATGCCCAGTCAGAGCCACCAGATTACAAAACCAGAGACTCCAACATGACAGTATTACAAACCCAATTTGGCCAAATGAACCTGGACGATTTCAACCCAAATCTCAACTTTCCAGAACAACAGTTCCTGTAAGTCCCTTGTTGTCTGTTAGATCTAAAAACTTATATTATATTTATGACGCTACTAACACGCATAAAATATTAATCGACTCAGGCGCCGGATTATCCATATTCAAACCTAGAATTTGTAAAAATTATAGTAGGCGATGCCCGGAAAATGTTACGATCCAGGGCATAACCAATCAAAAAGTAGTTATTAATGAAGCCGTCTTTATCCCGTTTGATGACAATGAACCATTCAAAATTTACATATGCGATCTCGACATAGAGTTCGATGGACTGCTAGGTGCCGATTTCTTGGAACACTATGATTGCATAGTGGATATAAAAAACAAAAATCTTATAACAAACTTCAAAACAATTCCGATTCATAAAGTCACAGACCAAGATCTACCAGACATACAAACTTACCCAAACCCAGACACTCAAGATGTTACTCGTGACATTTCAAATATAATTTCAGTCGAACCACGAACTGAACAAATTACCAAACTTAAATGCCATCTAACTAACACGGAAGCTATACTGCTAGCTACCGAAATAGACAAAGTAAGACTCCCTAACGCAATAGTACGAGTAAACGACAAAGGTGAATTTTTTACCTCTATATTAAATGCAAATGCAATACCCAAAACCGTCAATCTTTCAGAGATAAAATTAGAACCAATCCAGAATTTCTCGATAAACAAAATAGGCGAAGAAAACTCTCAAATTTATGTGGACAGACAATACGAAATAGAAAACCAACTCCGCCTGGACCATCTAAACGAGGAAGAAAATGAACTAATAACCCAACTTTGTTTAGAATACGCGGACATTTTTTATCTTGAAGGCGACCAATTAACCTTCACTAATGAAATTAAACACGTAATAGATACTAATGACGCGAAACCAATTTTTACGAAATCGTATCGATACCCCCAGATACACAAAGAAGAGGTCAAAACGCAGGTATCCAAAATGTTAGACCAAAATATTATTCGTCACTCTAGCTCCCCCTGGTCGTCCCCAGTGTGGGTCGTCCCAAAGAAACTCGATGCATCGGGGAAACAAAAATGGCGCGTAGTCGTGGACTACAGGAAACTCAATGAGTTAACTGTAGGAGATAAATACCCCTTACCAAACATTTCGGACCTCCTAGATCAATTGGGTAAATGTCAATACTTTACCACATTGGACCTTGCATCTGGGTTTCACCAGATTGAGATAGATCCAAAAGATATCCCGAAAAGCGCCTTCAGCGTAGACAATGGCCATTATGAATTTGTCCGTATGCCCTTCGGACTTAAAAATGCCCCTTCCACCTTCCAAAGGGTTATGGATAATATCCTCGTAGGTATCCAGAACGAGAGATGTCTCGTATACATGGATGATATCATCGTATATTCTCCGACAGTCCATGAACATATTTCCCGTCTCACCGAAGTGTTCAAACGCCTTCGAAATGCCAATCTAAAAATCCAACCTGATAAGTGCGAGTTCCTTCGTAAAGAGGTCGCATATCTAGGCCATCTCGTTACCAATGAAGGAGTAAAACCAAACCCCGATAAGATACGGTGCATCCAAAATTTTCCCCAGCCTACTAACCAAAAGGAGATCAAATCCTTCCTTGGGCTGGCAGGCTATTATCGCAGATTTATAAGTAACTTCGCGAAACTATCCAAACCCCTCACCAAATTGTTACAAAAAGATGTTCCTTTCGTTTTCGACTCAGAATGCAAAAAATCTTTCGAGGAATTAAAGCAAACTCTCACTTCAACCCCAGTTCTTATCTACCCGAACTTTGACGAAACATTCCTACTCACCACAGATGCAAGTGCCTTTGCCATCGGCGCTATACTCTCACAAGGCCCTATTGGCAAAGATTTACCGATTGCTTTCGCTTCAAGGACGCTTTGCAAAGCTGAAAGTAAATATTCCACCATCGAGCGTGAACTTTTAGCCATCGTATGGGCAGTGAAACACTTCCGTCCATACATATTTGGTCGAAAATTCAAACTCATAACAGACCATAGACCCTTAACATGGCTCTTCTCTATAAAAGACCCCGGAAGCCGTCTAGCACGCTGGCGACTAAAGCTCGAGGAATACGAGTACGAAATCGAGTATAAACCCGGTCGCATTAACAAAAACGCAGACGCCCTGTCTCGCATAAAGATAAACCACATCCGAGACTATTCTAACTTCCAAGCAGAATCCAAACTATTAACGTACCCCATTCAAGGATCCTCGACATCAGGAGAACCCGACTCTGACATTCAAAGTGACACGACAGACACAAATGACCAAGAGAACGCCTTGAAAGAATTCGAAACCTTTACAAGGTTGTATAAAACAAAATCGCTTATCGATTACTCTAAGATCGAATTTTCGAATGGACAACTCCTAGACAAAACCAACAAAAATATAGTGACCTTTTTCCAACAAAACAATCTCGAAGATTTGCATTACAAAATCCTTGAAGATTTGTACGAAGAAAACACAGACTTTCGGAATTTAGAATTAAATAAATTATCCAGTAAGTCGGTGCGGCATAGAAATTATTTTATCGTAGCTCTACCATATGACCCCGAAACAGTAATTCAACATCTGTTTATCTCATTGTACAATAGTCGCGAAGCATTCGAGGACTCTAAGACGTACCATATTGAAAACAATATCGAGCTCCCTATCCTCGAAATTTTGTCATTCCTTTTAGCGGAAAAGGATGTAAAACTTAAAATATGCCAAAACGTTACTAAAACACCTAACGAAGATCAAATTCCCATTATTATCGATCAATACCATACCGGGAAAGCCCATCTCCACCGCGGAATAAATGAGACCATTCGGCGCATTCGAGAAAAATACAATTGGCCAGGATTGACAAAGGACGTCGAAAATTTTGTAAAAACTTGTAAAATTTGCCAAGAGACGAAAGTCTGTCGCAAAAACCTAGAAACCCCTCTAGTAATCACGGAAACACCCAAGTCCTCTTTCGAACGCATAAACATTGACGTTCTGGAAGTTCCCACAAAAAATTACGCGCTTACAATACGCGACGAACTCACAAAATTTAGCCAAGCGTACCCCATCAAAGATAAATCGGCGAAATCCATCGCAAACACTCTACTCGTTTATTTCCAACACTTTGGAACGCCTTTACGAATTCATTGCGATTACGGCCGTGAATTCGATAACGCCACTTTACGAGATTTATGCCTCCTTTATGACATAAAAATAACACAATCAAGTGTGGGACACCCCCAGTCAAATGGTTCCTTAGAAAGGTTTCACTCTACCTTGTTAGAGATGATCAGAATACACATGACAGAACACCCCGACGAACACCCTTTCAACATACTACCTTACGCGGTAATATGTTACAATAACTCCACAAATAAAACTCATGGATTTACACCCTATGAGTTAGTTTTCGGACACACGTCTAGCAGACCACCCGAGACATTATATAATCAAGAGGAACTTGTCACGAAATATATCAGAGATTTAAATAATCGTCTCTCTTATTATTATAAAGTCGCACGCGCGAGAAGCGAAACACAGAAACAAAAAGCGAAGGTTCGATTTGATGCCCATGTTTCAAAGGAAACCCCCGAATATCAAATTGGTCAAAAGGTATATCTGAAAGAGTCCCAGATCACCGATAAGTTACGCAATAAATTTAACGGGCCATTTGAAATCCTTGAACTCCACAAAAACTCAGCCACCCTCCTTAACACAAAAACAAATCAAAAAACTAAAGCTAACTTTGACAGACTAAAACCATATTTTGAAGCCTAAATTACCATTACAGGTTCACCCTGCTGATCGGAACAGCCATGTCCCAGTACCAAATAACACCCATCAATAACACCGTCGGAGTCTACTACCACGACGAAACAAGAATAGTAATTTCCAACGACAGATGGACTCTATTAGTCCACAAAAATCTATCAAGCCTCGAAGAAGCTTTCACCAACAATAACAAAATTTTAGAATCAATCGTTAATATATTCAACCGCGACTCACGTGAAACTAAAGAATTTCTGGTCAAAGTTAAAACGCACATAACGCTTCTTAACCAAATTTCAAATTCCCTTAAGGTAAAGTTTGAAGAAGTGTTCATTAACACTAAACGGTTCAAACGTGGTTTAATAAATGGAGCAGGTAGCATATTCAAAGCAATTACCAGCAATCTAGATGCTGAAGACGGGCAATTCTTCACAGACAGTATCAATAAACTAAATAACGACCAACACCAAATTGAAAATCTCTTAAAAAACCAAATATCTGTTACTTCTACCGTCATAAAAACCTTTAACGAAACAGTTCAGGACATACAAATTAACATGGAAACTTTTAACGAGGACATGAAAAAGATTCAAACCGCATTCCACAAAGTAAATGATAGAGTCGCACTGGTTCAAGCCGAACTAAAATTTGTAGAAACATGTAAAAAACTAACTGAAAGTTACCTGTACCTTCAGAGTAACCTAGATGACATTTTAAATTCAATCACCTTTGCCCGGTTGAAAATAATACACTCTTCAATTATTACACCTGAAAATTTGATTACCGCACTTCAGAAAATCTCTCAAAATCTAGTTAAAAATAATTTACCCCTTCCAGTAAAATACTCAAAAATTCCCCAATATTTAGAAATTATTGAATTAGAAGCCTTTCAGTCAAAATCAGATCTTGTCTTCATTTTAAGAATACCATTAGTAGAACAACAGCTCTATACTTTGTATCATTTATACCCTATTCCGATTCTAGACAATAGAACTGGCCTACACCACGTTTTGTCATTTTCTCAAAAATTCATTGCGCGAAACGATGATTCGTTAATGTACATCCCTGTCAAAGATCTGAGCACATGCAAACAATTAGATGCTCGCAAGAAATTATGTTCAGACCTCTACGCCTACCCGATCGACAGTAGTGCAGCATGCGAAGCCCAGCTACTCAAGAACTTCAGGAAAATTCCTGAAAATTGTGAAAGTTCCCTCGTCTACGGACAAGGATATAACGTTCAGAAACTACAAGACAATGTGTGGCTAATTATTGTGTCTGAACCTATCCATATCACTATAAACTGTAATCAAATGGATACAAAAATTACTAGTGTTAATAGGAACGCAATATTAAAACTCCACCCGGACTGTTACGCGTTTGTCGGTATAACAAAAGTCCAAGCAGAAGGGCGCAACACTATTAACATTACAGACAATTCACATCCAGTGCTTATACCCTATGACTGTTGTAGTGACATCCCTGAAAAATTCCAACTACCCAAGTTAGAACCCTTGCAGTTCGACCATCTAAATGTAGAGAATTTAGACATAGCCAACCACAAACTCGAACAATACTCGAGAGACTTGGACAAACTAATTAATGAGCCCTTTATAACCAAACATTTTTCCGTGAGTGTGTATATAACTATTGGCATCGCAATTTGTCTCCTCACTTCCTACATTGCCTGGAAATGTAAGAAAAGATGCTGTTGGTGCAAGAAATCCGAAGATACAACCCCTAATGAGATGCTAAAAAGAATCAACACCCTTCTGAGAAGAAGACCTCATCTACATACAGAGGAAGAAGAAATGACCGATTTTTCTCAAAAGTCAGTGAATAACACTGACTTTTCAAAAAAAGAGGGAGTTGTTATATGCTAAATTAATATACTTTATATATTTGTCATATTCTAAATTAATATTAAAACATTACAGTAACCATTCGGACTAAATTATCAAGTAATATGATACCCTTATCGAGATAACAACTTCCTCGAACAACATGCACACATGTGCACATGTGAAACGCTGGCATAGCGTTAATTCCTGGAATGCCTATGTCAGCGTCTACAACCAATGTTATAAATACAGCCAAGACTGGCAGCAGAATCAGTTATGATACTCACGTCTCACATATAGACATATATTTTTATTGTACCAAGTGTATTTAACCATATATATAAAACAATTGTAAAAGTTAATAATAAATGTTTTTAAAAAGTGAAAATAGTTATCAGTGATATAAAATATATATATATATATATATATATGCCATGTATTCGCATATTGGACGATTACGAAGATTGCATGTTTTGTGTTATTTGCTGAATCAGGGTTTGAATTTGTTTGTTTCCTTTAGATGGTTTTCAAAATTTATTTAAATTAGCTAAAGATCCGAAAGGTATGTGTTTTAGAATGTTAATACTTGTTTAGAGTTGTTTTAATAGTTTTTAAGTTTTTATTTGATGTCAACAGTAAGTTTGATACTGACATCTATGTTAGTGGTTATTAAGTTGTAGTTGAAATAATTACTGACATTTAAGTCATTATGTCATTTATTTTAAGTAGGAAATTTTATTTTTATAGCTGGTAAATGTTTTCCTGGAGAAAGACAAGGAGGTTTAAGTTAGGTTATGTTTGGAATGAAATTAATCAAAATTCATATGGTGTTTTGTTTTGTTTATTTTGGGTACTTTGATATTTAGTGATTAGAACAACAAACAACAAATAAAAGAGAGGTTGTAAAATTGGAAAAACAAATTTAAGAAAAAAAAGAACAAGTGAAAATTAGGGAGAGAAGAAGAAAAATAATAAACAAGATGAATAATTTGAAATTGAATAAAAAAAGTCAGAAATTGTGGAGATCAGCGAAGAAGAGTAAAAATAGACTGTAAATAAGAAGGAAGAGGTGTTATTGTGGATAGGAATTGCAGAGAAGATAAGGACGCGATAAGGTGAAAAATTAATGAAAGGAGAATTGTTGGATTTGGAAAAAGAAGAGTGTAGCTACGAAGAACGAAGGTTTTTATGTGTTTAATTTTGGACAAGGTTGTATATTAAAATTTAAATAGTGTATTAGACTTTCGAACCTGTTATAAAACTGCTAAATTATCTAAATATCAAGGAAAATAAATTACTTATATCAGATTAAAAATTTTACGTAAAATTCCATTTCCTTTTCCAGGAAAAGATAAGCTAGCCGGCCCATTAAATAAATTTGACATATTCTCGGATCAAAAGGTAAGAGATTTTAATTTGATCTTTTTGGTTTATCTATTGGAAATAAAGTTTGATTAGTACTACAAATTATTAAGTTCAATAATAGTAGAACAATACATTTGGCGCCCAACGCGTGGGTATTGTAAAATTGTTGATTTGATATGTGCAGTCTTGGTGAAAGTTTGTGAACTGTTGATTGTGGTACACGGTTTTAAAATTCAATAACAATTTCATTTATTAAGGGTATATAAAGTATTAATTCTTAATTGTGTGGTATTTGTATGAAATTAAGGTCAGGAAAACAAACAAAAATGGAGAATAAAAATCAAACACCAGAAACTTCTCGACAAGGTGATACATCCCAACAAACACAAAATGATGATAAATTTATACAATTAATGAATATGATAGCGAACAGATTTGATCAAAAACAAACAAGACATGAATAATAAATTTGAAGAAAGCAAACAAGACATGAATAATAAATTTGATGAAAGCAACAACAAAATGGACAATAAATTTGAAGAAATCAAACAAGATATGAACAAAAAAATGCATGAGAACAATAGGAAATTGGAAATGAGTATAGTAGAGTTACACAATAAAGTGGACCAGAAAATTCACAAACACAAAAATGGGCGAACAAGAATATCAAGGGAAACAAAATTAAATTCAACACAAAATTTAAGAGGAAAAGAAATGGAAGAGTAATTAAACAAAAGCAGCTACCCACGAACGAAAACAGGAAAAGAAAAAAGGAGATTAGAAAGAAAATAGTTTACAAGAAAGTCAAAATATTTGGAAAAAGAAAACACAAAAACTTCAGGACGAGAAAAAAATTTTGCACTGGAAATGATTGGAACAGGAGCAATAAGAAAAATACGGAAAGTGACGTGAATAGGGAATTTTATACGGAATTATACACTATATACAGACACGGATATATTATTAACAAAGATAATTTGGATTTGTGGGATATAATGAAAAATATACTAGTGATAAATAAGCGTGAATATAAATTTGAAATAATATGTAATGACATAGTAAAGGGTAATGTAAATAAAAATTGTTGTAATTTGATATTTAAGAGCAATGGCAATGGGGAGGAGTTGTTGGTCATTGTGCCTACCCTCAGCTTTTGATGTTGTATTGTGCAGAGATATTTTGTTTGGATCAAGGGAAATGTAGTTTTAAGTGCGGAATAAATAAATAATGAATTATATAAAACGGTCAATAGTTACTTGAACATATATGAAAATAAGTATGATTATCAATGATAAATGAAAATGTAATAAGTGCGGAGACGCGTCAGTTCTCCAAATGTATATGAATGGTGAAGGTACCACATATGGTCAATTGTAATTTTAAAATATCCAAGGTCCAAACAAAATGTTTATTCTCAATATGATAGTCGTGTGCGGAAGTTGACATGGGTTCATATTCGAACGGATTTCCAGAGTTTAATGATATAAAATTTAACAATATTATAATTAAAGGTAGCTATAAGTTATTAATTGCATTAGAGTTAAGTCAAATTATTATTATAATACGCAACTCTGTCAAAGTTATAAATACTATTTTAGGTATACGATAAGGTATACACATACAGTCTATAAGGTGATCATTGTGGATAGCAAGTCCAAGAATATTGTTTGTAGTCGTGAACCTGATTTATCGGTATATATTAAAAAATAGCGGGACACTACACAATACAAATTGAGTGAAATACAAATGGGTGAATTTGAATTTAGAAATAACTAATCGTTATTACATTTCTGTATCTATCAATAAGATACAATAAAATTAAATTAAATACTTTTACAAGTAAAAGCTTTTGGGGGGGGGGGGATGCTATGTATTCGCATATTGGACGATTACGAAGATTGTATGTTTTGTGTTATTTGCTGAATCAGGGTTTGAATTTGTTTGTTTCCTTTAGATGGTTTTCAAAATTTATTTAAATTAGCTAAAGATCCGAAAGGTATGTGTTTTAGAATGTTAATACTTGTTTAGAGTTGTTTTAATAGTTTTTAAATTTTTATTTGATGTCAACAGTAAGTTTGATACTGACATCTATGTTAGTGGTTATTAAGTTGTAGTTGAAATAATTTCTAACATTTAAGTCATTATGATATTTTTTTTAAGTAGGAATTTTTATTTTTATAGTTGGTAAATGTTTTTCTGGAGAAAGACAAGGAGGTTTAAGTTAGGTTATGTTTGGAATGAAATTAATCAAAATTCATATGGTGTTTTGTTTTGTTTAGTTTGGGTACTTTGATATTTAGTGATATAGAACAACAAACAACAGACAAAAGAGAGGTTGTAAAATTGAAAAAAACAAATTTAAGAAAAAAGAGAACAAGTGAAAATTAGGGAGTGAAGAAGAAAAATAATAAACAAGATGAATAATTTGAAATTGAATAAGAAAGTCAGAAATTGTGGAGATCAGCGAAAAAGAGTAAAAATAGACTGTAAATAAGAAGGAAGAGGTGTTATTGTGGATAGGAATTGCAGAGGAGATAAGGACGAGATAAGGTGAAGAATTAATGAAAGGAGAATTGTTGGATTTGGAAAAAGAAGAGTGTAGCTACGAAGAACGAAGTTTTTTGTGTGTTTAATTTTGGACAAGGTTGTATATTAAAATTTAAATAGTGTATTAGACTTTCGAACCTATTATAAAACTGCTAAATTATCTAAATATCAAGGAAAATAAATTACTTATATCAGATTAAAAATTTTACTTTAATAAAATTTCATTTTAAAACAGGAACTGAATTTGAACCTGCGCCTGAAGGAAAAGATAAGCTAGCCGGCCCATTAAATAAATTTGACATACTTTCGGATCAAAAGGTAAGAGATTTTAATTTGATCTTTTTGTTTTATCTATTGGAAATAAACAAGTTAAAGTTTGATTAGTACTGCAAATTATGAAGTTCAATAATAGTAGAACAATACAATATATATATATATAATAGATCAAGAATAAAATTCAAATTACAAGAACAATTCTTTATTATGACAGAATGACATTGTTATAAAACTCTAAAATGTCCCTATTAAATTAACTTAAACTAGTATACAAAATCAATGAATGAAATAAATAATACACGTAAAGAAATCTTTAGTCTATTTCATTTGTTCTGACTTCTTTATTTGTTAGATCAATGACTTCTTTATCCTCTTCTTTCTTCTTTCAATTGGTCTTACTACATAACCTTCTCCTTATAGAATCTTTAATTACCAATCCCTCGATGTCGCTTCTATATCTTTCTTTCCCGTCTTGCTTTAAAACAAATATTAATAATTGTATTTAATTATTACTTCTTAATGTTCCTTCAGCTCCTCAGCTTTTTACTTTATACTTTGTTGAATTATTCTAATATTTCTTCTTATACTTCAATAATAATCTTCATAATCTCTTTTGAGATATTTCACGTTCATGACTAAAATTAATTTTTCATTCCTTATTATTTTTTTTATTCCTTAGCAAACTTTTTTCCGCCATCTTCCTTTTTCAAAAATTGCGAAAACAAACTTTTCTAACCTCCAAACTATTCATAACCTTTGAATAAATGTTCTTCCTCCTCTTCCATTATCCATAACCTTCAAGTCTTTTTTAAACTATTCATAACCTTCAAATATACCTTCTTGGTCAGTTGCATACCTGCTCCAGCTAAAACTTCAAATGCAGCTTCGTTTTCAGACGATTAAGGCTTAAAAAAAATGATGGAGCGTTCAAGTGGGACAAAATCATCCGGAAGTAAAATACCCTCCCGATCGGATCTCCGGGGGAGGGTGCCCACAGGGACACCTCATCGAATGTCGAAAAAACACCGACAAGTTAAATCCAAGAAAACTAATTCTTTCATCTACGGCGCTTGGAATGTTCGTACTTTGAACGACAGCACTCACACCGATCGGCCTGAAAGAAGAACTGCTCTAATAGATAGAGAACTTCACCGACTCAATGTTGACGTTGCAGCTCTCAGCGAAACTCGATTTACTACACCTTCTATTGGAAAGGTCTTCCCACCAATTCAAGAAGACAACATGGAGTAGGATTTGCCGTTCGAAATCAACTTGTATCCAACTTAACACAAGTACCACAAGGCCTATCCGAGCGTCTAATGCTGCTACGCTATAAGCTATCAGATGGCAACGCGGTAAATCGAATAAGCGCCTACTTTCCCACTCTGGATGCAAGTCACGAAACCAAGGAAAGCTTCTATCAACAGCTGGAAGAAACCCTCTGTAGAATACCTAAAACGGAACGACTCGTTATTCTTGGCGATTTTAACGCTAGAGTAGGGAGAGATGCAGACACCTGGCCAGGCATCATAGGCAAGAACGGTTTGGGCAACATGAACACTAACGGTCAACTACTCCTAACTAAATGCGCTGAACATGATCTAGTTATAACAAACACCACTTTCCGACAAAAGGATACATTTAAAGGCACCTGGCGTCACCCCAGATCAGGTCACTGGCATCTACTGGACTATGTTATCGTACGTAGGAAGCATCTCAAGGACGTCCAAATTACAAAGGCGCGCATTGATAGCGAATGTTGGACCGATCATCGACCTGTTGTCTCTAAAATGAAAATTGTTATGAGACCCAAACACCGAAGAACTCAAGTAAAACATAGACCCCGTCTCTGTATTAGTGAATTGCGTGACCAACAAACCGTCGAACAGCTAAAGCAAAAAGTTCAAGAGAATTTGAGTGCACTAGAAGAAACCAATTCTGTAGATGTCGCTACTACCTGGACACAAATTAAAGACAGTTTAAAAAGTGCGAGTGAGGAAATTCTTGGCACTGCAGCAAGTAAAAAACAGGAGGACTAGTTCAATGATAATGAAGCTTTTATACAAGAACTTCCGCAAACATATTGCCTTCCAAAACGCTATCAACCACCCCAACGACTCATCAAAAGCAGAAGCTTTTACCCAATCTAAGTATGAAATGCAACGCGAAATCAGAAGAATAAAGAACGAGTGGTGGGCAAGCAATGCCAGAGAAATTCAAAGGTACGCCGATTCACACGACTACAGGAATTTCTTTCAAGGAGTAAAAGCAGTGTACGGCCCCAGTCGGAAGAATATGTGCCCTATTAAAGATTTAAATGAAAACTCCTCAAAGAAGACCAGGAGATAAGAGCCCGATGGAAAGAACACTACTCTAACATTCTTAACCAGCAAAGTCAAGCCGATCACGATATTATAAATCTTATCCCTCAATATGACACCTTCGAAGGCTTAAATAAACCACTAACAACGGAAGAGATCTTAACCGCCCGTGGGCAGCTAAAAAATAACAAATCTCCCGGCGCCGACTCACTCCCAGCTGAGATCTTTAAAGCTGTGTCGTCAGAGCTCATACCCTACCTCAAAAAACTGTTTGATGTCATGTGGGAAAGTGGTCAAGCTCCGCAGGAGTTTCGTGATACACTTTTAATCAACCTCTTCAAAAACAAAGGGAGCGCTGCGGACTGTGGAAATTACAGGGGTATAGCTCTCCTGGCTGTTGGAGGGAAAGATACTCACTAAAGCGATGGCAAATAGGCTAACACCTTTATGGAAAAGTTACTTCCTGAAACACAAAAGAGACCAAACCGAGGCACATCGGATCTAATCTTCACACTTAAACAGCTTCAAGAAAAAGCACTCGAACATCAAGGAGAAATTCACATGGCCCTCATTGATTTAACCAAGGCGTTTGACTCGGTGGACAGGGAAGTGCTCTGGAAAATTATGCTCCGCTTAGGTATCCCTAGAAAATTTGTGGAAGTATGTCGCAGTCTACATACAAACAACAACGCCCAGGTTATGTATAATAATGAGGCAACCGAACCTTTCCAAACCCTCACTGGAGTTAGGCAGGGATGTGTCCTGGCACCCCTACTCTTTAATTTGTTTACCACTGCTCTAACAATTATTGTTGACAACAAACTGACAGTCAGAGGAATAGGTCTCAGATACCGTTTTGATGGCGGTCTCTTTAACATAGGGCGCTTTAGAGCTTTCACCAAGACACGCACACGATTCATTTGTGATCTCCAGTAAAGAACTAAGATTAAGACTAAGATTATGTCAACTCCTCATCAAGTGAACCAAATAGACATTACACTTAACGGAAATTCTCTTGAAGTGGTGGATCAGTTCAATTACTTAGGCAACGTTGTTAGTGACAAAGCAAACATAGAGAGCGAGATTCGTAATAGATTTAACGGTGCATCTAGAGCACTCCGAGGACTTAGAGAGAGAGAGTATTTGACAACCACGACCTTGCTTTTCAACGAAAATGGCTGTCTACAGAGCAGTTGTCATTCCAACACTGCTATATGGATGAGAAAGCTGGGTCACTTACCGTCGTCATGTGAAAGAATTAGAACGTTTCCAGCAAAAACACCTCAGAAGTATGATGAAAATCTGTTGGTTCCATCACATATCAAACGTGGAAGTACTCAGGAGAGCAAACAGCCTTCCAATTGAGGTGCTTATTTCAAGAGCACGCCTAAGATGGGCAGGTCACGTTCATCGTATGCATGATAGCCGCCTTCCTAAATGTACACTTTATGGTGAATTGCTAAGCGGTAGAAGAAGGCGTGGCGGTCAATGAAAGAGGTTCAAAGACGTTCTCCATGAAAATCTAAAATCCTGCGGTATTCCAGACGAGCAATGGGAACAACTTGCAGCGGACATAACCGAATGGCGAGGGGTTGTGGACAGCTATCAAGGAAATGTTGCTGCAAGAAGGCCGAATCCAAGACCTAACCAGGTCTATGTTTGTCCTGACTGCGGTCGACATGTGCTCTCCCGAATTGGCCTCTATAGCCATAGTCGTGTGCACCGTAGATGAATGGGAATTACAATAGACTACACCTTTTACTTGTTTTTTATTACACACAATCTATCGTCTGTAACATTTTTTTTTATACTCGGACTCGAGTAAAGGCTAATAATAATAATAATAATAATAATAATACATCCCGACTGAAATGATGCTAAAATATCACACAATACACTTTCTAAATTTCTGAAGTTCGGAATCAATGAAAAAACACTGATATAGAAACACATATAAGCAATAAAATAAATTCAAATCAATTGAACAATATATTGCACGAACAGGTATTTCATACACATAAAAAATAAATTTCCCTATCTAGCTAAATAAAACAATTATGATTTTAAAATTAAAATAATTTGGATATGATTAAGTTTAAAATATTTTTTTTTACAAAAATGAAGTCACTTGTCAAAATTTCCAATTTTAAAAATATTCTTAATTATTTCCAAAATGTAAAATAGTGAACATGAAATTTATATAGTTTGTTACAACCTTTTAAGTCCGCGTACTATCTCCTAAGCTCCTTCACCTTTTAAACGATATTCTGTTTCCACCAGGAATCGTTTTCTTGATCTTAAAATAAATTATAATTATTCTTCTTTCCCCTACTTGCCAAAATCTTGAATCACAATTTTTTCTATTTCTTTCTACTAAATTGTTTAATTAAACCAACAACAGTCTATTTTCTCTATTTTACTCCAATATTCTTATCCCTCCAACATTTTCTCCCTTCAATTTTCATAATGTTCTTGTTATTTTTTATATCCCCTAGCAACATCCAATTTTTAATTTTTCCACAATCGCCTCTATTTTTTCTTCAAAAATTAAAATCGCAAATACCAACTTGAATCTTTCATGACATCAACCTAACAAAACAAATTAGTTTCTTCATTTCTCGTTACGTGATATTGAGCCTTTTTCACTTTTATCATTTTCCGGCACAATACTGATGAGAACTAGTAAGTTCGAAACCAGTCTATGTCTGATCGGGGAATCGACAAATTATATTGGCTACCATTCTTTCATGATTTGTAAAGTATAATTCAGTGCAGGTCGGGGTATTTGCTAGCCGAGTAGTTGTTTTATGTAAATCATATATTATAACAATAGGTTAAGTCCACTTAGGACTAAAAGGTCGCCGTTCTCAGGTACTTGCAGAATCGCAAGTCGCTATACGCCCATGGAGACATCTATGGTGTATAGTAGCAATGGACCATATGAGAAGATTCACGTACCTCTCACCACTACTCAATTTACTATAGTTTGAATAAAACTAGCAGGTTGGCCACTGTCGTTTATCTGATCCATGGCCTATGGCATACTGATTAGAACTAATAAGTTCGAAATCGGTCTATGTCTGGTCGGGGAGTTGACAAATGATATTGACTACCATTCTTTCATGATTTGTAAGGTATAACTCAATGCAGGTCGGGGTATTTGCTCACTGAATAGTTGTTTCCTACAAATCATATATTATAACAGGAGGTTAAGTCCACCTAGGACTAAAAGGTCGCCGCTCTCAGGTACTTGCAGAATTGCAAGTCACTATACGCTCATGGAGACATCTATGGTGTATGGTAGCAATGGACCATATGAGAGGATTCACTTAAAGTGTATACAACCGTATAAAAACTAAAAGCCGGCAAAAACAGTCGGTATCTCTTTATTGTACATGGGCGGAGGTAAATAGAAATGATTGTCATAATAAAATGTTAAAATTGTATTCATTTTTATTATTTTTTGTTTATTAGGTTCATTTCGCCAATAACATATTTTTGAGGTATTATATCAGTTTTATATATAAAGTCTAAATATTTAAATTTATTGGTGGGGCGAGCGTAGGTGCGTCTTTACTATGTACATACTTCGGTATGCGATGTAAAGCAACGACAGGCGCAGTTAGTACTTGGATGGGTGACCATTCCAACGGAAACCGCGTTCTCGCCTCACACATCTTCCAGCGGCTTGTATATCAGTGTATGCGCGGAAGCTATACAACCTTAGGCGAAAAATAAAATAAAAATTTAAGTTTCTTTTAAAATAAAAACGTAAGTTTCTTGAACAAAGCAAAGAATTATTATATGAAAATAAAAATAAATATTTGTATATATAAAACATAAATAAAAACAAAATTAAAATATTTCTCTAGAATGAAGTAACTTAAATTAAAATTTCTTGTCAACTAAATAAAATATATTCTACGAAATATAACAATAAAAAAGTCAATGAAAAAATGAAGAAAAGTTAAATGTTAATTGACGCGTCCGAATCTTTACTTTCTGAGGAGGAATCATTATCCAGTTGAATTAAAATCGGCGCACTAGGGGGTAGCGTTGGATATCGATTTTCTTCTCCAATTACATGCCTAACGCAATTTTTTCATAAATCAGTATTATTGTCAATGTCATTTATTACTTCTCTTATATGATCAACTACTATCACGCTTAACGTTGGAGAGTTATTACATTTTCGTAAACGTACTTTTGGTGTTCCCCAAACCATCTCGATAGGATTAAATATGCAATAGTATGGAGGTAACCGCAAAAGTATATGACCATGTATATTGGATAAGTTATCAATAACATATTTTTTTGAAATTCTGTTCTTTTATTCTTTTCAGTAATTCGCGTTTTATTGGAACTTTTACAGGAATTTCCATTTTTTTTTCTCATGAATTTTAAAATGTCTTCCTTTTTTGTGCTGTTATTTGGTATTTTATTTAATATACGCGAGTGATAAGAAGCATTATCTAATAAAATTACCGAATTTGGCGGAATATTTGGTAGAAGTTGTTGAGAAAACCATTTTTTGAATAGATCGGCTGTCATGTCTTCGTGATAGTCTGCAGAAGACTGCGATATTTTTTTGGCCGATAAGAGCAACGCATTGGGTACAAACCCATTTTCACTTCCCGCATGAAGTATGATAACGCGTTTTCCTCTAGAACATGGAGTATTTAAAACACAATTGTGCGAACTATCTACCCAACCATACTGAACAACATCATGCGTGTTAAACTACGTCTCATCTAGATACACTATATGCCTGTTTAGTTTACGATATTCTCTAATTTTTTCCAAATAATCTACTCGAAGTGAAACTATACGTCGCGATTCCATAATTACCATACGACTGTCAAGTTTTTTATGTTTAAAACCGCATTCTAATAAGACATTTCGTAGTATATCTAAAGACCTATAATTATAATCAGGATAATCGCTCAATTTTTCTTGAATCATTTTTAACGTAGGAACTATATTTTCTTCATACATATTATAAATTATACGCCGTATTACATCTCTAGTGGCATCATCAATATTTTTTAATTTCGTATTTTTCCGTTTCCTCTTTGCGCTGTGATCTATAACATCGCCTTCTTGAATTACGCGATAAATTGTTGATTTTGATATTTTAGTTAATTCGTTAATACGTCGTATTATTTCTTTCTCACATTGTGATTTTCGCTTTTCAAACATTCATGTATATTTAAAATAATACGTTGACTTTATACGTGTAAATCTTGGTTTTTAAACTCTAAACTTATTTCGGCTTTTTCGACAATAACCGGTTCAACTATTTCGGGATTTTCGGGCGTTATTATATTATCCAAATGGTCTCCAGAAAGTCATGGTAAATTAGTAAATAATTAAAATATTTTACCTTTTATACAGTAGTAAATATTTATAAATATGAACAGTAACTAACTAAACTCCTACGCTTGATATTATAATAGGTATTTATGCACTGCACTGGCACATAGACAGCACGTTGTTAGATTTTGCACGTTGACTGATAAGAAACGATTTACGAGTTTTTTTGTGCTAG
Organism: Leptura quadrifasciata; assembly: GCA_963675555.1. Lineage (NCBI taxonomy): Eukaryota > Metazoa > Arthropoda > Insecta > Coleoptera > Cerambycidae > Leptura > Leptura quadrifasciata. Next base: position 107,831,811 of record OY776674.1, on the reverse strand, counting down.
TCGGCCTGTCCGTTTTATTACCTTTAAACCAGTGCAGACGTAGATGGTTCATTCAGGCTGATTACATTGCCAGTCTCGGACTCGCCTGCACAGTTTCAACTACCGTTCGAATCTCGATACCATTGTCAAATATATAGGACAAAATGTCAAGTTCAGTGCGCACGGTCCTGTGCTTTAAAACTGACCAGTTTCAATTTTGGCCGTATTTACTATACCTCTCACCACTACTCAATATATATATATATATATATATATATATATATATGTTCCGAGAAGCTTCCGCGGTCGTTGGTATGAAAAATACTAGGTTCTCGGGTTGAACCGCGTCTGAGACATTAACAATCTCAGACGCGGTTCAACCCGAGAACCTAGTATTTTTCATATATATATACATATATATTAGAAAGGTAGTCTTGACTGACTAGTTAAGGTATAAACATAAAATTTATTGAGGTTGCAGTCAGTGATAAGGTATTTTGGCCAATACAAAAAGAAAACTTTTTGTTATTGTCAAGCTTTCGCTAATGTTTATTAGCTTTCTCAAGACATTAACTTGAGGTTAATTTGATAAACCTGCGTCGAAACATATGGCAGGAAAATTTCTTAAAACGTAACTAGTGGTCGATCCCACACATAGCTACACTCCTACTGTTATAAATAAAACATTTAACTTAAGTTTAGTTACACATATTAATAAAATCTGATTAAAATTTCATTTAAAATAATTAACAAAAATAATTTTTTGTTAATTATTTTAAATGAAATTTTAATCAGATTTTATTATACTTGTTATTCTAAAATTCTCTTTCATCATAAAAATAAAAATAATTAATTTAGGTTTCTTTAAAAAACATTTAGCTTTATTTTTTCTATTTTTTATATAAATTAGTCTTGGAATTAGAAATGGAACATTCTATATTTTTATGTTAATCTGACTGAAAGCACCCTTGCAAATTATTTTTTCTTGACCAATTTAATAAAAGAAATTTCTGTGTACAGAAAAAACTAAATTTTTTTAAATAACCGTATTTTATTAAATCCTTTATTTACATAACATAATTTTTATTAGATCTAAAATGTCAATTCGGAAAATCATTGTATAAAAAGTAAATAAAATATAATAGCAATTGACAGTAATCATTGGAGCCTTGATTTACCACCATTATTCATTCCAACTGTTCCTAGTTAGACTTCTTCCGATACTACATCTGATTAAAAATTTATACTAATTTTTCATAAATTGTATTAGCCATTTTAAATTCTGGATTGTTTTCACTCTGCTGTCTCGTTTCTACTGCAGAGTTAACAGAATACAATTCTAAGTGGATTAAGTCAGATGAAGTCAGAAGAACAAAAAGAAATCTTTTCTCAACGTCTCGTCACACCTAATAAATTACTAAAATGAAAGAATACACTTTGGTTTTAAATTATTTATATTATCATCTTCTACAACTCCACAGGAGATACTCGAAATCACTTTGTTAACCACTAATTATTATAATGCCATTTTCTTTAAAATCAATGTCACAAAAAAGAGTTAATAAATTATTACGACTACTGTGTTATTCCCTTAGAAATGGGGATTTTATTATTATCATATTTAGATAGTGTAATATCCATTAGGGGTTTCATATGTATTCGTTTGGTTTCATTTTACAGGTTTGTTTGTATTAAAACATTATTATTGACGGTCGTATTGTACTTAATGTGCATATTGCCTTTCTTATGAATGATCAATCATGGCATATAGCCGGGAAAGTGATTGTTTAAAAAAGCATATTTTATACTATATATATATATATATATATATATATGTTATATTAGAAATATACTATGATATATAATATCACTGAGACAGGCTTAACCTTCTCAAACATATCATGTTACAGATTGCGTAACAGCTCTTCTCTAATAACCGCTCACGTTGGCTGAGCTTAATGTTTCTTTCTTGGTAATCTCTTATCATGCTGAATTGCCAATTCAATACTCTTTGTTCTCTAATGTTATAAATATAACCAACAGACACCTGTACCTTCAGTCTTATACTCACATTTGGTCGAATACATTCTAAATTTATTATTGTTTATTATTATACAAAGAGTCAAGCTTGACTCCAATCAGTGAATAAAGTTTTTAAAAAGCTATTTCAAGAATCCACTATCTAACATTGGCGCAGTCGTGGCGGATCTGAAGAACACGCACAGTTCGGGAGCCTAACCAGTGGAAAACATATCGGAAGGAACAAGGAGTTCATCTGGAAAAGGTGCCTAACCTGAAGAAAAGAGCCCCTGGAAAAAGGAGAAATTCCTTAGCTGTCGTGGTGGATCCCAATCCTTTACTCAGAAGAATCTACGTTCATAAAGAAACAATAATAATAATTCAACAAGCAACAAAGCAACATATCAATCAATCAACAAATTAGCAAGTAAGAATTCATCCCAGTCGAGAAGTTGGTGTCTTCGGCAGTGTAGGAGACCTCTGTGGAAGGAATACCTGGTAACGCCCCTGGCAGAGAAGACCGCATTGTAACAAAGTTCACGGAGCAGCATTCAACTTCAATCCAGACGTGTGGAATGGAAATTTTAATGTAAGTAGATTTTAAGAATCATCTCGATTATTTTGCATATTTTTCTTATAAAAAAACAATTCAATTTAACGAACAGCAGTTCTAATATTCAAATAATAATTTCATTCAGAAGTAATATAATATTTTATTTAAAATTTATGTGACCTACATAAATAACTATACCGTTCCTATCTTAACATTATTTTTATCGTAATATCATATACTCTTTAAGTACGAACTTATCTACATTTCCTACATAAATAATTATAATCACATACCATTTTTATCTTAACATTATTTTTATCATAATATCATATATCATATAAAGGTTAAGTTTACGTCTTACTTGACTGTGAAATAAAATAAAACCCACATGTTCTATACTGTTTAAATGCACATTAGTATATAAAATTTCAGTGACATTATTCCCAACTAAAAACACTTTTTAAATTAATCCAATTATCCTTGTAATTAAATTTTGAAATATTATAAAATAAACAGCACATTCTTTTACATATAATATAAAATTACCAATTGTCAGTAGCGTACTTGCTCAAATTGAAAAAAGTGTTTTAAGTTATTTAATTATCTAAATAATATAAACAAAATGGCTACCACCACAAACGTAAGCAATTCCAATGCAAACAATTCAATCACGGCGAACGAAACTATAAATATTGAACCTTACAGGTTAAGTGAGATTTTTTCGATCATCACCTAAACCAAGAAACTTATGATAATTATTCAGATTACCCAAACCAATACGAAGATTACTCTGCAAATCAATCCGTAAATTATTCTACCAATTATTCTCCTGATTATCAATCTCAAAATAATGATGACTACGATTTTCCAAACGGACAATGTGGGCATTATACTGCTAATTCCCAATCCCAGGAACATGAGAATTATACTGTTAATTCTCAGCAATACGAGGATTATACTGCTAATCCTCCGGATTTTTACACAGGCCCGGAGTATTCCACGAATACTCCAACACAACAAACAGACGAACTAGACCAAATTTCTCGCCAAGTCCAAGCGATAAACCTCCAGGAGAGTTTCGACCCAAACCTGAACTTGCCGGAAAACCAATTCATGTAAAAACACCCCGCTACAAACTAAATATCGTAAATTCCAAAAATTTATTTTACATAGAAGACATCACTAAACGTTTCAAAATTCTTGTCAACTCAGGTGCAGGTATTTCTGTATTTAAAACCAAAACAGCGGAAAGGTACAAACAAAGATATCCTGAAAACGTAATTATACAGGGTATAACAGATGAAAAAATTAATATCACCGAATCTGTTCTAATACCATTCAATTCAAATGACCCATACAACGTTTATGTTCACGACCTAGATATAGAATTCGATGGACTATTAGGTGCAGACTTTCTAAAATATTATAAGTGTCATGTGGATTTTGAAAATAATCTACTTATTACCAATTTTAAAACCGTACCACTATTTGAGGTGACTGAGGTAACATCAATCAGGAACCACAATAATTCTAACGAAAACAATAATCCAGGTATTAGAATTTCAAACCCAAATTTAAATGTTAAAAACCAAAATGTAATTTTTATCGAACCACGCACAGAAAAGATTTTTAAACTTAAATGCAATTTACAAAATACCGAAGCTATACTAATAGCCCAGGAAAATGAAAAGGTACGTTTACCGAATGCCATTGTCAAAATAGACGACAATGGTGAATTTTTGACAACGATAATAAACGCAAACGCGATTCCAAAAACAATACATTTCTCGGATCTTAAACTTGAACCCGTTCAAAAATTTAGATCAATATTTAACGTAAATCTTCAAAATCCGGATTCCCAATACATAGACCGAAACTACGAAATAAAAAATCAATTACGCTTAGATCATTTGAACGACGAGGAGAGTGAATTAATTACTCAACTCTGTTTAGACTTTTCAGACATATTTTATCTAGAAGGTGACAACTTGACATTTACCAACGAAATCAAGCATTCAATAGACACTAACGATTCTAAACCAATTTTCACTAAATCTTATCGTTACCCCCAAATTCACAAACAAGAGGTAAAATCACAAGTTTCAAAAATGCTCGACCAAGGCATTATCCAGCCTTCAATTTCTCCCTGGTCCTCCCCAGTTTGGGTAGTCCCCAAAAAACTAGACGCTTCTGGTAAACAGAAATGGCGCGTCGTAGTTGACTACCGAAAATTAAACGAAGTAACGATAGGTGATAAATATCCTCTACCTAACATTTCCGACCTTTTAGATCAATTAGGCAAATGCCAATATTTCACGACTTTAGACTTGGCCTCTGGCTTCCATCAAATTGAAATCGATCCCAAAGACATTCAAAAAACCGCTTTCACAATCGAAAATGGTCATTTTGAATTCGTACGAATGCCTTTTGGACTCAAAAATGCTCCATCAACATTTCAAAGGGTGATGGACAACATTTTATTAGGAATCCAAAACGAAAGGTGTCTCGTCTATATGGACGATATCATTATCTACTCCCCTACTATCCATGAACATATTTCTCGATTAACAGAAGTCTTCAAACGTTTACAAAAAGCCAACCTCAAAATTCACCCAGACAAATGCGAATTCCTTCGCAAAGAAGTCGCCTATTTAGGACATCTTATTACAAAGGATGGTGTAAAACCGAACCCTGCCAAAGTCGAAGCAATTCTAAATTTTCCTCAACCCAAAAATCAGAAAGAAATTAAATCTTTTCTAGGTTTAGCAGGCTATTATAGACGTTTCATTCCTAATTTTTCCAAAATTTCAAAACTTGACTAAATTGCTACAAAAAGATATACTTTTCAATTTCGACAATGACTGTACAAATTCATTTGAAACCTTAAAACAAACCTTGACAACTACTCCGATATTGATCTACCCCAACTTCGATGAACCTTTTGTCCTAAGTACAGACGCTAGTGCATTTGCAATAGGTTCTGTACTTTCACAAGGAAGTATAGGAAAAGATTTACCAATCGCATACGCATCTCGAACTTTATGCGGCGCGGAAACCAAGTATTCAACCATTGAGCGTGAACTTTTATCTTTGGTCTGGAGTGTAAAGCATTTTAGGCCATATCTATTCGGAAGGAAGTTCAAACTCGTCACCGACCACCGACCACTCACTTGGCTATTTTCCATAAAAGACCCAGGTAGTAGACTAGCGCGTTGGCGCTTAAAACTAGAAGCATACGACTACGAGATAATATACAAACCTGGAAAGATCAATAAAAACGCGGACGCGTTGTCCAGAATAAAAATCAATCACTTTTCAGAATGTTCCAAATTTTATTCAAAAATTCTAGCCGCAAACGAAGACTCAGACGAAGATGAAACCTCAGACAACGATGACGAAATTACCGACGAACAAATCGCCCGAGAATTTGACACATTTTCCCGACTTTACAAAACCAAATCTCTAATAGACTATTCCAAAATTCAAATCACAAATAAACAACTATTAGATCGAGAAAATGAAAATATCATAACGTTTTTCCAACAAAACAACTTGACAGACCTTCACCATCAAATTATCGAGGATATTTTCGAAGAAAACCCCGAATTCTATAACAATACAATTAATATCGTTTCCAGCAAATCGACCCGACAAAGAAACTACTACATTATCGCTCTACCTTTCGACCCAGAGTCTGTGGTAGAACATCTATTTTTAACACTTTACAAACATCGAAACAAATTAGACCTTTCCAAAACTTACCATGTTGAAAACAATCTAGACTTTCCAATTCTCGAAATCCTATCATTTATTTTTGCAGAAAAAGATTTAAAACTAATCATTTGTCAAAATTTATTACGAACTCCCGATGAAGACCAACGTCCGATCATTCTCGACCAGCATCACACCGGAAAAAATAATTTACATCGTGGAATAAACGAAACAATACGTAGAATCAAAAATAAATATAATTGGCAAGGTTTAACAAAAGATGTCGAAAATTTTATAAAAAACTGCGAAACATATCAAAGAACAAAAGTCTGTCGTAAGAACCTCAACAATCCCTTAGTAATTACCGAAACCCCTAAAACTCCATTTGAGAGAGTTAATATCGATCTATTCGAATTTCCCACGAGAAACTATGCACTAACCATCCGCGACGAGTTAACGAAATTTACTCAAGCTTATGCTGTCCCAGACAAAAGTGCAAAATCAGTTGTAAACACCCTGTTGCTATATTTCCAACACTATGGCACCCCATTAAGAATTCATTGTGATTACGGCGGTGAATTCGATAATAATTTATTAAAAGATCTTTGTACTCTCTACGACATAAAATTAACATACTCCAGCGTAGGACACCCTCAATCCAATGGATCTATCGAACGATTCCATGCCACCCTAGCGGAAATGATCAGAATACATAAAACAGAGAATCCGAACGAACATCCTTTCACAATATTACCATACGCGGTAATATGTTATAACAACTCGGTAAACAAAACTCATGGCTTTACGCCATACGAGCTTATTTTCGGACATACAGCTAACCGACCACCCGAAATTCTTTATAACCAGAAAGACCTGATTACCAAATACGTTAGAGACCTTAACAACCGGATATCCCACTATTACAAAATTGCGCGAAGTCGAACAGAAGCACAAAACAAAACAAAAAGCCAAAGTTCGATTCGACAAAAACATTCCCGAAAATCGACACACATATAATATTGGCGACAAAGTGTACGTCAAAGAATCACAAATAAAAAACAAATTACAGAACAAATTTAACGGCCCCTTCGAAATTTTAGAAACTTCTCAAAATTCTGCAACATTATTAAATCCGGAAACAAACCAAACGACTAAAGTAAACTTTGACCAAATGAAACCTTATACTGAAAATTAAATTTATTTTCAGGTTTTTCCTGCTGTTCGGATCAGCACTTGCTCAATTTAAAATAAAACCAATTAACAATACAATTGGAGTATACTATCACCGAGACACAGACATTGTGATTTCTCACAAGAAATGGACTTTACTGATACACAAAAACATATCTACCTTTAAGACAGCTTTCGACAAAAACGACAAGATCTTACAGACACTATACAACACACTCGACCCAACGTATCATTACATGAACGTCTTTTTAGGAGACGTAAAAACTCACCTCAGTTTATTGACACAAATTTCTCAATCAATACAATCATAATTTGACGAAATTTACCTTGACACGAAACGATACAAGCGAGGAATACTAAACGGTATTGGAACAATTTTCAAATCAATAACTGGAAATTTAGATGCAGAAGATGGTCAGTATTATTCTGATTGCATCAACAAATTAAGTAATGACGAGCACCAACTCGAAAATTTAATCAAAAATCAAATATCTGTCATAACTTCAGTAATCAAAAATTTCAACGCAACCATTCAAAAACTGCAGGTTGATGAAGAAACTTTCAATAAGGATATTAAAGAAATCGAAACTTCAATTCTAGACATGACTAAAGACATAGAAAATATTCACGCAAAATTAAAATTTATAGAAATCTGCGAACAGCTTATGGCAAGCTATCTATTTATCGAAGATAACTTAAACGATATCCTGAATTCTATCACTTTCGCGAGGCTCAAAATAATTCACACATCGATTATAAACCCAAAAGACTTGGTAAATTCCTTACAGGAAATCTCACAGAACCTACAAAGGAACAATTTGCCACTTCCAATCAAATTATCAAAAGTTGCACAGTATTTAGACATTATAGAACTAAAAGCTTTTCAAACAAATTCAGATTTAATATTCGTATTAGACATACCTTTGGTAGACCCTCAAACCTATTCAGTATTTCAATTATATCCTATCCCTATTTTAGATAATAGAACTGGCTTATATCATATCTTGTCAACCTCTCAGAAATATATCGCGAGAGATGATGATTCTTTAATGTACTTAACCATCCCGGACCTCAGAGAATGCAAACCACTCTACTTCAACACTAAATTATGTCTAAATCTATTTTCATACCCCATTGATGATAATGCCATTTGCGAAGTCCGTCTCTTCAAGAACCTCAAAACTCTGCCAGGAAGCTGCCAGACATCATTCATCATCGGCCAAGGATACAACGTCCAAAAGATAGACGAAAAGACGTGGCTGGTTATCAACGCAGAACCATTACAGGCAACCATCAATTGTCCAGAAAGAAGTTCGAAAACTGAAGTCATCTACAAAAACTCAATAGTGAAATTACAACCTAATTGTTACGCCTTTATAGGCATCACAAAAATCCAAGCCAGTACCAACGAAGTAACCGACGTAAACGACGACACTCATCCCATCCAAATTCCATTCGAATGCTGCAACAAAATTCCAAACAACATTAGAGCACCAAACCTTAAACCATTAAAATTAAACAACCTTAACACAGAAGATCTCGAAATTGCCAAACACAAATTGGACCAATATTCCAGAGATCTAGACGATTTAATCAACGAACCATTCGTAACAAAACACATATCCTGGTTCACCTACTTCATCATTGTGCTAATATTTGGACTGTTATTTCTGTACCTATTTTGTAAGTGCAGAACAAAAAGACGAAGACTAGCCATCGATGTTTCTGCATCACCCCCATCTCCACCTAGGCCTAGCAAACCCCACAGGACATTTGCTAACCTATTCCCTTCACGAAGACGACCTACCTTAAGGAGAGAAGACAACGAAGCCGAAGACATAGAACTTACATAAAGATGAACTGTTTTGTGCCTTTTACTGACTTTTAGTGCTGGACTCTTCAGTGAACCATATTTTATTCATTTAATCATTACATTTCATTATTTTACTTATCCCTTGTTAATTTCAATTGCATTAACATTTTTATACCATTTTCATTTAAACCTATCATGCTTATATTTTAGGCTTTCACGGTAAAGCCATATTTTAACCCTGGGAATATTTTTATATTATCCCATTTTTACAACAAACTTATTATGTTTGTATTTTACGCTTTCTTGCTAAAGCTATATTTTAACTCTAACATTTTTATGTTATATTATTTTATGAATCAAGCTTATTGTGCTTGCATTTCATATTTTAGACGCTAAGGCTATATTCTGTATTTTAAACCTTACAATTTAACATTTTTATACTCTTTATATTTTTCCAAATTGTACCATTATCTTTTATATACATTTTATATTCATTTCAAAAGTTGTTGCATAAAACACCAACTTTTTTTATAAGGGGGAAGCTGTTATATTAGAAATATACTATGATATATAATATCACTGAGACAGGCTTAACCTTCTCAAACATATCATGTTACAGATTGCGTAACAGCTCTTCTCTAATAACCGCTCACGTTGGCTGAGCTTAATGTTTCTTTCTTGGTAATCTTTTATCATGCTGAATTGCCAATTCAATACTCTTTGTTCTCTAATGTTATAAATATAACCAACAGACACCTGTACCTTCAGTCTTATACTCACATTTGGTCGAATACATTCTAAATTTATTATTGTTTATTATTATACAAAGAGTCAAGCTTGACTCCAATCAGTGAATAAAGTTTTTAAAAAGCTATTTCAAGAATCCACTATCTAACATATATATATATATATATATATATATATATATATATTAGCCAGGAAACAAATTCGTGGGTAGGCCGGCAGCAGAAAGACATAGTGAAACCATGTAGTACATATGTTTCAGACCTTTTGGTCCTCATCAGCACGGTGTAGCTAAGTTGAAAGGATAGCCACAACTTAGGAAACAACGACACAAATGGAAACCACTAACAGGAAGCCAGTTGAACATCTGTGGCTGCAATCGGAAGACTTTGAGTTTTCAAGGCAACATTCAACATTGCCACGGAGCCAACTTTAAATCGCCTGCGTGGAATTCCATAACCCAAGGTAAAATACAAACAAAGGAAAGGTGTTACCGCGGAACAGATCAATTAGTCAGGAAACAAATTCGTGGGTAGGCAAGCAGAAATACATAGTGCAACTGTGTACACGTGTTTCGGACATTTTGGTCCTCATCAGCACGGTGTAGCTAAGTTGAAAGGATAGGCACAACTTAGGAGACGACACAAATGGAAATCACTGACAGGAAGCCAGTTGCGCATTTGTGGCTGCAATTGGAAGATCTTGAGTTTAAAAGGCACATCCAGAATTGTCTTTGTTTCCATTTGTGTCGTTGTTTCCTAAGTTGTGCCTATCCTTTCAACCCTTAGCTACACTGTGCTGATGAGGACCAAAAAGTCCGAAATACGTGTACAAAGTTGCACTATGTTTTTCTGCGGGCCTACCCATGAATTTGTTTCCTGGCTAATTGCCCTGTCCCACGATAACACCTTTCCTTTGTTTGTATTTTACCTTGAGTTATGAAATTTCATGCAGGCGGCTTACAGTTGCCTCCGTGTCAATGTTGGATGTTGCCTTGGAAACTCAAGGTTTTCCAATTGCAGCCACAAAGGTGCAACTACTGGCTTCCTGTCAGTGGTTTCCTTTTATGTCGTTGTTTCCTAAGTTGTGCCTACCCCTTCAACTTAGCTACACCGAGCTCATGAGGACCAAAAAGTCTGAAATACGTGTACACGGTTGCACTATGTCTTTCTGCGGGCTTACCTATGAATTTGGGGTTCCTGGCTAATTGCCCTGTCCCGCGATATCACCTTTCCTTTATATATATCAAATGTGCTTCTAGAGGGCAGAAAATTAAAACATAAGTCAAGTAGCAACATCGTGATTGAGCTACATGTAAAATAATCAGAAATCTACTTTTTCTTGTGTGCAGGATCATAGTTACTCTAATGTACATCTTGAAAGGTCTGAGAATAGACATAAAAACTTTCCTCTATACATCTCCTTGGTATGGTATCGATACTAATTGGATAGCTAAACGGCAAAAAACTTGTTGCTTGTCTTTATTCTTTTTTAGAATGAATACTATTTGAAATGGCAAAATGTTAGCTATTAATAGACCAATTCAATTTTCAACTCAACAAATCTTTATTTAAATATAACAACAAATAAATACCTCCCCAGAACCCGCCCTGGGACCGACCATGCAACCATCGCGCCCGCGGTGGCGGATTGCAATGCCGGGAGGACCGTGTCTGGTTTGGTTAGAAGGCAAAATTTGTTTTAATCTTAACTTAGACACCTTCTACGAACAGTAAATAAAAGTAGATAATAACATTAATAATATCTAATACAAAAACATTTAAAAAAACTACACACTATTCACTTTACACTTTTTAAAAAATTTTATAGTTGACGCAGGCACCTCAATCCAAACAAGGAATCCTCTGCGAGATGTATGAACGCCAGGCTGCGCAAGGCTGGCCTAAACTCTGATTTTTAGAAATATTTATTTCAAAAGATTTCGATTTGGTAAAAGACTTTGTGACGAGAAATTAATTTAGAGTTAAAAATGCACAAAAAGAAAACAAGAGAAAACAACAGCGACAAAAAGGTTACAAACAGAAAGAAAAAGGGGACAGGAAAGATTTAAAGATACAAAAGGTATGAAATATCAGTAAAGGTGGATACGGTAAGCAGAAGCTATAGTTGGTGAAGATTGGCTATAGAGGTTGCAGGAAAATCGGTAACGTCAGGTACGGTAAGGGGTGTAATCCGAAATGGGGCATTATGCTGTCTAATTTGCGTTAAGTGTCTTATTAGCGGACTATTGCCCAGCTTGAACGAGTAGAAGTTTTGAGAGATGTGCCGGATGTAGTCCGCTATCGGGGTTATGTCGTTACAAAGTGCGTATAGGCCTCTGAGAGAGGTGTACCTTCCTGAATTTAATATGAGGCGCATAATTTTGTGTTGGAATGTTGGAACACTTTTCATTGCCGTGGCCGGTATGCTGCACCACACCAGCGTCGCGTATGTGATGGACGGCCCGACCACCATTGTGTACAACAATTTCTTATTCTGTCTGTTGACTCTGCTACCCCTGATGAGTAATAGACCAGCTAGTTTAAAGCAAACAACTTTTTCAGATAGTCAACGTTTCGCCAAAATTTACTGGCATCCTCAGAACCACTTATACATTACAAATTTTGGAGGAACGTTGACCATTTGAAAAAGTTGATTTCTTTAAATAAATGGTCTAATACCCGCTAAAGCTTTATTATTTCTAAGAAAAAGCAGACCATCAAACATTAAAAGAAATCGAGTACTATGTCTACTAAAACTAGTTTCTCGAAATAGGTTTCTGATAAAGTAAGTCATATTTTGTACATACTCCATGAATGCGCCATTTGAAGCATACTCATATGTACAGTAGCACGGCCATCAAATATCAAGAAATTAATCAAGTCCGGATTATATACGTACCATGATACTATTGTATTCTATTGCAACCAAGTTCTTTTAAGTATTTCATCAGGTCAGATTATCACCTTACTGTTTAATAAGATATTATGTGATAGATAGGGATGGGGGATAATGACAACAAAAGTTAGCAAGTTTCAGTATCCCATCGCGTCGTGTAGATTAATCTTTTTTCATAAACATTGTATTTCTCCGAGGCTACATTGAAATAATTATTTAATAAATATGGATTTCGAACTACCCTAACGACCTAATTATATTTTAAACATACCGCGAAGAAGCTTTATCTGGTTCTGTGAAATCTGAGACGAGGTGAATTTTAGTCAAAGTTCGTACTTCAGTGTACTTATCGGAAAGCCCCAACTGACACGGAGCAGAGATTTGTTTATATAGAGAAGTGACTGGCTTCATTTTGTAATAGATAAGTATATTTGTAGCAACACATTTTACAACGGTTTTCTTCAAATGAAATGAATGTTCTTTCATGCACACTGAGAAAATTTATTGCAAATAATAATTAGAAAAATCAGGTTCTTTTGTTTTATTTTTATTTCAAAGTAAATTCATAATTATTATTATTATTTTTATTAGCCGTTACTCGAGTCCGAGTATAAAAATGTTACAGTCGATAAATTGTGTACAATAAAAAACAAGTAACAGGTGTAGTTTATTGTAATTCCCATTCATCTACGGTGCACACGACTATGGCTATAGAGGCCAATTCGGGAGAGCACATGTCGACCGCAGTCAGGACAAACATAGACCTGGTTAGGCCTTGGATTCGGCCTTCTTGCAGCAACATTTCCTTGATAGCTGGCCACAACCCCTCGCCATTCGGTTCTGTCCGCTGCAAGTTGTTCCCATTGCTCGTCTGCAATACCGCAGGATTTTAGATTTTCATGGAGAGCGTCTTTGAACCTCTTTCGTTGACCGCCACGCCTTCTTCTACCGCTTAGCAATTCAGCATAAAGTGTACATTTAGGAAGGGTTATCATGCATACGATGAACGTGACCTGCCCATCTTAGGCGTGCTCTTGAAATAAGCACCTCAATTGGAAGGCTGTTTGCTCTCCTGAGTACTTCCACGTTTGATATGTGATGGAACCAACGGATTTTCATCATACTTCTGAGGTGTCTTTGCTGAAAACGTTCTAATTCTTTCACATGACGACGGTAAGTGACCCAGCTTCCACATCCATATAGCAGTGTTAGAATGAAAACTGCTCTCTAGACAGCCATTTTCGTTGACAAAGCAAGGTCGTGGTTGTCAAATACTCTATCTCTAAGACCCCAGAGTGCTCTAGATGCAGCGTTAATTCTATTGCGAATCTCGCTGTCCATATTTGCTTTGTCATTAACAACGTTGCCTAAGTAATTGAACTGATCCACCACTTCAAGAGAATTTCCGTTAAGTGTAATGTCTATTTGGTTCACTTGATGAGGAGTTGACATAATCTTAGTCTTTCCAATGTTGATTTTAAGTCCCAAGGAATCATAGCTCTGGGCATACACATCTAAAAGTTCTTGAAGCTCTTCCGGCGTAGAGGCTAAAAGTGCACAGTCATCCGCATACTGGAGATCACAAATGAATCGTGTGCGTGTCTTCGTGAAAGCTCTAAAGCGCCCTATGTTAAAGAGACCGCCATCAAAACGGTATCTGAGACCTATTCCTCTGACTGTCAGTTTGTTGTCAACAATAATTGTTAGAGCAGTGGTAAAAAAAGAGTAGGGGTACCAGGACACATCCCTGCCTAACTCCAGTGAGGGTTTGGAAAGGTTCGGTTGCCTCATTATTATACATAACCTGGGCGTTGTTGTTTGTATGTAGACTGCGACATCATAATGAATCGATCTACTAAAAAACATGTATAATTTATTAAAAAGAGATTTTTCTGATTTATGACGTTTATGATGTTTCTTTAAATAGATTATGGGATTTTAGTGACAGAGTATATAAAATTATTAATTCTATTTAATAGTAAGACAACTCAAATTAAAAATTGAATAAATATATAAATAAGTACAATTACGTTTTAACTCTTGTTATTAATTGTAGAACAGTAAAAGTACTATTAAACTTTGCAACTGGTTCTAGTAATTTATAGTATCTTGTCATTAGCACTGTGCTAGTAGTGAACCGTCAACTTGATAGACAAATAAACGTGTTTGCTCCAAGTTAAATAAGGTTTATCTTGTTCTTTCTCAGTCTTAGTTAAAAACACATATCATGCGCTATTCTATAGTATCCTTTGGTGTAATATTATACTAGTAGAGAAGTAATCTGTTAATTATGAACTTTATTGTTAGGGATTGTATTTCTAATATTGGTTCGATATATTCATAGAACTTAAACTAATACATCTATCAAATTGATACTACTCATATGCAAGACCTGACCACCAAAATTGCTGTGTGTTTAAATTGTCAGGACATCTGAAAACATGTATCACATGGACAACAAAAAGGCTCTTTAAAATGCTTGTTATTATTATTTTTTTTGGATTGGTCGTACTGACTTTAGTAACCCTCTAGATTTTCAAAACTTGCCCTATATCCATTGATGCAGTTTTGGTTAAGACACCTTGTACAATATTATACTTGGGTTTTAATATTCTTGAACACTTTTCAAATATTATTTATATGAATATCTAGTGAAATATAGGAATATTTTTTTATTAATGTATTCCCAAGTATGTTTCATCACAAGGAAAATATTACTGCTTATAAAGCATTCACCATATTCACACCCGCCCAAACATGATATTAAGATTGACATTTTAAAGCTCTATTAAACAAGAATTAGAATGTTGGAATTATATAATCCCGAGTGGCTTGAATTGATTATTGTATAACAGCTCTTTCTAGTCGAAATTTGAAGGTAAGTATTAAGTTGACAAATCCCACACAATTTCATTTCGAAATAGGATTAAAATGCTTATCGCCTAAGCCTGCAGGTTTACGGTGTATTAAAATGTTTAATAAAGTTAATTGCAAATTCCATATAACATATAAATTTGACCGCGAGATATCAGATTATAAAACGCTTACAACTTACAATTTTTGTTAATTATAAAATAGATATGCCATCCGACCCGTTCGGAGTGCACTAGTTTTATTTGTACAATTTTTCAGATTTCCCTGGAAAACACCACTGAAATGCCTCATAGCCTATGTTAATCCAACTCATTATCTACTTCCATGGAAAAGGTTAAATAGATTTTGACAACTGGTGTTAGTGGGTAAGTAAAAAACAAACTGATGGACCATATATCATTTTTATACAGTAATAGACCAAGTAAATCCCAGAGCAAAATGGGTTTTAGTATTTCGTGATAGTGATTTGTTTATCGCTCTATTAATGTAGGATAACCTCATAAAAAACCTAATAAATCCCATGTAAGCTCTTTAGCTTTAAAAAATACTCGCCAGAGCCGTATTTTAAAATCGCATGCTTCGATAATCGTTGGGCGCAGACGGGCAGGGTTCAAAACCGGGCCACAGTAAGTCGATGAGATATAGTGGATGAGCGGATCTGTTCCCGTAACCATCTTTCGAAATATATGTAAAACTGTGGGTTCCGTGTATCTACGATGTGAGCACGTTAAAGATCCCTACTTCACGACAAACTGTGGAGGTTCGCAAAATTTCCAGGTTAGGGGTCTCAGTGACTACACAGACATTGATGAGCTTATCCCTTGGCGTCGGTGTTTGGCCTTGGTAGCGGAAATAGACAGACGTTAAATAAACGATTAAAAAATAATAATAATAACCGTTGGTGTTTTTGTTTTCAATATGTTTCAATGCAACCCAATTTCTTCTAATATTAGCTAGCTTGAAATAGTTATTTAATAGCTCCTTCAATAACTTGTGTTTAAAGTGTTCCTTGATAATTTGTTTACCTATTACTTTTATATTAGCATTCTCAGAAGAAGGGCACCGACATAAAAATATAAAAAAAACAAGGTAGGTAATTTCTTATTAATGTAGGAGATTCGCCTGAATAATTTTTTTTTTATACATTTATTTAACGTCGGCCTATTTCCGCTACTGAGGCCTAACACCGACGCCTGTAGACGAGCTACCCCCAACCAGGAATTTTGCCGAACCTCTTCCCTTAAGAAGAGTAGGGATCTTTTACTTGCCTAACATTTAATAGACAAGGGACCGACGGCTTTACATCCCCTCCGAAGGATGGTATATCTCCTATACAACCCTCGCCTAAGGTTGTATAGCTTCCGCGCATACACTGATATACAAGCCGCTGGAAGATGTGTGAGGCGAGAACGCGGTTTCCGTTGGAATGGTCATCCATCCAAGTACTAACTGCGCCTGGCGTTGCTTTACATCGCATACCGAAGTATGTACATAGTAAAGACGCACCTACGCTCGCCCCCGCCTGAATAATTTCTAGATAATATTTTTTCAAACGGCAAAAAATGACTTTTTCTTCAAACATCAGAAAATCATGACATTTTTTACTCATTTCATGACATTAATGTTTGACATTTCAGACGGCTGTGCGTTGCCATTAGCAATGGAAGTAAAAGTACTTTTTCGTCCGCTCAAGCGGATTTTTACTTGTGTTGCAAATGGCAACGCATAGCTAAGTTTTTAACTTTATTGTTTTTATAGTTAATCGACGTTTGAAGAGAAAATATGTCTTATTTGGAGTTAAAGCCATTTTTGTGACTCCTCTGTAATTGCCAACCCACAAACTCATTACAAAAGTATCACTTTTACTCCTAATAAAAGAATGTATTATTGTTGATTTTTTGACTTATTGCTTTTATATTAGCATTCTCAGAAGAAGTGTACCGACATAAATATAAAAAAAACTAAGTGATTTCTTATTAATGTAAAAAATTCTTCTGAATAATTCGTAGCTAATGTTTTTTTTTCAAACGGCAAGAAAATGAGTTTTATACCAAATTTCGTGAACTTAAACTATCATATCGCGTCTGAGCGGCAGTAAAAATAAAAGTATTTGACGAAAAAATGACAATACTTATTTAATTCACATTCAACGTTTAAAGATAGTATATCTTCGGTAGAAAATATGTCACTTTTACGCCATACAAAACAATATGCTATTTCTAGTACTTATCTATCAAGTAATTAAATGTAAAGAAAATTGTTGTACAATGTAGTAGCACGGATTTACAGATGCGTAGACAGTTGATTGAGAGGGCACAGAATAAAATTAAGAATTACCACCAAATCGATATGTCCAGACTGGCAGAACATGCCTGGAATGATAAGAGATAAAATGGCGTAGAATGAAAGCAGGTGAAATTTATTGAGATTTTACTAACCAATAAATAGAAGCTGAAAGAAATTAGTTTTTTATTGACCAGTGATAGCCTAGGAGCTAGGTATAACCTACGGACTGGCAAATTTTCATGCGAAAATATTATTTGGTAAATTTAAAGCTTGAAAGGTCCTTCGACAAGATTAAAGCGTTCGACAAAATTAACATGTGGGATTATTATTTATTTGTCAAAAACTATTATTCCTTGCATAAACTGAAAAATCTCTTCGATAAAAAAATGTTAGGCCACTTGAAAGTTATCGATTCACTAGATGGAAGTGACTAATATAAATTTCCAGAAGATGCCAACTATTTATTTACTGATTTAAACGCCAGAATCAATGCAAAGAGTAGTCTAGTGGTAGGTAGTAATTATTCTTATAGTTATTGAGTTACTCAGTAAGGTAAAGTTGGTTAACTGGGACACCGGGGTAGCTGGATGTCTTATTTTTCTTCTACAATGAATTCAAATATCCCGCCAACTTAGATTAGTTAGCTTGCAACTTTAACCGTCTACTGCAAACAGTATTGTAGTTCACGGCATTTTCGTGCTCCCGAAATAATTAGTTATTTAAGTGTGTTTAAGTGTGAAAGTAAACAACGAACTACACCATTTTTTCTAATAACCAGCTGTAAGTATAATTTTATATATTCTTTTTGATTAAATGTGTTCTGACGTACGATAAAGGATAATTTAAGATTACATATAAGGAATTTTGAGGTTAAATTTGTTCTCAATAGTTTTAGATATTATGGCCCAGTTACCCCATGCAATATGGCCAACCGGGGTAACTGGATCCTATTGCGTCGGGGAATTGGGACATAAGTTCCAGTAACCTCAAAATTTCATAATTTGATGGATACATATAATCAGGACATTTTCATTTTCAGAAATATGGTTCGAAACTATAAGAAGCGGACAAACAAAATTTCCTAACTAACGCGGTTGAGGATGTGGTCAATGGAAATAAAACCGTCTATGGAGCAGCTAAGTTGTACGGTGTTCCAAGGTCTACTTTGAGACATTACATTCATGGGACAAGGGGAAAGTGTATAACAGCGAAAGAGAGAAAAGGTGGAGGAGGTAAATATGCTGTGGAGCCTCAAGTTGAGAGAGAATTGGCAAACACTTTAATGCAAAAATGGGGTTATGGGCTCTCCAGGGCTGAGGTTTTAGACATGGTTCAAATTTACGTTCAAAAAAAGGAATCAAAACTAGATTCTAAAGTGATCGCCCAGGGGAAGAATGGTTTATAAATTTTTCCAAACGTAACAAACTATCTCTAAAGAAAGCTCAAGGAGTTGAATTAGCCAGGAAAAAACAGGAGAATCCCTGGACCATTTATGGTTTCTTCGACTTACTGGAAAAGACTATTGAAAATATAAAATTGCCGACTATAAACCTGAATTAATTTTTAATTGCGATTAGACGTCTTTTTCCAGCGATCCATCCAAAACTAAAATTATAGGGAGTATAGGGTCTACCTGCACTCGAACCATATCTTCAGCTGGAAGAGAAAATACTACAGCTCTTGTATGCTGCTCCGCAGCAGGCCAAAAATTACCTTTGCTGGCAATTTTCAAAGGAAAAAATATTGTAGAGTCAATGATGCCAGAAAAAGAAGACCCATTAGATAAGACTGCCTTTGCCACATCACAGAAAGGGTGGATGACTTCAGTAATCTTTAGCAGGTGATTTGAAAAATATTGCCAAATATACCCAGAGAGCGTCCAATTCTTCTGATAGTTGATGGCCACACATCACACATTTCATGTGAATTGATAACTAAGGCTTTGGAAAATCAAATTTGTATACTTAAACTACCCCCATATTCCACACATATCCTACAGCCTTTGGATGCTGCAGTTTCAAAAGCATGAAAAGCCAATGAGATAAGGAACTGTGCAAGTGGCAAAGAGCCAATCCCAGAAAAAAAATCTCAAAGAGGAAATTTATCCAACTACTTAATCACGAATTCATGATTTCCCCTCAGAATATAATAAACGGTTTTAAAGGAAGTGGCATCTATAATCCAGAGAAAAACAGGCCCGATCGTCAACAAATTCCTTTCACAATTTTTCAGAAGTCTGATCTTGATAAATATTTGAACCAAAAAAGAATATCGCAAACTGCGGTTTCTGTAGGCAATTTGGACAAAGATATAACATTAAATCACGACGTTGATCCCATTCAGGAAAATACTGAGCAGGGTGACATCATATATGAGCATCAGTCAAACAGTAATACCTCCAATGGATCACCACGTCCAAGTTCAAATGACGAACCTCAACCTGGTCCCTCGAATGCCGAGCATCAATCAAACAGTAATACCTCCAATAGGCCACATTGTCCAAGTTCAAGTGACGAACCTCAACCTGGTCCCTCGAATGCTCCGGATTATGAATGCCCACATCAGCCAGCGGCGGTCTAAATTCTTTCGAAACCATTCTAATAAGTATGTTGTCCAAAGAAAAACAAACAATACTTTACAATCACTACAACTAAAAAGACGCAGAGTTTGTAACGGTGCTGAAATAATTACAACCGCAGATTTTTTTGAAATAAAGAAATAGGAGGAAGAAAAGAAGAAGATGAAAGAAGAAAAGAAAAGCGCAAATATCTCGAAAAAAAATGAAAAAAGGCAGGACTCTAGCTCCAAAGCGTGGAACAAAACAAAAAAGATGTGAGAATAGCTCTGATTCTGAAGGGGGCATTTTGGAATCCGACGAAATGGAACTAGAGTCGGAAGATGAAACAACTAATACTGTGACTGTGATAAAAGATGATTATGTGTTAGTAAAGTACACAAATGAGCTATATCCAGGAAGAGTATTGTCAGTGCAGAATGAAAAAGTAGAAATTTCTCATATGGAACAAACTGGGAAATTTGCCTGGCGTTGGCCTACAAAGCTTGATATTCTAAGTTATGAGGAATGGGAAACCATCCAGATCATCCACAGGTTCAAAATAAAAGAGGATGTTTCGTGGTACCTGAAATGAAAAAGTATGGTGCATAAGTATCATACTTACTTAAATAAAAAAACTATTTTTAGTTGATAATACCATATTATTATATTTTTGAAAAGTGTTTTAAGTTATAAAATTCATATTTCAATGTATTTATCAATAAACCTTGTGAAGTCTGATTACTCTTCCATTGCATCTATCATATCTCCCACTACCATCATTTTTAAGGAATCAAATTTTTTGGGCGAATTGTTTAAACTTCATGCTATGGTCCTATTGCCTCAGGATATTTACAAAGCTTTTCAATAATAAAATCACCACCTGGTGTTCCAGTTGCCCCAGAATACTGGGTAGCTGGGACACTTGGCAAAAATTATAATTTTTTTTTTCTAACAAAACCAATATATATTTTTTTCATTCTCGTTAGTGGAATTGATAGTTGATATGTTACCATTTATGTTACTAAAAACTGAATGATAGAAGTTGATAAATAACTAAGGTATTTAAGATTCAATTATAGTGTTGTAAAAATAGGGCCCCAAGGGGCGAGCGTAGGTGCGTCTTTATTATGTACATACTTCGGTATGTGATGTAAAGCAACAACAGGCGCAGTTAGTACTTGGATGGGTGACCATTCCAACGGAAACCGCGTCCTCGCCTCACACATCTTCCAGCGGATTGTATATCAGTGTATGCGCGGAAGCTATATAACCTTAGGCGAGGGTTGTATAGGAGATATACCATCCTTCGGAGGGGATGTAAAGCCGTCGGTCCCTTGTCTATTAAATGTTAGGCAAGTAAAAGATCCCTACTCTTCTTAATGGAAGAGGTTCGGCAAAATTCCTGGTTGGGGGTAGCTCGTCTACAGGCGTCGGTGTTAGGCCTCGTAAAAAAAAATAGGGCCCAGTTAACCAACTTGACCTTAGTTAATTTTTCTGTAATCTACTTACGTTAGTTAGACGTTGGTAAGATTTTAGGTATATCTTTACAAGCTTTTATTTAACTTGAAATGATTGTTAGTTTGTTTAGGTCAAATCTTGCAAGCTGAATTAGAACCAGTTCTTGCTAACGGATTTTGCTGAAATTTTGCATACACTTTAGTTCTGATGATAATACAATATTCAATACTCAATATTGTAATATTTTCAAAATGGCCGCTGCCACAAGATAGCGCATGATGTATATTTTGTCAATCCTGTTAATATGGATATCAAACGAAAGGGCTTGAAGAGTATGAAACGATAAAAATGAGTGACGTCATTCTAAAATGACCGCGGGTATAAGATGGTAGATTACATTATTTTAACAACTTCCTTAATATAGGTATCAAAATTAATATGGGTATCAAATGAAAGTGCTTGAAGAGTAGAAACCGATAAAGTGAGTGACATTACACGAAATTCAATATGGCCTCCACTCCAAGATGGCGGATTACATTTTATTTTCAACCCGCTTGACCTCCTCAACGGTTAACATCACAGACACGAAATTTTGTATACGCATTCAATTGTGATAGCCCCTTCTAAGGGCCACCATGGCATGCATGGCTTTAAGTAGGGTCAAATCAATAGATCTTATTGAAGAACTAGACTATAGTAAATTAACAGGCAACAATGACGCATTAATTGAAATGAACAGGCTTAGAAACATGTCCAGCAAAAACTAAAAAAATAATAAATAAATTAATAGTAAAAATACATTTTTTAAAAACAAGCTTTTATTTAAATGCTCTAAAAAAAAGAAAATAAACTTTGAAGTAAATCAAACCCATCATTTTGTTACGTTAATATATTTTTTTTATATATGAAAGCTTGTCGCGAGAATATATCTTGGCACAAGTAATTAAAAGAAAGGAGATTGCCCAAAATAAATCCGCTATAATACAACAATTTTTTTTATCACTTGTATTATATTTAAAAGTATTTGTATTCTATTTAAAAGTAGATGATATCGCAATTAATGGTATTATAAAAAAAGTAGAAAGTCCAAAAGACAATTTTATTCAAAAATGTTAGGGTACTTTGTTCAGAAAATCAACCAAATTAGTTGATTTGAAAAAAAAGATTCGTAGCTGCCGCGATAGATCTGAATAATTGCTATGTGGTTTCTTGTACCATTTATGTAAAATTTATCGTATTTCCTAAATAGACAAATGCAAAAAAATGGGGGCCTTTCCTCCATACAAATTTGGGCAATTTTCTGTACACAGGAAAATCTGGCGACAGGCCTTTATATCATAAAAAATTATACAATGTAACAAAATGCAGGGTTTGATTTATTTCAAAGTTTATTTTCTTCGTTTTAGAGCATTTAAATAAAAGTTTGTTTTTAAAAATGTTTTTTTACTATTAATTTTTATAATTATTTTGTACAATTGCAGTAGCACGTAAAAATCGAAAGATATATATTATGGGAAGTTTTTATATCAATAATTATCTTTATTACCTTTATTGGCACAATTCTCGGCATAGACATCGTGTGAGGTATGTCAATGTATAATTGCACTTTTAAAGTTGCAATTATAAAAATATTTTAACTATGTCCTTTCTACGCCTTCATAACATCATTTTTCAGTTGAAAGAACTTAAATAACTAGACTAACTTGTAAATAGATTATTCTAGAAATTTTCTTATACAACTGACTCTTAACTAAGGTCTACATCACTTCCCAATTCAAAGAAATTCGCTAATTCTAGTGGTTTCCAAAAAAACACTCTGGAATTTCCTCGACTTCTCCAATTCCGTTCCTTACATCAATTGTTACATGTTTACACCCTTTAGTAAGCACCTCAAGAATGGATTCAATAATTGCAACACGAATAACACTAAGCGCATCCAACCACAAAGTTAGTTGGATTGAGAATTATGATTATTTTAATTACATGACACACAGGAATCACGTTTATACCTGTATACAAATTTGTATAATTTTGGTATACACAATGTTGTAACCCCGAATGAAATAAAAAAGTAACTGATACATGAATTTAATTAATATTAACGAGATTTACTAAAGAATTCACAATGAAAATATTCAAATTTCCGTTCTCTGCTGCTAAAGACTGAATATATTATGCATAATTTTTAATTAATAAACAAAACAGAGAAACACGACGTAAATTGAATAATAAATTAAAATGAAATCTTCGCCAATAAATAAAGCAAGAGGCATTACTTGTTTTATAAGGGTTGATAGGTCTAGTTATAATATTTTTTGACATATCGGATAAAAGACTAAGAAATATAGATGCATATATTTTAGGGTTTCTGATGCAAGCGCAGTAATTAATTACTACGCAGTAGATTTTGACTGATAATTCTATGACAACATTATTATATTTTACACTTTGTATTATTAGTTCATTAAAATGGGTTACATACAAGCAGAAAAGTTTGATATACTTATTATAAAAATAAAAAGCTGGAATTAACGATATTTTATAACATAAAATAATAACGAATAGCTCATATATATTTTTTAAATGATTTAGACAGTTTGGACAGAGGTGGTTTAATTCGTTAATTGTTTCCTAATTTTAGTTTTAATTATATAAATATGTACATAACCCTCCATACAACTTTTGTACGCAACAATAATAACGGAAATAAAGGGGGGTCAAAATATGCTGATTAATTTTCTATTTATTTTGTTTATCTGGCAGGACTTACAGATCTCGAGATATTTTTAAAAAATAGATCGAATACCCGTTATAAAAAATTTAATTGTTTAAATAAATAATACGCTGACCTAGTCGAAACTAAAGCTAAATTGTGAAATGAACTTAGCCCCTTGAACATGTTGAAATAAAAATACAGCTAACCAGACAATTCACATGTCTTTCAAGTCTTAATTTGAATCCACTAAAATAGCTACAAACAATATGCCTGCCAAGTTTCATGCGTTTACCTATAAAATGTACAACTTTTTAAACATACTGCCTTAATCCTCTAGGACTAAGAACTCTTATGTTTGATTCGTTGTGACGCGTTTTTCTCCACCTCTGCTCGTGACGAGGAATAAGAGAGGCCACTCTTTGACACTTGAGCTCCCGCAAACGAATTTTCGGTTTAACCTCGGGCGCCAGCCTTAGTCTAAGTGATAGGACATACTACCTACAAGCCGGATACGCGAGGCTAAGTAGCTCAAGTGGAGAAACTGTACTCCAGTGGTTCAATTTGGGAAATTAGACGTTTACACACAAACAGTAAGACTCAGAATATTCCAATAATATCAATATATTCAATTAAACCTACTATATACAAATCTACGGGTTTACTAATCGATTATCTTGACCAAACTTTACAGGTTACTACCGGGTTGAGGGCAAGCGTTCCAACGAAAAGGATAGCACCAGATGACTCAGATAACAGGGATAGTAAGCTGCAAAATAGTAGTACAGTAACACAGAATACGCAGTAAAGCATTAGCACAGAAAAAGCGATGACACAGGGCAATATTATATACAGTACTTGGTTAGTACATTAGTTTACCTATCCTCCGTGGACTTACTTACTTCCTGGGGTTACGGCCGGGCACGTCTGCTGTGGTGGAGTGATTGAAATGGACTCAAACTGCATAACTCCTCAGATCATTTTTTTTTAACATTTACTTAACGTCGGTCTCGCGTCGGTCTATTTCCGCTACTGAGGACTATCATCGACGCCTGTAGATGAGCTACCTCTAACCAGGAATTTTGCTGAACATCTTCCCTTAAGAAGAGTAGAGATCTTTTACTTGCTTAACATTTAATAGACAACCGGACCGACGGCTTTATTTCCCCTCCGAAGCATGGCATATCACCTACACACACCTCACCTAAGGCTGCATAGCTTCCGCGCGTACACTGATATACAAGCCGCTGGAAGATATGTGAGGCGAGGGCACGGTGTTCCTTCAAACGGTCGCCCATCCAAATACTAACCGCACCTAACGTTGGTTTACGTCGCATATCGAAGTATGTACATAGTAAAGACGCATCTACGCTCGCCCCAAACAACTTACTATCGGAGTGGGAGTAAATGCCAGATGGACGCGCTGCTGGTCGATGACGTAGTGCGGACTTGGCCAAAATCCTGCTGCTCGAATATAATAATGGCACCTGGGTTTGGATCTCGGAGTGGACACGTCTACTGCCGGTGAGTCGCTCTACACGAGAATTCAATTATTTACTTCAAATACTTACAAGCGGTTGTAAGCACCAGATGGATGCGCGGCTGATCGATGTGACTTCAAACGAACTAGAAAATATTTGGGAATATTTCGCGAATTAGTAAAAATAATTCTATCACCTGGATTTAGGGGAATATTTTCCTAGCGGACCGGAGCAAGCAGCAGGCACATGTTTCCCGTTTAAAAGCAGCTAGAGAAGTAACTATCGGATGTTTTAATTATTCCCTTGTATCGAAAGGATGGTGTTATATGAATGACGTCAGATCAACTTAAGAAATATTTTCTTCACCTTGCTTTGATACTATTTTGCGGTTGGTTCACTCAGGACGGCAGGTACTCACATCTAGTTCGCGCGACTATGCAATTTCCTCACATTGCGTCGTTCCTTCCTTATCTGAGTGCACCTATACTTTACAACTGGTATGTTTATTCGGCGTTTCTACAAATTAAAACTGAGAATGATATTACTTGTAGATCATGCACTTTTAGAGCATCGGCTACGCAAAATGAGACTAAATGAAACCAACTTGGCCTGTAGGCGCGACAGGAAGGTTTAGAAGCACACTCTGTCGGTGCAAAGCACCGAGTCGCAAGGAAACAAAGCATATTAGGTAGAGAGTGAAACTGCCCACGAGGACAAGTAAAGAGTGGTTCAAAAACACTAGTGTAGTCTGATTATAGTGTCATAGTCGAGTTCGGCAAGATGGTCCTAAAAATGAATATGAAACCACTGGGACAAAGTTTCCATCTCTAACAAGTGCGCCGCCTTAACTTGTTCATGATAAAAATCAGCTCTACACGATTTCATAAATTTCTAATCTGTATTTTGTTGTGGTAACAGTAAAGTGATTTTTGTTATATTTTATTCTCTACCATCAATGCACATTAATAGGAGAAATATTAGTCTGTTAAAATAAAATAAATAAATAAGGATAAAAATTAGCTTTCACGATTTCATGAATTTTTAGTCTGTATCAGCAAGTAAAGGTGGTCAGAAGGTCCAGGGGACTACGATAACGGTAAAGCACTTTTTGTTATTGTCTTCCAGCTTGGTTTAATCAAAAGTTATGTTGCTCATCATGAAGTATATAATCAAGAAGATAAACATGATGGATGGTCAGGGGTGCGGGGAAGCCACAGAAAATTAGCTTGTAGTATTATACATTGGAATTGTTATGGGGGGATTTCATTTATTTTTTCATTATGAAACAGTACGTGGTTTCATAATTAGCTATTAAGATGGATTATGTAAAAGAATCATGAAATATGAATATAGACATATTTATTAATTTATTTCTAATAGACAAAGAAGAATAGCACTCCAAGTTAGTAGTAGTAAAGTACAATGCCACAGGATACTTTTACCATTTGCTTCAAACAACTCTTCGTCTTCGCTAGTTCTATCAGATGAGAAGAAAGAACATTCCCTTCCCATTTGCAAACTTAGGACTGTTAGTCATGTCTTTCTGAGTGCCTTACTACTGATCTGGATGGTGTCCAGAAATTTACTGATTTCGATCTTAGCACTTTTTGACCTCCCAAGTCTCGTTGCCTTTAACTCCTTTTCCCAGAGTCACTAAGTACCCAGGTCAAAATTTGGGCGGTCGATCAAAAGTGGTGCAAAAGGTGTAAGGAGGTCCTAGTTGTCCTCCAGTAACGTTTTACTTATTTCTGACCTTTAGTTTGGCCACAGCACACTTTTTCCCGGAACCGTTGGTCGGAATCGATTCCTCATGGTCGACTACTCGATAATGATACCTCCTCCGCCTTCGTGTGTCTTCGGGAAACTTCGGAAGTGTTCGTGAGAAATTCGGATTTTTGTTTAAAATTCTAGCTTCCACACGTGTGAATTCCCTTGAAACTTGTTTCGGTTTTTCAATTCCCAAGCCGTTGATAAAACGCCCTCGGGAGTGATCGGATCGATTCGATAACCGTCGTAATCGATTCCCGTGGTTGGTATAGTCGAAAATGCTACCCCACGCGACCTTGTACGCCTTCGAGTCCTCGTAGATAGCGTCCCGGCCTGTTCTAAACATCTTTGAGGTTATGTATCTCCGACCGGTTTAGATCGGGAGGATGTTTGCAATAATCCTACTTAAATATTAGATTTTTATGTTAGAAAACCCACTCGAGCCTAGGTTAGGTTAGGTTAGGTTGAAATGTGAGTGGGTCTATACCAGACCCTCCACCGCGACCAATCAGGTCTATTGTAGCTCACTCCTAATTTATATTTCACCCAATAGGTTCAGCCTTTTAATAAATCTGATAACTTTGTTGGGTGAGAGATTGTCCAAGTCCTCAGGCAAAAGCTGACCTTTGCCAAATAATGAGAACCGGGTTCTTTCTGCAGCAGGACAAGTGCACAGGACATGCCTTGCCGTTTCATCTTCCTCTAGACACAGACGGCATTCGGTGTTTTCCACCAGTCCAAGTCTGTGTAAGTGATGATTTAATCTGCAGTGCCCAGTATATAGGCCGATTAGAGTGTTTAGGTGTAACCTATTCAACTCTAGCAGTTTTTTAGCTCTTGATTTCGAAGGATTTGTAATGAACTCCTTCGAATGAGCTAATCCTGGTAGTTCCTGCCAGTGGTAGAGAGTCTTGCTCTCAGCCCAGTCTAGGATATTTGTTTTGGCAGTGTTTGAAGATATGCCAAGAACTGGTTCTGGTCCTATAAATGTTGATGCCGCACCCTCTCTAGCTAGGCAATCGGCAATTTCATTGCCCTCAAGCCCAGAGTGGTCAGGAACCCAGACCAGAGTCAGTTTGTTGTTCTTACCCAATTGGGTTAGAGCTTTTTGGCAGTTCCACACTGTTTTAGAATTACAGCGATAGGATCCAAGAGCTTTAAGGGCTGCTTGGCTGTCTGAGAAGAAAATTTTTATTGATCTGTGTCTAGGGTGGGTTGATTCCAGCCTCCGCACACACAGTTCAATGGCATATATTTCAGCCTGAAAAATTGTCGCGATATCACCCAGGCTCAAAGTTATTCTTACCTTTGGGCAGCGACTGTAAACTCCAGCTTCTGTTCCTTCAGGAGTTTTGGAACCATCTGTATACCAACAGCTGTCTGCCTTCTGTAGGTCGGTTTTATTCCGATCCCACTCATCTCTTTCAGGAAATAGGATGTTGAAAGGCAGCTCATGGTTGGTTCTGATAGGCATCACATCAGAAGGCATACCTAGGATGCTGTGACTGTTTAGGTCATCAATCAATCCGTTGCGTTCCATGATGATAGCCTGCGGCATATTAATTGCCGATTGTTGGAGTCTATATGTTGCCCACCTAGCTTCTCTCTCCAAGTAAATATGGAGAGGTGGTAAGTCTAGGAGGATTTCCAAAGCAGCTGACGGTGTGGTGCTTATAGCACCAGCTATTGCCAGGCATGCTAGTCTCTGTAAACCAGAGAGTTTGGCTTTGGCCGACTGTTGTAGCCCTTTCGACCACCAAACTATGGAGCCATACGTTATCATTGGTCTAATGACCGTAACGTATATCCAATATATTTGTTGGGAACCCATACCCCAGGATTTTCCACAAATTCTACGGCATGTCCACAGGGACAGCCTTGCTTTGTGGATTACCTTTTCCAGGTGGGAATTCCAGTTGAGTGATCTATTCAGCGTAATGCCTAGATATTTCACCTCATCCGAAAATGGAATGGTTTCACCTAGTAAGGAAGGCGGTTCTAATTTATCCAGCTTCCTTTTCCTGGTGAAGGGTACTATCACAGTTTTGCGGGGATTGACAGACATCTGTTCCCTCTCACACCAGATGTGCACTGTATCTAGTACCTCTTGAAGGGTATGAGACAGTACCTCCTCAGATTTACCTTTAACCAAGATGACTAGGTCATCTGCATATGCCAGAATCTCGGCTTCCCACAGAGATAAAATGGCCAGCAGGTCATCCACAAGTAGTGACCACAGACGGGGGAAAGAACCCCACCTTGTGGGCACCCTCTCGCGGCCCTGAAGTTGACCGTTTCCCCCTGTAAAGTTGTCGTTATGATTCTGTTTTCCAGCATAGCTCGGATCCAGTCAGTTATGGTTAGCTCGATTCCTCTAGCAGCAGCCGCTGTGTATAAGAAATCCGGCAGTGCATTATTGAATGCTCCTTCAATGTCGAGAAAAGCAGTCACTGCAATCTCCTTTTCCTGGAGGGATTGAGTGATTTTCCCGACTAGGTTATTAAGCGCTAGTTCTGTTGATTTGCCTGGCTGGTAAGCATACTGGTGGGCATTAAGGGGATGAATGCTCAGGATGTTCCCCCTAATGTATCCATCCAGCACTTTTTCCAGGCCTTTCAACAGAAATGATGTCAGGCTAATGGGTCTTAGCGATTTAGGGTCCGGTTCTGTCCGCCCCATTTTTGGTATATATACCACTTTAACCGCCGCCCAACTGGATGGTATATGATTCCACACCAGACTAGCTCTGTAAAGTCTGATGAGGAATGGTAGTAGTATCTCCAGTCCGTCTTGCAACAGCGCTGGAAAAATACCGTCCTCACCAGGTGATTTGAGTGGTTGGAAAGATTTAATAGCCCACTCAATCGTTGTTGCTGTGATAACTTTTTTAGCTACCAACCAATCATTTTTACAGGGTCGTTTATACCGGCTCCTCGATAGTGGCAGCTGTTGGTTATCCGGCAGAATCGAACTTCCTGGGAAGTGGTTCTGTGCTAGAAGCTCTAGGGTTTCCTTTCCAGATTCGGTGAACGAGCCATCTGTTCGTTTTACCGTTCCAAACTCCCGTACCGGTTCTCTGGAAATGATCTTGTGGATTCTAGTACTGCAAGGTGCATCAGTGATGTTCTCGCAGAACCTCCTCCAAGATTCCCTTTTTGCTTTCCTAATTTCTTTATTATAGTCTGTTAAAGCAGATCTATAGTGTTCCCAGTTGCCCGAAGCTTTAGCTCGATTGAAGAGGCGTCGAACTTCTTTTCTCATTTTATCTAATGTTTTGTTCCACCAAGATGCCCCTCTGTTGTCTTTTTTAGACTTTAGTGGAGAATTTTCATGATATGCTGAAATGATTGCGCTGCGGATCTGTTCCGTTGCGATTTCCATTTCATTATGATTCCTGATTGTTGTGAGAGCGGACTCCAGATGCGACTGGAGAGATTGTTTATACCCTTCCCAGTCTGTGCATCTAGGATCTCGGTACGTCACCACAGGTCTTGGACCGACTTCTATATTAAATAGAATATGTCTGTGATCTGAACATGAAGGTTCAGAGGATACCTGCCAGTCAGTTATCTTATTGCTCACAAAAGTTGAGCTGATTGTTAAATCTAGTACCTCTTTCCTATTTCTAGTAATAAAGGTTGGTTCGGCTCCAATGTTATTCACAATTAGTTCCTCACCTAAAATATAATCAAAAAGTGACTCACCTCTATGGTTGATATCTGTGCTTCCCCACGCTGTATGGTGGGAGTTTGCATGACATCCAATTACGAGGTGAATATTGTTCCTCTTGCTGTAGGTGACTAATGACCTGACTACTGCCGGAGGAGGTTGATCCGCACCTCTATCACCCGGGAAGTAAGCTGAGCAGATTATTATGGCTAATCTGCCCCCCTCCACTGGTACTGATATATGGATGGCCACAACATCCTGGGTGCAGTAACCTGAAAGCATAAAATACTCAATGTTATTTCTGACCAGGATACAGGCTCTAGGTCTTTCTCCAGAGCCAATAGATATTACCTTGCCAGAGGTATTGCCTAGTCCGTTTACTCGGCCTGAGGTGGTTGCCCAAGGTTCCTGAATAAGAGCAATATCGATTTGCTCTTCCTTGAATCTTTTGCCAAGGACGTATGTAGCGCCCTTGGCATGTTGTAAATTCGCTTGAAGGCACCTGATCTTGGTGATCATCAGGCGGGAATGGGGATTTAGGATAAAGTGAGAAAGGAGCTGGTGAAGTTAAGGAGTAAAGGAAAGGGTTAGTTGGTTGGTTGGGTTAGGAGGTTTGTGAAGGGGTCGGGGCGAATTGTTTTTTCCCTTTGGAAGGTGGTTTTGATCCACTCTTCTTCAGGGAAGGTTTATTCGAGAGGATCCTTTCCTTCCCGATTGATCGGGGCTTAGCACCCTCTTTGGGGAGTGGTTTAGTTCCGCTCCCCTCAGCTGGTGCTTGCGCCGCCGATATTTGAGGGGTGGATGTTTTTCCCACCCTGACTTTTGGTCGGAATTGTACCTGACCAAAGCCAAAGTAGGGTCTGTACCCCATCCCCTTCAGTGCAGACATAGACATCTCATCTACTGAGAATGTCCACGTCTGCCCAGAACCTGTTGGTTCCCGGTGTAGTATTACCCACTCCCGGGTATTTAGGCCATGGTTCATTTTCCTCAGCCTAGTTAGTACTATCTCGGATGACAGCTGGCTTCCAGCATCATCCGGGATATAAGCCACACAGATGTGTGGCTTGGGAAGGTCCTGCCCCTGCACGAACTTCAAGCGAGCTCCATCCCATGGTCGAAGAGACTTTGTCGTCACCTCCAACCATGAGACGCTCGCCTGGTCTGCACAGGTTATTAGGAGATATCCAGGCCGTTGTGAGCAGTTCTGGAATCTCACCTGAGGACCGCCTTCTGGGATTTGTTCTACAGCTCTCAAGATTGATTGCTGCAGAGCGCCCAGTTGGGTGTTATCCAAGGCCGCCTCAGGGTAATCAGAGTGGATAATGCCTGCTCTGATACCCTGTGTGACGGCCTTGAAAGAAGGTTTAACAGTTTCGCCTTCCCGTGGCTTTTTTGCCAGCTGGGGGGGGCGAGCTGCCATCTGATCGAGGGCGTTTCCCCGTTTCAGCACGCGCAGAGGTGGTTTGTTGTCCTTCCTCTGGCGGTTGGTTGGTTTCACAGCCCTCGGTTATAGATTTCAAGGCGGATTGGTAGGATACCCCGCTCTTGAGTAAGCGTTTGAGGCGCCTTTGTTTAGAACCTGGCAAACGCTTAAGTTTCAGGGAGAGATTGCCCAAAGCCTTGGACGCCTCTTCTCCTGAATTGCCTTCTTCCTCGGACACAGGAGTTGGTCCCTTTGACGGTCCTGCCTCCTGATCCGACGGAATCGGGCATGGTTGTGGAGTTGGATTATTCCCTACCTCCATTATTTCTTCGATATGAAGATCGAGGGTTGGACCCCCTCGTTGGGTTTGGGTTTGTTTACGTTGTTGGTATTCATACAGTTCCCACGAGTAGCTAGGGAATAAAGTCCACCACGGTAGAGCCCTGCATTGCCGTGGTAAGGTAAAGTACTCCGGAAGGTTGCCCTGTTTTCCGGAGGCCCCGTTCATGACACTAATCACCCCAGTGCCATTCATCCTCTTGCACGGGTCGCGCAACACCTAGGATTAGGGGGAAGTTATCGACCTGCCTTGTCTAGATCCGCCGTGTTTAGCCGTACGCAGGGTCACCTGGAGCAGGATACGACCTAAGGTCGCGCACGGACGGTCTTGGGAAGAGCTTCCTTGAGGATGGCCCGGTTCCTCTCAGCTGTTCCCCTGGAGTTAGTGGCTTGTGGCTAACTCCTTGACCCCCGACTCGAGCCTAACTTCACTATATCTTTTAAAAAATTTAGGTTATGTTTATACTAGTTTGTTTGTGTATATATTTACGTTATATGTAAATGTCACTGTCAACAAATGTCAATTAAGCGACTTCCGTATCCGTCGACGTCGTACTTTCGTTTTTGAAGACGTACTTCCGTCTAGTACACAAATATAACCGGAATGACAGATCTCAAAATTTAAACATCAATAGCAATGCCGTAATAAAATGACAAAGTAAAGACAGATATTTATTTGAAAGATGAAATAGTAAACGACTCTATCGCATGTAACTACCAATGTTAAATAATTATGTTTTTTTCTTATAAAAGAAAAGAAATATCCAGATGGCGCAGAAAGTAACATTTTACTGTATATGAATAAATCCCTTCGCTTTCGCATGACAGAGAGAAAATTAACTGCGAAACCCGACTGGGTTTTTTGATTTCATTATAAAAATAATTCATTCGACCTTGCTATTCAGTCATAAAAGTTAACTTTGTTTCACGAATAGCGACTGTGCTAAAAAGCTTTCAAAGTTAATTTGTCAATATCCCAATAAAGCGCTTTATACACGGTCTATCCCAGCTGTACGTCCGCTGGCACAGTATCGTGTGGGCGTAGATGCAATATAACGAGTTAAATAAGCACACGTGTTTTATTTATTTATAATGCCACCAGTTTTATCCAAAAAAATGGGAGTTCT
Source organism: Leptura quadrifasciata (assembly GCA_963675555.1). Lineage (NCBI taxonomy): Eukaryota > Metazoa > Arthropoda > Insecta > Coleoptera > Cerambycidae > Leptura > Leptura quadrifasciata. The sequence goes on along the minus strand of OY776674.1, from coordinate 107,797,206 downwards.
CCTAATGTTGTCAGCAGCGCAGAAGAGAATACAAAAAATAGGAAGAGGTTTTGGATGAAAACATTTTATCATAACGTACACAGTATACTCAAATGAATAATATAATGAAAGATTTGTATGTGATACATTTTCATACTTAGAGTAGACAGTGAAATATTAAAAATGTTATTAGGAATGATGGGAATTTTTCTGTACAAGTTACTACACGATCAAGCACGCACGATGCTCGATCGCTCTGACATACGTCCGTATTCATTGTCTATCTGCATGACGTTCGCGGTGGTGGGAGCACTTGCTGGATGCAAAATTGGTCGTGCAATCCAGCAAGCAATTATCGACGTACGTCAAGACTATACGCTGTCGTTTTGCATCGGGCATCGTGGATGACCTTGGCCGGCTGTAAACCAAGATGGATCGTGAATAAAGAACTTAACCCATAATTTTTAGTAAACCAAGACATAAACAAACATTCTTTATTTGATCCATTTTCAAATAGCATATAATATGTCAAGCCATCAATTTCCTGACTTCTATGGTGATCTTACGAATGAAAGCAACGACCTTGAATAGCGTGCAGAGATGAATGGACGGTGTACGACAAACGAAAAATATGATAAACGTTCGTGCTGGATCAGCGTCCCCAGGCGACTTTTACAAGGTTTGTGAATGAGACTAATCTTGAGGGTATATAAGCTAAGGCCGACGTAAATCAACAAAATAGTTCTCCGAAATCTGTGCCGAGGAACAACTCTGGCGATAAGCTGCTTTCTTGAAAATCCTTAAATTTTTGAAGTAATTAAATTCAATAAACGAGTAAATTTGTTAAGTGTCCATCGACCAAGAAACAAATTTAATTTAATTTTTCCCAACTCTCTTCTGCAAAGTATTAAATTTTATTTTAGTTTCTACGCAAATTCTTGAAACCGTAAAGTTATTTAACCAAAAAACTCTATAAAACATTTTTAATAAATCAAATACCTAAGTTCCGTTAAAAAATACAGTGTAATATTTTTATCAATATACAGAGTGTTACAAAAGCTCCAAACCACCTCCAAAAATCTAACTCCGATAAGTGTGCTAATAGGCTCTAGAGAGCCTCAGACTTCGTTTAAATTTTTGTTTTCTCAACCAAAGAGTTTTGTTCGTGTTCACAAGGAAGACCGTGTCCTTGCCTCACATCTTCGCAGCGGCTTGTATATATGTATGTATGTATGTGCGGAAGCTATGCAATCTTAGGCGAGGATTGTGTAGTTGATATACCATCCTTTGGTGTGGATGTATAATCGTCGGTCCTTTGTCTAATAAATGTTCGGCAAGTAAAAGATCCCTACTCTTCGAAAGAGAAGAGGTTCGGCAAAATTCCTAGTTGGGGGTAGCTCGTCTACAGGCGTCGGTGTTAGGCCTCAATAGTGGAAACGTAAACAAATTAAATGTTCCCCAAAAACGTTAGTGGTGGGGTATCTCTACCCTGAATAGATGGGGTCAAGGGCAGAAACATAAAAAAGCTTAAACCCATGAAATTTCATTTTGTTCTGTTGTCCTCACATTCTGTTTTATCTATATTCCTTCCCTATGGGGAAAATCGTACCAGCTTTACTCTTGAGGCTGCAGATGTTACTTTTATTTTCTAATAATTTCCGAGATTTTCTCATCGACCTTTTGGATAATAAGCAAAATATTGAGTCTATAGACGTCTATTAATTTGTTTTAGACAAAGCATTGACGATATAAAATATTTTTTTTTAATATAGCTTTTCTGAATAATCGACGTTTCACCGGAATTTATTGACACCCTCGGGGATATGTGTGTTTGCCCTGTTGAAATATTTAAGTTTAAGAAACACGTAACACACTGTTGCATAAACAAACAAATACAATATAAATTTAACATATTGGTGACCCAGGTTGTAACACACTACATCACGTAATATGAACTGTGTCACTCATACATTAATTCTTTGTTATATTGGATTATTTATATATCAGCATGCTGCCAGATTATTAAATTTAAATTCATCTGTACAAGGGAAAATACATAAAAATGTCGATTATCTTAGCATTAGACATTTAGAACTAATTTATATATCCATTTTGGCAGTTTATATCACAAATTAGCATTAGCAGTTTAAATGAATACGATTACTGGTTTGCTTTGATTTTCAATATTAACATTTTACTGTATCATAAATAATAAACCATTTAATTTGAGTGTCTACTTAAAACACATCCGAATATATAGTTTGAATTATAACAGATTGCAATAGTTACTTAATTTAAAATATGGCAGTGTGCCAAGAATGGCTACAGCTAATGTAAAAATCATACATATAGCAATAGCGAATGATGAATTTTCTTTTTCATCAAATTTAATTAAAATGTTCGTAAACCACAAAGCTATACAGAATAACACTTTGCTTTAATTCAGCGAAACGTGAGAGTATCAATCGATCAATACGTTACCAGAATTGGACTAGCAAATTATCTCCTGGTAGATCTCTGTGAATAAAATGTTTTGATTGTACTTGTTTTTAAGTAAACACTACACATCTAAAAGCAGTGTTTACTTAAAAACAATTATTTTTAAGATGTTTCGCAAGGAACCAACCACAAACTCAGTTCAGTATGTAAAATGTTTTAAATTTCAATTTTTTAAATTCTACTTAAACATTGAATATTGTAAGAAATCTCAGTTATAACTTCATCTTTTATTATAATGCATTGTATCCTTGTTCAAGCAACTAATAAGTGTGAGAAAAACTAAGATTAAAACACACTGTGTTTTAGTTTCTTAAAACAATTTTAATAAGTTCAAATTTTTATTTATCTGTCAAATTACGTATTATCATTAACATTGTGGTCTTCTTTCACCTTCATCCAAAGGACCAACTTTTTTTCTATAAGAATTCCTGAATTTTGTATAAAACATAATATTACATAATAGAGACAAACAAAACACGATCATTGTCACAAAATAATATTAACATAAATATTTTTGATTAATAATAGCCACAAATAGATACTCATGGTACATATGGCATGTCAAGATAAAAAAGCAATGAAAATATAACGAACAATAAATAACATTACAATATAGATAACAAATATATTTTGTTATAATGTTAATAAATATAATGATAATGTCACATTATTTTTAATTATTTCAAATAAAATTACACATGTAATAATAATAATACTTACGTGTTTAAAATTGCAAAACGTAAGGGTACTCGTTTTTGAAAATTAACTTTTTTTACTTTTTAATAACAATAATATCTGGTCGATAGCCGAGTGGGTTCAGGCGCGAGGTAGCAATCGCCCCCAGTTTTCCGGTCAGAAAACCAAATTGACTGGATTTTGGTGATCCACCCATTAGATTGAAGTTTCTGAATTTTCGAGAAAAGATACAAAAGCGAAGTGCCGCGCCAAGTGTTCGCGAAAGGACAGTTGTGCGACGGTGGTGTTGGTGAGGCCTGCGCTGGGCCTTGGGGTGAGTTGAACCCATTTCTATAAGACTTTTGACAGTGAAATTAGCCACAAAAAATTTTCAGAACATAACCCAACTTTAGGAAAGCACTTCAGAATTTAATTCTAACCATAGTGAAGATAGACGCAAGTGTCAAATAAAACTTAACCTAAATAGACAACCGCAGAATTTCTCGCGAACGTTCCCCCCGGTAGGGGACATAACCTAAAAGACTATTAAGATAATTTTTGGTGAACAACCCCGGTCATATAAGGCGCCTACGGAAACAGACCTTTTAATAAATAAGCAGTGCAAATAAACGGACTCAGGTAAAATGGACGATAAAACGCCAAATAACGGCGGATTCTTTGTATCAAGCCAAAGCGGAGGTGCATTCGTCAAGCCCAACGCAACAAACGCTCAACTATCCGGAAACGAAAGTGGCCGGAGCTGCGTAAGCCTGGGGCCTCAGGTACCCAGCGCGCGGAAGCGCATAAAAAGAAGAATAATAGCAGTAGAGCCTAAAGACAGCAACGATTCCGACGCCAGCCATGAAACGGTTAAGACGGCAAATAGCGATGATATGCAGGTGGACAACCAGACGCAGGAAGAAAAAGGAACCATCTTCAAATTAAAGAAAAAGCAGCAGCGTGTAACAGATGAAAGCAACCCAATATACACACACCCCGGCGCGGGTAAACCTGACAAGCAGCAGGCAACGTCACAAACGGTGCAAGTAGCGAAAAACAAATTCGAAACCAAAGTGCAGATTAACCAACCGGATACGAACGTGGTGCCGCCGCAACGAAACACTGAAGAGACAGTCCCCCCCTCATCAGTACAACAAAAGCCTACGCCCCAAAGGAGACCACCTCCCATTGCCATTCACGGTCACTTAGAAGACCACAGGGCCGTGAATGACTATATTAAGGCGCGAATCAAACATAAGCACTTCTGGAAGCATACATCGGCCAACACGGCACTCCAGGTCTCAACTAGAGAGGATTGGAAAACCGTTAATCAATGCTTCACAACAAATAAACTCGATTTCCATACATACACCCCTAAAGAGGAGAAGTCCCACGCCTTCGTGATGCGTGGGCTCCATCACGAGGCGGTGGTAGACGACATAAAGGAAGAACTAGAAAAAGAACACGGCATTGGATGCAGGGAATTGTACAAGATGAGGGGCACCCGCTACCCAGCTTACCTTTTGATAACGGACAGTAAAACTACGATCAAAGATCTACAGAACAAGGTTAGATATGTCGACTATACAAGTGTAAGCTGGGAGCGGCATATTAACACGAAGAGCATCATCCAGTGTCACCGATGCCAGCAGTGGGGACATGCAACGTCCAACTGCCGCGCATCTCCGAATTGTTTGAAATGCTCACAACCACATCTTACGCGGGCGTGCACCAAAACCATAGACACGCCCGCCAAGTGTGTAAACTACGGGGGACCACACCCCGCAAATGCAGTCATCTGTGTGGTATATAAACGAAAGATCGGGCGGTTGGAAGCAAGCAGTGTCCGAGTTGCGCCGGCACCGCAAACCAAGTGGCAGCCCCCCCCCACCCAAGAGCAATGTGTGGGAAGAACGGAAAGCGGCGGCGGCATCCCGTGCAGCAACGCAACCTTCCCCCCAGCAGACGACGACGACCAACCAAGACGTCCCCAGAAGGAGACCAGCGGCGCTGTTGCCCACCTCGACGGCACTCAGAAGCGGTGAGACAGGAGCTTCCACGGGGGCAAAAATCGAGGAGCTATGTCAGCAACAACGCCGTATGCCCTCATTGATTGATTTGGACAGGCTGATCACATTATACCGTAACTTGAACGCCGAGCTGGAGAGTTGCTCCAACGCGGCCGACAAATTTTTCGTTATGCATCGCTTCCTCGAAGCGATGCCTTTTAAATCTTCAGCATAAAAATTTCTTCCTGGAACGCCAATGGTATAGGTAACAAAATTCCTTTTCTTATCAATTACTTGTTGAGGCATAAAATTGACATTATGCTGCTGAATGAAACGAAACTTACCAGACGTGACAAACTGCAAGTCCGGGGGTATACAGTACATAGGACAGATAGGGCCGACAACCACATGGGTGGCGGGGTGGCCGTATTGGTAAAGACCGAAATCGCGCACACACACCATTCTGTACGGAACACCACCGTGGAGAATGTGTGTGTGACGCTGGAGGGCGGCACCAGTATCGTGGCCGCGTACAACCGACCCTTGAACGGCTTCACGGAGGGTTGTCTTGAGAACCTGATGAACACAGGCCCGCGCTGCCTGCTCATAGGCGACATCAACTCTCGGCATCGCAACTGGAACTGCCATCGCAACAACGCGAACGGCAACACTCTGTTCGACTATGTGAATAGTCGAAATGCCATTGTGCAGTACCCGGACGATCCCACGCATTTTCCGGACAACGGCACAACGCCCACTACCCTCGACATAGTGGTCAATAAAGGTGTGAGGAACTGCACGGCCCCCGTGGCCCTGCAGGAACTCACGTCCGACCACAATCCCATTGTGGTCGAGCTTGACGGTGTGTCGAGGGAGGACATAACACGTACTGTCACATCTTATAGAGGCGCCGACTGGCGTCTCTACACCACCACACCCGCCGAACTGGAAAATGCGGTGGAGGAGTTCACAAGGGTGCTGCAGGATGCCAAGCAGACTGTTGCCACCACTGTAACCATAAATGACAACAGAGACCGATTCGACGAAGCGGTCATACGAAACATTCGGGAGAAAAATCGGCTAAGACGGCTTTGGCAGCGAAATCGCGATGCCGACGCCAGGGCCGAGATGATCAGGCTGGAAAGGCAGATCAGAACCTCCATCAACACTGCAAAAACCAGAAATGGGGGGACAAACTGGCGGCGCTCAATCCGCAAGACAACTCGCTGTGGAAGCTGACAAGAGCCTTAAAAAGTACGCGGGAAGCCATTCCCGCCTTGACGGGCACAAACGGACAGACATCGCTAACTGACGCACAAAAAGCGAACGACTTAGCCGACCATTTTCAGACAATACACAACAATATCATGCCAAATAACCAAGAACACGACCGCATCGAACGAGACGTACAAGAACTGCTCGGTCATGACATCCAACTGACCAGACAACAATTTCTCAAAGTCATGACCAAACCCTCGGAAATAGCACAAATTGTCAAAGACTTACCCAACAATAAGGCACCCGGGGCGGACTGTATCGAATACAAGCTGCTCAAATATCTCCCGAGGAAGGGTATTGTGCAACTAACCTACATCGTTAATGCGATCCTGCGACTGCAGCACTGGCCCAGCCAGTGGAAAGGCGCAGTAGTTGTCCCCATCCTGAAGCCGAAGAAGAACGCGCGGCTCGTCGGTAGCTACAGGCCCATCTCGTTGCTGTCGGCGATCTCCAAGTTGGTGGAGAAGGCCATCCTGATCAGACTTGATGCTGTTCAGGATGAACTTCACATCGACGACGAGTCCCAATTTGGCTTCAGGAGGGGGAGGAGCACGGTCCAACAGGTCGTTAGGGTAGTTAACATGTAAAGGTACAATACAACCTCGGGAAGAGCACCGCCATGGTGCTCCTCGATATTGAGAAGGCCTTCGATACCGTTTGGATCCCGGGCTTACTCTACAAGCTCCACCACTACAACTTCCCGACGCACATGACCAAACTCATTCACTCGTTCCTGACGGGCATGCGTGAAGTACCTGGGGGTGAGACTGGACAAAAGACTGACGTTCAACACCCACATAAACGAAACCATACGGACGGTCTACTCCCTGTCCAGGAGTCTGTATCCGCTCATGGTCAGGGGTAGCAGACTAAACAGACACAATAAAAAATTGTTGTACACAATGGTGGTCAGGCCGTCCATTACATACGCGGCGCCGGTCTGGTGCAGCATACCGGCCACGACAATGAAAAAACTAGAAATTCTCGAACGAAAATATATGCGCCTCATCTCCAACTCAGGAAGGTACACCTCCCTCAGAGACCTCTACGAACGCTGCAACGACATAACCCCGATAGCCACCTACGTCCAGCGCATCTCTCAAAACTTCTACTCGTTCAAACTGGGCGATAGTCCGCTAACAAGACACATTACACAAATTAGACAGCATAATGCCCCATTTCGGATTAAACACCCTTTACCTTACCAGACGTTACCGATCTTCCGGCAGCCACTCTAGCCAAACTTTCACCTACTATACCTTCCCTGCTACTATCCACCTTTCACTGATATTTCATACCTTTCATCGACTTTAATTCTTTCCTGTCCCCCTCTTCTTTTGTTTTTGTGTATTTTTGTTTTCGCGTTTGTTGTTCCTTCGTTTCTGTTTGTACATTTTTGTCTGTAAATTCATTCTTCCCTCATTAACCTAGTAACAGTTTCCAAATTTTTTACACCAAAACAATTCAAAATTTAGAATCACAGTTTAGGCCAGCCTTGCGCAGCCCGTCGCTGGAGCGATTCGCAGATGGCGCCTCGTACAAGTTACGGTGTCAGCGACAGTCACAAAATTTTTTAAAAAAAGTGTAGTGCGCAAACGGGTAAAACCGAGTGATTATTTTAAAATTTCGTTAAGCTTTCTTTTAAGCCTTTTTTATACAAATACTTATTTTAATCTACTATTGTAGAAGGTGTTTAAGTTGTTATTTTTATATATACATTTTTACTTACGCCGAACCAGCCCAGCCTCGGCCCGACCTTGCGATGCACCACCGCGTTAACGCGGTGGTCGCAGGATCGGTCCCGGGATGGGTACTGGAGAGGCAGTGACATGTTCGATTTAATGTTAATAAAGGCTTGTTGAATTGAATTGAATTGAATTGGTAGCAATCGCGATTAATCACACGGACATCACACACCGGGTTCGAATCCTGGCTCTGGCACTGTCGGATGAAATGGTTATATTTCCGCGTTTTTTCAATGTGTAACCCCCTTCCGCACAAGCTTCTGGAATTGGGGGTTGTCTAATTTCTGTGGTGTGGTGGTGTTTTTAATAAGCTATCCAATCAGCTGTGAGGTAATAATTTTTTTTATAACTTCCCCTTGTTGGGGGTGTCGGACGCATCAAACTATCCAATATATTTTTCCGACACAATATTTTTCTTTTTTTATATAAAAAAAATTGCTATTAAAATGAAAAACTATGCTGACTTAATTTTTTTTTACCAAATCCATAAGTTTGAAGAGCTTCCACGAAAAAATGCCCCGCTACCGAAATTTTTCGTACAAGAAAAAGTTGTCCGAGTGGCTGAGAATAATACATTCACGAAGTTTCAGCAGTGGGGTAATCATTTTTTATTTTAGGCCTGGGCCCGAGGACCTTTAGTTATTATTTCAAGTTGCAAGAAAATCAATCCTGCACGGCTATGAGAACATCTGTTTCTGTACTGTGTTCGATCATATTCGATTTGTGATATGATTATATATTAATTTGCTTTTTTGGAAAGCGTTAGGACTTTCTCTTTTCGGCTGACTACCGGCAAGAGTGCCTGGAACCAATTTGGCTATATTTTAATCTTCGATCTTTTTGATCATCCGCAAGGGATTTATGCATATGGACTTTCAGAAGTCACATATTGCTGTTGGTAACTTTTGATGTTTATATATGGAGAGGAACTTACCCTCGTGGGATTTTATGGTGTGGTAAGGGGCATGCCCACCACTACACCTTCATTAATCAGTCGTAACGCCGCAATTATCTTCTTTTAAGTACTTGAAATTTGTCACTGCTGTTCTATACAAATTGGTTTCAATACTTGGTTATAACACGTGTATACTGGCGTCTACTGTCCTTTTTTTGTGAGTCGCTGTCCCTGGTTATTTGCACGTTCACGAAACTTAAAACTCTAGATGTCTCAACGGAATTATTAGAACCCTTAGAAAAAAATAACGAACCCAGTCGCTCCTTGTAGCATGAACAATGTTAGGCATTATTTACAAAATGTATTTTCCTCCTTATTGGAGTTCTTCTTTTGGGCCAAGAACTGAAGATACGGTTCCGGATGGAATTTGTTATATAACACCACTCCGATTGGGAAACCTGTGGAGCGCAACCAGTGGAACGCAAGCAAATGAGCCTTCAGCTATTTATGATCACCTTCGTTTCATTTTATTCTAATCATTTGCCCTATTTGGTGATTTAGCTTTAAATTTAACAAAATTTTACTGTATAAAATAAATACCACCTTAAATATATTCTGTAACCCACCTGTAGCTACATCTGGAAAAGTTGTAAGTATAAATTGACACCTTTCATTGCCGCTAGGTGGTAAATTTGATACCTTTACGATCTTTACATATTATTTCATTTTGTCTTAATTTCATCAATAATAGCCTGCACTCCTGTGTCGGCTCCCCTGTGTGGAAGGAAAAGCATAAGCACCAAATATTAGTAAAATATCTATTATATATACCTCTCGTAATACCTCCTGCTCTGTGATACTCTAATAAATTTTAATATACTGAACATTCTTTTGTATTTGCTCTAGGCAGTAACGCTACTCAAACCTAGACCCTGAGGTCCTTTAGAGCTAGCCCCACACTCTACCTTGGGGCACATACATGTGGTAGTGTTTATTATTTCATAGAATTATTATAAATATTCAAAATAATAGTTACAATACGCACTTGGTTTATTGTTTCATTAATTTTGTTCAGATTTCTCTGACATATGTTTCGGCCTTGCGACCATTACCAAAGAGTCTTAAAAACTCATATAAACAGTCTATTCATTTTAATAGACTAAGTTTTTTTCCATTTTTCCCATTAATATACACTGATAGATGGTAAGGAATAAAATATTACCGATCAGAAATTTCTAAAATCGTGTAGAGCTTATTTTAAACCTGATTTATTGTGAAATACATTTTAGTAATACATAATGATAGCCAAAACCAAAATATTGCAGGTTATAAATTGTTAAAATCATATACAGTTAATATTTCAACATCGTTTTCATAACAATACAATAAAAAATCTCAAGCTGGATTTCACAGTTGGAATCTCACACGGGACTTGTTGGAGAGAAACTTCATTTTCCAAACGTAAGTAAAGAATTGATTACTTTACTTGAATTTCTATTTTGCTTTTACTTCTAGTAGTACTACCATAGTGGGGGTATCATTTTCTCTGGCTGGGATCCATTGAATTATGCAAGAAAAGCAGCAGCACAAAACACATTCCATATGTAATAGAAAAAATTAGCGCTATATATTATATATTATATTTTATTCCCTACCATCTATCAGTGTATATTAATCGGAGAAATAGAAAAAAATCAGCTTTACACGATTTCATAAATTTCTAATGTGTATTTTGTTGTGGTAACAGTAAAGCGATTTTTGTTATTATTCTCTACAATTAATGCACATTAATAGGAGAAATTTTAGTCTGATAATATAAAATAAATAAGAATAAAAATGAGCTTTCACGATTTCATGAATTTTTAATCTGTATCAGAAAGTAAAAGTGGTCATAAGGCCCAGGGGACTACGAAAACGTTAAAGGGCTTTTTGTATTGTCTTTCAGTTTGGTTTAAGCAAAGTTTATGTTGCTCATCATGAAATATATAGTCAAAAAGATAAACATGATGGATTGTCAGGGGTGCGGGGAAGCCACATAGAAAATTAGCTTGTGGTATTATACATTGGAAGTGTTGTAGGGCGTGGGGGTTTAAATTTACACCACGGTGAATCATTAATTTAGAAATTTGATATTCTGAAATTTTATAGTTTGCATTAAGAGTTAATAGATATTTATGAGTAAAAGATTGTGGCTAATTTTATAGTATTGTGATTGGCTGTAATTTCTTGATTTTTTTATTACACTTTTTTGACGCTCGATTCCTGAAGTCTAATGAATATAATTGATATTATTAGAGGAAATGGACTTTTGAAATTGATATCTGATTTTGAATTTGCAATAGTTGTGAATGAACTTCTATTATTTATTGCTGTTGATAAAGAGTGAATTATGGAATCTACATTTAAAATTTCAGATGACTAGCATATGTCCTTAAGTATTTACTGATTTGACGAGGAAGATTACTTTTTTCGTATTTTGACTCAGGTTAGAAAGTGAATTCTTGTACAATTTATCATATCTTTTAATTTAATTTTTCAGTAATACCTGCAATATGCTATAATACTTGAAATGGCCACCCATCTAAGTACTAACCACGCCTGACGTTGCTTTACATACATATCGAAATATGTACATTGTAAAGACGCACCTACGCTGGTCCCAGTTTAGCATATAATAAATCATAATTCTCTACAATTTTCTTTCTATGACATTAAAACTTTACGCGCGATTGTAATATAATATGCCTATACCTATTCGATGTAATGAAATAATCAAGAACGAGATCGTTTTTTAGAAAGTTGCGTACTTACGAAGGTAACGATTTTTTATAGCATTTTTTATTTGTCATTCATTAATTAATTTATAGTGTATACGACCAGAATTGAAACCGTATAAAAATTAAAACCCGGCAAAATCAGTCGGCATCTCTTTATTGTTTTTTTATGACAAGCATTTCTATTTACCTCCGCAAGAGATGCCGACTGTTTTTCCGGCTTTTAGTTTTTATACGGTTTCAATTCTGGTCGTATACACTATAACTTTGAATATCAAGAGCAATGTTATCTTATGAAAAACGAGCAAATGATTTGCTGAAGTAACTTCATACTTCAGCCATGCTGAGTAATTTTTTATAATTTAAAAAGAACCTAAATATTTGATGTGTTTCATATTGGTGTTTTGACAGAGACTAATGAATATCGTGGAAAAAGTTTCGCATTATTGGCTCTTCTATTACGACGAAATTTACCATGCTGATTACTCAGAGTGTTTTGTGCATAATTTATGGATTTTCAGAGGGCAATTTTTTTTAGTTACGAAACTTTTGTTATTTCGTAGTAAAGCTGGCTAGGTATTTTATATTATGAAATATTTTCTCTATCAGACTAATTGCGGTTTATTAAAACAGCTACATTTTAAAAATGTTTACATTAGTTTTTCCACATAAATTTTCCCAATACATGTAATTAAATATATTTTACGCTTTTGATGATATTTTGATCTACATTAAGGCTCCTGGTGTAGGCAGGGTGAAGAGAAGCGAAAAAGTGTTAGCGAGGGGAAGGAATAGGTAAGGATAGGGGGAGGGGGGAGGGGAAAGAGGGGGAGAAGATATGGAGCCAAAGAGCGAATAAAGGGAAGAGGGTAAGTTGGAGAGATAAGAGATAGAGAGGAAAAATTTTTTCGCTAATTGTTATTAAAACAATGAAATTGAAAATAATAATTTGAGCACGCATTATTTATTATTTAAACCATTAATACAATGTATAGATGTTCTCTATATAATATATCTATAAATATATTTTATGTAACTTCGACCTATTTCCGCTACTGAAGCCTAACACCGATGCCTGTAGACGAGCTAACTTCTACCAGGAATTTTGCCGAACCTCTTCTCTTTTGAAGAGTAGGGATCTTTTACTTGTCCAACATTTAATAGACAAGGGACCGACCGTATTACATTCCCACCGAAGGATGGTATATCCACTACGCAATCCTCGCCTAAGTCGCATAGCTTCTGCACATACACTGATATAAAAACCGTTGGAAAGTGTGAGGTGAGGACACTCTCTGCTTTGCGAACATGAATTTTCCTCTCGAGTTGTTAAAATAAAAAATGATTGTGCCGGAGAGCTTTGATAGAAGCCTTTGGGGGCGTTCGTGCACTTTATTTTGTTGAGAGAAGCCTTAGGGTTCGATTTTTTTTTTGTAAGTTGTGGTTCGAGTCGAATGCTACACCCTGTATGTGAGTTCTGGAACTTCATAGGCACTTGGATTTTAAAGACAAGTTATATAGCACTTTTTGAGTTCTTATTGTCTTTGTCGCATTGTGAATGGAAATGGAGTGCAATGTAATGTATGAACGGAGAATTGAATTAGAAGTTGAACTGAAGAGAAAATTAATTGATAAAATGTTTACGGAAGCGAAGTAAAATATTCTGACTGGGACCGGTGGTGTGGAAAGTAGTTTTGACATTGTCGATGGCCATATGGGGTCGGTGTTTTTAAAGTCAATATTATGTAACGATTGGTTCGTAAAATGGTTGATTTGAGTGTTTGAGGTTAGTTATCGGTGAATTTTGGTTATTTGTAAAAATTTTTTAAAAGTTTAGTAAATTTTTCAGATTTGTTTCAATTAAAATGTGGTTTTTTGATAATTTGAATATCAGTATGACTATTTTATCATTGTTTGCACTGGTGAGTCGATTAGTTTAAATATTGGTATTTTAGCAAATTTTCATTTTATTTTTTTCGCTTATACATGAAATGTACTATAACACTTGAAATGATCATCCATCCAGGTACTAACCGCATCTGACTTTGCCTTACATCGCATATCAAAATATGCACATTGTACAGACGCACCTACGCTGGCCCCAAATACAAACCTGTTAGTATAAATTTATAGTTGTTATAGAATAATATTATCAGTTGTTTATTGCTCTGAAATGACTACTGATATCTTGGTGATGTGCTGGATATTTCTTAGATTATGCTCCCAACACGTTATTATAGTCATTAAAGGACGATGTAAATAGTGATCGACGCATCAAAATAATATTCAGAATTCAAAAATCGACCACCCTCAACATCGATCAGTTGTTGTATATTTGCTTAGCAGTGTACTCTAAATATTGTCTGAAAGTTATTTGTGGCATTCTAGGAATATTCCTGCCTTTTATTTGAGTCATTCAACTTGCTCACGCACACCACTTTTGAAGATATGGTGTTATCCATATTCTTAAAGCCTAACTTTATTATACAACAAAAATAGATACACCCATTTAATGAAATATTAGGAAAAACCTGTGTTTTTTAGTCACCCTGACTATTATATCAAAATATTTTTTTTATAACCAAATAGTTGCTTGTTTGCAGAATTGTTTTCTAATATATGGCGAAGGATCCGGGGATAATGCCTGTTACCTTTTTCAAGTAACCGTATTCAAATCTGGTCGGTTATTCGGTTTTGAAGGCAATTAAAAACATGTTGTTTACAGTAGTAGACCACCGCCATTTAAACTTGTCCTATTTTCTATATTGTGAGCGGTTACTTAATTCGTCTTATTATTTTACCTTTACTGACTGTGATGTAGTTTAAGTATCTAGGCTGTATGTGATTTTTTTTAAAAATTTATTTTGGCTTTTTTTCTTATGGTATCAAAAACCTGACATTGAGACCTAGCTTTTGAAAAAAAATGATCCATTTGTAGCAATTCAATTGCTACTTTTCTTGAAATGCAAACAATAATAAAAAAAAACATATAATATTGTTTAAGGATGCTAGCATTTATTGTGCCATCAAATGTATAAATAATTAAATAGATAATTTAATTACAAAGATTTTTGTTTCTTTTATGTTATTTCGATCGGACCTATATATCTCGAGTTATTCACATTTTTAGGTTGCAAAGCGCGGTTAAAAAAATTTAATTGTTAATAACAATTAGAGCACAAAGTCTTTGAAGTACAAATATTTTTTAGGTACTCCTGAGCACCTCCCCAACAGGATCCAACTATAAAATTGCTTATGGAAAAGTTCATATATATTGATTTTTTGTGCTATTTTTACTGCGCTATATATGATAACGACACTGACAGCAAAACAGTAGTAATGTGATTGATGCGCCGTCTCCGAATAGAGCCACATTTACAATGAGGAAATCAGTCAATTACTTCCTATCGGCAGCAATAGTACGTTCGACGTATAGCTAGTAAATATATATAATTTTTATATTACTGATATTTAATTCTGTATATTGCCTTACTAGGCATGAAATTTAAGCAGTATTTGGCTATAAGTTTTAATAAGATGTCTTTATTTCCCCTGGGAAATAAGTAAAAAACAGTAAATTTATTGGGAATTGGCGATTTTATTATACCTCTGCTTGAAATAATATACACAAAAATACCACCAGTGCTACCATGCAAAATTCTCTAGCGGATATACCATTCTTCGGAGGGCATGTAAAACTGTCGGTCTCTTGTCTATTAAGATCTATAGATCCCTACTCTTCGAAAGAAAACAGGTTCGGCAAAATTTCTAATTGCGGCTCGTCTACAGGCGTCGGTAATAGGCCTCAGCGGCGGAAATAGGCCGACGTTAAATAAATGTATAAAAATATATCCATGCTCTTCTCTGAACGTTCTATAAGGACCTTCTGATCATCTGATCATGAAATTATTAAATTATTCATTTTATAGTTTTGACCTCACTTCAAATAAGCGTCCCTTATAGATAACTATAAATTTATTAAAATACTTTAGTGAAGCTTAGAATAAGAAACTTTTATCTAAATTGTTTACTCAATGAAAAGTTAACATTCCACTGGAAGTTACCACCATCTATCAATGCAAATAAACGACAGAAACAGATAAAATTTTACTATATATAATAGAATATAAAAAGCTAATCACAATTTAGAGTGACTTTTTGTCATTCCAAAGCTTTTAGCTTTGAAATATATCAGTTGTCTTGGAATATATAACAGATCTCTCTCATGGCATTATAGGTCAAGACACAGCATGGCTTAAAACGATATTTCCTAACACAGCATGATAGAACAACAGACACACAGCATGACCAAATGAGTTATTTGTCAACCTTGCAATGTGATAGACTGTTTAATTAAATAACAGTAATGGAGAAGAGTACTTAAACGCTGTATGAGATATTAAATTTAAAGTCCACTGGAAGGTTTCATCATAAATATTGACAAATTTAAAATATGTAGAGTGTACGGAATATAGCGAGTTACCACTTAGGTACGGTTTGTCAATGCAGGGTTAACTCGTAACTAGAAAATAAATGTCATACAAAACAATAGGTACCTATTGCTTCATTTGGCATTTACTCTCAAGTTAGGCTGGCTGGCTACCAATGTTAAAAGAACTTAACAAACTCAACATTATCTAAAAGAAAATAACATCAGTCCTGTGTAAGTAGTAAGTATCTATGGAAATAACATAAATAGAATCTTAAAGCTGTGTATTCGACATACACATCAAATAATGTTCTTCGAAAAAAAAAGCTTTGAAATCGGAAAGAGATTACTTTCCGAAACGTCAGCAAAATACATTATTTCTGTGTTTATTTCGATTTATATTATTTGTAAAAAATAACCTCTGGCTTTTTCCAATAATTATATTATTTTGTAAATTCGGTGATTTGTCTTTGAAGAGGACAATACATGTGGAAGAAAACCCAAATAAACGGAAATAATATTCATAGAATGCCACAAATAACTTTAAGACAATATTAAATATACGTTTGTTTAATTCTACTCTACTCTACAAAATAATAGAATAATTGGAAAAAGCCCCTGCGTCTGTGACGTTTAAGTCAAAGGAACAGTCAGACGTTATTTTTTACAAATAATATAAATCGGGTACTCCTTAGCGCCTCCCCAACAGGATACAACTATAAAATTGCTTATGGAAAAAAGTTCCACTTCAAATCCATTTTGACTGCATTAATTAGTAAAAATATATTTTTATTTATTACTTCATTGCGCCTCATTATGTGTTATATGAAGCAGAAAAAGGTTACATTATCGCTAACTTGGAGAAGGTTGGCCTCAACAACGCATAACATATACGCAATACATATTTCTTAATGAATTAGATAACATTCTGAGTCAAGTTTCACATACCGCAGATGATCTTATTTGCATGGAAGATTTCGATATGAACATGCCAAACTTAACAAATACGTAAGTAAACAATATAAACTTTATTTTAGAAGAATTGAGTTTAGCCTACATAATTGACCCCCCCCCCACACAAGAATTACTAACTATAGTGCCACACTAATCGATTTGCTAACGGTATTGAGTTTGGATAGTGTTGTAGGAGAAGGAGTTGTGGAAAACCAATCATCTAGTCATCAGGCTATATATTATCTAAAAAATAACGGGGGCTAAGAAATAGGGATTCAAAATGGTAACCTACAGGAATTTAAGTAACTTCAAATACGAACGATTTATTTAGTATGCATTTTTTTTTGTAATATTTGATATGAATGATGTTGATACAGGGGTAAATTTCTTTCTTCATAATTTAGTACAATTTTTTGATCTGCATGTTTCTATGGTGATGTCGCCTGGAAATAAACCAGCTGTTTCCTGGTTAACAGATATTATTGAAATTTTGATGTCACTTAGAAACAAAGCTTGAAAAAATATAAACAGTCCAATATCGATGCTCACTGCCAGTTTTATAAGCAAATACTAAGTTTTATGTCATCTGCAATAAAAAGGGAGAAAAAGGATTGCCTTAATAGGAAAATAAATAGCGTTGATCCTAAGGATTAAGAGATAATAACTTTTATTATTATTATTATTATTATTAGCCGTTACTCGGGTCCGAGTATAAAAATGTTACAGTCGATAGATTGTGTACAATAAAAAACAAGTAAAAGGTGTAGTCTATTGTAATTCCCATTCATCTACGGTGCACACGACTATGGCTATAGAGGCCAATTCGGGAGAGCACATGTCGACCGCAGTCAGAACAAACATAGACCTGGTTAGGTATTGGATTCGGCCTTCTTGCAGCAACATTTCCTTGATAGCTGGCCACAACCCCTCGCCATTCGGTTCTGTCCACTGCAAGTTGTTCCCATTACTCGTCTGCAATACCGCAGGATTTTAGATTTTCATGGAGAGCGTCTTTGAACCTCTTTCGTTGACCGCCACGCCTTCTTCTACCGCTTAGCAATTCACCATAAAGTGTACATTTAGGAAGGCGGTTATCATGCATACGATGAACGTGACCTGCCCATCTTAGGCGTGCTCTTGAAATAAGCACCTCAATTGGAAGGCTGTTTGCTCTCCTGAGTACTTCCACGTTTGATATGTGATGGAACCAACGGATTTTCATCATACTTCTGAGGTGTCTTTGCTGAAAACGTTCTAATTCTTTCACATGACGACGGTAAGTGACCCAGCTTTCACATCCATATAGCAGTGTTGGAATGACAACTGCTCTGTAGACAGCCATTTATAATAATAATAATAACAATAATAATAATAATAATAATAGAGAGGCTGACATCTGGCACATAAATTGTGCCGTGTATGCCGCTGCTCAACGCTCGTCTCAGGTGGAGAGGCTAAATACCTCTTCCCCACAGGAGAGAGCGCTGCGGCGCATACAAAAGATGGAAGCCAAGATCCAGTCGGCGAGGCAACACGCATCCCGTTCCCAATGTGTGATGGACTATATGGCGGCCAACAGGCCGTTCACGCCTAAAGTGCGTCGATTAACCGCCAACTTAAGACGCGTCCATCACGCACTCAATGAGGCAGTGCTGCGAACCACCAAACAGCACTGTCTCGACAGGATACGGATGCTAGTGACTTGCAAAAAGTCATTAGTGAGGCGGGCGAGGGGGCTTGCGGAAAATAAACTGTTCCGCGAGAAGCCCTCGCGCCTTTTCCAACCGCCTCCGCGTGTTGTAGACAATCCGCCAACTGCAGATCAGGTGGAGAACTTCTGGAAAACGCTGTACGAGGAGAGGCTTCCACTCAACCGAGATTCTCCTGCCCTTGCACACTTTGAAGCCTTTTGTCAAAGGCTTCAGCAACCACAGGAAGTGTGCGAACCAATAACCCCAGAAGAGGTTCGTAGGGCTCTTGATGGCTCTAAGAACTTTGCTGCTCCAGGTCCCGATGGGATAAATAATTTTTGGTGGAAAAAGTTATCGAGCACCCACCACCATTTGGCCAGAATATTTAATTCCTGGTTAAATGAGGAGCAGCAAATCCCTTCTTGGGTTGTTGAGGGGCGGACAGTGCTGATCCCCAAGAACGGAGATTTGTCCAACCCAAAGAATTACAGACCGATAATCTGTCTAAACGCATGTTACAAGGTACACGCATTTTGTACATGCGGGTGCTCCACGCAGTTGAACCGGTTTACGAACAGATATATGAGCAACGAGGGTCGAAGAGAGGTGTCGCTGGCTGCAAGGAGAACCTGTTGATTGACAGATGTGTCACGCAAGACTCCATGCAGTATAAGCGGAACCTCTCTATGGCCTGGATCGACTACCGCAAGGCATTCGACATGACATCGCATGAGCTCATTGTTCACTTGCTCCGATGTCTTGTGGTACCCTGTCCCGTAGCGAGATGTATTGAAGAACTGATGCCGCTCTGGAGGACTCGCTTTACCATAACATCGGGTAACGATAGAGTCCAAACAGAGTCGGTAACATTCAGAAGAGGAGTATTTCAGGGAGATTCCCTCAGCCCCCTTCTGTTTTGCATCTCACTACTGCCATTATCCGTCTCGCTCCGGAAAACCTGTGGCTACAACTGCGGTACCCCCGGCGACAGGAGGCATAAGGTCACCCATCTATTTTATATGGATGACCTTAAACTTTATGCCTCTGGAGAGAGGGATCTCCAACAGTCCCTTAGGGTGGTACAGGAGTATACGCAGGCTGTCGGTATGCAGTTCGGGTTGGACAAATGCGCACTGATCCATCTCAAGAGAGGACGATGCGGTGACTATGGAGAGGACGCGCAGCTCGTGGACGGAAGCATCTTACACCATCTAGATGCCGGAGAGTCGTACACTTACTTGGGTGTCGAGCAACGCTCCACCCAAGAAGTGAGTGTAGTGAAAAACGCTCTCCGTGGCAAGTATCAGCACCTACTCCGACAGATCTGGTCTTCAGAACTGTCGGGGAAGAACAAGGTGTCTGCTACAAATATTCTTGCCGTTCCGATCCTTCTCTACTCTTTCGGAGTAGTGAAGTGGACTAGAGAAGAGCTGCGTCAACTCGATGTAGTAACCCGCAAGAAGATGCATCTCAATAGGAGCTTGCATCCTAAATCGTCCGTTCCACGGTTATGTCTCC
This sequence comes from Leptura quadrifasciata, assembly GCA_963675555.1. NCBI lineage: Eukaryota > Metazoa > Arthropoda > Insecta > Coleoptera > Cerambycidae > Leptura > Leptura quadrifasciata. The sequence continues at coordinate 107,776,760 of OY776674.1, read as the reverse complement.
CGCGACATCGGGGAGGCCGTGGACTCTTGAGCTTGGAGAGTCTCCATAGCAGGATGGTTCTGGATGGAGCATGTAAGGTCATCAGGAGTTCGGATCCCCTCCTCTGCATGGTCCGAGACCATGAAAATGCAGAGGTAGGAGTTTTCTCTTTAAGGCAGCACGGAGAGCAGCCGATGAACTTGGTCTCATCTTTGACGTCGAGCGGGTAAACCCCGACTCTGTCACCGAGTTGGAACCCGTTCGACTAAAAGCCCACATTAGAGCTGCAGAACACAACATCCTTCTGCAGCTCCATAAGGATAAGCCATTGCACGGGGTCTTCTATAAAAATATAGAAGACCTCGGCTTATCCGAAAGGCTGACCTTCGCCTTCTTAAGGTCAGCTGGGCTGAAGTCTGAGACCGAGGGATTCATAATGGCTTGCCAGGATGGTGTATTTAACACTCTCGTCTATCGACGTCGTGTCATGGATATGGAGGTCCCTGATGTCAGCTGCAGGGCCTGCCGCAGGGCGCCGGAGACTGTAATGCACTTACTGTCGGCTTGCCCGACATACGCAGTCTCGGCCTATATTCATAGACACAACGCAGCATTACGAGTGCTTTACTATCATCTAAGGCACTCGTATGGGATAGACGAAACACCAGTGCTGCCTTACGTTCCGGGGGATATTGAGTCCGTTGTGGGGAATGAGAAGTGCCTAATTTATTGGAACTACTCGTTTCCCACCGTCAGGCAAATACAAGCCAAAAAGCCTGACATAGTACTCCTCGACCACCAACTCAAGACAATGTATGTCGTGGAATTCTCAGAGGAGGAAAAACGGACAAAATATCGAGATTTGCTCTTCGAACTCCGCAGGCTTTATCCAGACCATTCTGTTAAAATAGTGGTACTGATTATAGGAGCCCTCGGTGGAATGAGACAGACGCTGCTTTCAGAACTAAAGATCATACCGGCATGCCGAGATTCGGCAGAGATCTTAGCCGGCAGAATGCAGAAAGCTGTCATCCTCGGTGCATTGCGTTTACTCAGGGCACACGATTCGCGGACCCGGTAGTCACTCACCCCACGGGCGTGGGGAGTGGCTATTGGTATTACCAGCGTCGGTCGGAGCCACAGAGTAGGGTGACTGGTTTTTTGTAAAAAAAAAAAAAAAAAAAAATAGAGATAATAACATTGTCTAACAGAAAAAAATATTCACATTCCAGACCACCTTAGCGATTTCAATTTAATAAATGACTTCCTTGTTAATGGTATTCCCCACACAACTCTTTCAAATGGAACATTGAGGTATTATAGTAACAACAGTCTGCGTAATAAAGCTTTCTTCTTAAGCCTTAGTAAAACTGTTGTCTGTACATCCTTACATGTCTTACTAATATAATTAATTTATGTTTTATAAATAATATTTTCTCATCTGCATGATAGTGTGCAATAGTAGCTGTTCTGCCTAAAAAGCCAAATCTTGATGAATAATGGAGACACAAGTTTACAGTTTACATAGAAAAAAAAGAAAAAATGATACCTGTAATGAAGTCAGGATTCAGGTCTGGCTATTATTGTTCGCCTGCACTTATGATACAGGACATCATGGAAGCAACCGATCAAGGTTTGTGCACTGTATTAGTGCTGCTTGATTTTAGTGGGGCATTTCACACATTCAGTTTTGAGGTGCTTAAAGCCATACTGAATTACATATAATTAGATGATACGCCCATTAACTTATTTAGTAGCTACTTGACAAATCGTACACAATAAGTGTCCATAGGTAACACAGAATCTAGCTATATTATACTAAAAGCTAACGTTCTCTGGGGTTCTATTCTGGGACTCCATTTATTTACTCTTTACACCAGTCAATTTTTGTAATGTTTGAAATTCAGTCACTTTTATGCAGATGATAGCCAGCTTAATTTTTCGTTTACTTTCGTGAAAGTAAATGATGTCTGTGAGAAAATAAACTCAGCCAGTCTTGTTATTATTTCAAGCAATTCAAATGTAATTATATTTGTACATATATACATATATTTTTACATAAAAAAAAACAAAATTATGTTTTGTGAAAGTCTGATGTGTTCACTCTTCAATTGTGATGTTGTTTATGGGTCTAATTTAACAGCACTATACAAGCAAAAATTACAAAACGTTCAAAAATCCTGTTTACGGCTTCTGTTTAATAATAATGATAATGCATCTTTATTAGCTGGTCGATAACCGAGTGGGTTAAGGCGCGATATGGCAATCGCCATTAATCACACGGACATCGCACCACCGGGTTCGAATCCTGGCTCCGGCACTGTTGGAGGAAATTGTTGTATATCCGCGTTTTTTCAATGTGTAACCCCCTTCCACACAAGCCCTGGCTTCTGGAATTGGGAGTTGTCTAATTTCTGTGGTGTTTATTTAAATTATTAAAAAAAAAATACAATTGAATCATAATGTATAATATAATTAGCAATATTTTTACATTCTAACATAATTTATCGCAAAATCACCTAACCTAGTCACAAAATAATCAATATTCTTTTCTAATATAATTAACATATAATTTTATTAAATATAATATTTTTCACAATATTTTATTTCATTTGGTAAACTGTTGAATAACTGAATACCCTTACAGAACAAAGATTTCGATTTCATTAAATTGTCATGCCTATCTACCACTATGTCATTTACACTACGAGTGATATATCCATGAGTATCTCGTGCGAAAGTCAATTTATCACATAAAGATCTGGGAGATCCATACCATGTTTTATTTGAAATATAAATTGTAGTGATTTTAAAACTACACGTTGTCTAACATTTAAAAAAATTAAAACATTTAACACTGTGTCTATGGGTATATATTTGTTACATTTTAATATTATCCTCATAGCTTGGTTTTGCATTTTTTAACTTTTGTTTATCATTGTTATTTATATATAGCTGTAAAGTTGCACAATATTCAAAATGTGGTACTAATATTCTTGAAATTATTGATAAATAATTTGAAATTCTACGTAAAAAATAAATCTTTTTGCAACATTTTTTATAATATAATCAGTATTATATTTGAAGGTCAGGGATTTATTTACTGTAAACCCAAGGCATTTAATTCCCGAGACTACCTCGAGAAGCTTTTATTATCATATACAATACTTTGCCCAAGTTGTTGATGATTTAGTTTATGTTTTTTTGCCGAGAACCGTATATTTGCATTCATCGGTGTTTACTGTTAAGCTATTTTCACACAACCAAACAAAACATCTTTTAAATCTTCATTAATAAATAAAAAATAAATTAACGTGTCATCTGCAAATAAATGTACCTTATGATTTTTTACTGATTTCACTATATCATTTATAAATAGCACAAATAATCAAGCTCCTAATACTGATCCTTGGGGCGTTTCGAAGTCATTGTCATTATGTTAGATGCACTATTTACATATCTTGTTCTTTGTTTTCTTGTAGTTAGGTAAGATTCAATCCATTTAAGTACAGTCCCCTATGCCCATTTTTTTTTCAACTTTGTTACCAATATTTGCCGATTCACCGTGTCAAAAGCACGTTTAAGGCGACTACAATTTGATTTTTACTCACTGTCTTAACCCAATTTGATATAATGAATTGAAGTGCCGTTTTACAAGAATGACTTTCTCTGAATCCAGATTGATTCTCTATTAAAATATTATTATTCATACAGTGTGTAGTCAATTGTTCCTTTACTACCAATTCTAAAGTTGTTTCATATATTGGTAACGTGTTAACAGGTCTAAATTTTTCGGATATTATTGTATTCGGGATTTTTGAAATGAGTGTAACTGCCGATATTTTCCAGTTATTAGGGCAAATTCTTTTCTGTAGGGAGCTATTAATAACATCTAAAAATCTATTACCAATTACCTCAAAAGCTGCTTTTATAATTCTTGTGGATATTGATGGTATACCTAATTTATTAGGTAAGTCAGGTATAATTTTTCTCAGATTGTGCATTTCAATAGGTTTAAATTCTGATAATTATTTTTTCACTTCTAAAGTACGTAACTCATACCCATTTTGGAATACCTTCAATAATTTGATTAATACTGCCTACAAAATATTAATTAAACCTGGGGTACGCAAATATGAAAGAATATACCAAAAATTGAGAGAAACAGGAGGGTTAAATACGGTTAATCAGAGGTCCCTACATGCATCTCATCGGTATCATAAAATTATACCTAATTAGCTACCAGTAAAACGACGCCATCTCTGGGCCAATTGGTGAACTACTGTTACCACGGATATAACTAGAAGGTGGTGGAATCATCTGGAAGAACAGATTAAAATTATTGAGAAGTTGTCTGGAACGGTCTGGACGAATAGAGAATAAAGCGCCAGGGATATATAAGAAGCGGATCCAACGCACGGAGTTCAGTTCAGTTCAGTTATGCATTAGATGAGCAAGTGTTCAGGTAAAATAAGGAACAATAACAAGTTGTGAATTAAAGTAATGAATCTATAGTAGATTAAAGTTATAATTTGTGTTATTATCAATAATGATTAATTATTATAATTTTGTGATTAATAAATTAGTGGTTAGTGAAAATTTTCATTGCAGTTATTGGATCTACATTTGGGGGTGTTTACTGGAGGGTGTAAAAACTTAACATTATTCAAAGCTGTGCCCTATTTATATCAGAAGATCACATTTAGAACTGATGAATTAGTCCAAAAATTGCCTGGTCAACAACTTTATATAGTTAAATTATTTCTCAAGGGAAATACTAAAACACATTCCGCACTTTGTAGAGAAATCCTTCAGTTTTTATTAATGTAAATAGACAATTTTTTTTAAATGACAATTTTTTTTAAATGGCAATTTTTACAAGTTTTTAATACCATAGTTGATGTAGGAATTTAGCATGAATTAAAATTACTTGAACAATGAGTAACATAAACTGATAATGAATATGCTTAAAATACAAAAGTAGTTGTTATAGTGGTCCGTTATAATGAAAGTCAGATAGAATGGAACTTAGATCAGTGAACAAGTGATCTAAAATTTGTTAATTTTAGTAGGTAAACTTTCTTGCTAATTATAATCCACAAATTGACGCTGCAGATATCCTCAGGGGAATCATCTATAAATTACGCCGACGGTCAACTATAACATATCACAACAAAGTTTTAATTACAATCAAAACATAATATACGTTTTTAATTAAAATGAACATCAGCATTTAAAAAATCCACATCATCATATCGCGTTTTGTTTCACATAATTCAAAAGAATACTTGGAAGTGGTATTGAATATATAACAATGTGCATACATTCCACTTTTTTTGTAGAGCATTAAAGCTTTTTAAAATTGAACAATTTGAAGAAGTAGCGCAACACCGAAAACACTTTTTATAAAATTATAGACTTTATTTGAATTTACATTTCTTAATTAAGCAATAAAAGCAATGAATGATTTAAAATTTTGTTCAACATCCTTTGTTATCTCAGATTTTTTAAAAATCAATTTTATATTTCCGGTAAAATAATCGAGAATAATGATGTTTGAATTATTAAGTCTTCTAATGAGATAATTTTTTTTACTAGCTAGTACATCTTTCCTAAATAATTGCAATATTTATAATAGGATAGAAAAATTAATAGACGTAATATGGCTATCGATATTATACAGGGTTATTCATTATATTTGTCACCCTTATTATTGGAGATAGAAAACTGAACCCCATTAATAGGTTAATGGAAACACAGTGGCGTGCAGAAATTAAGGGGTACAGGAAGTAACAATATTTTTCAAATGAAATTCCCTGTGTATTGTTGAATTTTTGGATTACTCTTTTTTTCTGACTTCAAAAATATGACATACGGCAGTCCTATCTTTACAGTTTTCGAGTTATTGAACGTTTATAATCATATTTAAGCTATTTATTAGACGAACGGAAGTTACATTTACTAAAGTAGTCTATGAAAATAACAAGTATTTTGTTGTCATATGATATTTATTTAACCAAGTTAAAATGGGATAAGTGACACAGAAAAAGTGCAAATATTCATTAGTTATTTAAAAAATATTAAAAATAAACGTGCAACACGGAGAGAAGAAGAGAATCATCGTCAATAAGCTCGTTTGAATATGTTTACCAAAAGGTAAATAAGACCTCTAGTTTCAGTGGAAAACAGCGTTCTGTTAGAGCAAACGAAGAAAAGTTGGATATCTTGTTACATTTTGAAAGTAAACCTATCTTTAATAGCTACTAAGATATTATTGTTTAAATATTATTTTCAAAAAATTCAGGAAGCAGTCTGAATAATGCCGGGCAGATGAATGATCATTTTCCACAGCGGGTGTTTTTAATAGAAAAAATCAACGCTCCTGGGAAAGAAAAAACAACAGAAAAGGATTGGTTAAACAAATAAAAAATCCGGCAAAAAATCTGTTAGCGTTTGGTGTGATATTTTCTGCAATAAAATAGTGTGATCGATATTCTATAATTTTATTTTTAATCGTGCTAGCTATCTAGAAGAAATTCTTCCAGAACTTGAAAATATTCTTTTAAAGAATTTTTCGGATAATGAACTTGATAATATGATTCGGATGCAGGATGGGGCACCTCCACATACTGCACTAAAACTTCAAGAGCATTTAAATAATGCATTTTCAGTATGAATGGGGAATAATAAAACTATTAAATGACCATCGAATAGTCCATTCCTTATTTTACTCCACACGATTTATTTTTATGGGCATTTTTAAAGGATATAGTTAATAAAAATAATAATCATAGTATTCCTGCTATTAAAGAAGCGATTCAGAATGAAGCAAATAGTCTAAATGTTTTCAATAACGATATCATCTTGAGCACTTTTCGGAATTTAAGACGATGTGAACTCTGTATCCAAAATAATGGTGGCCATATCGAAGCCCTTTCATCTTTTGGATTTTACCTAAGTACTTTATTGGTATGATTAGTTTTACCAGCGCACGGTAGATATTGCTGCCACTTCTAGAAAACACACCACCGGACGGACCGACTGCGCTTACGATGAGTTGGTATAAGGTCATGCTTTTTGCCAGTGGCGACACACATGGGGCATGTTAGAAGAATCGTTGATTGAGTATTGAACATTAAAGATCACTTTTCAGTAATTTGAATGACTGGAGGTCTTTTACGAAATAATAATTGAACGATTTTAACGTTCCTCGACTATAATTTCTTTCTCATTCCTCTTAATTCGTTGAGTTTAGATTTTCTTACAAAATATTCAGATTGAATTCCTAATTTAACATATTTACACAACCAGATGCTTATACAGAAATTATTATTTAGATTGCAATGACAGTTCGCGAAACTGCTAGCACCGTTTATGAAATATGTTCTGCGAATTCGACTGAGCGACAAATCTTTTCTTGCGCACGCACTGCGACCCGGTAAATAGTTTTCATTCCTCCTGCAAATGCTTAGCAAATGCGATGCTTCGCTAAGCAGTGAACTGTGAAATACGGCAATTTTAGTAGTTCTATAATATACACTCGTTCTCGCATCTAGAACGTGTATTCTAATCCCTCATTTTCAATCACGTTTATGAATAAACATTTTATGGTATTTAGGCCTTATATAATCTCAACAAATCTTTGAATATAACAAAAAAATAAACAAAAAACGTGAATATTTTATTAGCATCAAGATTGGTTATTAATTATTAAATATACATGGCTCTTGTAAATGGTCAGGAGACATGTGAATACAATATGGCAACCAATTGTGTATAGATGATATTGCACGATACAGAAATCCCCTAAATCCATTGCTAATCTAGTTAATGTTGCAAGAATTTAATAGTAATAATTTAATATCACTATAGGTCATTGAGCTCAGTAATTTTTTGTAGCTGTCTGGACATAAAATGGAACAACTTGTTCTAATAAACAAAATTTTTTTTTTATTAGAACCTCTTTGATAAATTGTTTCTCATTGTTTAATATTTCATTATTAGATGAAATTATTGTGGCTCTATCACATAAACATATTATAATGCCTCTTTTAAAAATTGTTGGCTGATTTGAGATAAAATGTAAATATCTGTTTGCATGGGTTGGTTTTCTATAAACGCTTGTTTCAGTAACATTATTTCATTTTTTAATTAAAAATCTAAGAAGGGTAGTTTATTCATATTCTCTACTTCTAAAGTGAATTTAATAGGTGATTTCCTGTTTATATTGTTTAAAAAATTATCTAGCAAATGAACTCCTTGAGTCCAGATTGCAGAAATATCGTCAGTTTCAAAATATTCCATAAATATGTTACTTAACATTGATTGGTGATAAAGGAGGCTCCAATGCCATACCGAAATCCTGTTGTTGATAGAAATTGTTTTTCAATTGAAAATAGGTTAGTTTTATATACTACCTACTACTATATTGTATATACTACTTAATTTAGTTCTACTTTCCAAATTACTATCATTAAGCAATCTGTCTTCAATTATTATCAAGGTTGTTGGAGCCAAAGATAGCTTGCTGAATGACAATAATTTGGAAAATGGAACGAAACTAAGTGTAAACAAGATATTGGAATGGAGCTATGAACCACTGGTACATTGAAATCCTAAAATTAAATTCAGTACCCATTTCAGATGAAATAACTGATCTTAGCTTAATTTTTGCTGTAGTTAAAATGTCTAAAATTAAATCGGATATACCTAAAATATATTTATTATAGGGAATATGATAGGTTGGATGAGCACAAGAATTACATTAGAAAGAATGAAATTCAGAAATCAAAGATTTGGGACTCGGCAAAAATTTTAACAAAAGAAACAGATACCAAAAAAAGAAAAATTAACGAATCAGCAATAATCTTATTAAATGAAGATAAGTGCGTATCGAATTGTTCTGTAGATATTTGTACAACCTGGCTACCAATGTTAAAAGAAGAACTTAACAAACTCAACATTATCTAAAAGAAAATATCATCAGTTCTATGTTCTGTGTAAGTAGTAAGTATCTATGGAAATAACATAAATAGAATCTTAAAGCTGTGTATTTGACATACACAGCAAAATAAGAGTTCTTCCAAAAAATAGCTTTGAAAACGGAAAGAGATTACTTTCTGAAACGTCAGCAAAATACATTATTTCTGTGTTTATTCCGATTTATATTATTTGCAAAACATAACCTCTGACATTTCCTTTGGCGTAAACGTCACGGGCGCAGAGGCTTTTTCCAATAATTCTATTATTTTGTAGATTCGGTGATTTGTTTTCAAGAGGATAATAATACATGTGGTAGAAAACCCAAATAATAGGAAAGAATATGATAAAATTGATATGAAATCTTTTGAGGAAGATTGCAGTAAGTTAAACTGGGATGCAATATATTATGTTAAAAATGTAGGCTAGAAGCTAAATATTTTCAATAACAATGTTTTGTATTTAATTAATAAACATGCCCAGCTACAACATAAACTGATAAAAGAAAAGCCTTTTACACCATAGGTTACTGACAACATTAAACTTCTTATGAAAATGAGAGATAAAGCTAAAGCAAAATATTTAAATGGCAAAATTCACTACCAGAATCTAGAATGTTATAAACACACAAACCCCCCTCCAGGGAGCTGTGAGACCTTGTCGTTGGTGGAGGGGCTCAAGTAGCTGCAATGACCCTGAGAGCAATGCCGGCGGAAGTCTTGCAAATGGCTCCCGGTAGGGTCACCCAAGCCGGTAAGGTCGAAGGAGAGCAGTGAAAACTAAGGACAGCTCAACCTCAGGATCCACACTGAGAAGTGGGGTAACGGGAAATGGCGCACCCGGGGTTAATCCGAGCTACGAGTGAGCTGTGCCACTTACTCGCTAAATACCGTAATTACAGCTCACACTTCAACGACCTCTGTGGAAATGAAAAAAATGGCACCATAGGGAAATGTCGTGTTGAAATTGTGACCGGGGGACTTGCCTTAACTGGCCGGACCACGAGGAGAAAACCTCTATAACAAACCGACAGCGAAGTCGTTAAAACCTGTGGATACAGGGCGACCTTCACAGTATGTAGCCTTGTCCTCGGAACGGGCGTCACCCGAGGGCCGACCGAGATTACGTCCCGACTCGTGGGAATGGCTATGAGTAGTAAATTGAAACAAAATGTAACAGGGCAGACTAGTATCAACAATACAACAAGGGGTACCTTGCGGTTGATGACCACTAGTCAAACAAGAAGGAGTAACTCTGTGTCAGAAGACACCCTCAGAAAGAGGAAGCAATTTGACACTTCGATAGAGTTTACAGATGATAGTGCAAATCCTTACAAGAAAAAGGAGAATCCGGTAGTGTTTGTTTTGCTGGAGGCACTGGACTGTATAACGAAAAACCAAAATATCTTGGGGAAGCTTGTAGAGAACAGTCCTAACATCAACAAGGAGATCAAAGAGGCCGTAAGTAGGCTAAAGTGTAATGTAGAGACTATTAATAGAAAAACCGTTAGAGAATGGTTAGATGAAAATAAATGGGAGACGATAGAAAAACAGACGTACGACACAGAATGTCAAACGGATCAGGAAAATGCTGACAGACAGGTCACCAGGGTCGATGTGGCAACACAAGCAGGTAGGAAACAGAATTTCTGTCTTACTCCGCACCCTCGCCAGATACCCTCGATCAAAGAGATCAGGGATGCTATCGGCGAAATTAAGAACTATAGCGAGTACAAAAAGCTGGCTGATCGAGAATGGCACCCACAGGTCTATGAGAGGGTGTCAGATAAAGTAGGAAATCCGGTTTGGGAAACGGAGGAAAAGGACTTGGCATTATGCGCCGATGGAAGTGATCTCCTGGAAAAGGGGATAGGTAGGCAATTTAAACTAAGATTTCCTGAGCTGGTCAACATCGAGCACGACAGAGGAAATAAGGAAGGCTTCACGTACGTTAAGTACGAGACAAGCTCTGAAATGGCAGAGAAGACGAGTGAAGTAGTTAAACGCTTTGTTTATCTAATAACGATGGAAGATACAGAAGAAGGCACCTACAAAAATATAAAGAAATGGAAAGAATGGTTGGTGGCGAACAACCGAAACAGAGTGGCGCTTCCTAGAACAGAAAAGAACTGGGAAAGGATAAAGAAAATGGTAGAAATTGCCATGAATGGCACGGAGATAAATGTGGTGGTGTACTCCCCTCAAAATAAGGGAGGAAGTAACAAGGAGGAAATGCCGTACAAAATGGGAGGGGTACAAGATACTCCTATTGCAAGGGTCAGAAATACCGGAGGAAATAGAGCAAGAAAAGATAGGGATGTTCTATTTCTTAGGGAAGAAGGAGTGTCATATAAAGACCTCCTAATGAAAATCAAAGGGGTAGACCTAAAAGCCACGGGAGTGGACGTGACAGCCCTGAGGAAAACAAGAAATGGCGAGATGTTAATTGAAGTAAAGGGTGGTAGTGGTGCCGCAAACCCACTAAAGGATGCAATTGAAAAAGTAGGCGGGGTGACGGTAAGAATGAAAAAAGCAGGAAGGGTTGTAACCATAAGAGATCTGGACGCCACCACTAGTATAGAGGAAGTTGGGAAGGTGATAGCAGAAGAAACGAAGCTAAAGGAAGAACAAATAGTCGTGGAAAGACTGAGACCAGCATTTGGAGAAAACCAGACTGCTGATGTGAGACTGCCGGAGAAAGCCGCGATAGAGCTGCTCCAAAAAGGAAGTGTCAGAGTGGGATGGATTAAGTGCAGAGTACGTGAGAGAGTGGATGTACATATGTGCTATAAGTGTTGGGAGTACGGACACACTAAAGTGAACTGCAAGGGCCCAGACAGGACGAAGGCTTGCCTTAAATGTGGGAAGGAGGGACATCAAGTCCGAGAATGCAAAGGCACGGCATACTGCCCTAAATGCGATAAAAGTGGGCATCGTGCGGATTCAGCGGAATGTCCGCTATATAGGAAAGCGCTGAACGGGGCAGAGCGTGGGGAAGAGGGTAGCCTGCTGCCTTCAAAGTGAGGCAGGTTAACTTAAACAGATGCCGGGCCGCTCAAGACCTGTTGTGGGCTGTGGGTAGGCAAACGGGAGATGAGGTCCTCATAGTAAGTGAGCGAAATAAGGCAATGATAGGTAATAACAGACCTGGATGGTATACTGATGAGAATGTGGATGCAGCTATAGGAATTCTGAATAGGACTATTAGTGTATACCGAAGTGGGAGAGGACATGGATTTGTATGGGTGGAGCTGAAAGAAGAGATAGTATTCAGCTGCTACTTCTCACCCAATGCAGGTTTAGGAGACTTAGAATGGTCCCTGCAAGAGCTGCAGGACACGATCATGGAAGAGGGCAGGAGATCGGGAAAAGATATCATTGTCGCTGGCGACTTCAATGCTAGGGCCCCAGAATGGGGGATGGAGGAGGTGGATGCTAGGGGCAACCTCGTTGTGGACTGGATGGCGCAGAATGATCTGCAGGTGCTCAACGAAGGTTCGGTGTTCACATTCGTGCGAGGGGAGGGTGAGTCCACTCCGGATATAACATTGGCCTCAGCGGGCGCTGCTAGGAGAACAAGCGGATGGAGAGTCTTGCGAGAGGAAGAGACGCTGAGCGACCACCGCTACATCGGGTACGTGGTGGGGCAGCAGGAGAGAACGCCGGTGATACGGGTGAGTGGATGGAAGCTGGGTCTACTGGACAGAGAGGCCTTCAAAGGCTCACTAGAAGAACAGGTGAGAGGTGGCATGGTGACGACGGATGAAATCCTGATAAGGGTGATCTCTAGAGCTTGTGACCAAGCAATGCCCAGAAGAAGAACGGCGAGGACCAAAAGGGGAGTGTATTGGTGGACAGACGATATCAACAATCTCAGGAGGCAATGTGTGGCAGCCAGAAGAAGGTGTGTTAGGGAAAATAGGAGGCAAGGAAGAGAGGCTGAAAACCTAGCTACCCAAGACTACCGAGAAGCAAGGAAAAGACTCAGAGATGCGATAAAAGACTCCAAAAGGAATAAATGGAGGGAGATGTGTGAGGATATTGACAGGAACGTGTGGGGTGACGGGTATAAAATATGAGAGCCACCCCTCCCGCAATCCCAGGAGAAAGGATAGAGGAAATAGTGGGCGTCTTATTTCCTGCGAGGGAAGAAGTCAGATGGGGAGCCACGGAAGTGGGGGACGTGCCCCCCTTTACAGAGGAAGAGCTTAAGGCTGCTTGTAGCAGGCTTAAAAGTGGTAAAGCTCCGGGCCCAGATGATATCCCACCCGAGATGGTGAAGATAGTTGCAGAGGAGTATCCCGTGGTCACCCTGAGAATTATGAACCAGGCGCTGGAGAGTGGGGTTTTTCCGGACAGATGGAGGAAAGCAAGGCTGGTATTGATACCAAAAAGGAATAAACCGCCAGAGGAACTGTCTTCTTACAGGCCATTGTGTTTGTTGGACGCATGGAGCAAGTTGCTAGAATATCTTGTATTGGGAAGACTAGAGACTGAAATAGAGCAGAAAGGAGGTTGGGCGGATAATCATTACGGTTTTAGGAAAGGCAAATCGACGGTGGATGCTGTAAGGAGGATTACGGAGATTGCGAGGGGGGCCATGAACTCTAAAAGGATCTGTGCAGTAGTGACCCTGGATGTCAGAAATGCGTTTAACACGGCGGGATGGGCTGAGATTGTCAGTAGCCTGAGGAGAGTGAGAGTAGCTCCTTATCTGCTCAGAATCATTAAGAGCTATCTAGAGAACAGAAGAATTGGATGGGAGGCAGAAAACAGAGCACACTGGAAGAAGGTGACCTGCGAGGTCCCACAGGGATCGGTCCTGGGTCCGACCTTGTGGAATTTAATGTTCAATGACGTCTTACAGCTGCCCCTGGAGAGCGGTGTTACGGTGACAGGGTACGCCGACGACTTGGCCATAACAGCTACAGGAAACTGGGTGGCTAGAGTAGAGGCAGGGGTAAATGAAACCATCAGGAGAATAGAGCGGTGGTTAAATGGGGTGCAATTAGAACTAGCCCCAGAGAAAACAGAGTGCATCATCATTACGAGGAAAAGAATTCTACCACCCTTCACAGTAAGAGTAGGGCAGGTGGAGATTAGACCTAGCAGGGGCTTAAAATATCTAGGAATATGGTTAGACCCGCGGCTAACCTATGGGTTACATGTACTGAAGACAGCAGAAAAGGCGGGGAAAACCGCCTCTGCCTTAGGGAGGCTTATGAGTAACACGTCTGGACCCAAGGCTAGCAAAAGAAGGGTATTATGCAGTGTGGTGCATTCCATCTTACTGTATGCAGCCCCAGTATGGGAGAGCTCGATGGCGGTACAGAGCACCAGAAGGAGGCTTGAGAGAGTACAGCGGAGTGCTGCACTCAGAGTTTGCAGTGCTTACAGAACTGTGTCGTATGAAGCAGTCCTGGTGCTAGCGGGGGTCCCCCCGATAGATCTACTGGCCAAGGAGAGAAGAGAGGTGTATGAAGGGACGGGGAGGCAAGAGGCAAGGGAGAGACTCCTCGAGAGATGGCAGACTAGTTGGAACAACTCAACTAAAGGGAGGTGGACAAGACGACTTATTCCAAATATAAGAACGTGGATGGAGAGGGGGCATGGAGAGATGAGCTTCCACCTCACCCAGGCTCTCACGGGACATGGTTGCTTTGTGGAATATCTCTTTGATATAGGAAAGGTTGACACACGGGAGTGTGTGTACTGTGGGGAGAACGACGACGCAGAACATACCTTATTCTACTGCAACCGGTGGAGGACCAAGAGATCAGGAGACTATTGGAACCCTGATAACCTAATTAGGTATATGCTGGAATCGGAGGAGAACTGGGAAAATGTAGCACATGCTCTAAATAGAATAATGAGGACAAAGGAAGAGGATAGAAGAAATCTAGCCCCGAACCCCTAATTGCTTTAACAGATGGGGGATGTAAGGGAACACGTGGGATGTTTTTACTAACACCAATAAAAGACGAATGACCCGTGGCCTGATGGAAAGCGAAAGCAGTTCCAGGTTACGTGGAAACACTGATCCAGGAGGGGTTTTAGTCGGTAGGAGTCCGACACTACACGGCGTGGGCAGACACTAGCGCCGGGTGTCCATGTAGGATTTCCCCTCCACCATTAAAAAAAAAACACACAAACCATGCCATAAAACGGGAAAGATGTGCTTATTTTGATGCACTGTTAAAAAATAAAGATTTCAAATTATTTTGTACAGGGGTAAATAAATTAAGTTTAACAAAAAGTAACAGTAATAATAACATTCCAAATACGCTTGCTGATCCAGAAAAAATCAATAGTTACTTCATTTTGTCCATAATTCCCGGCAATGATCCTTCGAATGAAAAAATACTTTTTTATAATTCTAATTTACATCAAAATTATAAAGATATACATTGTTAAGGACTGTTACCTAATAAAAAAAAAAAGTTAAAGGCCGCTTTGCCCCCATGGTGACAAGGCTGGGAGGTGACAGAAAGTCCTGGGCTTTAGATGATTACCCAGTAACTCCCGCAAACAAATTTTAATTTTTAACGTGCCGTGCCCCCTCTCTATAGAACTATAAGATAGAGAGAAGAAGCCTCACACGGCCGACTAGTCAGGTTCCTGGGTTGTGGGTTCCTATGGGGTTCGTGATTGATACAAATAATCACACAAAAAAAATCCAACAAGTCTATAAGACAAAATTCACAATTTATTTGCAAAAACTGCAGGTGTTTAAATCAAGACAACCAGTGTTTAAAATATTTACAAATATGGAAGATAAATTTAAATTTCGAAAGTAATAACCGCAGTTACACCAAGTATATGAAATGGGTAACCAAAGTACCTTAATAAACACTATCTCGTCGTTGTATTTCGATGTGGCCACACGGTACTAAAAACTAATAAAGTCCCCAATTACTTATCACCTTACTTAACCCAACTAATAAAATATACAATATTTACGATGGCTGAACAAACAGAATCACCATACACGGTGTCAATATCAAATAACAATAAACTATAGCTTAACGCTAAATTATAATCTGATAGGTATGAATCATGTAAAATAAAATGCAAACGTCCTAACTGACCAATATTTAGCAAAAAACGCAGAAGGTATCAAGGTACATACATGCGAACTTTAAGTTAAACTATTTAAAATATAGTGTTCACGTATATTTCGATATCTAAACTATTCATGGAATCGAGGTGGCTTCCAATCTCTTTCGGCAATACATCGGGAGTTGTTATGGAAAAATGTGGGGCGCTTACTTTGATCAGATTAACTCCAACAACATACCCACTACCCGCACTAGTAAGCCTCGCACGTCGCAAGGGGTTTCTACGATGCTCCGCGTTCTCGATTATTAGAGCGGGTCCCTAGACCAGCAATACCAACTAACGTGTATGAGAATTTCTCCTAATACCACTCCCAGGGTATAATAAAGCGGCCACGTCCGCCACCAGACAACAAGAATATAGACAGACCGATAATAAGGGTCATAAACGGACTTACAGACCAAAAAAAAAAACCATCCGACAGCTTGGCCAACCATAAACTAAATTATTACAGCTAACGTCGCGTACGCTGAATTTAACAACGTACGCCTAACACTAGAAGTAACACTAGAGAAGCCCTGAAACAAAAGAAGAATCAAACATTATATTCTGGTAACACTGAAGAAAAGAATAAAATGTGACAATCCTGAGATGTTGGGTGCGCTATATGTGATCCTTGCAGAACAAGATTGTCATTAAATCGACTTAGGATAGAAAGGCACTATCATCCGTTCCTGTGGATTGTTCAAATCCGGAAAATCCACAACTGCACGCCTAATAAACCAACCAAATAACACAAGTACAGATATTCTTCTTTGTGGATAATATGCCTAAATCCCCAACGGAGCAATGAACAATTGCTAAACGGCGCAAAACCACCTTCAGTCCACCAGCAGGTAAGGAAATCAAGGAGCAAACATGGCTCGCTTCCTCTTGCCGAATACGGGAAACATGCTCAAGCGCGTTCGTTATACCAACCCGTCGACACACAGACAAAGTTCTAATAATCTTTCTCTCGAATGACTTGTGAGAACAAATAATAATGTAATGTCCCCTGAACCAACGATCTCATTAATTCTACATATAAAATATAAATTATAAAACAACAAAGCAAGTTTTTTTTACTAACATAACAGAAAGGATCCTACTCGGCAGACACACGCACACTCCGCCGTGGTAGTCAAACGAACGTATCTATTCGTATCGGACCCCTAACGACTGAACAAATGATAACTGCAAATGGCGACAATCAAAACAAAACATTATCCAAATCACCACAAAATAGGTTGAATCTTAGCAAGGTAGGTCAGAACTAATCACAATACATCTAACTATATGACTTAAATTCGATCAAGAGACACACTGTGTCGAATTCAGAGGAGGTTAGGTTTCATAATAATGTTTTGTTTTAGCTACCAATCGATTTTACTGGCCAATGGTGAATGACTGTCCCTTATAATTAAAAATAAGGGTACCTCTACCTATTCAAATATGCTGAGAAAGGATCATACCCAAGTTATACTCCGAAAGGTGCGAAAAGTTCTATTTAAAACTAGTTACCTAAACAATCCATTATTTAGACGAGTGAAATAAGTCTAACAGCCACAGTTAGGTAAATAGTATTAGTCAGAATTAAATAAATGATGTTCGTCTTCTTGTAGGTATAACCGAAAATCGATGTCGAAAGTGCAAAAGAAGAAGGTGAAGTTAATTTCGAGCACTGTCAACAAGATAAATTGCTATACGAGCTGGAGATTAAAAATAAACTATATCATTTTACTTGCCGTTTTATATTTGAAATTACCGAGCCAAAACCTAAATATAAAAATTTACTGTAAAAACATTTAATATCAAATTATTAATAAGGAATGATGTTTACAACATAATTATTAGTAATATTAGAACTTACAGTGTTGGCGCAGAAGGTATTTCTATTAAAGACCTTAAATTATGTTTACCATTTTGTATAAATCATATAAATATTTAATACACCTGTATACTTGATGGTCCATATTACTGGAAAAAGGCAATAGTTAAGCCTCTTGTAAAAAACAGCTAATCGTATGGAATTAAAATATTTTAGACCTACAAGTATCTTATCTTCTCCTTCTAAAATTTTGGAAAGACCTAACCAAATTTTTCCTTATTTCAAAGAAAATTATTTGACTTCCTCGACACAATCAGACTTTCGTAAAAATCATAGCACTGCCACTGCACTTATAAAAGTAACTGATGATATTCGATAAAATTCAAATAACAATAAAGCAACTTATCTAGTTCTACTTGATTTTAGTAAAGCCTTCGATATTTTGAATTCAAAACTTTTGCTTTCTAAATTGCATTATTTCGGTTTTTTCAATAATTGCATTAATTTTTTAAAAATCTTTGTTAACTGGCAGGGAACAATGCGTAGTTTTGGCAATAGGTAAGGACTGTCAAATACAAATTTGCTTCATTACATCAAGGTGTACCTCAAGGGTCCATCGTAGGACCACTGTTATTTTGAATATACATTGCAGACATGAATGGCGAAGTTCAATATTCTAGTGTAATGCAATATGCAGATGATTCTCAATTAATTCTCGATGTTTGTCCGAATAATAAAATACAAGAAAATATTTCATCAGATTTACAGAAAATTAAAAAATTTTCTTTGGATCATACCTTAAAAATTAATGCTTCTAAGTCTGTCTTATCGATAGCAGCCTTAAAATATTCTAGAGATAAACTGTCTGATTTTGTTGTCAAAATTGATGATGATGATGAAGTACCTAAAGCGAATGAAGCAAAAAATCTTGGCGTAGTCATGAATGACGCACTTACATTTCAGTCACGTTTCCATTAAAATGAGATTGACTTTCAGCCGTCTAAAAAGTTTATACCTATATACAACTTTCATGTCACCTGCTAGATGTCGTTTGGGTAACAGTCTCGTTTTCTCTATTCTTGATTATGGTAATATAGTATATCATAATTTTATCAGTGCCGCTTCCTGTCGTCTAATAAAAAAAGTTAAATATGATTGCATGATACAATATTCCCTTTAGAAGTCACATCAATGCCTATTTAAATCAAAGCTCTATCCTAAATATGAAAAACACTACACATATACGGTCTTATTTATAAAATGATGACTACTATTGAGCCTGGTTACCTACGAAGCATGTTCTGTTCTTATAATCACGGTCAAAACACAAGGTACATGCGAAATTTTAGAATACCTAAGCACAATTCGTCAGCTTTTCAAAAGTCATTCACATTTAATGTAATCCATTTGTGGAACAAGCTCGACTCGAGCACTAAAAAATTTTCTCCAAAAAAATTTAACTGTAAAATGGAAAGTATGCTGCTTGCCAACCGAAACGTTGCCACTTAAAGACAGCAAGTCTTTATCCGTGTATGCACCACTTAACCACCTATTTATTGCATTTTGGCTTATTTTCATTGATTCTCCCCCCTGCATCTTTAGCGTTACATCGTTGCAAAGTTTTTCTTGTTGTTTATTAGGTTTAAGATAAAGTAAGTTAACTTATTTTTTGTCTTGTGGTCATTGGAAGAGCACTATCTATCTACTGTACTTATGGCAAATAAAGATTTATTTATTCATTTATTTCAAAGAAAAAAAAATGAATTTGTTTTTTACATTAGTGCAGTTAATGAAAATATTTTTTTCACGACGAGTTTTAATCCAAATATAATCTCCCGCCTTTCCTTAGTTTGTCAGCTCTTAGTTCCCTTAGTTCCTTTAATTAAAAAATCAATATTTCTTGGAGCATGCTGTTTTTCAATTTGGCCTACTAGCATAGAATAATTGAATAGCATTTTTCTAATGGATTATTAGAGAATATATATTGTTTATGTAAGTAAGGAAACTAAGGAAACTATGGATAAAATGGCTATGAAAATTGACATTCTCATTAGAATCATCCAAATACGGATAAGTTTGTTAATTCCTTATTAGTGTTTGTGTATTTGTTAATAATTTTCTTAACCTAATGATTTTATATTAGCATGTTCAGAGGGAAAGGATGGATATAAATAAACTAGGTAATTTCTTATTAGTGTGCAAGTTTTGTTTTAATAATTCTTAAATAATGTATTTCTTTGGGCTTAATTATTTATCTTTGTCGTTTAAAATGGTGAGATCTATTTTCTCTGAAATAAGTTGTTTGTGTATCTAATCAAATTAACTATCAATAGATACAGAAGGGTGCTCATCTAGGCTAGCGTTCAATCAGACTTCAAATTAAATCAACACACACCCGGTCTAAGTACATAGAATTTGGCGAAGGCGCCGGGCACGCGTGTCCTTGTACGGTATTGAGCAATAAAAATAGGGCAAGTCTTATAACGGTATTTTGCTAAAATCTAGTCGTGTACATCTAACTTTAATTTTTGTGACATTGTCAGTTAGTTGTCATAATTTATTGCAAATGTGCAAAAAAATAATATGCCTCATATAAGCGATTTAGTTAAATCTGGAATTATTGCTAAAGCAGAAGATGGATGGTCAATGAGACAAATTTCACTGCGTTATAATATTGACAAAAATTGGGTGTGTAACATTTTAAGAAAGTGAAAGAAGTGTAGAATAAACGGTACGATTAGTAGAAATCCTGGATCAAGGCGACGAATGATATCAACTCAACAACAAGATTTGCAATTGGTAAATGCTTTAGTAGAAAATCTATTTTACTCAGTTATTCAGGCTGCTGAATAAACGAATTTTCCCGGATCGAGTAGTCACCGGCGAGTAAGAGAATCGGAGCTACGCTGTCATGCAGCAGCACAGAAATACTTACTTAAAGCTGAACGTAAAGCAGCTCGAGTAGGCTTGAATTTTTAGCGCATGATGTAAATTTTTGGAACAATGTAATCTTCACAGACGAAAAAATTTTCCAGTCAACACACAGCGGTCGTATTCGTGTTTACCGCCCTCCGAATACTCGTTTCGATGAGAAATATATATCTAACAATGATAAAAGTGGTAGATTTTCCGTCAATATGTGGGCTTGGATATCGGCACGTGATCCTGGTATTTTGTGGTATATTGAGGAACGATTTAATAGTGAAACATATATTAGGATTTTAGACAATATTATGCTCCCTTCTGTGTCACAATTATTTCCTAATAATGAGTTCATATTTCAACAAGACAATTGTTCCGTTCATACTGTTCATACCGTAACTAACTGGTTTCAAGATAACAACATCAATGTTCTTAACTGGCCCAGTCATAATCCAGATCTTATCCCTGTGGAAGAAGTATGGGGACTACTCGTAAGAAATATCCAAAAACGAAATGTGAGACCACGGAATGCCGAAGAATTACTGGAAATAGTAAATAATGCATGGAAAAATATTATTACTGATGATTATTGTATAAGGTTATTTAATTCTATGCCAAACAGAATTATAGAAGTGATAAATAGAAATGGCGCAATAACGAATTATTAATAGTTAGTTTCTTGTTAAGTAGGATATCCTTTGTCCTTTGATTCAGGATTTCTACCAATCGTTCCGGTTATTCTCCACTTTCTTAAAATGTTACACACCAAATTTTTGTTAATGTTATAACGCAGTGCAATTTGTCTCATTAACCATCCAACATTTACTATAGCAATAACTACAGCATTAAAATAAAAAATAAATTAAAAGTGATATCTGTTTTATTTCGGCTACTCATTACATATTCAAATAGAGACAGGTTTGTATTAGAAAAAGAAAGTTGTACTATTTTTTTCTGCTCACGACAGTACAACAATAATTCTACATTGCCGAGGACAAAGTGATTTGCGCTGTATAGGATTACCAACATTACTTTGCACTGGAAAGTTCACCGGAATTAAGTATTTGAACTAATTACATCAGTATCACTCTAAGATAAAGTACCTTACATACAAAATGATATTCTTGCTTGCTTGTTGTGGAGCCCAATAAAAAGAAGTTTACAGGGATATCCTGCTGCAAATTTCAATAAAAGAGAAGATAGTGGCCAAAAGATAAAACAAATTTGTAAATGTTTCCTTAAATAAGCAAAACATTGTAGAAAAATGGATTATAGAACAAGACATTTTATGAGCAAAAGCCTTTACCAATTTCCATTTAGCTAACAATTCTCGCATAAAACGAAATACAAAGTCAGCGCTTTTGGGACGTGTATGATAATAGCGCATAAATAGGGTGTGACAAAAACTTTTGTATCTCCTTTACTTTTCGCAAGTTTTTTATACAAGGTCATTCATAATATTTTGGATTGCCAGGAAATAGTGGGAGAATTAAACTTTCTTGTCCCTAGGCGGCTAGCTTCTAGACAAGAACAAATTTTTTATATACCAACAGCGCGGACTAATACCTCAAAAAATCCTCCTTTTTATTTAATTTGTAACAACTACAACAAACACTGTAGCCACATAGATATTTTTTGTTGCAGCCTTAATCATATCAAGTAATATTTTAAACATAAGTATGCCAAAGATAATATTGTGTATGGTTTTTCATATTTTTTATATGTATTACGTATTTATTATATCTCATATATGTTATAATCATTTTGTATATGTCTTGTATTTTAGCTATATGTATTAGTTTAGTTTAAGTTATATGTATTTTCTTTTCTGTATTATCCTGTTCTGTAATTGGGTGTTTACCTGTTGAACAGTGTATTTTAAGTAAATAAATAAATAATAAATAAATCATACAGACATTTTAAAAGGGAATTTTAGCTTTTCTCCGCTAGGGATTCGAAGACTGCTTTTCTCAGCCATAAGATTTTTTTGAATATAGAGTTAATATTGGGTATATATTGCGTAAAACGTTGAATCCATTTCTGGTGGAAACAAAGCGATTTGAGCTTGTGTTTATATCCATATTGATTTTTACATAATATTTATATTTTACTTCCACGTCCAGTGGAAGTATAGTAACGCAAATTTTTTATTTTTTTTAAATAGATTTAAAATGTCATGAAATATCGAGATTTTAAATTTAAGCGAACAACAATTTCCTGTCTGTCGGTCTGTCTGTAACTTTTTTTTGTGCGCACGTTTACTCTGGAACCGTTGATGATTGACTTGAAATTTGGTACGCTTATGTACCATAACGAGATCTGGAATTAGATTACATTTTGATTTAATTCCGTTGAAAGGTTCGGGGGTAAATCGGGTAAATAAGGGTAAATAGGCAATTCAAACAGGTAAGAATCCATAAAATTGCAATTTAGGGCATGCATGAAAAGTCAGTCTCAAAATTATTTTGGCATCAGCCACCTCCCCTCCCCACTATCACCCCCAATGCCACTCCCTCCTTATTATGAAATAGAGTAAAAATACTTAAAATGTGATTTAGTGTGTGTATAAGGACATGTCTCAAAAACATTTTTTGGCGTTATTTACCACTTCTACCACCCCCATTGCCACCCCCACTTATTATTAAAGAGAGTAATTGGGATTTAGTGTATTTAGTGTATATACGAGAACCAAGGGACTCTAAATTTTTTTGGCATTAGCCACCTCTTCTACCACCCCCATTGTCACCCCCACCCTATTATTAAAGAGATTACAAAATAAAATTGGGATTTAGTCTATTTAGTGTGTATACGAGAACAAAGGGCCTCTAAAATTTATTTTGGTATTAGTTACCGTCTTTACCACTCCCATTGTCACCCCCACCTTATTGCTTAAGGGAATAAAAAGTTAAATTGTGACTTAGTGTGTATACGAGAAACAAGGGCTTCTAATTTTTTTTTACATTAGTCACCCACTCTACCATCGTCATTGCTACCCCCACTCTAATATTAAAGGGAATAAAATATTACATTGGGATTTAGTATGTATAAGACTTCGATACAGAATCTGGATGTGAAAGTAGTGATTTTTAAATAAAACTTGTGATATCTCGAAAGCCATATTATTGCTTTCGAGATATCACAAACTTTATTTGAAAAATATGAGTGATTGAATAATAACGGGCCCAGCAGAATGAAGTATGTGTTTTCAAAGTTAATTTGTGTCATAATATAAATTCAAATTAAGTCGCCATGCTTTAGCGATAAATGGAAATTTAAGAGAGTTGTCAAAGTGTTTGGAAGAAATGTTAGTATAACAGTCAAATATTCAACGTTCCTATGCGCTTGAAGCTTATTTAAAAAATAATATGTTGTAATCACCCAGCATTTATTTCGTCGTCACTTTCATTTAATTCCATGAGATTCAGTTTGTAAACGAATAACAATTAAAAAGTGGGCACACAAGTTTCGCAGTACTGCTTCGTGTGCCAGAGAAAAACCAAAAGGAAGAAGTCCCAAACGACACGCCCACCAGATCTCTCAGCTTGTGATTTCTTTTTATGGGGCTACTTAACGTCAAAAGTGTTTTCTAATTGACAGCAAACGTTGAAACAACTAAATTATAATATTCGGACAGAGATTGAAGCAAACCCAATTGAAATATTGGAGAGGGTGACAAAAAACTTTCGTGCTAGGTTTCAAGAGTGTCAACAGCGAGGAGCAGGTTATTGACTGATGTAATATATAAAAAATAAAATTTTCGTGTTCTTTCCAGAACCTTGCGTAATAAAATAACTCAATTTAAAATGGATTCAATCTGTTGGACCCATGTACAATGGTCAAAATCGAAAACATGTTTAACTTAGTTAATATTCATGAAAATAAAAGAGAATACAGGGGTGCTGAGATATTGTAGAGAAAAATGTTGTGTCTATATATATATATTAAAACATAATATTTCAGTCGCAAGCTCCTCTATAAAATCCTTATTTTACTATAAGGAATGTAACCAGACTGCAACCAACAGCTACTCTCCGGGCTATGTGCCCCGCCGAGCGCTGAATTACAAGTTATAAACCTGGCGCGTTAAGTGTAATAATTGCATATTACCAACAAAGCGCTAATTCTTCGATTGCAATAAACACCAGCCGAAAGACTGATACTACTTAAAGGAGCTCTCGTGCTAGTCGTCCCATACCACTTGTAGACTGAAGTTTTGAGCTTTTGGCTCTCGTCAGTGCAAGGTAGGCATGTGACGAACGACATGAGAATCCCTTGACTATTTGGTACATCTCGGTTTCTTCTCGGTCTTCAATCGTAAAACGCAATTTTGTTAAATATTTTAAAAGTGTTTGCAGGGGAATCACTAGATAAACGTTTTACAGAGCCAGACATTTTAAAAAATTTGGAACATATGTTATTTATATGTAAGTAAAACTGCAACTTGCCATCTAAAGTTACACCTAAATCTTTTATTTCATTCTTCGAGAGCAGAGAACTATTATTTATGCTATAGTCAAATTGTATTAGTGTATTAGTTTTAGCAAATGTAATTTTATAGCTTTTATTAACGTTTAAATTCGTAGAGTAGTCTGATAACCGATCCAGGTCAATTTGAAGTAGTATGGCATCATAAGTTAACTCAACTGATCCAAAAACCTTGATGTTATCGGCATACTATGAAACTTGCTGCTCAGTACAGATATAGAGATATCGTTTACAAATTAATTAAACAATGGGGGACCGCAATGAAATCCCTGTGGAGCCCCAGAAGAAACCTGCAAGATTTTTGAAACTTAGCCAATATTTAACTGATTGAGCATGAGAGGAGAGATAATCAGTCTAGATGCTATTCAGGAGGAACTCCACATCGATGATGAGTCCCATTTTGGTTTCAGAAGGGGCAGGAGCACGGTGCAATTGATGGTTAGGATAGTTAACGACGTTAAAGTATAATACATCCTCGGGAAGAACACCGCCATGCTGCCTCCTTAATATAGGCGTACTCTATAAACCACACCACTACAATTTTTCGACCTACTTCATTAAGCTCACTCACTCGTTCTTAATGGACTCTTGCAGGTTCGAGTGAATAACAAACTGTCAACACGGCGAGACAGGATCGTGCCTGCCACCAAAGTTGTGCAACTTGTACGTCTCCGACTTCCCAGAGTTCCCGAATACGCAGCTGACCAAATACGCCGAATGGCTTGTTTATGGTTATTCTTCAATAAATTTTTAAAAGTATTGAAAAACCAAATTTGACGTTCTACAAATAACATAATCCAGTTGCTAACATCATTATTTTATTAATTTTAGCTAAATACCCCGTAAAAGAGATTGCTATTTGTTTTTGTTTTGACATTCAGTGTTTCTAAGCTTTTTTTACTTTAACTTCATCCAAAATAATACACATTTATTTCTTCCATAAATTTATTTAGAACTTTAAATAATTGAAAAAAAAAAAATTAAAAATGGTGCAAATAATTAAAACTATATGTTTTCAAAATGAATACCCCCAGCGTCAATACATTTTCGAGAACGTTTTAATACGTTTTTCACTGATCTATCAATCACTTCAGGGTTATTTCTAATGTTATCACATACAGTAATATTTTTTGTAGAAGCTGCTCTCGTGTATTGAACTCTTCATTGTACACCTCTGACTTGAGATGACTCCATAAAAATAATATAGAGGTGTAAGATTAGGAGACATAGGTGGCCAGTTTACCGGACTTCCGCAACCAATCCATCTTTTGGTGTAATGCTGGTTCAGATGATCCCGGACCGGTACAAAAAAATGGGGTCCAGCACCATCGTGCTGAAACCACAAATCCCTAGTATTGATACCTTCTAATAAATCTGGCAAGATATCTCTAAGAAAGTTTAAATAAACCTCACCAGTTACCCTTCCTTCAAAAATGTGGGACCCTATTAGATGATTATTGTAAATACCACACCACACATTAATGTTAAATCTGTATTGGGAATGTTTCTGAATCACTGCATGAGGATTCTCGGTCGCATAAACATGCTGATTTCTACAGTTGTTAATTTCGTCACGTGTGAATTAGGCTTCATCCGTGAATAGGATTCTCGATATTGTTCTTCTGTAAGCCAAAATCCACCTACAAAATGTTAAGCGGGGAACGTCGTCGCCGTCTTCTCGACGTTGAACGTTTTACTTAAGCTATTTATTAACCTAAAAGAGTATAATATGTATACCAAATTTTATCTAAATATGTGCAGTCATTTCAAAAGTATGGTGGACTAAATTTCTGGTTAAAAACCATAAAACCGTATCTCAAAATCGGTTCACATTCAACGGTAAGTATAGGGGTGTTTTGAACTCAGCTGAGTGTGCTCTGCCTTCCACTAGAGTATATCGGTTTAAATCTGGGACACTCTGTATGTCTATTGGATGAGCCACAAAACAGTTCGGATCCGGGAAACAACACAAAATAAACCTGATGATGGATTTAAATCCCATATATAAAGATTAAACTTTTTTTCTTCAGCTCCTTATTTTGCAGGGCTATCAACTAATTCGTTTCCTTCTATCCTCTCATGCATTGGTACCCATATCAAGGTAACCTTGTTGTTATTAGCTAGTTGATTTAGGGATTATCTGCATTCCCAGGCGATTTTAGACTTGAAGGTATAGGACTTTAGAGCCGTTAATGCTGCTTGGCTATCTGAAAGTATATAGATCTTTGCCCTTCGAATACCTTCGTTTAGGTATTCCTGGACACACAGATCTACAGCGTACATTTCTGCCTTGAAGATGGCTGGTGTGTTACCAAGGGCTCTGGATAGCCTTCATTTAGGCAGCGCCTAAAAAATCTTTCTTAAATCCATCCGTGTACCAGATGAATGATCCTTGCTCTAACCGCAGTTCTTCGGTCCTGCTCCTTTGACGACTTTCAATCAGCACATCAAAGAGGCAGTAAAAGTCCTGCTTGATTGGCATTGAGTCAGTCGGTTTGGACATGGACTCAAAATATATGCTCTAAAATTCTTAAGTGACCAACTGTGGATTGTTTGAATTTGAATTGAATAATTCACGTACCAATCCAAAAGAAAAAATCAAATTTCCTTTTCTTTGTTACGAAAATATTGATTATATTAATGCATTATCTCTTATCTTATGAATATTCTTTCCTATTATTTGAGTTTTCTACCACATGTATTATTATCCTCTTCAAAACAAATCACCGAATCTACAAAATAATAGAATTATTGGAAAAAAGCCTCTGCGCCCGTGACGTTTACGCCAAAGGAAAAGTCAGAGGTTACGTTTTGCAAATAATATAAATCGGAATAAACACAGAAATAATGTATTTAGCTGACGTTTCGGAAAGTAATCTCTTTCCGTTCTCAAAGCTTTTTTTTGGAAGAACTCTTTGTTGTGTATGTCAAATACACAGCTTTAAGATTCTGTTTATGTTATTTCCATAGATACTTACTACTTACACAGAACGTAGAACTGATGATATTTTCTTTTAGATAATGTTGAGTTTGTTAAGTTCTTTTTTTAACATTGGTAGCCAGGTTGTACAAATATCTACAGAACAATTCGATACGCACTTATCTTCATTTAATAAGATTATTGCTGATTCCTTAATTTTTCTTTTTTTGGTATCTGTTTCTTTTGTTAAAATTTTTGCCGAGTCCCAGTTTATTCTATGTCCGTTTTCCCAAGCATGTTCACAAATTTTTGATTTCTGAATTTCATTCTTTCTAATGTAATTCTTGTGCTTATCCAACCTCACACTGAAAGGTGTTTATTATTTATTATTTTGTAGATTCGGTGATTTGTTTTGAAGAGGATAATAATACATGTGGTAGAAAACCCAAATAATAGGAAAGAATATTCGAAGAATGCCACAAATAACTTTCAGACAATATTCTTATCTTATGAGTTGACATTAGCGCGAGGCCCGTAATTCCATTTTCCTCTGACCTCGAGTATCGGTATAAATAGAGATATTCCTATAATGCTCGACAAATGAATAGACGTTGTGGCGTTATCAATATTTTGTGTGCCTGCGCTATATGAAATACGTAGGTTTTTAGCATTTTCAAAAATCACTTTAATTTCTATTATGGCATAATAATCGTTTTAATTTCATTTGTCCTTATACCATTTTAAATCAATATTTTTGAAACGTATAGATATGTTTTCATATACATAAGGAAAACTTTAAAGCCAACAATTCATTTTTTAATTCGAGATTAAACATATTCTTTATAATTAAAAAAGATCCCCCTGTAATGTGTACAATAATACGTGTAATTATCATTTACAACTTTAATAATTAGAAGAACAAAAGCATACATGAACAGCATTCACAAAACTTACTTGTGAACTTGTATATGGGGACTAATTGGCTTAAAACCATTTATGCAGAAATATATTCGTATTACAAAATTTCCAGTGTAACTCTTACAACTTTGCATACTGCGGAACATGAAAGTTCAACATACATTATTTGGGACTAGACAGGTGTCTGATACAGATATTATGTTATTAAGGTGTCAACTTTTTTGCAATATATCATTAGTTCTATTGACTTTGAGCCTTTAGTATTTCTTTCAATTATACTCTTCACAGGTGTAGGTTGTTATTCTATATGGGGCGATTTAAAATTAATTCTTAAGATTTTAAAGGAACATACAACAGATTCAAAAATTTGCAAGCCATTGATGTTTTGATCGATTTGTACCAAATCGTATCAGACAGCTGATAATGTAACTATGGTCGAAGAATTTAAACCTATAAGCAAAACCGATAACGGTGAGATTAACGATAATATGTCCAAAAAACATTAAAATAAATAAAGTTTCAATTTCAATGTTTACGATACCCTTATTTGATTACTCTAATTTTTAAATTGTTGAATCCTTTTAGGTCTTCATAAATTCAATCAGTAGTCGACATAAGGCTCATCAAATAGTTAGAAGCTGTTGAATACTCTCATACTGAAGGAAATACGTACCTTGATTGAGGGTAGTTCCCATTCTGAAGTCATTGGTAGTTCCCTTTTATGAAAAACGCTCCTTGCGGTTAAATAAGTTATTTACAAGACACTCTTTCAGCCGAGACTATTTTCTTCCTGCTAGACACTCAGGATCAATTCCACAGAGCACGTTTACTTGAATTTTTATTCACTTAAGAACATGATAATCATACATTAATTTTAACTTCATTTTAATTAACAGACAAACTTTATTTCACACCTAATTTAGCATTATAGCAAATTGCTTTTCCTTCATCGGCCCGCCTGCCCATATTTAAAATTTTCATTGTCATCGATTTTATTTGTCTAATATCCGCGGTGCCGAGCTATAATTCCATCATGTATGTGCATTCCGAAATAGAATATTATTCATACATTTACTTGCTTTTACCGAACTTAATGTTTAACTTACGTTGTTTGCTTCGTATTAAATTCAAACCGCTGGTACCTTCTGATTTAAAATATCGATTTACACATTCACTTACTCTTAATCTTCACGACATTCGTAATCTTGTGTTGCTTTATTTGAATAATTAATTTTTACCTCACAGTAAATAATCCATAATAATTTCAAGTAGTTAAATGAATTAATTTTAACATAAAATCGCTTCTCTGTTCTTGGGTAATTATTCTGGCAATTAAATAAACAAATTAATTTATATTCTCTGTTCATACTGCATATATATAAATATACTGTGATATTCGCAATTTAAGTTTTGACTTGTAGATAATATTCCAAAATCCGTGAAATTTAATTTTGCCTATTATTTTGTGTGTTCCTGTTCTCACTTTTCAGGATTTAATTGACTATCATATTTTTTAAACAAAAGATGTTACTACACTAGCAATTGTCCTTTCTAACGAAAGAAAAAGATGATCAGAGAATTAACACCGATACTAGGTACACTTGAGTTCACACTGGTTGCATACTCATGGCCCCACAAATTTTACAGTATTTTAAAATGCTATATTAGAGAACTTGATGTTACTACATTCTAAATAGTAACTGGAGCTCTAAGTTCACTTCTTCGCCTATAAAAAAAGTCCACTATAAGACATATGAAACACAGTATTAAATCCTGCATTGTTATTCAAAACTCTGAAATTTTTGTTTCGGATGGTACACAACGATTTTTTATAATAGACATTATTCCAACTAAGCAGCGTCTAACGCTCTTCAGTAGGTACGAATTCTCATGTAAAATTGAGTTGCGAATTACTGTGAGTGTTAAAGTTTGGCCTTTACCGCAAAAGTATTTATTGGAGGAATAAAAATAATTCTAGAGTGAGGACTCATGTGCCCCTCTTCAACAACTAAGTGAAAATCACCATCCAAGATACATATGTTTAGTGTTTTCAATTTTCTTGGCAACTATTGGTTTATCAAGAGGGAATGACTAGTGTGCTAATTTAAAAACCACAAAACTTTCTATCGATTGGCGAATATATTGTCTGTATCCAAAAAATAGGTGACCGTAGCTCAAGATACGGCATGTTAAATCGAGACGATTATGCCGAGCGTCAGTTATGCCACGTGAACTTTGACTTTGTATCAAGGTTCAATGCCTAGATGATGTTGGTTACGCACAATAGGAATGTGCCAATCACCTTCAACATGGCAGAGTGTAGTAGTAACAATTGCGCAGGTTGATCAAGCTTATTTGCACTACAGAAATGCCGAAAAAGTGGACAGATTTCTTTCGTGCCTCGGGAAACAAAGGAAATTTTCATATGTTTAATATATGGAAATACCGACCACCAGAAAGTCGAGATAAAAATCATGAATGTGATTGGTTTATTAGAAACATGATCAAAGGCAATTCAATTTATTTATTTATGAGGAAATTTATTTCTAATTTTCTGTACAAATTGTGTTAGAAATCTTAATTGTATTAGTTATTTTAATATTTAAATTATTTACTCTTATTAAACTTTTTCTCATTTGTTTTTGTTCTTTACATGTTATCGATATTATAGTTTTTGGGCTCACACTTTAGTACTATTTTTAGTTCCCCAATAAATCCTGTTTAATAAAGGCAAAATTTTAACACAAATTGCAATTAATATCATCCAGTTTATACCAACTACTCCCTGTCCAAATGCAAACTGACTCAAGCTGAAATGTTGTGATATATTACATAATGCGGGTTTCGTCTTACATGCCTTCTTGCTTATTTATTTGTACTATTTATAATTATAAATAACATATTATTTACAATCATACAAAACTTGCATTTATTAGAATGCATTTTAATGTATTACATATCACGTAGTACAAAATATTTCATTAATTCTGATTATTACTGGCCATTATTTTATTTTTATATTGATAACAGGTTAATACATTGTTATATAATGCAGGATTTCTAGGAGTGAAACAGAAATGAATTATTATCATTATTTTAGACATTTGATCTAGACGGAGTGTACTAAACAAATATTTCTTGTTATATTCCGTGCAAATTACATGTATGTAATTAATTCTCATGTGGCTTTTCGAGTTTGCGTTCTCTGCGTTTTAATTAATTGTAGTTTTGCCCGATGTTAGCCTTAAGTTTCTGTGTGTAGTTTAATTGCCTTTCGTTTTCTTGCAACTGTGGTTATTCACATGTTGCCCATATTTTTTGATTGTCTATTTTACTTATGTAATATTGTTAACTGTAAACACATCAAACGTGGGTTCAATAAATCGCTACACAAGTACACTAACCACTAATTTATTTACTAACTAATTAACTTACAATAATTAGTACAACACTAATTACTACTTCTCATTACATAAGTTATTATTTCTTCACTGTCTATTTCGTTATTTTCATCACTTTGTTCGTTGTCTGATCTGTTCTCTTCACTATCCAATATCGAATTGAGTGTAGTCCATGTAGTGCGTGGCGATGCTTGGGACTATTCATCGAAGTCCGGTGCTTGCCCTGAGTTCTATTGATAAAATTGCTTTGCTCGTTGGCTGTCGGTGTCATCGGATGATAAAATTTGTGTTATCTCTTCGTCTTTCATGGATGTTTAATATGGTGATTTATATTAGTGTATAGGGGTTTGGGCTTTGTGCTTGTTTGTAAAGGCTCTTTTGTTTTCCAATCGCTATAAGTAGTGTAATTAATATATTTCTTTTTATTGTTTTTTTAATGTTAAATTTTGAACTTTTTTTGTATTTTGTCTTTATTTTTGTTTTTAGATTGTTTTGATTTTGCATGTTTTGTATTTTTCTATAATTTTTTATTTTTTTGAACAACAGTATACAATAGTTCGTTTTAGGGGGTGTAGATATAGTTCAAGGAGGGATGTGTAGGAGCGTGCAGGAATTTGGCGGTGAGGGGATTGACAAAAAGTGGATTCGTGGATAGAAGAAGGGATTGGGCTAGGTAGCAGTCTTTTTAAAATAAACTGTTCACGGGATGTGGGTGGAAGTTTTGTAGTTATTCTGAGTATCTTATCCTGTACGTATTGGAGGATGAATTGGTGGGTTTTGGAAGTAAGGAGGTAACGTAAGTAAGGATGGGATGTATGTATGTTTTCTATGACTTTTGCTAAGCCGGGAATAAGGGTTATAGGTCTGTAGCTTGAAGGAATGTTTTTGGGTTTTGGGATGTTTATTATTTTTACGGTCCGCCATGCTACTGGGTAATATGTGGACTGCAAACAGAAGTTGAAGGTAGGGAAGAGGTATGCAGAGAGAGGAAGGTGCTGTAAAGTATAGGAGGGGATATTGTCTTTGACTGGAATGCACCTCTTTACTCCTTTTATACGTCTTAAGAAGCTGTATTAATTTCGTCCATGGTCTAGTATTCTATATGTGTCCAAAAATCAGTAGCACCATCTCTGGGCCGATTGCTGAATCGCCACCACCTAACTATGTAATGACCACGGAATTTACAGTTGTGACAACAGGATTATGATAATTTAACTTTGACCTTCTTATTGAATATTAAAAATATTTAAAAAGTAAATTAAGAGATGGCTGTAAATTATGAAACTAATTAATAATAATAATAACATATTTATTGTTTATCAAATTACAAAGCTAACTAACACATATGACATATGATAATTGACGTTGTGTTGTAATTGAGAGACAAAAGGCAAGTATTCAGTCATATGCGCGCATTCTTTATTCTCTGATTCTCATAGTAGCAAGAAGAGGTTTATGCTTCCGAAAACGTGCTTACAACTAGGAAATGTCTTCAGCGATATCGTAGAATAATTTTATAAAGTTTTTAAAATATGAGGGAAAAATGCGCAACACTTTTGCAATATTACAGCATTTCTCGGTCCTGATGATGTTACATATGTAGCAAAAGGTTACTTCATCTTAGAACATTCACTTCACACAGTCATTTTCTAATTTTTGTTTTCCCAATATAGATTTCTACTTGAACAAGATGTTTGGGAAAATATATTTAAATAGGTTGATAGTGTTGATGTAAAAAAATAAATAGAAATCTCGGACTTTTGGGGTAATAGATGTATCTTGGGTTGATAGATAGAGAGGAGAGGGCTAGTATATAGTTACTTACTTGATAGTGTTTGCATGATGTGTTTATTTATAGAGATTGGCATTTTAAATCTAATTATGATTGGATGATTTGTTCCACGTGGTTATTTACGAATATAGTCTTTTGTTTATTTCAACTGTATCCATTGGATAACTAGGTAGTCTAGACTTTCAGGGGTGTTTCGTTAACCTTGAGAAGCCCAATAGGTTATGTTATATCGTTTTCGATGTATTTTTTGTAGAATCGATTAACATAGGTCCTGGATATTAGAAATCGTCAAATTTCGACTTATTCACGAGAAAATGCCAAGTAGGGTGTTTTTTCTTTTTGAAAAATTTTAATATTTTAGTGACTTCTTTTAGATATTTGATACGCTGGATCAAATGGCGTTGAGCCTAGATTCAAAATATGATCTCATTTAAAATTACGTATGAGAGACGCCATTAGATAATGATTTTGCGTATATTTATCAAAAGTTTACAGAAAATGCAATATATTTAACGTATTTAAGTACGCCAATTTATTTACCAGCCATATGATAGACACACAGATAGCTATCACATACGGTCAATTCCAGAGCTAGAAATGTTGGTTGCCTTTTTCTCAGGAATGAATAACTGCAGGTCCTCTATTACTTTTAATTTTAGTCCTGAAAACTAAAATCAGATTGATTAAAATAAATAATACGGGCCAATTTAACAATTTGACATACTAAATTTACGTACAAATCAAAGCAGTATCTCAAAACGTTTCAATTAATATCTACAGTACAATAAATGGAATTTTAATGTAAGTTAATTAACTGTCCAAGCTTAGGATTTAGCATTAGAAAATAATTAATAAATCGAGTTGCGCTTTCTACTAGAACGGCCTCAGGCAGGCATCTCTTCCAGTAGAGTAAAATATCAAAAAATATGCTTTCGTGGACTATTAGGAAGACGTCCAGATGCCAAATTTTACTTACAAGGACTAATTAAGTTTTAAACATAATTTGCACCGGGTTATTTTAAATACACGGTAAAAATGTAAATGTTCGGTAAATACAGATGTAAGGAACAACACAACCATATTAATATTTATACGTGTAATGACTGATATTTTATTTCTACCATGATATAATTTTAACTACTGGCGATCTATACAAAGTGATTCTTCTGAAAATGCTCGAGGAAAATGTATGTAATATTTACATTTATAATAGACAAAACTTCAAAGAATTTATGTTTAATGTGTTTTAGATTATTATTCTCTGCTTTCATACAACTAACAAAAAGTTCGATAACTTTGATTGGATATAATATATATTACAGCATCGTGTATACTTCTCTATTTTTCTCCATCAAAGAATCCATATTTGTTGCACAGGATATGGTAAACAGCATGATTGCTTTATATTCCTTGTATGCACAGTACTACAGAAAACTGTGTTTGCTTCTTTAAGGCTAATATTTTCCTACGAAATAATAAGAAAATGTGTTTATAAAAGCTCAACAAAATTCGACAGGTAATACAGAATTTAAGGCTGGAAATGCAAATTACGATAATAATAAAACTTGTGCATATTATACGTTTTTGTTTTTTCTATGAAAACAGAGGAATATAATCTCATGAAAAATTTGGATGTGGCTATTTATACATACTGTATGTATACGCAATTGGCTATTTATACATACAGTATGTATACGCAATTGGCTATTTATACATACAGTATGTATAAGAAATTGGCTATTTATACATACAGTATAGCCGTCGAGGGCAAGGGACATTATCTATCATAAACAACTATACTACATCAAAAAATATTAACATATTTAACCCAACGAACTAACCTAAAGAAATATTCGTATTACGTATTTTAGTTAACAAAATGTGGTAAAAAAAAACTGTAGCAAGCGGATTCGAACCGTCGACCTCACGTGTGAGAATCGGGAACCAATTACCAATTACCAATTAAAAATCTTTTATTGAGTTTTTTAAGTACATATCATTCCGTTTATGTCATTTTTCCCTGTATAAGATGTTATTATAAACCTGCACTGCGTGCTGTATAATTCTAAACCTAGTTAATATTAGAGTTTCCTCCTTATGAGTTAGGGTGGCTGGTGTTGTGCCGGGAAATGACTACTCCTTCCGAAATTTTTAATTAATGATTTTAATTTTTCTATTTTCTACTAGTTTCATAGATTTATAAGTTTTATCTGCAATGCAGTTGTAAAGTGAAATTAAAAATATTTTATTAAGTGAATTAAAGTTTTATTTGGTGTACGTACAGGAAAATAAAATGAAAAACCTGTTTCAACCGTGTGTTGTCCAAAAAATTAGAATCGGGAACACTAAGTATTACACCACAGACTGCTGATGGTTAACCTTATAATTCTTACTATATCAATATGTTTGAACGTCATCGCGCATGTGCGGCGTGAATTGCCTGGACAGTATGTATAAATAGCCACATCCGAAAAATTTACGTCTTGGTAATAAGAGCAATAAGTCAAGTTATTTCGGATATTTCGAAAAAATGTGTCAATTACATTACAGAACTTCTTACATATATAATAAATCAGTGTATTCAAACAGGGCAGGTACCATCTCATTTCTGTCATTAAGCCTAGTTTTAAAAGTGACGACAAAAAAAAAGTCGAACTACAGTCCCATATCGCTGGCCTCCGCGTTAGCTAAAATATATGAGAAAGTAAAAAAGACGAGGTTATGTAATTATATGGATGTAAATAAATTAATTCATGATATGCAATTCAATTTTCGTATAAATAAATCTACACACGATGCAATAACCACACTGACCTCGAACTTATATAATACACTTGACCGAAATAAACCAGCCATGTGTCTTCGTGGATCTAGCCAAGGCTTTTGACAATGTTGATCATAAGATTTTGTTAGAAAAATTGGAAAATCACCGACACCGACACCGACGCCTGTAGACGAGCTACCCCCAACCAGGAATTTTGCCGAACCTCTTCCCTTAAGAAGAGTAGGGATCTTTTACTTGCCTAACATTTAATAGACAAGGGACCGACGGCTTTACATCCCCTCCGAAGGATGGTATATCTCCTATACAACCCTCGCCTAAGGTTGTATAGCTTCCGCGCATACACTGATATACAAGCCGCTGGAAGATGTGTGAGGCGAGAACGCGGTTTCCGTTGGAATGGTCACCATCCAAGTACTAACTGCGCCTGTCGTTGCTTTACGTCGCATACCGAAGTATGTACATAGTAAAGGCGCACCTACGCTCGCCCCATTTGGAAAATCTTGGAACTCACAAAAATACAATAGGGCTATTCCGTAGTTATCTAACAAATAGGAAACAAAAAGTTATAATCGATGATATTACTACTTAGGAAGGAACTGTGACCTGCGGAGTACCACAGGGTACAGTTCTAGGACATGTCCTTTTTAAAATATATATTAATATTACTTAATTTATCCACAAAAAGAAATATAATCTCTTGTGCAGATGTTACTACAGTATTTTTCTAAGGCAATAATTGGCAGGATTTACAACATTTAATATCGACGGACCTGAAAAAAATCTAAATATTGTTAGATCAAAATTTGTTAACTTTAAATTGGAATAAAAGTAAATATTTGGCCTTCACATTATATAAGAAATATTTATCTGATTTTTGCACTATATCCATAGATGAACGAGAAATCTCGCCCGCAACAAATATTAAATACTTAGGGATAATGATTTGTTACAAAAAAGCTTAGATATTTAATATACGAGTTTAAAATGTTACAGAACTTCCTAACACTTAAAAAATTTAAAATAATTTACTATGCTCTTGTTGAATCGATAAATCAATATGGTATAATAGCATGGGATGGCGTAAAAAATACTTATCTAATACCGTTACAAATACTGCAATTATAAAAATATTGCTAAATAAGGATACAGCTCGGAGCAATTATTCCGTGAATCAGAAATATTTGATCCAAGACAAGTGTATGCTAAAATAATATTAATAAATCTTTATAAAAATAAAAGTTACTTGCATTCACTTAGTGAAACTTCACTTATCAAAACAGGTGTAGTAAAAAAGGGTATAGGTACAAGATATTTTGTCTATTTAGGAAAAATGTTGT
This sequence comes from Leptura quadrifasciata, assembly GCA_963675555.1. Classification (NCBI taxonomy): domain Eukaryota; kingdom Metazoa; phylum Arthropoda; class Insecta; order Coleoptera; family Cerambycidae; genus Leptura; species Leptura quadrifasciata. The sequence goes on along the minus strand of OY776674.1, from coordinate 107,738,320 downwards.
ACTCAACTGCCTTTGAACATTAGGAATAATAAGACTGTGTTTATTTTTAAGAAATCCGTTATTATGTGAATGAGAGAAACTGATGGTATTTATTTAAGATCTTTAAGAGATACATAATTTAATCCATATCAGTATTCCTAAACTTTTATATGTCAAATTTATTTTCTTTCTTCTAGATCATATTGTTGGGCTAAATTAATTCAAACAAATTCTATTACTAAATTGTCATTTATCCATACGCAAGTTTTCAAACTTGATATGGACGTAAATTTATATTTATTTATTCTTCTTTGAAATATTATATAAATTATTTTTTGTTAGTAAATAAATAAATAAAATTATCATTTGACAAATGGTAAACTAGAGTCTGTGACTGTGTTTGTGATGGATAATTCTGCGGGAGTGTAACTCAATTATGTATGAATGACTGACATTCTCTGGTTAAAATTTTCATGATACATCCAAAAGATTTTTCATGCAAAGCCCAATTAAATTATTCAAAACAAAAAAAACCGAAGATATTCAACAGCAGGGAGAAACACGTAGTTAAAACAATAAATTGTTTAAGGAAAAGGTATTCCGTAGGGTCAGCATTGCACAAAATATTTTTCCACAGCTTCTACAGAATTAACTAGGCCTTTAATAACCTATAATTTTTTATTTTGATCTTGTCTTTCTATTATTAGAACTATATCTTTTTATGTAACGTTACGCGAATGTAATAATTATTGTAAATGTAATAAATGCCGTCTCGAGGAAATATGTTTTTCGAATTCATAACAAATTTTCAATTTTTTAGCAACTGCAACAAAATTTCGCTTTTAAGAACTATCATGAATGTCCGCTGCACGCAGCGTTATTTACGTAACTGCAATTAATGTCGCTTCACGGGGCGTAAATTTACGTAAGTATGTTGAATGACCAACCATCAAAATTTAGCAACTACCTTGAAAACCTACTTCCGAATGAAAATCTTTATTACGAACCGGCCGGCGTTGTGCAGCACTGCATCTTAGGCATAATATTGAATATGAGGATGAGTAAAAAGTTACGTATTAAAGGTAAATTTTCATTTTTTTGCCGTCGATTTTGGCGGTAAATTTATACGTGTTTCGTTGTGTTTGCCCTTAGGCGGTTCCTCAGTGATTTGATGGAACAAAAGTATCCTTACTATGTACATAGTGCATAGGACTGCCTTGCGTGAACGTGTGAGTATAAAATAACTTTTAGTATTCTGAAGTGTTGAGATTCAAGCACTATCAAGCTCTAGTGTGAGCGCCCGAAATTATTTGTGATATCTCTAAATGCGTGTAAAGTTAGGCAAGCTAAGAACCCACATAGTCGTAAATATTGAACTCTTACATTGAATCTTTTATGTCAATCGTATTGCTAAAAACTTAACATTGAATGGTAGCTGGAGTCCGAGTCGTCCTAATCCTCACCATGTGTGGTATGGACAGACACTCTTCTTAACTTTATACCTACATTTATATATTTGGAATTTGTAGGCGCACAGAATTATCTGAAAAAACCCTATATATACCTTTACCCAAATATCCTCTCTTATCGTTGTGTTTTACCGAGTCAAATTAATCAAATTTCCCTTTCAGGTTAATTAAGAAAATGTTATTTATAAGCAGTGTTAGCTTTAAGATAGTGTAACGACGTCCAATCAATACAATTCCAACCAGCAGTTAAGCAAAACTAAAGAGTAAGTATAGATTTTGTATGTTACGTCTGAATCAGTCGTTCAGATGAACATCTTAGTATCCATTTCAGCAACAGTAACAAAATGTCCCTCAAATGCCCTTACCATGGATTGTTCATAATAACACAAAAATGAAACAAAAACCTACTTGCGTTTATTCCTATTGACAGAGAAGTTTATTTTATAAATTCCTTTTTCATCAAACGTGAAAAGAACATGATTTTATGACAAGTTTTGTGAACTCAAACTGTCATTTGTCTGACACTTCTTCTAAGCGGATGTAAAAGTGTTGTATTTTCGCTCTCATCAATCTGAGCGACAAAAGTATCTGAAGAAAAAATAACTGTACTTATTTAATTCATATTCAAAGTTTGAAGAAAATAGTGTGCTTAATGAGGAGTAAATTGATTTCTTGTGTCTCAACTGTTCTTGCCGAACTCGCTTCGCTCGTCCGTCATCGACACAAAAATGCCAGATTTACTCCATATAAAATAATAAACGATTCATAGAGCAGTGGTTTAGAAACCCAAAAAAAAAACAGGAATAAATTAAATGACATTCCCTGTCATTGTTCTCCAGACAGTATCTAATGACTTTATTATACTACAATGTTTGTGTTATGTACTAGATAATATAAATGGAATCGGTTCTGCATTCGGCTGTAAGATATTTATCTTTCGGATTGGATGGAAACTGAGTAAACTTCTAGATTTTATTAAGTACAGCATACTTGATGTGCTGGGGAGACACTGTGTAAATTAAGTTAGAGGTTTTTACGACAGCTCACAGTAGGAATTTTAAAGTTTAGAACGGAGGAAACTGGTAGGAAAAGTATTTTATTCATATAAGCGTTTAGATAAGTGCAAAAGCTCATCTTACTAGATGACTATTTCGTCTCGATTAATGGTGAATATCTTTAGGTAAAAAAAAATATCATTGTGGCTATTAAACAAATTCCAAACGATAACAACGTCAAGTTGTGCGTACAGAAGAAAACGCAGTGCTTAGTTTGGTTTCTATTAATCCTTTATATTTAGATTTTTTATTGCTAGATTTTAAGGTCCCTGCACAACTTTGTGTTACAGTATTGGGGTTTGTGTCAGTTTATCCCTTAGGTGGTAGAGAATCAGAAAAAGTGATAGTGGGCACATGTGATCCACGACTAACAGTAAGAAATGGAAGGGGGAGTATTTAAATAGAAATGCCCTTTATATTTTGGCTCTCGATTATATGATTCTAGTTCTATATTTCTTTTGTTAGAGCCATATTAAATATTTATAATACTATTTATTGTCACATTTTCTGTAAACATTAAGATTTTTCGCAAATTCATTGAAACTGAAATGGAAAGAATAGTTACAATATTGCCGATAGCATATTACCTCGGAACCCGACCTTTCAATGGATGCATGAGAATCCTTTAGTTACATTTTGATGTACATCGAAGTCCAATACTTAATAAATAGATTTAGGTAAATTAAGTTTTGCATGTGAAATATCTCGGAACAGTTATTTGTTTATGGCAGCGGATAATTTCATTATTGTAGTATAAACACATAAAAGTCTCAAAAACCTGAACTAAGGTCACCATTTAGAAAAGTTGGCCGCCAGAGAGCTTTTTAAAATATATTTATTTAACACCAGTCTATTCCGCTACAGAGGTCTATCACAAGCGCCTGTAGATGAGCTATCCCAACCAGGAATTTTGTCGAACCTCTCCTCCTTCGAAGAGTCCCAGGGTTCTTTTACTTGCCTAAAATTATTTAATAGACAAAGGACCGACAACATCCACATCTACTACGCAATACTCGCCTAAGATTGTATAACAACTGCGCATACACTGATATAAAAGCCGCTAGAAGATGTGGGGAAAGGACATGTGTTCTCTTGAAACGGTTACCCATCCAAGTACTAAATGCTTCTGACGTTGCTTTACTTTACATATCGACAGATAGTGAGAGATACAGAGAGAACCAACTTTATATCAATTATAGTACCTCCTCAGGATCCAATCCGGGACGGACCACACAACCACCACGCGAAGTATGGCGGCAATTGGCAATGTGGTGTTTATTTATTTATTATTAATTGCAGAGGCGGACGAGGTAGATCTGGATCGGTAAGGAAAATTTAACAAATAATAACACAACCTAAACTCCTCTTGAACACAAAGCAAATAAAACCAGATAATAACATTACGAATTATCTTAAAGATTAAAATTACTGTAAATGCTAGAACTGAGCCCATGATAGATGCACTAATAAACTTTGGTAACTGATACGGGAAAAATCGGAGTGAAGAAAACAGTTCGAGATAACTACCGCTGACTGTGCCCCAGCTACCTAGTCTACAAGGGCGTAGATAAGGGGGGTAGAGGTGGTCATTACCCTCCCCCTCAAGAAGAACTAGAATATAATATGTCAGGCGAGAGTTAGAGCGGCTTATCTGCAGATACCTACAATTTTTTAGTCTTAATAGTTAATAATCCCTAATTAATCGTTATTTTATTCGATAAGAATGATTCGATATAATATTTCTATACATTATTAAAAACATAAAAAAGGAACTATTTTTCAAATTTTTCATATTACTCTCCCCCTCACAAAAAAAATTATTTACGCCCTTGCTAGTTTATCATTTTCAAAATTATGGCCTTAAACGAAGTTGTGATATTTAAAAAAATTAATTTATTGAGAAGATGAATTTAGAAGAATAAAATTACAGGCATTTACTGAAAATAACAAACAGAAATAAAGAGGGGGATAGGATAGAAATAAAAGGTATGACAATTCAGTAAATATGATAGTTTAAGAAGAAGGTATAATTAGTAAAGTAGGGAAGATAAAAAAATGGGCAGCGTCTGGTAAGGTAGAGTGTTTTATTCTAAATGGCGAATTACGATGTCTGATTTGTGTAATGTTTCTTGTTAGCAACCTATCCTCCAGTTTGGAAACATACAATTTTTGCTAGATTACCTGGTCGCAATCCGCTATTGGGGTTATGTCGTGATAACGTGCTTAGAGGAATTAGAAATGAGGCGCATAAATTTGTGCAAAAAAAAATTGAGTTTTTCATTGTCGTTGCCCACGTGCTGCACTTCGCCGGCGCCGCATATGAAACGGCCGTCCTGATCATCATCGTATATATTAATTGTTTATTTAGACTGTTAAGTCTGCTACCGTTGATCATAGGCGGATACACAGACTCTTGGACAAGGAGTAGACCATCCGTACAGTCTCATTTGTGTTGAATGTCACTCGTTGGTCTAGTTTTACCCCAGGTACTTCACGCACCTTTTGATTCAAATTTGGTTGCTCCTTACCACTATCGGTGTTAAAACCCTGTTTTCGGTAATGCGGTGCGTGATTACTATTGCCTCCAACTTTTCGGCGTTTACTCAAATCTTCCACCGATCATAATATGTCAAAGCCCGAGCTATATGCGTTTTAAGTAGCATGTTGGCGGCTTGCGCGCTATGGGAGTGCGCGTATATGACCGTATCATCATCGTGCTTGGCCAGCTTGGTATTCAGGAACTTAGGAGATGTACAAGTTTTATAAGGTGATATGCACAACACCTGAGGAGCTCCTGGGCGACTCATATGCGAATATCCCATTGTGTTGATAGTTTTTATTCACACGTACCCGTAGGGATCTATCCGACAGGGGATGTTTGATGGTGTGGGTCGGAAAGATAACGTTATGCATTTTGTAAAGTAGGCCAGCGGTTCAGACGATATCGAATCGTTAACTATTCTAACGATTTGTTACACTGCGCTTCTGCTCCTCCTGAATCCAAATTGGGATTCGTCGAGCTCCACCTGAGCATTAAGTCTGATCAGGACGAACTTCTCTACCAACTTGGAGATCGACTGTAGCGAAATGAGCCAGTATTTTCCAGCGAGTTTCGTATTCTTATTTGGCTACAGGATAGGCACAACCACTGCAGATTTCCACTGATTAGGCCAATGTTGCAATCGCAGAATGGCATTAACGGTATAAGTTAACTGCACAATACCTTTCCTTGGGAGATTTTTGAGCAGCTTGTATTGTATGCCATCCTTACTTAGTGCTTTGTTTTTGGTAATATCTTGACGACAATTTCTGTTATTTTCGAGGGCTCGATTCATATCACTATTCACATCGAGCTAGTTGGATATCATGGCCAATCACTTTATTAATATCGTTATCTATGCGGTCATATTCCAAATTGTTAGGTATGTTGCTGTTATGTATTCCTTCAAAGAGGGTAGCTAAGTCATTCGTTTTTTGTGAGTACGGCTTCCAGTATATTTCGCAATGCCCTGGTCAGTTTCCACAGCGAGTTGTCTCGAGGGTTCAACGCATCTAATTTATTCCCCATTTCTGGTTCTTCATAGTGTTGATGGTGGTCCTGATTCGCCCTTCGTCATCTTGATCTTATTGTGAGTATTGGTAACATTTTGTTTGACATCCTGCAGCATACTTGTGAATTCCTCCACTACATTATCGAGTTCGGCGGAGGTATTTATAGTGTTATTTAGTGTTATTAGGTATGTGTTAACGTGTGCCTTATACATATCGACAGATATTAAACACGCACCTTCGCTCGCCCTTCGCCAGAGCCATTTTATTTACCTCTGTATCTTATATCTTAATTTAAACAAGGTGATAAAATAAAAAAATAAAAATATATCTCAGCAACTATTGCTATGATTTTGAATATATTTTCTTTTATATCTATCTAGCCGATAGCCGCGTTGGTTAAGGTCCGAGGTGGCAATCGCGATTAATCGAACGGGTATCGCGGCTACTGGGTTCGAGCCCTGGCTCCGGCACTGGCACTATCGGAGGATATGTCCGCAGTTTCAATGTGTATGTGTAACCTCTTTCCACACAAGCCTCTGGCTTCTGGAATTGGAGGTTGTCTAATTTCTGTGGTGTTTATTATTATTTTTTTTTTTTTTTTTTTTTTTTTTTTTTTTTTTTTTTTACAAAAAACCAGTCACCTTACTCTGTGGCTCCGACCCTCACAGAGGGGAGCTGGTAATACCAGTAGCCACTCCCCACGCCCGTGGGGTGAGTGACTACCGGGTCCGTGAATCGTGTGCCCTGAGTAGACGTAATGAACCGAGGATGACAGCCTTCTGCATTCTGCCGGCTAAGATCTCTGCCGAATCTCGGCATGCCGGTATGATCTTTAATTCTGAAAGCAGCGTCTGTCTCATTCCACCGAGGGCTCCTATAATCAGTACCACTATTTTAACAGAATGGCCTGGATAAAGCCTGCGGAGTTCGAAGAGCAAATCTCGATATTTTGTCCGTTTTTCCTCCTCTTTCAAGACAATGTTGCTCTCAGCGGGAGCCGAGAATTCCACGACATACATTGTCTTGAGTTGGTGGTCGAGGAGTACTATGTCAGGCTTGTTGGCTTGTATTTGCCTGACGGTGGGAAACGAGTAGTTCCAATAAATTAGGCACTTCTCATTCCCCACAACGGACTCAATATCCCCCGGAACGTAAGGCAGCACTGGTGTTTCGTCTATCCCATACGAGTGCCTTAGATGATAGTAAAGCACTCGTAATGCTGCGTTGTGTCTATGAATATAGGCCGAGACTGCGTATGTCGGGCAAGCCGACAGTAAGTGCATTACAGTCTCCGGCGCCCTGCGGCAGGCCCTGCAGCTGATATCAGGGACCTCCATACCCATGACACGACGTCGATAGACGAGAGTGTTAAATACACCATCCTGGCAAGCCATTATGAATCCCTCGGTCTCAGACTTCAGCCCAGCTGACCTTAAGAAGGCGAAGGTCAGCCTTTCGGATAAGCCGAGGTCTTCTATATTTTTATAGAAGACCCCGTGCAATGGCTTATCCTTATGGAGCTGCAGAAGGATGTTGTGTTCTGCAGCTCTAATGTGGGCTTTTAGTCGAACGGGTTCCAACTCGGTGACAGAGTCGGGGTTTACCCGCTCGACGTCGAAGATGAGACCAAGTTCATCGGCTGCTCTCCGTGCTGCCTTAAAGAGAAAAGCTCCTACCTCTGCATTTTCATGGTCTCGGACCATGCAGAGGAGGGGATCCGAACTCCTGATGACCTTACATGCTCCATCCAGAACCATCCTGCTATGGAGACTCTCCAAGCTCAAGAGTCCACGGCCTCCCCGATGTCGTGGGAGATATAACCGTGGAACGGACGATTTAGGATGCAAGCTCCTATTGAGATGCATCTTCTTGCGGGTTACTACATCGAGTTGACGCAGCTCTTCTCTAGTCCACTTCACTACTCCGAAAGAGTAGAGAAGGACCGGAACGGCAAGCATATTTGTAGCAGACACCTTGTTCTTCCCCGACAGTTCTGAAGACCAGATCTGTCGGAGTAGGTGCTGATACTTGCCGCGGAGAGCGTTTTTCACTACACTCACTTCTTGGGTGGAGCGTTGCTCGACACCCAAGTAAGTGTACGACTCTCCGGCATCTAGATGGTGTAAGATGCTTCCGTCCACGAGCTGCGCGTCCTCTCCATAGTCACCGCATCGTCCTCTCTTGAGATGGATCAGTGCGCATTTGTCCAACCCGAACTGCATACCGACAGCCTGCGTGTACTCCTGTACCACCCTAAGGGACTGTTGGAGATCCCTCTCTCCAGAGGCATAAAGTTTAAGGTCATCCATATAAAATAGATGGGTGACCTTATGCCTCCTGTCGCCGGGGGTACCGCAGTTGTAGCCACGGGTTTTCCGGAGCGAGACGGATAATGGCAGTAGTGAGATGCAAAACAGAAGGGGGCTGAGGGAATCTCCCTGAAATACTCCTCTTCTGAATGTCACCGACTCTGTTTGGACTCTATCGTTACCCGATGTTATGGTAAAGCGAGTCCTCCAGAGCGGCATCAGTTCTTCAATACATCTCACTACGGGACCGGGTACCACAAGACATCGGAGCAAGTGAACAATGAGCTCATGTGATGTCATGTCAAATGCCTTGCGGTAGTCGATCCAGGCCATAGAGAGGTTCCGCTTATACTGCATGGAGTCCTGCGTGATACATCTATCGATCAGCAGGTTCTCCTTGCAGCCAGCGACACCTCTCTTCGACCCTCGTTGCTCATATATCCGTTCGTAAACCGGTTCGACTGCGCGGAGCACCCGCATGTACAAAATGCGTGTAAACACCTTGTAACATGCGTTTAGACAGGTTATCGGTCTGTAGTTCTTTGGGTTGGACAAATCTCCGTTCTTGGGGATCAGCACTGTCCGCCCCTCAACAACCCAAGAAGGGATTTGCTGCTCCCCATTTAACCAGAAATTAAAAATTCTGGCCAAATGGTGGTGGGTGCTCGATAACTTTTTCCACCAAAAGTTATTTATCCCATCGGGACCTGGAGCAGCAAAGTTCTTAGAGCCCTCAAGAGCCCTACGAACCTCTTCTGGGGTTATTGGTTCGCACACTTCCTGTGGTTGCTGAAGCCTTTGACAAAAGGCTTCAAAGTGTGCAAGGGCAGGAGAATCTCGGTTGAGTGGAAGCCTCTCCTCGTATAGCGTTTTCCAGAAGTTCTCCACCTGATCTGCAGTCGGCGGATTGTCTACAACACGCGGAGGCGGTTGGAAAAGGCGCGAGGGCTTCTCGCGGAACAGTTTATTTTCCGCAAGCCCTCTCGCCCGCCTCACTAGTGATTTTTTACAAGTCACTAGCATCCGTATCCTGTCGAGACAGTGCTGTTTGGTGGTTCGCAGCACTGCCTCATTGAGTGTGTGATGGACGCGTCTTAGGTTGGCGGCTAATCGACGCACTTTAGGCGTGAACGGCCTGTTGGCCGCCATATAGTCCATCACACATTGGATACGGGATGCGTGTTGCCTCGCCGACCGGATCTTGGCTTCCATCTTTTGTATGCGCCGCTGCGCTCTCTCCTGTGGGGAAGAGGTATTTCGCCTCTCCACCTGAGAAGAGCGTTGAGCAGCGGCATACACGGCACAATTTATGTGCCAGATGTCAGCCTCTTCTGGTAGCGCTGTACGAAGTTCAGCGTCCACTCTGGCCAGGTCTTGTGGCCCGGGGGTTTTCAGATGGTGTAACCCCCTTCTGGTACTGAGGCCCTCTGGTATTGGCGGAACGAGGAGTGCTACGTCCTCAACCGGTGATTGTGGCGGCTCTTCGGCCACCTCATTCACCGGTCCAGGAGCAGCCCTCACGTAGCCCCTACTACGAAGGTGGGATACATAGTCACGCAGATTTTGTGGCGTGAAGGCGCTATGCTCTGGTAGCCTCTCACACCACAGAGCATGCATCCGCGCCATGTATCCCCTCCGCGCGGGCTCACTGCTTTCATAGCAATGCAGAAGTTCATCTCTCAGTTCATCTGTCCACTCAAAGCGTCCTTGGACATTGCCAATTTCGTCAACGGGCGGTCCGTCCGGTTGGGCCCCACCACCTTGCCCTTGACCCCTATCCGCACGGGGTCGATCGTGGGGGCCCTGTCTTCGGCCTGCCGGAACCAAAGTTTAGGGTCTGTGGGTGGTTAGCCCAGCAGACCCACGACCGACACCAGAGGGGAAGACGCTTTCCCCTCCCGGGTGCACTAGGGCTGCCGGTTCGGTTTTGCGCCCCAGCTGGAGTAAGTGGTGGCGCTACTCACCAAAGGCTTGATAGTTATTATTATTATTATTATTATTATTATTATTATTATTATTATTATTATTATTATTATTATTATTATTAGCCGTTACTCGAGTCCGAGTATAAAAATGTTACAGTCGATAAATTGTGTACAATAAAAAACAAGTAAAAGGTGTAGTCTATTGTAATTCCCATTCATCTACGGTGCACACGACTATGGCTATAGAGGCCAATTCGGGAGAGCACATGTCGACCGCAGTCAGGACAAACATAGACCTGGTTAGGTCTTGGATTCGGCCTTCTTGCAGCAACATTTCCTTGATAGCTGGCCACAACCCCTCGCCATTCGGTTCTGTCCGCTGCAAGTTGTTCCCATTGCTCGTCTGCAATACCGCAGGATTTTAGATTTTCATGGAGAGCGTCTTTGAACCTCTTTCGTTGACCGCCACGCCTTCTTCTACCGCTTAGCAATTCACCATAAAGTGTACATTTAGGAAGGCGGTTATCATGCATACGATGAACGTGACCTGCCCATCTTAGGCGTGCTCTTGAAATAAGCACCTCAATTGGAAGGCTGTTTGCTCTCCTGAGTACTTCCACGTTTGATATGTGATGGAACCAACGGATTTTCATCATACTTCTGAGGTGTCTTTGCTGAAAACGTTCTAATTCTTTCACATGACGACGGTAAGTGACCCAGCTTTCACATCCGTATAGCAGTGTTGGAATGACAACTGCTCTGTAGACAGCCATTTTCATTGACAAAGCAAGGTCGTGGTTGTCAAATACTCTCTCTCTAAGTCCCCAGAGTGCTCTAGATGCAGCGTTAATTCTATTGCGAATCTCGCTGTCCATGTTTGCTTTGTCATTAACAACGTTGCCTAAGTAATTGAACTGATCCACCACTTCAAGAGAATTTCCGTTAAGTGTAATGTCTATTTGGTTCACTTGATGAGGAGTTGACATAATCTTAGTCTTTCCAATGTTGATTTTAAGTCCCAAGGAATCATAGCTCTGGGCATACACATCTAAAAGTTCTTGAAGCTCTTCCGGCGTAGAGGCTAAAAGTGCACAGTCATCCGCATACTGGAGATCACAAATGAATCGTGTGCGTGTCTTCGTGAAAGCTCTAAAGCGCCCTATGTTAAAGAGACCGCCATCAAAACGGTATCTGAGACCTATTCCTCTGACTGTTAGAGCAGTAGTAAACAAATTAAAGAGTAGGGGTGCCAGGACACATCCCTGCCTAACTCCAGTGAGGGTTTGGAAAGGTTCGGTTGCCTCATTATTATACATAACCTGGGCGTTGTTGTTTGTATGTAGACTGCGACATACTTCCACAAATTTTTTAGGGATACCTAACCGGAACATAATTTTCCAGAGCACTTCCCTGTCCACCGAGTCAAACGCCTTGGTTAAATCAATGAAGGCCATGTGAATTTCTCCTTGATGTTCGAGTGCTTTTTCTTGAAGCTGTTTAAGTGTGAAGATTAAATCCGATGTGCCTCGGTTTGGTCTAAAGCCACTCTGTGTTTCAGGAAGTAGCTTTTCCATAACAGGTGTTAGCCTATTTGCCATCGCTTTAGTGAGTATCTTCCCTCCAACAGCCAGGAGAGCTATACCCCTGTAATTTCCACAGTCCGCAACGCTCCCTTTGTTTTTGAAGAGGTTGATTAAAAGTGTATCACGAAACTCCTGCGGAGCTTGACCACTTTCCCACACGACATCAAACAGTTTTTTGAGGTAGGGTATGAGCTCTGACGACATAGCCTTAAAGATCTCAGCTGGGAGTGAGTCGGCGCCGGGAGATTTGTTATTTTTTAGCTGCCCAATGGCGGTTAAGATCTCTTCCGTTGTTAGTGGTTTATCTAAGTCTTCGAACGTGTCATATTGAGGGATAAGATTTATAATATCGTGATCGGCTTGACTTTGCTGGTTAAGAATGTCCGAGTAGTGTTCTTTCCATCGGGCTCTTATTTCCTGGTCTTCTTTGAGGAGATTTCCATTTAAATCTTTAATAGGGCACATATTTTTCCGACTGGGGCCGTACACTGCTTTTACTCCTTGAAAGAAATTCCTGTAGTCGTGTGAATCGGCGTACCTTTGAATTTCTCTGGCCTTGCTTGCCCACCACTCGTTCTTTATTCTTCTGATTTCGCGTTGCGTTTCATACTTAGATTGGGTAAAAGCTTCTGCTTTTGATAAGTCGTTGGGGTGGTTGATAGCGTTTTGGAAGGCAATATGTTTGCGGTCAAGAAGTTCTTGTATAAAAGCTTCATTATCATTGAACCAGTCCTCCTGTTTTTTACTTGCTGCAGTGCCAAGAATTTCCTCACTCGCACTTTTTAAACTGTCTTTAATTTGTGTCCAGGTAGCAGCGACATCTACAGAATTGGTTTCTTCTAGTGCACTCAAATTCTCTTGAACTTTTTGCTTTAGCTGTTCGACGGTTTGTTGGTCACGCAATTTACTAATACAGAGACGGAGTCTACGTTTTACTTGAGTTCTTCGGTGTTTGGGTCTCATAACAATTTTCATTTTAGAGACAACAGGACGATGATCGGTCCAACATTCGCTATCAATGCGCGCCTTTGTAATTTGGACGTCCTTGAGGTGCTTCCTACGTACGATAACATAGTCCAGTAGATGCCAGTGACCTGATCTGGGGTGACGCCAGGTGCCTTTAAATTTATCCTTTTGTCGGAAAATGGTGTTTGTTATAACTAGATCATGTTCGGCGCATTTAGTTAGGAGTAGTTGACCGTTAGCATTCATGTTGCCCAAACCGTTCTTGCCTATAATGCCTGGCCAGGTGTCTGCATCTCTCCCTACTCTAGCGTTAAAATCGCCAAGAATAACGAGTCGTTCCGTTTCAGGTATTCTACAGAGGGTTTCTTCCAGCTGTTGATAGAAGCTTTCCTTGGTTTCGTGACTGGCATCCAGAGTGGGAGCGTAGGCACTTATTAAATTTACCGCGTTGCCATCTGATAGCTCATAGCGTAGCACCATTAGACGCTCGGATAGGCCTTGTGGTACTTGTGTTAAGTTGGATATAAGTTGATTCCGAACGGCAAATCCTACTCCATGTTGTCTTCTTGAATTGGTGGGAAGACCTTTCCAATAGAAGGTGTAGTACTTTTCTGTGAGAGAGCCTTCCTCCAAAAATCGAGTTTCGCTGAGAGCTGCAACGTCAACATTGAGTCGGTGAAGTTCTCTATCTATTAGAGCAGTTCTTCTTTCAGGCCGATCGGTGCGAGTGCTGTCGTTCAAAGTACGAACATTCCAAGCGCCGTAGATGAAAGAATTAGTTTTGTTGGATTTAACTTGCCGGTGTTTTTTCGACATTCGATGAGGTGTCCCTGTGGGCACCCTCCCCCGGAGATCCGATCGGGAGGGTATTTTACCTCCGGATGATTTTGTCCCACTTGAACGCTCCATCATTTTTTAAAAGCCTTAATCGACTGAAAACGAAGCTGCATTTGAAGTTTTAGCTGGAGCAGGTATGCAACTGACCAGCTCGGTTGCGGAAGGCGAGTGGTATTATTATTATGTACCCCTCTGTGCCTACTTCAAAAAAATGTTGTATTTTTAACGATGACAGAAAACATATTTAAATTGGAACATTACTTAAATTTAAGGTTTTCTAATTATTAGACATTTGCAGTGCATTTCTCGTTACTTTTAGACAAATAATTCAAATAAAAAAAGTTTTAGAAAATATAAATATCTTTCAATTGTTTTATGAACTATATTCCCAGCTTCCACCCTGTACCATAATTTAAAATTTTTATGTTGAAAAATAAAGAAGAAAATGGGGTGTATCTAGTTTCGTCGGCACTCGGTGTATCGAATTTTATTCTACAATTTATTGGCAATAAAATAGAAAGGGCTGTTGTGGATCCACCAACTATAGGGGTACATTTGATAATATGTATATCAGTAAATTCTGTCAAGATACGGTTCACTGTTGACTGCATAATTGGTGCTTTATCGGATAATTTTGCATTGAACAAAATGCCCGCTTGCTTCTGCATGCTTTTTCTATCTCATATCATTAGACCTCACACTTCAGTGGTTAGTGTTATTAAGCCAAATTGATAACTATGCCATTTTGTTGTTATTCATTAAATTTTTGATCAGAGAAAAGATGTCTTGATTCTTAGAAAGAATCAGGATTAAATAACTTCAGCATCTCTTAATGATAACTACAAGTCCCTTCCAACATTCAAGTTTTTTTAGCATTCATTTATTTATCACCAAATTATAATTTTTCTGATCCACTTATTAAATATTTCAGGTTTATCTATAGGAATCTGGTTTGAAAGAATTTGGAACACTCTTACATGAAAGACAAAAAGAAAGTGCAGAATTAGTTAACATGCATTAAGTAAGCAACGAAATAACAGAAAAAAAAACAATGAAAAAACAACACAGATCAATCAAACTCTTCGAAAATAATAAGGCTGCAGTTGAATATGTCAATATCAGTACAGATTGCGTTGTGGTTGTCGCAAGCTACATAAATTGGCGAGAATTTTAAAATATTCGTACGTGATGTAGCCAGATTAAAAAAACACTGTCGTTACGAGAAATTTTTGGAATATTAAAACTAATTTTTGACAGCAATTGTGGCGCATCAATAGTTTTGTTAATTATTTTATGAAGAAATATTTGTGGGAACCATTCACGTAGCAAGTTCTCTTGCGGAAAACCTATCGCTGGATAAAAACCTTCTAATTTAAAATACAAAAACTTCGCAAACTTGCGTTGTACTGATTCTAAACTACTAATATGCAAATTGTGGTATGGGATCCAAACAAGTGAGGCATATTCGAGCTTCGATCTAACATAACAAAAATACAGTATTTTGACTGTATCTAAATTCGAAAAATCACGGGAGTAACTGACTATAAGTTCATACATTTTACTAGCTTCAGTGACAATGGTATTTTTTATTATTAGCCGTTACTCGAGTCCGAGTATAAAAATGTTACAGTCGATAAATTGTGTACAATAAAAAACAAGTAAATGGTGTAGTATATTGTAATTCCCATTCATCTAAGGTGCACACGACTATGGCTATAGAGGCCAATTCGGGAGAGCACATGTCGACCGCAGTCAGGACAAACATAGACCTGGTTAGGTCTTGGATTCGGCCTTCTTGCAGCAACATTTCCTTGATAGCTGGCCACAACCCCTCGCCATTCGGTCCTGTCCGCTGCAAGTTGTTCCCATTGCTTGTCTGCAATACCGCAGGATTTTAGATTTTCATGGAGAGCGTCTTTGAACCTTTTTCGTTGACCGCCACGCCTTCTTCTACCGCTTAGCAATTCACCATAAAGTGTACATTTAGGAAGGCGGTTATCATGCATACGATGAACGTGACCTGCCCATCTTAGACGTGCTCTTGAAATAAGCACCTCAATTGGAAGGCTGTTTGCTCTCCTGAGTACTTCCACCTTTGATATGTGATGGAACCAATGGATTTTCATCATACTTCTGAGGTGTCTTTGCTGAAAACGTTCTAATTCTTTCACATGACGACGGTAAGTGACCCAGCTTTCACATCCATATAGCAGTGTTGGAATGACAACTGCTCTGTAGACAGCCATTTTCGTTGACAAAGCAAGGTCGTGGTTGTCAAATACTCTCTCTCTAAGTCCCCAGAGTGCTCTAGATGCAGCGTTAATTCTATTGCGAATCTCGCTGTCCATGTTTGCTTTGTCATTAACAACGTTGCCTAAGTAATTGATCTGATCCACCACTTCAAGAGAATTTCCGTTAAGTGTAATGTCTATTTGGTTCACTTGATGAGGAGTTGACATAATCTTAGTCTTTCCAATGTTGATTTTAAGTCCCAAGGAATCATAGCTCTGGGCATACACATCTAAAAGTTCTTGAAGCTCTTCCGGCGTAGAGGCTGAAAGTGCACAGTCATCCGCGTACTGGAGATCACAAATGAATCGTGTGCGTGTCTTCGTGAAAGCTCTAAAGCGCCCTATGTTAAAGAGACCGCCATCAAAACGGTATCTGAGACCTATTCCTCTGACTGTCAGTTTGTTGTCAACAATAATTGTTAGAGCAGTGGTAAACAAATTAAAGAGTAGGGGTGCCAGGACACATCCCTGCCTAACTCCAGTTAGGGTTTGGAAAGGTTCGGTTGCCTCATTATTATACATAACCTGGGCGTTGTTGTTTGTATGTAGACTGCGACATACTTCCACAAATTTTCTAGGGATACCTAAGCGGAACATAATTTTCCAGAGCACTTCCCTGTCCACCGAGTCAAACGCCTTGGTTAAATCAATGAAGGCCATGTGAATTTCTCCTTGATGTTCGAGTGCTTTTGCTTGAAGCTGTTTAAGTGTGAAGATTAAATCCGATGTGCCTCGGTTTGGTCTAAAGCCACTCTGTGTTTCAGGAAGTAACTTTTCCATAACAGGTGTTAGCCTATTTGCCATCGCTTTAGTGAGTATCTTCCCTCCAACAGCCAGGAGAGCTATACCCCTGTAATTTCCACAGTCCGCAGCGCTCCCTTTGTTTTTGAAGAGGTTGACTAAAAGTGTATCACGAAACTCCTGCGGAGCTTGACCACTTTCCCACACGACATCAAACAGTTTTTTGAGGTAGGGTATGAGCTCTGACGACACAGCTTTAAAGATCTCAGCTGGGAGTGAGTCGGCGCCGGGAGATTTGTTATTTTTTAGCTGCCCAATGGCGGTTAAGATCTCTTCCGTTGTTAGTGGTTTACCTAAGTCTTCGAAGGTGTCATATTGAGGGATAAGATTTATAATATCGTGATCGGCTTGACTTTGCTGGTTAAGAATGTTAGAGTAGTGTTCTTTCCATCGGGCTCTTATTTCTTGGTCTTCTTTGAGGAGATTTCCATTTAAATGTTTAATAGGGCACATATTTTTCCGACTGGGGCCGTACACTGCTTTTACTCCTTGAAAGAAATTCCTGTAGTCGTGTGATTCGGCGTACCTTTGAATTTCTCTGGCCTTGCTTGCCCACCACTCGTTCTTTATTCTTCTGATTTCGCGTTGCGTTTCATACTTAGATTGGGTAAAAGCTTCTGCTTTTGATGAGTCGTTGGGGTGGTTGATAGCGTTTTGGAAGGCAATATGTTTGCGGTCAAGAAGTTCTTGTATAAAAGCTTCATTATCATTGAACCAGTCCTCCTGTTTTTTACTTGCTGCAGTGCCAAGAATTTCCTCACTCGCACGTTTTAAACTGTCTTTAATTTGTGTCCAGGTAGCAGCGACATCTACAGAATTGGTTTCTTCTAGTGCACTCAAATTCTCTTGAACTTTTTGCTTTAGCTGTTCGACGGTTTGTTGGTCACGCAATTTACTAATACAGAGACGGAGTCTACGTTTTACTTGAGTTCTTCGGTGTTTGGGTCTCATAACAATTTTCATTTTAGAGACAACAGGACGATGATCGGTCCAACATTCGCTATCAATGCGCGCCTTTGTAATTTGGACGTCCTTGAGATGTTTCCTACGTACGATAACATAGTCCAGTAGATGCCAGTGACCTGATCTGGGGTGACGCCAGGTGCCTTTAAATTTATCCTTTTGTCGGAAAATGGTGTTTGTTATAACTAGATCATGTTCGGCGCATTTAGTTAGGAGTAGTTGACCGTTAGCGTTCATGTTGCCCAAACCGTTCTTGCCTATGACGCCTGGCCAGGTGTCTGCATCTTTCCCTACTCTAGCGTTAAAATCGCCAAGAATAACGAGTCGTTCCGTTTTAGGTGTTCTACAGAAGGTTTCTTCCAGCTGTTGATAGAAGCTTTCCTTGGTTTCGTGACTTGCATCCAGAGTGGGAGCGTAGGCGCTTATTAGATTTACCGCGTTGCCATCTGATAGCTCATAGCGTAGCAGCATTAGACGCTCGGATAGGCCTTGTGGTACTTGTGTTAAGTTGGATACAAGTTGATTCCGAACGGCAAATCCTACTCCATGTTGTCTTCTTGAATTGGTGGGAAGACCTTTCCAATAGAAGGTGTAGTACTTTTTTGTGAGAGAGCCTTCCTCTAAAAATCGAGTTTCGCTGAGAGCTGCAACGTCAACATTGAGTCGGTGAAGTTCTCTATCTATTAGAGCAGTTCTTCTTTCAGGCCGATCGGTGCGAGTGCTGTCGTTCAAAGTACGAACATTCCAAGCGCCGTAGATGAAAGAATTAGTTAGACAATGGTATTTATACGTACATTAAATGGTAGAGTTTTATCAAATACGACCCCCAAATCTCACAGTTTCGGATCTGTGAAGTATGGTGTCATTTATAGTATGGTCGTAGGAGATTGTATTCAATTTGCGTCTATAAGATATTACATTATGTTTTTGGGAATTTAAGGGGAGTTTATATTTAATACACCAGTCACTTTGTCTAAGTTTTTTGCAATCGAATGCTGTCATCAATGGAGTTAATTTTAGAATAAAGTTTCAAATCATCGGCATACATTAAGTAGTTAACTTTGTCTAAGTCATCTACAATATCTTTGATGAATATAATAAAAAATAGTGGCCCAAGGATAAACCCTTGCGGTACTCCAGAAGTAGTCATGTATTCGCTAGACTTGAAACGATTAAATGCCACGTATTGAGTCCTGTTTGACAGATAGGAATGTAATAGGGATAATAAACTATGAGAGAGCCCGATATCGTCAAGTATCATAAGCAACATAGAATGATCAAGTCAAATCCGTATAAATAATACCAGTTTGAGTTTGGTCATATATTGACTGTGATGTATATTAAGTCACACAAAGCAAATTTGCTGTCGTAGAACGCCCCCGCATATAACCATGCTGGTGAATTGAAATTTGGTTATGTACTTGAAAGTATATGACTTCATGCAATAGAATCTTAGACTTTGGCAAAGTTGCATATTATAGATATAGCCCGAAGGTTGAAAATATCAGATTTGTCGCCCTTCTTAAAAATTGGACACACCCTGGAACGTTTCCATACATCTGGACAGCCGCCACTATATTTCCGAATTAAATTAAAAATAATTGTCAATGGTTAAACGAAAATTCAGACGCAATCTTTTAGTAAAGACGCAGGCACGCCAACTGGACATTTTATTATTTATTTTTTTGTGATACTTATCCTAAATATAAAGTACAGAGCAGTTCCTATTCCATTAGTAATAGTTAGTTAGCATCATCAGAAGATGATTAAAACTGAAAACCAGTTTTATTCGTCTCTCGAAGAAGTCGACATGGCTAGCGAAATGCGCGTCAAGTAGTGTATTTTTTTTGTAATGTTCAAATGATTTCGAGTTTTGTAATAGCAGTTTTTAAAGAGATATTGATTTTTGTAAAATAGCCGTCACACGAAAATGCCGCCATCTCCGGAACCCAGCGCATTGCTTTCTCCTTAAACAGCAGCACCAACTTATTGGAACAGCATCCTATTTTAAATCCTTTCAGAAAAACAAATCTATTTTTAAGAAAACTTTCCTCTTAAGTGAATAAAACATTATTAAAGAAAGTAGCATCTTGTTGCATTTTAGTTTTGGTCCAGTTAAAAAACTGTAGACACCTTTGAAAATCGTCATTATTTAGTTCCTTGTGCATTTGACTGTGATCTGCATGAATTTTATTTTTCAGATTCCACCAATTTATTCCTACTAATGAGCTAACTTCTCACTAATATAGGAATACACAATCGTTGTCAGTACCACAGATTCTTAAACAGGACTACGCACCATAAAAGTCGAAGGTAGTTCTCAGACTCCCATTGAAAAATTCAGTAGCTCCTGGTCTGTTAGCTTAAAAATAAAATTAATAAAAACTCCTAATTAGTATTCAACTCAATAAATATTTATTAGACAGTATTTCCAGTTAAACTGAGAGAAAATTTGTTTATTAAACTCGTCTTTTATTTTATAAAAAGGCAATTAAAGCGGCGCGCTCTAGTTTTAATGTAAACTGTTGTTACAGAATTATTTATGGGTATGCACATAATAACAGTGTAATATTTTACTACTGTACATTAATCCTATGCCTCAAAGGAATCGTGCTATTGTATTGAATATTCATTTCTTCGTATTTGTATAACGTCGCTTCGTTGTAGAGAACCAAAAAACTCATTTCATTTTAAATTATTCCTTACCAAAAGAACTATTTATAATACTTCAATTCTGGACGACGTTGCTATAAATTTTATTCTGTATTTTCAATGAGGAAGATGTATGAACTTTAAAAATACTTAAATTTATTATTTTTCCATAATGTGTACATATAAGTTTAGAAAATAATTAAAAAACCGCTGCCCAAGGAATCACTACTCCCACATCCAGATTAATTCTGTAAACATACGTACAGTTCATGAATTTTAAGGTGAATAGATTGTATATTTAACATTGCTATCTTCGTTGACGTTACTGCCATTTATACAGTTTAAAAAACCGCTGCCCAAGGAATCACTACTTGCACATCCAGATTTTGTATCCAAGTTTTATGCACACTAAATCCCAATGCAATACTTTATTCCCTTAAACAATAGGGTGGGGGTGGAAATGGGAGTGATAGAGGGGGTAACTAATGCCAAAATAAATTTTAGAGGCCTTTGGTTCAAATCCTAATTTAATTCTTTATTCCCTTTAATAATAGGGTGGGTGTGGCAATGGGGGTTTCGTTCTTGTATACACACTAAATCACAATTTAATTTTTTTTACCCCCTTCAATCATAGGGTGGTAGAGGGAGTAGCTAACGCCAAAAAAATTTTTTTTAGGATTTTCGTTCTTGTATACACACTAAATTACACTTTAATTTTTTACACCCTTTAATAATAGGGTGGAGGGTGACAATGGGAATGGTAGAGGGGTAGCTAACGCTAAAAAATGTTTTTAGACGTTTCGTTTTTGTATATACACTAAATAACATTTTAATTTTTTTTATTCCCTTTCATAATAATGTGGGGGTGGTATTGGGGGTGATAGCAGGGGAGGTGGCTGATGCCAAAAATAATTTTGCGACTTTAACTTTTCGTACATGCCCTAAATTGTAATTTTATGGACTCTTAATTGCTTGTTTTGCCTATTTACCCTTATTTACTCCATTTACCCCAGAACCCTTTAACGGAATTAGATCAAAATATAATCTAGTTCCAGATCTCGTTACAATACATAAGTGTACCAAATTTCAAGTCAATATCATAAACGGTTCCAGAGTAAACGTGCGCACAGAAAGTTACAGACAGACCGACAGACAGGAAATTTTCTTCGCTCAAATTTAAAATCTCGACGTTTCATAACATTTTAAGCCTATCTCAACAAAAAAAATAATATTTTTTTTTGCGTTACTCCACTGGACATCAAAATAAAAACGTATAAAAAAATTTTACTTGACAAATATTCGACTTTTAAATTCGAATTTATATGTAAACAAACCCACGTGACTGAAAGCGGTTTTTTTTTAATTGGTTTGACATCGCAAGTCACAGAATATGGGCTTCAATAGAAGCGGCATTAGAAAAGCACTGTTTACTCTGATAAAAGTGCGTAAAAGTGTGCTTTACTTATCCAAGAAGGACTAATTGTAGGGTTTTCACTGTTTTGTGGAGTTTGAATACTATTTTAATTGAGCGATGACGGACACAGGATTTTTGCAAGCCCAGTCGGGCAATTTGAAAAAATGAAAAGGAACTAATTTCGAATTACAGACAAATTTTGTTACTCTCTGTATTTTCCAAACTTTTTGAGCTTGCATTTGCTAGTCAACTAAAAATGTACTTAAATAAAAATAATATTTTATCTCCTTGTCAATATGGCTTTAAGGAAGGATATTCGACACAAGATGCAGTCACATCTTTATATACATTTCTACATCAAAATATTGACGAAAAAAAAAGTGTGAATGTCTATTTTTTGATATGTCTAGAGCTTTTGACACTGTAAATCATGAATTGCTCCTAAACAAAATGTGTGCTTATGGTATAAGAGGAGTACCTAACTCTTGGATTCAATCATATCTAAGTCATCGTACTCAGAGAGTCATTTTAAAAGTTGATGGCAACCTGTATGAATCTGATGATAAGCTGGTGCCAACTGGAGTTCCTCAAGGTAGCACTTTAGGACCGTTCCTTTTTCTCATTTTTATAAATGATCTACAAAATCATTTAAAAGCAACGAATACATTCCACGTTACACAATTTGCTGATGATGTGGCGGTTGCATCTAGGGCAGACAATGTACATGAGCTGTCATCAAATGCAAACATTTGCACCTCATTACTGAACAGTTATTGCAACAAATTTGGGCTAAAACTTAATGGGACAAAAACTCAATTGTTGATGTTTGCCAATAACACTCCTGACCATAGCTTATTGGTAAAAATAGACAATTTATCAATAAAAAATAGCCACTCTGTTAAATTATTAGGTATAACTGTGGATCATAACTTAAACTGGTTTGAAAATATTGAAGACTTGTCAAAAAAAATTTCTACTAGATGCTATTTCATTTGGCAGCTTCGTTCTTGTGTGAGTTTAGAAATATTGAAAACTTATTATTTTGCACAAGTACAGTCACTATTAAATTACGGTATTCTTTGCTGGGGCAACTCCAGCAAAATTAATGATCTCTTCATCGTGCAAAAAAAAATAATTTGTATTACTTAGAATACTAACGCTGCCAGCTTTATATATTTTATCATATTGTCTATTTATCAAGTCTAATATTAACCAATTTATTCAACATTCCGATCGAAATATACCATACAGTTTGAAACACACGAATAACATTATGTTGCCTAAACACAAGCTCTCTATGGTTAGTAATGGTGTAACAGTTATGCCCATCAGGATATACAATCATCTCCCTAATTATCTGAAAGAAATATCTGGCTTAAAACTGTTTAAATCAAAATTAAAAGAACTACTTTTAAAAAGATCGATTTACACTGTCGAAGAATATTTTAGTGTTAACCTTTAACATTGGTATCTAGTGTTACGTAATTGTTTCAAATACTTCTTATATTGTTTGTTCTTTTAATAAATTTATTGACCAAGTTTTCAAATTGATTTTGAACACCACTTTTTTCTTTTTTAATTTATTTTTTAACTGTGACGCGTTTGCATATGTATTTATGTATGTATGTGTGTGTATATATGTATATATGTGTATGTATATATATGTATATATATATATATATATATATATATATATGTTATATTAGAAATATACTATGATATATAATATTATCGAGACAGGCTTAACCTTCTCAAACATATCGTATTACATACTGCGTAACAGCTCTTCTCAATAACCGCTCACGCTGCATGAGCATTGTATTTCAATTCTAAGTAATCCTGATTGTGCTGAATCAGCAACACTGTTTCCTTTGTTCTCAAAACATTATAAATATTACCAACAACCTTTTTGTAATCAGTCTTACACTCACTTTCGAATAAACCTCATCTAAATTATTATTGTATTTTTCTAAAGAGTCAAAGTAGACTCCAGTGTAACAAATAAAGTTCCTTTTTAAAAAGTTATTCAAACAATCCACTATCTAACATTGGCGCAGTCGTGGCGGATCTGAAAAACACGCACAGTTCGGGAGCCTAACCAGTAGCAAACATATCCGAGGGAACAAGGAGTCCATCTGAAAAAGGTGCCTAACCGGACGAAAAGAGCTTCTGGAACAAGGAGAACTTCTTAGCTGTAGTGGTGGATCCCAATCCTTTGTTCAGAAGAACCTACATTATTCTCAAACGCACAGAAGCGAAACAATAATAATTATCAAGAAATACAAGCAACAAAGCAACATTTCAAATCAACACGATTCAACAATTAGCAAGTAAGAATTTCATCCCGTCCCATCGTTGGTGTCTTCGGCATCAAAGGCAACCCTGTGGAAGGAACACCCAGTGACGCCCCTGGCAGAGAGAGACCTTTGGTGAAGCTAAGCTCACGAAGTCGCATTCAACTGGACCACGAGGAATGAAAAATTTAGGGTAAGTCATTTTTGAATCGTCTCGCAATTATTGATTTTCAACGACATAATTTTACATTATATTTTATTAAAATACATTGCATTGCTACATACAGTTCTAATATCTAAAATAGTAATTTTATTTAAACTTGAAACAAAATATCTTGATTATAATTTGTGTGACCTATATAAATAACCGTAATCATACACTGTTCCTATCGTAACATTATTTTTATGGTAATATCATATACTCCTCAAGTGCGAATTTATCTAATTAACTACAATCACATACCATTTTTATCTTAACATTATTTTTATCATAATATCATATATCATATAAAGGTTAAGTTTACGCCTTACTTGACTGTGAAATAAAATAAAACCCACATGTTCTATACTGTTTAAATGCACATTAGTATATAAAATTTCAGTGACATTATTCCCAACTAAAAACACTTTTTAAATTAATCCAATTATCCTTGTAATTAAATTTTGAAATATTATAAAATAAACAGCACATTGTTTTACATATAATAAAAAATTGCCAATTATCAGTAGCGTACTAGCTCAAATTGAAAAGGTGTTTTAAGTTATTCGATTATCTAAATAATATAAATAAAATGGCTACAAACGTAAGCAATTCCAATGCAAACAATTCAATCACGGCGAACGAAACAATAAATATTGAACCTTATAGGTTAAGCGAAATATTTTCCATAGTGCCCGAATTTGACGGCAACCCCATATTCTTGCAAACATTTATTTCAGCTTGCATAACCGCTCAGGGTATCGCTGTTGATGATCAGCGCGTCTTATTAACGCTTCACATAAAAAATAAATTACGCGGAAAAGCCGCAGAATTAATAAATTCCCGAAACCCTACTACATGGGCAGAAATCAAAAGCTTACTTGAAGCTCATTTTGGTGATTCTCGTGACCTGACAGCACTAATTCAGGATCTACAGAGGATTCGCCAATCATCTAACGAAACTGCATTGGTATTTGTATCTAGGTTGCAGACACACAACGCGAAAATGCACGCCGCTATACAAAAACAAACTCTAACCCTTGAAGAAAAAACGGCTCAATCAAATTTGATTGAAAACATGACATTGACCACTCTATTGACCGGGTTAGAACCCAAATTAGGCCAAATCATTAGGGCTGATAATCCTAGCAACATGCTAGATGCCATAAACAGGATCAAACGAGAACTACAGTTGTCATATTTCGAATCACAAAAATTTTCCATTAAAACCTCAATCAAAAACCCTGTCCAAAATGTTCAAAGACGTCCAAATTCTCATCAATTCTGCACATTCTGCAGAAGAAATGGGCACCATGTTAACGAATGCCGCACAAGGCAAAATTATCAGTCCCCATCTCCCAATTTCACACCAAATGCTTATTCTAATCAAGCACAGCCTCCAAGGCCACATTTCCAGAGTACATATAATCATAGACCACAAAACTTCCTTAACCAGCAACAAAATTATTCTCAACAGAACAGGCCCTCAGCTATCAGGCCAAATCCTAACTTCCACCAGCAGAGACCTTCTGCCATCCAACCAAATCCAAATTTCAACAGGTTCAATCAACAAAAAACGTATCATTTGAACCAAGAATTTTACGATAGCTCAAATCAATATGAAGACTATTCCGCAAATTATTCTCCCAATTACCAATACCAAAATAATTGCGAAATTAATGAAAACAATTATGATTACGATTTTGAAACACAACAATATGAGAATTATACTGCTAATTCTCAACTCCAACAGTACAAGAATTATACTGCTAATTCTCAATCTCAACAGCACGAGGATTATACTGCTAATCCTCCGGATTTTTGCATAGGCCCGGAGTATTCCACGAGTACTCCAACCCAACAAACGGACGAACTAGACCAAATTTCTCGCCAAGTCCAAGCGATAAACCTCCAGGACAGTTTCGACCCAAACCTGAATTTCCAAGAGCAATGTTTCATGTAAATTCACCATCTAACCCTCCATTTCAAGTAAGTTCAGCAAACCTGTATTTCATGAAAGATCCAACAAACAAATTTAATATTTTAATCAACACAGGTGCAGATATTTCCATTTTCAAACCCAAAACAACAGAAAATTATAATCTAAGACACCCCGAAAATTTAAATATACAAGTAACAAGTCAAAAAATTAATACCACCGAATCTGTTCTTATACCATTCAATTTTAACGATCCACACAAAGTTTTTGTACACGATTTAGATACAGACTTTGATAGGCCTACCTAACACCTCTGCAAAGACAAACGTACAAAGTGAATTTTTCGAGACAACATCTAATGTAAATTATCAAAAATCAGACTCCTATCAAACAGACAAAATTCCTGAACTTTTAAACATGTCCTGTGAAAACAAAAATCAAAGTTCTACTTTTACCGAATCACGTATCAAAAAAATATTTAAAAGCAAAGTACAAGAAACAGAAAAAACTTCAAATGTAACCCCTAACGTTAACCCACAAAAAATAAACCTTTCCAAAACAAAATCATGCCTTATAGATAAATCTAAATGGGTAAACTTAAATTTAAACATTTCAAAAAATAATTCGAAACAAATAAAACCAAAAGCATTAAACAGAAAAACGTCGCAAAAAATTTCGCAAACAGTATTCAAAATTAATAATAAAATACTTTGGAAACCGAAAATTCAAAAGTCAAACAAAGTAAAGAATAATCCAAGAGACATGCATACGATCTTGCGTAATCAAAGCAAAAGAAAAATTTATACACCCTACACAACCAGGAAAATGTACCAACAAAACCCATTTTTATCTCCTGAAAAGACAATTCCAAAAATCGTAGAATTTTCTAACTTAAAATTTGAACCAGTGCAAAAATTCAAATCTATATTTAAACGTAACTGATAACAATAATACCGATTCTCATCTCAACCATATGCCAACCCTGCGAAATAAAACACTTACACAAAAAAACTTACAACCCAAAATAATTTTCAAAATTATCTCACAAATTTTTAGTCACCTAATCGAAATCTTTTAGAATATTATTACCTAAAATTAACAGTTTATATTAAAGATATTCTCCACTTTTCTCAAATTTTTCTAAATTAATATTACCAGAAAATCTTTAAAAAAAATAATTGTACGATATATCAACTAACTGCATAGATCAATTATTGATCAAAAACACTTCTTATGTAAATAATTTTATTCCTTTCCTCTATTACTAGGATATTTCGACATTTCTTCTCCTGTAATAAATTCTACAAAACCTTAATCATAAGGAAATACTTTTGTTCATTTAAATAAATGCACATAAAATATTTACATTTAATTCGAAGAAATTCATAATAATAGTACTACTTTGTTAACAGTGCCTTGAACTTTTGCACAGAAGCACGTCTTGTATGTTTATGAACTTAAACATTTTAAAAAGAAATGCCTGATATCCAACACCTCAATATTGCATTGTACTCATTATGATATTTCATTACACCAACATAAACGCTTTACAAGCACAAGTAACAACAGCTGTTAATTAATAGCAAGGGCAGAAATTTAAATAATATACATTTAGAAATTTTCAGACTTTAAATTAGAACCTAAATTCAGAACATACCTTTTCAAATTAAAAAAATTGAATCACTCGAAAATCCTGAAAATTCACAAATATACAAAAGAAATTTCAGGAACTGAAAAATCAATCTTTCTTCAAAAATGTTCAGAATTAAATTTGTATGACCCTAAGTAGAAACGAACAGATTACCCAAGAATTTGACATATTTTCTTGACTTTACAAAACGAAATCTTTAATAGATTACTCTAAAATACAAATTACAAACAAACCCTACACCTTACACCATTTGACAACTTTTATACTTACACGAGACAAAATTTCTAGTAGATTACGAAAACAAAACGTAAAACTACAAATTTCACACAACTACTATATCGAAAAAATTGTGAACTTACTTCCACACAATAATTTCACTAAAACATCTCCCTCTAAAAAGAAAACTACGAAATTATTCTGTAGTTTAGTAATAACAAAACCAACATTAACTCAAAAACACAGACGGACAGAATTATTTCTCTTTAGGATCAATGTTAAGACATTTATTCTCAACATTATTTTAAAAATAAAAAAAAAGAAAAAATTTAGAGATTTCAAAAGAAAATATAAAAAAAATAATACCTCAAAATTTCGAATACTTATACTAGACCAATATACAAATTTATCATTATATTTTAATTCTTCAACTACTAATCAGAACCTATCAAGAACCCCTGATAAATAAGGTTCCGTTTATAAAAATAGGTTACATCAAAAACAAATATAATTGGCAAGAACTAACAAACCACGCCAAAAGTTTTATAAAAAACGCAAAATTTGTCGAAAACCAAATCGCAAGGACCCTAACAATCCTTTGGTAATCACAAAAACCCCAAAAGCACCGTTCGACAAATCGATCCATTTCAATTCCCACACAAAACATACACTGACACCTACAAAAATTGACAAATTCACACAGCTTACACTGTCCTACACAAGATTGCAAAATCAATCGTAAACATCCTTATGTTACAATTTCGACACTATAATCATGCAACAGGAACATTTACATTCTCTCATTCCCTGACCAACTTCTTAAAATAAAAAGAAATTATTTTCTCGTAACATTTACATAGAATTATTATCCGAAACGTACATCACCCTAATTCTGATAAGTAGTAACCATTTCACGAATCTAGTTTCAAACAATTATTCCTTCAAAAATCTCATTTATAATTTTCCGAATAATTCCATCAGTCAATCATTATCTCGGAAATATAATGCACATAGACTTATGACAATCATTTATGTTCGCATTATAAACTAATAAGTGAATCCTCTTATCCTTATATTGACAACTCCATGTCAAATGAACACGCGCTAACTACCCATCTTCAACGCTACTCCAGAAATTGAAATTCTGTAAGTTTAATTTTCCCACTCAGAAAAATTTGTCATGCAAGAAAAATACCCCGAAGTTTTCTAACATTCAGGTAGTTCAGTCCACCCTATGAAACTCAATCTAAAGCCCTATGTAATCAAGAGAAATGAATGCTTAATTAAATATGATATTAACAATAAATGACAGTAATAAAATCGATAATAATTCATTTTTCTCAACCCACACATTATTCTAGCAATACCCTTCTAAGCTGTGTTTCACAACAGCAACCCCTCATGGTTATTTTCCAAGTGTACAACCCTGTTAAAACTATTCCACATATGAATAGCAACTATTGTGACATACATTCGAAACGAAATATTAAAATATTGCGATAATACATTATAAATATGATTATTATCCCAATAATATACCCGACTACATGACGATCATACAGGAAACTAAATACATGATTGGTACACTATTTTAACAAATAGCGTGTATTAATTAGCGTACGAGACCAAAACAAAAGAAATGTTAAAAATCGTTTCGATAACCACGTTTCAAAAATTGACCAAATACCAAACTGACAATAACACCTATTTCTAAAAATTATCTCAGATGACAAAATAAATTGCAAAACAATTTAATGACAACGGTACTTTCAAAAAGTAATGTTCTTTTCAAAATTAATTATTTCAATCAACTCGAAAACCTAATTTAAAACCAAATACCTGTTACAACTTCAGTAACAAAAAAAAAAAAAAAAATTTTCAACGCAACTATTCAAAAATTGCAAGTTGACAAGGAAACTTTCAACAAAGATATTAAAGAAATCGAAACCTCAATTTTAGACATGACTAAAGACATAGAAAACGTCCATGCAAAACTGAAATTTATCGAAATCTGCGAACAACTTATGGCAAGTTATTTATTTATCGAGGATAACCTAAATGACATCCTAAATTCCATCACTTTCGCGAGGCTTAAAATCATTCACACGTCAATTATAAATCCAAAAGACTTAGTAAATTCTCTACAGGAAATTTCGCAAAACCTACAAAGGAACAATTTACCGCTTCCAATCAAACTATCAAAGGTTGCACAGTACTTAGACATTATAGAACTAAAAGCTTTTCAAACAAATTCGGATCTAATATTTGTGTTAGACATACTTTTAATAGACCCTCAAACATATTCAGTATTTCAATTATACCCTATTCCTATTTTGGATAATAGAACTGGTTTATATCATGTATTATCAACTTCTCAAAAATATATCGCGAGAGATGATGATTCATTAATGTACATACCTATCTCGAACCTTGAAGAATGCAAACCACTTTATTTCAACACCAAATTATGTCCAAATTTATTTGCATATCCTATTGACAACAATGCCATATGCGAAGCCCGTCTCTTCAAGAACCTCAAAACTCTGCCAGAAAACTGCCAGACGTCATTTATCATCAGCCAAGGCTACAACGTCCAAAAAATAGACGAAAACACATGGTTAGTTATTAACGCAGAACCTCTACAAACAACCATCAAGTGTCCAGAAAGAAATTCAAAAACTGAAGTCATCTACAAAAATTCAATAGTAAAATTACAACCAAATTGTTACGCCTTCATAGGCATCACAAAAATTCAAGCTAGTACCAATGAAGTAACCGATGTAAAAGACGACACTCATCCAATCCAAATTCCATTTGAATGTTGTAAACATATTCCAGACAAAATCCGAGCTCCAAATCTTAAACCACTAAAATTAAACAATCTCAATACGGAAGACCTCGAAGTTGCCAAACACAAGTTGGACCAATACTCCAGAGATTTAGATGATTTGATCAACGAACCCTTTATAACAAAACACATATCCTGGTTCACCTATTTTATCATTGTGCTAATAATTGGACTGTTATTTCTGTACCTATTTTGTAAGTGCAGAACAAAAAGACGAAGACTAGCCATCGATGTTTCTGCATCACCCCCATCTCCACCGAGGCCTAGCAAACCCTACAGGACATTTGCTAACCTATTTCCTTCACGAAGACGACCTACCTTAAGAAGAGAAGACAACGAAACCGAAGACATAGAACTTACATAAAGACAAACTGTTTTGTGCCTTTTTACTGACTTTCAGTGCTGGACTCTTCAGTGAATTTTATTTCATTTGTTTAATCATTATATTTCATTATTTTTCTATCATTTGTTAATTTCAATTTTATTAACATTTTTACGTCATTTTCATTCAAACCCATCATGCTTATATTTTATGCTTTCACAGTAAAGCTATATTTTAACCTTAGGAATATTTTATCCTATTTTACAATTCAAACCTAGTATGTTTGTATTTTACGCTTTCTTGCCAAAGCTATATTTTAACTCTAACATTTTTATGTTATTTTATTTTATGAATCAAGCTTATTGTGCTTGCATCTCATATTCTAGACGCTAAGGTTATATTCTGTGTTTTAAACCTTACGATTTAACATTTTTGTATCTTTTATATTTTTCCAAATTGTACCATTACCTTTTATATACATTTTATATTCATTTCAAAAGTTGCTGCATAAAACACCAACTTTTTTTATAAGGGGGAAGCTGTTATATTAGAAATATACTATGATATATAATATTATCGAGACAGGCTTAACCTTCTCAAACATATCATATTACATACTGCGTAACAGCTCTTCTCAATAACCGCTCACGCTGCATGAGCATTGTATTTCAATTCTAAGTAATCCTGATTGTGCTGAATCAGCAACACTGTTTCCTTTGTTCTCAAAACATTATAAATATTACCAACAACCTTTTTGTAATCAGTCTTATACTCACTTCAGATTAAACTACTTCAAAATTATTATTGTATCTTATTAAAACGAGTCAACGTTGACTCAAGTGTAATAAATAAAGTTTTTAAAAAAGTTATTCAAACAATCCACTATCTAACATATATATATATATATATATATATATATATATATATATATATATATATATGTGTGTGTATCGAGACAGGCTTAACCTTCTCAAACATATCGTATTACATACTGCGTAACAGCTCTTCTCAATAACCGCTCACGCTGCATGAGCATTGTATTTCAATTCTAAGTAATCCTGATTGTGCTGAATCAGCAACACTGTTTCCTTTGTTCTCAAAACATTATAAATATTACCAACAACCTTTTTGTAATCAGTCTTACACTCACTTTCGAATAAACCTCATCTAAATTAGTATTGTATTTTTCTAAAGAGTCAAAGTAGGCTCCAGTGTAACAAATAAAGTTCCTTTTTAAAAAGTTATTCAAACAATCCACTATCTAACATTGGCGCAGTCGTGGCGGATCTGAAAAACACGCACAGTTCGGGAGCCTAACCAGTAGCAAACATATCCGAGGGAACAAGGAGTCCATCTGAAAAAGGTGCCTAACCGGACGAAAAGAGCTTCTGGAACAAGGAGAACTTCTTAGCTGTAGTGGTGGATCCCAATCCTTTGTTCAGAAGAACCTACATTATTCTCAAACGCACAGAAGCGAAACAATAATAATTATCAAGAAATACAAGCAACAAAGCAACATTTCAAATCAACACGATTCAACAATTAGCAAGTAAGAATTTCATCCCGTCCCATCGTTGGTGTCTTCGGCATCAAAGGCAACCCTGTGGAAGGAACACCCAGTGACGCCCCTGGCAGAGAGAGACCTTTGGTGAAGCTAAGCTCACGAAGTCGCATTCAACTGGACCACGAGGAATGAAAAATTTAGGGTAAGTCATTTTTGAATCATCTCGCAATTATTGATTTTCAACGACATAATTTTACATTTTATTTTATCAAAATACATTGCATTACTACATACAGTTCTAATATCTAAAATAGTAATTTTATTTAAACTCGAGACAAAATATCTTGATTATAATTTGTGTGACCTATATAAATAACCGTAATCATACACTGTTCCTATCGTAACATTATTTTTATGGTAATATCATATACTCTTTAAGTGCGAATTTATCTAATTAACTGTAATCACGTACCATTGTTATCTTAGCATTTTTATCGTAATATAATATTGCATACCACATAAAAGTTTAAAGTTAAGGCCGTAAGACAAGCTTGTGTTCTATAATACCGTGTGTGCAAAATATAAAATTATCAGAGATATACTATTTCCAAACTCAAAACGCTTTTTAAACCAAACGCGTTTTTCGAATTAATCTAGCTATTCTATAATATAAATTTTAAATATTACAGAATAAATTCTTGCACATTTCATATTAAAATTTCTTATTAAACACCAGTAGCGTACTAACTTAAATTGGAAAAAGGCGTTTTAAGTTATTTAATCATCTAAATAATATAAATAAAATGGCTACAAACGTAAGCAATTCCAATGCAAACAATTCAATCACGGCGAACGAAACCATAAATATTGAACCTTATAGGTTAAGCGAAATATTTTCCATAGTGCCCGAATTTGACGGCAACCCCATATTCTTGCAAACATTTATTTCAGCTTGCATAACCGCTCAGGGGATCGCTGTTGATGATCAGCGCGTCTTATTAACGCTTCACATAAAAAATAAATTACGCGGAAAAGCCGCAGAATTAATAAATTCCCGAAACCCCGCTACATGGGCAGAAATCAAAAGCTTACTTGAAGCTCATTTTGGCGACTCTCGCGACCTGACAGCTTTGATTCAGGATCTGCAGAGGATTCGTCAGTTACCCAACGAAACCGCACTAATATTTGTATCTAGGTTACAAACCCACAACGCGAAAATGCACGCAGCAGTGCAAAAGCAGACTCTAACTCTAGAGGAAAAAACTGCTCAATGTAACCTCATTGAAAATATGACATTGACTACTTTATTAACCGGATTAAAACCCAAATTAGGTCAAATCATTAGGGCTGGTAACCCTGGCGACATGTTAGACGCAATAAACCGCATTAAACGTGAATTGCAATTATCCTATTTTGAATCACAAAAATTTTCTAATAGAGTTCCAAATAAAAATCTCATTCAAAACCCACAAAGACGTCCAAACTCCCCACAATTTTGCACCTTCTGCAAAAGAAACGGACACCATGTTAACGAATGCCGCACAAGGCAAAATTATCAGTCCCCATCTCCCAATTTCACACCAAATGCTTATTCTAATCAAGCACAGCCTCCAAGGCCACATTTCCAAAGTACATATAATCATAGACCACAAAACTTCTCTAACCAGCAACAAAATTATTCTCAACAGAACAGGCCCTCAGCTATCAGGCCAAATCCAAACTTCAACCAACAGAGACCTTCTGCCATCCAACCAAACCCAAATTTCAACAGGTTTAATCAACAAAAGACACATCACCTAAATCAAGAATCTTATGATAACTACACTGATAACCCAAACCAATATGAAAATTATCCTGTAAATTATTCCACCGATTATTTTCCCAATTATTCTAACGAAAACGATTGTGACTACGATTTTGAAACCCAACAATGCGAGAATTATACTGCTAATTCTCAATCTCAACAGCACGAGGATTATACTGCTAATCCTCCGGATTTTTGCATAGGCCCGGAGTATTCCACGAGTACCCCAACACAACAAACGGACGAGCTGGACCAAATTTCTCATCAAGTCCAAGCGATAAACCTCCAGGACAGTTTCGACCCAAACCTGAACTTCCCGGAAAACCAATTCATGTAAAAACACCCCGCTACAAACTAAATATCGTAAACTCCAAAAATTTATTTTACATAGAAGACATCACTAAACGTTTCAAAATCTTGATAGACACAGGCGCAGGTATCTCTATATTCAAACCCGAAACGGCAGAAAACTATAAACGTCGATCCCACGAAAATGTAATTATACAAGGTATAACAGACGAAAAAATTAATATCACTGAATCTGCTCTCATACCTTTCAATCCGAATGATCCATACAAAGTTTACATTCATAATCTAGATATAGAATTTGACGGACTTTTAGGTGCCGACTTTTTGGACCATTACGATTGCTTAATAGACATTAAAAACAGACAATTAATCACTAATTTCAAAACCGTACCATTGTATCAAGTTACCGATAATATATTAACTACACTCTGGAGCCCGATTAAAAATCAAAATTTAAACGAAACAAAAAACCAAAATGTAATTTCTATCGAACCACGCACAGAAAAGATTTTTAAGCTTAAATGTAATTTACAAAATACCGAAGCTATACTAATAGCCCAGGAAAACGAAAAGGTACGTTTACCGAACGCCATTGCCAAAATAGACAACAATGGTGAATTTTTGACGACAGTAATAAACTCAAATGCAATTCCGAAAACAATAAAATTTTCAAATCTTAAACTTGAACCCGTCCAAAAATTTAGGTCAATATTTAATGTAAATCTTCAAAATCCGGATTCCCAATATATAGACAGAAATTACGAAATAAGAAACCAATTACGCTTAGACCACTTGAACGATGAGGAGAGTGAATTAATTACTCAACTCTGTTTAGACTTTTCAGACATATTCTATTTAGAAGGTGACAACTTGACATTTACCAATGAAATCAAACATTCAATAGACACTAACGATTCTAAACCAATTTTCACTAAATCTTATCGTTACCCCCAAATTCATAAACAAGAGGTAAAATCACAAGTCTCAAAAATGCTCGACCAAGGCATTATCCAGCCTTCAATTTCTCCCTGGTCCTCCCCAGTTTGGGTAGTCCCCAAAAAACTAGACGCTCCTGGTAAACAGAAATGGCGCGTCGTAGTTGACTATCGAAAATTAAACGAAGTAACGATAGGTGATAAATATCCTCTACCTAACATTTCCGACCTTTTAGATCAATTAGGCAAATGCCAATATTTCACAACTTTAGACTTGGCCTCTGGCTTCCATCAAATTGAAATCGATCCCAAAGACATTCAAAAAACCGCTTTCACAGTCGAAAATGGTCATTTTGAATTCGTACGAATGCCTTTTGGACTCAAAAATGCTCCATCAACATTTCAAAGGGTGATGGACAACATTTTACTAGGAATCCAAAACGAAAGGTGTCTCGTCTATATGGACGATATCATTATCTACTCCCCTACTATCCATGAACATATCTCTCGATTAACAGAAGTCTTCAAACGTTTACAAAAAGCCAATCTCAAAATTCAGCCAGACAAATGCGAATTCCTTCGCAAAGAAGTCGCCTATTTAGGACATCTTATTACAAAGGATGGTGTAAAACCAAACCCTGCCAAAGTCGAAGCAATTCTAAATTTTCCTCAACCCAAAAATCAGAAAGAAATTAAATCTTTTCTAGATCTAGCGGGCTACTATAGACGTTTCATTCCTAATTTTTCCAAAATTTCAAAACCCTTGACTAAATTGCTACAAAAGATATACCTTTCAATTTCGACAATGACTGTACAAATTCATTCGAAACCCTAAAACAAACTTTGACAACTACCCCGATATTGATCTACCCCAACTTTGATGAACCTTTTGTCCTAACTACAGACGCTAGTGCATTTGCAATAGGTTCTGTACTTTCACAAGGAAGTATAGGAAAAGATTTGCCAATCGCATACGCATCTCGAACTTTATGCGGCGCGGAAACTAAGTATTCAACCATTGAGCGTGAACTTTTATCTTTGGTCTGGAGTGTAAAGCATTTTAGGCCATATCTATTCGGAAGGAAGTTCAAACTCGTCACCGACCACCGACCACTCACTTGGTTATTTTCCATAAAAGACCCAGGTAGTAGACTAGCGCGTTGGCGCTTAAAACTCGAAGAATACGATTACGAAATAATATACAAACCCGGAAAGATCAATAAAAACGCGGACGCGTTGTCCAGAATAAAAATTAATCACTTTTCAGAATGTTCCAAATTTTATTCAAAAATTCTAGCCGCAAACGAAGACTCAGATGAAGACGAAATTCCAGACAACGACGACGAAATTACCGACGAACAAATCGCCCGAGAATTTGACACATTTTCCCGACTTTACAAAACCAAATCTCTAATAGACTATTCCAAAATTCAAATCACAAGTAAACAACTATTAGATCGAGAAAATAAAAATATCATAACGTTCTTCCAACAAAACAACTTGACAGACCTTCACCATCAAATTATCGAAGATATTTTCGAGGAAAACCCAGAGTTTTATAACAACACAATTAATATCGTTTCCAGTAAATCAACCCGACAAAGAAACTATTACATTATCGCTCTACCCTTCGACCCCGAGTCTGTGGTAGAACACCTATTTTTAACACTGTACAAACATCGAAACAAATTAGACCTTTCCAAAACTTATCACGTTGAAAATAACTTAGACTTTCCAATTCTCGAAATCCTATCATTTATTTTTGCAGAAAAAGACTTAAAACTAATTATTTGTCAAAACTTAGTACGAACTCCCGACGAGGACCAACGTCCGATCATTCTCGACCAGCATTCCACGGGAAAAAATAATTTACATCGTGGAATAAATGAAACGATACGTAGAATCAAAAATAAATATAATTGGCAAGGCTTAACAAAAGACGTCGAAAATTTTATAAAAAATTGTGAAACATGTCAAAGAACAAAAGTCTGTCGCAAGAACCTCAACAATCCCTTAGTGATTACCGAAACCCCTAAAACTCCATTCGAGAGAGTTAATATTGATCTATTCGAATTTCCCACGCGAAACTATGCATTAACTATCCGCGACGAGTTAACCAAATTTACTCAAGCTTACGCAGTCCCAGACAAGAGCGCAAAATCAGTCGTAAATACCCTGTTGCTTTATTTTCAGCATTATGGTACACCACTAAGAATTCATTGCGATTATGGCGGTGAATTTGATAATAATTTATTAAAAGACCTTTGTACCCTTTACGACATAAAACTAACATACTCAAGCGTAGGACATCCTCAATCCAACGGATCTATCGAACGATTCCATGCCACCCTAGCAGAAATGATAAGAATACACAAAACCGAAAATCCCAACGAACATCCCTTTACTATATTACCCTATGCGGTGATATGTTACAATAACTCGGTAAACAAAACTCATGGCTTTACGCCATACGAGCTTATTTTCGGACATACAGCTAACCGACCACCTGAAACTCTTTACAACCAAAAAGACCTGATCACCAAATACGTTAGAGACCTAAATAATCGAATATCCCATTATTACAAAATTGCGCGAAGTCGAACAGAAGCACAAAAACAAAAAGCCAAAGTTCGATTCGACAAGAAAATTCCCGAAAATAGACACACATATAATATTGGCGACAAAGTGTACGTGAAAGAATCACAAATAAAAAATAAACTGCAAAATAAATTCAACGGTCCCTTTGAAATTACAGAAATCTTTCAAAATTCCGCTACCTTACTAAATCTCGAAACAAACCAAACAACCAAAGTAAATTTTGATCGAATGAAACCATATACTGAAGATTAAATTTATTTTCAGGTTTCTCCTGCTGATCGGATCAGCACTTGCTCAATTTAAAATAACACCTATTAACAATACGATCGGAGTATATTATCACCAAGACACGGACATTGTGATTTCTCACAAGAAATGGACTTTACTGGTACACAAAAACATATCTACCTTTAAGACAGCTTTCGACAAAAACGACAAGATCTTACAGACACTATACAACACACTCGACCCAGCATATCATTACATGAACGTCTTTTCAGGAGATGTAAAAACTCACCTTAGCTTATTGACGCAAATTTCCCAATCAATACAATCAAAATTTGACGAAATTTACCTTGACACGAAACGATACAAACGAGGAATACTAAATGGCATCGGAACGATTTTCAAATCAATAACCGGAAATTTAGACGCAGAAGACGGTCAGTATTATTCTGATTGTATCAACAAATTGAATAATGACGAACACCAACTCGAAAACCTAATTAAAAACCAAATATCCGTTACAACTTCAGTAATCAAAAATTTCAACGCAACTATTCAAAAATTGCAAGTTGACGAAGAAACTTTCAATAAGGATATTAAAGAAATTGAAACCTCAATTTTAGATATGACTAAGGACATAGAAAACGTCCATGCAAAACTGAAATTTATCGAAATCTGCGAACAACTTATGGCAAGTTATCTATTTATCGAGGATAACCTAAACGACATCCTAAATTCCATCACTTTCGCGAGGCTTAAAATAATTCACACGTCAATTATAAATCCAAAGGACTTAGTAAATTCTCTACAGGAAATTTCGCAAAACCTACAAAGGAACAATTTACCGCTTCCAATCAAACTATCAAAGGTTGCACAGTACTTAGACATTATAGAACTAAAAGCTTTTCAAACAAATTCGGATCTAATATTTGTGTTAGACATACCTTTAATAGACCCTCAAACATATTCAGTATTTCAATTATACCCTATTCCTATTTTGGATAATAGAACTGGTTTATATCATGTATTATCAACTTCTCAAAAATATATCGCGAGAGATGATGATTCATTAATGTACATACCTATCTCGAACCTTGAAGAATGCAAACCACTTTATTTCAACACCAAATTATGTCCAAATTTATTTGCATATCCTATTGACAACAATGCCATATGCGAAGCCCGTCTCTTCAAGAACCTCAAAACTCTGCCAGAAAACTGCCAGAC
This sequence comes from Leptura quadrifasciata, assembly GCA_963675555.1. Taxonomy (NCBI): domain Eukaryota; kingdom Metazoa; phylum Arthropoda; class Insecta; order Coleoptera; family Cerambycidae; genus Leptura; species Leptura quadrifasciata. The sequence goes on along the minus strand of OY776674.1, from coordinate 107,698,453 downwards.
GTCATTTATCATCAGCCAAGGCTACAACGTCCAAAAAATAGACGAAAACACATGGTTAGTTATTAACGCAGAACCTCTACAAACAACCATCAACTGTCCAGAAAGAAATTCAAAAACTGAAGTCATCTACAAAAATTCAATAGTAAAATTACAACCAAATTGTTACGCCTTCATAGGCATCACAAAAATTCAAGCCAGTACCAATGAAGTAACCGATGTAAAAGACGACACTCATCCAATCCAAATTCCATTTGAATGTTGTAAACATATTCCAGACAAAATCCGAGCTCCAAATCTTAAACCACTAAAATTAAACAATCTCAATACGGAAGACCTCGAAGTTGCCAAACACAAGTTGGACCAATACTCCAGAGATTTAGATGATTTGATCAACGAACCCTTTATAACAAAACACATATCCTGGTTCACCTATTTTATCATTGTGCTAATATTTGGACTGTTATTTCTGTACGTATTTTGTAAGTGCAGAACAAAAAGACGAAGACTAGCCATCGATGTTTCTGCATCACCCCCATCTCCACCGAGGCCTAGCAAACCCTACAGGACATTTGCTAACCTATTTCCTTCACGAAGACGACCTACCTTAAGAAGAGAAGACAACGAAGCCGAAGACATAGAACTTACATAAAGACAAACTGTTTTGTGCCTTTTTACTGACTTTTAGTGCTGGACTCTTCAGTGAATTTTATTTCATTTGTTTAATCATTATATTTCATTATTTTTCTATCATTTGTTAATTTCAATTTTATTAACATTTTTACGTCATTTTCCCATCATGCTTATATTTTATGCTTTCACAGTAAAGCTATATTTTAACCTTAGGAATATTTTATCCTATTTTACAATTCAAACCTAGTATGTTTGTATTTTACGCTTTCTTGCTAAAGCTATATTTTAACTCTAACATTTTTATGTTATTTTATTTTATGAATCAAGCTTATTGTGCTTGCATTTCATATTTTAGACGCTAAGGTTATATTCTGTGTTTTAAACCTTACGATTTAACATTTTTGTATCTTTTATATTTTTCCAAATTGTACCATTACCTTTTATATACATTTTATATTCATTTCAAAAGTTGCTGCATAAAACACCAACTTTTTTTATAAGGGGGAAGCTGTTATATTAGAAATATACTATGATATATAATATTATCGAGACAGGCTTAACCTTCTCAAACATATCGTATTACATACTGCGTAACAGCTCTTCTCAATAACCGCTCACGCTGCATGAGCATTGTATTTCAATTCTAAGTAATCCTGATTGTGCTGAATCAGCAACACTGTTTCCTTTGTTCTCAAAACATTATAAATATTACCAACAACCTTTTTGTAATCAGTCTTACACTCACTTTCGAATAAACCTCATCTAAATTATTATTGTATTTTTCTAAAGAGTCAAAGTAGACTCCAGTGTAACAAATAAAGTTCCTTTTTAAAAAGTTATTCAAACAATCCACTATCTAACATATATGTGTGTAAAGACTACTTTTTCTCATTTTTATATATTTGTTTTTTTAAATTTTTTATCTATTTATTTATTTATCTGTTTATAGTAAATGTTGTTTGTCTTTGACTTGTTAAGCTGTTTGTTATATTTACTTCTTTTATCTATTTATTCATTGCTTTTTGCTATTTTTATTGTATTCATATCTTGACTTACCATAATATATACTATTGTATCATTACATATGGTGAATAAATTTTTTTTTTTTTTTTTTTACAAAAAAACAGTCACCCTACTCTGTGGCTCCGACCCCCACAGAGGGGAGCTGGTAATACCAATAGCCACTCCCCACGCCCGTGGGGTGAGTGACTACCGGGTCCGAGAATCGTGTGCCCTAAGTAGACGCAATGATCCGATGATGACAGCCTTCTGCATTCTGCCGGCTAAGATCTCTGCCGAATCTCGGCATGCCGGTATGATCTTTAGTTCTGAAAGCAGCGTCTGTCTCATTCCACCGAGGGCTCCTATAATCAGTACCACTATTTTAACAGAATGGCCTGGATAAAGCCTGCGGAGTTCGAAGAGCAAATCTCGATATTTTGTCCGTTTTTCCTCCTCTTTCAAGACAATGTTGCTCTCAGCGGGAGCCGAGAATTCCACGACATACATTGTCTTGAGTTGGTGGTCGAGGAGTACTATGTCAGGCTTGTTGGCTTGTATTTGCCTGACGGTGGGAAACGAGTAGTTCCAATAGATTAGGCACTTCTCATTCCCCACAACGGACTCAATATCCCCCGGAACGTAAGGCAGCACTGGTGTTTCGTCTATCCCATACGAGTGCCTTAGATGATAGTAAAGCACTCGTAATGCTGCGTTGTGTCTATGAATATAGGCCGAGACTGCGTATGTCGGGCAAGCCGACAGTAAGTGCATTACAGTCTCCGGCGCCCTGCGGCAGGCCCTGCAGCTGACATCAGGGACCTCCATACCCATGACACGACGTCGATAGACGAGAGTGTTAAATACACCATCCTGGCAAGCCATTATGAATCCCTCGGTCTCAGACTTCAGCCCAGCTGACCTTAAGAAGGCGAAGGTCAGCCTTTCGGATAAGCCGAGGTCTTCTATATTTTTATAGAAGACCCCGTGCAATGGCTTATCCTTATGGAGCTGCAGAAGGATGTTGTCTTCTGCAGCTCTAATGTGGGCTTTTAGTCGAACGGGTTCCAACTCGGTGACAGAGTCGGGGTTTACCCGCTCGACGTCGAAGATGAGACCAAGTTCATCGGCTGCTCTCCGTGCTGCCTTAAAGAGAAAAGCTCCTACCTCTGCATTTTCATGGTCTCGGACCATGCAGAGGAGGGGATCCGAACTCCTGATGACCTTACATGCTCCCTCCAGAACCATCCTGCTATGGAGACTCTCCAAGCTCAAGAGTCCACAGCCTCCCCGATGTCGTGGGAGATATAACCGTGGAACGGACGATTTAGGATGCAAGCTCCTATTGAGATGCATCTTCTTGCGGGTTACTACATCGAGTTGACGCAGCTCTTCTCTAGTCCACTTCACTACTCCGAAAGAGTAGAGAAGGATCGGAACGGCAAGCATATTAGCAGACACCTTGTTCTTCCCCGACAGTTCTGAAGACCAGATCTGTCGGAGTAGGTGCTGATACTTGCCGCGGAGAGCGTTTTTCACTACACTCACTTCTTGGGTGGAGCGCTGCTCGACACCCAAGTAAGTGTACGACTCTCCGGCATCTAGATGGTGTAGGATGCTTCCGTCCACGAGCTGCGCGTCCTCTCCATAGTCACCGCATCGTCCTCTCTTGAGATGGATCAGTGCGCATTTGTCCAACCCGAACTGCATACCGACAGCCTGCGTATACTCCTGTACCACCCTAAGGGACTGTTGGAGATCCCTCTCTCCAGAGGCATAAAGTTTAAGGTCATCCATATAAAATAGATGGGTGATACGGGAATTGAATTGATACGGGACGGACTTCAGCGAACAAACCCGTTCGAGGTAACCACCGCACCGGTTTGGCGGTCTCCCGGCCGCCGGAAAATAGAGCAAAACAAAAGATGGCATTTAAAATATTGTGGTTTTTCATGGAGATTTCGGGGAAGAATTTTCAAGAAACAAACATAAGCCACGAGACAAAAACACACAACAAAACAAACAAAGTGACAGACAAAAAGAAGAAGAGGAAAGGAAAGCCTTTCACGTGTCAAGTAAAAGAATTTAGGGAAAAATGGAGAGAGTGGAATAGAGAAAGACCAGGGTAGAAGGAAGTTTGGATAAAGAGGTTGCCGGGAAACAGGCAACGCCTGGTATGGTAATTTGTGTTTGATCCGAAATGGGGCATTAGACTGTCTGATTCGTGTTATGTCTCTTGTTAGCGGACTATCGCCGAGCGAAATCTGTTGGACGTAGTCTGCTAGTGGGGTTATGTCGCTTCAGTGTGCGTATAGTGTATCAAAAATTCGAAAAACGCAGTTGGCTTTGACATACGCTCTTATACAAAAATGAAAAGAACAAATCTCAAAGTAGGCCATGACACCATTAATTCCGTCAATTTTTTCTCTTTCCAATGATATAAAACATGTCACCAAAATTTCAACTGATAGTGTTAATATTTAATATTTTAGGAAAACCACAATTCATATCATTGAATCGGAAAAATAAGCTATGCCATAATAGTAAAATTCACTTTATAATAATTGTAATTCAGTAATTATTTATTACAATTTAATACAATCAAACAAATATCCCATGAACAAAAATACAAGTATAAAATGAACAACAAAAAAAAAAAAACGAAAAACTATATATGACAGTACTACTACCTACTACCATACTGCAACGAAAATGTGTGTATTTCTTTTTCTAACTACAAGTGCTCAAATTGTGTACCATGCATTCTAATACACAAACGTGCTCTACGAGCCACCTCACGCGTATTACATTTTGGAGCATTTTAGGAGTAATCATATGCTCATATGCGTTTCTAATTCTGGTTTTGATGTCCTCAATATTTTCACGGGCAGTTTGAAATACCTTGTTCTTAATGTAACCCCAGACGAAAAAATCCAAGGGAGTAATATCTGGTGATCGAGCTGGCCATATAATGTGTCCATAGGTACCTATCCAGCTATCTGGTATAACTTGATTTAAATAATTTGTACATATTACAGTGGTGTGAGGTGGAGCCCCGTCTTGTTTAAAATATGATTAACTTAATATTTCTGCCACTGTTAAATTCTGAAATTTGTTTTGCAGGAAATTAAGATATCTACGCGCGGTTAATTTGTCATCATAAAAATAAGGTCCAGTTACGTTAGTTCCTAAAAGACCAACCCAAACATTGCTATAGATCTGTGTGCCCAGGAATGCCTAAATAAAGGCATTCGAAAGGCAAAGATCTATATACTATCAGATAGTCAGGCAGCATTAAAAGATCTAAGGTCCTACACCTTTGAGTCTAAAATTGCCTGGGAATATAAACAATTCCTAAAGCAACTGGCCAACAACAACAAGGTTACCTTGATTGGGTGCCAGGGCATGAGGGAGTACAAAGTAATGAACTTGCTGACAGCCTTGCAAAAAAGGAGTTGAAGCACAATTCATTAGGCCTGCACCGTTTTCCAAGCCTGGCTAAGGAACACATAATGGAGGAGGCCCAAAATGGGAAAAGGAACAAAAAAAGTTCTACTGGAAGAATACTCCAGGCCAAAGACAATCGAAAAAGTTTATAACTTATTCGACAAAAAATGCCACAAGTCTTCTCGAACTTGAAAATTCTGAATTAAGGCTAATAACAGGCCTTCTAACTGGCCACTGCCCCTTGAGATATCATCTCAAGAACATGGCCAAGGCAGTAGATGACGAATGCAGATACTATTATACTGCAACTGAAACTGCGGAACATATACTGTATGAATGCAAGGTATTAATCCGCACCAGGCTAAAGTTCCTAGAGCAGGCGGAATTAACGCCTGAAGACATAGGGAAACTAGCCCCCAGGAAAATCACAAGCTTTGTAAAAAGTCTTGAAATCCTAGGCAATAACTAGTTGTAGGGTTATTCACACAAGATCTTTTAGGTCGAATTGAAGTAAGGCTACTTAAAGCCAAACGACGCCTGAAACGTCTACAATCTACAACATTCGTAGAAAATCTTTCTTGGTAAAAGTCTCTCTGCACCAATGTGTATTTTCTCACGTCCAATTATAATGCATATTTTGAAAAATCCATTATTAGAAAAATTTGATTTGTCTGACCAAAGAATTTTGCTACAAATCAGCGGGTCATTCCTTTTTTTACTTAACAACCATCTAAAAATTTTTACTCTCCTCGGCTTATCTCCCTCATTTTAATGTTGAACTTTCTTTATTTTGTGTCGAAAACAGTCTTTTTTTGCACTGTATTTTTTTATGCGACAGTTTCTCTGAATTTGTCTCAAAGAGATTTCTTCATTTTGGTTAACATACTTCAATACTCTATTCACTTTTCTTACATTATCCACCACATGCCCTCGCCTTACTACTCTTTTTTGAAAATGAACCGTGCATTTTCAGATTTTGAACTAACTTCTTAAACATAGTTCGATTTGGCTGTGGAGTATCTGAGAATCTATTTCCGTAAACCGTGACTGCCATCTCAGCGTCAAAATTGCACTGACAATAAATGCTAATCATATCGAATTTGTATTATTGGTGTACACCATAATTACTGATGTAAAACTTATCTTAGAACTCGACAACGCAACATACCACAGTGACAATCAATCAAGGGACTCTGCACATTTCTTATGGGAAATTCGATTTCGATTTCAAATCCAATGGCAAAAGTAGCATTTGACAGTTGACAGCTGTCAGTGGAACTGTCAACGCACCTTATTTTCGGGAAAAGATTTATCAGGATATATACAAGGATGTTTTTGGGTCGCTGATTTCAAATTAGATGTCGAAGTTGGCATTTGACAGTTGACAGGAGTCAGTAGCAATGTTAGCTGTATTATCCGGAAAAGAGTTACCACAGTGTTCCCGGGTCACACTAAAAGTAGATGCAAACAATCCAATTAATATGTTGTATTTGAGCACTTTTATAGTATATTATTCAACACGCCATCGCCAGTACGAGCTAAAATTCTTTTTGTTGATTGCTGACAGAATTATAAAGTGATTTTACATTTGACGCATTCACCAGTGCTGGTCAGTGAAGAAGTATATAAATAAATAAATCTTTTCCGGATAATACAGCTAACACTCCTGCCAACTGTCAAATGCCACCTTTGACATCGGATTTGAAATCAGCGACTGAAAAAACCCCTTGTATATATTATGATAAATCTTTTCTGGAAAATAAAGCGAGTAGTATTAGTAAAAGTAGTAAATGACAGTGCCGCCGACAGCTGTCAACTGTCAAATACTACTTTTGACATCGGATTTGAAATCAGTGACCTGAAGAACCCCCGTAGAACACTAAGCCGCATTGAAAGGAGCATGGCTCCATACTATTAGCGAAAAAATCCCGAAAAATCGAGTTGCCCCCATATCTGGAAAAGTGTTAATAATTGTATACATTGTTTTTCACTAATCATGGCATAGCTGATTTTTACGATTCAATGATATGAGTTGTGGTTTTCGTAAAATATTAAATATTGGCATTATCAATTAAAATTTTTGTGACATGTTTTATGTCGTTGGAAAGAGAAAAAATAGACGGAATTAATGGTGTCGTAGCCTACTTCGAGATTTGTTCTTTTTATTTTTGCACAAGAGCGTATGTCAAAGCCAACTGCGTTTTTCGAATTTCTTGATACACATTATTATTCTTATTGTCCTTTCCGTCAACTTTCATCGCTTTTACTTTTTTCGTATCTCCTAAAATAAGGAAGCTATAACCGTTTGTGGTTTTCCTATTTTTCAGGTTTTTGTAATATATCTCACAAAATAGGCTGTGAATTTCAAATTTCTTTTTACTGAAATATAGCTCATAAAAAATGGGATAACTGTTTCTAAAACTTTATTGTTCTAAAATAAATATTAAGCGAGATATTTGGTGTAGCCCTCGTAAAATAGACATACAGTATAATCTAATATGAGTAGATAAATTATTTTATCGTTCTAAATCTGTTAGCATGCAATCGACATCTCCTGTTCAAACCAGTTTCAGTCCTACGTCGCGTATATCTTCTCGAACTAGAAAGCCTCCGCTAGGGTTTATTTTGTAAAATATCTAAGAAGGGAGGAAACATTGTTTTTGATAATTAGTTTAAAGCAAATCAGTTTATAATGCCTGCATAATAATACAGTTAATATTCTTACGTAAGGAGTATTCATATTTGAGGAGAAAAGTATAAAACAGCTTTAGTAGGTTACATATTAATACAAATTATTTTTCCAAATTCCAAATTCTAAATTGATATACTTTGCAATAATATTAAACAAATATTGAGAACGAGACCTGACATTGAATTATTAAAAACAAACAATAAATACGAACTTGTACTCAATAGGTAACCTGCTAAATAAGCATGTAGTAAAATTATAAATACGAATTTTGTTAACGCGGGCGTCAGTCGAATTCTTAAGACAGTCCTACTCTTAACTGTTAAGAAGTGCGACTCCTTATCCTAACCCATCTCCCCACATCAGTGATATTGGTAAGAGCCCCCCCATTTATTACTACTGTTGTTATGCCTATTGATGCTGTGACACTGTTTGTTGTTATTTTGTCAATAAATTATATTTTTGTTTTAAACTCGTCTTCTACTTTGACTACCCACTCTCTCTCTCTCACAAGCCAAATGGCCGTCGTGAGGGGGGTCGTGACAATATCAACGTGGTTGTTGCTAGAAAATTGTCACTGACTAAAGTTAGATACATAATCTGTTAAAAGTATTCAATTTAATTATTTAATGTAATATGAAAATTGTGTATTAAACATTGAAGTTAAATACAAGCAACTTATTGAGCCTACTTTTGGACAAATTACACGACACTTATGTGCGACATCATTAAAATAATTATTTCAGTAATTTTCTAGAACTGTGCATGGTTTAGTAGCATTATTTGTACATAAACTCAGCCCAGGCAGATATATTAAACTCGAGAACATAGTATTGCCAAACATTTTTCTTTCTAAAAATTATATTTTACTGTTTTTCGAAATTTGAGAAAATTTCACGGAAGTTTCAAACGCAAAAAAATCGCTGTACATAGAGATAATAGGCCAAGTTCATCTTCGTCACGAATGTGAAAAATAATCATTTTGAAAGTCTTTAGTGCTGGCGACCTCTTATAATTACATATGTACATGCTCTTTACATCATAATTTTGTTTCAAACGTATCACTTTATTATTAAAATAATGTAAATTATGTAATTTGTACTATAAATACTAGGGAACGTCTAGACTCTTGGTTGATGATATTTGAAGCTGTAATTAGAAGTTTTAAGAGCATCGTAAACTTGGAAGGAGTTTCTGAAGTTTCATTGCAGGTTATTTTTTGCCATCAATCTTGTAGAAACAATTTCACATGTAATAAAAATCCGCCGAAAATTTCTAATAATTGTAATAATTTGGATTTGTCAACGGCAAAACGGAAACACAAAAAAAGTGGGAGGGCGTATTTACGAGAAAAATATGCATTTTCTGCAGAAAACATGCTACATTTAAGAATTACTCAGAAAATCGGTGGAGCTCCGATCTGATTTGACGTGGGTCAAATGGCGAAGGATATCGCCGATGACAACATTCTTGTTCCCATAATATAGTAGCAGTCGAAGCATAATATAATCCCTCATGATTATACAAATCACCTGCTAAATGTTACAAACCCTTTATTTCTTACTAGTGGGGTCGATCTGGGTCTCCAAACGACAGTGTTTTTTCGAAATTTTTTTGTGTATATTATGTAGTCGGACTCCCTCTATCACTTGGTTATGTTTGCGGGCTCGAGGGAAGTAGTGGAGGGTAGGAAATTTACATGTAAATATAGGGAAAATCAGTTTTTCGGACATAACTCGTTTAGTTTGATTCGGATCGAAAAAGAGTAAAATGGATAAAATGAAGGGCTCGGTCCAGCGGTTCTCGAGATATTATGACTTGAAAGTACGGATTTGTATACGGATCTTTAGCTGCGGCGAGAGCCGTTATCGCGTTTTTTTTTCGGGGAAAAAAGTAACTTGGCGACTTTCTTTTTCTTTCCCCGATAGACACTCAGGACCTAAGTACTATGTCCAAATTTTAAGTCGCTAGGTTGATTAATTGGGGAGGGGGAAGGGTAAACGTAAATAAAATTAAATCTGCTGTAACTTCCGCAAATCGCGCAGCAAGCGAGAGATTGTGTACTAATGTGCCTATTTATAATTAAGTTCCGCTCATATATTTTCAATTTTCGCCATAAATAAACAAATGGTTGCGATATAACCAATTTATTGTTGTTGTTGTTTTTAGAAAAAGTCATTTTTTGCCAGGAAGGAAAGGCGTGGGGGAGATTTTTCCTTGCCATCGAATGTGGAATTTTCTTCCCTTGGATTTGAGCCCGACCTTACTGCGATCGGATGATTAGGATAGGAGAGGGGGGTCTGCAAAGTTCTTGCCCTGTAGAAGGACAAGAGAAAGGATTAGGGACTTCGGGCCAGGGTAATTTTCAAGGGCAATCAATTCTGTTTCATGGTTTTTTTACCCTGAAGCTCTAACTTCATTAGGGCCTGCATGCGCGCGCGATACATTTATAAAAACGGACGAGCGGAGTGGGACGTGTATTTGTGAGAGAGAAGGGAGATAGGTGGGAGCACTATGATCCCCCCCGGCATCTCGCTGCACGGCTGCTGAATTACCGCGCTCGTTTTTATAAGCGTGCAGTCCCTAATGAAGATAGAGCTTCGGGGTAAAAAAATCTTGAAAGAGAATTGATTGGCCTTGAAAATGACCCCGGCCTGAAGTCCCTAACACTTTCTCTTGTCCTTCTACAGGGCAAAGACTTTGCAGGCCCCCTCTCTCCTTCTAATCATACGATCGCAATCTAGTTGGGCACAAATCAAAGGGAAAAAAGTCCACATTCGATGACAAAAAAATCTCCCCCACCCCTTTTCTTCCTGGCAAAAAATGACTTTTTCTAAAAACAATAACAACAATAAATTGGTTATTTCGCAACCATTTGTTTATTTATGGCGAAAATTGAAAATACATGAGCTGAACTCAAAGTAGAGACATTAGTACGCAATATCACGTTTGCTGCGTGATTTGCGGAAAAAATTGCTGCAATTTCCCCTTCCCACCTAATCAACCTAGCGACTTGAAATTTTGACACAGTACTTAGATCTTGAGTGTCTATCAGGGATAGAAAGAGAAAATCGCCAAGTCACTTTCTTCCCTGAAAAAAAACGCGATAACGGCTCTCGATACGTTCCTGCCGCAGCGAAAAATCCATATACAAATCCGTACTTTCAAATCGTAATATCTCGAGAACCGCTAGACAGATTTCGACGAGTCAAAATTCGGTTTTTTGATCCGAATCAAACTAAACGAGTTATGTCTGAAAAACTGATTCCCCCCCACCACTCCCCCCGAGCTCGCAAACATGACCAGATGATAGAGGGAGTCCGACTACATAATATACACACACAAAAAAAATCGAAAAATACACTGTCGTTTCTGGTCTTTTTTCATGACAGATCGATCCACTATACCGTCGTTGGTCTACAAAGCTGTATTTTAATCCCTGTTTGCGTATGTGCGCCAATAATTGTTTAAAAATCCCAAATTTCAATGCTACAATTAACTTATAACTAATTATATTTTTAAAAACGGGGTAGAAAACATTAAGGATATTACAAAGACTACGCAGTAAGCTACATTGAAATTCCGAGATTCTGATATTTTAAAGCATATGCAAGAGTATAGTTTCACAAAGGAGTGCCCTATTTGAACACCGTTTGGCCTGAGTTTGGGGATGAAGACGAAGGCTCAGAAATTTCATACGATCAGGAAAATGAAATAATTTAGATTTAAATTTAAAAAATTAAGTTTATTTAATTTCTGAATTTATTTAATTTTGTTTTTATTATTCTTTTTTATAACTGCATATAAAATAAAGAAAATATCAATAATCTATTTAACTCTATTTGTAAATTATTTACGATAACAAATATACTACTATCAAAATTCGTAGGCAAACATTTTCCAAACGACGCCGACGACATTAATAATATTACACACATAACTACAAGTTTAGTTGAGTTTGTGAGGGGTTATATACTTTCCTGTCATTGAAAATTTTACTCTCATCACATTGTTGCGTCTTCATTCCATTTTAAAGTGTCTTCAGCGAATATGTTCTCTTCATTATTCATCATTTCTGTGTTCTGAGTGCGATTACCAACACTGGCATTAACAATGTCAGTTGGAAATGGCCGTAGTGTTTGCCTTTTTCAAGTGTTTAAGTTCCTTCTGGATAGCCTTTTTTTTGGACGATTGTCTACTATATATGATGTGTTTATATTCATTATACCCTAATTTTATTTAGCACACATCTTCCCAATCTCCTGTATATAGATATATGTAAATTGAAATTCACTATATATTATATCCATAATTATTCAACTAAAAAGGCATGTTTTATTATTATGTGAAGATTCTCGTAAATAATTACTATTCATTGCGTCTTTTTATAGTTTTTTTTTATACATTTATTTAACGTCGGCCTATTTCCGCTATTGAGGCCTATCACCGACGCCCGTAGACGAACTGCCCCCAACCAGGAATTTTGCCGAACCTCTTCCCTTAAGAAGAGTAGGGATCTTTAACTTGCCTAACATTTAATAGACAAGGGACCGACGGCTTTACATCCCCTCCGAAGGATGGTATATCTCCTATACAACACTCGCCTAAGGTTGTATAGCTTCCGCGCATACACTGATATACAAGCCGCTGGAAGATGTGTGAGGCGAGAACGCGGTTTCCGTTGGAATAGTCACCTATCCAAGTACTAACTGCGACTGTCGTTGCTTTACATCGCATACCGAAGTATGTACATAGTAAAGACGCACCTACCTTTTTATAGTTGCAGAATCGTTTTTTGATGTAGATAGCTAATTAGCATTCCCCCTCGTTCTCGAGGATACCGAGTATGATGGTGCTGGTAAAATTTCTCTTTGGAGTTGCGCAACCCCCAAACGGCGAAAAATCACTCCCTGGAGGGATTAAACTGTAACAAAATCGACAATACATTTCGCATTAAAATCGTGCTTCACGTAAAAATGCCGTTGGAAGAGGTTTTTATATATAAATTCACATTTACGCTCTACGGAGCGTTTTTTATGCCAAAATCTTGGAAACTCATCAAGGAGGGTAATTTTAGAAAGTGTAGTAAATGTCGCTGCACAGGGGCGTAATGTCGCCCCGACCACAAAATTTAGGAAGTATAACGAAAACCGAAAATAAAAACCCTTTTACGAATCCATTACGTGCAGCACTGCAACTCATGCGTTGTACGAGAGTACCCTATCATTTTCTAGCAGTCGATTTTGACGGAAAAATGATATGTTTTAAGCGTATTTGCCCTAAACCAGTTCCTCAGTGATTCGGTGTCAGAAAAGTATAGTTACCATGTACTCAGAACGTGCATGGTACCGCCTTGCCTGAACGTATAAATCTATAATTGCAGAATATAATTCAAATTCGTTGCGATTCAAGCATTTTTAAGCTCCGATGAGCGATCAAAATCGATATTGAACTGAAAATACGTCAATAGACAGGCAGGCAAAAGCCCACCAAAATTATAAACATTGAACTTTTCTTGAATCTTTTTGTGTAATCGTTAGCTATAAACCGCACATTGGATGGTGGTTGGTTACATTATGAGTCGTTCCGTTCCTCAATATGTGTTGTACATGAGCCAGACTATAGTTTGTCAATACATTTTTCTTGAACGTTTTTGTAAAACATAATTTTTTTAAAGATTTAATATATATTTTTGAACTTTATACTGTCTTTTTCTTGTGTTTTCAAAATTCCTTTTCAGGGTAAATTTTAAGAAAGTGTTAGTATTTAATGTGTTGGATGTGTTACGACGTCCAATTGGTACCGTCACTGAAGCGGGTAAGCAAAAACGAAACAGTAAGAATAGATTTTGTATTATTCTCGAAACAATCGTTTCGAACCCTTCTTTGTGAACGTTTAATATCCATTTTGGAAAGTATAATAAAAGTCCTTCAGATATGTAAAGATGGATCGTTCACAATATCGCCGGCAAAATGCATGTAAGGCTCGTTCTCAAGGTAGCTGAACACGGCGGTGATGCTGAATGCTTTTTCTGACCCCTTTAACGGCTAACAAAATACCCCCGAAAGGGCTGAATTTTTTTTTTGTAAAATATCAGCGACAAAATCCATGTATCACCCGTGTACGGGGATGATGAGCACGGTGGTAATAATGAATGTTTTTCTGACGAGAGTACATTCAAAGTTACGCGGGTTTCCGAGGGTACAGCATCCCGCATAGCTTCCACGCCTCTCCTTTTATTCTAGCTTCTCCACGTGCATCAGTACCGCTGGACATGCATTCCTTAATTTTGTCAAGTAGGCTCCGAACTCTTTACCAGAAAGTTAGTTTTTCTAACGGCAAACAATTTGATCGTACTCAGCATCCTAGAAAACGGCCGTTACATACATTTTCCCGGTGGTATATAAAAAAACTATTTTCACCCCTTTCGGTCGTGTTTATTAGCCGTTGGAGGGGGTCAGAAAAAATATCGAGAATCACCACCGTGTTCAGCATCCCCGAAAACGAGGGGTACATCGAGTTTCACCGGTGGAAAACATGTGATAAGCGTTTAACCCCTTTTGGGGGTAGTTCTTGGCCATTTGAGGGGTTGCGCAACTCCAATGAGATATTCTATCAGCACCATCGTTTTCAGCATCCTCGAAAACGGGTACTCTCGTAGCATAGCAAAATATTTACAAGGTCGTCCGACTCACCAAGAGTGGTATGGTATTATAGGTTTGAATGACAGGTGGCCTTATCTTGGAGGTCAGTGATCTAGCCACAAAAATGGAATTAATTGCTAATTAGGTATAACGTTTATATTTCGACTGGGTTGAACCTGAAAACTGAGGATGGATTGTTCAGTCACAGATACGCTAGTGCTTATCTATTACTAGCCTTAATTTTTACATTTCTGGCGCCTTAAATAAAAAAATGACGAAAAGAATCAGGTAAGATATTATTTTTAAAAATTACCGAAATAGTTTAATGAACAACAAGCAAATTGTGATTACAGTCACAATATACTGTGCTATAGAGATGAAGAGTGAATTGTTTGGTAATATTTCTTTGAAATAGTTTCATTTTATAGTGTAATATAAATAAAATAAAATAAAATAAAATTAGAGTGGCCCTCAGCATGTAAGAGAAAAATCGATTAATTTAACCAATCAGTACAAAAACTTTATAAGGTTACTTTCATTTCCAACACTTCGCTTAGAAGCACATTTCATTTTAATTACGTCGTAAATTTAGCTGATCGCACAAAATTGGTTAAATCAAACACTTGCGGCGTTTCATAGGCAACAAGAGTTGAGCCATAAAACCATATCATGCTTGAAGGATATTCTGTTTTATATAAAAACAAATAACCCTTTATATTATCCCGACTTTTTATTGCCTCATCTTTTCGCCGTTCTTTTTTTAATTCTCTAGATTATAATCACTACTAAATGATGATTTGTATCTATTTTTACAAACTAAATCGACAACTCGTGTGATGGTTACACTGATTACATTAGAAAAAAATTTATAGTAAAATTGTTGTTGCATGCATATGCATTTTATGTATACAGGGTGGGGCAATAGTGCGTCGGACCTCGATATCTCGAGTTCTTCGATAGCTAGAATTTTTAAAAAAAATTGCAAGTAAATTAGATAAAAAAGGTCTATAACTGGAAATTATTTTCGAACATACAGGGCGAGCCAAGACGAAATTACAGGATCAAGTTCCTTTTTTTAAATGGAATGCTATGTATATCAGTACATTTTTTGAAGCCTCTTTCTAGGATCTATTCATTCCTATATTAGCATTGAATGTCTCCCAACCACTTGGATGTAATGAATTTTTTTGTTGAAATAATGCATCTGCAGATGGATATTAAAAAAAGCACCACAGTCACAATTATAGGTTTTAAGAAAAGCGTATGTGAATACCAGTTACGAGATATCTAGTTAATGTTTTTGAATCATTTTCATTTTCTAAAAATGTACAGGGTGGCCAAAAATTATTTTACAATTAAGAACATTTTAAATTGTATTTCCTCAATTTTTTCAAATGAAACACCCTGTATAATTTTCGACAATGTGATGTAGAAATAAAAAAGGAACATTTTTTGTAAGTACTTCCCTAGGGCTAACTGCAACCAATTTCGTTTCATTGAGCAATAATTACAAAATTCAAAAATAAAGTAAAAAAAAAGGTTTCGTCAAATAACTCTTTTGAAATGAGGTTCCCACTGTTCCTAAAACTGCCGGTGTGATAGATGTAAAGGCAGTTATTATTCTTTCCTTCTTATTTTGTACTGTTGTTGGTGTGTCTCTATAAACAATTTGCTTCACGTATCCCTATAAAAAGAAATCCATTTTTGTAAGATCTGGGGATCCAGCAGGCCATTTAATGGGTCCATTCCTTCCAATCCATTGACTCGGGCAGGTATTATTTAAGTGGTCTTTAACTGCATTTAAATAATGCAGTGGAGCACCATCTTGCTGAAACCACATCCTTTTCGAATTCTTTCAGGGATATTTACCAATAATTGTGGTAGATAGTTTTCCAAAAAATTAAGATAAATAGCTCCAGTCAATGTACCATCAAAGAAATGTGGCCCTATTACATGTTCTCCAATAATTCCTCCCCAAACGTTTACAGATCATCTGTGTTGGTTATCAACTTGCATAAAAAAGTGAGGATTTTCCGACGCATAATAATGGAAATTATGCCTATTAACAAATCCATTTTTATGAAAAGTTGCCTCATCACTGAATAAAACAGTATTGAAGAAGTTGACATCATGTTGCATTTCACCTCTGGCCATATTACAAAATTGTAGGCGCTTTTGAAAATCGTCATCCGATAATTCCTGGTGCATTTGAATATGACATGCATCTTATTTGTTTTTAAGATTCGACCCACAGACCGTCCACTTATTCCTACTAATGAGCTCTCTTCTCTTTGACTAACATGGAGATTCTCAACCGTTGCTAGCAGGTAGGCAATAGGTTTTATTGCTTGTCGAATAATGAAAACAGCAAAAAAATGTACAAAAAAACATTTCAGTAAAGGACCGGTTAAATACTATTTAGTCACTTCAATGGATTGGAAGAAATGGTCGCACTAAATGGCCTCATTTCAAAATTGCATAAAGACGTGTGTCAATCAAAATGGGCAATACGTCGAACACCTATTATAAATTTTTCTAATGAATTATTTGAGGGAACCTCTTTTTTTAAGTTTATTCCTGGATTTGACATTTATTTATAAAACGAAAATGGTTGCAATTAGCCATAGGGAAGTACTTACAAAAAATGTTCGTTTTTCATTTCTACATCACATCGCCGAAAAATATACAGGTGTTCCATTTGAAAAAAAATGGAGAAAATTCAATTTAAAAAGTTCTTAATTGAAAAATAAACATTTGTTTATGTATAAAACGAAAATGGTCTGGTATTCAATGTTAACGAATAGAGCCTAGAAAGAGGCTTAAAAAAATGTACTGATATACATAGCATTCCACTTAAAAAAGAAGACACTTGGTCCTGTAATTTCGTCTTGGCTCGCCCTGTATGTTCGAAAATAATTTCCAGTTATAGACTTTTTTATCTAGTTTACTTGCAATCTTTTAAAAAATTTCTAGCTATCGTAGAACTCGAGATATCTAGGTCCGACGCACTATTGCCCCATAAGGTGTTAAATCTAGGATATAAAGTGCCCTATTATACTACGTGATGATCAGTGTTATAGTTAACCTGTTTTCACACTTTGTTCGACATTTAGTTAATTTTTTATTATTGGTGTGGTCCATAACTGCTGATTTTGATATTTTTTAAACCTTATCCCCCAATATGATGCCTATTTCTTAAAAAATAATTATGTCAAACGTTCGACTAATTCAGATGATGGAAGCTGATGCTGATGAGACTTTTTAATGTTCACAGAAAATAATAATTGAACAATATCATGATGTTCTAGGTGAAAATAATTTAAAAAATGAAGTATTTAGTATATGGAATAGGTCTCTAAACAAAATAATTAAAATACATTAAAAGTAGTGAAAAATAAAAATTTTGATCTAATAACAAGAACATTGGAACTGTGCTTGAAAAAGTCAATCCGAACTGCAACAGCGGCCGCAGAAATTGCTTGCGTTATTTCAGTCAGATAAACGCGTTCTCATTGGTTTGACGTCACATGCTTGTTGGCTCGGCAGGCGCCAAATTATCTCAAAGTTTAGATTCATGGTAATAACAGTACCTTTATTATTGAGAACGTTAAATAGAGTTTGTTTATTGCTGTCAGATATGGAGGAGGGTTTCCAGAAAGGAGATTTGCCGAACATAGACGTGATTATGGTATACGATTTTCTTGCGTCAAATACTAATTTTTATCCAGTGTTGTCAAAGCTAGTTGGTATCTGTGTTTGAATCATTGCAATATGACTGGCGTAAGTTTTGTATCACAGGTTTTTTAAATACGTTTTGTAGAAGTACTTCAGATTTTATAGGGTACGTAGCTATATCCTTGCTTGAGGTTGAAAATGAAAAGTTGATGGTTCCGGCACGTGTTCCAAGCATTTGATAGATTTTCACTAGTTGATCGAGCTATTTTGTGCATTGCTTTATCTGCTTGATAGGCAAAAATATATGAGGCACCACAACACCTTTCAAACGTGCCTTTACTTTGCTAATTTTATATTCTAAATAATTTTCTATATCTTGTTCAAACCAAAAAAAAAAAAAACTACCGTTATATGCAATTATGTTCAACAACAGGTACCTACCTACTACTTGTTTTGATATAATTTACATTAATATGATCCTGGCAGGAATACAAAATTGATGTCAAAGAAACTTTTTTAAAGCCCGATCTTCTTACTATCGCAAACAATTTTCCTTATTATTTGCTTTGGGACGCTCACAAATATTTTTGTTGGCGTCCTAATTGTTAGTAGTCTCTTTTAAATAAAACTGTTTTAAAAATATGTTTTTATATAGTTTTTCTGCAGTTCCACAGACGAGTATGTTGTGTTTGCACAACCAGGCACAAAACACCATTTTCTTGTCACCATGTTTCTTTCAAGGCACAGACGAATATGACTACGATAAATATCGGCAAAAATATCTAGCTCATCCTGGCTCACAACAGTTGCAAACCTAATTGCACCACTGTAACAACATAAAATGCGTACCGCATATCGCGTAGCAGGCATGTGACGTCACCCGTCTAGCCTCGCACCAAGGAAATGTTTTTTAGCCTCGACGCGTTGAGGTAATTTCTATTACAAATAACGCTGAAAGCAAATGACTACTTTTCAACCTCATAATACACGTAAATCTATCATTTTCAATTAAAAACCAAATTTAATGGACTCACATGGTGCTGTTAGTTCAATATTTATATTCACGGCCAACGGGTAAGGGGTTACGAAAGGAAAATGCCTCGTTTATATATTTATGTGTTTTTCCTATTTTCCAGTCAATGTATATCTTTTAAAATCTGGGTATTGTTTCCTTCTTCTGCCAGTTAAATTTGATTTTTTGTTGCTTATACAGTTCCAAAAATTATTACCATTGGGTCTGATTTTATTTTCTATGTTACGTGGGTATTGCGCACGTGCAATTTTAATAGGTTTTTTAAGTTTTCTTCTGAGTTCCTGAAATTTCTCCAAATTATATTTTGATTGATTTTTATTTAATTTATCATTAATAACTTGGTGTATACCAGGCTGGATATCTTCTTTTTATAAAATTACTGTTTGCTCTGGGTACGAATATATTAAACACTCTATTTCTATATTCATAAAAATAATCCACTGCCTGATCTACAACTTTAAATAAATGTACAAGCAAAATATATGATACAAGTAATGGTGGATGAACAAATACGATTGTATACCACTTTATGGTATTCAAAGACATGTATACATATAAATTTAACTAATTACCTGTTTTCATACGATTCGCAAAAATTTCGCACTTTGTTCCCCCTCTAGCGATATGCTTGACTTGTACATGAAAATCGATGAAACTTAACAAGCCGCATAGCATGCGTATATTTTTATTCTGTTTTACGTGATCTATTTGTGGGGTATTTCGGTCACTGCGTTGAAATTTCCTAACAATTAAACTCACGCGTGATTGAATAGAAAATCGAATGCAAATATCAGTGCCGCGATTAAGCTTTTTCATTACATTATATTTTATATCGGAAAATGCTTTTAAATGGGCCATCCCCAGCGATTTCCCAGAGGAGCTTAGATCAGCATCAGAGAATGAAACTTTTTTGTTGGCTCATTTCCATTTAATTTATTTTTAATAAATACTAGCATATTCATACAAAAAACAAACCTTTTCGTGCAATATGAAAATTGTGTCCTTGATGTATGATTACGGGAGGAAATTTTCGATAACAGGACAATAAAACAACTTTATTCTACAGCCAACGTTTCATTTACTATGCGTAAACTTCTTCAGGGTTACAAATTATACACTAATTAGGATTGTCTGAAATATTGTGGAAAAATAAAAAAAAAAGTTAAAAATGTTTTTTTAAATATTATTTATTGTATTAATTTTATATTCCTTCTTTTCTTTGCTCATCCCTTTACTTTTAAATTTACAACTTAATGATAATTATATTAAAATATGTTTACCTCAGAATAAAAGCGAGGAGGGTGGCAACCTCATTTGTCACTACACTATTAAATAAGTCTCAAACACAGGTAAGTAACAAGTCCTTTAGTTAGAATATTATCCGTAAATATAAACATTAATATTCACGTTCCTACAAACACATTCAAATAACCAAATGTCTATGGTATCTATTGTTGAGAGTAAAAACCTTTAATGAGAAAAGGAGTCGATTAATTTATTCAAAAACTATAAAATAATAGAAAAATCTAACAATAAATAGAACTATATTAGGATTTAAATTATTGGTATTATAATTACTATCTAATTAATTTATTATATAAAATATTTCAATTTCTTACATCAGTTCTGAAATTAACTACTGAGTCAATATGTTTGTTTATAAAAAACACTTCAGAAATTAATCTTTTTTAAAAGCTTTCAACTTGCAATGTATGTTTGTCAGTTGGCTAAGGGCAAAGCTTGCAATAAAAATTTCGATTAGTTCTAATTAAGCTTGAGCTTTGAAATTTTGCACATGTGTATAAGTCCGGTGTATATACACTTCAACATTTTCATATAAGAAAAAAACAGGATGGCGGCTTCAAGATGGCGGACGACTTTATCGTTTATGATCCAATTCGACTCAAAATCGATATCTGGGGGTTTTCGAGATCGCTAATTATGAATTCTTGGTAAAAATTTAGAAATTCAAAACGGTGGCGCCAATATGGCGGACGACTTTTGTCATTTATTGTCCAAATCGATAAATATCGATATCTGGGGTTTTCGGGTTCGCCAATTACGAATTTCTAGTCAAAAATTTAGTTCAAGATGGCGAACTACTTTATCATCTATGATCCGATTCGACTCAAAATCGATATCTGGGAGTTTTCAAGATTGCCAATTATGAATTCTTGGTGAAAATTTAGAAATTCAAAATGGCGGCGCCAATATGGCGGATGACTTTTGTCATTTATGGTTCAAATCGATCAAAACCGATATCTGGGGGTTTTTGGGTTCGCCGATTACGAATTCCTAGTCAAAAATTTAGTTCAAGATGGCACTTCAAGATGGCGGACGATTTTATCGTTTATGATCCGATTCGACTCAAAATCGACATCTGGGGTTTTCGAGATCGCCAATTATGAATTCTTGGTCAAATTCAGAAATTCAAAATGATGGCGGCGCCAATATGGCTGACGACTTTTTTCATTTAGATCCAAATCGATCAAAATCGATATCTGGGGGTTTTGGGGTCGCAGATTACGAATTTCTAGTCAAAAATTTAGTTCAAGATGGCGGACGACTTTACCGTTTATGATCCGATTCGTCTCAAAATCGATATCTGGGGATTACCGCATATCAAAAGACTAAAAAGTAAAAAATAAAATAAAAAAAATATATTTACAAAAAGCTTTTATTTAAAAAAAGCTCTAAAAAATTGAAAATAAACTTTGAAGTAAATCAAACCCATCACTCTGTTACATTATACAATTTTTTTTATATAAAAGCTTGTTGCGAGATTTTTCTATGTAAAGGAGATTGCTCGCGACCAGCTTTTATATAATAAAAAATTTATAAAATGTAATAGATTGATGGGTTTGATTTACTTCAAAGTTTATTTTCTACTTTTTAGAGCGTTTTTTTAACTAAATATTTTTTTTATAATTTGTTTCAATATCTAAAATATTAACATTATTAAAATTAAATTTATGTCCAGAAATACAGTAATGATTAGATAAGGCAGTTCAATCTTTTTTATTATAATTATTAAGGTTACAATCATTTCTGTGTTGACGAATTCTCTCCTTAAGTTTATTTTTAGTAGTACCTATATATTTTTTATTACAACAACTGCAAGGAATTGAGCAGACTACATTCGATTTATTTAAAATGTTTTTTTCTTTTAGTTTTGAAAATAAATTATTAACACTTTTTGTTGGGTAGGTAATCAGTTAATAAAACAGTTAAAATCGGATAACAGAAAAATTAATAACCTATCTACATTTAAGTTTAAAAAAATGTTTAATCACACTAGGTTGATGTCGACATTGTTGGCGAAACGTGTAGCCAGTACACTATTCTAGTGTAGTATTCAATATTGATACTAGTATTTCATTATCGCCGATAGAACTGTCAAAAATTTAATATAACTAGTATGTAATTCATATCTTGTCTCTTATATAATAGATCTAGTTATAGTCTAGTATACTTTAACTTGGCGTGTGTATGTATGAGTTAATATTTACGTACAATTTCATTTTCTCTTGTACACAAAGATTCAGCAATATTGTCCACATAGACAATGTTTCTGGACTATTGCTTTAACTTTGTGTACAATATGGGGAAAATGAAATCGTACGGAAATATTAACTCATACATACACACGCCAGTATACTAGACTATATTTTTTATATTTATCATTAAAGACAGGGTCTTCAATATCGAATAACATGTATACCCCTCCATTAAAACCACTACTGGCACTTCAAAACTTGGTTGTTTTGAAGTGCCAGTAGTTCTTAGTGCCAGTAGTTCTTAGTACCTTAAATTATTAATAATATCTTCTACAAGAACATAATTTTAAAACAAATGAAGTAGCAATAACAGAAAATAATAGAATAATAAAAAAATAAATAATAATAAAAACTTAAACTATGAATTACCCAAGGGATATGAAATTTCAACTGAAAACGTAAAAATACCTTTGCATCGCAGCGCAATCTCTGTGTACTGAAAAAGAAAAATTGTAACTACAGTTACTTAAAGTCTTTTTTGGTAACCAGCATCATCCATTTACAAAAATCAAATGTCTATATTATTTTTCGAGACAACAGCCTGCGGACTATTAACTGAAACACCCCGTATATATATTTTTTATAATTTTCATCTCTATACACAAAGTGGTCCAAAATTGTTTCCCGATATTTCTGCGGTTTATAGTACATATAGTATGGGAGGTAGCCCTGCATGTTTTCGAGGAATTTTATACCGAATAAATTTCGTTTTTAGCAGTTGATTAATATTCAATAATCAGCAAAATGAGCTTCAGTTTCCGCACCCGTGGTGGAGTTGAAGGTGGCAGCATATTAAAATTGTTGAAAAAAATATGCTACTAGTATTTTTATACCGTGCCAAAATTTATGAGACGATTTTTTAGATCATTTTAAATAAAAAAATAATAGTAAGCTGTATTGAAGAGACGTCAGTTACGTATATGGACCATATTGGAAATGTTCAAGTATAAAATCATTTCATACCTTATGAACTTTATAGTCCTCGGGCCCAGGCCTAAAATAACAAATGATTACCTAATTGCTGAAACTGCGTGAACGTATTATTCTCAGCCAGTCGGACAACTTTTTCCTGTACGAAAACTTATGGATTTGGTGAAAAAAAATTATTACCTCAGCATAGTTTTTCATTTTAATCGCAAGATTTTTTTATTTAAAAAAAGAAAAACATTGTGTCGGAAAAATGTATTGGGTCATTTGACGCGTCCGATATCCCCAACACGAGGAAGTTATAAGAAAAAAAATATATTACTTCATAGATGATTTTTTCAGGATAGCTTATTAAAAATATTTTAAATCAAGTGGCAATATTGTCCGACGAAAATTTTGGGCAATTTCGTTGTCCGACACCTTAAAGTTAAAGGTTTTATGCAACTCCTATAGTTACTACCTCATGTTGGACAAAAGTACAAATGTATTACATGACTTGATTCTTGATCAATTATATAACTTTCCGACAAAATTACTTGGTCTGTTTAATAGTCGGACAAAAAAGGTAAATTTTCAAAAACGAGTACCCTTACGTTATTGCAATTTTAAACACGTAAGTATTATTATGGGGCGAGCATAGGTGCGTGTTTACTATGTACATACTTCGCTATGCGATATAAAGCAACGACAGGCGCAGTTAGTGCTTGGATGGGTGACGGAAACCGCGTCCTCGCCTCACACATCTTCCAGCGGCTTGTATATCAGTGTATGCGCGGAAGCTATACAACCTTAGGCGAGGGTTGTATAGGAGATATACCATCCTTCGGAGGGGATATAAAGCCGTCGGTCCCTTGTCTATTAAATGTTAGGCAAGTAAAAGATCCCTACTCTTCTTGAGGGAAGAGGTTCGGCAAAATTGCTGGTTGGGGGTAGCTCGTCTACAGGCGTTGGTGTTAGGCCTCAGTAGCGGAAATAGGCCGACGTTAAATAAATGTATAAAAAAAAGTATTATTATTATTACATGTGTAATTTTATTTGAAATAATTAAAAATAATGTGACATTATTATTATATTTATTAACATTATAACAATTATTATCATCATTATTAATAATGGTACTGAAATTTTTAAGTTTTTCGACTGGCTGAGAATAATATGTTTACGAAGTTTCATTTTTAATTTTAAGCCTGGACCCGATGACTATTATGCAGCTAAATTTTTATACTTTAAAAATAATAGAGGAAATCGTCAGCTGTTTTTATAATCGGGGTAAGACCGTCAGTCAGTGTCATAAACATGCTGCGCGCTCAGTGCATCTTAGCGTTGCCAGAATCAAAAATTTATTGAATCAAAATTTTCTAAAGCCACAGTTTAGGCCAGCCTAGCGCAGCCCGTCGTTAGAGCAATTCGCGGAAGGCGCCTTGTTCGAGTTGTGGTGCCAGCATATATGTCAAAATTTAAATAGTGATTATTCGCGAGTGTTTTTTAATCGTTAGTGTTCTCAGTGTTCGTTAACCTTTCTTTTTAAGCCATTTTTATTATCATACCACCTAATTTAAATTTTTATTGTAAAAGGAGTTTAGGTTTAGTATTTTTAATTCTTGTTTTCTCCGAACCAGGCCTGTCTCGCCCGACTTTGCGATCCGCCACTGCATCAACGCGGTGGTCGCAAGGTCGGTCCCGGGGCATGTCCTGGGGACGCAGCTGTATTTACTGTTAATTTAAATAAAGTCTTTTTGAATTGAATTGAATTGAGCGCTGCAAAACACTGACAAATGAACTGGCGATCTTTCTACCCACAAACATTCAGCTGACGGCGATTTCTATTTTGTTTTAAACAACAAAATTACTCTATCTTTATTTATAAGTTATTCCACTTTATGTTATGAATAATTAGTTTTAAATTATATTATTGTGTATTGCAGAACCAAGAAATCTTAAACTGCGAAAGTCCCACTACTCCAACTTATTCCTCAAAAACATGTTTTTTTAAAGCTTCCAGGTAGAACTGACTCTACTGAATTTACCCTAATCGAGTGAGACAAATTTATACAAACGAAAGAGAAACGTTACCATCCGCTGCTTAAATTTTGACTAGTCGTTTATTATTATATTCCGAGCATTAAAATGCCTTGTCGTGATAATGTAGGCTCGTCTGTAAAAAGTATTTTACTTTAAAAATCTGGAGCATTTTCCGTTCGTTCAAGCAACAATTCACAGAAATCAACTCTTTTGGCATATCCTCCTCAGGTAATAATTCTTGAGTTTTTTGGTAATGGAATGGGTGCAATTGTTGTTCATGTAGTACTCTTACAGCGCGTTGGTGAGATATATCCATTCTTAAGCGTAATCTTCTAGTATTTTTCATAGGATCTTCCTTTACACTATCTAATATTTCTTCTTCAACGTCAACAGGTCTTGCGTTTCGT
This sequence comes from Leptura quadrifasciata, assembly GCA_963675555.1. Lineage (NCBI taxonomy): Eukaryota > Metazoa > Arthropoda > Insecta > Coleoptera > Cerambycidae > Leptura > Leptura quadrifasciata. The sequence goes on along the minus strand of OY776674.1, from coordinate 107,672,423 downwards.
GGACGACCAGTGTCTCTGCTTTTCACTTAATGACTTCCTGTTTCCCTAAGTAGGCATTCTGTACAAGTTTTGGCATCAGGAATGTTTCTTTTCGGGGATTTATCTTTATAATATTTCACAGCTACAGCAGTATTACCAAAACATTCTCTCAAGGTCAAAAGTACGTCTGTTAATCCATAGAACCTGTAGAATAGAATGGATTTATTTGACCAAGAGTACAAAAATTTGTTTTTGGCAAGTCACGAAAAAGTATATAGTACAGAACACCATAAATAAATAAATATATGAGTATATAGAACAGTCAAAATTTATAAAACAACATACAATATAAAATAAAACAAAGAGAAAAAAAATGTAACATCAGGAAATTACAAAATAAAAGACGGGGTAGAATTACCATACATGAAACCAGAGCATCCCAAACAAATTAGAGGACAAATTTTATAGTAATCCATAAAAAAAGTGTAATAATAATAATAATAAATAATATTAACAATTAATTTCGAATTATATAAAAAAAAATCAAAATCTAAATAACAGAAATGTCAAAGTAGTATTTCAAAGCATTCTTTATGTCTAAAAGAATTTATTAATAAAATGTTGTAAATGCACGTTGTTTTTTTAAACATAAATTACCCGAGAACTGCTTGGGTTATCGAAATGCAATAAGAATAACTTTTTTATTTCTAATGATCTGAGAATTATAAAAATATTGCAGAAAATCTGAAATTTATTATCCCCCCTTTAAGAGGCATATCTCCCTATTATTCATTTTTGGAAATAAGTTTATATAAAAGACTGCCATTATTTTTGAATGTATTATCAGCCGCGGAAATATCAAGAAACAATTTTGGACCACCTTGTATTGATCACTGCATCTATCCTATGCCGCCTCAAATTATTTACGCCACATTTATACCCACTACCCACTTAACCTTATTATTGGGTTACATTACAAATTGCGTAGGTATTAGATTTTAGAATAGTACAAATTGGATAGGTTTTAGGAATCCATTGTAACATCTATCTTTGTTATTTTCGTTATATGAACGATGCAACTTGAAACAGAGATATAGAGAATATAAATACTGTTCGACACAATACAAGGTCTTCTAGTTGTAATCTTTTTCCGATTGTAAACTAAGTTAAGACAGTTTGTTTACATAATTTTGTTGAAGTAATAAATAAGCAAAAATATTAAAAATTAAAAAAATTATAAAAAAAGTAATGAATGTGTAGTAAAATACATACTACAAAAGTTCAGACATTCCAATGTTTCCTATGAAAAGGAAACAAATTCATTGCCACTCATCAAGGGTGTGCATTCACCTATGTCGTGCTGATGAGGGCTAACAAACTCGAAACTGGTCCGTGGCTGGCGATGCATAACGGCCCTGCACTGTAGTCCTTTCTTTAGAATTAATCTGCCCGCTGGGGGCTTATTATAAATAAATAAATAAACGCCACAGAAATTAGACAACCCCCAATTCCAGAAGCCAGAGGCTTGTGCGGAAGGAGGTTACACACTGAAAAAACGCGGACATACAACCATTTCCTCCGACAGTGCTAGTGCCGGGATTCGAACCCGGTGGCACGATACCTGTGTGATTAATCGCGATTGCCACCTCGCGCCTTAACCCACGCGGTTATCGACAATTAGATTTTATTTTGCGTTTTCTGATTGAAGACGTAGTATGTCGCAAGCTATAGGACACTATGTTCAATCGTTTTAGAAACGCACATTGTACACCTTGATGGATGGCAATGAATGTATTTCCTTTCAGTGGAATATTTGGACTTCCGTAGTATGTATTTTACTACACATTCATTATTTTTGTAATAATTAATCCACTTTGCGTTAACTTATATTTTTGTTAAAAAAATTATAGTTGCAGCCCATGTATAACTTTTAATTATATTTTTTTACCCCTCTGATAACTGCTTTCTAATAGGTTGACTTAGTTTTCGGTTCGAGCTCACCTTACACTGGACGTAGTTTTATGAAATTAAGTTGGACCATAGCCAAGCTATACTACTTGGCAAAAATTTCACAGAATCACTTACATTAATTCAGAATAATATGTGAATGAACCAAAAAGAGGAAAAACGTACTGGTGTAACCGAGAAGTTAGAAACAATATTCATTAGCTACTACAACGGGAATATAAATAATACTATTGTAATATATCAAGGTATCAAGGTATACACATCATGTTCATCATCATATTTGTATATATCCCATCAATATTTATGTAAAGTTAAGTAAAGGTCATCGGTTAAAACTTGTGGTATCTATTCTCCGATAAACATAAAGTACCACGTTTTACCTTCATAAAGCATTGTATTATTTAATGGTAGGGTATTATTTAACGGTAATTATTATCAATTCTACGTGGTAACTTCTAAGCTTCCATTTTCCATTAAGGGTCGTATTGTTTAACTCGATGCAAGATAATATTTTATTCAAATGGTGAATCAACATATACAAAGAACACTTAAGACGTATCTAGGACAACAGATTTATCTTCTATACTGCCGTAATAATTGCAATATTTAATAACAAAATTGTTAAATGCCATTTTAGGTATACAGCGGATATATTGTAAAAAATGTAAAGAAAGTATTTTTAGGCACTTTATTGATACACAAGAAAATACAATACCTAATTATTCAAAAATTACAAAATTTTATTTTAACATAAACAAAGCTAAAGAAAGTTTTTCCATTTTGATAAAGAAATGCTCTTATCGTGACGACATGTAACTTACACGTCAATTAGATATTTATTAACATCAGTATTAACAAACTATTAATAAAACCATAGACCTAATCTAACATAAAATTTTGTTGGTATTTATACAAGGTGAACCATTAATAATAGTTCATGGGTAGATTCTTTGGAACAAAATTTGAAGATATAACTAAACATGCTTTAGTAAATTGTTGTTGTGGAAAAATCATCGGTATTTAATATGAAATATTGATATTTAATATGGAACATTTTTTTATCTGTTATGAAATCTTATGTCTATTGTCTTGTCCTTGTTCAAAAATAGTGAATTACTACTATACCAATCACATACGGTCTGTAATACATTTGCATTTATAAGCCAACACGTCGTCTGATTTATCGGAAACCAACAGATTTATCATCGGCATATAGCGCCGAAAATGCACTTGGTGTCTTGTTTTCAAGGTGGTTTGTGTATATTGTAAATGATATTGGGCCCAATACAGAACCTTGTGGGACACCAATATTTACCGTTCTGTACTCGCAATGAATTTTTCAGATTGCTTCTCTCTGACTCTCTTATGAAATAATTTGCTGTAACTTAGGGTAAACCTTCAATGCAGCCTCCACCTTCTTCTATTAATTTTCTAATTCTTTTAATAATAGATTTTCTTATATTGAAAAATACATTTTGCTGTCTTCTAATAAAATTGGATGCGTTTTGTATTTTATTTCATGATTCTTGTCTTGAATTAATGGAACTTGCATACAGTAAGGACTTCATATGTTCCCACATATAAAAATTCAAAGGATTTACATCAGGACTCCTTGACGGCCAATTAAATTCACTTCCTCGATCAATCTATTTGTGAGGGAATGTGCCATCAAGATGATTTCTGACTGAAATGGAGAAATGAGGGGGGCTCCGTCTTGCATAAACCACAGTCTGCCCCTTATGTCTAATGAGTAATCATCCCATTTAATATGTCAGTGATAGTATTTTTTAGAAAAAACAGATAAGACTCACCATTTAAATTTGGAGGGAGAACAAATGGTTTCAATAACTGATAGCCGATAATACCACACCAAACGTTAATTTTAAATTCGTACTGAAAATGCCTTTGTTTTGCAGTATGAGGACTTTCTATTTCCCAGTAATAGCTGTTTCTCCAATTAAAAACGCCTCTACGAGTGAAAGTTGGTAAATAAAATGTTATTAATAAAATGCCGATCTCTGTTGTGTTTATTGATAACAAATTGGTAAAATTAGTAAAAATCCCTTCAAAGTAAATATTTTACAGGAGTGAAGTGATCTGTGCGTAAGCCTTCCTTGCGTATTATTCTTAGAACAGCTTGCTTACTCACTCCTGTTACCACTTATAAACGACTTGAGCTGACTATTGGCTGTTCATCCATACAAACTAAAATTTCTTCTTTTAGGTCTAGAGTAATTTGTTTCGGTCACCCTACATCATTTTTATGGCGAAATGAACCACATTATTTCAAACGACGAAACAGATCTGTACCTCTTAGAGGTATCACTTACCTCTCACCACTACTTCATTTCCTTAGTCTACCTTAAGATTAGCAGGTTAGCCACACTATCATTTGTCTGTTCCATGACCTATGGCATACTAATGAGAACATAGAAAGTTCAAAACCGATCTATGTCTGGTTAGGAATTGACAAAAGATAGTTGTCTATCAATCCTTCAGGATTTGGAGGTGTAATTCAATGCAGGTCGGACTATTTTCTCACTAAGTAGTTGTTTCCTGCAGTGATGTAGAATTGTATACTATTTGACTGTATTTGTTTATCCTTCATATGGTAAGATGGTAACACTCTAGAAAGCGTGATAAAATAAATAAATACTGTAACTATTTTCCATCGTAAAAGTTGTAGTTTATTCCAAATATGTCTACTTGAAATCTCATTAATTTATTAGGATAAATAGGACTAGCCGCAGTACGTTGTAATTTATTTCTATGATGATTTAGATAGTTTGGGTTGATTTATGGTTAAAATATATATATGATTTTAAAATTTCACATAGGCCACGCAGTTTTCAAATTGTGAATGTAGATAAATATTTAGTATTCATCAAACTAAAAAGAAAAAGGCATTTTTTATGCGAATGCAACATGCAATCAATTATCCTGATTGTTTGTTCACAGTCTCCACAATTATTCATACCAAAAATATAGCAGCTCTGAAAATTTGTGCCATGTTAATGTAGATGTATTTCGTTAGCGGATATATAATCGTAACTGAATATGTAAAAAAATATATCAATAGTGGTGAACTGAAAATTTACAAGTATTAGGTCGTAATGTAGGTTCGTATTGCTATATTTATCCCCTACACGTATAACGGGAAGCCAGACTTTATATAGGTACAATAATTTCAGAAATAAATATTTTGATGTTGGATATTAGTACAATACCTAGAGGTGAAAAAGATAGAAAACTTATGAAGGGGTGGAACTCATATCTCTTACAAATAGCAAACTGCCGAATTGTAACGCCGGCGCCGCTACATCGGTGCTGCAACTTGCACTTTAAAACCAGTGCGAGGGTTTTGCCTCGAGCGCCAATTTCTGTTTTAAAGTGTAGAAATACCACTTTTTCTATAACAGTATAATAGAGGCCTCAGCTTGAATCAGTGAAGGCGGTTTATTACCAGGGGTCGAAACTTAGTCCGTTTTGCTCATAGAATGGACAGCTGTAATAATTTTATTTGTGTAAGGCTTTTACTAGTTCAGGACAGTACAGATTAGAAAAATTTTTCATTATCCAAGTTTCTGGATGTGTTCAAATTTTTGGTTTATTATAACTTCTCCCTTTTTGTTTCTCTAATTAAAATTTCTACTATATACTCCAGTCAATGAATACAATTGATCTTGCAAAAGGCCGGGAAGTTTTGAAACTTGGCACATATCTAGATCTTGAAGTCTGCAATGACCACCTGATTTTGAAAACATGGCGTCGCGATGCCATCTTGGAAAAATGGCGTATAAAATGAGAGAATTAGCCATATCTTCCTTACCGTATGTTTTATTGAAAAAATACCTCTATTCAAAATAATTCCTTATAAAAGTATCTATAATTCAGCTCTTTACTATTTTTTTGTACGATCAATATTTACAGAGATATAGTTTCTCAAATTCGAAAAAAAAAGTTTTGTCTTAGAGCGCATTTTTAGATGTATATAAGTACGTTTATTTTTCAAATGATGAATTTTGACCCAAATACACTAGCAGTGATAAGTTAACAATTAATACATCACACCCCCCTTACCTCTGGCCCCCGGCCACGCCTCTTACCCCACTGTTTAAAATATGTCATCCCGCGGTCGTTGAAAGATCGTTAAAAATCCTCGATGGAGGACATCTTCTCCATAAAGTCCGTTAACAGCTCTCGGGCGCGATTATGGCAACACTTTTTTCCAAAAACCAGGAAAAGGAAAGGCTCCGAGAAAATATACACCTCATGCAATTTACAATACGATGAAACTGTAGTAGACAATATTCTGTTTCTTCACGCATTCAGTGGTTGCGATATCACATGTCTATCTACAATCAGGGAAAAGTGAAATTTTTAAAACACTCGGAAACTCTCGGTTTCTCAGTGACATTATTGGAATTTTCAAAAATCGTGATGCTGAACCCGCCAGCATAGCTGCGGCTGGTGAATTTTTTTTTAATGATTCCAATTCAATATACCAATACCAATTCCATCTTCAACTCACTTTGGTATAACCTTTTTGTCAAGTGTACTGCAAAACATACCTTTCATCTTGCTTCTCTACCAACAGTAAGCGAGGTCGCCCGACAGAATTCATATACAAGTTACCATCAAGTTCAACAGTGGGTTGGTGTGCAGAAAAATCCATTCGATTGGGGGTGGAAAAAATCCAGAGATGGCCGGATTACCATAACTACGCAGAAAGAACCTGCTCCAGCTAACCTTCTCAATTGCATTTCTTGCAAATGTCAAAAAGGTTGTGGTTCCTCGTGCAGCTGCCGCAAAGCAGGTTTGAAGTGCTCCAGAATGTGTGCTGTTTGCAACGGAAATGCAGCAATGTAGTCGACATATGTCTGGATGATGACCATGATGACGAACTTGACGTGCTCCAGAACATAAATAGTGTTAAGGATGTCATAGAAGATGCAGAGATGATGATGATTGCGCCGGTCCGTCAGGTCTTTGATTTAGAGTCGGAACTGTGGATTAGGCCTACTGGGGATACTACATAAAAATAATGCGTCGATTTCTCTACCTCATAAGTGGCGTAGAAACGTGAAAAATATCACAACCTACGTTGTGCAAACATTGCCAATAGTTGGTGGAACAATTGCTTTATATTTATTACACGACGGTAAAACACTTTTTTTCCGAATTTGAGAAGTTATATCTCTGTAAATATTGATCGCATAAAAAATAGTAAAGAGCTAAATTATAGAGAATTTTATAAGGAATAATTTTGAAAATAGGTATTTTCCAATAAAACGTACGGCAAGGAAGATATAGCTAATTCTCTAATTTCATCCACAATTTTTTAAGATGGCATCGCGAGGGGCGCGACGCCGTGTTCGCAAAATCAGGTGGTCATTAAGGACCTCAAGATCTAGGTATGTGCCAAGTTTCAAAACTTCCCCACCTTTTGCAAACAAACCCTGTTTTTGTGTATTCATTAACTAGACAGAAACGTTAAGTACCGGTATGTCTCAATTGAAGTGTCCCGCTTAAAGGCAGCGTCCCCAAATGAGAAATTTCATGGACAATAACCCGATGTAACTACTATTGCACAGAAAATTTATATAACAAACAGATTCAAACGTCAAGTTGATTTTACTAGATATTAATTTGTCTTTGCTTATTTCGACCGTGTATGGTATTAATTTATTACAGTTCGTCTTAGGTGGAGTGTCCTACTTAAAGGCAGCGTCCCCTGAGGGTATTATTCGCGGTGAAATGTATTCCCGGATTTACTAGACACGATCGGTTAATTGAAAATTACTACAAGTTGTTGAAGGCAGAATTTATCAAATTAAAATTATTTGCAGAAAATTACCACAAAAATAAATATGAATTCAGAATAGTGAATTATTACCAAAAAGTCGGCTGGTCAGGTCGGGCGTGGGAAACCAAAGAGACCTTTAGCAGCAGGCCGTTATAGGATATCCCCGTGCTGGGCTAGAATTCATCCTGTCTAGTGTACATTGAGCGGTCACATATGAACCAGACAGTCATCAATCGACGACGTAGCAAAATGTTTATAACCGGTAGCGTCAATTGATATAAACAACAATTTCTGGACAATTTAGATGACTGGTATCGATTGCAAATAAATTACTTATATGATTTCGGAAAAAGAATGAATTTAATAACTCCAGTATTAATAATTACAATTCTAAATCAAATTATTATTTTTGAAGCCGGTTTGTATTGATAATTTAGAGCGTTAACTAATTTAAACAATTAACTCTTGCGGTTTTACTTGTAATCAGTTTGAAATTAAAACTTTACCTGGTTACTAAAAAGAACCGAGTTTAAGCGTCCCCGGTTTGATAAAAACAAGAAATAGTACTTCAGACACAAAGTTACAGATAGTTAAACAGATACCAAATTTCTTATTTAAAATTAGCTTAATTCAGAATGGGTAGTGAAGTTTCTAAGACCCATTTACTACCAATTTATAAGAGAAAAAAAGAAATCCGTACAGTATCTCATTTTTTCCGACTTTTTCGACTGTTTTAAATCCCGAAATAATGTATTATTGGAGGGCAGAGCAAGTGTTAGGATATAAAACTGGAGAAGAATATTGTTATTACACTATTTTTAAGTTTTGCATCTCTAGATATTCTACTAGTTATATATTATTTAAAAATAATAATTTAATACACATATAAATAGAGTGGTCAGATGGTACAATCCTATGCAAATTCCGATGTTCTAGTTATGGATGTTTGCATAAACATTGGTTAGCTAGTGCACAAATTGTTATATAACTCTGTCGATTATTACATGTTGTAGACACCGTTGTTAGGGTGTAACAAATTGTTGATTTAATACTAATTGTACTAGCATTATAATTCAACACTAATAGGAAATATAAAGCCAAATTAAGGAGATCAATGAAACTGCATAAATGTTCAATCTTTTTTTCTACTCATATTTATATGAAAATAACAACTTTTCCACTGTTTAGTCTTTATGTAAGAGAAATTTTTTTACTCTAGAGATGAAAATATCTTTTTCTCTAGAAGTGAAAATGAAAATCTGTAATAATTTATATTACTAATAATGAATAGAAGAAACACTTTCATTTAGTAGCCTGCGTATCTATTTTAATTACCATAGCAACGATTAAACAAACAATTGACAGTGTGACAGTTCATTTATAATATAATCGTATTTTATATGATTTTATGGACTCAAAAAATTAATACAGTGAATCATGCCCATCCCCAAATAATATAGTTGAAGCAACAAACTTTGCTTCCGACAATATTTTGCCGGATAAATATATTTGCATACAAGAAGTTTACGGATGGGAGAAATGAGAACTAAACAAACTCTTTCTCGGAAAATGTTCCTCTGGCTTATATTAGTAAAATATTCAACTATTTAAAGCCACTTATTGTATGGAATATGCATTCCATGTTACGCAATGCAGTTGACAACAAACATGACGTGGATATTTCGAAATCGGCTAAAGTGAAAGCGAAGATCGACGGAATTTAAAAGCAAAAAGCTAAAGTTTTAACAACACAACAAATTCAGACATTTATCAATGATGCACCTGATGATAAATTCTTATTTACAGAGGTAACTATTACATTGTTTAATATTTTTAATGTGAAAATACCTTTTAATCATTTTATATAGGTAGCATTAATTTTTGGCATTGTTGGAGCTTGCCGTTCACATGAGTTATGAAATTTAGAAATAATTAATGTTGAAGATCTGAAAAAAGCGTTACTTGTAACTATACCTAATACAAAACTCACACGCCACGTTCTATTGCAATTACAGCCAATCACTACAACATTTGTAAGAAGTATGTAATTCATCGTCCATTAGGAATAAACAATACAACTTTCCGATTCTTTCTCAATTACCAACATGGCAAGTGTATGGAACAAGTGATTGGAATCAATAAATATGGAAACATTCCAAAACAAATTGCAGCTTTTCTTAATCTGCCGGATGTTCAATTGTATAAGGGGGATATAAGAAGGTCTTCTACCACTGATCTTGTAGATAGTGAAGTTGATCTAACAGAAATACAACAACACAGAGGTTGGAAATTAAGCGCAGTGGCAGAACAATACATGAAGACTCAATAAATAATTAAATTAAACGAGGACAGACAATACATAACCAGCTGAGGGAAATGCACTTAACCGTAAAGTGTAATAATAAAAGTGATTGTAACGGCCATCACAATAAATTAGGTGTATGCCGTAATCCGTATAATTCGAATAAAATGACCCACAGTTGTAACGTCCTAACGCCAGAAGAAATAAAAAGCACCATACAAAAACCCCTGCAGCGTGTCTTAACAGTACTTACATTGCGTTGACCGCAAATAAATAGAGTAAGCCACACTCGCACAAGGCCCTTGTTGAACGTGATGACCATAAACTTTTAGAATATTGCTAGATAATCAGGATGACTGGGGTCGTTGTTCCTTTGACCAATTCAAGGACCATTTATTACCAACCGTAGAGTAAAATTCAACCCCCGCCAAGAAACGGAATAATATTAGCTGTTAACTGAAGCAAAACAAATGAGACTATGATTTTAACTAACCTGATTAACTTGAAAAGAAAACTATTTGTCTGTTTATCGAATAAAGCAAAAATGAAATGAACATAACTTTTGAAACTGTTTGTAAACTAATTAAGATAAAATCAATCATGATTATATCCTAAATTTCCCTAGCTCGGACTGTTTGTTCCCTAAATGAAGAAACTTAATTAAGGCACAAGTTAACCTAACCTTACAAGTCTTAAAACTTTAGATACCACCGTGGCCGAAGGGCTAGTGAACGTTAGGCTCAATATGTATAAGTCTACAGATTCTTCCCCGGATTCTTTATATCGTTGCCAGTAAATTTAGAAAGGCCCGTAATAACGATGGAATTTAGTTAACTGATTCGAAAAATAGATAAGGCCGCGGGACGGGCATTTGAGCCTCACCTGGACAAATTGCAATCGCTCTCTCGGTAGCCAAGTTGTCGCCTTGAGGAACTTCGTCAGAGTCTCGCACCTCGCTGGGAATTAGGTTACACTTCATGGTTGGGAGTCTGCTACAAGGCCTCAACGCGACAAGTGTCGGTAATAATTAAATCGGACCTAATTCTCTTGTACCTAAATACAAAGCCTCGATATGGAAAGTATCGGTAATAATTAGATCGGATTTAATTCTCTTGTACGTCCTGATAGCATCTCTGGTGGCCAGGCTTGGTTTCTTATAGTTGATAGCTTCCCTGGGTAGGTCAAAGGAAAGACCCTATTCCGAGATTTCTTTATCGCTTTTATATGCACGCCTCCCTATGCAAAACGCGAACGAGAGAGAGAGAGAGAGAGAGAGAGAGAGAGAGAGAGAGAGAGAGAGAAAGAGACGTTGCAGAGGTATAGTCGGCCTATTTGGAAATGGCGTTTGTTCAATTTTAGTTACGGGCTCCAATTACTGATAAGGTTCATTATGACTCTCAAGCCCTGTAACATCTGTTTAGAAATGTAATGCGCTAGCGTAGCCTAAATGTTGCTTTTAAGACTTTTTAAACTTATTCATTTCTGTACAAAATAAAATTATTTGACTTTAAAACTGAAATATTATGCAAATGCGTATTTAAACTGATAATGGCTTTATAAATTTAATTCCTGGTGACTATGTTGTAAGAAAAAAATGATTATGGATAAATTAAATAAGAGTAAATGAATTTTGATAATAAAGTAAGAAAATAATTTTAAAACGGCTGACCCTATACGGGCGCGTTTTAGTACTTGAAAAATATGAACCATTTCACCACTATTTATCAAGCTAATTTAGTTAATGAAAACAGAAGCACTTTAAATATACGAAATAACCTACAGAAATAAGGAATAGATTACTTAGGATTGGGTACATTTTGTAAAATATTTTTGCAAGAGAATGTTTTCGTTTGGTTCAACGGAACTGAAATATACATTTTCAAAAGAGGCATTCAAAACGTCTTTTATTTCTGTTTTTATGGTTTATTCTGGTCTTAAATTGTTAATTGATATCTGAGACAAATTATTTACATACTGTGCACTATAAAGAAACTTTCAGTTATTAAAACTAATGTATAATCAATGGGTTTTGTTGTATAATGAACGCGTGCAGTGCGTAGATGTAATTGGTGTGTGTTAAAGTAGGAAGAGCGCAAGCGCGTATAAGGAAGAGAACCACTACTCTCGGTTATATTCTAAAGTATGTTATTGAAAAAATCCATTTGAAATTATGGCAACACGTATATGCAGTAACGGTATGATTTCAAATACAACAGCATTTTGAAGGATCTAAAATAGTACTTACGTTAGTACGTATAGTACTTACTTTTGGTGTTGTGCTACGATATATTCTCCATGCGTTAAATGAACAGTTACGCTGCATAGTTTGTATAAATTACTAATATGCCACTAGGAGGTAATCTTAGTATGATCAATAAAACAGGACAAATCAAATTAATTGACATGAAGAACAAATATTTGACATATTGTACCATTGTTAGCAAAACGGTGCTATCTTAAGATTGTTTTAAAAAATGTTTAATTGATCCTGCGGTTTCTTCCTTGCGAAACGTTATTCAATAAATATATTAAATATACAGAAAAATATGCTTTCCAATATTTCAAAAAGTTTTATTAAAACAACATATTATGTTTCTGATGATTAGGGGGTTCTCTGTTTCTTGTACTCTTGAAAAAACTCTAATTAACCGAAACACGTGTATAATTTTAATGAAACTATTTGATACATCGAATATCAAAGTTGTTTCCCTTTGCTGGCTCTAATCTCTGATAACATGTCTCTACCATTGCCATTTCGGGTATTATAGTCATGCTTTGTGCCGTTACTTGCATGTTTACTCAAATACTTTTTTTATAAATTAAATTACAGTAAACAATTTCGGATTTCGTTAATGGTTTATGAAATAAAATTTGTAACTTACAAGTTGGTTCAAACCCGCTAAAGCGTTATTTTTTTTTAATAATAAATTTTTTTTGGATTTAGGTAATTGGATGTATAGAGTATACGACCAGAATTAAAACCGTATAAAAACTAAAAGCCGACAAAAACAGTCGGCATCTCTTGCAGAGGTAAACAGAAATGCTTATCATAAGAAAAACAATAAAGAGATGCCGACTGTTTTTGCCGGCTTTTAGTTTTTATACGGTTTCAATTCTGGTCGTATATACTTTACTACAGTTTATCAAATCACATACCATCATACCATGAAATAAAGCATGAGATACAATAAGTACCGCGTCTAAGCTAATGCTATTATTTGCTTTATGGTCAATACGTCTTTGGATTGGTTAGTCGATAGATTATTTATATGCGGATGCCAACTTAATCTGTTGCCTAATGTAAGTCCTAAGAATTATACAGACTGGAACTTACTTGTCGTGGGGAGGTAAAGGTGGCAATAGTCCCTCCAAGAAGGGCTAGATAATAAAAAGCCAGGCGAGAGTCAGAGTGGCTTATCTACAGATACTTATAGTTTTTTTTAGCTCTAATGGTTTAATAACCCCTAATTAATTAGTATTAGGTAAGGTTGTTAATAAAACAGAAGGTATTTTCCGTAACAAAAATTAAATTTACATTCTAACTAGCAATAAAAATTAATGTTTCTCTGGTAAATTAGAATAAAATACATGGAGTATATCTTTTTCCGTATAAACATTAACTTTTCTCTTCAATGCATATGTTAGAAACCCAATTATTTTTAACGAATACTATATTTTTCTTCTAAATTAGAAAAAATTGCTCCTTAAATTATTATTTGAAACCGATGGGCCTGTATTGAATTTATATTAAAAAGAGATGTTTCTCTATCTGAAAACAATTTTTTTGAGATGTTTACTGAGCATTACTAATCTATAATTTTCTTTGTGACACCCGTGTCCTTGATACCTTGCATTAACTTGTACAATCCCATAATTGGTTGAGTGTCACGATCTTCTAGACGTAATGTTGTCCATATAGGACCCGTCTTCTGTGATTCGGAATCTGATACATACACAGTATATGGCAGACTGTCTCTGTTGGATTATTGTATTGTCTGATTTTGGGCTCCCCTTTATACGCCCCTATTTGGTGTATGAACAGTACAATGTTCTACTAAGAGACCTGTGGTTGTACCTAACTGATTTCTGATAGAAGTTTTCAATTAGAAAGAGTTCTAAGAATGATTTTCCATCTTTATGCCCGGTTCAGACAAAGTGTACTGGGACAAAATAACCGGACGTAAGATAGAAAACCCTTGTTAAAAGGCCATTTTGAAAGAAAGGTTTCTTATCTGGTTGTCAGCTCTTCGTTGTCTATGAATCGACACCAGTGCTGACATCGCCTTTGTGTTTGGCAACACTCTTAAAGACATATAATAATTAGTAGTAGAATATATTTTTGCCTGAAAGACAGAGGTTACTGTCCAAACAACAACTGCATTGCTATTATTTTCTTATCTCACTACATACGCCAGTTACAGTACCCTATTCAGCCCTTGACCCCGTATCCCAGGAAAGTTCTTTATGCCTGCTACTATTCGACCTCTTCGATCCACAATTTTTACCTCGAAGTTCCTGTTGGTAGTACATTTAGGAATCACCAGCTCGATCCCATATCTAACATGCTAACACACATTTGGTTCCTAACTTGATGCATCTATCCAGCAGTTTGGTCTGAAATTTTGAACAGAATAACATCAGATTTATCGTTCTTAAAAACTATGGTTCGCGTTGTCCAATTTTCCCAAGATTAGGTACAAAGCGCTAAGTTATTCCTGAATATAAAGATTTATTATCTTCTGAAACATCATTGGAGACACTTCTGATTCTCTGCAAAATATTGTTCGTAATGTCCCAAAACGGATCCTTTAGAACTATCTAAGGATTTGTTGATCTTCGCTGACGTTGTGAAATTCTAACTTGTTCTTGTTGAAACCTAAATCGACAATAATTTAAAACATCACCTCATTGTTCCTCTTCATATTACTGGGAATATCACCAAATGGCATTCCAGCTTCTTGCTATCCGAATTTTCATCCCTATCAAATACATTATTGACTGAAACATAATATTCTACGGTGCACCAAAAATTATTGCAATTAATTAATACTAAATGTTCCATTTTGTTGTCACTTAATATTCAGTAAACAAGTGACAGAAAATAATTTATAATCTACAGAAATATAAATGTTTCTATTATAGGTTCGATGGTAGGATATTTTTGCTGAAACAGGCTAATATAACATTATACTGTATAACAGAGATCCCATTATTGTAATCAAGAGAAGTAATTTGCATATGTTAATATAATTTTAGCGCTTTTGAGGGCCGTTATCTACCTAACGAATTACATTGTACCTCGCTTTATACTGTTCTTGACTTCAGTAACATTTATTAAATTAACTTGTAAACAAACAAACATATATTAACATTCTCGTTTAAATTGCGTGCGTTTGTTTGTAGACCAACCAACGAGCCCTTTGAGAAGAGACGAATATGTTCTATCTGAGTCTTACAAAATTTCCTTAATCGATCTGTATCATTAGGCCGCAAAGAACTTTATTATTATTGATGGGAATGAGGGGATACAAATATTTGATTTAGTTTGGCATCTGTTCTAAACATGTAATCTGATACGATTTCGGCTGGAAGAAGAAATTATTCGCTGATGAGAAAAGTTTAATATAAACCGAATTGTCTTCAGTGGTTTATGTGAATTTCTTGTCACGAGATGCGAGTTATAATCAACCCCACAAATAGAGGATCGATTATTTAGAACTCCTAAATGTCGGAAACTTATTTAATACAGACGACGCATTGTCTCCAATAATACCTGAATAATGAATTAAAGGGCGAGTAATATAAATAATGTAAATATCTAAATATATTATTATTCCTTGGGAAAAAGTGTAATTATTTTCTGACTGGAAGTTGTAGGTGCAAGGAAGTGTTGGATGAAATAATGTTTTAATATGTCTTTTTTACATGTCTGAAATCTAAGTTCTGTGAAACAGGTTTTTGAATACATTTATATGTTTTTCTTTGTTAATTTGAGAATGTCATTAAACTTATATAAAAAGACACCTGTACGCTGATGAAATAAAGAAAATTTAAGAAAAACTTTACATCTCTTACAGAAATGGAATTATTTCACGGAAGAAAATCAAGTATATGGAACAAATTGTACAAATAAGTGACTAGGCGCTACTTCAGCTGAAAAGTGATCAACTTTTTATCAAGTAGTATAAAAATTTGTATTGTAAGTGGGAGTTTTCACAACAGTTAGGTATATTAATTATATTATTTTTTATTTTGTTATTTTATTTTATTTACACTATTCAACAGGTCGTGTGACCCAATTACAGAATATCAGAAATACATAAAAAAGAAAAATTACACATAAATTTAAAAAAATACGCGGTACATCCGACGTAGCAGATATATGGATAGAATTGGAACTGCGATATACAATATGCTGGGTCCTATCTGAGAAGTAGGATTTTAAAAACTTCAAAAAGTCTACAGAAAATCCGAAATTAATCAGTTTATTCAATAGAATACCGTGGTCAATTCTGTTAAATGCCTTTGAAAAAACGGTATAGACCACGTTTGCTTGGAGTCCCTAATCGACGGCATCAGTTAAAAATTCTATCATACAGAATAAGTTGATAACAGTGTACCCACTTTTAACAAAACCATGTTGCGCATCTGTGATCAGATGTTTGCAATGAAAAAAGGCATGATCAAATAATAACATTTCAAAACATTTGGCAAAGTTACAAATTATGATAATTGGACGATAGTTGCAAATATGGGGGGCCGGTCACCTTTCTTGAAAACTGGAGCAATCCTAGCTAATCTTCACTGAGAGGGAAAGGTATTGAATTTTAAGGATAAATTGAACAGTTGAACTTCTTTAAACAAGTGATAACATCATTTTGAGATATAGAGGGTGCATTAAGTTGATGATAATTATTATTACAGTCTTGCACAGAGTGGTTGTTGTTGTTGTTGTTGTTGGATGGCAAGCTATAAGATTGCTGGACAAAATTTGCAAAGTCATTGCAGTCATTCTTCAGGACCAGCGTGTGAGCTCTTTTCATTGGTAAATTTCCAAAAGTTGGAGGGATCAGCACAATACTATTTTCTATGTTATATATAGTCTTTAAATAACGTTTCACAGTCAATTTTGACTTTACGCCTTAGTTGCTTAAATTCATTGTAACAAGTAATATCCTTGGAAGATTTATATTGTTTCCATAGTAAATGCTTTCTCTTGATATCCTTTATTATAGAGTAGCTGAACCAAGGCGGATAACTACGATTAGATGTAATTACTTTTGGCACATTAAAAATTAGGCCTAATTGATTATAAAATAGTAGTGTGGCCTCGTCAACATTACACAGTTGTCCAGAAAATTCCAGTCGGTTTCAAGTATGCTTTGATAGAGTAGAGGGAAATTGGCTTTCTTAAAATTATATTGGTATACTGACGTGTTCACTTTCTTTTTACGATCACAGCTTTCCCTATAAAATTCGTAGCATATGACAATTGACGGATGATGGAAATCTTCGTTAACAATAATATCAACAGCTTGTTCCACTGAACAAAATTTATTACATAAAACTAGATTTAAAATGCTATCGTTAGTATTTACTATATTATTTTTTTTCATACATTTATTTAACGTCAGCCTATTTGCGCTACTGAGGCCTAACACCGACGCCTACAAACGAGCTACCCCTAACAAGGAATTTTGTCGAACCTCTTCCCTTAAGAAGAGTAGGGATCTTTTACTTGCCTAACATTTAATAGACAAGGGACCCACTGCTTTACATCCCCTCCGAAGGATGGTCTACCTTCTATACAACCCTCGCCTAAGGTTGTATAGCTTTCGCGCATACACTGATATACAAGCCGCTGAAAGATGTGTGAGGCGAGGACGCGGTCTTCGTTGGGTCGGTCACCCATCCAAATACTAACCGCGCCTAACGTTGCTTTACATCGCATATTGAAATATGTACATAGTAAAGACGCACCTACGCTCGCCCCTACTATATTATTGTACTGGTTTAAATTCATGAAGTTTTGGAAGTTAAGAATCGTTTTAGTGACGGCTTTTCCGTATTATTATTAAAAGAAGCATATTCGGGGATGTTAAAGTCACCGAGGACAAGAAATCCAGAGTCAAATAAATAATAATAATAAATAAACACCACAGAAATTAGACAACCCCCAATTCCAGAAGCCAGGGCTTGTGCGGAAGGGGGTTACACATTGAAAAAACGCGGACATACAACAATTTCCTCCGACAGTGCCAGTGCCGGAGCCGGGATTCGAACCCGGTGGTGCGATGTCCGTGTGATTAATCGCGATTGCCACCTCGCGTCTTAACACACTCGGCTATCGACCAGACCAGACAGAATCAAGAGAATAAAATGAGTCAAATTATTTTGATGAGAGATCATTGCTGGAGTCGTATTTGACTTAGTAAGAAATAACTAACAAATAATTCAATAATTTTTTGGATTATTGTAAGAAAACAAATACGATTTATGAGACAGGACTGGCCTCAACAACGCATAGCAATTTTTTATTTGATCAACTTAAATGGATTGCCGTCCTGGCGGTGTTTAACATTAACTATTCCACCACTCAACCAGAGTACATACACACAGACAATTACACAACGACCATACCCTACGACATTGCCATCTTCAGCAGTTCAGACTCGAGTTAAGGAGTGGTATAGCAACTACACGTGTTGCCTCTCACATAACCCGGTCTAGTCTGCTACTACCAACTCGGTAGCACATGAAAAAGTCACTGATCCATACCTTAGCCAGGATGTGAACCCAGGGCTCCTTAATCTCAAGCCTAACGCGTAAGTATTGTTCTCTGAACCGGCAGATGAAGTGAATTGCAGCAATGGCATGATTAAAAAATTAAACCGAAGGTGGATAGAAACTGAGGACATAATAAGGCAATGACGCTGACAGTAAAACAATAATATTGATTAGAACCATACTTACAAAGGGCAAATTAGTCGATACTTTTTTCGGCCATAAAGTGTATACGACGGGAATTGAAACCGTATAAAAACTAAAAGCCGGCAAAAAACAGTCGGTATCTCTTTATTGTACATGGGCGGAGGTAAATAGAAATGATTGTCATAATAAAATGTTAAAATTTTGTTCATTTTTATTATTTTTTGTTTATTAGGTTCATTTCGCTAATAACATATTTTTGAGGTATTATATCAGTTTTAGATATAAATTTTAAATATTTAAATTTATTGGTTTTAGTTTTAAAGTTAACCCATATTATATTGAAATATGTTATTGCTCAGCAAGGACCAACGAGAAGGTATGAACATAACTTGCCAGGAGGGGATGGGACAGGTTAGATTAACGAGGGGCAACGATTTTAGTCAAAAATAAAATAAAAATTTATGTTTCTTCTAAAATAAAAACGTAAGTTTCTTGAACAAAGCAAAGAATTGTTATATGAAAACAAAAATAAATATTTGTATATATAAAACATAAATAAAAACAAAATTAAAATATTTCTCTAGAATGAAGTAACTTAAATTAAAATTTCTTGTAAACTAAATAAAATATATTCCACGAAATGTAACAATAAAAAAGTGAATAAAAAAATGAAGAAAAGTTAAATGTTAATTGACGCGTCCGAATCTTCACTTTCTGAGGAGGAATCATATCCAGTTGAATTAAAATCGGCGCACTAGGGGGTAGCTTTGGATATCGATTTTCTTCTCCAATTACATGCCTAACGCAATTTTTCCATAAATCAGTATTATTGTCAATGTCATTTATTACTTCTCTTATATGATCAACTACTATCGCGCTTAACGTTGAAGAGTTATTACATTTTCGTAAACCTACTTTTAGTGTTCCCCAAACCTTCTCGATAGGATTAAATATGCAATAGTATGGAGGTAACCGCAAAAGTGTATGACCGTGTATATTGGATAAGTTGTCAATAACATATTCCTTTTTGAAATTCTGTTCTTTTATTCTTTTCAGTAATTCGCGTTTTATTGGAACTTTTACTGGAATTTCCATTTTTTTTCTCATGAACTTTAAAATGTCTTCGTTTTTTGTGCTGTTATTTGGTATTTTATTTAATATACGCGAGTGATAAGAAGCATTATCTAATACAATTACCGAATTTGGCGGAATATTTGGTAGAAGCTGTTGAGAAAACCATTTTTCGAATAGATCGACTGTCATATCTTCGTGATAGTCTGCAGAAGACTGCGATATTTTTTTGGCCGCCAAGAGCAACGCATTGGGTACAAACCCATTTTCACTTCCCGCATGAAGTATGATAACGCGTTTTCCTCTAGAACACGGAGTATTTAAAACACAATAATTGTGCGAACTATCTACCCAACCATACTGAACAACATCATGCGTGTCAAACCACGTCTCGTCTAGATACACTATATGCCTGTTAATTTTACGATATTCTCTAATTTTTTCCAAATAATCTACTCGAAGTGAAACTATACGTCGCGATTCCATAATTGCCATACGACTGTCAAGTTGTTTATGTTTAAAACCGCATTCTAATAAGACATTTCGTAGTGTATCTAAAGACCTATAATTATAATCAGGATATTCGCTCAATTTTGCTGACGTTCGAATCTCGATACCATTGCCAAATATATAGGACAAAATATCAAGTTCAGTGCGCACGGTCCTGTGCTTTAAAACTGACCAGTTTTAATTTTGGCCGTATTTACTATAACAGTACTTAATCTTCAATTTACAGTTTGATGGTGGTAGACCACACCATTACCAACCTTTATATTTTCAAAAACAAATCTATAATATGAATTTTTACAATATTACAGTTAGTACTTCTTTAAGGCGAAAAGCACAGCAAGAGTGGGCGACATCTATATTTTGGCAGTATATCAACAACAAATCAGGTTACTATTGAATTTTAATGGAAGCTTAATTTGGTTGGAGTGATAATTACATAACTTATGTAATTTTTCAAAATATAAAGTGCATTAAAATATTATATTGTTGAATTAATTTTATGGTTAAAATGATGCTAATGGCTAACAAAACTATTTTCTCTTGCTCTGTTTGTCAGTGCTCCATCTATGCTACTAAAGACAATTCCCTTAGTTTGTTCCCTGAAAATCCAAAATTACATTAAAAATGGAAAGATATTGTAACATAAATGGTAAAACGTTCAAACATTGCTATTGCACCATTTTTGACATTTTTTAAAGCGTCATCTGTTGATGGGTGATTTTCGTCGATGAAGAATTCTTATTCATTAATTTTATTACAGTAAATTATACTTATCATATTTTTCCATATACATTTATCTAAAAATTCTAGTTTTATAGTCTCGTCATCTATTGGTGAACACCATAACCTCTAGGATAAATATCGTTTTCTATTGCATTTAAATGTTTTATGGATTAGAAATTATTAATAATCATTGAAGTCGTTACACTCTTCGTAGTTGAACTAATGATTCACAGACAAAATATGTCTTGAGGGCTGTAATATATTCATATTGTAACCGCGCAACTGTAGCAAAAGTGTAAATATATCACAAGGCCCAAATGTGTTTTTTAAAATCTTTTAATAATATCCCCGACAGACCTGATGGATATCTTGTCAGGTTAAGTTTGTACATATTTCGAAGAACATTAAAAAAAATATATCACGTGTCAGTTTGAACAATCAGCTGGGTTCGTGGTCAGTATTAATAGCTTTTGCTATTACTATTATGGATAGTTCACGACGACAACTATGTTTCATTATTTTTCAAGATATGCGAAAAGAAATTAGCTTTAAAATTACAATCAAACAGGATAAAATGGAAATAGTTTAGAATGTAGTGGTAAAAGTTTTTATATTTTCGCTTTTGAAATTTTTGTTGTCTGGTAGGCAATTGTATAGAAAAAGTTATCAAGTTATAGAAAATATCCAAGGGTTTCAAAGTTTAAAAAGTTTGTGAAAGCGTGTCCGCTCTCACATAATATATATAAGATGATATAAAACGTATCCTTCGTCCTTAAATAAAATGTGCATGTCGGCTGTGTATCACTGCCATGAATATCCAGCTGCAAGGACTATAAAAACAGGTAGCAGTATAAATTACAAACCTCTCTGTATAAACCTCTACAATCCACCTACATTTTGAGAAACGCATGCGTCAAAATAAATGCGTCTGCAAGCATCGCGACGCTCAACATCCAACATCCCAGGCAGTCCGGGATCGACGCCGAAAGACGTCGAACGTTCTTCCTTGCTTCTCTGGCTATCGCGACGTGTTTTCGCACGCTGACAGAGTACTTGAGATAAAGCTTATTAAAAATATAAAAAAATTCTACTGCTTCGTGGTTTGGTGTTGACTAACGGGTCAATGTCGCTGATATAAATAGGATTTTAAGGTAGGTTTTCAAGTTTTCAATGTTGACGTTTGCGTTGTTTGTTTACTTCCTCAAAAATAGGTACATGTAAAAAGTTTACAAGTTTATTTAGTTAATTTTTGATAAAAATGGATGATAACTGTTTATTTATATTTCTGTCCAGCATTAACACCTGAGATCATGCCAAAATTTTTCCAGTGACAAAATTTGTGCTTTTTCATGCGAAAAGTTTTATCTACATTCACCATAATAATGATATGGTGCTTTTTGAAAAATTTGTTATTAACTATTTGCTCACGTCAAATGCCACTCGAGGATTTTAAATGGGATACATTTGTGTTTAAACTTTGGTGATACATTGATATAACTCGAGCAAACTGCGAAAAACATTTGATCTGTGGTCCCATGTTTTTACGACAGTTCGCTCTCGTTATATTATTAAAAAGTTTTCGTGTTAATAATTTTAATAAAAATAATCTGACAAAACGGACTCTTCTTGTGATATTATTTATGAAACAATTCAATTTATGACTGTTGTATTATTTCTTCAAAATAATTTTTTTGTTATCATTCTCTGTAAAGCTTTCAGGATGACTTCTTTTACAGTAATCACGATCATGAATAACAACGAAGAGGACGCCTACACGTCAATATTTTTTATGAAAGAGAAATTCAGAAAACTAAATTCCATATAGAAATTTGAATATTTATCCTCTTTTACCTTATCTGTGATATAGAATTATATAATTTTCTATCAAAATTGTTCTTTATTTTTGTTTTGAATGTAATATGATATATTTCATTTGCCTAAATAGAAAGATAATAACGATATATATGTGTGTATTTTATAGCGAATATTTTACTACTGTGTTGAGATCCGTTAGAACTTTGAAAAAATTTCAATGTAAACTAATAATTTGATTGTGATTTATAATACAATAAATGATCAACAGGAGAAACATGTATAATTGGTTAAAATAAATGATGTAATAGATAGATGAAAAAATCAAAACAATTTATTAATATATTATTACCTTAATAAAGAAACATAAAATATAAGTAAGAAATAAGAGAGAAATATTAATATTTATAATTTTTGGACAATTTTGTCAGTAGCCCAGTAGTTAGCTAGCGTATTGCACTAAGTTGCCATACCATAGCATATGCTGCCGATTTATTACTAGCTTTTATGTAGCTTCACTTTTTTGTAACTTTAGTACATTATTGTTAGATAAGATCAAACATTGCGTCCCAATCTTGATTTACTTTCACAGTTTCAAGAACACTACAATTATACGGACTTCAAAGCAGCCCCCACCCCCAATCGAATTTTTTGTCATAAAACATGATACTAATATTAAAAGCTATATGAAACAAAAGAAAGCAGGGCTTCACATTTTTATCTTTATATTGGTGTCAGGGTTCTGCCAAGCACTGACAAAAAGTGCTCTTATTTCTTAAACAGTGCTCAAGCAGCGTTAATAGTAAAGTGCGTGCCATTACTAAGCGGTCTAAAATAGTTATTTAGTTCCGAAGTGGTGTTTTACTGGACGTGTAAGCAAATTCCTGGACGAGCCGTAGGCGTGAGTCCAGTAAAAGCGCTTTCAGGGCTTGTTACGTATAATATTTTTTCTGCAATCGTCTCTTTAATGAAACCAAACATTGATATACTTTGACTATATACAAATATTAATATTAATTGTGCAATTATTATTATGGTTTATATTTAGTGGATATGAGTGATTTGAAACAGTCGGGATATTAATTGAAGTATCAGAAGAAGACAATGAATTTGGAACTTGTAAATTTTGCATACTTGTACTTGGTACGGAAACATATTGCATATTTGTATTCAGTACTGAAACATCTTAGAAACTTCAATTTCCAATCGTACGAACGATATTTACTTTACTCTTAAAGAGTTTTCTATGTAGCCTTCTGCGACACTTATTCACATGTTTTTTAAGGTTCGTTATATCACCTCCACCCTCAACAAATAAGGTAGCAGAAGTTCTCTGTAAACAATGGCCAGTACATCTTTTAGGATTTTGAAGTTGAAGTTCTGCTACTTTGTTGGCAAGGTTTTCAAAGGTATGAATTCCAACGGGTTGTAATGAGCATTTTCTTTTTTATAAAATACAAATTTTCTATGTAGAGTGTGAGCCGGGCGTAAAGATAAATATATTTTATATAAAGATACACTTTTTTCTCCAATAACAATAAAGCTTCTTGATATATAAGTCTTTGAATCAGGAATTTGAATTACTAACATAGTTTCCTTATCGTCTACATGTTCTAAACATATTTTAGTGAACTACTCTTATCTTAAAGCACCTGCTATGCCAATAATAATTGCAACCTAAAATAAAAATATAAGCTTTTTCAAATTATAAAAACAATGTTATTTGTAATATTTTTACCTCTATCATTAAGTTATTATCATCAGCAGCTTCTAAAATAAATTTATCAATTTGTTCTCTGCATTTCGAAATATCAATAATTTTATTGATGGAATTTTTACTTTTAAGCGTGAAATAAATGGAGTAAATTACAGTAAAGTATATTATTTTTATATAGATTGTATGTTAATTTACATCTGAGTGTATGTGCCTACTCTGTAATTGGAAAATAAATTCTATTGGGATTGTAAAATAAAATAAAATGAAAATAATATGTATACCAATAAACTATTTCTATTTATGCAATTTTTTCTCTGGATCCCATATTTACAAATTGGTAGTTATTATTTAGTTTCCTACTTTACAGCTATTCAATAATGATGTCCATTTTAATATTGCTATATTTTTATTCTGTGAAAAATAATTGTACACTAAATGAGATGTTACACTATGTCAGTTTTGATACAGTAGATTACTTGCTAATTCCTTGGAAAATAATTATATCTTAATGAAACGACAAAATGCTGGCATCGGAATACATTATGTAAGTCCGACAATGTTAAATCTTAAAAAATAGCTTCATAAATATAACATGCCGATTAATCCACGGCTTTTCAACTTTTTTGTAGCATCACAAACTATAAACGAATAAGTAATTAATGGTTTATTAAATTATTAACAGCTATGCAGTTTTACCTACGAGTTCTCTTATAAACCAGGAAATAGAATTTCTCAATTTTAATTTGCCAACAATTTCTCAGTAACTAAGCCAACTGTCAAATTGACTAATATTGCTAGTAATGTGTTTTCATTATTACTCTGTGACTTATTTTTATGACTTATCTTTCTTCATTAGTGTTCCCTGCATAATACATAAAAAACTTGATTTATTGACAAAATATTAATGAATTTTGCATTGAATAAATAATTCTTTTAAGACTATGCAGTTCTCCCACATCGTTTTAATGTCTTTCTTACTACTTGTCTACTATTCTCGTTTTCCCTCCCTAGGTTCGCTGGAAGTATCCTACTACCTTAAATTGTGGCTTGCCATCATTATACCCGCCTTCCCTCCTCTTCACTTCTTTTTTCAGGAGTGATATCGAGGTTCCACGATTTATCCCTTTGGTTGTATTATAAACCTTACCCGTATTCCAAGTTTCAAGATTCTAGATTTGCTACAACCTTACTGGTTTTGAGTCGGGTTTTGATGGCATGTAGTTATCCTCTTTTTGAAGAAATATAGGCCTATTTATAGTAATATTCAACAATTCTACTAAAGTGTTTAATATAGTATTGTATCAATATTTTCACATGATATTGAACATCAACTTACTATTTATTTATTTATTTACACAGCTCAACAGGACAATGTCCCAATTATAGAGTCGGAACACTGACAGTAAATGTTCTATACTTCGGCCGAAAAGTCGAGGGAGTAACGCAAAAAATAAGCGGCACCCTAGTCAAAGGATAGCACTTATTTGATATTAAAGCGGTACCTCGTTCTACCATATAATCCCATTGAATCGAGAGAAATATATTAAGTTTTATCCACCTACGTGAAATGGAAAGCACGACTACCACAAACAATTTTAATGACCTAGTCGACCGCATAGAGTAAATGATTTAACGTGCCGCTTTTATACCTAATAATTTGCTCGACTAACTATTTAGTCGTAAACCAACTTGGTAAGAAAGAAAGAAATCGTATATCCCGGGCACATAGTGGCGCCACATACGTATTTATGTAGGTATATATAAAATAATAATATTTCATAAAATAAAAAATAAATATAATTAAATTTGTTTTCACGCTTAACTCAACCAAAAAGAAAACGGGAGTTCTTTTAAGAAAATTTTTAATGGCAGGCATAATTTTATTAGGAGTGGAATACTTACGTAATCCGATATTAAAACTGTAGAATTGAAATATTAACCATGCCAGTTGTTCTTATTGCCCAGCAAGGACCAACGTGGAGGCGTGAGCATATTCCTTGCCTGGAAAGGATGGTGACAGGATTGTTAATTAGGGAGTAACAGGTTAAAAGAGAAAATAAATAAATAGACTTACAACTTAAAAATAAATAACTGTTCTAACATAAATAAACTTTCTTGTTAAAATAGAATAATTAAAAACAAGACATACCAAAGTTAAAAATAAATAACTGTTCTATAACAACATAAATAAACGTTCTTGTTAAAATTATATAATAAAAAACAAAACTTACCAACAATAATTGTCCATAATAAATAATTCATAATATCACTATCACTACATGACACTATCACAGATTATCACTCACTCACCACTGTCACTGACACTATCACTATCACTGCTGGCTTCTACATTTATTATTATTGGCTCAACACTACGTCAATCCGAATATGCGTAGTCCACATTTTTTCTTCAACTTTTTTAAAGTGCCCTATGCATTTTTACCAATAATAAAATGTAACTCTTTTTAATGCTCTGGATAGAAGGCCTTTTACATGTTCTAATTTAAAAGTTCTATTTTCTCTTGGAACATTCCCCTTTACTTCAGCCCAAATAAGCTGAATGGGATTGAGTTTACGGTGGTAAGGCGGCAGCCGTAATACCTCAATACCTCTAGCTTTAGCCATTTCATCCACAATATATTTCTCATATATCGGCGAATGCTGTTTCGCTAGGGTTAGCAATTCTTCTTTCAGCGAAGCACGATCGAATAGGATACCTTTACCATCTAACTATTCTTGAATTTGCGCTTTTCGCCATGCACTGGTTGGTAATTTTTCCAGTAATCGACTGTGGTACGGGGCGTTATCCATAATAACGACAGATCCGGGTTCAATCTTAGCGAGAATTTTCGCAAACCATTCTTCGAAAACATTCGCATTCACACCCTCATGATAATCGCCACTTTTTTTCGATACGAACGATGATAGAAGTTCATCTTCCATGAATCCTGAATCACTTCCTATGTGCGTTATTATTAAGCGTTTTCCATTTCTTGTTGGCAATTTTAATCCTGTTGACCAATCTTCCATATGGCCTTGACGAACAATTTGTACATTTATATCTTGCCAAAATTGCATTACAGCATGTCCTTCATTTAAATAATAGCATTTTCTTCCTCTTTCACGGGCAGCTCTAATTGCCCGAATTCCTTCGTCAACAAATAATATCATTTCTCTCAAGTAGGAGAGTATTTCTCTTTTCTTTTGCAAATAAAAAGTTTATATCATGCAAACATTTTTTAACGTCGATTTTCCAATTTTGGTTTGGTTTATCATTCAAGGACTGTAAAATTTTCTTAACAGTAGGGATTTCATTATAATAGAAGAATTTATAAACTTTACGTCGAATTCCATTTTTCTGGAATTTGTCTAATATTTTTTTTTTCTTCCAGACTTTGCTTTAGGTTTCTGAACATCTCCTTCATTTTTTGCTCTCTTAAAATTCTGTAAATGGTCCGCTTACTCACGCCGGTATACCTTGAAGTCATGTTAACTAAACCTGTTGATCCTAATTTCTATTCCATGAGATGATCTTTCTTAAATGCATGATACACATTCAAAATAATTTTCTTCTCCTTGAAGCTTAATGGAGACTTTCTAGGGGTATTAACTTTTACCACTTCTTTTGAACAACCGGGAACCGCTTCCATTTTTGCACGTTTAATAATATAACGATATCCCACAATTACACTTATTGTCACTAAAGCACTAACAAAATAAAACTTTAAATCACTGCGATACAACAAGTACGTAATTTATAAACAAAAATTAATGCCGCCCAATTCATAAACAATTCACACTATAAATATTTCACACGAAATAAAATTTTAAGGCACTATGATACCACAAGTATGTAATTTATAAACAACAAATTAATACCGAACAACTGATAAATGACCGCACTCTACTGGTACACTGATTTTAAACTGAGTTATAACGATTTAACGCACCAAACACCATTGAATATGCGGAAAATGGTTCCAGATTTAAGCATAATATTTTAAATTTAAGATATGGTAGTTCATGCATAGTTAACTCAATCCGAGAACTTTCATTCCTTCGAAATTGATGCTATTCGTAATTCGCCAAACTTAAGGAAAATAAATAGGTAACAGCGTAAACATATTATATTAGGAAATTTACAAAACTTGTAAATCCGCACGCCCCTGGCTCTACTGATTAGAGATTACTTCTGTATCTGTGTCCTAACATTTTACCATTGCTAACACATATTATAAACTATTTCTAAAATGATGTGTTTCCATCTCTGAGGATGATCTTGTATCCTCGAGTTTGAAGGAAATTGGCTGGCTCAACATTAAAAACAGAATCGTTTTCCATAGCTGCCCATTTTTTCATAATATAATATTAACTAATTCACCTTCTTATTTGTATAATAAAATTACTTATAGAGCAGATGTACATAAGTTAGATATTAGGCACAAATCAATTATCACCATCCCAAGACATAAAACTGCAGAATTTCGCTGTGGATTTTCATATCGTATGGCTTCTCTTTACAAAGATATTTCTCTCAAGATCTCAAACTACTGCCATATAGAAATTTTAAAACACGGTTTAAAAAATTTTATTCATTAAAAATATGTAGTCAAACCTTCTCACTTAGGTTTGCTGTTTATATTTAATTAAAATACTATGTGTATGTAAAATAATAATTTATGTTTATTCTCAATTTTTTCTTTCTGGGTTGAGTGGAAGAGCAGAAGATTTGCTCTAAATTCACTGAACCTTTATAATCCAACTATACACTAATGATTTATTGTATTTTAATATTCTATTTTGTGGATTATATTAAAAACGATTATTATTATTATTATTATTATTATTTTTTTTTTTTTTTTTTTACAAAAAACCAGTCACCCTACTCTGTGGCTCCGACCCTCACAGAGGGGAGCTGGTAATACCAATAGCCACTCCCCATGCCCGTGGGGTGAGTGACTACCGGGTCCGCGAATCGTGTGCCCTGAGTAGACGTAATGAACCGAGGATGACAGCCTTCTGCATTCTGCCGGCTAAGATCTCTGCCGAATCTCGGCATGCCGGTATGATCTTTAGTTCTGAAAGCAGCGTCTGTCTCATTCCACCGAGGGCTCCTATAATCAGTACCACTATTTTAACAGAATGGCCTGGATAAAGCCTGCGGAGTTCGAAGAGCAAATCTCGATATTTTGTCCGTTTTTCCTCCTCTTTCAAGACAATGTTGCTCTCAGCGGGAGCTGAGAATTCCACGACATACATTGTCTTGAGTTGGTGGTCGAGGAGTACTATGTCAGGCTTGTTGGCTTGTATTTGCCTGACGGTGGGAAACGAGTAGTTCCAATAAATTAGGCACTTCTCATTCCCCACAACGGACTCAATATCCCCCGGAACGTAAGGCAGCACTGGTGTTTCGTCTATCCCATACGAGTGCCTTAGATGATAGTAAAGCACTCGTAATGCTGCGTTGTGTCTATGAATATAGGCCGAGACTGCGTAAGTCGGGCAAGCCGACAGTAAGTGCATTACAGTCTCCGGCGCCCTGCGGCAGGCCCTGCAGCTGACATCAGGGACCTCCATACCCATGACACGACGTCGATAGACGAGAGTGTTAAATACACCATCCTGGCAAGCCATTAAGAATCCCTCGGTCTCAGACTTCAGCCCAGCTGACCTTAAGAAGGCGAAGGTCAGCCTTTCGGATAAGCCGAGGTCTTCTATATTTTTATAGAAGATCCCGTGCAATGGCTTATCCTTATGGAGCTGCAGAAGGATGTTGTGTTCTGCAGCTCTAATGTGGGCTTTTAGTCGAACGGGTTCCAACTCGGTGACAGAGTCGGGGTATACCCGCTCGACGTCGAAGATGAGACCAAGTTCATCGGCTGCTCTGCGTGCTGCCTTAAAGAGAAAAGCTCCTACCTCTGCATTTTCATGGTCTCGGACCATGCAGAGGAGGGGATCCGAACTCCTGATGACCTTACATGCTCCCTCCAGAACCATCCTGCTATGGAGACTCTCCAAGCTCAAGAGTCCACGGCCTCCCCGATGTCGTGGGAGATATAACCGTGGAACGGACGATTTAGGATGCAAGCTCCTATTGAGATGCATCTTCTTGCGGGTTACTACATCGAGTTGACGCAGCTCTTCTCTAGTCCACTTCACTACTCCGAAAGTGTAGAGAAGGATCGGAACGGCAAGCATATTTGTAGCAGACACCTTGTTCTTCCCCGACAGTTCTGAAGACCAGATCTGTCGGAGTAGGTGCTGATACTTGCCGCGGAGAGCGTTTTTCACTACACTCACTTCTTGGGTGGAGCGTTGCTCGACACCCAAGTAAGTGTACGACTCTCCGGCATCTAGATGGTGTAAGATGCTTCCGTCCACGAGCTGCGCGTCCTCTCCATAGTCACCGCATCGTCCTCTCTTGAGATGGATCAGTGCGCATTTGTCCAACCCGAACTGCATACCGACAGCCTGCGTATACTCCTGTACCACCCTAAGGGACTGTTGGAGATCCCTCTCTCCAGAGGCATAAAGTTTAAGGTCATCCATATAAAATAGATGGGTGACCTTATGCCTCCTGTCGCCGGGGGTACCGCAGTTGTAGCCACGGGTTTTCCGGAGCGAGACGGATAATGGCAGTAGTGAGATGCAAAACAGAAGGGGGCTGAGGGAATCTCCCTGAAATACTCCTCTTCTGAATGTTACCGACTCTGTTTGGACTCTATTGTTACCCGATGTTATGGTAAAGCGAGTCCTCCAGAGCGGCATCAGTTCTTCAATACATCTCACTACGGGACCGGGTACCACAAGACATCGGAGCAAGTGAACAATGAGCTCATGCGATGTCATGTCGAATGCCTTGCGGTAGTCGATCCAGGCCATAGAGAGGTTCCGCTTATACTGCATGGAGTCCTGCGTGACACATCTGTCAATCAACAGGTTCTCCTTGCAGCCAGCGACACCTCTCTTCGACCCTCGTTGCTCATATATCCGTTGGTAAACCGGTTCAACTGCGTGGAGCACCCGCAAGTACAAAATGCGTGTAAACACTTTGTAACATGCGTTTAGACAGGTTATCGGTCTGTAATTCTTTGGGTTGGACAAATCTCCGTTCTTGGGGATCAGCACTGTCCGCCCCTCAACAACCCAAGAAGGGATTTGCTGCTCCCCATTTAACCAGGAATTAAATATTCTGGCCAAATGGTGGTGGGTGCTCGATAACTTTTTCCACCAAAAGTTATTTATCCCATCGGGACCTGGAGCAGCAAAGTTCTTAGAGCCATCAAGAGCCCTACGAACCTCTTCTGGGGTTATTGGTTCGCACACTTCCTGTGGTTGCTGAAGCCTTTGACAAAAGGCTTCAAAGTGTGCAAGGGCTGGAGAATCTCGGTTGAGTGGAAGCCTCTCCTCGTACAGCGTTTTCCAGAAGTTCTCTACCTGATCTGCAGTCGGCGGATTGTCTACAACACGCGGAGGCGGTTGGAAAAGGCGCGAGGGCTTCTCGCGGAACAGTTTATTTTCCGCAAGCCCCCTCGCCCGCCTCACTAATGACTTTTTGCAAGTCACTAGCATCCGTATCCTGTCGAGACAGTGCTGTTTGGTGGTTCGCAGCACTGCCTCATTGAGTGTGTGATGGACGCGTCTTAAGTTGGCGGCTAATCGACGCACTTTAGGCGTGAACGGCCTGTTGGCCGCCATATAGTCCATCACACATTGGATACGGGATGCGTGTTGCCTCTCCGACTGGATCTTGGCTTCCATCTTTTGTATGCGCCGCTGCGCTCTCTCCTGTGGGGAAGAGGTATTTCGCCTCTCCACCTGAGACGAGCGTTGAGCAGCGGCATACACGGCACAATTTATGTGCCAGATGTCAGCCTCTTCTGGTAGCGCTGTACGAAGTTCAGCGTCCACTCTGGCCAGGTCTTGTGGCCCGGGGGTTTTCAGACGGTGTAACCCCCTTCTGGTACTGAGGCCCTCTGGTATTGGCGGAACGAGGAGAGCCACGTCCTCAACCGGTGAATGTGGCGGCTCTTCGGCCACCTCATTCACCGGCCCAGGAGCAGCCCTCACGTAGCCCCTACTACGAAGGTGGGATACATAGTCACGCAGATTTTGTGGCGTGAAGGCGCTATGCTCTGGTAGCCTCTCACACCACAGAGCATGCATGCCCCCCGCGCGGGCTCACTGCTTTCATAACAATGCAGAAGCTCATCCCTCAGTTCATCTGTCCACTCAAAGCGTCTTTGTTCATTGCGTACGTCGTCAACGGGCGGTCTATCCGGTTGGGCCCCCATTATTATTATTATTATTATTATTATTATTATTTTTTTTTTTTTTCGCGAGAGCGATGCTGGTCAGTTCTGCCGTGTCTCCGACATTCTCACGGAAGAAGCGCCAGCGAATTCACTACGACCACTCCCTGCAACCTGCAGAGTTAGCGACCGTAGGTTCCTAAATCGTGTGCCCTAAGTAAACGAAGAGAACCCAGGATAACAGATTTCTGCATCTGGCCTGCCAGCCATTCGGCCGAATGTTGACAGGCCGGTATTGTTCGTAATTCCGAGAGCAGCGTGGGCTTCATACCTCCAAGTACACCGATTATAAGGACTACCAACTTGACCGAGTAGCCTGGATACAGCACTAGGAGCTCATACCGGAGATCGCGATACTTAGCCCGTTTTTCCTCCTCTTTCAAGACGATGTTTGTTTCAGCCGGAGCTGAAAACTCGATGATGTATATCGCCTTCTGCTGATGATCGAGGAGTACTATGTCAGGCTTATTAGCTTGAATTAGCCTGACGGTCGGGAACGAGTAGTTCCAGTATATCCTGCACCTCTCGTTCTCGACAACGGACTCAATATCTCCGGGGATGTAAGGCAGCACTGGTGTTTGGTCTACCCCGTACGAGTGCCGTAGATGGTAGTAAAGCACTCGTAATGCCGCGTTATGGCGATGGATGTAGGCCGAAATCGCATATACCGGGCATGCAGACAGTAAATGCATGAGCGATTCCGGCGACTGATGGCAGGTCCTGCAGCTGGTATCAGGAACCCCTACACCCATCACACGGCTTCGGTAGACCAAGGTGTTAATAACACCATCCTGGCAGGCCACAATGAATCCCTCGGTCTCCGACTTAAGCCCAGCTGATCTTAAAAAGGCGAACGTCAGCTTGGTCGATAAACCCAGCGTTTCTATGTTCTTATAGAATACACCGTGCATGGATTTATCGACGTGCCGTCTAAACAGATTCTCCTGTTCAGCGGCTTTAATCTGGGCTTTCAGGCGATTTGGCGGAAGCTCAGTGACCGACTCTGGGTCGGCACCTCGCCGGCCTCCTCGCCTGATGTCGAATACGAGACCGAGTTAATCTGCGACTCTCTTTGCTGCCTTGAATAATCCTGCTCCCACTCCTGCATTTTCATGATTTCTCACTAATTGCAGGAGAGGGTCTGAGCTCCTAAGGACGTTACATGCTATACTCAGGACTACCCGGCCATGCATGCACTCCAAACTCAAGAGTCCTCGGCCCCCCCGATGACGTGGGAGGTACACACGAGGAACGGACGATTTTGGATGAATGCTCCTATGGATATTCATCATCTTGCGGGTACCTCTATCTAACTGACGCAGCTCATCTACAGTCCATCTCACTACTCCAAAGGAGTAGAGCAGAACAGGAACGGCAAGCATATTAGTGGCAGACACCTTGTTTTTCCCCGAAAGTTCGGATGACCAAATCTTTCGGAGTAGGCCTCTGTACTTGCCGCGGAGAGATTCCTTAATTTGTTGCACATCCTGGATGTGATGTTGTTGCACACCCAGGTATGTGTAAGTCTCTCCGGCATCTAGATGTCGCAAGATGCTTCCGTCTGCGAGCTGCGCCTCTTCAGCAAAGTCCCCGCATCGTCCTCTCTTGAGGTGGACGACTGCACACTTGTCCAATCCGAATTCCATTCCAATAGCCAGCGTATACCGTTCGACCACCCTTAGAGCATTTTGCAGTTCCTGCTCTCCGGAGGCGTAGAGTTTAAGGTCATCCATGTAGAATAAATGGGTGACCTTATGCCTCCGGTTGCTGGGTGGACCGCATTGGTATCCGCGGACTTGGCGGAGTTCAACAGATAAAGGCAACAGTGAGATGCAGAAGAGGAGAGGACTCAAGGAGTCCCCTTGGAATACTCCTCTCCTGAATGCTACCTGCTCTGTGGTAACCCGCTGTGCACCGGATGTTATGGTGAAGCGAGTTTTCCAGAGCGGCAGCAGTTGTTCTATGCATCTCACTAGTGGTGCTGCTACCGCAAGACATTGGAGCAAATGTAACAAGAGCTCATGTGATGTTGTGTCAAATGCCTTACGGTAGTCAATCCAGGCCATAGATAGATTCCGCTTATATTGCACAGAGTCCTGTGTAATACAGCGGTCTATCAGCAGGTTATCCTTGCAGCCTGCCATGCCTTTCTTCGCACCACGTTGCTCATTTATCTGCTGAAAGACCGGATCAACATGCCGTAGTGTCCTAGCGTACAAGATACGTGTAAATACCTTGTAGCAGGAGTTCAGACATGTGATTGGCCTATAGTTTCTCGGATCGGACAGATCTCCCTTCTTGGGGATTAACACAATACGTCCTTCGACAAACCAGTCCGGAATCTGCTGCCCCTCGTTCAACCAAGAGTTGAAAACCCGCGCCAGACGACGGTGGGTGGATGGAAATTTCTTCCACCACCAGTTGTTAATGCCGTCTGGGCCAGGAGCAGCGAAGTTCTTGGTACCAACAAGTGCCTGTTGGACTTCCTCCGTACTGATCGCCGGACACACTTCGTCTTGCTCTCCAAAGGTTCTGTTACACAGAGCCTCGAAGTGTGCTATTGCTGGAGTGCTGCTGTTGAATGGACGCGTCGTTTCGTAGATTCCCTTCCAGAATCTTTCGACATCTTCTACATTCGGCGGATTATCGACAACACGCTGTGGCTCCTTGAACAGGCGGGAGGGAGTCGTACGGAACATTGAATTTTGTTCCATACTTCGCACCCGCTTGTTCAACTTCTTCTTTATTGCCATCAGTGTGCGAATCCTATCTAAACAGTGCTGCTTGATGGTAAGCAACACTGTCAGATTCAGAGTGTGGTGTTGGCGTCTCAGTCCGGCTGCCACTCGCCGGACTTTAGGCGTAAATGCCCTGCCAGATGTTATGTGTTCCACCACACTCTGAGTTCGAGAAGCGTGTTGTCTGGCCGAATGTATCTTGCCTTCGATTTTTTGTACCCGCCGCTTAGCTTTCTCGATTCCGCTAGAGGCATTGGTTTGCCTTTCGCGAGGAACGAGTTGCCTAGCGGCGTTGTACACCGCAGAGTTGATTTGCCAGATGTCGGCATCCTCTGGGAGGTCCTCATCGATGACCGCGTCCATTCTAACCAGGTCTTGGGCCTTTAGGGTAGTCCTGGTGATAAGACTTACCCTCGTCCTTAAGTCGGCTTCGGTGTACTCTGCTGGAAGTCTCCCGTCAGCGTTTTGCCGCGGTGGTTGTGCGGCTGGTACAGCTACTTGCTGACGGGGTACGCGTTGATAACCTGTCCTGCGCAAGAAGGATACTTGGTCTCTCAGATGTTGCTGAGAGAAGGCACGATACTCTGGATGCATTCCGCACCAAAGTGCGTGCAATCGTGCCATGTATCCTCTACGCGCAGGTTCGCTGCTCTCATAGCAGGTCAGCAAATTATCCCGCAGTTCCCTCGTCCACCTAAAGCGCCCTTGTACATTGCCATGGTTGTCATCATTAGGACTGTCCGGTCTGGCCCCTCCCACATGTCCTTGACCCCCATCCGACTGGGGTCGATTGTGAGGGGCCCGTTCTTGGCTGTTCATAACCAAGTCAGGAATCTCAGGGTGGTTAGCCCTGAGACCCACGTCCGACATCTGCCAGGCAGAGTTTTACCTCTGCCTGTTGCCCGGGTAGCACCGCGAGGAGGTTGCCGGTCCGGTTTTCGCCCCCATATTTTTTTTTTTTTTTTTTTTTTTTTTTTACAAAAAACCAGTCACCCTACTCTGTGGCTCCGACCCTCACAGAGGGGAGCTGGTAATACCAATAGCCACTCCCCACGCCCGTGGGGTGAGTGACTACCGGGTCCGCGAATCGTGTGCCCTGAGTAGACGTAATGAACCGAGGATGACAGCTTTCTGCATTCTGCCGGCTAAGATCTCTGCCGAATCTCGGCATGCCGGTATGATCTTTAGTTCTGAAAGCAGCGTCTGTCTCATTCCACCGAGGGCTCCTATAATCAGTACCACTATTTTAACAGAATGGCCTGGATAAAGCCTGCGGAGTTCGAAGAGCAAATCTCGATATTTTGTCCGTTTTTCCTCCTCTTTCAAGACAATGTTGCTCTCAGCGGAAGCTGAGAATTCCACGACATACATTGTCTTGAGTTGGTGGTCGAGGAGTACTATGTCAGGCTTGTTGGCTTGTATTTGCCTGACGGTGGGAAACGAGTAGTTCCAATAAATTAGGCACTTCTCATTCCCCACAACGGACTCAATATCCCCCGGAACGTAAGGCAGCACTGGTGTTTCGTCTATCCCATACGAGTGCCTTAGATGATAGTAAAGCACTCGTAATGCTGCGTTGTGTCTATGAATATAGGCCGAGACTGCGTATGTCGGGCAAGCCGACAGTAAGTGCATTACAGTCTCCGGCGCCCTGCGGCAGGCCCTGCAGCTGACATCAGGGATCTCCATACCCATGACACGACGTCGATAGACGAGAGTGTTAAATACACCATCCTGGCAAGCCATTATGAATCCCTCGGTCTCAGACTTCAGCCCAGCTGACCTTAAGAAGGCGAAGGTCAGCCTTTCGGATAAGCCGAGGTCTTCTATATTTTTATAGAAGATCCCGTGCAATGGCTTATCCTTATGGAGCTGCAGAAGGATGTTGTGTTCTGCAGCTCTAATGTGGGCTTTTAGTCGAACGGGTTCCAACTCGGTGACAGAGTCGGGGTTTACCCGCTCGACGTCGAAGATGAGACCAAGTTCATCGGCTGCTCTCCGTGCTGCCTTAAAGAGAAAAGCTCCTACCTCTGCATTTTCATGGTCTCGGACCATGCAGAGGAGGGGATCCGAACTCCTGATGACCTTACATGCTCCCTCCAGAACCATCCTGCTATGGAGACTCTCCAAGCTCAAGAGTCCACGGCCTCCCCGATGTCGTGGGAGATATAACCGTGGAACGGACGATTTAGGATGCAAGCTCCTATTGAGATGCATCTTCTTGCGAGTTACTACATCGAGTTGACGCAGCTCTTCTCTAGTCCACTTCACTACTCCGAAAGAGTAGAGAAGGATCGGAACGGCAAGCATATTTGTAGCAGACACCTTGTTCTTCCCCGACAGTTCTGAAGACCAGATCTGTCGGAGTAGGTGCTGATACTTGCCGCGGAGAGCGTTTTTCACTACACTCACTTCTTGGGTGGAGCGTTGCTCGACACCCAAGTAAGTGTACGACTCTCCGGCATCTAGATGGTGTAAGATGCTTCCGTCCACGAGCTGCGCGTCCTCTCCATAGTCACCGCATCGTCCTCTCTTGAGATGGATCAGTGCGCATTTGTCCAACCCGAACTGCATACCGACAGCCTGCGTATACTCCTGTACCACCCTAAGGGACTGTTGGAGATCCCTCTCTCCAGAGGCATAAAGTTTAAGGTCATCCATATAAAATAGATGGGTGACCTTATGCCTCCTGTCGCCGGGGGTACCGCAGTTGTAGCCACGGGTTTTCCGGAGCGAGACGGATAATGGCAGTAGTGAGATGCAAAACAGAAGGGGGCTGAGGGAATCTCCCTGAAATACTCCTCTTCTGAATGTTACCGACTCTGTTTGGACTCTATCGTTACCCGATGTTATGGTAAAGCGAGTCCTCCAGAGCGGCATCAGTTCTTCAATACATCTCACTACGGGACCGGGTACCACAAGACATCGGAGCAAGTGAACAATGAGCTCATGCGATGTCATGTCGAATGCCTTGCGGTAGTCGATCCAGGCCATAGAGAGGTTCCGCTTAGACTGCATGGAGTCCTGCGTGACACATCTGTCAATCAACAGGTTCTCCTTGCAGCCAGCGACACCTCTCTTCGACCCTCGTTGCTCATATATCCGTTCGTAAACCGGTTCAACTGCGTGGAGCACCCGCATGTACAAAATGCGTGTAAACACTTTGTAACATGCGTTTAGACAGGTTATCGGTCTGTAATTCTTTGGGTTGGACAAATCTCCGTTCTTGGGGATCAGCACTGTCCGCCCCTCAACAACCCAAGAAGGGATTTGCTGCTCCCCATTTAACCAGGAATTAAATATTCTGGCCAAATGGTGGTGGGTGCTCGATAACTTTTTCCACCAAAAGTTATTTATCCCATCGGGACCTGGAGCAGCAAAGTTCTTAGAGCCATCAAGAGCCCTACGAACCTCTTCTGGGGTTATTGGTTCGCACACTTCCTGTGGTTGCTGAAGCCTTTGACAAAAGGCTTCAAAGTGTGCAAGGGCAGGAGAATCTCGGTTGAGTGGAAGCCTCTCCTCGTACAGCGTTTTCCAGAAGTTCTCCACCTGATCTGCAGTCGGCGGATTGTCTACAACACGCGGAGGCGGTTGGAAAAGGCGCGAGGGCTTCTCTCTCTTATTATTATTATTATTATTATTATTATTATTTTTTTTTTTTTTTTTTTTTTTTTTTTTTACAAAAAACCAGTCACCCTACTCTGTGGCTCCGACCCTCACAGAGGGGAGCTGGTAATACCAATAGCCACTCCACACGCCCGTGGGGTGAGTGACTACCGGGTCCGCGAATCGTGTGCCCTGAGTAGACGTAATGAACCGAGGATGACAGCCTTCTGCATTCTGCCGGCTAAGATCTCTGCCGAATCTCGGCATGCCGGTATGATCTTTAGTTCTGAAAGCAGCGTCTGTCTCATTCCACCGAGGGCTCCTATAATCAGTACCACTATTTTAACAGAATGGCCTGGATAAAGCCTGCGGAGTTCGAAGAGCAAATCTCGATATTTTGTCCGTTTTTCCTCCTCTTTCAAGACAATGTTGCTTTCAGCGGGAGCCGAGAATTCCACGACATACATTGTCTTGAGTTGGTGGTCGAGGAGTACTATGTCAGGCTTGTTGGCTTGTATTTGCCTGACGGTGGGAAACGAGTAGTTCCAATAAATTAGGCACTTCTCATTCCCCACAACGGACTCAATATCCCCCGGAACGTAAGGCAGCACTGGTGTTTCGTCTATCCCATATGAGTGCCTTAGATGATAGTAAAGCACTCGTAATGCTGCGTTGTGTCTATGAATATAGGCCGAGACTGCGTATGTCGGGCAAGCCGACAGTAAGTGCATTACAGTCTCCGGCGCCCTGCGGCAGGCCCTGCAGCTGACATCAGGGACATCCATACCCATGACACGACGTCGATAGACGAGAGTGTTAAATACACCATCCTGGCAAGCCATTATGAATCCCTCGGTCTCAGACTTCAGCCCAGCTGACCTTAAGAAGGCGAAGGTCAGCCTTTCGGATAAGCCGAGGTCTTCTATATTTTTATAGAAGATCCCGTGCAATGGCTTATCCTTATGGAGCTGCAGAAGGATGTTGTGTTCTGCAGCTCTAATGTGGGCTTTTAGTCGAACGGGTTCCAACTCGGTGACAGAGTCGGGGTTTACCCGCTCGACGTCGAAGATGAGACCAAGTTCATCGGCTGCTCTCCGTGCTGCCTTAAAGAGAAAAGCTCCTACCTCTGCATTTTCATGGTCTCGGACCATGCAGAGGAGGGGATCCGAACTCCTGATGACCTTACATGCTCCCTCCAGAACCATCCTGCTATGGAGACTCTCCAAGCTCAAGAGTCCACGGCCTCCCCGATGTCGTGGGAGATATAACCGTGGAACGGACGATTTAGGATGCAAGCTCCTATTGAGATGCATCTTCTTGCGGGTTACTACATCGAGTTGACGCAGCTCTTCTCTAGTCCACTTCACTACTCCGAAAGAGTAGAGAAGGATCGGAACGGCAAGCATATTTGTAGCAGACACCTTGTTCTTCCCCGACAGTTCTGAAGACCAGATCTGTCGGAGTAGGTGCTGATACTTGCCGCGGAGAGCATTTTTCACTACACTCACTTCTTGGGTGGAGCGTTGCTCGACACCCAAGTAAGTGTACGACTCTCCGGCATCTAGATGGTGTAAGATGCTTCCGTCCACGAGCTGCGCGTCCTCTCCATAGTCACCGCATCGTTCTCTCTTGAGATGGATCAGTGCGCATTTGTCCAACCCGAACTGCATACCGACAGCCTGCGTGTACTCCTGTACCACCCTAAGGGACTGTTGGAGATCCCTCTCTCCAGAGGCATAAAGTTTAAGGTCATCCATATAAAATAGATGGGTGACCTTATGCCTCCTGTCGCCGGGGGTACCGCAGTTGTAGCCACGGGTTTTTCGGAGCGAGACGGATAATGGCAGTAGTGAGATGCAAAACAGAAGGGGGCTGAGGGAATCTCCCTGAAATACTCCTCTTCTGAATGTTACCGACTCTGTTTGGACTCTATCGTTACCCGATGTTATGGTAAAGCGAGTCCTCCAGAGCGGCATCAGTTCTTCAATACATCTCACTACGGGACCGGGTACCACAAGACATCGGAGCAAGTGAACAATGAGCTCATGCGATGTCATGTCAAATGCCTTGCGGTAGTCGATCCAGGCCATAGAGAGGTTCCGCTTATACTGCATGGAGTCCTGCGTGATACATCTGTCGATCAGCAGGTTCTCCTTGCAGCCAGCGACACCTCTCTTCGACCCTCGTTGCTCATATATCCATATATCCGTTCGTAAACCGGTTCAACTGCGTGGAGCACCCGCATGTACAAAATGCGTGTAAACACCTTGTAACATGCGTTTAGACAGGTTATCGGTCTGTAGTTCCTTGGGTTGGACAAATCTCCGTTCTTGGGGATCAGCACTG
This sequence comes from Leptura quadrifasciata, assembly GCA_963675555.1. Lineage (NCBI taxonomy): Eukaryota > Metazoa > Arthropoda > Insecta > Coleoptera > Cerambycidae > Leptura > Leptura quadrifasciata. Next base: position 107,630,602 of record OY776674.1, on the reverse strand, counting down.
TCCGCCCCTCAACAACCCAAGAAGGGATTTGCTGCTCCCCATTCAACCAGGAATTAAAAATTCTGGCCAAATGGTGGTGGGTGCTCGATAACTTTTTCCACCAAAAGTTATTTATCCCATCGGGACCTGGAGCAGCAAAGTTCTTAGAGCCATCAAGAGCCGTACGAACCTCTTCTGGGGTTATTGGTTCGCACACTTCCTGTGGTCGCTGAAGCCGTTGACAAAAGGTTTCAAAGTGCGCAAGGGCAGGAGAATCTCGGTTGAGTGGAAGCCTCTCCTCGTACAGCGTTTTCCAGAAGTTCTCCACCTGATCTTATTATTATTTTTTTTTTTTTTTTTTTTTTTTTTTTTTTTTTTTTTTTTTTTTTTTTACAAAAAACCAGTCACCCTACTCTGTGGCTCCGACCCTCACCGAGGGGAGCTGGTAATACCAATAGCCACTCCCCACGCCCGTGGGGTGAGTGACTACCGGGTCCGCGAATCGTGTGCCCTGAGTAGACGTAATGAACCGAGGATGACAGCCTTCTGCATTCTGCCGGCTAAGATCTCTGCCGAATCTCGGCATGCCGGTATGATCTTTAGTTCTGAAAGCAGCGTCTGTCTCATTCCACCGAGGGCTCCTATAATCAGTACCACTATTTTAACAGAATGGCCTGGATAAAGCCTGCGGAGTTCGAAGAGCAAATCTCGATATTTTGTCCGTTTTTCCTCCTCTTTCAAGACAATGTTGCTCTCAGCGGGAGCTGAGAATTCCACGACATACATTGTCTTGAGCTGGTGGTCGAGGAGTACTATGTCAGGCTTGTTGGCTTGTATTTGCCTGACGGTGGGAAACGAGTAGTTCCAATAAATTAGGCACTTCTCATTCCCCACAACGGACTCAATATCCCCCGGAACGTAAGGCAGCACTGGTGTTTCGTCTATCCCATACGAGTGCCTTAGATGATAGTAAAGCACTCGTAATGCTGCGTTGTGTCTATGAATATAGGCCGAGACTGCGTAAGTCGGGCAAGCCGACAGTAAGTGCATTACAGTCTCCGGCGCCCTGCGGCAGGCCCTGCAGCTGACATCAGGGACCTCCATACCCATGACACGACGTCGATAGACGAGAGTGTTAAATACACCATCCTGGCAAGCCATTATGAATCCCTCGGTCTCAGACTTCAGCCCAGCTGACCTTAAGAAGGCGAAGGTCAGCCTTTCGGATAAGCCGAGGTCTTCTATATTTTTATAGAAGATCCCGTGCAATGGCTTATCCTTATGGAGCTGCAGAAGGATGTTGTGTTCTGCAGCTCTAATGTGGGCTTTTAGTCGAACGGGTTCCAACTCGGTGACAGAGTCGGGGTTTACCCGCTCGACGTCGAAGATGAGACCAAGTTCATCGGCTGCTCTGCGTGCTGCCTTAAAGAGAAAAGCTCCTACCTCTGCATTTTCATGGTCTCGGACCATGCAGAGGAGGGGATCCGAACTCCTGATGACCTTACATGCTCCATCCAGAACCATCCTGCTATGGAGACTCTCCAAGCTCAAGAGTCCACGGCCTCCCCGATGTCGTGGGAGATATAACCGTGGAACGGACGATTTAGGATGCAAGCTCCTATTGAGATGCATCTTCTTGCGGGTTACTACATCGAGTTGACGCAGCTCTTCTCTAGTCCACTTCACTACTCCGAAAGAGTAGAGAAGGATCGGAACGGCAAGCATATTTGTAGCAGACACCTTGTTCTTCCCCGACAGTTCTGAAGACCAGATCTGTCGGAGTAGGTGCTGATACTTGCCGCGGAGAGCGTTTTTCACTACACTCACTTCTTGGGTGGAGCGTTGCTCGACACCCAAGTAAGTGTACGACTCTCCGGCATCTAGATGGTGTAAGATGCTTCCGTCCACGAGCTGCGCGTCCTCTCCGTAGTCACCGCATCGTCCTCTCTTGAGATGGATCAGTGCGCATTTGTCCAACCCGAACTGCATACCGACAGCCTGCGTGTACTCCTGTACCACCCTAAGGGACTGCTGGAGATCCCTCTCTCCAGAGGCATAAAGTTTAAGGTCATCCATATAAAATAGATGGGTGACCTTATGCCTCCTGTCGCCGGGGGTACCGCAGTTGTAGCCACGGGTTTTCCGGAGCGAGACGGATAATGGCAGTAGTGAGATGCAAAAGAGAAGGGGGCTGAGGGAATCTCCCTGAAATACTCCTCTTCTGAATGTTACCGACTCTGTTTGGACTCTATCGTTACCCGATGTTATGGTAAAACGAGTCCTCCAGAGCGGCATCAGTTCTTCAATACATCTCACAACGGGGCCTGGTACCACAAGACATCGGAGCAAGTGAACAATGAGCTCATGCGATGTCATGTCAAATGCCTTGCGGTAGTCGATCCAGGCCATAGAGAGGTTCCGCTTATACTGCATGGAGTCCTGCGTGACACATCTGTCGATCAGCAGGTTTTCCTTGCAGCCAGCGACACCTCTCTTCGACCCTCGTTGCTCATATATCCGTTCGTAAACCGGTTCAACTGCGTGGAGCACCCGCATGTACAAAATGCGTGTAAACACCTTGTAGCATGCGTTTAGACAGGTTATCGGTCTGTAGTTCTTTGGGTTGGACAAATCTCCGTTCTTGGGGATCAGCACTGTCCGCCCCTCAACAACCCAAGAAGGGATTTGCTGCTCCCCATTTAACCAGGAATTAAAAATTCTGGCCAAATGGTGGTGGGTGCTCGATAACTTTTTCCACCAAAAGTTATTTATCCCATCGGGACCTGGAGCAGCAAAGTTCTTAGAGCCCTCAAGAGCCCTACGAACCTCTTCTGGGGTTATTGGTTCGCACACTTCCTGTGGTTGCTGAAGCCTTTGACAAAAGGCTTCAAAGTGTGCAAGGGCAGGAGAATCTCGGTTGAGTGGAAGCCTCTCCTCGTATAGCGTTTTCCAGAAGTTCTCCACCTGATCTGCAGTCGGCGGATTGTCTACAACACGCGGAGGCGGTTGGAAAAGGCGCGAGGGCTTCTCGCGGAACAGTTTATTTTCCGCAAGCCCTCTCGCCCGCCTCACTAGTGATTTTTTACAAGTCACTAGCATCCGTATCCTGTCGAGACAGTGCTGTTTGGTGGTTCGCAGCACTGCCTCATTGAGTGTGTGATGGACGCGTCTTAGGTTGGCGGCTAATCGACGCACTTTAGGCGTGAACGGCCTGTTGGCCGCCATATAGTCCATCACACATTGGATACGGGATGCGTGTTGCCTCGCCGACCGGATCTTGGCTTCCATCTTTTGTATGCGCCGCTGCGCTCTCTCCTGTGGGGAAGAGGTATTTCGCCTCTCCACCTGAGAAGAGCGTTGAGCAGCGGCATACACGGCACAATTTATGTGCCAGATGTCAGCCTCTTCTGGTAGCGCTGTACGAAGTTCAGCGTCCACTCTGGCCAGGTCTTGTGGCCCGGGGGTTTTCAGATGGTGTAACCCCCTTCTGGTACTGAGGCCCTCTGGTATTGGTGGAACGAGGAGTGCTACGTCCTCAACCGGTGATTGTGGCGGCTCTTCGGCCACCTCATTCACCGGTCCAGGAGCAGCCCTCACGTAGCCCCTACTACGAAGGTGGGATACATAGTCACGCAGATTTTGTGGCGTGAAGGCGCTATGCTCTGGTAGCCTCTCACACCACAGAGCATGCATCCGCGCCATGTATCCCCTCCGCGCGGGCTCACTGCTTTCATAGCAATGCAGAAGTTCATCTCTCAGTTCATCTGTCCACTCAAAGCGTCCTTGGACATTGCCAATTTCGTCAACGGGCGGTCCGTCCGGTTGGGCCCCACCACCTTGCCCTTGACCCCTATCCGCACGGGGTCGATCGTGGGGGCCCTGTCTTCGGCCTGCCGGAACCAAAGTTTAGGGTCTGTGGGTGGTTAGCCCAGCAGACCCACGACCGACACCAGAGGGGAAGACGCTTTCCCCTCCCGGGTGCACTAGGGCTGCCGGTTCGGTTTTGCACCCCAGCTGGAGTAAGTGGTGGCGCTACTCACCAAAGGCTTGATAGATGGAAGCCAGCCCCTCCTGCTTATTTATTATTATTATTATTATTATTATTATTATTATTATTATTATTATTATTATTATTATTATTATACAGGGTGGGGCAATACTGCGTCGGACCTCGATAGCTAGAAAATTTTTAAAAAATTGTAAGTAAACTAGATAAAAAGTCTATAACTAGAAATTATTTTAGAACATACAGGGACGAGTCAAGACGAAATTACAGGACCAAGTGCCTTTTTTTAAACGGAATGCTATGTATATCTGTACATTTTTTGAAGCCTCTTTCTAGGCCCTATTCATTCCTATATTAGCATTGAATATCTCCCAACCAATTGGATGTAATGAATTTTTTTGTTGAAATAATGCAATCTGCAGATGTATATTAAAAAAATCACCACAATCACAATTATGGGTTTTAAGAAAAACTTATATGAATACCAGTTACGAGACATCTAATTAATATTTTAAAATCATTTCCATTTCCTGAAAATGTACAGGGTGGCCAAAAATTATTTTTCAATTAAAAACATTTTAAATTGAATTTTATCAATTTTTTCAAATGGAACACCCTGTACATTTTTCGACGATCTAATGTAGAAATAAAAAACGAACATTTCATAATATGCCTGCATAGCTTACAGACCACTTATAATTTCTTGCCGCAATTCTACCAGATTTTTTCCTTTAATAGACAGTGTATTGTCATCGGCAAACATGACGACCTTATATAAGATATTGTCAGGTAGGTCATTTATGTATAATAAAAAAATTAAAAGACCCAACGTACTCCCCTGTGGGACCCCTCTTTTTAAGTATTCGTACTGAGATATCATGAACCCTCCGCTGGACTCATCAGGAACTCGAATACACTGTCTCCTATCAGAGAGATATGATTTTAAAAGATCGTAACTTGACCCTCGGAAACCATATTCCTCCAGCTTCGAGAGTATTTTTGAATGGTTTATGCTATCAAATGCTTTGGAGAGATCCAAAAATATCCCAGCAACATATTTACCTGAGTTTAGGGAATTTACTATTTCCTCAACGAACTGAAATATAGCTCTTATTGTTGACCTACCTTTTGTAAATCCGTTTTGTACATTCGTTAGTAAGCTTCCTTGTTCCAAGAAGTTTAAAATTCTATTATAGATAATTTTTTCTATTATTTTAGATACGTTAGATAAAATGGCAATGGGTCGATAATTTTCGATTTCGTTTTTGTTTCCCTTTTTAAAGATAGGTATTATAAAAGCATCTTTCAGTGCGTTGGGGAAACTACCCGTCAAGAAACATAAGTTTATTAAGGTAGTTAGTGGTCCAGCTAAAATGGAAGAACAATATTTTAATACTTTGACAGGGATGTCGTCAGGTCCTACAGAATGCGCGTTTTTTAAATTCATTATTACCCCAATTAGCTTCATCCGTCGGCTGTAAGAAAAGTGTTTTTTGATTGAATTTAATTTTAAATTCATGGCTGTCCAGACTATCAAAATCAAATGAATCGCAAACATTTATAAAAAACTTATTCAAATTATCTAGGGTTTCAATTTCATTCCAATTTATGTTTTCGGAAATATCTTTAATTTGAAATTTTTTTATTTTAGCATTGGGATTTGTAATCTGCTTGACAACAGACCACGCTGCCTTGGTTTTATTTGTTGAAGTATTTATGTGGTTAGAATTGCATGTTTTTTTGTTCTTTATTAACTAAATGTTTTAAGTTTTGACAAAATGCATAATAAATGGCCTTATCCACTTTGGTTTCAAACATTTCTCTTTTGATTTTACTTTTTTGTTTGATGTCAGTAATCCACTTTTTTTGTTGTTCTTGATTTTTTGTTTGTGTTTCTTTTTAGGGCAATAGAGATTAAATATGTAGCTGAAATTAGTATAGAATATGGCATATGCTAAGTTGACATCATTAATATTTTTTATTTTGTTATTGATATCTGCATGATGCAGAGCGTCGTATATAAGTTTTAATTTTTCATTATTTACTTTGCGGTATTCCGTAAACTGACTAATATTTTTCACATATGTACTATTCATAGAGAAGAACATCTGTTGTGCATAATGATCAGATAATGATAAGTTTATAATAGAGGCATTATATTCTAAAATATTGGTAAAAATATTATCTATTAAGGTGGCACTGCTATCAGTCACACGAGTTGGTTTCGTAATTGTAGGAATCAAGTTAAATGACTTTAGTATATTATTAAATTCAATTACATTGTTGTTGTCAACATCAAGTAAGTTGATATTAAAATCTCCACATAAAATAATATTTTTATTTTGATTGTAATATTTCTTCTAAAGTTATGAAAAAATTTTCAATATGACCATTGGGCGACCGATATATATTTATAATAATTATCGATTTAGTAGGTATTTCAATACTACAACACTCAAAATCGAATTCAACACTTTTTTTTTCTATGTCATCCCTAATGAGGTACCCAATATGTTTTCTTATGAAAATACAAGATCCTCCTCTGATATGGTTTGTTCTTGTAAAACATTTACAAACTTATCTTCACCTTATCTTAAAAAGTGTTCTGTCAATGCAAGGCAATCAGGAATTATTATATTGCTTATCTCTAAACAGATATTTAAATCGTCAATTTTTGATTTTAAACCTTGTATGTTTTGGTGGATACTGTGAAATTTAGTTTCAGAAATGGACTTAAAACTTATCTCATCCTTACCCGATTGAGTGGTGTTCGCCTCCGAAAATTTGCTGCCCATTGGGGATCGTACTCACGTACAATAGCATTTTTTGGCTACAGATTGGAATTATATACTCTATCAGTATCTTCTTCTGCTACCGCAATCTTGAATGCTGTAACCTCAGTCGAACTAATTTTTAATTTTTTACATGTTTTAATTACAACGTCCTTCTTTGTCAAGTATTCTGTTAGGTCCTCTTCGGTGATATCAGGTTTTAGCTGCCAGATATAAATCCATTTTCTGCTTTCTACTGCTCCTATCTTCGAATCTTCCTCTGTACTTGTGCCTCTAATGGTTTTATTACTTCTTTTGTGTCTTACATTTACCCATGTTAACTTTCCTGTATTTTCATTTGTCTCATATTGTTCTTTCGTAGAGGACGGCGCATCTTGTCCATCGTCTTTCTCGTTAAACGTATTTATTGGTAAACTTTTGTTTTGATGTTCACCCTGTTTATTCTGTTTAACGATTTGAGTAGGTTTTTGCTTTGTTTCATTAATGATTTTTTGTTCTTCACTGGACGAGGGAATTCCTACTGTTCTTGTAGATGTCGTAGCTAATTTGATTAACTCTTGTTTTTTGTCTTTTTTGTTATCTGTTTTTTCTTCGTTAGCTGAGATCTTGTCCTTGGTGGATGTACGAGCTCAGTTTGTTGGCCTAATACATTGTTAATTTTTTCTTCCAGATAGGGTATTTTTGTTGATTGTACTTCAATCTGTTTTATAAGCTTTATACAATTCTGGAGTGATTTTTCTATTTTGTCAATTTTTGAATACAATCCAGTATTCATGTCACGTATTTTGTTTTGGCACATATCACATACCCACTTTACATTATCTTGGTTTCCCTCCATGAACTTAAGTTCAGAAGGCTTAAAAACACTACACTGTGTATGCAAGAACTTGTTGCAGTTTCCAAAACATTTAAGTACTTTTTCTGTCTCATTTTTATGAGGTTTAGTACATTTGACGCACAGACTACCTTCTCTGTTTACTTCACTCGCCGCCATTTCCTTGAGATTCCATTTATAAAAAGGCACTTGATTCTGTAATATCTTCTTGGCTCGCCCTGTATATTCGAAAATAATTTCCAGTTATACACTTTTTTAACTAGTTTACTGACAATTTTTTTAAAAAATTCTAGCTATCGTAGAACTCGAGATATCGAGGCCCGACACACTTTTGCCCCACTCTGTATAATGTTAAGTTCATATATCGTCTTTAAATCCTTAATTTTACAATAAAATATATCAATGTTATCCTGTATTTGATTATAATTCCGGCACATGACGTTAATTGGTGAATACATTAATAAGTTGGTACGAGAAGCTTTGATGTGAAATGTTTGGTGGAGTCGAGTTGATTTAGAAGGTATATGCAATTCAATGAGTTCAATGAGTAATGTTTTAAATAAAGTTATTACTCCATGTAATTCACGACGAGTTTGAAGTTAAATGAAAATCTGTTCTGTAAAAAATCATTATTAATCCCTACAGGTGGATAAATTCTGTCCTCGGTGTAACTGAAGTATTTAATAAATTTCCTTTGAATATTTTCCCGTTGTTTGATATGAAAGGTATAGTGTGGGTTCCAAACTACATCAGCATACTCCAATTTACTTCTGACAAACGTATTAAATAGAAGTTTTAATGTTTCAATGTTGCCAAAAACTTTAAAGTTTCTTATTATAAATCCTAATAATCTATATGCTGAAAATACGATATTGTTTATGTGATAAATAAAAGTCAGTTTAGTATCAAATGTGACACCCAGGTCCTTAAAACTATCAACCCTTTGTATGACACTATCATTTATTTTATACTCATTAATGAGAATATTATGTCGACGTGCGTAAGTGACAACATTACATTTTTCAACATTTATGGGTAATTTATTTTTATTACACTAGTTATAAATACTTTCCAAACCTGACTTGAGCAATTCCATGGTCATCAATGCAGTTAATGTTATAATATATTTTTAAATCATCGGCATAAAGCAGGTGTGGGCACTGCAAATTTATAACTATGTTATTGATAAACACATTGAACAAAAGCGGATCAAGAACTGACCTTTGAGGGACTCCCGATTTAGCGCGAAATTCAACGGACTTGTGTCCATAGTAATAGATATATTATAGTCTATTGCCTAAGTATGGAGCAAAAAAAAACAATCTCGTATGATAATCAAAAATTTGTTAATTGATTTAGTAAGATACCATGGTCAAGCCTACTAAACGCCTTAGAAAAAACCGTATAAATAACGTCAACTTGACCGCCTATATCCAATGCTTCGCAAAGACATTGAGTTAAGCTTAGTAAATTTGCGGTTGTAGACCTACCCATGTTGGTTAGTTGATATTTTGCTTTCTATATTTGGATAGATATAGTCATAGAGAAAAAATTTGAATACTTAGTTTTGAAAAATTATTAATTATCGTGATTGGACGGTAATTTGTTATATCTTTCTTACAATTTTTTTATGAACAGGGCATATCTTAGATACTTTCCATAATAGTGTAGGAAAAAAACCTTTATTTAAGGACAAATTAAAGATATACGATAAGGGACGGGCTAATACTGAAACACAGTCTTTGACAAAGAAAATCGGTATCCATCTGGGCTCGCTGTAAATCTTGGCTTTAATTTTTTACACCCTTTGATAACTTCTGCCTCAGAAATTGATGGTATGAATATATTTTGTGCAACCATCGGCTCGTTTTTGCCACTGATGTTAGAACTGTTTGTTGGTGCAATATATGCAGACTTGAAATATTCTGCAAATTTATTTACTCTATTTTGTGGGTCATTATATGGAACATTTTCCTAGGTCGTACCGTTTGGTATTGAACTAGTTTTAGATTTATTATTAATGTAGAACCAAAACATTTTTGGATTATTTTTTAAGTTATTTTCTATTGCAGGCAGATAATTTTTGTGTGCCTCATCGATATCTTTCTTTATTTTTGTTCCAATATTTTTGTATTCCTCATATAACGTAACGTCGTTAGTATTTTTATATCTACTCCAGATTTTATTTTCATGTTTAAGATCTCTAATTATGTTTTTCGAAAACCACTGAGGATATTTATTTGTCCGCGGAAGAGTTTTTGGAACGTATAAGGATAATTTCCCTTAAATAATATCATAAAATAATTGTGTTGCCTGACCGACATCCGATACATCAAATAAGAAACTCCAGTCAGTGTGGCACAAACTGCCGCCATACAGTGATACAAAATCAGCTTTTTTAAAATTAAAACTTGAAATTTAGTTATTGGGGAAAAATGCTTCAGCTATGTTCAGGTGACATACTATGTCCAATGCTGGGTGATGTGGATCGTCAGTTAGTTCATATGCTTCTGATTTTGTGACTAAACAATTTATGTTGCCGATTACTAAGTCTAAGATCCTCCCAATATTATTTGTAACGAAGTTGTACTGTTTTAAAGAGGTCTAACTGCTAACTGCTTTAATTTGGGTGATTTTTCTCTACAACTTTTGCTTTAGGAATAATCTGCCACGTTAAAATCACCCATTATTAGAGTATTGTTCCCTCAATCCTCAATCCTCAAAAAGAGTTTCATAAACTTCAACATTTGTATTGGGAGGGATATACACACAGAATAATATGAGATTTTGTGTTTTGCTTATATTAATATTTAGAACAATGATATCCATAGAGAGTACGCTTTTATTAATAGAATACACTTTAAGTAAGACAACAGGAAAGGCTCTATCGACTGCTAGTAATACACTGTCCTTCTACTTAAATTTTGCAGATTAAATTTCGTATCTGCACGATATATATTGTAATTATTGCAGAATAACTCAGCTCGGCCACGTCTCACTATATGCTATGATATGGTAGTCAAACGTGGCCGAAGCGTTATATAGATCTGTGGTTTTGGTGTTAAGTCCGTGGACGTTCTGATATAATATTTTAAGTTCAACACTCAAAGGAAATGGCAGTGTCGCTAACAGAGACGTGATTATCATTATTTATATTATTTAAATAATAATCAGTGTTAATACATATTTTGCTTTGCATATATTCTAATTGCTATTTGGTACCAAATATTATATGCTTTAGAGATTATAATTTTTGCTTATATACTGTGCAGTTTGAATCCCACACTGTATGATTTACATCAATGTTTATGTTACAGTTTTTTAGAGAATTTTTTATAGTTATAAGATTTAACAACCTCTGACTTACAGTTTTTTAGATCATGTTCTTCAGTATATCGAGGACATAGTGCATTCTGTAAGTCGGACAGGAATATGAATATTTTCTAACCTAACGTATCCCCCCTTCTTCGAGGATGCTGAACACGATGGCGGTAGTTAAATCCCTCTCTGAGGTCACCCCACCTCCTAAACGGCCAAAAACCACCCTCGAAAGGGGTAAACCGTGCATCTGCCGTCTCCTACCAGCCAAATCTTTATTACCCCCGTTTTCGAGGCTACTGAGCACGACAGTGGTATAGAAACCCCTCCTCGATCCCCACCAATCCCTCAAATGGCCAAAAACCACCCTCAATCAGGATAATTGCAATCATCATCCGGTATGTATTCAATGATCTATGTACTTACTCACTTCATAAAACCGCGTATCAAAGTGGTAGGTTTTGTCCGTTCGAGGGGTCGGTTCGCCTCGGGGAGAAGATCCAACATCACCATCGTACTTAGCATCCTCGAAAACGGGGGTAACACGGGTTTGGATGGTAGGAGACGGCGGATATGCGGTTTACCCCTTTCGCGGGTGGTTTTTGGACATCTGGGGGGTTGGCGGGGGTCGAAGAGGGATCTTGACATCACCATCATGCTCAGCAGCCTCGAAAACGGGGGTAACACAGGTTTGGCTGGTAGGAGACGGCAAATACGCGGCTTATCCCTTTCGGGGGTGGCTCTTGGCCATCCGGGGGATTGTCGGGGGTCGAGGAGGAGTCTCAACATCACTATCGTGCTCAGGATCCTCGAAAACGGGGGATAACATGAATTTAGCCGAGAGAATACGGTCTATCCGCGATTTACGCCTTTCGGTGTGGTTTTAGTCGTTTGGGGGGTTTTCGGGGGCCGATGAGTGATCTCGGCATCATCATCATTCTCAGCATCCTCGAACACGGGGGTAATGTGAACGATCCATCTTTAGTGTGTCTGAAGGACTTATATTTCTATCTTAAAAAAGTTAGAAAAAAAAATAGGAAAAAGAAAAAAATTTCTTTTTCCTCTATTCTATCTTTATTTCAAAAATGAATATTTACGTTCACAAAATTTTTAGGGTTCAACACGACTGTTTCAGACGGAGAATAATATAAAAAATCATACTTACTGTAGTTTATGCTTAACTGCTGCTCTAATGGTATCAATTGGACGTCGTAACACTATAAATCTAACACTGGATGTACCACACTTTCTTAAAATTATACCTGAAAGGGAATTTTGTTAGAAAACACAACTAAAAGACAATATAAAGTTAAAAAATGTATATATTAAATCTTTAAAAAATTTATGTTTTTACAACAACTTTTTATTTTAAGACATATGTTTAACAAACATTAGTCTGGCCCGTGTACAACACATGGTGGGGAACGGAACGATTTATAATTTACTAACAACCATCCAATATGCGGTTTTATAAGCTAACGATGCACAAAAAGATTCAAGAAAAGTTCAATGTTACTGAAATTTTGGTGGGCTTTTGCTTGCCTGTCTTATAAACGTATTTTTATTTCACATTAATTTTGGTCGCTCCTCAGAGCTTGAAAATGCTTGAAGCGCTACTACTTCTAATTGTATTCTGCAATTACAACTTTTTACGTTCAGGCAAGGCGGATCCCATGCACGTATGAGTACATGGTAATAATACTTTTCTGACACCGAATCACTGAAGAACCGGTTTAGGGCAAACTCCGTCAAAACTCATCATTTCCCCGTCAAAACCGACTGCTAGGAAATGATGGGGGTCCCATGTCGCTAAGGGCTATTTTCGCTAGAACTCCCGATATACTTTGAATAGTCGCTGAATTAACTTCATATCAACCTCATATTCAATACCTCGTAAGAGTTGCAGTGCTTGACAACGTGGATTCGTAAAAGGGTTTTTAATCTTGAAAATTTCAAGTCAAATTTTATTATACTTTCTAAATTTAGGTGGTCGGGGCGACATTACTTTCCTGTGCAGCGACATTTACTACACTTGCTAAATTAACGCTACTTGAGGAATTATTGAAAATTTTGCATAGAAAACGCTCCGAAGAGCGAAAATATGATTACAAGTATTAAAAATCTCTTCCACGATATTTTTACGTGATGCACGCTTTTCGTACGAAGTATCTCCTAAGTCGGATTTTGTTACAGCGTCGAAAAGTATATCGGGGTTTTAGCGTGTTCTTTAACAGTAACACGGGTTTAGCCGAGAGAAGACGGCCTATCCGCGGTTTACCCCTTTCGTGGGTGGTTTTTGGCCGTTTGGGGATTAACGGGAATCGAGGAAGGGTCTCGACATCACCATCGTGCTCAGCATCCTCGAAAACGGGGGCAAAACATATTTTCGTTGATAAGAGACAATGGATACGCGGTTTACCCCTTTCGGGAGTGGTTTTTGGCCGTTTGAGGGTTGGGGTGACCTCGGAGAGAAATTTAACCACCGCTATCGTGTTCAGTATCCTCGAAAACGGAGGGGAGACAATAGTCTCGTTAGGTTAGAAAATGTTCATATTTTTCGACTCACAGAATGTACTACCAGAGAACTTTATTGTGGTTGTAGCCGCAACACTTAAAACAGCCGTCGACTCCATCATATATCTAACAACTGTCTAAACCGAAAATTACAAAGCGATGTTCACTGTACATTATATTCTTGTATGACTCAAAGTTTACTTCAACAATAGCTTGATAGACATCAGTTCGTTTTTTTGTTTTCCAGCATGGTTTTATAAAGGGAGGTATACAGCAACTAATTTATTACGCATTATAAACTATCTTTCGGAAGCAATTAATGATGGATTGCAGACAGTCGTCGGTAGGAAAGTTCGCAATATTTTATCACAAAAAGTACTAAAGAGTAACAAAATTACCATGGGCTGGTTGTACCAAGAGAAATTGGGTCTGATATTTTTACTATCACATCATTTTACAAAGCGTAACACGTCCATAAGCAACCTAGTTCTCCAGAGAAAGTCATTATTCGAATTTTCGAAAATATTTTTTCCTCAATGAATGTATCAATTTTAATGAGTCTGATATAATGTAGGGTCACTGAAGTAGTCTTAAAATAAAAGTTTCTATATCCAAAATAGCCAATCCAGTTAGATTTGGTGACTTGAGATAAATAAGCATCCTATCCGAGGGTGTTCTGGAGCGGGCAGTTACTTACGACGAGCAATCCAGGTTTAAAATCTCACGCACCCTGGGTAAATTTGTCACGCTATTCCAGAACGAGATATTTCCTATCTTGGTCTGTGCACGGGAGAATATCCTCAGAAGATATTCCAACAATTATATATGTATATGTAATGATAGCCAAGTGGCCCTCAAGGTCCTGGCATCAGTTAAAACCAAATCATTGTTGATTAACGACTGTAAACAGGCCCTCGGTGAGCTTGGCTTATTCAACTGGGTCAAACTTCTCTCGACACCAGCTGGACACAGTAATATTGGGGGTTATGAGCAGGCGGATGCTCTGGACAGGGAAGGCTCCCATCAGCCTTTAACGGCCCTAGGCTACCCTAGATCAGTTTCCAGAAGATCAATAGAGAACTGGACACGTTCCAAGTTTGTTGATTTCTGAATTCAACACCCAGAATTTCGGCAATCAAAGCTCCTTATTTTAGGGCCCTTGCAGCAGCGGGCAAAACGGATTCTGCATCAAAGCAGGAAGCATATCAGAATCGTGATAAATCTCTTGACTGGACATAGCTCTTACAGAAAACACCTGCACACCTTTGGGGTAGTTGATAACCTTGACTGCAAAATAGTGCAAAAATCATAATATGTAGCCTTAGAGCTAGTCTATGCCAATAAAGAACTCTTAAACTTTTTTCTATAAAAAATTGTTTCTTAAACTGTTTAATAATTTTTTGTTTACTGCTTTAATGCGTTAATACATGCAGAATTAAGAATAGACATGCAAATGAAGAACAGTTGATTAATTTCTTATTAGTTTGAGTTTGTGAATTAGGACTCTTTAAGCTATATTTATATGGTATGTTCAGATGGAAGAACATCGATATAAATATAAAAACTAGGTAATCAGTATGGAAGTTTTGTTTAAATAATTTCTAAATAATGTGTTTATAAGTTGATGCCAATACCTTTAAAAAGAATTAATAACAGGCATGGGCCAGCCGGAAAATTTAGTTATGCTTATAATTATAAATTAAACACAAGATAAATTGAAATTGGGAAATGGGGGTGCCGTTTATGGGTTGAAAGTGATTTCTTCCGGTTTTTCGGTATTTTGTTTTTTTCTCTCGAAAAAATAATTCAGTTTACTTGATATTATTTCAAAGTATACCCTCTATTGCATTAAATAAGCATGATTTTTTTGGAATCTTGGAAACAAGTAGTTTCCGAGAAATTTACATTTTTCGAAAAAAAAGAAGAAACTAAATCTTCCACGGAAAATTTTATTGGTGTTTTTTTCGATTTGCATATTCTATCCAAGCTCTTTGTAACCGTTGCATTGTAGACCTGACGCACGGGCTGAAGGTGTCGGATTTCAGGCCGACGACGATAGTCCGTGTCCCATGCTCTGGAAATTGGATGTCTTCTGTCCCTCTTCTGTATTCCTTTAACTGCTTTTATAACCTTCTCCTTAATAACCTTTTAATATGAGTTTTTAAAATGGTCTATATATGTTGATGGTTTATTTTTCATGAAATAGCTTAAAATTGAGAAAAACCAAAAAAGTTACTTTTCGAATCACGAATTTTTCAATATTTTTTATTATTTTCAATTTTTAAAAAATTATTTATGTAAATAATGGATTAAATTTCAATGACAGAATTTACTTCAATGTAATATTACTATAGTTGAATGAAATTTAATTGAAGAAAGTGGCGGATACCATCCTGAAACTTTGAAATAAATAATATATTAATAAAAAAAAATTAAGTTATGCATATAAACGTGGTAGAAAAATTTACAAAATTGTAAATTCGGAAATTTGCCAAAATAACATTACTATTGAAGAAATTACAAATAAATATTTTAATTATGTTTGAAGCCATTATGTAGCTAATAGTTTTATAGTATTCGATGTGTATCCAGAACTAAATAAAACTTTAACTTACAATACTTACAATGTTCACGCCGTAAGAAATCGGTAAACATTCCTACATTTGAATATTAAGATATAAGTAAAATACCGTTTTCGCAAGAGATACAATTAAAGTAATAAAAATAATCTAAAATTCATTAGAATATTATAATATCTCATACATTTTTAATTTTTATAAAAAAATGACAAAACAATATTTTTCCGAAGACGAAGCGAATCAAAATTTGTAAAAGAAATATCTCGGAAACTACACGTTTCACAGATTCCAAAAAAATCATGCTTATTCAATGCAAAAAAGCTATACTTTCACATAATTCCATGTAAATTGAATTATTTTTATAAGAAAAAAAAACTAAAAACCGGTTTTCCGTCGTTTTCTCAGAAAATTTAAGGATTTGTTGAAAAATGCCTTGTTTGGAAGTTTTAGATTATTTTATTATCTGCAACTTTGTAAAGGTCATTTTCCGCTATGAGGTCATGTTTCGCCGAAAATCGTAAAAAACACTTTCAACCCCTAAACAGCACCCCCATTTCAGTGTTTAATTTTTGTTTTTCCCTTAATTATAAACCTTAACTAAACAACCCGGCTGGTCCTTGCCTGTTATTAATTTTTTTTTAATATTCAAAATCCGCCTTGGCACCAGCCTGTAGTACTCATTTATCAAGCAATGCAATGTAAAAAAAATCCGTAGTCCTGTTAAGGAGGCAACCCTACGTTAGGTCCGCTCCGAGCCTTGGGAGCATTTTCTTATGAAGACTATTTTACAGAAATCAATATCTTTAATATTCGAGAACCACTTTCCCAAAACACTAAATTACTTGAATACACTATTCGTTGTACATCGAGAGATGATAAAAACTGAAAATCAGTTTGAAATAGCAGATTAGCCAATAAGAATTTGCAAAGATATGTATACAAATACACCTGGAGAAGAAAAATCAAGTCATACTAAAATATTAACATATTCACATAGACTGTGAGTTTATCGTATTATTTATACAGGGTGTTGCATCATGAGAGGGACATAGCTTAATAGGAGGTAGAGAACATCAGTGGTAACCGGAACCTCCCATAGAAATGTCTCATTGGGCCTTCATTACGAAGTTACAGGGTGTTAAATAATTTTTGGCCAAACCTGTTTTTTGTCATAACTTTGACAGGGAATGAAATAACCGATTCATATTTGGTACGGCTAATGTACTAACGAGCCCCAAGAGGTACATGTATAAAAAAATATATCCAGGTCCGGACTCACTATAATTTATGTTTCTTCTTTGCATCAATAAAACATCACCCTGTATATATTTTTTTGAAATTTCGATACAATATTCGAAAAGAGCAAGAAAAAACAAACAAAATGGCCTATTTCATTTTTTTGTTACAACTTCGTGGTTATTTAAATACGTTGTTAAATGTGCAAGAAAATGGATTACAGAACCCTATTAAATGAGAGGCACGTGAAATAAATAGTTTTATAACTAAAATTTGCAAAAATTCTATTGAGCCTAGGTGTTCTGGGTGAATCCTAATTCCGGCACGTTTTAAAGGTCCATTTTGGTAAAAAACTGTGGTCCTAATAAGTAATCGGGTATGAAATAACAAAATTTTTAATCAATCACAGTAGGCTTGTTCAAAGTGACAGATAATAAAAAGAAATCTCCTAAACAGTTGAATAATTGTTTGTTAGTAATTTAATGTGTCAATAATCCGCATTTAGTTAGTGAAAACTTGTGAAAATATTTTAACTATGCCAGTAAAATTTACAAACGTGGAATATGCTGACATAATATTCATCTATGGTTTCTGTAATGGAAATGGTAGGTCGGCGGAAAGAGAATATCGGCTGCGTTTTTCTGGTCGTCGATGCCCTAATCATAAAACCTTTAGTACGGTATTCCAGTATGCAAGACAACACGGAAAGTTTCCTACTTCTGCAGTTGTGGAGCGTGTTTTACAACAAGGTGTGCAGGAACAAAACAATATTATAAACGTAGTTCAAGAAAACCCAAATATGAGCACTAGACGAATCAGTTTGGCAACTGGTATTCCTCATTGGCGAGTATGGAGAACCCTAAAAAGAGAACGTTACCATCCATATCATATCCAGCAGGTACAGCGTCTTCAACAAGGCGACGATATCCCCCGCCTGGCATTTTGTCATTGGTTGTCTAACCATCGCCCAGTCATTTACAGAACCTTACTTACGGATGAGGCACAATTTACAAGGGATGGAGTAAACAATTCACGAAATAATCATAAATGAGCACAGGAAAACCCACATGCGGTACGCCAACGCCGTTCGCAACACAGGTTTTCTGTAAATGTTTGGGTCGGACTTGAATAGACATTTGATAGGGCCACATTTTTTTGAAGAAAGATTGAATGGTGAAATTTACTTTGATTTTCTTCAAAACATTTTACCGAATGTGTTAGAAAATATCGGTATAAGAGGCATATTGTTTCAGCATGATGGGGCCCCACCACATTTTAACCTTCAAGTAAGAGAACACTTAAACAATGTGTATCCTAATAGATGGATTGGACGCGGGGGTCCACATGAATGGCCACCAAGATCTCCTGATTGTAACCTTTGTGATTACTTTTTATGGGGCCACTTAAAAAACGATGTTTATAGCATTGAAATTGAAAGTAGACAACATTTAATCCAGCGCATCGTTACAACCTGCGACGAAATACGGAATAATCCAGAAATGATACGTCGAGCAATTGGTGACCTTTCTAAACGCGCAAGAAAATGCACAGAATGTGGGGGAGGACATTTTGAAAATTTACTTTAGTGTCAATTACGTTTTATTTTTAAACACATTTAGTTATTGTTTTGTTATTTATTGTTAATTGAATGGAAAATGTTTTATTATTTAGATTTTAGTTTGTTCTCTTTTCCAATTTTTATTAAGTATAAAATGTTGATGATTTTCTTGATCAAAGTAACTGGTTGCTTAGGCCTAAATGGTTTAAATTATCTGTCACTTTTATTCTTTGAACAAGCCTACTGTGATTGATTAAAAATTTTGTTATTTCATACCCGATTACTTATTAGGACCACAGTTTTTTACCAAAATGAACCTTTAAAACGTGCCGGAATTAGGATTCACCCAGACCACCTAGGCTCAATAGAATTTTTGCAAATTTTAGTTATAAAACTATTTATTTCACGTGCCTCTCATTTAATAGGGTTCTGTAATCCATTTTCTTGCACATTTAACAACGTATTTAAATAACCACGAAGGTGTAACAAAAAAATGAAATAGGCCATTTTGTTTGTTTTTTCTTGCTCTTTTCGAATATTGTATCGAAATTTCAAAAAAATATATACAGGGTGATATTTTATTGATGCAAAGAAGAAACATAAATTATAGTGAGTCCGGACCTGGATATATTTTTTTTGTATACTTGTACCTCTTGGGGCTCGTTAGTACATTAGCCGTACCAAATATGAATCCGTTATTTCATTCCCTGTCAAAGTTATGACAAAAAACAGGTTTGGCCAAAAATTATTTAACACCCTGTAACTTCGTAATGAAGGCCCAATGAGACATTTCTATGGGAGGTTCCGGTTACCACTGATGTTCTCTACCTCCTATTAAGCTATGTCCCTCTCATGATGCAACACCCTGTATATACATTAAAGAACGGTGGTCCCAGACAGGAACCCTAGGGAATTTTCATCCTGGTGATTTTTCCTTCAAGTTTGCCACTGTTAATAACCAGAATTTACTTTCCGTCTTGCTTGATTGAATTATATGTAGGATTTCGATATCATAATCGAACTTGGATACTGTAATTGGATAAAATAAAGAATGTGTTATTTATGCTTAATACTTCACTTAGTACAGTTCTTTCATGATTCTGAATACTTTTGTGGATATTCTGTCAATAATTGGGAAGGGTTAATAGAAACATTATTAAACAAAATAATAAAAGACGTATCTCAAAAGAATTGTAAACCTTCATGAGGTTCGTGAAGAACAAAAATAGTTCAGAGTAAAGAATAACTGCTTAAATAATTATATAAGAAATAAAGCAACGAAGACTAATTTACGTTATTTTTCCTCTTTCATCAAGTATATAATGTTAACACATCATGATGTGTTACCTAAAAAAATAACAAGGTTACATTTTCGGCCAACGCCAGCATGCGTACGTAATATACATTTAATGACAGCCGTAAACAAAACAAGGGAAATAATGTTAAAGCAGGGAAAATACGCTTTTGAAAAAATAATGGGCTTGTAATTTGTTATGTATTATTTTTAATTACGACTGCGGGTAGTACTACACAAAATCCCCAAGTTATAAAGTCGCTTCCTTTATGTTCCTTCATATACGCGTATAACAAGGGTCAAACTTTTTTAATATTTACATGAATCCGGTAACAAATGTTGCTTCTCTTCTAACGTAGTCATTTTATCTCGCCAGTTTGTCCTTATAGGCAAAAAGCACACAATTATTAATAAGCTTTTAACAAGGGAGGCATTGTATATCTCAATTTGTGCGAAATATAGGTTAGCCAATTACCCAGATTTATAGCTGTAAAATATATAGTGGAACAAATGCAAGCTGCTACCTAGATATAAATGAAAAAGGCATTACTGCGGACAATTATTAAGTATTTAGCAGATTTTTCTTCATTTATTTTGTTTAATAGCTCCTTTTATGTAAAATATGATTTTAATCCGTATTTCAAAAATGCACTTAATAAAGATCTGTTGTAATGTCTGTCTGTATACAGGGTGTGCCAATAAAAACTCCCTTGGAGAAATACTAGAGATATTTGGGTTCTGTAAAAGCCCATTGCTAGAATATATAGATGGCTTTAATTTTGAATACAAATAGTTTTTTAATATGTATAGCGTTGCGCTATAAAGAATTTTTTGTGTGTCAGGAACTTAAAAATATTATCTATGTTAAAGAGAATTTAATTTCAATTAGATTAAGTTATATGGAAAAACGGCTTGATTTTCAATTAAGCCATTTTCGAGAAATTTGAGACAGATGAAAATACAGCGTTAGTAACAACAACAGAAAATAATCACCACACGTCATTACGTAAGTTAAATGAGCAAACTAATATTTCTGTAACTTCGTATAGAAGGATTCCAAAAAATAATAAACGTTATCCATAATATTCATTTCGTGCACCACTTAAAACCGGGAGATAGCGCAGACTAGGTTTTTTGGCATACTTTCTCATTTTATATCTTATCGTAATTTGTTAAATCAAATTATGTGAAGTGATGAAACTAGATTTCACAACAACGGAATAATAACTAATTAAACATAACTGTCGATACTACTCTAAAGAAAATTATAAATGGACGAGGCAAACCGAATTCCAGACAAGATTTGGGGTAAATATTTGGTGTGGCATTGTAAATGGACACATTGTTGGTTCATATATTCATCATGAAAATTGAAATAGGGGGCGAGCGTATGTGCGTCTTTACTATGTACATAATTCGATATGCGATGTAAAGCAACGTTAGGCGCGGTTAGTACTTAGATGGATGACGGTTTCAAGTGTTATAGTATGTTCTGTAAACAGGAGCCAGACAAAATTGCAAAATTCTCAAATTTTGTCAAAAATTGAACTATTTCACCTCATATTAACGAACCATAATAAAAATGTCCAAAAGATGCTTAATTAACAAAAAACTATAATTTACTATGGAAAATTTTAGATTAGACCTCTAATACACAAATAGTCCGAATTTTTCAAAAACACCGTTCCAACATTCATATGTCATTTTACAGCAACAAGTTACAAACAACAGCCCTGAAAAATACAGCCCCCTCACTAACTCAATTCATATCACCTTGACTTTCCACACCCCAAACCGCAATGTTACATCTCACTTCTATCAAATTGTACAAAACATTCTCAATTTCAACTTCCCATTCACACTTCAAAACACACACATCATTCACTTTCCTGATGTGTCAGCTAATCAATCATCTCACTTTCTTTCCATATCATGAGTTCGCATTAACATCAAACTTATTCTCATTTCGTTTGTTCCGCTAGCTGGCTTACAAATTTCAATACTACTTTTCATACAAACCAACCCCCCCCACCCCCCCCCCCACCCGTACGTTACTTCGATCAAACATAAATTATTCTTCTTTAAAACTTCACCGTTCATTCATCTTCGTATTCAATTTATTAACATACAATCAATCCTCATTCAAATTATTCAAATAAAGTAGCGTTACTCTCGTCCCCACAAATATCAAAAATCACTTCTGAAACATAAGCTATGTATCAAATCAAATTGAATACACGCCATTCTATTCACCGTATACATATCGGCACGCTTTCAAATCATATTCAACTCTTCTTGCACAGACCTTCGGGACGACTTTACGGGGCCATTCCAATTTTAATAAATATTTTCAACCAATTTTCATTAATAACTCTTAAATCCAAATTGATTCGAACTTCATTCGCATATCGAAAAATTCCTCTTTTTAAGCCCGATACGATGATATAATTTTCATATAAAATTTTTCCTTTTTTAAGATTTCTGATGCAATTTTGCGAAATATTGTGCAATATTGCACAATCTAAGCTCGCCCGGAATGGGCGGGGACCTATCCAGACCTTCCCAGCTCTCTGCTCGCCGGGTCCCCGACGAAGCGTATAAAAGAACCGAGCACGATGAGTTCGGACAAGTCAAGTTCGTCACGTGCGCCGCGATACAAGCCACTACAGCTTCTTTCTTTGACCATAACCAAGTAAAAAAGAGTTTTTATTTCAAATATTATAATCTGCCCTCTCACATCAAACCTAAAGTGAATTTTACAAATCATATAAACCAATCGTATTAATATATTTTATTTTAAACGGAATTTCAGTGTCGAAAATATTTTATTTTAAGTTAAATCGTTCTAAAGTATTTCTCAATCTCTAAGTCTCCAAGCTCGGCCGAAATCTTTTTATTTTACCAAACTAGGGAACATTTCTGTGTTCACAATGAAGACCACGTTTTCACCTCCATCTTCCAGCGGCTTATATATCAGTGTATGCGCGGAAGCTATACAATCTTAGGTGAGGATTGTACAGGGGATTTACCATCCTGCGGAGGCGATGAAGCCGTCGGTCCCTTGTCTATTAAATGTTAGGCAAATAAAAGATCCCTACTCTTCTTAAGAGAGGAGGTTCCGCAGAATTACTGGTTGGGGGTGGTTCGTCTACAGGCGTCGATGTTAGGTCTCAGTAGCGGAAATAGACCGACGTTAAATAAATAAAAAAAAAGAAAATTTGAAATTGTGAACGTTATTTACACTTCTTACAAAATGATTTGCCTGTGCTATTGAATAATTACCAGTTCAATTAGATACTATGTGGTTTCACCAAGATGGCACTGGCTCACATAATAGTAATATTGTCGTAAATTATTTAAACCAAAGATATTCGGAAAGATGGATTGAAAAAAATGGGGTACTCGAGTGGCCAACTAGATCTCCCGATATTACCCTATTAGATTTCTATTTGTGGGTTTATCTGAAAAGTGAAGTTTATAATTAACCAATCATAGACATGATTGACCTTTATAATAAAATGTATGCAAGTGTTGGAAGTATCAACATTAATATACTATAAAGTTTGTGGAGTAGAGCTATTGCATAGATTCTCCATATGTGGAAATAAAAATAGCAATAATTTCGAACACCTCTTCTATAAGTTATTGTTAGTTTATTTTTTGTTTTTATTAAATAAAATAAAAAATTTTTTTTTATTTCATTATTATTTCCTTTATTGTTAAGTTACTACTATAGTTGCATTGGAAAAATGCATAGAATATATTTTTATTTAATATTGTTTAATAAAATGCGGGTGTTTTAAAATTGTATAAATGTAATTTCCATGTTTAACTGGAAGTTATAAAAAAAAATTTTATAGCCACATTATGCAGATTATCTTTCTATGAAGAATGTTTCAAACCAATCATCCTCTGAAATTTAATGTAAGAACGTTCCGGCCATTATAGTTTTCCAAAAATTAAATATTTTAAATTCTTTCTCGAATACGACTGGATTTTCGAATTTTGTCCATATAGCGAAATCTAATTGAAATTAAATTAAATTCCAAAAATGACCAAAAAATCATATCACCCCATTCACAATGGCAAACTACATAAAAAAAGTTAACCAGACACTATTCACATCCAAAAACCACAGTCAAACTCAAATAAATCTGAAAGAATTCACAAGCACTCGATAATTCAGAAATAACGTAAATTCACTAATATCCAACTTCAAACATTCATTCATGTCCATTCATAACAGATTCACTACGAAAAAACGTCACTTAAAAAGACAGCCCCCGTATATTCATCAACCTGACCAAAATCACTATCTAAACCCAAATTTTCAACGTTTTACTTCAATCCGTAAATTTTCTATAAACCATTTCATTTTCAAAATTTTAATACTTCTTGACCACCCCTCGTATACGTAAATACCTCAAAACTTAACATTCGAACTCATTTCATAACTTTCTTGCAACCACTTCGCATTTTATTCTTCTTACTTTTTGATCGCCCCCTGTATACTTCAAACCACGTTCCGTGCCTCGAGTCTTAAAGTTCAAATTTAATTTCATCAATTTCTCGCAACCCGATTGCTATTTTAAATTTCACCATTTTTGATCACTCCTCGCAATATGGCATACAAAATCTCGGTTCAACTTGACTCGTACCCGTTAGGAACATTTTAATATCTTATTTCCAGACACTACGCACCTATCAGGAATATTATCATTTCATTTCAACTTTTAAACATCGGACCACCGTTAATACTTTACGGGGTCGTGTCAGATTTTGCTAATTAAACGCTAATAACTTCTAAACAAAAATAGATCCAAATTTAATTCTTATTTCAATAAATTCCTCTTTTCATTGCCGATTTTTCTATGTAATTTTCATTTTCGAAATCTTAAATTTCAAGTGTTACGCAATATGTTGCAATCAATGACTCATCCTCGCCCGCACGGAGCGTTCCAACCTTTCGAGACAGTTTAAAATGGGATGCGGGACTCGATGGGGCACGATAAACGAAACTTACACAAACGTATAAATACCCGAACACAGCCTACCCGGGGCAAGTTCAGTTTTGGCAGTGACTCCTATGTTTAGTACTCGCGAAGCGATTCAGTGGGAAAAGTTATTTAAGAGTGATTCTAAGTGTAATAAGCTCATTTGCTAGTGCTTCCGGTCCGGTTACTATTTAATTTAAGTTGTAGATACCCACCGTCTAGTTAGACTTTCTTACCCCCTATCCTAGCATACTTCTCGTGACTAGCTGTTCCGAACTAGCTTCCCAGGCCGAAACCTGGTTAAAAAGAGTAGTTTTAAGAAATCGTCTTAAGTGGCCCCATCTAGTTTTAGTATATCCTCGCCTATGGACACTATTTATCTTTCGTCTTAAGTGACCCCATTTTATTTCATCTTAAGCGACCCCATTTTATATTTCGTCTTGAGTGACCCCATTTTGTCTCGCCTTTACGGCTCATACAATCTCAAACCAAAGTGAATTTTTCCAGATTAATCAAATCAAATATTTCAATAAACAATTTTTGTTAAATTCCAAAGTCTGAATTTATGCTGTCGAATAGTTGTATCCAACAAAGGAGAAAATTTTATTAAATAAAAAATTACCCCTTATGTTTTAAACTCTGTTCACAAAATCTTAAATAAATAATTGTTCGTTCCGCTTTAACAACAAGTGTTATTTTTTCAAGAATACCACATACAGGGTGTAGCCGTTGATCCTGTCATAACTCAAAGAATATTCAGTGTTAAATAAAAATAAAAAATTGAAACCGAAGTGCTACAACAGATCCAGACTACAATATTCAGGGTGTAGTATTTGACCCTAACCATCATCACATAAATCAAACCAAAAGGCTTCTCTCATCAAAAATAAGTGCACGAACGGCCTCCAGGGTCTCACCTCTGAACCTCCACCACTCCAGATTATTTATTTCACCAAACTGAGGGCCCGTTCGTGTTCACAACGAAGACCGCGTCCTCGCATCACACATCTTCCAACGGCTTGTATATTATTACATATGCGGAAGCTATACAACCTGAGGCGAGGTTTGTACAGGGGATACACCATTCTTCGGAGGGGATGTAAAGCCGTCGGTCCCTTGTCCCTCAAATATCTCTAGTAGTTTTCGAAATATTTCATCTGGGAATTTTTATTGGCAGACGCTGTATATAGTGTTCAGCAATAACATTATATATTACGGAGAGTAATTTTCTTCTAAAAGATATCAATAAAGATTCAAGTCAACAAATGTTAGAAAGTACTCCCTGGGAGAGCTACGACAATTTGATGTCATACAACTGTTTGTCTTACTTTTTCGACAATTTTTAGTATTGAAAAAGCTTCCAGGTTCGTATTTAAGCTACCGTCTACGGAAAAATTGAACGACATGCAATAGATTTGTCTACCGGTCAGCGCCGGCACAGCAGCGCAAAATGAGACTACAAGAGGATAAATTCTGTTTGCGCACAGTTAACTCCAACGTCAGAGGTTGGTTGGTTGATTGTTTCCACATAATTTGTTGTTAGCTCTACATTATATATTGCTCTATTTGTTGAAGAGCTTTAGATAAAAGGATTTGATGTTCAAATAATATAACGAAACATGAAAAATTAAAATAAAGGCTACTGTAAAATAGAATAAACAAAACATAAATATAGAACTAAAATCTTATTTATATTTAAAGTGTATACAAATATAAAACAAAAAGAGAAAGGCCAAAAAAAGTCAAATTTTTTGCTTAAGTTTAAAATCAAAACTGATTTGTTATTCCCCTCGCGTACAATATACATAAAATAACTAAACCTAACAAAAGGAAATAGAAAATTTTTGATTTATATTTTGTTACTTTAATCGTTTTATTGTTTTACTCGCAGGCATTTTTGCTGTTGCGATATTTTCGAAAAGTAGTATTTTTATAGTGACATTGATTTATCGGCATCGAGTTTATAGATCACCTAATTATGTAGGTGTTATTGTTACGCCGCTTCACAGATTTATTTCAGTTTAGATTAAACATAACTGAACAAACTTTAAATTAAAACTTGAATAAAACCGTTAAGTATACTACAAATGAGCCTATAAATGTTTCAATAAAACCAAATTGACAAATTTGCAACATATCCTCAACTGTTGATGTACATCTATTAACATTTTTTATGGATGAAATAATAACTGCAGACTTTATTCTGGAAACGTGCCAACTAAAATACGCGCTTGACTAATGTAATGTACTGAAAAATATTTGAATGTATACCAGACTTCTTATCTTCTATGAATAGGTTATAATATATATTACACACTGCAAGAGTATGTAGCGAGTCTCAAAATTAATTATTTGAAATACCTACCGTAACAGATATAAATAATTAAAGCATGAGGAATTTGTTTAATTTCGTTGAACACTCAATTATTATTAATGGCGAAGATAACTTTTCTCCAACGCAACGATAACAGTTTTAAATATTTAGGAGCGATAAAACAAACGTACTCTACAGTAAACGACTTCCCCTTTCTCTGTTTATATCGAGACAGTAAAAAATGTCAACGTTACCAACTTGTGAGTGAAGTTGTTATCTGAAATTCAAAGTATCTAGCGAACAAGTCATTCGAGGAACGTTGTAATATCGTAGTGCAATTTTATACGATTTAATGGGTATATTGATAGTAAGAATTTAAGACATTAAAAATAAACTTTATTTACAGTCCGTCCAGTAATTTAGCGAAATAAATATCCGGACAGAACGAAGCGGTGTATGATTTTGATGTTTGTTGATCAGTGCCCTCATTTTAAAACAAATGTACCAATTTTGATGCAGTTTTTAGCTAATATTTTTCTTAATTACCTTGTATTTATAATAAAATAGAGCAAGTATCACTAACTTCAAAAAGACGAAAGAATTTCCTGTTATTTGTCTTTCACTTTGAGTATAATCTAAAGCATGTTTCCGGGCCCGATGGAGTCGTAAACCTTGGATGCAATAAATCTGAAAATATACTTTATCGAATGTCACATCTTACTTAAGGAAAATTAAGTGGTTTTTAAAGTTATTTTAATAACTTTCTTGACTCAGCATTATTTCTAAAGCTCTATGTGTTCATATGTATTAATATAAGATAATGAGTTTTTGATATGTACATACTGAGCCAAACACTTGAATACTGAAAAATTAAATAAAACCCATTAAAAATATTGACGCTAAAAGCAGAGGAAATAACAACATATTAGCAACCAGGTACGGACTAGCCTTGGGGGAAGGGGGGGTGGTAGTAAATTTGATATGATACAGTAGGTAGTAGCTAAAATAGCTAAAAGTCGCACAAGTCAAAACTAAAAAAAAACCTAAAAAAATTGGAGAAACTCGACGATGGGTGCAAGAAGCTCTGAGTGGATTTTTTCAGGCGATAATTATATGAATCGTGTTGTATTGTTCGCATTAGAGCAAATAATGGAAGGTAAGTTCGATGCAAGGCAAGTTCTGAGGCTGAATTTCTATGCGACAAATTACTGGAGTACAAGACTATTTTAACAAAATTTTTGGTCCTACGTTCAAGAATCTACAGAGAAAAAATTGGTTTCGGTGTTGTGACCGATGCTCACAGCTTCATAGCATCTATAAATAGAAGCTATAATTATAGATAATTACATAAAATAGAAATTGTCGACAAGGACAGGCATAGCCAGGAGGAAACAAATGGACGGTGAACAGTGCAATGACGAAAGACCTAAGGAGCCAACGGATGTATTCCGTGTTGAAGCTTTTACTGTTATTAAAGATTCAATCAGGATTGCTCTAGATGAAAGATTCTCTAAAAATAGGGAATTAATTGTATGTTTGCAATACGTCGATCGACAATATCTGTCTAAATTTGAAATACAGGGACCCCCGATAGAAATACAGCTCTCAAAGCTAGCTCCTTAGCTAGAGTAGAAATAACGCTGCTACGCGACGAATTGCTACAATCTGCTAAAGTGTTTCCCACATTGTCACACAATTTAAACACAAGAAGTGACTTACTTAATGAGGACTATGATGAAGAAATGGATATAGCAGAAAATGTACTTGAATCAGAATCAGAGGAGGAGCTAGAACAGCTTGAAGCAAAACCTGAAAAAAAGGAAGAAAAGGTAATAACTTCCTGGCCTGTTTTTAAATTTTTTTTATACTCATACAATATGTAATCAGCAGCATGTACAAATTTATTTTTAACCTATAAGTATGTGTCAATGCTTAGCTGCTCGCAGATTTCTTGTGAAACAGCCATAAGTAAATTAAAAATAATCTAGTCTAGATTAAGGGCAGCTCTTTCTCAAGACTTGGTAGAAGCCTTCATGATTGTGAGCGTTGAGAAAGATCTCGAATCTATAGTTTTTTATTACATTTTGAATAAAATGAATAATTCATCTGCGTTCTCGCTAATATTTTAAACTACTAATATAAATGTGTATTAAAATGACAAGTAAATTTTGATGCTAGACTCCTGTGTTTTGCTGTTTTCCGTATTTTTAATACTCTTTTATTAGCTTCAACTGTATGTTTGTTTATTTGCTTGCAATGGAATCTTTGAACGTGATTCTCACCCACTTCAAAACGTCAGATTAAATTGCAAATTTACACACATATCAAGGATCGATGACAATACAATAATTTGACAAATTTGTCCTAATGTCCTCACCAGGATCATCAGGATAAAATAAAACTAAAAACCTATTGTGGGGCGAGCGTAGGTGCGTCTTTACTATGTACATACTTTGATATGCGATGTAAAGCAACGTCAGGCGCAGTTAGTAGTTGGATGGGTGACCGTTCCAACGAAGACCGCGTCCTCGCCTCACACATCTTCCAGCGGCTTGTATATCAGTGTATGCGCGGAAGCTATACAACCTTAGGCGAGGGTTGTATAGGGGATATACCATCCTTCGGAAGGGATGTAAAGCCGTCGGTCACTTGTCTATTAAATGTTAGGCAAGTAAAAAATCCCTACTCTTCTTAAGGGAAGAGGTTCGGCAAAATTCCTGTTTGGGGGTAGCTCGTCTACAGGCGTCGGTGATAGGCCTCGGTAGCGGAAATAGGCCGACGTTAAATAAATGTATTTAAAAAAACACACAAAACCTATTGTCGAGATTTTGGCGGATGCGCCGCTGTTAACAATATATATTCTAACGAATGTTAATTAAATGATTTTTAGTAAGTTTTAAAAAATTATAGTTTAAAAAATTTAAAAAATACGCTTCAAAACCCGAACTAAAAAGTAAAAAATAATAATGTTTAAACATTAAGATTTTGCTCAACAGCGATAGATTGTAAAAAGCGTGAGGTGCTTGATATCAATTGTTATAAATATTTTATTGGTAGCTATTGATTGAAAAAGTAGAATTATAAAAATATAGTATTATTTTTTACATTTTAGTTCGGTTTTTAAAGCGTGTTTTTTTAGTTTATTTAAACTATAATTTTTTTGTATTGATGTTATGTGAGTATTCAAATTTTTTCCAGCGGGCCTTTTAGGGGCCAAAGTTCCACCGGGTCTTTGCCTTGTCAGTCCGCCTCTGTTAGCAACATACGATTAGGACAATTTTATTTCCAAATAAAATGTAATGAACGTATAAAAGAAAAACATTTAAAGAGGTCAAAGTGTTAGATGTCCAGAATACTTAGAGGTTGGCGAGGCGTTAAAAGTTTAGAGAGTCAAAGTTGGAAAAACCATCCAAAAAGGATGTTAAGAAGGCAAAAGTTTAAGGTATTTTGGTTCATCGTAAATGATTAGATTGGAAGATTAAAGGATTCGATATAAAAACATGATGGATCAATTAGGATATGAAATTAAAGCCCATTAGCGAAACTAGGTATTTGTTGCAAGACGCAAGAGACCCTTAGGGTCGGTTTTATAATATCGGATTAAACTGAAGAGTACCGATTAAACTACGGATTCGAAAAAAGTATGTGTTATAATCTTTAGTCTGTAGATTAATTACGCCATAGAAGGTTAAACTTCAAACGGTGGATGAAGATCGTTTAAACCATGGATTGTTATATACCAGAATATTCATAACCTTAGAATTAATAAAATTCGGTGTATATGTAATGGATGTATTCGAAATATGTGACTATTTACAATCTGATGATGACAAAAAATTATTTCTGGAAATTTTAGAATCAGGCTTATAGTTGCATTCAATAATGTAATGAGAAAACTATACAGGGCGTTTCATGAGGAGCTGTACATACTTCCTGGGAAGGTAGAGGATCACTTGGGTATTGGAACGGCCATTGAAATTTTCCTGTCGCTCTTAATTTCTGAGATATAGGGTGATTTTAGTCTAAATTTATTTTGGCCTGAACGTGCTTACTAATGATCAGATTGTATTTAAATTTTAGACACTTTATACACTTATCACAGTTGATAGATTGCTATTATAATTTTTTCTTAATTCCAGGGCCGGACTTTTTTAATTTGTTTTATTCGATTCCTGTAAAAGAGATTACCCTATATATATATATATATATAAACTTTCAGTTGCCAATTATGAAAGCCCATACAATCAAATCATGTAATTAGATTTTTGTCCCACCTTTATTGATTTTTTTTACAAGTGATTGAATTTGGTAAAATGAGGAATTTTAAGAAAAACGGCTTCATTTGCTTACATTAATTGTCCAAATAAATAAAAAGTTTTTTTTTATTCCAAAGATAGTGTAGCGTATAATTAAGTAGGTACATTTTAAAATAGGAATCATTAAACAGTTTCCTTTTTATTATAATTATGGTTAGGCCTAGATAGTTTGACATTTCTATGTTCGTTATAAACATTAGAACTAGTGTACTTTTAATGGTTAACTTAGTCTGCAAATAATCATGCCTTATAATTTTACAAATGAGGAATATGCCGATATTATTTATGTTTATGGATTGATGGTAATGGTAGACAAGCCGAAGAGGAATACCATGTTCGTTTTCCTAACAGAAGAACACCAAATCATCAGACATTTTCAACTGTGTATTACTGTGCAAGGCAGCATCTCATATTTCTAACAGGCGAAGAAGAAAAGCACTGCAAGTAGTAGTAAAGTACAATGCCGTAGGATACTTCTACCATTTGCTTCAAACAATACTCTTCGTCTTCACTAGTTGCATCAGATAGGCAGAAAGAACATTTCCTTCCCATTTGCAAACTTAGGACTGTCAGTCTTCTGAGTACCTTACTACTACTCTCGATGGTGTCTAGGAAGTTACTGATTTCGATCCTAGCACTTTTTGACCTCCCAGGTCGCGTTGTCTTTAACTCCTTTTCCCAGAGTCACCAAGTATCCGGGTCAAAGTTTAGGCTGTCGATCAAAAGTGGTGAAAAATGTGTATCGAGGTCCTAGTTATTCTCCAGTAACGTTTTACTTATTTCTAACCTTTAGTTTGGCCACGGCACACTGTTTCCCGGAACGGTTGGTCGGATCGAACTGAAACTGGTGGCAATCGATTCTATGACCTCAAAAGTTGCTCGAAAACGAGGGGTCGCGTTGCCTTTAACTATTTTTTTCAGAGTCATTAAGAATCGTTGTCAAAATTTGGGCGGTCGGTCAAAAGTGGTGCAAAAGGTATATCGAGGTCTTGATTGTCCTCCAGTAACGTTTTACTTATTTTTGACCTTTAGTTTGACCACAGCACACTTTTACCCGGAACCGTTGGTCGGATCGATTCGGCAATAGTCGGAATCGGTTCCTCGTGGTCGACTTAGTCGATAACGATACCTCCCGCGCCTTCGTGTATCTTTGGGTGTCTTCTGGAAACTTCGGAAGTGTTCGTACGTAGTTCGGATTTTTGCATAAAATATTAATTTCCATATGTGTGAATTCTCCTGAAACTTGTTTCGCTTTTCAATTCCTCAAGTCGTTGATGAAACGGTGAATAACGCCCTCGGAAGTGATCGGATCCATTTTATAACCATCGCAATTGATTCCTCGTAGTCGATTTAGTCGAAAACGCTACCCCATCCGACCTTGTCTCCGCAGATAATGTCAGGCCTGTACTCGGAGGACGCTGACCGTCTTTCTCTAAAAATTGTTTTAAACCTCTTTGAGGTTATGTACCTCCGACTGGTTTCGTAGTCTTTAATTATTCTTAATATATCAAACTACCTTTCGAGACTTGCCACTGTTATAGGTAATGTCAAAAAACAATAAAAGAACCATACGGATTCGGTTAAAATCACTTTCAGGAATTCCATATTGCTTATATTAATTCAAGGATTTTCCTTTTTGACAATCAGTAGTTTATTAAAAATTATATAAAAATTGTTTTTTATAATTTATGAATAAGTCATTAAAGCTCTCCGCAGGGCCTCAGGATTTAACCCGAATTGCTATATTGTAATTACGCCATTGACACAAATGATTTCGGAATCGAATATCGATGAAAAAGTGCAGGGCATATAATAGTAACAGTGAGCGTGATTAAAATAAATATAAATAAACACACTACAGGTAATGACGACCCCCTTTATCCCGGAAGGCTCTAGAAGAGCCTTGTGTGGGAGGGGGCTATACATTTAGAGACAAGGGACACACACCCAACGTGTATAGTAGAAAAATCCCTCTCACAGTATTTTCCACTGCCACGACCGGGGATCGAACCCGGAACTTTTGGGTGAGAGGCAAGTGCGCTCACCTCTTGACCATCAGTCATAGATATTTCTGATAATTAGACGGAATTTATAAGAAAAGACTAACTTAATGTCATGGGAAATAAAAAGAAACTCGATCAGACTGGAAGTATATTCCAGAAAAAAGTTTTGAACTGAATGTTTTATGGGCGCAATAGGACTCGCTTAAGGTGGACTATTAAAGAAAGCATGTGAAGGCCCGGATGGGAAGTAAATTACTTGCATCTGGTGATTCCACAATGGAATGTTCAGGGGACAATTTGATGTAAATAAGACCGTGACCTTGATTTTACTGAATAAACAGCCGAAGATGTGGGTGCTTCGATTCGTAGTATTTCAGCAAATCTGTGAATTATTGGGAATTCACAAAACACATCGCCAGTCGTATGGAATGGTAGAGCAACACAACAAGATTATTAAGAAACATCTTTCCAAAGTAGTGCATAAACACCAGCGAGATTGTGATCATCATTTGCCATGTTTCTTTATAGCCTACAGGGCTGTCATTCATGCGACTAAAGTAAACAGACACCAGCTCGAGGATATTTGGGCACGAGATTAAGACTGCTGCATGATTTAATATTTGTAACACCAGATGGGAAACCACTGACCCTGGATAACTATGCGGATGAAATTAATGAAAGAAATGTTCATGAGTTGATTCGGAAACAAATTATCATAGTTACTGGTCCAATGAAGGCTCGTTGATCTTAAGGGGCT
Organism: Leptura quadrifasciata; assembly: GCA_963675555.1. Taxonomy (NCBI): domain Eukaryota; kingdom Metazoa; phylum Arthropoda; class Insecta; order Coleoptera; family Cerambycidae; genus Leptura; species Leptura quadrifasciata. The sequence continues at coordinate 107,596,107 of OY776674.1, read as the reverse complement.
TGAGGAGGATTCAAGCAGAGAGATCTGGTTTTGCTGTACAACCCGCAGCGAAAGAAAGAGAGAGATCTCCGAAGTTAGAACTACCTTGGGAAGGGTCATATTCTACCAACACACTGTTGGAATGGTTGTTTTTCAATGTGCCCAGAAATTACGCTACCGGTTTCTAGATTACTAGAAAGAATGGTTTTGTTCAAGAACCATAGACAGAATGATCAAGTAGGTTCTGAAATGCTAGTCAAGAGGTATAAAAGAGTGGAAGTGGTGCAGCCGGTTAGTTCGATATTGAAAAATGAAGTGATCAGGTCAAAACAGGAACGCAGCGTGGAATTTGTGGGATACAGCGATTAGTGAGTTGTAGAGTACGAAGTGGTAGTTAGTGTTAATAATAATAATAATATAATAAAGACCACCACAGAAATAGACAACCCCCAATTCCAGAAGTCAGGGGCTTGTGCAGAAGGGGGTTACACATTGAAAAAACGCGGACATACAACCATTTCCTCCGACAGTGTCAGTACCGGAGCCAAGATTCGAACTCGGTGGTGCGATGCCCGTGTGATTAATCGCGATTGCTACCTCGCGCCTTAACCCATGCGGCTATCGACCAGGCAATTGTACTAATTATTGTAAATAATTTAGTGGTTAGTATTACTTGTCTCGCAATTCAGTGAAACCACACCTGAAATGTTTACTAAGGAGTGTAAATGTGTGACAACGTTATCAACTATTATCAACTCCATCCGGTCTGTAGTTTTTCTATAGAGCAATTTACATGATTGATATGTAATGTTATTCTAATGTTGGCTTACATTACAAATCACAAAATATGTATATTTTCGAAAATTTTCATTATATTTTATTGTATTTTACATCGTATTATATAGCAACTTAAATTTTAATACTACAAAGTTGCTTAAATATTCAGTTAATCGTTTCCTAAACAGGTTTTAAATTTAAATATTCATGAAGGCAACATTATACAAAAGCTTAATTAAACGCAATTGTATTCGGTAGTGATTTAACGCATTCAACTATTTTCATACATTTACCATTATTAATTACAGCATATATAATATTATCCCTGGAGTATATTATAACCTAAATGTTGTGTTTGTTAATGTGTATTATAAATCAATTAATGTCGTAATGTTACTTTAGGTTCTCCAGCAAAAATAATGATATGCAAACTGGGATTAAATGCAGGTGAAACGTGAATACACTGGTATTTCCAAATGGAAATTCTCATTATTAATCTACAGGTTTCATGAATCTTTATACTTAGTTTTATGTTAATTTTGTTAATGTAATAAGCTTTCTCAGATTTGTTATTTAGATGCAAATTAATCTGTTTTCAAATTTAGCTCAACAGTTGGCATTGTACCGGAAAATTCATCTGTAATGTCAAGAATATTTAGTGTTAGATGTGGAGGAGGTAGGTGACATTTCTGATTGGTATGGTTGAGCATTTATTACTTTGTTTTACATTATATTTATATCCCTGTATTCGAATTGTTGTTGTCATGCATCTGGATACTCTCCCGCGTACTTGGTAGGCTCCTGACGGAGTTCTGGTTGTCTAAACGACATTTCAACAGAATTGCGTCTGTCATCTTCAGGTTCTCGATAGTGGCTCTTCACTCCTGCTTCTCGTTGCTCGAACTGAGCTGAGCAGTTCAAACTAAAATGTATTGTTATTTAATGGTCTCCTATAAACTACAATGAATAGTAATTTCAGGCTGCTTATTTTTACAATAGGGAAGCTCAGGCCTGAGGGTATAGACAATAATATTTTCATACAATCATGTTTAAAAAGAATCAATGATGTAGTTAGTATAAATCAAAGTCATTTTATTTTTTTGACAGATTATAGGTCGTTATTATTCATCATATTATATTTTAAATTGATAATGGCTATATAAAATATCAAAACCAGTAACAACAATAAGGAACTTGGTATTTGTTTGTCGCATTGTCAGTTCTTTTGATTAATGAGTGGCGGAAATAATGAATAATTGTCGATTTGATATTAAGTAGTATTTACTAGTGAACCCTTAGATAACAGTATTAAATAAATAATAAATAAATAAACACCACAGAAATTAGACAACCCCCAATTCTAGAAGCCAGAGGCTTGTGCGGAAGGAGGTTACACATTTAAAAAACGCACGACATACAACCATTTCCTCTGACAGTGCCAATGCCGGAGCCAGGATTCGAACCCGATGGCGTGATGCTCGTGTGACTAATCATGATTGCCACCTCGCGCCTATCACGCGGCTATCGACCAGATAGATTTGGTGAATACTTTAAAATTCCCACCAAATTTGATTGAGAATTCATTTCAGATACATTTAATAAGTTTCAATGTTTCAAAATGAACATCTACTACATAATGTTTGACAATGCTCGGCCATTTTCGTGGGTTTTTGACAACAACAACAAATAACTTTCCTGTTGCTGCCTATTTTGTCTCTTATTCATAGTTTATAGTTTCACAGTATGGCCTCAAGTCTTGTTTAAGGAAACCCGATGAGGAGTTTTAATATGAAGACTATTTTACACAAATCAATATCTTTAGTGTCTGTTAACTACTTTCACAAAACTGAAACTCAAGTTGTGGGAGGCAATTAGAGTGGTGGTGGGGGGCAATTAGATTGGTGTAGTAATTAGCGTTGAAATCACAGAGTAATTAAAGGTAATTTAAGTACAAATAAAGGTAATTAAGGGTAATCGCAGTAACAATAAGACAATAAGGATAATGGCCTCATTTAGCACTTTTTTTAAATTTCATTATCGGAAAGATATTAAAATTCTGAGACCCTGTGCAAAAAGCTAGAATTTTGTGAGACCCGTAAATCGTCTAAAAAAATCATAAACATGGACCGCACCCGCCTTGTCGAGTCTCGGCCGTGACGTCACTCAATAGCAACCCGCCAGCCGAAGCGGCTAGTTACAGACCGTTATTACTGTTTCACTATATTACAAATCGTTAACTCAAGCAGTGTGTATTTAAACTTATGCGTGTTTGGAATTTCGGATTATCAAGTATTTTCACCGATTTATATTAACTATATATAATAGTGACAGTAAAAGGAATTATAAATATTGTACTGTTCCTGAGTGTCAAAGCACCACGTTGAAAACACTTACTAAAACATTTATTAGCGTTCCTAGAGATTTGAAAATTCTAAAGAAATAGCAGCAAACTATGAAAAGGGAGAAAAGGGTGACTATTAAATCGACATACTTTGTGAAAGCCATTTCAATGAAAGTATCTATATGTTAAATTATTTATTATTAAATACAGTATTTTTGAAATTTAAACGTAAAGTATATTTTAAATGCTAGCAATTTTTATAAGTCTTTTTTATTTTGGTTTAAAAATATGTGATAAATATGCTACTTCATATTTCAACACCGAGCTGCTATGATACAGGGTGTAATGCAAATATATTTTAAATAATTATCAAATTTTGACTCGACTGGACGTTCTCAAGCGGAATGTATGACCGTTAATGTGTTACGCGACCGTTTCGTTTACTATTGTGTGATGTTATGATGTTAGTTGCACCGAGCTTCAAATACGCCCTTTGAAAGTTGTATATTTCGAGAACCACTTATCGGATTCATCTGAAATTTTCAATATCGCCTAATTTGAAGTAATACTTTATCCACAAGAAATAACAACTACTAAATAAAACTCATCAAATGAGCCTATTAAGGGTAATTGCAATAACTAAAAGGATAATTAAGGGTAATCACAGTAACTATAAGGACACTCGAGGGTAATTACCGTAATAATAAGGATAATTGAGGGTAATTGCAGTAACAATGAGGGTAATTGCAATAACAATAAGGACAATTAAGGGTAATTGCAGTAACAATAATTACAATTAAGGGTAGTGGCAGTAAAATAATGGTAATTAAAGCAGTTATGTCCGCTCATCCGTCTATCCGTTTGCCCACCTGTCCGTCTGTCTGCCCACCTGTTCGTCTGTCCGACAGCCATTGCATTTTTCTATTGCACAATTATAGTATCTGTGTAGTTTCTTACAATAATATAACAAACATTCTTTCTTGTTTATATATCTAAAGTTACAACTTGTTTTACTTGCCTTATCTTTAGGGATATCATGTACTGATTTATGAGATGAACAAGTGCGACCTCCTGCCTTATCATTATGCCGATGAACAATTGCGATATAAATTGTTTTACCTGCTTGTATGTCTACTGAGATTTTTATCAGGGATACTTAAACAACATCCCAACACTTAGCATTCTTAAATACCCTTAATTAACCTTATTTTTTAGGGGAATGGTAGCTCAGTGTGTTAAAGCGACTGGCTAGCAAACTGAGTTGCCTAGCGAAGTGGGTTCGATTCCCGCAAGGCGAAACAATTTTTCATTAAAAAAATTGCCCCAAGAGTGGTTTGGAGTCCACATTAAACTGTAGGGCCTCGTCTCTCTTTACCTAGCACAAGATCCTTGAGATCCTCCAGGGGGTTACTTCGGTAACTTGAGAGGCGGTTAAGAAAACATTTTTCTTTTTAACCTTTTTACCTTAGTTACCCTTAATTACTTTTATATTAACCTTAATTACGCTACATTGTCCATAGTTTTAGGAGCGGTCTCCTAGGCCCCGCCCTCTTACGTCCTTCCGCCTAAGCCCCGCCCCCTCATTAACTTCCACCACTCTAATTATCTCTCACCCCTAAATTGAACACTGCACCACGCACGCATTCTATTAGACTCACCCTGTATAAAAATATATATCTGAAACAATAAAATTTGTGAAAGTAAATTTGGAAATAAGTTTATTTCCCTATTAACAGAGAAAGCGAAATAGAAAACTATTGCTTTACTTGTGAGAATCGACCCAAATGTCTCAAGCTGATTGAAAAAAATACGATTCCTTGTTACTTGACAAATAAATTTCCCAGAGACATTATAGCACAAAGTTCCCTTCTGCCTCAGTAACTACGATGAAACCACAGTCGAATATATTCGTTACACTGGTCCAGCAAGTGCCGGATTCAACCACATTGTTAAATGCTTTCCATATATCGCACCTACCAGCTAGCTGCGATACAGCTAAAAATTATTGAGCATAGACTCATGGAAGTGGATAATCAGCGCAAATTGTTAATGCTAGTATAATTTATATGAAATGGTTTGAATTTATATTTATTAACAATAATCAACTAGGATTTACACTAGGGGAAAATTATAAATATTAATCTGAACAAATATAATTTCTGTAGCCTTGAATTCAAGAGAACTACACTTCGAGGGCATTGCTTCTCCGTAGGTGACGCTTAAACTTCTAAAACTCACCTCAAAATTACGTATAGATTTAAGTCCCTTAGACATAAATTAAATACAAAGTAAACGTCAACTAATTGTCGCAGATCAATCTCCTGTGCAAAATAGTTCCAAAACCCAAATGTTTCCTAAATCTAGTTTTAGTTGGACATTTCGTTTGCCCACTATAAATTTTATTGGGGCTAGTAATAATTTTATTAGAATTGTCACCAAGAAGGGCTTTTCTCTAATTATTGAGGTGAAATGTACACCCCAGTTTGATCATTCCGGGCCTGGCGTGGATACGGAAATAATTTATGGTATACATCAGTGGATGTAGATTGTGGATGGTCAACAAAGAGTATTGTGATCGTTTATTTTCAATATGTATTCAAGCCAACGATATGGCCGACAGTTATTATTATGAAGAAGACGGTCGATGACGTCACGTCGTAGTATGATATATCAGTGTGCTCATTATTTAGTCCTGGAGATATTTTAATTCAATTGGTTATTTAATTGTAAAGATATAACTATGTGTAATTATGTAATTCCAAAATTAACACAATAAACACGAAAGACGGTATTTCTGGAAAGGACAACAGAAATGATCACGTGTAACAACAATGACAAGTGACAGGCGGAAAGAACCGACTTGAAAATGCAGCAGCTGTTGGATGGCAATATAATCTTGGTCTAGCAATATAATCGTGCTATATGTACCTACAGAATAAAATTTGATAATGACTGTTTTTTAAGATTAAAAAGTTATAAATGTAGTGTTTAACATTCACCAAGCAGCAAGAAAGTAAATCTAATACGGATAAATTAATAGTGTTTTTAATGTTGATTCTATGGGCATTAAGCATACTGCAGGTATTTGTTCCGTTACTATTTTTGTAGTCACTTCAGTGTAGAAACCAAACCTAAATTAAAAAGGTAGCCTGGCGTCAAAATACTTGTTATCGTTTAAACACCAACATTGAGATTTGGCAGTAGTAGTAAGGTTCTGCTAGAACACTCACTACATAGAAGTCGCATTATATCCTAATATAATAGACACAATTAGCTTTACCTTTGAAGAATTGATTGTGTTCGGGGGTTAAAATGCTGGTTACTTTTTTATGAAGGGATAAGCAATTTCTTTGTAACACTCTTATATACAGATAGATAAGTTAATGGTCAAGTTTGGAACACGCATTATTTTATAATCAGGAGAATGGATCCTTTTAACAAGCTAACTTATATTCAAACACATAAAAGTTAAATTTATTTATTTTAAAGCATTTCAAATAAGTAAATAAGTAAATATATAATATAATATATATAATATAATTAGTGCAATAAATAAACTATTATTCAACAATTACCCAAGCATATGTATATAACGGAAAGTGGTAATATTGTCACGAGCTGACATACGGCACCTACACCATGTGTCACGACTGCGCGACGGGGGTTAGCAGGACGTCCACGGATATCGCCAGCATCACCCTGTAGAGGGTAAGTGCCGACGATAGCCATGGCTAAAGTCACTTTACTCGCTTGGCATGTCGAGAGGGTAAAATTACGTTACTAATTGAACACACAAATAAAACATAGTGGTAACATAACAGATTGAACATTTATTGTAATAGAATAAAATCAAACAATGAAATGAACATAATAAAATATACTACTTACATTGTACCACATCTAGCCACCCTGAGGCATGGCCTCTGGGAGGGAGTTGCCCCACGCACCACCTAGGCCTGCTTCTCTAAAAACCCAGACGACAACTAACTCATTTACTTTTTTCCATTTCGTTTCCCGGTACTTGCACTCTCAGCATTTCTGCAACTAGCGTGCCGTGTGCACCCATTGCTGAGTTTGCTGGATTTCCACGGTACATTGTAACAAGCAACCTGGTTTACTTTAAGATATCGTATTAAATTAATTTTGTAACTAAATCGTTTCCTGAGTAAAATCATATACCGGGTGGTCCAATAATTGTCTAGGTACTGCGTGACACATCTCCCCCTCCTAATGAAAGCTGGCCCCACAGCTTTAACTTATTCCAGGTACAATGGTTAATGGGGCAAATTGTCATATCAAAACAAAGATTTAAATTTTTACAGATAGTTTAAAATATTAGATAAAAATCATACCAATTGAAACATTATGTGCAGGTACAAGTAACAGTAAACAATCAAAATCAAATCAAAATCAAAAATTAGAATCAAAAATCAACAAAAAAATAAGCAAAATATGTGACCATAATCATTTGTAGATCTCGATATTTGTATTCTTTAAAAAAAAAATTATTTATTGATTACAAAAAAAATAGAATCTTCGATTTGAACTATCAAGATAAATTTTACCTTCCTACCAAAAGGTAGCATTACTAGAATAGCTAGAATCTCAATTATATATATGTTATTGATAAATTGAGAAAAAAAAATTTGAGAAACAAAATTATCAATTAGAAAAAAAAATTATATATGTAAGGCTTTACCTTGAAATTTCAATATCCATTCAACAAGAGTTCCATTATAAGAAAATATATAGATAATTTGGATTTAATTTCAGTACTGCAAACTTTATAAACTATATTTACGTTATTGAGAGAAACAAATATGTATATATAAGTGTAATAAGATGGGAATGATGAACAAACTAAAAAAATTTCTAGTTGCAGTAATAAATTAAAACAACTTCTGGACAACACAGAAAATGTAACATGGCAATCTGAACTTTACTAAAAGTTTCAAAATTCTACTTGGTCACAAAATAATGTCACACACTATAGAAATTTCAAGAGTTAGCACACGACTGTTTCAGCATAAAATTTTAAATACGTCACTATTAAGTTTTGCACCACACTTACACAATTGTTTCTTTCCACGTACCAATTATTCTATTAATGTCTCTCTATCATCTGGAATAAATTTTCTCGTGGTGTGTAACCTGCGGGACTGCGGGTCCTTGAAACTGGATCGACATCAGTACCAAGCGCACCATTACCATACGTTTTTGATTTTTCGCAGCTGTCCCCTTCAGCTCGAATTTCCAATTCTTTTCGTCTGGAGTCCTTGTAGCCATCCTCGTTTAGACATGTTATCCCATCATTCATCCATGGTTTTTGGTCCGTTACATCTGGATTCGTCTGCACATCAGGCTAGGGCGAGAAAAAATAAGGCGAAAATTAACCCTGTATAATGTAGATAGGGTGGAACAATGCCTTTTAGAATAGTGCCCTATTTAACATAGCCTTAGTAACAGAGGAGCTCGTTCAGAAAAGACGTCCATTTTTCTTGAAATTGGGATGAGAAAATTTTTCTTCCTTGGCTACTTGAGGAGTTTGGTCATTGCGCCTTACAGGTAGGGTCGTCCGGTCCTGGATTTTCGTACTAGGTGCCTTTTTATGCTATGTGTGCCTCGTTTCCATAATAGTGTGTTTACATGCAAAAAACAATAACCCAAGTAAATTCTTAAATAAAAATAATATCCTTTTATTTATAATCAATTATCATAGTTACATTCATAAAATTCAACACAAAAGAGATATAAATTGCATATCGTAGATCTAGTTATTTTCTCTTTTGGATTCTCTGTTGTCTTATTTTTATTTATGTGGTTTCTTCCCATAAATGAAATTGTATATATACACATATATATGTATCCAAAATTAAAAAAATTCTATTCCTTAACAAATACTTTGTAACGATTTGCATTTTGCAATGAACATTCAATACATCTTTAGCTAGTGGAGTCCCCTCGAAAAAAAAATAAAAAAGTCTCAACCCTAAAAAAGACTCCCTTATATTTCTTGATTAGGACTTTACATTGCAATAGAAATTCGAAAACGTCTTTAAGTAGTTGAGTCCCCTCGAAAAAGCAAAAAAGTCCCCCAACACCAAAAAAGACTCCCTTGTTTCTCCTGATAAGGACTTTAATAGGAATTTATGACAAATATCGATCTAGAACTCAAATTGTTTTTTCTTATAAAAAAAAATAATAAAAGTAATTATTCTTTCAACTCCAAAATGACATTCGTGTAACTAATCAACTGTTTCTCGATTTGTTTTCAAAGTATTAGAAAAATATACCCATGTTAAAATTCACTTTAAATATAAAAACTATACGAAGTTAGAAAGTAATGTTTCTTTGACTTGTTCCTTGCTAATGTTCTCTAAGTTTATTTAACCTTTAAAAAATATATATTCCACAGACAAAATGTCTATTACCAATTGTCTAGTTTAAGAAAAATCACTTCAATACTATTTCCGAGATAAAAAAAATATTATAAACTGATATTTATTTAAGAAAATGTAGTAATATATTTTTACTTATTATCCCAAGACTCTTAAAAAAAATTATAACAAGCTTCTTTGTTATTTGATAGTGTAATTCTTTATTTCTTAACTATACCAAAATTATTTTATATCGAATTATTTATGTTCAACCTTCTATTAAACTTAATTTGACTAAACCCTATAATGTGGCACTTGTTTTAAAGAAGACAAAAGCTTATTGATAATATGCACGTTAGTTATACGATATTTCTGACACAAAAAAATTATCGACAGGTAAAAGAATTAAGGAAAACTTAAGCGTATTGCTTTTCTAAAACAGGAATAACTTATAGTGTTTTCATGGTTTCCTTACCATTTATTATATTACAACTTTTCGTTGATCAAAAAAAATATATATTGCCTTTTAGGTATACCTGCTATAGAGGAAAGAGGGGGTAAAAAATAAAACACCAACTAATTTATTTAAAACAATCCATTCCATCACTAGATCCTTCTTTCGATTTGAAAAATAAAAAAAAATTATTCTTTTCTCCATTCTTTAGTATGAGAAAAATTTTTACGTGCTTGTGGATAAACACACACAAAAAAGTATATATTTATTAACTTTTTAGTGCCTTGTCTTCATAAAACGGTTAAGTATCTCTAAATATTCTTAAAAAAAATGCAGGGACTATTTTCTAAGATGGACCTTTTCACTTTACTTATTATTTCGTTCTTAGCAATTGCATTGTATATGGGTGATTATTATTTTCTCAATTAATATTTTCAGGGGAGTAGATAAAAACACAATTTCTTCTAGGCGTAAGCTTTCCTTTTTATCTATCATTTTTTCATTAACTTTTACGAGAATTTAAAATACTACGTTAATATTCATTATTTATTTTATGAAAGAGAAAGAAAAAAAAATCATTTTTACTCGAAGTACCTATTTTTTTGTCAGGACTTTTTCTCTTAGTTTACATTATACCAAAGGTGGCTAGGCTTTGGTTATATGTGTGCAACACAAAAATATATTCAATTACCAAAAATGTGTACCAAAGGTGGCTAGGCTTTGGTTACGTTTGAGTAACCCAAAAATTTATTGTATTAACAAAAATTTCTACCAAAGTTGGCTAGGCTTTGGTCATGAAGGAAACCCAAAAATTTATTGCATTTTAATGGAGAAATTAAAACTTCTGTGTCGCGATCTTTTATAAACTTCATTCTCTTTTTAAATCCTATGTGCATTGTTTATTTAATTCATTTAATTAAGGACATTATTTTTAAAAGACAAAAGACAACAATTTTTAGTAAGTACTTCTTCCATTCTTTTAGTTTATTTTATATCGTGGGTGGCTAAGCTTTCGTGTTTAAAATTTTGTTTGGATAAGGACTGTGCTAGGCAGTCAGCTACTTTACTTTGCCATTTATTTAGCAGCTAGCTAGCCACTAACTTAAATCGCCCAGCAACATTGCTTTGTAATTCAACAACAAATCCTGCCAATTGGACTTCGCATAAAAAAATATTTACTGAGACGCAACCACGTGGTTTTTTACTACTTACTGAATATTACTTAGTATTATACACATATTTTCTTCATTTTATTCTATTTCAAACATTACTAGAAATATCATTAACGTATCATTATTTACTTAATTTGACCAGACGGGCGTTCAGTTTATTTCGCAAACCATCTTCCACGTCCCTCTAGTCTAACCTTTTCTGCGTTATCTCTTTTACTCTCGAGGTAACTTTACGCAAAAACAATCATCATCCCATCTGCTTATGGGGAAACCTTAGTACCATTATACAACAAAAAAATATATCATCATCCACTTATTCGTGGGAAAAACAAAAAAAAATTATCTCATTTATATATGAGGGAACAAAACGTACTCTTTTCTTTAAACAACTACTTTCCCGGCTATATGCCTCGCTGAATATTGAATTACAAAAGAAAAGGATATATTTTGTGAAACACATACATCTCGTAATTTATTATCGAGTACATTCTCTTCTTTAAACAACTACTTTCCCGGCTATTTGCCTCGCTGAACATTGAATTACAAAAGAAAGAGACAAGTGTTAAAAATAATGCTCTTTCTGACGGGGCCTTACGTTCAGTTCATAATTTGAACCATCTTCCACGTTTTCCTCGTCTTGAGCCTTTATGCCTATTATCAGGCTTTGGTACCTATACCTCAACTTTAACTATCTCATAAAAATCAACTCATATTATCTCGTTATCTACCTCAAGAAAAAAAATCAAATCAACTCTCAGGATTTCTCAATAAACTCTTAATATTGCAACTATTGACGGGGCCAACGTTCAGCTCCTTTTTGAACCTTCTTCCACGTTTTCCTCGTCTCGCGCATTTTACATTAAACCCAAGGCCTTGGTATCTATATTCATCATTAAATAAACTCTCAGTATCCCATTATATATCTCATAAAACATCATAAAATCATCATTTAAATCTCATATACTTATAAAACTTCTTGGTACCCTTCTATAAACTCAAAAAACATCTTAGTACTCTTTAATAAAACAACTATTATCTCATTATTCACTTTACTAATAAACCTGACTCTGATACGTACTGAAGTAACTCTTAGGGATCCCTAACTCTTAATAATTCTCTAAAACATGTTCTTGCGCTTCGTATCTTTATAACTCGATAATTCTTACTAAATTCTGTCCTTATAAAAACATTTTTCAACTTTTTACCTTACTAGCAATTCTATATATTTTGTCCTTATATATGTTTCTTGTTTATTTTATTTCAACGAAAAAACCATTTTCTCTATACCCTAGAATCCTCCCCATATTATTGGACACACAAAAAAAATGATTCTTAATTACTCAAAATAAATTAAATTATACTCAATATCAATCATTAATTAAAATCACCCTGTATATCTTTTTATTTTGGTCCGTTCCCCTTTTCTTCAGACAAAAATTGCTCTAAAAACCATATTTTACTCTTAAACGCTTTCATATTGTTTATCTGCTTAGAACGAAAAAATTAAACTTGCCTATTCCCCTATTAGGCTGATCAAAATTAAAAAACTCGCATCTTTTACTTATAAAAAAAACTAATTCCCTGTATACTAATTCATTCAGCTTAGGTGCGTGGTCCTAAGAAAACTAAAAATACTTATCTAGGGGCATTTGAGAAAAAACATTCGACATTTTTCCTTATTAATAATAATAACAAAACACAATATTTTCTTTTAACAAATTTACCCGCGAAATAAAGGATGAGTTTTTACCTTCTTAAAACTAAAACATCTCTTCTATGCAACGCAGAATGGCGAGAAAACATAATTAAAGTATAAAAAAACATAATATTGAAATTAGCACTAAGGTATTTATTTCCTTGATAACATTTTTAACACATTATTTTCAGCATTTTCAATTTTCCAGTTTAGGCATAAAAAAATTATTTTTCGTACTTACACAAAGAAATATGTCTTATCTTAATTATTCAGGTATATATTTTATTTTCCCATCTATTTACTGTTAAAGTTTCTATTTGTTTTTTTATTATTTATTTCTTCCTAGTAAAATATTTATCTAAAGCGTGTTAACCATTATATTATACCAAAAACCAGAGCTAGAGCACTCTGATAGCTTTCCAGTGGGCTACAGATAAAATTTGTCAATTTATGACAAGATTTCCCTAAATAAAAGATAAATTATAAAGAACTGTCTAACATCAGACTGCAGCATTCGAGAGACTTCTAACCAGGATTTAGGATTTAACAATAAGTGATATAATTCTACGATGTGTAAATTCCAATTTACCACGTGTTAACGAAGCATGTTAGGAATCTATTCAATATTAAAGAAAAAAGGAGGGGAATCTCATTTTAATGTTTCTTAATCTTTGATTGATAACAAAATAAGTCGACCTACGATATAGATTTTAAGCGCCCATTATTATTTTGAAATACGAGAAATTACGATAAACTTCATAATATTATTTTTATTTCCTATTGGTGCCCTTGGGCAGAAAAGATGTACCCCATAGTACCAAAAATAGCTAACTCTAAGTAACACATGAAATTACCTCCAATCATAGAAAATTCATAGGCGTTCAGAAAATAATAAAATATCGTTGACGGAAAGAAAAAAACAAATAAGACATTCATTTTCAGACACGAAACAACAAACAAAACTAATGGACCATACAAGAATAATTTATTAGACAGGACTACAACAATAAAACCCATTTTTGTTCCATTCCAAACATTTCTTAATATAAAAATTCGTCAACCACAAAAATAAAATTAAGATTAACTCCATTGTAAAGACAGAGAAAAATTAGCTACGGATAATTCTTCTTTGAGGGAATAAAATTATTTCATCAGTTTGTGAAAATAAAATCATTTCATAAATGAGATAAATAGAGATAAAAAAATTTAAAAAAGTTTTTAGTTATGGGGTAAAAAATAAAAAACAAGACGTTTTTTCAATATCTAGTAAAATCTTCCATGACGGAGAAAAAAATTCAAGGCAACAAGCTGCAACCTCTTACGATTCTCGAATTGGAAACATGTTTAAGTCAGAGACAAAATATCTATATTTTTCCAAGGAAATAATAAAAAAATAGAGTTAGATTAGAAAAAACGCCGCCACAAATCCTTTTTTAAAATTAAGAAACTAGTATCTTTTCACTTTAACGGCTTATCGAATTATCTTTATTGCAAAGAAAGCTTATTTTCCTTAGAAAAACCACAATAATATATTTTAGGAAACTTCATTTAATTCCCAAATAATTTTTTAAATCATTGTTAAAATTAGATAAATTATCTGCTAGAAATTAACTCAAAAAACATTATAATTGCATCAAAATTTTAATTTAACTAATTTAACTAGTCCCTACCTCGGGTCATAATATAAAATAACAAAAAAAAATACAGTAAATAGGAAAGTATTAGCCATATTCTGGTTTAGCAAAAAAAAATTCACAAATAATTTTCCAACACATATAGTTATCAATCAATCTTTAATAAAAAAAATGCTAAAATCGCCATTTTGCTTCTAAATTGTTTTGTCGAATGTATCAGAAGGAAATTATGAAAAACAGGCTATTTGAACAAGCCAATATTAATCCATCAATAGAAAATTAAAAGTTGCTTTAAAATTACCATTATACCAATAAAATCTTTCATAAATCAATAAAAATTAAATCATGGGGAATTATACGTCATTTATTCATTATCACTTTGTAATAAAATTACCCATTAATCGCAAAAAAACACTTCATCCCTTATTTCTTATGCCCCTAAATAGGTTCACGTTGCTTACATCTATAATGCCCTGCTATGTTTACCACTATCTTCCGATCAATAAAAAACAAATTAAAAAAATTACATGAAATTCTAATCTCAAAATTCATAAAAGAGACAAACAATACAAAAATAATTACTGGTGTTCACTTAGGTTGTGTAAAATAAAATGTAATATTTAATCACTAAAAGATCACTTGCAAAAATTAACACAAAAATTACATTTCACTCATGTAAAGCAAAATTGACTTCAAACAAAAATCTACCATTTACTTAAATTCGTCTAAGAAAAGAACCCTCTCACTACAAAATTCAGGCAGAAAATCTCATAATGGACTAAAAAAATTATGTTTGACTATGTAAATTTAAAAATGCTTTAAAAAACGACATAATGTGTAAAGAAAAAAATTGAATTAAATCGACTTTAATTAAATTTTGAAAAACTGGAATGACTATGAAGAGTCACCCCTAGAAACGAAGCTAGGCGCCTCCACCACGTGTCACGAGCTGACATACGGCACCTACACCATGTGTCACGACTGCGCGACGGGGGTTAGCAGGACGTCCACGGATATCGCCAGCATCACCCTGTAGAGGGTAAGTGCCGACGATAGCCATGGCTAAAGTCACTTTACTCGCTTGGCATGTCGAGAGGGTAAAATTACGTTACTAATTGAACACACAAATAAAACATAGTGGTAACATAACAGATTGAACATTTATTGTAATAGAATAAAATCAAACAATGAAATGAACATAATAAAATATACTACTTACATTGTACCACATCTAGCCACCCTGAGGCATGGCCTCTGGGAGGGAGTTGCCCCACGCACCACCTAGGCCTGCTTCTCTAAAAACCCAGACGACAACTAACTCATTTACTTTTTTCCATTTCGTTTCCCGGTACTTGCACTCTCAGCATTTCTGCAACTAGCGTGCCGTGTGCACCCATTGCTGAGTTTGCTGGATTTCCACGGTACATTGTAACAAGCAACCTGGTTTACTTTAAGATATCGTATTAAATTAATTTTGTAACTAAATCGTTTCCTGAGTAAAATCATATACCGGGTGGTCCAATAATTGTCTAGGTACTGCGTGACAATATATCAGCAACAATGTTAATTAAACTACGGATTACTCGGATTAACTACAGCAAATTACGATAAAAGATTTATTATATACAGATGCAAAGTAAAGTGACGAGATGTAAGCAGGTTATGACAAAAATATAGGGTTTTGATACGTATTTTTATCAGTTTTATTCTAGTAATTAATATATTTGCAATTATGGGTGTCAATGTTGTGTAGATTTCTATATTCCTTTCGTATAAAATATTCACTGTTAATACCAGTTGAGACATCTATTTATTTCATGTACAACTACTTATAGCAGTTAATTTAAAATTCAATTTGATAAAGAAAAAAAAACGATGAAAAACTTATCGATACGAACGGCTGAGGTTGTTCGGCCGCCGGCGTGGTTTTGGTAAAAGGGAAGACGTGTGTATAGTGCAAAATTATTATAAATATCGTTTTATACGGCTTATGCACTATTATACACCTAAAAGACGAGTCATTTGGTTGTTGTATGGTGTATGGAACTGTGGCTGTCTTTAATCCTAGAAGGGATGATTTTCCCATATGGTGAGGAGTATAAAAACGTCTCTAGAATTGCATAGGGTATAATTCGCACTAGAGGTGAGTGTTCCTGGGTTAAACTCGATCCATTGTATTTAGTTAATTTTGATTAGTGGTCTAGCAATAACAGTTTTTCTCTACTTTTTAGGCGTTTTTTTTTATATGTGTTATCTTCATGACAGGGTGTCATTTTTAAGACTGTTGTCCTTAACTACAGGGAATAGGAATATGAAAGGAATTATATAGCTGTATATACTGGGTGTCGTCCTTATACATGGTCTAGTTAGGGGAGTAACGGGGGATTTTCCTGGGTACCTGTGGATGTTCTGGGGAAAACCAAACCAGGGGTGGTAACCTATCATCGCGAGGAGACGGACGAGGAAAACATAGGATAAGTACCACATAGTGGATGTGTTTAATACGAACTGTTCGAAAAACAATTACAAAAGGAACTTACCTTTCTAATTCACATTTTCACCCCTTTATTATGTGTGATCAACCACGTTTTTTTAACTAGATATAATTTATTATTGGATAAGTTCACTCCATAAAATATCATGGAATAAAGCTACTATACATTTTAAAAATTTATGTAACGACTATTTAGATAAAGGTCGCTTTGATTTTATTCTCCCTTCTAATTTGCGATATCTTTATCAAATAGTCGTACTCTCGAGAGTGTAGGTCACATATACATTGTGTAAACCGTCTTTTTGTACCAGAAATACACGGAGTACATTTCCTCCCTGGTCTAGTCATTTATTTTAATTATTGTCAAAAGATGTACTGTACATTTATATATATTTTTCTATTAAACCCTTATTCTATTCATTAAGTACTTTGCTTTATTTATTCAGGAAGTTGGTCGTAAACTTGCACATAATTTAGTGATTTTGCTAACTAAGGAGGGGGTATGTAGTTATTTAGAAATCACTTGGCGCCCTTAAAATATTTTGAGTATTAATACAATAGCAAATAAGACCAAAAATCGAACCACACCGACTCCACTGAGTTTATTTTAGTCGGTGCATCCCCTTTGCTGTTACCACCGCAAAAAATTACGTAACAGTTTACTTTACGTAGGGACATCAATTCTAATCTAACAAATTTTCAAACGGCACGGCATCTCAGTTGGCTTGAACGCATTATATGACTAATTCGCTTGGTCAGACTTTGCTGTGTTCTGGGTTCGATCCTCGGCAGTAACACTGGCAATGTCAGTGGGTAATGTATGCTGTGTGCGTTTATTGAATTCTGTAATCCCCTTCCGCACATCCTTGGGTTTGGATTTGGGGGTTGCCTACTATATATGGTGTGTTTATGTTTATGATATGTTGAAAACTAGGTCATAGGTCATTAACCCGCAACATTACACTAATTTTACAGCATAATATCTCTTTCAGGGTAAGACACATCGTATCTTATCAAGCGCTTGTCCACTACACATTCTCCTTTTACCTATCTTCTTTCTCTGCAAACTTCATACTTTTAACCTTTTCCTATGTCCTTTTACTTTATGTTCGTTTATTATTGTTGTTTCTTATTATTTTTCAAAATTTTCTCTTCTCACCTATCACTTTCATCAGAATTAAAACTTATTTAGACCCAAATTTATGAAATCATAGACTAGGCAGCTGGGATTTTGCGGACGGTAGTTATTTTTGCCGTATCAGCTACCAAAATTGATTCTGTATTGGTTTTTATTTAATAGTTCTAAATTTGAATTGTTAAACGAAAGGAGGATTATTTTATTTATATTTGTTCTCTCGCCGAACTAGACCACTCTCTTCCAGTTCTTCATCTGCCATGGCGCTTCATGTCATGAATGTATGGCTGACTCCGGGATCCTGGAAGGCCATGTATTGTTAACTGCCTTTACCTTTTGCTAGGCTGGAAATCAAATAGTTCCGGGTTCGAGTCCTGACTTGACTAGGGTATGAGTTTAGTGGCAATTTTTCTGTATTGCCGAGGCGGCAGAAGTGGGCTAGGCTCCCGGTTGTGTGAGAGTTAACACTTCTAGTCGCTGTTACCCTCTCTGAGTTCGAGTCTCAACTGAGACAGATGGAAATGTCGGTCGTAGGGAATAGTTGTTGAAGAGCTAATGCGAAACTGCCAGGACATTAATCTAAAAAAGGTCAATAAAATTTAAAAATGTATTGAATAGACATGATTACATTAAATCTAATCTAATTCAGTGTATTTAAATGGTGAAGTCAGTTCGTCTAGTAAGTACAATATATTTTTCTGTGAAGAATGTGAATCGAGGAGTATAAGGATGTTTTTTTTTATCTATTAATAAAACGTTGTTGGTCGAACTGCAAGGAACAACTAGTTTATGTTCCTGTATACTTTGAATTAATTGAATGTTTCGTAATAAAACAATTATATATTATTATTTGCCGTCACTTTATTACTAACTTAAACTTTATTATTAACTTAGCATTTCTAAGCAGCATCTAATAATTTTCATTTAATAAAAATCTAACATGTGCAGTTTTTGAAAGTTTGCCAATTATTCTCGTTTGCTGGTGGTCAATATATTTATTTCATGCTCGTTTATTTCAAAGAATAATCGTTTGTTTTCTAAAATTAAGTCATTCATAAAATGTGTTTTGCTGTTTATTTATTTTGCCGTAGCGTAATGCCAACAGAAATGTTTTAAAAATATTAATTTTATAGGAGACATGTGCAAACCCATTTTATACAAATAACGCATATCTTAGAGTAAAGTGATTTAAATTGTAGAAACAGACCGTTGCAATTGATAAAAACAGGCGGTGCGAAAAATTAGAACCATTTGTTTATAATAAAAGGTTTTTTATTTATTCACATTAGCACTTGTAATATGGATTTTCCCACAAATAAAAACCTCACTGAGTCAAGTCTGGAGATCTGATGGACTACCTGAGTACTCCGTTTGTACCTATCCATTTTCCTGGATAAGTATGGTGAAGATAATTATTGATATTGTTGCTATTCTGTGAACCTGCACCATCTTGATAAAACCATGTTGTGTCTAATTGAATTAATAAATTATCTAATAACAAAGGTAAATCATTTTGCAAAAATTGTAAATAGCGATTGCTATTTAATTTTCTCCATGGTCCAAGTATGAACTCATTTACAATGTCACACCAAACATTTACCCCAAATCGTGTCTGGAATCTGATTTGTCTCATCCACTTAGGATTTTCTTGAGATCAGTATCGATACTTATGTCTGGTTATAACTCCATTATTATGGAATTAAGAATCGTTGTTTCAAATACTGCTGCTGTATTTTCTTCATTTATAGCTCTTTTTCTCCTTAAGGTTTTTGGTTTTTTGAAACTTCCATTATTAACTAAATTGTCACATAATTTACAATTGTTTGACTATCAGACTTTGGTCTCTCAGGAAAATGATATCCATATAAGACCACAGGTGCAGAATTTGATGGCAAGTGATGATGTAGGATCGGATTTTCTAATTGCAAGACGAAGTTCATATATTTTATTGTTAATCCGTCTGTTGGTTTGTCCAATGGAGCAGTTTGAATAAGATATTTCGCATCGTATACACCGTGGCAATCATTAGGATTTTGGTCTTTTGGAGTTCTGATTAAATCGGAAATTGCTTGTTGTGTTACGAATATGGTTTTTATGTTATTGGATTTCAAGGCTTTTGAAATTTTATCTGTGACATTTTTGATGTGGGGTAGGAAGGCTTTTTGCTGAGCAGGAGTTTCTGTATGTTCTATTTGTGACGAATTTTATGCTTTGTTAACACGAACCATATATTTGCCTATTGAAACGTTATGAGGAAAATATTGACAGTCAGCCCCTAAAAACCATCCCTTAAGCAGTAATCAAATAAACTAGTATTCAGATGGCCTATGACTAAGCTTAAAATATGAATTTGATATTTTAAGAGAGTTGGAAGATATTGCAGAAAAAGTATAATGTATTGTCCCCCTTTTAAGGGGTATATCTCCCTTACAATTCATTTTCGGAAGTAAGTTTATATAAATAATTTCGGATGTACTATCAGCCGCAGAAATATCGGGAGACAATTTTGGACCACCATATATATAAATATTCTAAATTTCAAAATAGTTCATCAACACAGAAGTTATTTTAGGCAGAGCCGGGTGGGATATAAGTACATTTCTCTAAGCATTTTTGAAACGTACTTTCAAGGACTACATTTTAAAACCTTGGAACCATCTATTCATCACAAGCCAGCGTGGACCTCTTAAAATAAGCGATAGTGATGAAGACCTACATTAAGATGATATATCTGTGCAATTTCCCAGGGTATTTTTAATCCGTTTAACTGGTAAACTAAGCAATTAGGATATTAAAACCAAAGCGAATTTCTTAAGTGGATAATATTACCGCTTTTATTATAAAGGCTTGTGCTAAATGGCTTCAATAACTTCGCATTTATAATGTAACTCTAAGAGTAGACTTATTTCTTAATATTTGGAAGGAATTTCAGCACAATGAACTGTGTGAATTGATATTGAACATGAAATAGAAAGAATAGAATAGAAATTTTTATTCAGTTTCGATATTACAACATAATTTTAGCATAACACTTAAGTATACGGGGGAGCTTGAGTTGGTTATGCAAGATTATTAAAATATAGAATCTATATTTAACAAAATATATAAGCCAACACAAAGTGGATATATTATTAAAAAATAATAAAAGTATAGTAAAGTAAAAATATACCTACTACGACAGTCCAGTATTCCACTATTTCCTATGAAAGGAAATCAATTCATTGGCACCAATCAAGGTGCACAATGTGCGTTTCCAAATCAATTGAAAGTAATGTCCTATAATTTCCGACATACTACGTCTTCAATCGGAAAAAGCAAAATAAAATCTGATTGCAATAAGTCGTCACCAGATGAAGCTATTCGTAAGTTGCAGACATATCGTGTCTGTAATTTGATGACTATAGAAGGCCAGTGAAGTGATGTTGTGCATTTGCCAATGTCGCACTGATGAGAGCTAACAAGCTCGAAACTAGTCTGCTGCTGGTGATGCACAACAGCACTGCACTGGAAATCTGTCTGCTGGGGGCTTATTGCTACCTAAAAATATAAAACATATAAGAAAAAAAGAAAAATATATGGTAGAATTAAAAATATTTGTAAACCAAATTATCTTCTACTTTCAAAATTGTATAGCATAATAAATGTATTATTTGATAAATTTTCTCATCTGTCGTCTATCCAACTACCACTAGGTAATCCATTCATCTTCATTATTCTGTTATATTTATTATTTTGTATTTATAAATATAAACCTTTGCGAATGGGATTTATTAACGAGAGGGATTTCTATTAGAATGTTTTCATTCCACCTAGTATTATAGCAATATTCTAGAGTATGCATTTGAACTTTAAACATCCACTCGTAAGCATATAATTTTCTAATGCTAAGTGGATCCACTTCTTGGTACAGAATTTCTGTAGTAAATAATCTTCCCGTTTTACAAATTATCTTTATGATTTTGTCTGGTCGATAGCCGGGTGGGTTAAGGCGCGAGGTGGCAATCGCGATTAATCACACGAACATCGCACCACCGGGTTCGAATCCTGGCTCCGGCACTGGCACTGTCGGAGGAAATGGTTGTATGTCCGAGTTTTTTCAATGTGTAACCCCC
The DNA here is from genome assembly GCA_963675555.1 of Leptura quadrifasciata. Lineage (NCBI taxonomy): Eukaryota > Metazoa > Arthropoda > Insecta > Coleoptera > Cerambycidae > Leptura > Leptura quadrifasciata. The sequence continues at coordinate 107,573,936 of OY776674.1, read as the reverse complement.
TTCCGCACAAGCCCCTTGCTTCTGGAGTTGGGGGTTGTCTAACTTTTATGGTGTTTATTTATTTATTTATTTATTTATTATTTATCGTATTTTGCATAACCTCAAGGTTTCTTAAAGTACTATATTTATCGTCTTAGCCTTTTCACGACATACTCATATGTTTGTGAGATCTTAGGTGTTGATCGGCAACTATCCTTAAATATTTTATGTCATTCACTCTATCTATCGATGGACAATCACATGGTATAGTAGTGCATGAGTTACTATGAATAAACAACTTATCATTGCTTGGTTGGCTACTAACTGTTAGGGCGAATGTCATAAATTTAGTATTTTTTTATATTTAGACTTAGACGATTAGCATTCAACCAAATTATCATTTTCTTAGGGCCGATTTCGGCACTGGCGTATATTTCCTCCCAAGGTTTTCCCTGAAATAACAGTGCTGCGTCATCAGCATAGGAGAAAACATCATTATATCATATCTGCTATGTTGTTAATAAATATTAAAAATAAAGTAAGCCCTAATATAGTTCCTTGGGAGACGTCAGCGGTTATGATTTTAGAATCGCTGAGAGTTCCATTTATCTTTACTTTTTGTTTCCTATTTATTAAGTAATCCTCCAATATCATTAGCCCATGCCCCCTGATTCCTATTTTTGTGCGTTTACCTATTATAACCTCATGATCAATCGTATCACGCTTTAGCCAAATCCAGAAATATAGCAAGAATTTTTTATCATCGTCCATACCGTATACCACTGTTTTTATTAACTCTACAACGCCATCTTCTGTACTTAAATTAGGTCTAAATCCAAATTGCCTATTATTTAGTATTTTCTTTTTATTTAGATAATTATTTAAACGTCTTTTAAGGCACTTTTCAAAATTTTTTGCAAAGTTGTTAATGAGCGAGATAGGTCTGTAATTTGTTAATAGATTTTTTCACCTGATTTGTGAACAGGGGTAATTATAGCCTCTTTCCACACCTCTGGTATTTTTGTGGTCAAGAATATTAAATTTAGAATATGCCCTAACAATTTCACTAAATACATGTGATACTTTTTTATAAATTCGACTGGAATTTCATCTAGGTGCACAATGGGTTTTTAATTTTGATATATTATTATTTCATTATCTGTTGTAGGATCTAAATAATAGAAGCCTTTTAGGTTTAAATTATGTGTCTCAGTTATATTTGAACTATAATCAATGTTACTTGCTAGGTTTTTACCTGCATTTATGAAATAATCATTAAACGAATCACTCACATAATTGGTTAATTTGCGCGTGACACGCAACATCAACATTGATTATGGTATTTTATTTAATAACTATTATTGATGGCATTATTGTTCCATAAACGAGTTCGCTCAAAACTTTGCATATTGTGCGGCGAAAGACACGTTTGACAATCTGCACCCCGAGGCCATGTCTATTGGGTTAAAATATTTTATCCAGTACCACTATATTAGGAAGGTTTAATACATCTGTTTTCCGTGAATTAAAGGCCCTTTATCTACGATCGTGTAAAAAGTAACAGTTTACATCATTTCCAGTGTAAAAAGTGGACTTTTATAAGAAACTATACAATGCAAAATTTTATTGCACGCTATTATTGCACGATTTCTAAAAAAATTAAAAACTACGCCAGCTTATTTATAATACCGTTTCCTTAGTTACTGCCATCACAGATTTTCAGTCACGACCATGAAGTAATATAATTGGAATGGAGACTTCAACTACAACTCGAATAATACTAACCGTCAAATGACATTCACAAAAAGTTGATACAGTTTTACAAATATCCAGGAAAAATTGTCCATTTCTTACAATAATTGGAACGATCAAAGATAAAACGTTGTAAGGCACATTTGTAAAAAGCCTTGTATCTTAAATAACTATTAATACACTAGTCGATTAGAATTCATAATACCACTCTTGTCATACAAACGATTCAAAAACATTCTATTTTTTTGCTCAAAATAAAAAGATTCTTAATCAAAATAAACTGGTCAAATCTGACGTTTTTCAAAATCAGAATTTTTCACCTGCTCTCATACGACTTTCATGCTCCTAATTTGGCCGTGGATAGAACGTTGAATTACATTCGGGGATTAAAAGCCTTTCAATCCACTCGAAAAAGGTTGACTCTTGGCTATGCCTCGAGTGAACATTTTTTCTCGTAGATTAAATGCTTGTTAATCCCCTTATATAATTAATAACTATATTTTATGCTTTATTTTAGTTGTTTAGCTGGTCTTGTACCAAAAGCAGAGGATACCGATCTTTAACTGTAACTTTGTGGGCGAGTAAAATTAGACGGGCACTTTCGCAAATAAAATTACAAATCACTGATTATTATTTTAATCTTTTCACGTCCGTACGAAACGGATAAAAGTATATAATTTTATCTTACCTTTATTTTTATACTATTTCTATTTGCTGGCTGGATAGTAAATTCATTAAATTTGTTAATGGGTGTCTCACTAAGGGAGCTTTAATGCAAGTGAAGTATTAATATTATTAATTAATTTTGTAGCAATTATAACTTTTTTAAAATAAATTTAAGGGAGGTATCGTGGTGATTTGTACGAATTTATAACTGTTTGTGAGTAAATATACCCCTCCCCAAAATAGCAATAGGCACAACAGGGATAATATCTACTATGTATAAGCAAATTTTGAATGCTGCTTAATATGTAAAGTGGTTCTACTATTTGCAAATGTTGTACCGCCCCTGTTTTTTTTAAGAAAGCAGGTTCGAGATGAAGTAGAGCAAATTACCTTCCACTCCCGTATCTACTAAGCAGTCTGTATTAAGATTAGTACAGAAACTACTACATAAACTGACACAAAAAATGTTTAAACAGTTATTTTGAAAGCTGGACGGCCCTCAGTTCTTTTTACGACAAGTTATTCACTGTATGTCCATCATTTATACAAAAATTGCATACAACTTTATTATGATTTCTTTTTGGATGGTTGTTAGAAATTATTTCAACAGCGCAATCGCAATCGCTAAATCCTTTTCGGACAACTTTTCGCCGTGTTTCACACAAATGGGCTAGCTCGTAATCAGTTCAGTTAAACATAATGCCCAAATTTTGAATTTTACATACCACTCGAATGCACCATCATTCAATTTTGCATTGAATGCTGGAATAATATTGTCGTGTAGTAGTTATTCAGCACTTCAGAATTAACCAAAATACCTTTTAGCATATTCACTATAAAATGTACTTTTCAAATATTTATTAATACATTAGAATAAGCCATAAAGTTAAATCAATAAAAAATTCTACATTGTTTTTAAATTAAATTTTATCATTTCTATTAAATAAATTTGTCATTTAGCGTGTATAAAGGATATAAAGTTTCATATTTCAATCACAATTTGTAAATCTACCTATATGGAAATAATGCTGAATAAGTATTTATAAATCATATAAATGGTCTAGAATTGAGACATAAATTATTCATTGGTATACAGTCCATCAAGAAGCCAAAAGCCAACTACTCAACCCATCTCCTTCATCATGAGCTGGTAAGACTTTTTTTATTATTTTTTTTCTTGAACTTGTCTGTTTTGTTTCATATTTAACTTATAATAAATATTCGTTATACTTGTTTAAATGATTATTTCATTTCATCTCATAAAATAAAACCTCTCCATGCCAAGCAGCCCTTTATACAACCACAGTGGTCGTGACAATATCATTAATTAATAACTGACATTTTCATTACACTTTTAAGGCCCAATACTTTATTCTTTTTAAAGACTCGAAGTATTGCGAACATCTCCGTAGTGGTAGCGGTGCTTTTAAAGAACGGATTCCACCTTCTGATATTAGATGCGGCCTTTAATTAGCAAAATAAAATCAAACTCTCAAAAGTCTAGTAAACTATAACTTGGCGTATGTATGAAATGACACCACGCGTACGATTTCATTTCTCGTGCACACAAAGTTAAAGTAATTGCCCAAATATATTGTTCACGTATGTCTCCAAGCTTCTCTCTCATCTAAAAAGAGGCGGAAATATGAAATATACACTGAATAGAGAGATATGAATATGATATCATTCCATAAGTTTAGCGATTTTCAAACTCTAAAGATTTATCAATCGTTATTATGAACTGTTATTTATTTGGGTTAAAAGTCGTCTCATATTGGAATTAAATTCGTCTTTATACGAAATATTCAAATTATTTTCAGAGTTAAATCCGACAAGCGGTCATTGTCAAATCATAAAAGTATTACAATTTTCTGGTAATTACATATTACACGTTTTATAACAGAAATGTTGTCCTCGCGTAGCTCAGTGTGTAAAGATATTCGAACTGAATTAACAATGGTTCAAATTCTTCAATTTTTAAACTTTTGTTATATCGAAACTTTTCGTTTCGTTTTATTAATCTGCGTCGCGAGTTTTGTTAAAACTTTCTTTTCCCTAAAATTGCCTTTTATTATTCTGCGCGAGTTAATCTCTAAATAAATAAAATCCATTTTCAGACGTTTAGTGGTCTGGTTATTTATCCGATTGTCAGACGAATATCTACGGCCTTTATTTTTTACTTTCCCATATACGTAGTAAATAAGGAAAGTATTGTGATCGTGCAAATAATCGATTTTGAATTTGTGGCGAATTTACACTGTTTCAGGTCCTCTGAATCCAAAAAATGGAGTTTTTAAAAATGTCAGTAATAGTGAAAGTGATTAAGAGTTTACATAATTTAATTTTTTATTACACAAATCTCGAAACGCGCGTCGAATAAAGTGTTCGACTGTACAGTGTTTGTTATTTTTGTGAAAATGCTTCATTGGTTAATTGGATAATTGTTTCAACTGCAATATTTACATTTTAATACACTAATGGTGAAACTTGCGTCCAGTAGATAAATTGTTCAAGTGCAGTGTTATTCAAATGTTTTAGTGTTTATGAAAACTGTTTCGTTTTATTTTACTTTATTTACTTTAAAATTATTGTTAATTTGTTATTTAATATCTAAGAATTTTCATTTATTTTTGTTTTATCTTAGAAATTGATAGTTTTTAAATATTTATTTTCTCAATCACATTTTTTTTATTACCGTTAAAACAAAAACAATTTATTTTCGTTACTTCTAACGAAGATCTCATATTTATTTTTGTTATTACATCCCATACTTCCTCGCGGTTCTTGCTGGATTGCAATGATATTATATAGTTTTTCGAACAATATTACTTTTCGTTTATTATTTTTCCTCTAATAATATTGTTCTTGACTGAATTGGGCAATTCATTTTTGTCATCAGTTTCATTTGTGCCTATTTCTTATCAAAATTGGCATTGGCAAAAGAAGTTAGTAAATTAATAATTCTTAACATTTTATGATAACACTTTTAATATTTTTATAATTATTTAGTGAGTGCATCACAGTTATCATTCATGAACTGTTTGAGAACCATTGGCATTTCTGACAAATCCAATATATACTAGTTCAATCGGCGAAGCGACATTTGGACCGGTCAAATTATAGTTTACTGGACTTTATAAAACACTTCGTATATTAAATATAAGCGATCGTTTGCTACAAAGTTTGAATGTTAAATAAAAACTGATAAACTTGTATGGTTTATTTTCACTACAATAATTCAATCATGTTTTATAAAATATACATATAAATATCACGAAGGAAAAGCTAAAGAAGCTCTAAGGAGACCGTATTATTTTATTCCATGAAATATAAAAGTAACCCAAGAACTTCAGGGGGAACTACAAAACTACTAAATAGTAATGTCATGAGTTTTACAATGAATATCACTCAAATATGAAACAAGAAGAACAGAATAAAATACTAATAAAATGAGACAATAAAACACTACTCTAAATAATAAAACCCGAGTAAAGCTAGCTAAGCTTCCAGCCCTTCCTAATTTCTATATCGTACAGGTATCTCTATCGAAGTAAGAAAAGTAAAAATCTAACCTAAGCCTTATGGTCCTCGAAGATAAAGTCTGTCGTCTCACTTTCTTTCCATATAATAGCCGTAGCAGAAAAGACTTTCAGCCTCGCAATCCTACTGTGCGTTTTCTGTTAAGGTACTCGTTAAGACAACTTTAGTTTTAAGTGTTTTTATTACATTTGTACCAAATATAGTGGCTCCCCTTGGGTAAAGATTATCATGCCAACTTTTCAGGGAATGAAGCAACTACGATTCTTGCGTTGCTCCGTTCCCATAAAAGCTGGTATGATGATTTTTACCTAAGAATCTTCCAATGAAGTGCTATATCCTTTTCAGAAAACCGCATGAAAATTGGCCAACGTATTTTTGAGTCACAGTGTAACTGTAAACGATCCATTTGTTGCATCTGAAGGACTTCTACTATATTTTCCAAAAATGAATATTAATGTTCACAAATAAGGGTTCAAAACGGCTGTTTCAGATGGAGAATAATACAAAATTTATACTTACTGTTCGTTTATGCTTAACTGTTTCACTGATGGTATCAATTGGACGTCGTAACACTATAAATCTAACACAGTAAGTACTAACACTTTCTTAAAATTAAACCTGAAAGGGAATTTTGAAAACACAAGAAAAAGACAACATAAAGTTCAAAAATATATATTAAATCTCTTTAAAAAATCATGTTTTACAACAACTTCAAGAAAAATATTTTTAACAAACTATAGTCTGGTCCGTGTACAACACGCGGTGAGGAACGGACGACTTATAATGTACCAACTACCATCCAATATGCGGTTTTTGAGCTAACGATTACACAAAAAGATTCAAGAAAAGTTCAATGTTTATAAATTTTTGGTGGGCTTTTGCTTGCCTGTCTATTGACATATCAAAATTGATATTGAACTGAAAAGTTCAATATCAATTTCGATCGCTCCTCGGAGCTTAAAAATTATATTTATATTTTGCAATTACAATTTCATACGTTCAGGCAAGGCGATCTCATGCACATATGAGTACATGGTAACTATAATTTTCTGACACCGAATCACTGAGGAACCGGTTTAGGGCAAATCCCGTTAAAACCCATCATTTTCCCGTCAAAATCGACTGCTAGAAAATGATAGGGGTCCCTTGTCGCTAGAGGCTATTTTCGCTAAAACTCTCGATATACTTTGAATAGAAGCTGGATTAACTTGTCCTCATATTTAACACAACGCATGAGTTGCAGTGCTTAACAACGTAGATTCGTAAAAGGGTTTTTAATTTTGAAATTTCCGAAATTAAAGTAGATTTTTATTACACTTTCTAAATTTTGGTGGTCGGGGCGACATTACGTCCCCGTGCAGCGACATTTACTACACATTCTAAAATTATACTCCTTGATAAATTATTGAAATTTTTGCATAAAAAACGCTCCGTAGAGCGAAAATATGATTAAAAATATAAAAACCTCTTCCAACGGTATTTTTACGTGAAGCACGCTTTTCATACGAAATGTTTCGCAAAAGTCGAATTTTGTTACGCACAGTCAACGCATTTGCTAGTTATTTCCAGTTTATCGAGAGTTTTGGCGTGTTCTTTAACATAACCACCGGCTTGACACACAGACACTATTAAACCTTTCACATCCTTACAGTTCTCAAGAATAAAAATACCGTTCATATTAGTTTAGAAACAATATCATCATTGTCTAAATAAATGGTCTACATTTGTATTATATACGCGTTTAAAGTTGGAAATCTACGTATGACCTGATGCTCCTTTAAATTTATTTGATTTAATAACACCTAAAGATTCACAGATATAATTTTCAAAATTTCCACAATATCATATCATTCATTCATACCTATTAATAACTCAAGCTTTGACGTTAATAAGTTAAAGCGTAGCTAAATTCTGTCATAAAATGAATACTTGTCTTGAATTTCATTATTTTTAGTTTACGTCCAATTATCTTTTATCTTTATTCTCTTCATACACTAATTCACTGATATGTCACAAAAACAATTGCGAAATAACACATTTAGCGACACTCACTCGCTTTGTGCTTTTATACGAAATTTTTGCTGTTTTTGAAAGGACAAAACGTTTGAAATGCAATAATTGGAATTGCCAAGGGCAATGGGCTTTTACTCATTTTAATTAAATTCCATAGCCTTTTGTGTAAATATACGCTTTATTAAGTCATTAAAAATTTGTTTTTGACCAAATCATTAAATCAGCTAAATTGTAATACAATATTTTGATTTAATTTGTAACATAAACAGATAAATAAGGGTAAATATTATTTTAAAATTAAATATTTATACTGATAGTAAACACTACAGGATTATTTGTTATTTCACGTTTCCAAAGCTAGTTAAAAATTTTGATATCTTGATTGCTTTACGTCTACAATACTCGTTAGGATCATGGAAATTATCTTGAATTGTTCTATACAACGTAACAGCATGTGTTGTCCCCAGAGCCGGAATATATTCCGCCGCAGATATGGATACATATGTTGGAATGACAATGCTTATTTGCTTAATCTGCCAATGCTATTTACAGTTTATACACGTAATATTGCCCATAGAGACACTCAACAGTGATACTGATTCATGTTTAACAAATTACAAATATTTTCACGTATGCTTTGAGTATACACTTTTTATAAAACTAAAACCTCATTTTATATACTTTAATTCATCTTCTTCCTATACATTTATAAAAATAGACGACTTATAGTATCGTTCAAAGATTCCCTGCAAATAACAATGCAACAAAAACTTTACGAGCTCATTATTACCGTTGGAGAACCAGTAGGTATGGTGTCAACAAACAAGCCGACGTACATTAAAAACCTATAAAGGTAAGTGATTCAATTTTACGGCGGTATAGTACGGACATTAACGGTATTTTAATGAGATCGTAAAGTTTTTTGCAGGTAATTTTTGAACAATACTATACCTATAACATATTTCATTCCTCCAGACAGATGTCTATAAATACGATCCGCTACATAAGAATGTTTCAAGATATTGAAAATAGCCAGCTATGCCGTACCGAGAGTTAACAAGCTCGAAACTAGTCTGCAGCTGGTGATGCACGACAGCTCTGCACTCTGATACTTTCTATAGGAATAATCTGTCTTTTCCGATTGAAGATGTAGTATGTCACAAGTTTTAGGGCATTATTTTCAATCGTTTTGGAAACGCACATTGTTCACCTGGCAATGAATTAAGTTCCGTTTGTAGAAATCTGTCTTGGTCTATCGTAGTATTTGATTTAGTATATTTTTATTTTCATGAAAATAGCTTAAAGTGAAAATCGCAAAGACGCCTCCAATAAATCGCGTCAGTCGGAAAAATAAAAACAGAAGAATATAGGATAAATAATGTTCTGTACGTACCAGGTTTCAGTACTAATTTTTTATCAATAAATGCTATAACAAAAAATAGTGGTGTAGCCTATAAAAATTAAGAGAACACTTTGTAGTGAAAAGAAAATGGTCTACAGTATAGTTGAAGGTAGAAAATGTAGAAAATGCCATATTTTTTATAACAAAAAATTTTGTTGAATTATGTCATGCAGCCGTGTTTCTTACAAGCATAGACAATTTGAGAAAACTCGGGGGAGTTATCAGCTGAAATAATAAAAATGTCAATATCAAACTTGTTTAGACGCCAAGCAGACAAGATAGCATTAGTTACAGAAATAACAGTAGCAAATTGTTTTTGAAATTGAATGGTCAAATTATCCTAGCAGGTTTTCCAGACTTATGCCATGAAAGTGTGAGTTCAATATGTTTAGCGGCTGTGTAGAACTTTATCTACCTCTACCGAGAATTTTCGAAAAGAAATTTTCTGTCTGTCGGTCTGTAACTTTTTTGTGCGCACGTTTACTCTGGAACTGTTTATGATATTGACTTGAAATCTAGAATCAGATTATATTTTGATCTAATTTCGTTGAAGGGTTCGGGGGTAAATGGGGTAGATAAGGGTAAATAGTCAAAGCAGGCAGGTGAGATTCCATAAAATTGCAATTTACGCATGTACGAAAAGTCAAGGTCTCAAAATTTTTTTTGGCATCAACCACCCCTCACTATACCCCAATACCACCCCCACACTATTATGAAAGGGAGTAAAAAAATTAAATTGGGATTTAGTGTATGTACGAGAGCCAATGGCCTCTAAAATTTATTTTGACATAAGCTATCCCCTCTACCACCCCCATTGCCAACCCCACCCTATCGTTTAAGGGAATAAAAAATTAAATTGGGATTTAGTGTGTATACGAGAACCAAGGGCCTCTAAAAAAATTTGACATTAGCCACCCCCACCCTATTATTAAAGGGAGTAAAATATTACATTGGGATTTAGAGTGTATAAGACTTGGATATAAAATCTAGATGTGGAAGCAGTGATTCCTTGGGCAGCTGTTTTTCTTTACATTTATGTAACTTATCTTTCTTTTCCTTTCCTAACTAACTTGAGTTTTACTATTACTACGGAATATTACGTTCTCCTTTCCCTTTCTATCTCGTTATATATTACCTTTTCCGGCTAAATTAAACGTTAGTATGGATATTTACGTTTTATTATCTTATCTTACCTTTCCTGGCCAATTTAAACATTAGTGCGGTATTTTTACGTTTTATTACCTTATCTTATCTTTCCCGGCTAATTTAAATATTAGTGTGATATTTACTTATTACCTTATCTTTTCCTGCTAATCAGTGCACTAGTGCGGTCATTTACCTTTTCCTTGGTTCCTATCTTAAGATAGGGCTCACATAATTGAAAGAGGCTAACTGGTGAAGTTTACTTAACATTTCTAAGAGATACTTTACCCGATTAATTGAGAGACATCGGTACCAGGAACATGTAGTTTCAGCATGATAGTGCTGGCCCTTATTTTGTTATACCGGGCAGAGATCATCTAAATCAGCATAGATAGATTGGCAGAGGAGGTGTACAGTTAACTGGCCACCGAGGTTTTAGAAGTCTTACACCTCTAGACTATTTTTTATGCGGCCACCTGAAGCCAGAGGCGTACAATGAAGTAGTCGATACACGGAAACAGTTATTAGAATAAATAATCAGTAAAAAACACATTAAAAAGTTCTCAAACATGCTAACGCTGGAGGTGTTCACTTTAAAAATGTACTGTAATTCTACTTATAGTTCAAGTAGAAAGAAACTGAGACATACAAAACGTAACTAAAACTTTACGACCTCGTTAAAATAACGGTACTCTTTTTTGTGCTGTTCGCAAATTCACTCGCTTACCTTTATAGGTTTTTAATGTGCCTCGGGAATGTTTAATGTCAGACTTGGCGCCATGGCCCGCGAAGATATAATTATATCGTAAAGTTTTTGTTGCGTTTTTTATCTACTGGGATCTATTTATTTCAATTAGTGCCATGGCCGCGGCGATAATAATTATGTCGTAAAGTTTTTGTTGTTTTTTTTCTGTCTCGGGAATTTAGTACTTGAACTATAATTTTGTTGCCTATTTTTCTTCTTCTTCTTTTTTTAATATAGTCCAGGGAAGTTAGGAAAAATAGCGGAAATTTTTAGGCACAGCAGATATCGAGATGCGGTTTTCTGCATTGTGTTCAGGAAGGTCACAGGAAACAACTCTACATAGTCTGGTTTAGCCATTTTTTGAAAAATGCCTTCTGGGCCGGAAAATGCATTTTCCAATTGCATCATTACTTGCACCATTATAGGAACGAGTGGAAACTCGGAAAAATCGCTCGGAAATCGTTACGCGGGGGGTTTCGGGGCTGCCGAACTCGATTCTGGCATTAGAATTCCCCGGGGGTGGCTCTGTGGGGGTGCGCGGGAGCTGAATTGGGGGAGAAATGGCAGCGTGCATGAAAATCGCTTCAAACTCGTTAGTCGGGGGTTTTCGGGGATGCCGAATTCATTTCCAGCATTAGATTTCCCCGAGGGCGCTCAGGGGTCCCTCTGTGGGGTTATCTGGGGATCATTCTGGGGGCGGAAATAGCATAGTCTATGGGAAGCGCTCCAAACTCGTCACTCGGGGGTTTTCGGGGATACCGAATTCAATTCTGGCATTAGACTTCCCCGGGGGTATGAATAATAAAAATTTAGATTGAATATTAAATAAATAAATATTTTGTTTGAGAAATCCGATGATTTACATGGGTTTGCAGAAATATTTAAGCAAACACATGTAGCCATGGATAATTTAATAGATCACGGGCTTCGTCTAGCTCTTTACGGGGCACCCAAAGATGTGCACACGAGCGATAAGCCTGCGATTGAGCTCGTCCAAAGCTATCGAGCAAAAACGTATGCTGAAGCCGCCAATTCTAAAAAAGTCGATCTTGCACGCATAATTCCTACTGCCAATGCGTTAACCGAGCATATCAAGCGGGTCTATTTCCAAGTACAGGCTTGGTATGGTTCACAAGGTCAAGACGAGACCTTAGATCCGTTGGGATGGGCGTTGGAATTGATGGATGGAAAGCTCAGTCCTGTCACCATGACCCAGGAAGCCGGTCCCGAGGAAATTTTAAGCAAAATTTCTTGTTCTTGTCAAACCGACTGTGGCACGAGGTGCGGGTGCCGCCGAAGTGGGTTGGAGTGCTCACTTGCATGCAAGCATTGCGATGGCAATTGCTCAAACCAAAAAGGCACTTCCAACGGGGCCGAGAATAGTGACGAGGAAGAAGATGAAGAAGGGGGAGAAGATGAAGAAGGGGAAGAAGAAGAAGAGTTTGAACAAGATGTTTAATATTTAAGTTAAAAATTGAAGTTTATAATGAATAATTCAACATTAATAAAAACTCCTATTTGTTATTTGAATAAAGTATTATTTTCATAATTTGTGATTTTTCACTTTCTCCTTTACCATTTCCCACAGAGCCACCCCCTAGCACCCCTGGGGGAAGTCTAATGCCTGAATTGAAATCGGCATCCCCGAAAACCCCCGAGTATCAATTTTGGAGAGATTTTCATGGACGTTGTCATTTCTCCCCCAATCACCCCCAGACAACCCCACAGAGGGACCCCCGAACGCCCCCGCTAGAATTGAATTCGGTATCACCGAAAACCCCCGAGTAACGAGTTTGGAGCGCTTCCCATGGACTATGCCATTTCCCCCCCAGAACGACCCCAAGACAACCCCACAGAGGGACCCCCGAGCGCCCCCGGGTAATTCCAATACCAGAATTGAATTCGGCATTCCCGAAAACCCCCGAGTAACGAGTTTCTAGCGATTTTCATGGACTATGCAATTTCCCTCTCAGAATGGCCCCCGGATACCCCCGCAGAGCCGCCCCCGAGCGCCCCCGGGTAGTTCCAATGCCAGAATCGAGTTCGGCAGCCCCGAAAACCCCCGAGTAACGATTTCCGACCGATTTTTCTTCGTCGTTCCTATAATGGTGCAAGTAATGATGCAATTGGAAAATGCATTTTGCGGCCCAGAAGACATTTTTCAAAAAATGGCTAAACCAGATTATGTAGAGTCGTTTCCTGGGACCTTTCTGAACACAATGCAGAAAACCGCATCTCGATATCTGCTGTGCCTAAAAATTTCCACTATTCGGGCGATTTTGATCTAAATGCCCTGGACTAATATACACGCTGTGAATGGTTACTTAATAAATTATTTGTTGTGTGTATTTTTTCAAAATAAAATTTAATGTTTTAATACTATTTTCTAAAGGTATTCAGTAACTGATTTTAATCGTATATGTTAGTACGATCGTGAGCAAAAAAAAATAGAACAAGTCTTATAACGGTATTTTGCTAAAATCTAGTTGTGTACATCTAACTAATTTTTGTGACATTGTCAGTTAGTTGTCATAATTTATTGGAAGTGTGCAAAAAACTAATATGCCTCATATAAGCGATTTAGTTGAATCTGGAGTTGTTGCTAAAGCCGAAGATGGATGGTCAATGAGACAAATTGCACTGCGTTATGATATTGACAAAAATTCGGTGTGTAACACTTTAAGAAAGTGGAGAATAAACGGTACGAGTAGAAATCCTGGATCAGGGTGACTCCCTTCTGTGTCACAATTATTTCCTAATAATGAGTTCATATTTCAACAAGACAATTATTCCGTTCATACTGCTCATACCATAACTAACTGGTTTCAAGATAACATCTTGGGCGATTCTTAACTGGCAAAGTCATAGTCCAGATCTTAACCTTTTGGAAGAAGTATAGGGATTACTCATGAGAAGTATCCAAAAACGAAATGTGAGACCACGGAATGCCGAAGAATTACTGGAAATAGTAAATAATGCATGGGAAAATATTATTACTAATGATTATTGTGTAAGGTTATTTAATTTTATGCCAAACAGACTTATAGACGTTATAAATAGAAATGGTGCAATAACGAAATATTAATAGTTAGTTTCTTGTTAAGTGGGATATCCTTTGTTCTTTGATCCAGGATTTCTACTAATCGTACGGTTTATTCTCCACTTTCTTAAAATGTTGCACACTAAATTTTTGTTAATGTTATAACGCAGTGCAATTTGTCTCATTAACCATCCATCATTTACTGTAGTAATAACTACAGCATTAAAATAAAAAATAAATTAAAAATGACCTGTTTTATTTCGGATACTCATTACATATTCAAATTCAGATTTGTTAGTTAGACATTAGAATTTATTTTAGATGAATAATTTATTAGTAATTTTAAATTTTTCAAGAACAGTTTCGGTATACATTTCTCGCTTTACTAGCTTACGAGTTTACTTCTGGGTTGTTTTTTTAGGAGTTAAATGCCAAAAGATACAAGGATATAGATGAGCCTTTTTCCAATACGACAGCTGAAGCTGTTCTTTGATTAATTAGAACATTTGTCTATGGCGAAGAGAGAAAATCTATTCTGAAATTAAATACAGCGTTTACTATAAGCTTAGAGAGATTGCACACAATTTTCCTTAAATATTTAACACTCATGAATCAATTTCTAGTAGGAAAAATAATTTAGAAAGGTATTTTGCATCATGCAACAGTCTTTCAACATCATTATATTCAATTGAGTACTAACAGTATATTCAAACTGTTTTTGATATATTGATTAATTTTTCTTAAACAAACTCCTCATTTAAAATATTGCTTATGTAGGTCGAGCTAATGGCGAGTAATAAATAGTATTCATATACCTTGATTAAAACAGCTGTATAATAAATAGCCGCATAGATGTGTAATGAAGCAAAATCCGTTTTAGTTTCTGAAAGGATTTATATTAATTAGTAGCTGTTGAGCAATTTTTAGAACTATTAATGGAAAATAGTGTCTGCAGCTGTTATAAATAATGTGCACTTTACTAAGAAGAATGATGGATCTGTTTATGCTTTCAGATTGGATATTTAAATGGGGAGAACCAAAAGCTGTATGACCAGCTATATTATAGATATTGTATAATATAAATTTATATTAAGTAATTACAATTGAAGCAACTTTAGAGCACTTGTACTAAATTATACAGGACTATAAAATAATAATAACAGTTTTGTCTCAACATTATTCGTAGACGTCCTCGTCGTAATCAAGTATACTTTGGATATTAAGACGATTCGAAAAACTAATAGATGGAGCAGAAGACCTGGTTGAAACTGTTGAAGATTGACAATTACTAGACTGATTGTTTTTCAGGTACTTAAATGAGGATAATCACTATATTTCATTTACTGAATAGAAATAGTTAAGCCTTATTTAAATATAATTGTTCTATTGATTGATTTTTTTAAATCCTATAATACAACCAACCATTTTATGTTTTTGGTGTTATTTAATTTTAGCGTTTGTTAAAAATTGCTGTTAAGTTATTCGTTATCTTTATTTGCTCTTATTCCTATTCATCTAATAAAACATTATTTTTAAATACTCTGGTGTACATTTGTGTATGTTAAGGTACGTAATGAAAATAATTAATATTTATTCGATATCAGAACCACTTTTTCTTATTGAGCTTAGAAATGTTATCGATTCATATTAATTATGCACCAAACGGCTCTTTCTCCACCGAAAAAATGGAGAGCCAGTCATTTTTCAATTGAAGATAAGCAACGCGTTTTAAATATCTATAAGGCTTGTGTTGGAGAGGGACATAAAATGTCGAGTATACTACAAATCTATATTAATTACACAATTTAATTCAGATGTGAGTGTCCAGAATGTTTTCAAAATTCTTCTTGAATATTAGGAAATATACATATTTCAGGCACCGAAAGTATACCACCGACACGAGCAATTTTGGACAACATCGACGATAAAACTAAAAGTGATGTTCGATGCTTGATTCATTCTTTTTTAGAAAGAAATGAACCGCCAACTCTAAATAAAATGTTAGCGGCGGTGGATGAAAATGAATATCTACCTCAATTTAAACGAAATACTTTGAACAAATTGATCAAAGAAATTGGTTTCGGTGAGTAAAAATAAATTTTATTTCCATATGTCTCAAAAAGGTCCTTAGAGAAAAGAACGAGATCACACCTTCCTGCGAGATCACCGAAATTATCGCGTAGAAAGCAAGAAATTGTATTTCTTAGATGAGGCTTCGGTGGACCTTTTCACTAATACATGGAGCTTTACCTTTCTTAGATGCATTAGTGAAAAGGTCACACAATGGCAAGCTGGCCCACGGCGTCTACGGAAAGAAAACGCACACCGATCGTTACCGACATGCGACATCTCACCAGCTGTTACAGGTCAAATAAAATTTAAGACTTATTCAGAAGTTTTGACAAAAAGTCGCAAAAGGTTATTAAAAACCCTAAGGTTGGCTAGCTCCAGCGGGAGACTCCAGAGGTGAGATTCGTTTATTTTTAACGATTTGTGTATTTTGCCAAATAGATCTTATTGAGCGCCAGGTAATTTTTAACAAAATTTCACCAACCTCAAACCACTTGATCGACATACCGATTGCAAAAAAATTACCATTTATTTATTTTTAGGCCCTTAAGTCAAAGTAAAGGGAAAGAAAAGAAACGAGTCTAAAATATGGTGTTTATTTACAAAAATTACCGTAAGGTGCCTTCCCAACAAACAAAAAAAAATCATTTACATTTACCAACTGTACTTTGCTGGTGATATTCAATCTTAGTTTGAATTTGAATTTTGAAGTAACTTTTAATTTTGATTGGCTGTTAATATCCCTATTTATAACTAAAATTTGTATGATATAACTGAGTAGATAACAGTTATCTTAAATACTAAATAAAATATTTACATTTACGATACACGAGACGCATGAGGGGGGGACAACAATCAGTATATTAGTAAGAGCCAGTCTCTCAGGTGAGCCTAGGTTAAAAGAAAATAATAGAACATATATGTTTATAACTGCGCAGTTACTTACAGGTATTAAAAATAAATCATCAGGGCTAAAGGCCCA
The DNA here is from genome assembly GCA_963675555.1 of Leptura quadrifasciata. Classification (NCBI taxonomy): domain Eukaryota; kingdom Metazoa; phylum Arthropoda; class Insecta; order Coleoptera; family Cerambycidae; genus Leptura; species Leptura quadrifasciata. The sequence continues at coordinate 107,556,604 of OY776674.1, read as the reverse complement.
TACCATCTAGGCGCACAAAATGGCCGTCTATATCTGTAATAGTCTTATATATTCATATGGAAAATAAAATGTCTTTTCCTTTTTATTAGGTACATAATTAAATGAATTTTAATGTTACTTATCCCGGCCTCCAACGTCTCCAAAGGGTGATGGGAGACGAATACACTTCAGGATTCCTCGCCTGCACTCCTCTATAACTGCGTAAGGCTCTGCCACTCCTCTACAGTCTCTATACAAAATATGCCTGTAGCGCTCTCCACCAAAACAGGATTTCTGGTAGGAATCAGCACGTGGACATTCCAAAAAGAAACGTCAGTCTCCAAAAGAAAAATCGTAACTCCCAGAACCTGACTTTACCATTTACAGTAGGACTTGAAGTAGTCTTACAACCATACAAAATTTGCCTATAACAAGAATTAGCGCTTCAGAATTTGGGGTATTTCTAGAAAAACTTGCAGCATTCTTACCCAACAAAATGGCCTGGGCACACAAAAAAACAAGTACTCAGACGCTTCGTTTCTAGGCCTTTCTAGAAGTTCCACCACACATATAATTGACTTCAAACAGCTCACCAAGCAACAAGGTACTTCTAAAGTTAAAGACCTCCAGTAGAATCCCCACAATTTAAAAAAATGGGATGCTTTAAAAGCATTGAAAGGATAGATCTCGACTTATCGGCGAAACGACACGTTGCTGAATAAGGAATAACCTAAAAAACGGCTTGTTGCTTTTTTGTTCTAACCACATGTTCTCGAACACCAATTACAACTTGACATTTCATCTGAAATTACCCAGAATCCCTAAAGACGCGGGCGCACTTACTATTAAAATTATAACGGTCCAGAAAATAATTCTAGCCATGGAAATTTTAAAACAAACATTAAAATGAGATCCCATATGTACAAATTGTTCATAATATCGGAATGGAAACAACAACTAAACAAAGCGGGAACAGGAATATGTGCAGTATTTATAGATCTTAAAAGGGCTTTCGAAACGATTGATAGGCAAATACTATTATTAAAATTAAAAGCCTATGGCTTTTCAAATACGGTGCTGCATTGGTTTGAGAGTTATCTTTCAAATCGTAAACAGATAATTAAAATAAATAATAATAAATCAGGACCTACTGTAAATAACTTTGGAGTGCCCCAAGGAAGCGTCCTTGGGCCACTGATGTTTATACTATATATCAATGACCTCGGGAATATTTTAAAAAAATGTAAAATCCACCTTTTTGCAGATGATACGTTGATATATTATGCTGATAATGATTTCAATCAGTTGGTGGAGATAGTAAACCTGGAATTAAGCCATGTCTCAGATAAATTCAAAGAAAATAAGTTAAAAGTAAATGAAATGAAATCAAAATGGATGTTTATTGGTTCAAATTGTTTATACAACTCTTTTAAAGAACTAAATATAAATGTTATTTTAAATAATGAAAATGTGGAATATGTAAGAAATATGAAATACTTAGGACTTGTTATTGATAGAGAACTAAAACTAAATGATCACGTTAACTATGTATCGAAGAAAATAGGTTAAAAAATTGGTTTCTTTAGAAGGGTCAGTCAGTGTTTATCAGCTGGAAGTAAAATGACCGTATATAACGCTCTAATCCTACCACACTTAACATACTGCTGTTCCTTAATCTATACCTCAAACACTAACACGGAAAGACTACAAAAACTTCAAAATAAAGCAATGCGAATTATTTTAGAATATAACATGTATACAAACATTAATCTGATGCTGAATGTCTTAAACTGGTTTGACATTAAAACTTATTTTTACATGCATACAATGATTTTTATTTATAAAATTGTTAATAATTTACTACCAAATTACTTAAAAGATCAAATAAAATTTATACGTGATGTCCATCAATATAGTACTAGACAAGAACATAATATTTTATATTAATACAACTTCTAAAATCAGTTCAATGAACAGTTTGTTCCATTCTGGTCTCATCCAATATAATATTTTAAATAATGATATAAAAAATGCTAGTTCTGTAAAAGTATTCAAAACAAAACTTCAAAACCACCTTAGCTCATTAAAGTAGGTTATTTGCTGCAAATGTAGACTGTAGACATAAGTATGTGACACTAGATTTAAGTTAAATATAAGTATGTAATATTAAATTAAAACTGTGACATGTAATATCCTTGAGATAAATAAACTTCATTCATTCATTTAAATTCCAATCTTAAATGATATTTTTCCCATAAAATGAATAAACCTAGAATGAATAAATTAAATGACAACAGAAACAGTTTCTTTTCTCAATGTTGGTAACATATTCTTTTCCCCCAGTGAAATATGACAGCTGATGAAAAGGAATGGAAAGAGGGTTCTTATTTATTTAAAGTTTAAATTCCTATTTGCAAAAATATATGATTGAATCCTAATGCAACGTTACACACCATCCACAACAGAAGAGAGCGTTAATTAGAACCTTGGTCCATAGAGCCAACACAATATGCGACGACGATAATAAACCCGAGGAACTACAGAATGTCCAACAAGCTTTAGATAAGAACGGATACAGTCAAAGCAATGTACAACGAGTAGTAAATAACCAGAGGAGAACTACAGAAGAAGAACAGCAACAACCAACAACGTATGCATGCCTACCCTACGTCGCGGGAGTCACAGACAGGCTGAAGAAGATTTTATTCAAAAGGAAAGTAGGTGTACGGTTTCGAACAGTGAAGAAAATACAGCAAAGGCCCAAATTGTTATCAAAAGATGTTTACCAGTTGAAGTACACATGTGGTAAGAGCTACATCGAACAAACAGCACGGAGTATCCAGTGCAGAATCAAAGAACACCAGAGAAATACCAGATATGGATAGGTCGGCGATAGCAGAACATGTCCATAATAACGAGAACCATAAAATCGACTACGAGGACGTCAATATATTAGACAGGAATACGTGCTATTATCCGCGAATCATTAGGGAATCACTGGAAATTATGAAAAACGTGAACAACTTTAACAGAGAGGATGGGTATCGACTTAGTAACACGTGGAGACTGGTATTGCCAAGTACCAGCACCATAGTAAGTCACGGTCAACCAAACACGACGCGTGAGCAGCGAAGCGAACCAGGCGCGACCAATGACGAGCGAAGCAAAGCAGCGCCTAGGTATATAACGAGTGGTGGATCAGTTCAATTACTTAGGCAACGTTGTTAATGACAAAGCAAACATGGACAGCGAGATTCGCAATAGAATTAACGCTGCATCTAGAGCACTCTGGGGACTTAGAGAGAGAGTATTTGACAACCACGACCTTGCTTTGTCAACGAAAATGGCTGTCTACAGAGCAGTTGTCATTCCAACACTGCTATATGGATGTGAAAGCTGGGTCACTTACCGTCGTCATGTGAAAGAATTAGAACGTTTTCAGCAAAGACACCTCAGAAGTATGATGAAAATCCGTTGGTTCCATCACATATCAAACGTGGAAGTACTCAGGAGAGCAAACAGCCTTCCAATTGAGGTGCTTATTTCAAGAGCACGCCTAAGATGGGCAGGTCACGTTCATCGTATGCATGATAACCGCCTTCCTAAATGTACACTTTATGGTGAATTGCTAAGCGGTAGAAGAAGGCGTGGCGGTCAACGAAAGAGGTTCAAAGACGCTCTCCATGAAAATCTAAAATCCTGCGGTATTGCAGACGAGCAATGGGAACAACTTGCAGCGGACAGAACCGAATGGCGAGGGGTTGTGGCCAGCTATCAAGGAAATGTTGCTGCAAGAAGGCCGAATCCAAGACCTAACCAGGTCTATGTTTGTCCTGACTGCGGTCGACATGTGCTCTCCAGAATTGGCCTCTATAGCCATAGTCGTGTGCACCGTAGATGAATGGGAATTACAATAGACTACACCTTTTACTTGTTTTTTATTGTACACAATTTATCGACTGTAACATTTTTATACTCGGACTCGAGTAACGGCTAATAATAATAATAATAATAATAATAATAATAATAATAATAATAATGGTCTGGTGTCGGTCGTGGGCCTGCTGGGCTAACCACCCACAGGCTCTAACCTTTGGTTCCAGCAGGCCGAAGACTGGGCCCCCACGATCGACCCCGTTCGGATAGGGGTCAAGGGCAAGGTGGTGGGGCCCAACCGGATAGACCGCCCGTTGACGACGTACGCAATGAACAAGGACGCTTTGAGTGGACAGATGAACTGAGGGATGAGCTTCTGCATTGTTATGAAAGCAGTGAGCCCGCGCGGAGGGGGTACATGGCGCGGATGCATGCTCTGTGGTGTGAGAGGCTACCAGAGCATAGCGCCTTCACGCCACAAAATCTGCGTGACTATGTATCCCACCTTCGTAGTAGGGGCTACGTGAGGGCTGCTCCTGGGCCGGTGAATGAGGTGGCCGAAGAGCCGCCACATTCACCGGTTGAGGACGTGGCTCTCCTCGTTCCGCCAATACCAGAGGGCCTCAGTACCAGAAGGGGGTTACACCGTCTGAAAACCCCCGGGCCACAAGACCTGGCCAGAGTGGACGCTGAACTTCGTACAGCGCTACCAGAAGAGGCTGACATCTGGCACATAAATTGTGCCGTGTATGCCGCTGCTCAACGCTCGTCTCAGGTGGAGAGGCGAAATACCTCTTCCCCACAGGAGAGAGCGCAGCGGCGCATACAAAAGATGGAAGCCAAGATCCAGTCGGCGAGGCAACACGCATCCCGTATCCAATGTGTGATGGACTATATGGCGGCCAACAGGCCGTTCACGCCTAAAGTGCGTCGATTAGCCGCCAACTTAAGACGCGTCTATCACACACTCAATGAGGCAGTGCTGCGAACCACCAAACAGCACTGTCTCGACAGGATACGGATGCTAGTGACTTGCAAAAAGTCATTAGTGAGGCGGGCGAGGGGGCTTGCGGAAAATAAACTGTTCCGCGAGAAGCCCTCGCGTCTTTTCCAACCACCTCCGCGTGTTGTAGACAATCCGCCGACTGCAGATCAGGTGGAGAACTTCTGGAAAACGCTGTACGAGGAGAGGCCTCCACTCAACCGAGATTCTCCTGCCCTTGCACACTTTGAAGCCTTTTGTCAAAGACTTCAGCAACCACAGGAAGTGTGCGAACCAATAACCCCAGAAGAGGTTCGTAGGGCTCTTGATGGCTCTAAGAACTTTGCTGCTCCAGGTCCCGATGGGATAAATAACTTTTGGTGGAAAAAGTTATCGAGCACCCACCACCATTTGGCCAGAATATTTAATTCCTGGTTAAATGGGGAGCAGCAAATCCCTTCTTGGGTTGTTGAGGGGCGGACAGTGCTGATCCCCAAGAACGGAGATTTGTCCAACCCAAAGAATTACAGACCGATAACCTGTCTAAACGCATGTTACAAGGTGTTTACACGCATTTTGTACATGCGGGTGCTCCACGCAGTTGAACCGGTTTACGAACGGATATATGAGCAACGAGGGTCGAAGAGAGGTGTCGCTGGCTGCAAGGAGAACCTGTTGATTGACAGATGTGTCACGCAGGACTCCATGCAGTATAAGCGGAACCTCTCTATGGCCTGGATCGACTACCGCAAGGCATTCGACATGACATCGCATGAGCTCATTGTTCACTTGCTCCGATGTCTTGTGGTACCCGGTCCCGTAGTGAGATGTATTGAAGAACTGATGCCGCTCTGGAGGACTCGCTTTACCATAACATCGGGTAACGATAGAGTCCAAACAGAGTCGGTAACATTCAGAAGAGGAGTATTTCAGGGAGATTCCCTCAGCCCCCTTCTGTTTTGCATCTCACTACTGCCATTATCCGTCTCGCTCCGGAAAACCCGTGGCTACAACTGCGGTACCCCCGGCGACAGGAGGCATAAGGTCACCCATCTATTTTATATGGATGACCTTAAACTTTATGCCTCTGGAGAGAGGGATCTCCAACAGTCCCTTAGGGTGGTACAGGAGTATACGCAGGCTGTCGGTATGCAGTTCGGGTTGGACAAATGCGCACTGATCCATCTCAAGAGAGGACGATGCGGTGACTATGGAGAGGACGCGCAGCTCGTGGACGGAAGCATCTTACACCATCTAGATGCCGGAGAGTCGTACACTTACTTGGGTGTCGAGCAACGCTCCACCCAAGAAGTGAGTGTAGTGAAAAACGCTCTCCGCGGCAAGTATCAGCACCTACTCCGACAGATCTGGTCTTCAGAACTGTCGGGGAAGAACAAGGTGTCTGCTACAAATATGCTTGCCGTTCCGATCCTTCTCTACTCTTTCGGAGTAGTGAAGTGGACTAGAGAAGAGCTGCGTCAACTCGATGTAGTAACCCGCAAGAAGATGCATCTCAATAGGAGCTTGCATCCTAAATCGTCCGTTCCACGGTTATATCTCCCACGACATCGGGGAGGCCGTGGACTCTTGAGCTTGGAGAGTCTCCATAGCAGGATGGTTCTGGAGGGAGCATGTAAGGTCATCAGGAGTTCGGATCCCCTCCTCTGCATGGTCCGAGACCATGAAAATGCAGAGGTAGGAGCTTTTCTCTTTAAGGCAGCACGGAGAGCAGCCGATGAACCTGGTCTCATCTTCGACGTCGAGCGGGTAAACCCCGACTCTGTCACCGAGTTGGAACCCGTTCGACTAAAAGCCCACATTAGAGCTGCAGAACACAACATCCTTCTGCAGCTCCATAAGGATAAGCCATTGCACGGAATCTTCTATAAAAATATAGAAGACCTCGGCTTATCCGAAAGGCTGACCTTCGCCTTCTTAAGGTCAGCTGGGCTGAAGTCTGAGACCGAGGGATTCATAATGGCTTGCCAGGATGGTGTATTTAACACTCTCGTCTATCGACGTCGTGTCATGGGTATGGAGGTCCCTGATGTCAGCTGCAGGGCCTGCCGCAGGGCGCCGGAGACTGTAATGCACTTACTGTCGGCTTGCCCGACATACGCAGTCTCGGCCTATATTCATAGACACAACGCAGCATTACGAGTGCTTTACTATCATCTAAGGCACTCGTATGGGATAGACGAAACACCAGTGCTGCCTTACGTTCCGGGGGATATTGAGTCCGTTGTGGGGAATGAGAAGTGCCTAATTTATTGGAACTACTCGTTTCCCACCGTCAGGCAAATACAAGCCAACAAGCCTGACATAGTACTCCTCGACCACCAACTCAAGACAATGTATGTCATGGAATTCTCAGCTCCCGCTGAGAGCAACATTGTCTTGAAAGAGGAGGAAAAACGGACAAAATATCGAGATTTGCTCTTCGAACTCCGCAGGCTTTATCCAGGCCATTCTGTTAAAATAGTGGTACTGATTATAGGAGCCCTCGGTGGAATGAGACAGACGCTGCTTTCAGAACTAAAGATCATACCGGCATGCCGAGATTCGGCAGAGATCTTAGCCGGCAGAATGCAGAAGGCTGTCATCCTCGGTTCATTACGTCTACTCAGGGCACACGATTCGCGGACCCGGTAGTCACTCACCCCACGGGCGTGGGGAGTGGCTATTGGTATTACCAGCTCCCCTCTGTGAGGGTCGGAGCCACAGAGTAGGGTGACTGGTTTTTTGTAAAAAAAAAAAAAAAAAAAAAAAAATAATAATAATAATAATAATCACACCACCTAACCGATAACCTGTCTAAACGCATGTTACAAGGTGTTTACACTCATTTTGTACATGCGGGTGCTCCACGCAGTTGAACCGGTTTACGAACGGATATATGAGCAACGAGGGTCGAAGAGAGGTGTCGCTGGCTGCAAGGAGAACCTGTTGATTGACAGATGTGTCACGCAGGACTCCATGCAGTATAAGCGGAACCTCTCTATGGCCTGGATCGACTACCGCAAGGCATTCGACATGACATCGCATGAGCTCATTGTTCACTTGCTCCGATGTCTTGTGGTACCCGGTCCCGTAGTGAGATGTATTGAAGAACTGATGCCGCTCTGGAGGACTCGCTTTACCATAACATCGGGTAACGATAGAGTCCAAACAGAGTCGGTAACATTCAGAAGAGGAGTATTTCAGGGAGATTCCCTCAGCCCCCTTCTGTTTTGCATCTCACTACTGCCATTATCCGTCTCGCTCCGGAAAATCCGTGGCTACAACTGCGGTACCCCCGGCGACAGGAGGCATAAGGTCACCCATCTATTTTATATGGATGACCTTAAACTTTATGCCTCTGGAGAGAGGGATCTCCAACAGTCCCTTAGGGTGGTACAGGAGTATACGCAGGCTGTCGGTATGCAGTTCGGGTTGGACAAATGCGCACTGATCCATCTCAAGAGAGGACGATGCGGTGACTATGGAGAGGACGCGCAGCTCGTGGACGGAAGCATCTTACACCATCTAGATGCCGGAGAGTCGTACACTTACTTGGGTGTCGAGCAACGCTCCACCCAAGAAGTGAGTGTAGTGAAAAACGCTCTCCGCGGCAAGTATCAGCACCTACTCCGACAGATCTGGTCTTCAGAACTGTCGGGGAAGAACAAGGTGTCTGCTACAAATATGCTTGCCGTTCCGATCCTTCTCTACTCTTTCGGAGTAGTGAAGTGGACTAGAGAAGAGCTGCGTCAACTCGATGTAGTAACCCGCAAGAAGATGCATCTCAATAGGAGCTTGCATCCTAAATCGTCCGTTCCACGGTTATATCTCCCACGACATCGGGGAGGCCGTGGACTCTTGAGCTTGGAGAGTCTCCATAGCAGGATGGTTCTGGAGGGAGCATGTAAGGTCATCAGGAGTTCGGATCCCCTCCTCTGCATGGTCCGAGACCATGAAAATGCAGAGGTAGGAGCTTTTCTCTTTAAGGCAGCACGCAGAGCAGCCGATGAACTTGGTCTCATCTTCGACGTCGAGCGGGTAAACCCCGACTCTGTCACCGAGTTGGAACCCGTTCGACTAAAAGCCCACATTAGAGCTGCAGAACACAACATCCTTCTGCAGCTCCATAAGGATAAGCCATTGCACGGGATCTTCTATAAAAATATAGAAGACCTCGGCTTATCCGAAAGGCTGACCTTCGCCTTCTTAAGGTCAGCTGGGCTGAAGTCTGAGACCGAGGGATTCATAATGGCTTGCCAGGATGGTGTATTTAACACTCTTGTCTATCGACGTCGTGTCATGGGTATGGAGGTCCCTGATGTCAGCTGCAGGGCCTGCCGCAGGGCGCCGGAGACTGTAATGCACTTACTGTCGGCTTGCCCGACTTACGCAGTCTCGGCCTATATTCATAGACACAACGCAGCATTACGAGTGCTTTACTATCATCTAAGGCACTCGTATGGGATAGACGAAACACCAGTGCTGCCTTACGTTCCGGGGGATATTGAGTCCGTTGTGGGGAATGAGAAGTGCCTAATTTATTGGAACTACTCGTTTCCCACCGTCAGGCAAATACAAGCCAACAAGCCTGACATAGTACTCCTCGACCACCAACTCAAGACAATGTATGTCGTGGAATTCTCAGCTCCCGCTGAGAGCAACATTGTCTTGAAAGAGGAGGAAAAACGGACAAAATATCGAGATTTGCTCTTCGAACTCCGCAGGCTTTATCCAGGCCATTCTGTTAAAATAGTTGTACTGATTATAGGAGCCCTCGGTGGAATGAGACAGACGCTGCTTTCAGAACTAAAGATCATACCGGCATGCCGAAATTCGGCAGAGATCTTAGCCGGCAGAATGCAGAAGGCTGTCATCCTCGGTTCATTACGTCTACTCAGGGCACACGATTCGCGGACCCGGTAGTCACTCACCCCACGGGCGTGGGGAGTGGCTATTGGTATTACCAGCTCCCCTCTGTGAGGGTCGGAGCCACAGAGTAGGGTGACTGGTTTTTTGTAAAAAAAAAAAAAAAAAATAATCACACCACCTAGATGCCGGAGAGTCGTACACTTACTTGGGTGTCGAGCAACGCTCCACCCAAGAAGTGGGTGTAGTGAAAAACGCTCTCCGCGGCAAGTATCAGCACCGACTCCGACAGATCTGGTCTTCAGAACTGTCGGGGAAGAACAAGGTGTCTGCTACTAATATGCTTGCCGTTCCGATCCTTCTCTACTCCTTTGGAGTAGTGAAGTGGACTCGAGAGGAGCTGCGTCAACTCGATGTAGGAACCCGGAGAAAGATGCACCTCAATAGGAGCCTGCATCCTAAATCGTCCGTTCCACGGTTATATCTCCCACGCCATCGGGGAGGCCGTGGACTCTTGAGCTTGGAGAGTCTACACAGCAGGATGGTGCTGGATGGAGCCTGTAAGGTCGTCAGGAGTTCGGATCCCCTCCTCTGCATGGTCCGAGACCATGAAAATGCAGGGGTAGGAGCTTTTCTGTTTAAGGCAGCACGCAGAGCAACCGATGAACTCGGTCTCATCTTCGACGTTGAGCGGGATAATCCCGACTCTGTCACCGAGTTGGAACCCGCTCGGCGGAAAGCCCAAATAAAAGCTGCAGAACAAACCATCTTTCTGCAGCTCCATTCGGATAAGCCACTGCATGGTGTCTTCTATAGAAATATAGAAGAACTTGGCTTATCCGAAAGGCTGACCTTCGCCTTCTTAAGGTCAGCCGGGCTGAAGTCTGAGACCGAGGGATTTATATTGGCTTGCCAGGATGGTGTATTCAACACCCTCGTCTATCGAAGTCGTGTCATGGGTGTGGAGGTCGCTGACGCCAGCTGCAGGGCCTGCCGCAGAGCGCCGGAAACGCTTATGCACTTGTTGTCGGCCTGCCCGACATATGCAGTCTCCGCCTATATCCAAAGGCACGACGGAGCACTACGAGTGCTTTACTACCATCTGAGGCACTCGTATGAGATAGACGAGACACCAGTGCTGCCTTATGCTCCGGGGGATATTGAGTCCGTTGTGGGGAATGAGAGGTGTCTAATTTATTGGAACTACTCGTTTCCCACGGTCAGGCAAATACAGGCAAACAAGCCTGACATAGACCACCAACTCAAGACAATGTTCGTCATAGAGTTCTCGTCTCCCGCGGAGAACAACATTGTCTTGAAGGAGGAAGAAAAGCGGACAAAATATCGAGACCTACTCTTCGAACTCCGCAGACTGTATCCAGACCATACTGTCAAGCTGGTGGTACTGATTATAGGAGCTCTCGGTGGAACGAGACACACGCTGCTTTCAGAATTGAACATCATACCGGCATGCCGACAATCGGCAGAAGTCCTAGCCGGGAGAATGCAGAAGGCTGTCATTCTTGGTTCATTGCGTCTGCTCAGGGCACACGAGTCACGGAACCAGTGATCACTGACTCTACGGTGTAGAGAGTGGTTACTGGCGCTCCCAGCGTACCCTCTCTGGTATCGGAGGCAGGGAGAAGGACGACTGGTTTTACTTAAAAAAAAAAAAAAAATAAAAAAAAAAAAAAAATAATAATAATAGTGCAGTGTTATGAAAGCAGTGAGCCCGCGCGAAGGGGGTACATGGCGCGGATGCATGCTCTGTGGTGTGAGAGGCTTCCAGAGCATAGCGCCTTCACGCCACAAAATCTGCGTGACTATGTATCCCACCTTCGTAGTAGGGGCTACGTGAGGGCTGCTCCTGGACCGGTGAATGAGGTGGCGGAAGAGCCGCCACATTCACCGGTTGAGGACGTAGCTCTCCTCGTTCCGCCAATACCAGAGGGCCTCAGTACCAGAAGGGGGTTACACCATCTGAAAACCCCCGGGCCACAAGATCTGGCCAGAGTGGACGCTGAACTTCGTACAGCGCTACCGGAAGAGGCTGACATCTGGCACATAAATTGTGCCGTGTATGCCGCTGCTCAACGCTCGTCTCAGGTGGAGAGGCGAAATACCTCTTCCCCACAGGAGAGAGCGCAGCGGCGCATACAAAAGATGGAGGCCAAAATCCGGTCGGCGAGACAACACGCATCCCGTGTCCAATGTGTGATGGACTACATGGCGTCCAATAGGCCTTTCACGCCTAAAGTTCGACGTATAGCCGCCAATTTAAGACGCGCCCATCACACACTCAACGGGGCAGTGCTACAAACCACCAAACAGAACTGCCTCGATAGGATACGGATGCTAGTGGCTTGCAAAAAGTCACTAGTGAGGCGGGCGAGGGGGCTGGCGGAAAATAACCTTTTTCGCCAAAAGCCTTCGCGCCTATTCGAACCGCCTCAGCGTGTTGCCGACAATCCACCGACCGTCGATCAGGTGGAAACTTTCTGGAAAACGTTGTACGAACAGAGGCTTCCGCTCAACAGAGACTCTCCGGCCCTAGCACACTTTGAAGCCTTTTGCCAAAGGCTTCATCTACAACAGGAGGTGTGCCAACCAATAACCCCTGAAGAGGTTCGAAGAGCTCTTGAAGGCTCTAAGAATTTTGCTGCTCCAGGTCCAGATGGGATTAATAACTTTTGGTGGAAAAAGTTAACCAGTACCCACCACCATTTGGCCAGAATTTTTAATTCTTGGCTAAATGGGGAGCAGCAAATTCCTTCTTGGGTTGTTGAGGGGCGGACAGTGCTGATCCCCAAGAACGGAGATTTATCCAACCCAAAGAACTATAGGCCGATAACCTGTTTAAACGCATGTTACAAGGTGTTCACACGCATCTTGTACATGCGGGTACTCCAAGCAGTTAACCCAGTTTTCGAACGGATATATGAGCAACGAGGGTCGAAGAGAGATGTCGCTGGCTGCAAGGAGAACCTGTTGATTGACAGATGTGTCACGCAGGACTCCGTGCAGTATAAGCGGAGTCTCTCCATGGCCTGGATCGATTACCGCAAGGCATTTGACATGACATCTCATGAGCTTATTGTACACTTGCTCCGATGTCTTGCGGTCGCCGGTCCCGTAGTGAGATGCATTGAAGATCTGATGCCGCTCTGGAGGACTCGCTTTACCATAACATCTGCTAATGATAGAGTCCAAACAGAGCCGGTAACGTTCAAAAGGGGAGTATTTCAGGGAGATTCCCTCAGCCCCCTTTTGTTTTGCATCTCGCTACTGCCATTATCCGTCTCGCTCCGGAAAACCCGCGGTTACAACTGTGGTACCCCCGGCGACAGGAGGCATAAGGTCACCCATTTGTTTTATATGGATGACCTTAAACTTTATGCCTCCGGAGAAAGGGATCTCCAACAATCCCTTAGGGTGGTACAGGAGTACACGCAGGCTGTCGGTATGCAGTTCGGATTGGACAAATGTGCACTGGTCCATCTCAAGAGAGGACGATGTGGGGACTACGGCGAGGACGCGCAGCTCGTAGACGGAAGCATCCTACACCACCTAGATGCCGGAGAGTCGTACACTTACTTGGGTGTCGAGCAACGCTCCACCCAAGAAGTGGGTGTAGTGAAAAACGCTCTCCGCGGCAAGTATCAGCACCGACTCCGACAGATCTGGTCTTCAGAACTGTCGGGGAAGAACAAGGTGTCTGCTACTAATATGCTTGCCGTTCCGATCCTTCTCTACTCCTTTGGAGTAGTGAAGTGGACTCGAGAGGAGCTGCGTCAACTCGATGTAGGAACCCGGAGAAAGATGCACCTCAATAGGAGCCTGCATCCTAAATCGTCCGTTCCACGGTTATATCTCCCACGCCATCGGGGAGGCCGTGGACTCTTGAGCTTGGAGAGTCTACACAGCAGGATGGTGCTGGATGGAGCCTGTAAGGTCGTCAGGAGTTCGGATCCCCTCCTCTGCATGGTCCGAGACCATGAAAATGCAGGGGTAGGAGCTTTTCTGTTTAAGGCAGCACGCAGAGCAGCCGATGAACTCGGTCTCATCTTCGACGTTGAGCGGGATAATCCCGACTCTGTCACCGAGTTGGAACCCGCTCGGCGGAAAGCCCAAATAAAAGCTGCAGAACAAACCATCTTTCTGCAGCTCCATTCGGATAAGCCACTGCATGGTGTCTTCTATAGAAATATAGAAGAACTTGGCTTATCCGAAAGGCTGACCTTCGCCTTCTTAAGGTCAGCCGGGCTGAAGTCTGAGACCGAGGGATTTATATTGGCTTGCCAGGACGGTGTATTCAACACCCTCGTCTATCGAAGTCGTGTCATGGGTGTGGAGGTCGCTGACGTTAGCTGCAGGGCCTGCCGCAGAGCGCCGGAGACGCTTATGCACTTGTTGTCGGCCTGCCCGACATATGCAGTCTCCGCCTATATCCAAAGGCACGACGGAGCACTACGAGTGCTTTACTACCATCTGAGGCACTCGTATGAGATAGACGAGACACCAGTGCTGCCTTATGCTCCGGGGGATATTGAGTCCGTTGTGGGGAATGAGAGGTGTCTAATTTATTGGAACTACTCGTTTCCCACGGTCAGGCAAATACAGGCAAACAAGCCTGACATAGACCACCAACTCAAGACAATGTTCGTCATAGAGTTCTCGGCTCCCGCGGAGAACAACATTGTCTTGAAGGAGGAAGAAAAGCGGACAAAATATCGAGACCTACTCTTCGAACTCCGCAGACTGTATCCAGACCATACTGTCAAGCTGGTGGTACTGATTATAGGAGCTCTCGGTGGAACGAGACACACGCTGCTTTCAGAATTGAACATCATACCGGCATGCCGACAATCGGCAGAAGTCCTAGCCGGGAGAATGCAGAAGGCTGTCATTCTTGGTTCATTGCGTCTGCTCAGGGCACACGAGTCACGGAACCAGTGATCACTGACTCTACGGTGTAGAGAGTGGTTACTGGCGCTCCCAGCGTACCCTCTCTGGTATCGGAGGCAGGGAGAAGGACGACTGGTTTTACTTAAAAAAAAAAAAAAAAAAACGGAGTGTAACACAACAAATTCAATCTTTAGAATCCTTCTGAAGAAGCTGATAGGATAATCAGCGAAACGTCAAGTCAAGTTCGACGACCACAGCAAAACCCGGAAGAAACTACTTCATTAGACAACGGCCGTGAAACCTGTATTCTAAAATTGGGATAGATTGACTCCACTGTTCATATATTAGACATAATTGTGTGAGGAACACAAAAAAAATTGTGGAGAGCGATTAAGTAAGTAGATGTATTTATAACAAAATTAAATTATAAATTCTAAATAAAACTACATAAATCTTAGGTTAATACATTAAATATAGTTAAATTTAAAAACAAAGTATTAAGTATTAATAATTATTTCTCAGGAATTTTAATATCTGGGGTCAAGAGTGAAAGTGAAATGATTTCTAATTCTTTGGGATTTGGTTTGCAAATTCTCTTAATTTTCTTGGTTTTTTTCCTCGTTGAAAATAATCGTTGGGGAGCAATGGTTTTATTATGAGGAACGTACTTGTCTGAGCATTGTTTAACTATTTTGCCAGTACTTGTAGAAGATTTAATAGCTTGAATACTAGATTTCATTGCTTTTAAATGCTTTTTTGCAATTAACAATTCATCTTGCTGTGTTATGCTATTAAGTAAATGGATATATTCAATTTTTAAATTTTCCACTTCGGAAGTTAACTGTAAAGAATTGGTACTTACTACTTTATTTTTGCAAATCTCTTTTATTAGTACTTCTTTTTCATTTGGAGCCTGAATAAGTGAATTATCATTTTGTAGAATAGATTCTTTATTTTCATTAGAGCTAGACAAGAAATTTTCAGAATGGGATTGACATAATAAATGGATATGTTTGCACATATTCCATTTAATACTTGAATCTATACAAGAGCAACTAAATTGATGAATACAAATGTTGCATTCTAAACAACGTAGATTGCAATTACATGATGTAATATTTTGCTGGATGAAATAAATATCAGTACTCGAACAAACATTCCACCCATTTAAATCTTTTGTGATTAACTCATCGCACAATTTTAAACTTTCTTTATGTCTTCTACGAAGATCACTTAATTTTTTGGTAATTTTACCCTTATGTAAGGTAATTAATCTATCATAGAGGCGATCTCTAACAAATTTCATTAATGTGTGCAGCATCTTATCCAGTCTTTTAACATTTTTTCCATGAAAATAAACATACTTAATGGTTCTATGCATTCTCTCTAAATGCATATTTGTGCTTAATCCACAGTTCACACGGTAACAATATGCCCATAACTCGACAGTCTTAGAGTATGTATTTTCAAAATAGATGCCAAATTCCTGGGTATTTGGATCTTGCATCATATTTTTTATAGCCTGGGGAGTCATATTTTTAAAAGCATTAACATCTACCTCCTGCAATAAAGTTCTTAGAATTTTATAAACCTCTATTTGTTTCTCTTTTGATTTTATCTTTGTTAGGTTTTTTCTCCAAGCACGGTCAACATGCCAAGTGCAAAACAATTTTTTTTTCGGTGGTGTCATTACATTAATAAATGCATTGTAGCAAGATTCTGCCATGTCAGACATGAAAACAGTTGGTGCTAAGTTTCCTGACTTTTCTTTAACAAAGTTTAAAAAAATTGTCAATACTTCCTCATCACACCGATTACTTATTAAAAAAGCACAGGGAAAACCTTGCCTTAAGTCATCCAAAACTAATAAAGTTGTTAGTTCAAAATTGTATTGGTTTAAACCGTGTGTTCCATCAATGCAAACTGCATCCGAGCCATATTTCTTCAGAATATCATTTTGCGCATCATTCATTATAATAAGAAGGAAGTCACTAGATTGTAGCTGAGGATAATCTTCCTTTGTTTCATTTTGCCGTTTGTAAAATAACACACAGGAATCATGATCCTACATTTCACTCACCCATGCATCTACACTGATCGCATCGTTCTCATGTCTCTTTACATTAATAGATAAATTGTAGGTATTTTCTATATTGTGAAGGTCTGACTTTGTTAATAGATGAAGTCTACTTAGTTTACCATCCCCTGTTATTGATTCACGGACATCATCCAAAATAGTATCAAATGGGATATTTGCTGAAATTTTTTCTGCTAAAGCATTTTTTTCAGAAACGGTTAAAGTTAAATGACCCAGGTCAGCTTCATGTCCGACATGTGTTTTTGAAAATTTTACCTTCAATGTATCATTTGTAATAGTAACAGATATCATAGCAGGACATAAACCATTAATTTTGTTACTTCCTTGTGTCTTAATTTGGCGTAACCCTTGACTTTCAGATGTAAAATATCCAGATCGATGACATTGAAAATAAATAAATTTCGTAGACTGCTTACGTTTGGAACCACTTCTTTGAATAAATTTCGAATGTGTTTCCTTTTCAATGGTTTCTTTCCACTCATCAAAATCTTTGCGAGATGAAAAATCTAAATGTTCCACTTCCAGAACTACTGCGAAGTCTGTTGTGATGATGTTCGACCGTTAATAATTAAAGTGGGGGGAGCATTGATCTTTAAAACGTTGTATTTAATAGTCTAATCTATAAAGGTTTATGGTGGTGTGCATTACTAATAGGGCTGGATGCGGAGTTTAAATTTGTATGGACTATCGAATTGAATTTATTTGATCGCAGGTAGAAGTTAACACTAGAAAACTTTAATCGTACTGAAGTAACTTTATAAAGCTTTGCGAATTAGAAATAAGTTTGTAAAAGTTCAATCCACTTCCGTTTACTTTATAACTTTGGTAAACCCAATACGTGATCTAATTAGCTCTTTCTTACGTGGATACATATAGATATTAGTCATGCTTAATTTAACTTATTTGATTATTAATAAATTGTAAGGTACATACATCAAAAATGGGAATTAATATCTTATAAAATTTCCATATTGTAATTAATTTATTAATAGTTACTTTTTAATACAGTTATTATTAAACTAAGTTTTTTATAACACAAATAGATATTATTCCCTATTGTGAGAATTATTACGATTTATGATCGTACTAACTAAAACGCGGTTTAATCCTTCATCTATTTTACGTATACAGCGTGAGCAATAATAGTAATAAAAGTAAAATAGAGGGTTTCGAGTATCTACACTTCGACCATGTTAGAGCTCCTTAGAGTACAACAAAACGTGGGTTCGACATAATTTTCAAATTTATTTAGAGGGAAACTGACAACTTGTTGAACTGGAGCTTACTGTAATTCATACTCTTATTATTCTGTCGCGCCCGTTTAGACCACTCCACCCATAAAGGCGTAGTGTGAGTGAATTAACTAAAAAGTCCACTTAAAAAAGTGAGCAAGTGAAGCAGATGACCAATTCTGAAATATGTGTCTTCTGACTTTTAATTCTTTCGATCAGTACAAGTTTTGACTACCACTGCCAAGCTATCACAGCGATTCAGAAGAACAAATAAGCAACTCCCTCCTACCTAACTGAACTTATATATCTCTCTCTGTGCGAAAACGGTGTCCTTGTAATACGCAAGCCTTCTACCCTGCACACCGAATTTACTCTCACTTGTTGTTTAGTAGTTATTTTAATGTACGTCAGTCAAGATTCCCATTGAACATCTCAGTACAAGTAATGGTTTTGTCTTCCTCTTCTCGAGGTGCCGTATCTGTTATCAAATTTTCATTATCATTGTAGTTATTAACAGTGGACTAGTGGAGTGATCGATTCATTGGCGCAGGTTCTTTAATACGTCGCCCCTCTTTTATGTGAATAGGATTTTCCGACGACGTTACAGTAAAGTAGGGCAATAGGTATATCTCTGGGTATCTCATGACGCGTTAGAAGTTAGGAGAGTATCTGATTTGTGACGGCTCCTATGTAATTCAAGTCAACATCGTTCGCTATTCTATCCATCCAGAATATTCAGAGCATTCGTCGATATGTCCACATCTCGAAATATTTTCAATAGATTCATTCAAAGAAAGGCAGGAGGACGTTGCGAATTATATCACTGTATGCTGAAGAGTTCTTCTTTTGTACCCAGCCTTCCTGATGGCCATATATCACCGTATGTCTATGACATTGCATCTAATATGCTCATAGATCACTGAAGACTGATCATTATGCTGGTGGTTCGACGTATGTTGTAATTCTCGAACAGCATTATGAAAGTGAACGTGAACTAATATCTTGAGTTGAATAAATGTGTCATCGTTTTCTACCCAACCACATTGAAGACTTGGGCTTTCATTATCACAATCTACAGCCAGCCTTTCCATTGGTTACTTGGTCACCTCGACAGCGCCGGCGGTTATCAACGGATTGGCATCCTTGCTTCAGGCGTTAGTGAACAGCTCTTCAATCGTTCCTTCCATCTTCCTTTACATACTCTTCTATGGTGTTATAAGATATCCTACAGGTCAGTTCAAGTTCCATCGAGACTGTTGTTGCGCTTTCTCTGGTTAGCTTATCTGCTTACTAACTGCCTATGTTGCGGAATATCTGCACTAGCTACGATAATCGTTGTTGTCATTGCTCCCTTTACCTCTAAGCGTGCTAGTCTGCAACTTTTTTCTTATTTTTATTTTATTTCATTTTTCATTTAACAATACATTACCCAGCAGTACAATCCAATTACTGAGCGGGAGTTTACAAGTAAATTATAAATATATTACAAGAAATATGAAAACAGGAATATTACATAGATAGAAAATAAAAAATAACAAAATTTTATTTGAAACACGTTTTTATCGCAGCTACATTGTGGTGGAAGATATTAAACTGGTCTTGAAGATTATTTTAATTTTCACATATTTTGTATAAAAGCAAAAATTTCTGAATATTAGTTCTAGGAGTCGGCAAATAGAATAATGAGTTTTCCCTAGTGCCAGGTCTAGGTATTCGACAATTTAGTAAACTTAGGATAGCGCTACAGTCTGCTACATTATGTATTACTTTAAAAAGAAATATTTGCTGTGTTAGAATTCTGAGAGTCTCTAAGCTCGAAAACGAAAATCTTTAACCCTCCAGTAGTCGCGCCCGGTGTCTCAGACTGTTCCGAAAGTTTACTGCCGATATTTGAAAAACTGGAATGGATGGTTACCTCTAGCCTACAGTAACTTCTTAACTACGTTGTGAAGCTTCAGTCTTTGTTACAGCAGTAGTGTGTGCGTATGTCAGTAGCTATAACGGAATCCGGACTATGAGACCAGGGTGACTAGCGGTGCAAATATTTTTTTCTCTTCGATAGTTTATATAAATATTTTTTAGTTGATATATCCATTAAAAATTTTTTTAGACATGAGGTATTACGAAAAGGAACAAGAAAGATTAAGGAGTTTATTACAAGATGTTATAACTAATGATGAGGAAGTTGTTAATGATGAATCTGATGCGGAGGAATCAGATAATGAAAAAGCACAATTTGAAAATAGTGACTCCGAACAAGATATTTCTGATAGAGATGAAGATGATGTCCCTGCGAACAATTCATTGTCATTCGAGGAAAGAATGGAGTAACATATTGGAAAAAACATTCACACGTACCTAAAACTGTAAGAACTAGAGCAGAGAATATTATAAAAAAGTCTCCTTCTCCAAAATTGAGTATAAGATCCTCGAAAGAGGCGCCAGAGATATGGGAATATTTTATAAACAACGTTACGATTAATTTGATTGTCGAATTCACTAATCAATTCATACGATCAATTGCACATAAATTTGAGCGACCCAGAGATGCCACTACTACAGATGCACTTGAGACTTGTGCTTTACTGCAGTTACTATACTTGACAGGGCTTTATCGTGCAAATCGTATGAATGTTGAAGAGTTTTGGAAAACAGATGGGTCTGGTATAGAGATATTTCGTCTTACCATGTCTTTGAAGAGATTTAGATTTCTTCTAAGATGTCTACGTATTGATGACAAGAATTCTCGCGATGAGCGAAGATCAACAGATAAGCTTGCAGCTTGGTAGTTTTGTGAATAATTGTCAAAATAGCTACAACCAGTCTGAATATGTAACAGTTGACGAAATGCTTCCAGGATTTAGAGGAGGATGTAGCTTCCGTCAATATATTTCCTCCAAACCTAATAAATATGGCATAAAAATATACGTTTTAGCCGATGCATATATGTATTATATAAGCAGGATGGAAGTTTATGTAGGCAAACAACCGGCAGGGCTATTCAGCCTCTCAAATAGTACCAAAGATCTTGTCCTAACGCTCACGGATAATATCCATAAAACTGGTCGTAATTTAACCATAGACAATTGGTTTATGTTAGTACCTTTGGTCGAAGAATTGATGACAAAACATAATAAGATGACAGTTATTGGAACTATAAGAAAAAATAAAGGTGAATTGCCATTAGAGTTTACCAAACCTGAAGTGCGGCCAGAATGTACTGTATGTTTGGATTCAGATCAACATGAACTCTTGTATCTTATATCCTAAAAAGAAGAAAAGCGTACTCTTAGTCTCTGGTCTGCACAAATCTAACGAAATTGATGACAAAACAGGTGAAAAATGTAAAACGATTATTGTTACTGAATATAATGTGGTGGACAAACTTTGTGCCAGTTACAACTGCTCTAGAAATACTCGAAGATGGCCAATGGTGATCTTTTATACAATTTTAAATGTAGCTGGCGTTAACTTTCAAGTGATATATTCTTTCAACAACCCAAATAAATAACTTTTGAGGAGGCAATATTGGCCGATCAATTATCACGACCTCATTTACAGGTACGTGCTGGTATGTAATATATCTACCGTGAAATCTGAAATTGAGATAGCGAGAAATTTGTGAAATTGAAGATGAGATTCAACAAGTTCATTCACAAAATAGTTTACCTGGCAGATGTGCATATTGCGATTGAAAGAAAAATAGAAAAACCAAATACTCATGCTTCAGATGCAATAAATACATGTGTTTGGAGTATATCGCAGCCATTTGCGAAGTGAAAATGCTCTTCAACAGCAGTAATCTTATTTTTTAAAGCTATATTTTTTAGTAATACATCATATAAAAATAATTTTAGGCCATAATATTCAAAACGTCGACTTTTTTTTAGATCTGAAGTTATAAATTTCAAAACTTTAAATATTACATATTTTGGTTTTTGTTTGTAAAAGTATAGTTGAAATAGATATTGCAATAAATAATGCACTAACATATATGTCACTTAATATAGAAACCCAAACTCTAGCCAGATTTTAAAAAGCTGTTGAATTTTCTCCAAAAAATGATTTTTTCAAAATCCCGGTCTGTCAGACCCGCGACTACTGATACGTGAAAGTCGGCGCGACTAATGGAAGGTTAAGAGTGCAGTCTGGGAAAAAGCAATAGCAATTGATATTTGCTAAATTTTGATAAAGATCCACTACGTCAGGGCTAACTGTGCTTTTTTGTTGTATTCTTATCCTCCGATTTTTCGGTTTTGTTCGACGAAATCTAGCGGACCTATGTTGTATTACTGGTATATCAATAGATAAAGATTCTACAAAGGATGTACAGTGCATATAATGATAAATTGTTGGTACCTTACATTTTATACCATAAAAAATAGATCTAGAATAGATTATAAAATTATAACCTACAACATTAACTTCATAACCATATTGTTTATGGAAAATGTTCAGTCCTATTAGTTAGCTCAGTGTGCTAAAGCGTCTGGCTAGCAAACTGAGTTGCCTAGCGAAGTTGGTTCGATTCCCGCAAGGCGAAACAATTTTTCATTTAAAAAATTGTCCCAAGAGTGGTTCGGAGTCCACATTAAACTGTAGGGCCTCGTCTCTCTTTACCTAACACAAGATTCTTGAGATCTTCCAAAGGGTTACCTCGGTAACTTGAGAGGCGGTTAAGAAAACATTTAAAAAATATTAATCATGATGATGAGTACAAATAGTGTATTTTTAAACTACCGACTACCATGTATATTGCAAAATAGTGAATTTCTTCATAATTTTACTACCGTATTGTATATTGAGAAATTCAGAGCACTATGGCAACCGCCTTTCTTCATCATGATTAATTTACACCTCAATATTATTTATAGAAATCAATAAATAAAATACTATTAATTTTTGTCTTAAAATGACTTTCAAATAGATAAACTGCAGTCCACGAAGTAAATGAATATAAACCGAACCTGCTAAAGTGATAGCTAGGAAACAATAAAATATATTTATTTATAGATATTGCCCACTTATATTGAGAAAAATAAATCGGCAACTGAAACTAAATGTGTCGTTTTTCATAATAAAAGATGCAGCATCTGTAGATTACGACATTTATCTACTCATAACCTCAATAACTCGCAGTAGTGCCCTATTCGGTGGAACGTGTAGTGTGAAGTCCATATATTTAAAATGTTATTGTCATAGGCACCCTCAAGGGATTTTATAAATAACCTGTAATAGTTCCGAACAGCTGTGACCGCTGATTTAAAGCTTTTGTTCCTCCGTAAAATGTTTCACGTGGACTTTTTAATACATTGCAATCAGTTCCAGATAACGTGTTCTTCGAAATTGAATTATTTGTTTATGTTGTTAGAACCTCATGTATTATCACATATAAACTGTTCATTTTATCAGGGCCCTCGAGAATATTTCACTAAACACCAGTCGCTCAAAAAATTGCTTCTACGAAAATTGTGCTGATTCTTATAAGCTAGAAAATGGTTTAAAGACATTTGAAATCCATGGCCTACTTTACGAGTTATTACGGAAAACATCGAAAATGTGGAATATGTCTAAGCCAAATATCTCCGTTATTTGAAGAGATACGATGAAATAAGGCGACATTTTTTTGCAAAACATAGCAATTCAACGAGGTTTTATCTAAATGTTTTCAAAACCGCTGTATTTTGAGATTATCTCTTCAAGGCGTGACAAATTTTATTTAAAAAAGGCGAGAAATGGCGTCATTATATAGAGTATTTTCCTCCTGTTTCAACGATATATCACATGCCATATTTATTCATTGGAACTAAACAAGTAATTACAAAACAAAAATAAAGTAAATTCAGCTAACAAAAAAAAATTAATAACAAAAATGAATATAACATATAGAACATTAATATTTATCTAATTCTCAAAATAATTTTAAAAATGTCATATTAAGTGTTCAAAATGTCCACCCCGATTTCTCATGCACAATCGAGTGTGCCGAGGCACTACATTCAAAACATTATTCAGCATTTCAGGGGTAACTGTATTACATGCCTGTTGAATTTTAGCTTTTAGGTCCTCTACATTTTGCGTTGTCGTCAAAAATACCTTGCTTTTAATATAATCTCAAAAAAATTCATGGGGGTTATATCTGGAGAACGAGGAGAACATCTAATAAATCTGTTGATGCCTATCCACTGTTGAGACCAAATTTCGTCCAAAAAATGTAAGCAAATACGGGAATTGTGAGGAGAAGCTTCACCTTGTTGAAAATATTGAAAGTTATGTCGATTTTTCAAAGGCAGGTCGTCTAAGAATTTATCAAATTCGTTCCACAAAAAATTTAAGTACCCTTGGCCCCTGAGGTGATCCTCATAAAAATAAGGACATATTAAATTGATGCCTAAATTACTTAACCACACATTTATTGTAAAACGATTTTGATACCTAGTTGCATGGTCTATGCCAGTGTGTATTGTCAGAAGTCCATTTGTGATGAATATTACGATTTAAAAAATCAATTATTGGAAAAATTTGCCTCGTTGGACAAAAAGTCGTCCTTCTTGGTTTTTTATGCTCTTGTAAATTGTGAACTTTCTCGTTCTTATAACACTGATAACCATTTTTCTTTAAACTCTTGTTTTATTTATGCGACAATTGAATTGAGTTTCTCTTAATGAAGTTTTCAAATTTTTTGCATTTTTGTTTCTTATATAATTAATAATTCGGTTTACCTTATTCACATTACCAGTAACACTATTCATCCTAGTCTCCTTCTTTAAAAATGAACCATTACTTTATAGTTTCGAAGCTAATTATCCGAACATTTTTATTCGGCCACAGTGCTTGTGGAAATCTGTTTCTATTTTCTACTGCGGCTAATCTAGAGTTAAAATTGTATTTGCAATATGTAACGAACATATAATGATCAATATGAGTGAAAATCATTTTTGTAAATTCTAAATTCATTAAAAGAGTGTGAGTAAAGTGAAAATTGTGAAATAAAAATTAAATTGTTAAGTTTTTCCAAAGCCAACTATTTTAAAATAATTAAAATAATAATGCAATCAGTTTAGTAGATAACATGAAATACAGACAAATGGATATTGTACTTAAATTAATTGACAAAGATATTTTAACTTTCTGAGCAAGCAATGACGTTTTTATGGTTGACCCCTATACATTGGCATAATTGTAAATACTCTTCCCATAATGGCTCCACGTTGCTTTCCTGATCATTAATTTTTTTGTTAGCTGAATTTACTTCATTCTTTTTAATTATGTTAATGCTTTATTATAGTGACGGTTTGATGAACTTATTGAATTTTTTAACCGTTTTATTTATTCCTATTGCTTCACGGCAAGTATGATGCTAGTTAAAAAAATAGTTTAAAAAATTGATTTTTTAATTACTTGTTTAGTTTCAATGAATAAATATGGCATGTGAAATGTCATTGAAAAGGGAGGAAAACACTCAATTTAATTCCGGCATTTCGTTCCCATTTCAAAAATATTTGTTCACATCCTGAAGTGAAAGTATCAAAAAACTGTGGTTTTGAAAACATTTAGATAAAACCTCGTTGAAATACTCTGCTTTGCAAAAAACTGTCTCCTTAGAATTTTCTTTCGTAGTATCAAATAACGGAAATATTTGGTTTAGACATATTCCGCATTTTCGATATTCTCCGTCATAACTTTTAAAGTAGGCCATGGATTTCAAACGTCTTTAAACCTATTGCGGGCTTGGTGCATATGTGACCCGCATCACAGATTTGTGTTTCGCGGGTCACATATCGCCAAAAGTCGCGAGCCGAGATTTGGTTACCGTCCGCTATAGGGGCAGCCGCGTGCTCCCAGCTGGGAAGAACGGTAACGCGACTTCCATCTGGTGTAAAACGAGAAGGTAAGAAGTGCTTAACTTGGTGTACGCTGCCGATAATTCCTAAAAGCGTTTTTATTTGACACATCTTAATGGATTTTGGATTATCGGCAACGGTAAAATCCCCTTCGTTTTAAGTTGCTGCTGTTCATCAGAATATTTCGTTGCTACGGAGGGAGTTTAATCCGCATCTGTGAAGGATTTATGTGTGTACACGTGACTAAATTTATCATCGACATCTTTTTCGGCCTTATCCACGTATTCCAAATATTTATAGGCTGGTTGACCACTTTCCCTTGGCAGTATATTCGCTGTCAATCGAGTTGCAGCATTGTACAAGAATTTTGGTGGATTGAATCCCTCTCAACAAGTCAGAGGTAAATTATTTCTTTTGTGGATTATAGCTGTTTTCAATCGCTCTCATTAGGCACGTTTTACATGCATTTCCGACTTATAAATTAAATGGGTATATCTTAGGATCCAAGGACTGGGTTAGAACATTCCATGGATTAGGTTAGAAAGTCCCACAGACTAGGCTGAGCGTTCCACGATTTAGGGAGACTATAAACCCACCACCATCGTCTGTCCCGAATTCACCCCCGTAGGGCTGCAGTGAGACTGCAGTTGACTAGTTGACCTCTGGGTATCGTACCAATTCTTTGATAAGGGTTACTGTATCTTCTACCAAGAAACCACCTTCAGTGGTTCTGTAATAATATTTGTTTTCTTTTAACTTACGTTGTGCATATTTAAACAAAGATTGTATTCACTCATATTGATTAAGTAAGTTCTCTAAGTTAATCTATTGCGGCCAAATTTTATTTCAGCTAACCCTTGTAAACCAAGTGTAGCTACACGAGGGCTATCTTTATTTTATGCTGTAACATATTTATCAGAATATAACCAAATAACTGAACATTGCTAGGTTCATAATAGAGAACCATAAATTGTAAATATTATAATATAATACATTTCATGTTAAAATAAAGTGTCATTACTTCGATTTTATATTAATAAGTAAACTAACCACTGCTAATAGTTTATGTAAGAGGTAGCAGTGGCTTCTAATAGTTTATGTTAAACTTGGGCTTAACGCTCTGAGATTTCTGAGCTAGTGAAATTTTGTCGTGTGTATGTTACATCACTTATCCGGACTAGGTAGTGTCTGCGATCTGCTACGCACAGCAGCCCAAGTGTTTTTTTATATTATCTAACAACTTTAATAGTTCATGTAACCCGTAGCAAATCATTGTGTAGCTTGTAAAAATAGGTACAATTTTTTGTAGAAACAATTTTTTTGTGCGACCGATATTAAGTGAAATATTTTCGAGGGCCCTGATAAAATGAACAGTCTGTATATTTAATGAGCCCGAAACAAAAAAAGGAAAATTTACACATTCAGAAGAAAAAATTTATCACAAACATTTTATTGCTAACTTTTCCAAACGGAACATGGCCGTGCCGAAAAAGTTTTCTTTTTTTCGTACTTTATCTTGACACAAAAAAAATTCAATTGTTTCATATTTATTGTGTTTTTATGAATTATTTCACGGTTTTAGATAAAAAGTCGTACGTGATATGGGTTGTAATGTCTTGTCTACTATTTGATTAAACCGAACAAGTTGCTCGGAATTCTGGGAAGAAATTATTGGTCTTAGTTTCAACTGGGCTTATCATACTTTTCTAATAACATTATAATGGTTTCACAATAATTATAGCTAAATAACTATTTAGCCTGTGCTTTGTCATCGACATGAAAATAATAGTAAAATTTATTTTTATTTCTCCTTTTTCTCCCATAGTATCATCAAAAAGCACTTATTATTGATTTTTAATTCACGTGAAGTTTATAAAAAATTCAAGAGGAAGATGCATGTAAATATAATCCAGGGTATATTTTAAAGCAATATTTCAAATATTTATTGGCATATTTTATATATTATAGTAAAATATCGTAGCTTTATGGGAATATATAAACTATAAAACAAATGAAAAATGCAAGAAAAGCAATTTTATTTTAAAACATATTTTATGTTAGCGATGATATTAGACTGAAATATTATATTTTGTTTTTAATATATCTAGACTTCTTGGCAACCTCAACAAATTAATATTTTTATGCACATAGTTTTTGTGTAACTTCCCATTTTATGAATCTTTCGAGTTATTATTTGTTGAAATGTGCACTTGGCATGCTAGCTCAAGTACTATCGTTTATTTTAATTAAATCTAAAACTACTCAGTTGTTTCACGCCACATTTCGTAAACCAGTAAAATAATTTTTGTGAATCAAATATAGAAATGCATATTAACGAGTATATGCTGTGGAAACTCAATGCATAAAATAGTAGACGAGAATAAATTTTTAATAAGTCAAGGTTAACACAACAAAAGATGGTGAGAAGTAAATGAATTGTAATATGCAAGGTGGTCCAAAATTGTCTTATTTAGGACCTAGAAAACTATAGAAATTTCCACCATATTCGAGACAGGTTGTGGAAGGAGATTCGAGTACGTCCCACGTGTAAATATAAGAGATTAATCCGACGCACGCAGGCAGTTTAGTTCAGTTCAGTACAGTATACAGTACAGTTCTGATATACAGAGTTTAATATTAGACGAACAAGTAATCAGATGAAATAAAGAACAGTAACAAGTTAGATTTAAGGATTAATTATTGTAATTTAAGTGGTTAATAAATCAGTGGTTTGTGAAGATAATTGTTGTAATTTATTGAACCTACGTACAGGGTGTTTACTGGAGGGTGTAAACACGTAACAATATATTATCACAATTTATAATAATTGAGTTAATGATGTGGATGAAAATAGTAAAATTAATGACCTCTATAAGCTAATGCAAAATATGATAACGAACACCAATGTAATTGAATATCAGAATATTAAATTAAAGTACGAAATAATTTAAGAAGATCGTGCAATCAAAAGCGATATATCAGAAGAACTCAAAAAAATTAAAGAGGAAAACATAGAATTGTGGTAGAAAAGAAAATCAAGAAATTCAACCTGATATTTTATATCCTAGAAGAAAAAATAATTTTACGAATTAAACTAAATCTTTTTTGGAAACATTAAATAAATACCATAGGAGTGAGAAAAATAAAAAATTTAAAACTTATAACTTCGGTGGAGGAAGAAGAAAAATAAGACGTACAGGAAAAATTTGAGGAAGGAAACATTGGAGCAAAATCTGGTGGTACCAATTCGAATAAAGGAAAGGAACTTCGAGCGTTCCAACCAGTAACAGTTCCGTTTATATAAATTTGTACTTGTATTTTAATTATTTTCTTTTATTATGTGGATATAATCCAAAATTTTGTAATATTTAATCGAAGTAATTTCTGGTACATCTACACGTAAATATTTAAATACAATTTTATTATTTCATATTTAAAAAAAGAGAAAATATTCTTACATAATAATAATTTAAAAAGTATTAGTAAAAGTATTAAAAAAATATGAACCCACATATTCGAAACTTTACTGTGACTAATATTGAAACAGAAAGTTATTAAGAGGTGAAAATAGTCCTTGAAATAATTAACATCTATAACAATTTGAAATTAATTCACTTTATAAACGCAGTACCTATATTAAAAAAATATCTGAAATTGAAATATTTCTAAAACAAGTTGACGCAAACTTTGACTGTATAATCTTACCGAAACAAGGCAGGTACCAAACATTCATTTGATTCAGTTACATGGCTATACTCTAATATATAATGGAGATAATGAAGCTAACTTTAATCAAAATGACGAGACTATTATATACATTAGAAATGATATTGAGAATATAGATTACACGTTCAAATCAGTGAGGCATCAGTGATTAATCTCACTTTCAATATAAATGATATATCTTTCAATAGTTACACAATGTATATACCACCTTCAGTCGGCTTAATCGAATTTATTGAATCAATGCAAACTTTTTTACAACACGAAACACTTAATAACGACTTCAGTATATTTGTGGCCGACATAAATATTATTATTGAGAAAATCAATGTACACTCTGAGGAATTTTTAAATATAATGGCGGAATTCGGATTCAAATCAGTAATAAGTAACTACATGAGAATATATGAATACAGGGACTTTCAAAATCACATGATCACATTTGTATTAAATCTAACTTCGATATTGAAGCTGTAATACTTCCTTTGACAGTACAAACTAACTTAACCATACCATAAATACTCCAGTCGAATTAGTATGAAAATGAGGTAGGTGATTTTGACAAAAAATGTTTCTAGGTATAAGCCGAATCCAGGATGTCCAGAATGATAGTAGGAATGTAGGGTTTCTTAGATTTCAATTTTTTTGCGTGCCAAATTTTTTTATTGAACAACTAAGATGTGAGGAAATGGTTTTTTGAGTTTTAGGAGAAACTATTGACTTTAGAAAAAAAAGTGTTTCTTAAAATTTATACGCCTTGAAAAAAACCTATAAAATGAGAGCTTTTCATCAAAATCTGTTAATTTGTTTATGAGTAATTGCAAAAGAACATGCTAAAATGGTTGTTTTTTCAATTGTTAATAAATAAGAGAAAAACATGTTTCATTTACTTCTAACCACAGAAAAAGAAGGCTCTTGTAGCATAGAAAAGGCACGCGAAATCGGAAGCCGAATAGTTTTTGCGCAATCAATTTGTTAATAACTTTTAGACTTTTTTAAAACTACAGCAATCTGCGGGTCCGTACATTAAAGTTCATGGTTTGTACTATGAATATCTGCTGTTTAAAATTCACTGAGTATATTAAAAATATCTTTACATTGCTTAATTGTTTATTATTTATGATATATACGAAAATGCGAATTTTCGTTAAATTACTAAGTGTAAAAATAATTTTTTTACCCCTTTTAATAATAGGGTGAGGGTGGCAATGGGGGTGATAGAGGGGGTAGCTAACGCCAAAAAGATTTAAACATTTCGTTCTTGTATACACACTAAATCACATTTAATTTTTTTTTACCCCCTTTAATAATAGGGCGGGGGTGGCACTGGGGTGGTAGATGGGGTAGATAACGCCAAAAAAAACTATCGTTTTTGTATATGACTAAATCACATTTTAATTTTTTTTACTCCCTTTACTGCCCTAAATTGCAATTTTATGGACTCTCGCTTGATTTGCCTATTTACCCTTATTTACCCCATTTACCCCCTAACCCTTCAACGGAATTAGATCAAAATTCCAGATCTCGTTACAATACATAAGTGTACCAAATTTCATGTTAATATCACAAACGGTTCCAGAGTAAACGAGCGCATAAAAAAAAGTTATAGACAGACAGACAGACCGACAGACAGGAATTTTTTTCGCTCAAATTTAAAACTCGATGTTTCATGACATTTTAAGCCTATTTCAAAAATATATATATGTATATATATTTTGCATTACTATACTTCCACTGGACGTGTAAGTAAAAACAACCATTTTAGCATGTTATTTTGCAATAACTCATAAACAAATTAACCGATTTTGATGAAATAGGTCTCATCTTGTAGGTTTCTTCAAGGCGCACAACTTTTAAGAAACACTTTTTTCTAAACTCAATAGTTTTTTCTAAAACTCAAAAAAACATTTTCTCACACCTTAATTGTTCAATAAAAAATATTGCCACGCAAAAAAATTGAAGCCTAGGAAACCCTACATTCTGAACATCCTGGATTCGGCTTATACCTAGAAACTTTTTTTTTGTCAAAATGCTAATTCGACTAGGGTAAAAGTATTATTAACACTAAAATAAAAATATATACACAATTGGTTAAAAAAAGAAACAAAATGCGAAAGAAAATATTGGATTACTAATGGGATTGTCAAATCTATAGAGACAAATTATTTAGACAGGTGCAGACAAACTCCTTAAACATAAATTTAAGGAACCGGAATAAGTTAACGGCGCTTTAAAAAAACAAAATAAGCTATTTCAAGTTTAAAATATATGGAAATACAACATGTACAAAAAATATATGGTCAGTGGTAAAAGACATTTATAATTTCAACAATGAACAATAAACAGACAATTTTGATTTGTAGAAGGTAAATCGATACAGGATGCTATCGCTGAACTAACTAGGAAGATTTAGCACTCACTAGATAAAAATAAACCTTCGCTATTTGTCTATGTCTTGAAAAATAATATAATAAAAATAATAAATACATTTAAGCATATTAAAGATACATTAATGATTAAATTACCTAATTGTCCTGTATAAAGCCTTAGCAGAGTCACATTTGATATATAAAATTATCGGATGGGGAGGAATTTTAAATATACATTTACAATGACTAGAAATTATAGAAAAACGAGTCCTAACGGTAATTTTTAATAAACCCCATGATTTATCCGTCAGAACAACTATTTCCTGATTCACATGTTTTTGGTATACGTCAGTTTTATTTTTTATTGCAGCTTTGAAGATTATTTCTGAAAAAAAGATAATATAAGGATGATCGTCAAACAAGGAATAAATACCTAAATAACTTACATCCATAGTATTAATTCATATAAGTACAAGACAAAGATCAAATATCTATCTAGGGCCAAAAAACAGACATTCCCAACAAAATAAGAAATATAAATTCTAATAGGATTCTAAAAAAGAAACTTTTCACATATAACTAACGAATCCTTGTCCAAATTCGATTCGATTCAAATAGTAACTAGCTAAGCCAATATGTTTTCATTATTATTGTTATTATTTCTACCCCCCCCCCCTGTAATTTTATTTTTATTAATTTTAGGTAGGTATACCTTCAAAATATTCATCTTACTATAATAATAATTTATGAAGTATGGTGTTGCATATATGTGTATGTCTATAGCTTTAATGTGTATGCATATAATAATAATATGGCTTTATTTTTTGTTGATATAAGTTATTTACAAGAATCTTTGCATATGTATGTAATTTTATTTTATATGTAATATATCTATGTAATATATCTATTCATAATACAATTTTTAAAAGCTTTTATTAAACTTGCTAGAGCTTTGAAATTTTGCACGTGTGTATAAGTCCGGTGACAATACACATTAACATTTTTATAAAAGAAAAACAAGATAGCGGCTTCAAGATGGTGGACGACTTTATCGTTTATAATCCGATTCGACTCAAAATCGATATCTTGGGGTTTTCGAGATCGCTTTTTATAAATCCTTGGTCAAAATTTAGAAATTCAAAATCGTGTCGGTCGTCAAATGCCTACCTTGCACTGATGAGAGTCAACAGCTCGAAACTGCAGCCTGCAAGTAGTGTGTGACGACTGGCACGAGAGCTCCTTTAAGTCGGATCGGTCTTTCGGCTGGTGTTTGTTGCAATCGAAGCATTAGCGTTTTGATGGTAATATGCAATTATTACACTTAAGGCGCCAGGCTTGTAACTTGTAATTCAGCGCTCGGCGGGGCACATAGTCCGGAGAGTAGCTATTGGTTGCAGTCTGGTTACGTTCTTTATAGTAAAATAAGGATTTCATAGAGGAGTTTGCGACTGAAAATATTATGTTGTGTTACTTTGTTACCACTAGCAGTTCTGCCAACGATTTCTTACCCATTTTGACTTTCTCTTTCTAGACATTGGTGCAGTACTTCAATATTTCGTTGGTAGAATGTGTGAAAATTTAATTTAACTTCTTTTGTTTTGAAATTCCTTTATTTATGTAGTAGTGTATATATAACTCATTGTGCCATCTTGAAGTATTTAGAAGTCTATTTAGTTAACGTAATGTAGATAATATATTGCTGTGCAATCTTACTTCCTGACAACTATATGAATATAAAATTAAAATTCTCAGAAAACTCATAACGTATATTTTTCAAATACAAATGTTTATGTTTCCGTTCCTACAAAATTGTCTGAAAACTGAAGACTATTATTATAACATGTCTTTCGTCCCATATAATGAGGATTTAAATTTAGATCCTCGGTTTAAACATCCAACGATAATTTTGCCATTCCATTCGGAACTAGGTAAGCGCTATCTGCAGTACTTGTCACTGTCATATGCAGCATCTACTTTACATGTTTAAATTGGATTTCTCTAATTATGACCTACTTCAGCAAAATTTTTCAGCAATTTGGTGTTTTTTATATTTATTTTTACGCTACAGTATATAATTGTTTAAAAAATCGGTCCGGTATTAAATTAACTGAAATTGATCATTAAAGTGCAATTCCTATT
Organism: Leptura quadrifasciata; assembly: GCA_963675555.1. Classification (NCBI taxonomy): domain Eukaryota; kingdom Metazoa; phylum Arthropoda; class Insecta; order Coleoptera; family Cerambycidae; genus Leptura; species Leptura quadrifasciata. The sequence continues at coordinate 107,522,591 of OY776674.1, read as the reverse complement.
TAACCAAGTTATTAATAGCCCAGTTATCAGAGACTAATTTTGATGAAAAGTTAAAATTAATTCTTACATCGCAAATTTTTTCATGAAACGCTAGTTTTTTTCTAGTAGAAAGTAGCTCAAAAAAGTTCCCCCACGAACCCTTATAAACAATCCTCTGTAACTGAAATATTCAGTTTTTGGTAATATCTCGAAAAATAATAATAATAAAAAAACGGATAGCACCACATGAAAGAGCGGAAAATTTTACATAAAAATAGTATAAAAGTTTCTTTATATAAATGTTTTCCTTAGCATGAGAAATTATTACAGTTCGCTAGTTCGGCTCAATCTTTCAACCCACCTTTTTTTACCTGCAAGCCTTTTTTGATCGTTTTAGACAAATTTTCAAGTGTTTTAACCCTAAAAAATGTAAGAATACCAATGATTTAAAGCTTAATTTTTTTTACCCTGGATACTTTAGAGCATAAAAATTAATCTTAGATTGAAGTTTAAGGTATAAACAAGCTATATCTACAAGGATTTTTTTTAAATTATTTTATTTAATATTTATATTTTAATATAGAGTGGAAAAAAATTATAAAGCTTAACTTTAAAAATTATAAAAATTAAAAGTAAGTATACCGTTGGAAAGCTGAATTCTTCCTCTTTAAAATGTTGCCATTTTTTTTTTTCGTTTTTAATGGGTACAAATTGTCTTTATTATGTAGCGGCGGTCGAGAAATGCTTCATTTCCCTGTGCGACGCGCTTGAAATATTGAGCCGAACTATCGAACTGTAATAATTTCTCATGCTAAGGGAAACATTTATTTAAAAAAACTTTTATACTATTGTTATGTAAAATTTCCCGCTCTTTCACGTGGTGCTCTCAGTTTTTGTTATTATTATTACTTTTCGAGATATTACCAAAAAATGGCCTGTTAGGAGGTGGTTTTGGGTAAGTGATAATACAGGCCATAATATAGACTTCGATAACAACAAAACCATAGCACCCTCATTTTTCCAGAAACCGCGAATCATCCGCGAAGCAATTGAGATTGAAAAACGTCCCAATTGTCTAAACAAAAGGGATGACGGCCATCGTCTTCCAGTCGCTTGGAAATCATTGATCTCTAAGTTAGCCCCACAATCTTCATCCACACCTCATAATTCTGATAGCAGCCGTTCTGCTCTGATGCCTCCATCAACAGACTCTCAACCCTCCACCACTCTCCCACCCACAGACAGCTTTCGTATAAACTGTTACTGTATAAACGGGCATTAGGCAATAATGATAACCAATTAAAAAAAAATAATTATTATTAATTGAAATTGCAACGCCGATGACTGCCCTAACCAGACTTGATTGGTTAGGGAAGAAGCTCTTGCTGGCTAGCTTCTTTTCGTGGTAATAACAAAAAAAAATAGTATTTATAGTGCCCCTTCCGGATACAGTTAATAAATTTTTTTTGTGCGGAAGCGACACTGGCTAGCTCAGTGGGCGGTGGGGTGAGTAAGTGGTTTATTGGGTGATTAATGATAAATAACTTTCAACACCAAGTAAGAAAAATAAAATATATATACACATATACCTAAATCTACTCAAATCTCACAGTGCACACTACACAATATAATAGGAAAATAAAGAAAATGCAGAACTTTTCAATTCAAAAGGAAATTATGAGCATAAAAATTTAATACCTTGAGTGATCACTCGGGTGTACAATTTATTTATTTTTTTTTTTTTATACACCTAGTATTGGTAATTTAAATAATTTAGGTTGGTAACTTAGAAAATTACTAACCATACATATATGTACCAATTATTGTGATGGTAAGTGTAAACTTATCTGTATGATAAAGATGGCGGTATGCAAATGGCCGCTGTCCACGTCGAAGAGGGGAAAGGTTTCTCAAACTGATGGCCGTCACGATGCTCCCTTGTAATGTCTCAACCTCTCAAAACTCTACACCAGGAAACCACAGAGCGAACACCACTCCACAATTTCAAAAGGGCTCTACCAGACCCAAGCAGTCACAAGGGCAGTCGGCCTCCAAGACAGTTTCAGACAACAACAGCTGTCTACAAATGGTAGAAACAATTTGGAGTGAAGATGGTAATACGAAAGCCAAGACACAAAGCCCTAAAAGGATAATACGGTTATATATAGGCTGACATGATCTCCATTTAAAAATTACATAACCAGGACTATGAATTATTAATTGAATGATAAAAAAAATGTAACTAATTTTTATTTTAATAATAAACACATGAAAATAATGATTTTATCATACCTGGGGGTGTTAGGCGGGCTTTTAAAAGTGATTGTCCTCAGCTTTGCCTCTAGTGAATATATTAAATGAATCCCAAAAAAAAAATGGATAAGTTGGTGGCTAACTTTCAAAATCCAAAACTCAATCGGCCACAACTTACTATCAGTGTAATTTTTCTTAATCCTTACACAATAAGAAATTTCAACTCTTCAATTACACCAATTCCAATCTATCTCATTAGAAAGCAAAAAGGAAAGTGACGACCCCTAATAAAAAGACTACATACCTTTCCTTTTTGCTGTTCCATAAAGTTCCATGCGCGATAGAAAAACATTAGAGTAAGTTAAAATATGAGATCATGCGCCTACATCGTAGAAAGGAACTATTTTAAAAGAATTTTCACGAGGAACCTCTTCCGTCACCGGGACAGGTATTCTTCTGAAATAATTTATAAATGACACTTCGTATAATAAGGAGGATTGACTACTACAATGCAATTTAAACTAGGCAACTGTGATGTCGATGGTCCAAAAGTGTACTATTTTGGTGATCAGAACTGGTACAGTAAGCAATATTTGCGATCGCAATAACGAATAACACGGCGATGTCAACCATGTGACCAGCTACTATACGCATCGCATCAACTTGACTATTGCTTTCTACTCTAAGTTTGTTTCGTAGCCCGAAACGTACAGAATTAACCTAATACTATCATATGCGTGTAGGCAGCCACAGTTTGTTTACGTACCTAACATTCATGATCATGAGGACCTCAGTTACCTCAATTTAAATCACAAGGTAGGTCGAGACAAATAAAACAAATCCTGATATTTTGATTGACGAAGTAGAACTATTTGTTCAAAATAAAGATATTATTTAGTCATAAATACACAATTTATTGCCCTTATATCGTGCCGCCAAAATATCCTGTAACAATTCCCCCTCTACTCCCAGGGGATTAACCCGTTAATCTCCTTTTGTCAAAAAAAAAAATAAAATAAATTAAATAATCCTCGTCTCTTCGAAACACCCTATTAAACCTACCTAACAGACAACAATACGAATAATAACTAATGATGAATGCATGATAGTTTTCTCCAAAAAGCTTCATAGAAGGCAACATACAATCTCAAAATAAGCCTAACTATGACTTACACATCAGGATCTCACTAATCCAGTTCAAGACTGATTCTAATTTTTATTTTCATACTAAAAATAAATTTAAAAGAAAATGAGATATTCCCTAATGCAAGTATTTACAACATATATTTTACCCCAACTATATACAAAAGAAAAAATTATATTACAAGAAACTGACCTAATGCATAAGACCAAAAGAGGAAGTTAATTTTTTTTTTTTTGCCATCAAAAATACTAATCAGAATCATCTTGATCACCGTTAACAGGCGGATGTGATTTTAAATCTTTGACGTGCCAAGTACCCTTGCCTTTACCTTTATCATCAACAAGTTCGTACGCCACTGGAGATAACTTACGCTTTACAATGAATGGACCTAAATACTTCGGTGCCAATTTAGCAGTAAATTGTTTAGCTGCGTCGGACAAGGCATAATTTCTGCGATAAACTTTTTCACCAACTGCATAAGATACAGGGCGTCTCCTTAAATCGTACCTATTCTTCGAGCGTGCATGTGCACTATCAAGTCGTTTACGGATATCTTTAAATACTTTTTCAAATTCCGCAGCAGATGGTGTTACTTTCTGCTGGTCAGTATCTGAAAAATTAGGACGATCATATTTGTCTCCTGAAATTATGTGTTCACGTCCGAAATTTACAAAAAATGGTGTACATCCCGTAGCTTCATGAACCGCAGTGCGAATTGCACATCCTATTTTAGGTAACAATTTATCCCAATTTGTGTGGTTGTTTTCGACATAGCACAACATTGTTTTAAGAACTTGATTTACCCTCTTTACAGGGTTAGCCTGCGCATGGTAATATAGGGTAAATTTTATCGTAACATTATAATCGTCACATAATTTTTTGAACGATTTAGAGTCGAACTGTGAACCATTGTCACAAATTACATATTGTGCACAACCAAAAACTAAGAAAATTTGTTCCTCTACGATTCTGCAAACTGCAGCTGCTGTCGCGGCTCTAAGAGCGAAAAATAGGGAGAATTTACTAAAAGTATCGGTAACTACAAATATATATTTATATCCCTGAGACGAACGTGGTAACGGACCGAACAGATCTATACTAATCATTTGCCAAGGTTTACTAACTATTGGATGTTTACCCATAAGTCCTGGAGGAGGTTTCAGGCAGGGTTTGTGCTGTAGACATACCGGACAATTCCTGACATAACGTGCGACATCAGAACGCATTTTTGGCCAATAATAGCGTGACTTTAAACGTTCGAATGTTTTGAAAACGCCGGCGTGGCAAGCGGACATCGAATCATGGTTATCGTGAATAATTGAGGCACGGAGTTGTTTCGGGATGACTTCTTTCCAAGAATCATTTTCATCAGACAGTTTAGGATATTTGCACGAGACATATTTATAAAGTTTGTTTTCAGATAAACGCCATTGAGGATACTTAAGAGGATTGTTACCTACTGCTTTACACATTTTTTTATACCATTTATCTGATATATCTGAAGTGGCGACAATATTTATTTCAGGTACAGTACGAGATAATAAATCAGGTACAACATGGTCTTTACCTTTTCTATGTATGATTTCAAAGTCAAATTGTTGAAGACGGACTGCCCAACGAGCTAGACGACCAGATGGCTCTCGCAGATTATGTAACCAAATAAGACTATGTTGGTCCGTAATTACCGTGAACTTATACCCCTCGAGGTAAGCTCTTAGGCGCTCCAAGGCCACCACAATAGACAAAAGTTCACGCTCAACTGTGCTGTAATTTCTTTCTTGGCGAGTTAAAGACCTGCTGATGTAACAGATTACGCGTTCTCCATCATCAAATTGCTGTGTTAGGGCCGCTCCCACCCCATAGTTGCTAGCATCTGTTTGCACGATAAATGGACGATTAAAATCAGGACACGTCAAAATAGGCGCTGTCACCAAGGCCGTTTTAATTTGTTGCAATGAACGCTCGCAGTCTTCCGACCAAAACCACTTTTTATTTTTGCATAAAAGAGCTGTCATGGGTGCAACTATTGTGGAAAAGTTAGGTATAAATCGTCTGTACCAAGAAGCAACTCCAAGTATACGACGGACTTCGGTAGTGTTTTTAGGTGGCGGAATATTAAGAACTGCTGATACTTTTTCCGGGTCAACATGTAGGCCTTGATGATCTACAACGTAACCCAAATATCGCAACTCAGGTCGACAAAAGAAACATTTTTCCTCAGAGACAGTAAGACCTGCATTTCTGATACGTTTAAAAATTTCTCGCAATATTTCTAAATGTTTTTCAAACGTTTCTGTAACGACAATTACGTCGTCCAGATAAACGAACACATGAGGTTCTAATTCTGCACCAAGCACTCTATCTATGAGCCTCTGAAATGTAGCAGGCGAATTACACAGACCAAAAGGCATTCTTTTGAACTGATATAACCCACGCCCTGGTATGGTAAATGCTGTAAATTCTCGTGACTCTTTAGCAACTGAAATTTGCCAATAAGCAGATTTAATATCAAGCGAGCTAAGATATTTTGCGTTACGCAATTTATCTAAAATTGAGGACATATAAGGTAAGGGATACGCATCTTTTTTTGTTACTTGATTGAGGCGTCTATAGTCTACACAAAATCTATATTGGCCATCTTTCTTTGGTACTAACAACACCGGACTCGACCACGCAGACTCTGACGGTTCGATGATGTCATCATCTAACATAGACTTGACAGCATCGTCAATATGTTGTTGAATAACTGGTGACACCCGATAAGCACGCTGTTTTATCGGCTCGGAGTTAGTCAAAATTTTATGTTCAGCTAGTGTGGTACAACCAATTTTTGGCCCTTGTAGTTCAAACTGCTTCTTAACCAACAAATCTAAAAGTTCTTTTTGAGCCGAGGTTAAAACTGTTCGCGATACAACCGCAGATACGGCCTGTATATGTGAAATATTAGAATTACTAAATGACCAACAATCACGTTTTAAATCTGGAACAATTCCCATTAAAACCCAAAAATCAATTCCCAATATAACAGTGTGAGGCAATTCAGGAACTACTAGTGCCTGAATAGTCTGTATTTTATTTTCTAATTTAATCGGCACACTGACTGAACCCAATACTTTACAAGTACTATCATTTGCTACGGTACACGATGTAATTTTTGAAGCGAATAATTGTAAACCTAAATGTTTTAATATATCCCAACCATACTGACCAATTATAGTGTTATTAGCACCTGAATCTAGCAAAGATTTAATTTTTATACCAAGTATATCGATTTCTAAGTAGGGTCTATTATCACCTTCGCAATGAGCCATTATATAAGAGAGAACAGGTTGAATATAATTTGATGACAAATGTTCATTGCTTTTGTTATCAGTGGTCGACAATTTAAATGACTTAGAACCAACTACGCGACCAGTTAGTGGTTCATTTGCCCGTTTCCCGTACAAGTAGGGCAAGTACGTACCGTGACATTCAATTTACCACAACGGTAACAAAGTTTTCGAGGAGGCTGTGTACAATTATAACGGACATGTCCTTGCTGACCACAGTTCCAACATTTAACTGATATGGCCTGTACCGACGCTGAAGTTAAAGGAGGTGCATTAAAATCTATCAAATCCTCTGATTCATGTGACTCCACGATCGTTAATTTCGGATTAGGACGGCGATATTCTAAACCTGGTTCTACCGAATTTTTAGGGTTAATTGGTGGTGCCTGATATTCTCGCGCGCTAAGGCTAGCCTCTTCTATCTCGCGACCTACTCTAATCAAAGATTCCAAAGTTGAAATATCTTTACCGGCCAAGGCCATTTGAATGTGAGGTAACATTTTATTTTTGATAAAGTTAACACGAGATTCCTCCGTCGGTTTGTCCTGCAATTTACTAAATAAATTTTCCATGTGAGCTACATATATGACAACCGACTCGGTAGATGCCTGTGTTCGATGTTTAAGAATTTCTCTTACGCGTTCCTCGTAATTCCTAGGTAAAAAGGTGGTCCGAAAATATTCACAGAATTCGTCGTAATTTCGAATATTAGCTCGAGCAAATCTATACCACACGGAAACATCGCCTTCTAGCAGTTCGGATATAGAATTAAAAAGTTTTGTCTTGGACACATTACGTGATACACGCATTTCTTCTAAACGTTCCAAGAAATCAGTTACACTAGTTGTGCCATCAAATTTAAGTTTCCATCTTGTCACATCAACATATTTGGCAGAATGAGAACAAGGAGAATAAGGAACTTCCCGCGAAGTAGAATTTAAAACCCCAAAATTTTCATTAAAATGGACATGACGTTCATTAGAATTTTCATTAATGTGTATATAATTACTTAAATTAATCTCCTTTAACTTTTCCGATAGTTTAGCTACCCTATTATTAACAAAAGAATTGTCATCGGGCCCTGCCGAATGTGTAGATGCATTAACTGGTTGTGGGATTACTGATATTCCACCAGAACGTTCAAATGAGGTTTGAGGCTCTTGGCCCACATCTAACAATTCATCCACTACCACAATACCTGAATTATTTACTACATTATTACTCTGACTGGGTACAATTTCTGGTAATAAGAGATTTGGTTGATCAATAATCGAAACAGATGCATTTGAGTTTGAGTTATTATTACCCAAGTTTTGATTTTGATTAGCTTGTTCATTATATAACGTGGTAGCTGCATATGCTTCATCTAATGCACGCATTAAATCAATACACAAATCATGCAATTTATTTTTTTTTGTTTGGAGATCTAATTCGTTTGTATTAATATGATTTATACGACCCTGTATATGTAATAAACGAGATTTAATTCGTTTATAATTATTATCCTTGTTAGCAATATTAAATTCCTGAATGTCCCCTAATAATTCGTCTAATTTATTTGAGCAAATATCTAATTCCGATTTCGGATCAAAACATGCATTAACAGGTATTTGTGCACGTATGTCTAAATCTAAACGTTCCTTACGCAGCGCTTCTCGCAGCAAGCTACGCTTTTCAACAACTGTGCCATTGCCTATATCCACACCGCGATATCTTAATTCAAATGTAAGTTCGTCACTTAAAAGACGATTAATATCCATTGCCAAACGTAAATAGTAAACAGAAGAATTTAAAAAAAACTATATTATTTGCACACAAATATCAGATAAATTACTAGATAAAGAAATATATGGTCATATACCCTGTTTCACTATAGTTGATACTGAATAATTAAATATTTCAAATAATTAATTATGACTAAAAAGCACAGGTACTGGCGTCAAATGATTTCTTATCACGGCAAAACAATAACAACTAGCGGAGAGAAAAAAAAATTCGCAGAATTTCCCCCCTCCTTCCCGGAGAGAAAAAAATAGACATAAACAAATATATATTATCAAACAAGCAAGAAAGAAATATGTTCACCTAAAGGACTTACCAACAAAATAAAAAAATAATCATGACAGCTATAATTGTTACGTCACCCTGTAGATTTGTGTATATGGTTCAAATAGAAATAGAAAAAAAAATGAAATGTAAATCTAAAGTGAATAATTTACTTTACTGTTTGTGAAATACTTGGGAGTATATACTGAAAATTATATGCCTAAAATATATAAAAAAAATTACTTTAAAATTTTCTTTCGAAACTCACAACTCCCCCAATACCAATTGAACTTATTAGTTGGGCGCCATTGTTACTGTATAAACGGGCATTAGGCAATAATGATAACCAATTAAAAAAAAATAATTATTATTAATTGAAATTGCAACGCCGATGACTGCCCTAACCAGACTTGATTGGTTAGGGAAGAACAAAAAAAATAACAAAAAAAAATAGTATTTATAGTGCCCCTTCCGGATACAGTTAATAAATTTTTTTTGTGCGGAAGCGACACTGGCTAGCTCAGTGGGCGGTGGGGTGAGTAAGTGGTTTATTGGGTGATTAATGATAAATAACTTTCAACACCAAGTAAGAAAAATAAAATATATATACACATATACCTAAATCTACTCAAATCTCACAGTGCACACTACACAATATAATAGGAAAATAAAGAAAATGCAGAACTTTTCAATTCAAAAGGAAATTATGAGCATAAAAATTTAATACCTTGAGTGATCACACGGGTGTACAATTTATTTATTTTTTTTTTTTTATACACCTAGTATTGGTAATTTAAATAATTTAGGTTGGTAACTTAGAAAATTACTAACCATACATATATGTACCAATTATTGTGATGGTAAGTGTAAACTTATCTGTATGATAAAGATGGCGGTATGCAAATGGCCGCTGTCCACGTCGAAGAGGGGAAAGGTTTCTCAAACTGATGGCCGTCACGATGCTCCCTTGTAATGTCTCAACCTCTCAAAACTCTACACCAGGAAACCACAGAGCGAACACCACTCCACAATTTCAAAAGGGCTCTACCAGACCCAAGCAGTCACAAGGGCAGTCGGCCTCCAAGACAGTTTCAGACAACAACAGCTGTCTACAAATGGTAGAAACAATTTGGAGTGAAGATGGTAATACGAAAGCCAAGACACAAAGCCCTAAAAGGATAATACGGTTATATATAGGCTGACATGATCTCCATTTAAAAATTACATAACCAGGACTATGAATTATTAATTGAATGATAAAAAAAATGTAACTAATTTTTATTTTAATAATAAACACATGAAAATAATGATTTTATCATACCTGGGGGTGTTAGGCGGGCTTTTAAAAGTGATTGTCCTCAGCTTTGCCTCTAGTGAATATATTAAATGAATCCCAAAAAAAAAATGGATAAGTTGGTGGCTAACTTTCAAAATCCAAAACTCAATCGGCCACAACTTACTATCAGTGTAATTTTTCTTAATCCTTACACAATAAGAAATTTCAACTCTTCAATTACACCAATTCCAATCTATCTCATTAGAAAGCAAAAAGGAAAGTGACGACCCCTAATAAAAAGACTACATACCTTTCCTTTTTGCTGTTCCATAAAGTTCCATGCGCGATAGAAAAACATTAGAGTAAGTTAAAATATGAGATCATGCGCCTACATCGTAGAAAGGAACTATTTTAAAAGAATTTTCACGAGGAACCTCTTCCGTCACCGGGACAGGTATTCTTCTGAAATAATTTATAAATGACACTTCGTATAATAAGGAGGATTGACTACTACAATGCAATTTAAACTAGGCAACTGTGATGTCGATGGTCCAAAAGTGTACTATTTTGGTGATCAGAACTGGTACAGTAAGCAATATTTGCGATCGCAATAACGAATAACACGGCGATGTCAACCATGTGACCAGCTACTATACGCATCGCATCAACTTGACTATTGCTTTCTACTCTAAGTTTGTTTCGTAGCCCGAAACGTACAGAATTAACCTAATAGTATCATATGCGTGTAGGCAGCCACAGTTTGTTTACGTACCTAACATTCATGATCATGAGGACCTCAGTTACCTCAATTTAAATCACAAGGTAGGTCGAGACAAATAAAACAAATCCTGATATTTTGATTGACGAAGTAGAACTATTTGTTCAAAATAAAGATATTATTTAGTCATAAATACACAATTTATTGCCCTTATATCGTGCCGCCAAAATATCCTGTAACAAAACAACACTTCGTCAGATGCTGCCAGCGAGTTCGCTCTAAGGAGTAGGCAGATTGAGACCTTAGAGACGGATCGTAGTGAGATCTGGGGAGTAGGCAGATTGTGAGACCCCGGAATCGAACCAGTTCCACGAACTCCTAGCATTATTTCCTTTGACAATTTTTTCTTGACTACTTGTTCTCTTGAAAATGGCTCCAAAACGAGAGCCGAAACGTCGAGACATTAACAATCTCAGACGCGGTTCAACCCGAGAACCTAGTATTTTGCATACCAACGACCGCGGAAGCTTCTCGCTTTTTTATATTGGTACAAACTATTTAATTTTTTGCACTCCGCAGTCTAACAGTGCCCTAATGCTATTGTAATAATCATTTTCAAGGAGTAATGTACAAATCTCTTTTACTCCTCGAGGGACACAACCCAATTGCTACACTTTAGTCCTCGAAAATTACAATTAAAATAGCACTCTTAGATCACAGAATACTAAAACACTGTTTTTGAGATGGGAAATGCTCAAAAGTAATTTTTTTATTTTCCATTGTTTTATTTCCATTCATTATTCCATTATTATTAAGGGTACATAGAAAAGTTTCTACATGGCTAACTAATTTCATCTTTATTAAATAACTACAAATATGTAAGTATTACACACAAACATGAATAAAATCAGTACATTTTCTGATGTTCTAAATACCTACGTATTTACTATTCAAACTATACTTATATCAAATTTAACCACAGCATTTTTGTGTTCCTGGTAGCTACATTCGGCGATTTACTAATATTTCGTCTTTTATGCCAGCATAATACGCGCAACCCGCAATATTTCAAGATGTTCTATGTATCACCGAGGTTTTGCAAAAAATTGTTAAAATCGCATCGAGATTAAAGTTAGTACGGTCCTGTACGCCACTTAGACTTGTCTGACTTCTGTGTTATCAACAGAACGATGTAATTCGATTACTTACAAATTTACTCGCGATTGACTAGTGCGTGCAAACGCAGTCTTAAAAAGGAAATTACAAGTATGTATGTAGGTACATGCAAACGCTATAACACAAATAATATAAAATACAATTAAAAAAATGTATTTAACTATAAACGTAGATTTAAAAAAGCAAAGCAATGAAAATGCAAACAGGCGTTAATAAGTAATAATGAAAACTTTATGTCATTGTGTAGCAAGAAACGACTTTATAGTTTTGCGGAGGGTATAGATAGAATACTTTTTTAAATAAATTTAATGAATTATAAAATTAAACAGCGTTATATGTGAAAGATTTTTAATACATTGTGGTAGAGTGATGCGGCATACTAAAATTATCGATATAATGAATATTTAAATAGTGTGTTTGGTTGCGAGTAATCAATTTCATTTTACGACAGGCAGGGGCACGGGGGGTAATAGGTGTGATAGCTGGGGGTGATCGGAGCGGTCCTCTTTCTTAATAAATTCGAATTGAAATTTGGCATCGGAGGGATTTTTGCAGTCTATGTGATAGATATTCCTCAGATGTCCTGACAATTCCAACAATGCCATTGACAGCAATTTTGGTGGTCATGTCTGGCTCACAGGTCCAACTTCCGGAAATTCAGAAAAAACGTGTTCCGGAGCCATCATGGTACGAGAAGCTTTTTTACCAAAAATCTAAATATTGCTCAAACGAGGCTCTTATGAAGCTAATATTTATTGACAGCAATTTTTTGTATCGCCGAAAGGGTTATTATGCAAAAATGTGTTTTCTAAGGTTGTCAAAAGCAAGCTGTTCTTTGCAGAGAGTGTAATAATATCAGAACCAATGGTCTAAATAAAACTTTCTTACTCTAAAAATGTTTGTATGGCTCTTAACTAAAACTTAAAACACTCGCAATTTTCCATGTTGTAAATTTACCACATTAACCACTACATTCACCCCTATATTAGCTCTGTGTTTTAATTACAAATTTCAAAATAACCAAATTTATGACCGTAATTAGCTTTAATTACATACCGAACTGCTGTCAATTCCTCCGACAGGATTGAACAAGCGTTCAGATATTTTTGGCGTGCTTAAAATCCATAAGGGATTTTTTGTGTCAGTAAAGATGAGTAGGGTTCAAAAAAGAAGAAAAATTGGACTTATGGGTCTATGCCGGCAAATTTGTGAAAATGAAAATAAGAAAATCGAACAAAGTGGATGAAAACGTGGATCCAGTTGAAAAAAAATGGACATATGCGAAGTTTTCAAACAAATTAACTAAAACTCCTTTTATATTTTAATTAACGTACGAACTGTCTCCAATTTTTCACAAACATGTTTTTCCCTACATAATTCTATGAAATCGGTTAATAATTTTTTGTCCACTCCATTTTTGACTGACACCTTTACTAGTCGAACAGAACTGATATTTCCGTGTACCGACAGGACTAAATCTGCAACGATCTGTTCTGTCACACATCGGATATTTTACCGATCAAATCCTTCGCACGTCACTAACCTAATCATCGATCGAAACATCGACAAAAGATTTGGTCCGTGACAGGACAAATCGTTTAAAATTCCCTTCAGCAGATCACTTTCCTCAATTGTAACAATTCAATATTTGTGAGACTTCATTCTTCATGAAATCCAGTGGTTAGTTCTTTATTTTTGTCCTCCCAACCTAAGAGAGAGACCCCTAAATAAAATTTTGCACCTTTTAAGTATTAAACTTAGTTGTACATGATAATTTGATGACGTATATGCACTATTTTGATATTACTAGGTTTTAGTAAGGCGTTCGACACCATTAATCATGAACTGCTCTTAAAATTTTTAAAATCATATGGTGTTAATAATACAGGTTGTAAATTGCTCAAGTCATATTTTGAGGGACACTCACAAATGGTAAGAATTCTCGATAAGCTTTCTCAGTCAAGGGCGATCAATAAAGGTGTTCCATAAGGTTCTATTTTGGCCCCCCTGTTGTCTACAATTTATATATCTCAATTTGTAAATTTTGTTAAAATCCTGTTTGGTTCATATGGTTGTAGACAATATCCAAATTTACTATTCTTTTTTCAGCATTCAAACGTTTTTAATGCATTAAAATCAGCTATGCTATTATTCGCCCGACTGTGCTAATTTAAAAAACCAAATTAATATTCACTGATAGCAAACCTTTAACATTCCAATTAGTCATATTACGAACCAATCGTTACGAAAGATCGACCTAAATAATACCGCCCCCCATGTGGCCACCGAAAATATCAAAACTACTTTCCAGGCAACCATTCAAGTTATTTTATTTCGCTTCCACAAATATTTTATAATCTTATATTACCCCCTATTGTTATCAAAACTCACTTCCTTTTGTTCACCGCTGACCCATCGGTACAATTACATATCATATTAAATTGAGTGCACGACCTTCGGGACAATTTTACGGGGTCATTCTAAATTTAATTAATCTCTTCAACTTATTTTCATTAATAACTCCTAAACTAAAGCCGATCCGAACTTCATTTATATATAAAAAAAATCTCCATTTCAATGCCGATGCGGTCATATAATTTTCATATCAAAATTTCCCATATTTCCATTGTATAATGCAATATTGCACAATCGTTGCCCGCACGAAATGGGGGGTGGACATATCCAGACCTTTTCCAGACCTCGGCACACCTAACCCCGACGAGCCGTACAAATAGCTGAGAGCAGCGTGTTCTGGCTAAGTTCGAAATCACCAGCAAGTTAAAGTGAAGTTAGTACGTTAAGTTTTCGCGAGTGAAATCATCTATAATTATTTGAATGTGATTTTAAATTTAATAAGTTTATATACTAGTAATTCAGTCCAGTTCTAATTAACTTAAGTTTTAGTTCCCACCGTCTAGTCAGATTTCCTACTTCGGCGACAGCCTAATTTTTCTGAACTGACGAGATCTTGCTTCCTTGGCCGAAACCAAGTAAAAAAGAGTTTTTAAATTAAATTAAGTCAGCGTCGAGCATAAATCCTAAAAGTGAATTTTTTCAGAACATTTTAAATAAATCATTTAAATAATTTTATTTTTTCGCAAAATTCAGACACGACTGAACTTCTGCTGTCGAATAGTTACCTATTCTAAAAATTTGTTAATGTATTAATAATCATAATTTTTCAAAACAAGTGTTATTATTACAAGAAAGACTATCTACGGGGTGTAGCTTTCGGCCCTGGCAAAGACAATAACAACTAAAAAAATGCTAAATAATTTAAAACTTTAAAATCAAGTGCATAAAAGTTCCAGAACATTCATACAGGGTGTAGCATTCGACCCGAACCACAACTTCAAAAATCTAAACCGAAGGCTCTTTCAACAAAATAAAGTGCACGAACGGCCCCAAGGGTCTCTACCAAAGCTCTCCGACTCAAACTTTTATATTTTTACAAACTCGAGGGGCTAATTCGTGTTCAGCCCAGTTTATCGCTTTTTTTTGGATAGAGACTATAGCAGTCGTATACAGCGCATGCAAAACTCATGTATTCGATTTATCTATGGTATACGTAAATATGAACCTGTTTCACATAAGCTGCCTGGACTCATGTGGTTAAACATGCAAGATCGGAGAAACTGTTATTCAGCTTGCATCTTTCACAAGATTTTCACAACGAAGGCTCCGTCTTATCTCTACAATAAATTAACTTTTCGCAGTGATGTTCATAATGTCAATGTCAGGCCCAAAGGTTTACTTAGTCCACCGATGTACAGAACTTCCTTCGTTTCAGATATCGCATTTACAAATTATATAATCAGGTATCATTTAGTGCCAAATCATTTAGTGTTGCAAAATTTAAAAGATATTTTAAAGCTACTTTACTAGGTTAGTCAGAATAGTTTTATGTACCTATTTATTTTATTTACTTGTTGATTTATTACTCATACACATATTTTAATTTTTTCTATACTACCTTACACTTACTGTAAATTTGCTTTGGGGGTATTTTTTTATTTTTAATGTATATCGAGGGTTAAGTGGTAGAGCACACTTGTTGTGAACTATAATATGTATGACATATGATATCTTTCCCTGTTTAGAATATTACTGGAAATACAGGCATTTCTTATTATTATTACTATTATATAATAAACACTGTGCAAAATGATTCGTATCGGTTCATTTAGAGAGTTTCGGTTCCGAAGTAAAATGCCATCAGTACTTCAGTATCTATATCCCAGTCATACAATTTTATAAGGCAGCCTTATACACAATTTCTATGATGCTGTGATATAAATATATATTTAAAATAAATTAGAATAACTTCCCAACACACTTCACAAACAAAAACCAAACAGTATATCAGTATTATTGTTAGTAAGGTTTTTAATCTGAATCCGATCGAAAGCTTGAACCGACAATATTGTTATTTTGCTATCTCAACTCGTATTGCAACATTGTTCAAGTATTGTTGCCAAAAACTTCAAACAAAATATAATACAGACAACGAAAACAATGCATAATTCTCTTTGTAATATATTTTAAGAAAACTGAATGTTACTGAAATTTCCAACGACTGCAAAAAGTCCCAAGTGATCACACTCTTTGCTACAAAAGTAAAATGGGAAAGAGAAGTTTAATTTATAAATTCACTTTGTAGCAAAACAAAGCACATGAATAATTACATCTTAATCAAACGTTAACGTAAACGTTAATTCTCTTCACTGTGGAAAGCATAACTTAACTTTAATCTCATTGTTTCAGGAAACAAAAGTAAACGAGGAAAGCGTCGAAACTGTGCCAATACAAGTAGCGACTTGACGGGAAGTGAATCCTGTCTTTACCCAGCAGAGTCATACAAAATATAGTGGCAAGAGAACTAATTTACACAGTGAACCATTCACTATACGAGAATACAAGATCGTTCACGATAAATAAACCTCGAACAAATCTTTCTAACTAAAAAAGTTAAATACAAGTTTGGAACTTGTTAGTGTTAACTCAAAGAACTGTTGAGGTTTATTGATTGAAACGGGCTTAGTTAAACTACGTGTCCGGTGTAAGGAAACTTTGAACTATCATAGTGGAGTGGTTAGGGGGCGAGCCCATGGACTTAGACTGTGACTCTTTAGAGGGTATAATGAAATCTGATGAGGAAATGGGCCGTGAGAAGCCATCTGGAGCCGGGGCTAACCACAACCATTATACAAGTGAGTACAAGTTGTTGATACACTGTGATCTTAAGATAATATTTGTGGGTCAGGCTTATTGAGATTAGGTCTTTCCAAAATGCTCCTTTATAACACGTACAATCGTAAGGGCCATTGAATTTGAAGTGGCATTAACTAGAAATCTGCGGTATGTTCACATTGTTCACCGATAGTGTGCCTTATTACAAAATGTTAGTCTCGTCCGTTCCAATTATTATTAACGATGAATTTTAATTGTTATAGTGCGCAAAATATTAAAAAGAAGTAAATTCACTTTTAAAAATACAATATAAAAAAGTTAGCGTCAGTATCCTGTTCGCTAGGATGCTCTAAAAACATAGTCATAAATTCAAGAGTCTTAAGAAAAGAAAGAGCTTCAAGATACTGGATGATAGTGCATTATAAGCAAACGAAATAATTTAGTAGATATATAGTCCAGTCAGTATGGCGATAATTTTGCAAGCCATCTGATGTCGGCGATCTTTCGAGGGCTTGTTAGGGGACTATTGGAAGATTTAATGCCGAGTCGTCGGGTAGTTCGGGTGGTTTTTCTTGGAAGCAGACCACTAACTTTTGTTACGACATTGTTTATTTGTAGATCCCAAGTAAGTGCCTGTCAAATATTTTTCCAAGATATTTAATAGATTTCGATTTAGGAATTAATATATTACTATCCACCATTAATGGACCAAATAAGGATAAATTATTGCTATATGCTTTGAAAGACATAAAAAGTTTTTCTAAAGCTGACCGCCATTTGTAATTAAACCACTTTTTAATGGCGGTGAAGCCCTTTTCGGCAGATTATTAAAATTCTCCTACGACTTTTCTTTAAAAAATATTGTTGTGCCGTCGGTAAAGCTCATAATTATACAATTATGATTATTGGTTTCTTAGAGCGAATTAATATATAAGGTAAACAAGTTAGGACCCAATACTCTTCCTTGTGGTACTCCATCTTAGGCTCAGTTCGTTAACTGTATCTTAATAATTTTCTCGAAAATATTTACTAGGTACATTAGGGATTATGGAGATGAGTCTATAATTAATTAAATCATTTTCTTCCCCTTCTTTATATAACGGTTTTAGAAAATTGTTAAAGTCTCCTGTACTAAAACATTTACTTATTTAATACTAATATAACTATAATATATAATATATAATACTAATAATAACTAATATAATAATAAGGGGGACGGTAGCTTAGTCTGCTAAAGCGTCTGGCTAGCAAACTGAGTTGCCTAGCGAAGTGGGTTCGATTCCCACAAGGCGAAACAATTTTTCATTTAAAAAAAATTGCCCCAACAGTGGTTCGGAGTCCACTTAAACTGTAGGGCCTCGCCTCTCTTTACCTAGCACAAGATCCTTGTGATCTTCCAGGGGGTTACTTCGGAAACTGGAGAGGCGGTTAAGAAAACTTTTTTTTCGCCGATTAACAGCAAAGTACTAACTTTTCTGACTAACGTCAATTAGCAAAGTGTCACTTTCCCTGCATCGGCAGGGAAAGTGACACTTAGTTTTCATGGTAACCAACTAGTAACAACTGCGATTTTTAATGAATTTTTATTGAATTTATTACAACAAAAATAAAGAGATTTAGAATTGTAATAATTTAATTATTTTAGAATATATTTAAACAATCGGCGAAAAAATTATATGTTCAACTCAGCAGCAAAATAGATTAACTGCTAACTAACTGGCTGAGTTCCTGGCCTCGCTACGCTCGGCTAGGAATTATCAGCCGCGGCAGTCAATCTACCATTTTGCTGCCTAATTAAACAAATAACTATTAAAACATTTTTAACACATTTTAGTGATTCGGCTGTTTGATCTGCTATCTTTTTCAGTGTCTCAGAACGTATATTGTAAAAACCGGGAGATATTTTCATTTTTAATATTTTTTTTTCGCTTCATGTACATCTGCTTGTTCCGTTTTTTACCGTTTTATCGCCTGCTCTGTTCATCACTGTTTTCCATTTTACACCATTTTAAAATCACTTGCAACTGCAACTACCGCTTACCCATTCCCCTCTTGTCATATTTGTAGTTCTAAATTTATCACTGCTATAGCTATACGATACCTATTCTATTGAGTCTTAAGCTAAGCCCATTCTCCCTTTTTCACGGACTTACATTCATATTGGAGGCTAATATATAATTTTATTATTTTGACAATGGAGTAATCCTTTGGTTATACCCTAAAAATATGATATTACGCTGGATATGAGTATATTACGAAACAATAATGGCGGTGTTCCAACAAAAAATTCCTGAAAAAAATTGTTACAAAACTTCAATATATATTTTTTAATCCTTTCTCGTTTGAAAAACTCGATGTCAATGTTTCTTTTAATTGTCTTAATATTCTAAACAACATATTTTTCAGCCATCAAAATCGGTTCAATCAATCATGTGGAAGTCGAATCTCTTTATTTTTCGAAATTTATTTGTAATTAATCTTATAATGCTGGATAGTTTTCTCCTACAAAGGAATCAGACCCAAGCGGAGGTAGTTCAACCATGCTGTATTACAATTTTTCTAATGAATATTTATTCAAATTGAACAGATCCCTAGCTTTTTTTATTAATTCATTTATGTTTTACTTCACACAAATACCTGATTTTTTAATATGTTTTTCTAATGATCACCTACCTTGCGCAGTTACATTTGAAGGTTTTAGACTTTTTACTTTTTTCAGATCGCTGTGCTGCCTTTTCATATTTTATTTTTATTGTTTACAATTTGAGAATAGCACTGCATATTTCAATACATAAACACCAGTAAACATGTCCCCGATTTACAAATAAATAGAGAAATGTGACTAATACTAGAGGCCGATATTAGAGTATTATTAGTATTTTTGTATTCAAAACAATTTTCATTGTAAATGTGCCAAGATGTTTAAAGTCACTTCTAGTAATAGTACGATCAACATGAAAAAAAATCTCACTTTAGTTGAAAGTTAGTTTTAGAATTCTCAATGAATTATTGAACATTTGTCCGCTACATTGTATTTATAAATGAAACAATGAATAGAACCCCTTATATTATAAAAAAGTAAATGGTTTAAGGCAACTCAAACTAACTTTACCGTTGAAAAGTATGTTAGGGGCGAGCGTAGGTGCGTATTTACTATGTACATTGTACATATTTCGAATTTTGTGATGTAAGCAACGTCAGGCGTGGTTATTTCTTGGATGGGATACCGTTTCAGGTGTTGTAGGGTATTTCATCTACAAGCGAAAAAATAAAAATAAAAAACACATCGATTCACTCACCATGGCAAACTATGAAAGGAAAGTCATCCAGTTACAAAAATCATCAAAAAACCACATTCAAGATCAACAAAATCTGAAAAAATTTATAAACATTTGATAATTCTAAAATAACATAAATTCACCGATATCAAACTTTCAATATTCATTCTAGTCATTTTACAAAAGAAACATTACAAAAAACTCTCCTAAAAAATACAGCTCCCTTATAATAATCAAAAAGATGCAAACCCCTCTCCGTACCTATAATCTCAACATTCTTCTTCGTTTCGTTAATTTTCTACAATCAGTTTTCTGTTTCAAATTTCACTATTACCCCTCGTATATTACAATCAACCCTTTATTTTCATAAGCAATACTACTTTTCGTCGCCTCTGTATACAACATTTATCACCATTCTCAATTCTTTGTTAACTATTAATATCCGTAACTGTCTCATCGCCCTGTATACGACATTCGTAATTAATTCTTATTTTACATACTTTCTTATCGCCCCCGTATACAGTATTCGCAGCCTTCCCAAAAAAATTAACAGATTTGAATACCCTTTACTTTTTCATCACTCCGCGTATACAACATCTGTAACCTTCTTAATTCTTAAAACATAGTTTCCGTTCACTTTATTCAACCTGCCTGCACCGGCACGCAAATGTTTTTTTTTATACATTTATTTAACGTCGGCCTATTTCCGCTACTGAGGCCTAACACCGACGCCTGTAGACGAGCTACCCCCAACCAGGAATTTTGCCGAATCTCTTCCCTTAAGAAGAGTAGGGATCTTTTACTTGCCTAACTAAACAAGGGACCGACGGCTTTACATCCCCTCCGAAGGATGGTATATCCCCTATACAACCCTCGCCTAAGGTTGTATAGCTTCCGCGCATACACTGATATACAAGCCACTGGAAGATGTGTGAGGCGAGAACGCGGTTTTCGTTGGAACGGTTACCCATCGAACTACTAACCGCACCTTACGTTGCTTTACATCGCATATCGAAGTATGTACATAGTAAAGACGCACCCACGCTCGCCCCCTCACGCAAATTGTATCCACTTTAAAAGTACGTGAGTGGCTTTAATGCTACATTACGGGGTGATCCGATATGTTTCCCATTTCTAGATATATAAAACATTCAATAACATTTTAATTAAAATCGTTTCTGACATAAACCTTATATAAAAAAAATCGTCTTTTTAAGTACAATATGATTATATAAGTTTATTTTCGAAACTTCAACTTTCTACAGTATTGTGCAATATTTCGCAATCGATGAATCATCCCCGCCCGCACGGAGCGATATCTAGCCTTTTCCGGATTTTTAAAATGGGACGCGAGACTCGCGGAACATGAAAATCGCAACCGTTTCTAAACGTATAAATACTAGAGCACCGCCAACCCAAGGCAAGTTCAGAATTTGACAGTGACTCCTATGTTAAGTTTATGCGAGTGGTAACTTAAGTAGTTACTTTTAAAGTGATTTTAAGTGTAATAAGTTAATATATTAGTGCAATCGGTTGGGTCCCATTTAACTCAAGTTATGACTTCCTACTGACTAGTTAGGCTTTCCTATTTCGATCCCTGTATACTTTTCGTGACAATCTGTTGAAATCTAGTTTCCCAGACCGAAACCTGATTAAAAAGAGTTAGTTTTAAGCATTCGTCGCGGCTCAATGAAAAGAAATGAATTTTTTCAGAATATTTTAAGATAAAGATTTAAATATATTTTTCGCAATAAATTAAATAAAACTTGAATTTTTGTTGTCGAATAGTTACTATTACTAAAGGAAACTTGTTAAAGAAAATAATATCCGTTCTAAACTCTGTTAAGTTAAAAATCTAAATAAATTTCGTTTAAATCAAAGTTTTTTACTTCAAAATCATTATATATAGGGTGTAGCCTTGACAGAAACATTAAAAAATAAATAGTGCTAAATAAACCAGACTTTAAATAAAAGTGCTAAACAGTTAAAAAAAACCATATACAGAGTTTAGCAATCGACCCGAACCACTACTATAAAAAATCGAACCCCAAGGCTTCTCTCAACGAAATTAAGTACCCGAACGCCATCAGGGGTGTCAATTAAAGCTCTCCGCTGAAACAATTTTTTATTTTCCCAAACGCGAGGGTCAGTTTGTGTTAACAGGTGTTATAGTACATTGCAGATATCATTGAAAAAATTTAATTAAGAATTATGATAAATAGTATCAAAATTCATGTTCTAACTTTTTTTTTTTTATACATTTATTTAACGTCGGCCTATTTCCGCTACTGAGGCCTAACACCGACGCCTGTAGACGAGCTACCCCCAACCAGGAATTTTGCCGAACCTCTTCCCTTAAGAAGAGTAGGGATCTTTTACTTGCCTAACATTTAATAGACAAGGGACCGACGGCTTTACATCCCCTCCGAAGGATGGTATATCTCCTATACAACCCTCGCCTAAGGTTGTATAGCTTCCGCGCATACACTGATATACAAGCCGCTGGAAGATGTGTGAGGCGAGAACGCGGTTTCCGTTGGAATGGTCACCAATCCAAGTACTAACCGCGCCTGTCGTTGCTTTACATCGCATACCGAAGTATGTACATAGTAAAGACGCACCTACGCTCGCCCCCATGTTCTAACTTATTTGAGTAAATACGATAAAAAGGTAATCTTCCCCGTCAAATCAATAGTAACTTAGGGACACATGCTAATCACCTGAAATTTTAAATGTAGATCCATAATACACTCTTTAGTAATAGCAATCATAATAAATAATAAAAGTTCAACACAGCCATTCTATAATAAATTCAAAGTCAGATATGAATTTCAAAAATCCGTTCCCTCTAGCAATATCAATTATATTTAGTAGCCTTCACGAATCAAGCGTCAAAAAAGTACAATCAAAAGAAATCACGAAATTACAATCAATCAGGATATTATAAAATTAGCCACAATTTTTTATTCATAAATATTGGTTAACTCTTATTGTTAGCTATCAAAATATCCAATTCCTAAATTAATAATAAACCATGGTGGAAATTTAAAATTCATTATATAAATAATTTATTCTCTCTCTATTCAGTCTATTCGTATAACGACCTTGAATAGCACGTCGAAAGGAATGGACGGTGTACGATAAACGAAAAATATGATAAACATTCGTGCTGGATCAGCGTCCCCGTCCGATGATTACGAAGTTTGTGAACCAGTCTAACTGGGTGAGTGTATAAGCTAAGGCAGACGCGCAGGCAAGTTTAGCTCTTCGAAGTGCGTGCCAAGAAACAATTCTAGCGAAACTGCTTCCTTGAAAGTTCTTAAATTATTGAAGTAAAAAATCCGGTTAAAATACAGTGTAAATAATGTGAATAAACATTTTTAGTTAGTCTTTTACATATGCGCTAACATTTCTACTCATCCAGAAAAATCAATATACAGGGTATTACACAAAAAAACCCGAACCCACTCAAAACATATTTAACCCCGA
This sequence comes from Leptura quadrifasciata, assembly GCA_963675555.1. Taxonomy (NCBI): domain Eukaryota; kingdom Metazoa; phylum Arthropoda; class Insecta; order Coleoptera; family Cerambycidae; genus Leptura; species Leptura quadrifasciata. The sequence goes on along the minus strand of OY776674.1, from coordinate 107,498,713 downwards.
AAAATGCACGAATAGGCTCTAGGAACACTAGGAAATTCTAAAATAGGATAATTAGCACCAAAATATCAATTTCCACTCACCTATGTCATAACATAATAACAGACTTCTTATCAGTTGAAAAGCCAAAAATACTACAAATCAATTGCTAAAAATCTGAAAAAATTCACTTAAATACTATAATTGCTCATTTACCCACCTATATATAGTTGCAATGGATAATCCTCAATTTTACACATTTTACAACCGATTCATTAACTACTTAATTTATACCTAAAAATTAAAGCAATCAAATACATTTCATTAACATCAACTAGATCATACAAGTCCCAAACAGTTTTCACAAATTCTTGAAGTTCTGACATTCTATCAAAAACAAACTTGAATTATAATTCAAGTTTCTACAACCTCTACTTTAATCCATCGAAATAAAGATTTCAGATTTATAAATAACAAATTCATACTCAAAACTTATTTGCGAATAATTGAATTTCTCATTTTGTATTGCTTATTCATATATTATTAAACACCCGTGATTTAAAAAACAAACACAACGAGCTCTCCGTTACACATAAGGTTTCGTTTCTGACAGACACCATCCCTTAATGACAAAGCTCTGTGCTTAAGTTCGGTATTCAGTTCGTTTTGTTTGGACTAAATACATTTCACAAATTCATTCATCATTTTTTTACCGAACAACAATATGCAAAAGAACTTGCATCAAAATGCCTCTTTTAATTCCTTATAATTCTGCATAAATTTTAAATAAAAAATTAAATTAGCCGAAAGAGCGGAAGAGGCACGACAAACGAAACAGTTGAAAGAATGTCTCCACTAGACTACTGGATCCGTTAAGAAGAAATTTTGCAATAGACTCGTTTAGTTGTGACGTCATATATAGGCGACCAACAATACACACTGTCTTAAGGAAATGACCTCGTTTTGCACTACTGGACTTTCAACCTTATACGCCTTGTTATTAAGAGTCATAAAAATCGCTTGTGAGCATTACTTTATATTTTATTACTGTTTTATCTGAAATATTTGAGAAAATTCAGTGCTTATGGCGTATACATGCCAGATTATTTCTACATTTAATTTACATAATGAAATAGATATGTGTTCTCAGAAAAAATTAATTAATAATGTCCACATCTGCTCCAATCAGACAAGTCTATTTGCACCTGCGCTATTTAGTTTAACTAATATTGGCGCCGTTCTCGGTTTTATATATGATTAGAGGTTATGTTGTTCTCAAAGATTGCATTCTAGTGAGCATTTAGAGTGACGATGGACAGTTAAACTGTTTTCTCAAACTGTGCTTAAAAATAGGCGGTAGGTTCTCTTTGATTCCAATGACAGGAACAAATTAATGAAAACATATTGGCTGTTCTATCACCTCTATTAAAAAATAAATAATTAGTGATAAAATACATTTATCGACACTTATTTTATAAATTTTCTTCTTAACGATGTACCTACAATATATTCATACGGAACTATACGGTTATGTCTTCCAAAAATGAATATCAACGTTTCTAACATGACATTAATAATGCGCATATGTATTAAAATTTGAATACCTATCTATAATAATTATTATTTTGTAGGAACAGGTGTATATGAATTGAACAATGTGTAAAATTAGTCTTACATATTTTAAGTACAGGGTATATGTGTTTAAATTTCTTAAATATCGCTGTGACGGGAGTAATTAAATAAATTCAGAGACAATAATTTAGGGCCTCTTTTGTAGCCCCTACATACCTAGTTTACAAGGTCCAATAAGCAATACTTATGGAAATTCTCTATAACAGTGTATATTGTTGGTTGCCTAGCATATGACGTAACACTAAACGAGCCCATTGCAACTCAATTCTCATCTGTTCTACAAAGTTACTGAGACGCAAACTACTCTCGTTGAAAAAAAGCTACTTCCATGGATATTTCCTGAAATTCACATAAATATGGTTGTAAAATCGTAGTTAAATAAATTATCTTAATCATTAATATTTCATAAAAATCAAATGTATATAGTGCTGAATAAATTTTTTTATTTTGTTTTTTTTATTCTGCGTTATTTTTTCAGTTCAGAAAACTAAATTCACAGGGTGGTTAAAAAACCCAAGCCCCCTACAAATATTTTTTATCTCTTAAGGCTTTTAAAGAGCCTCAAGCAAAATTTTCTTATTTCTTTCACCAGTGCCTCGTTCGTATTAACAAGGGAGACTGTCTAGACCGTCAGATAGTGACAGATTTAGGTGCCCCATTTTCGCATACAAGCCTCGAAGAGGGTTGAAAGGTACATCGATGTTGAGTAGAATGAAGAGAAATTTATGAGTGGCCCCTGGGGATAACATATGGAAAATTCGATTTTCCTTAACAGAAATAAAAGGTGTCTGTTGCCCATATTTTCAGGCAAGCTGTGTTCACTAAATGATTAATTTATAGAACCTGGCTCCGGAAAACCAACGGCTTGAGTGTTGCAGATTGCTAAAGGGTTGAAATAAGGGCGTAATCTTGTAAAGAAAAATCGAGATATAGACCGATTTTTCCACACAAGCCCATCAAAAGTATGAAAACGTAATCATCACTAGCCCGAAAAACATATTGGTTTGAGTGGCGTGAATGAATAAGTATATTTTGGGGTCTGTTAAGGAAAATAGAATTTTCTATATGTTATCCCCAGGGGCCACTCGTAAATTTACCTTCATTCTACTCAACATCGATGTACTTTTCAACCATCTTCGAGGCTTGTATGCGAAAATGGGGCACCTAAATCTGTCACTATCTGACGGTCTAGTATCCTCACCTCACATCTTCCAGCGAATTGTATATCGGTGTATGCGCGGAAACTATACAATCTTAGGTGAGGATTGCGTAGTGGATATATCATCTTTCAGAGGAAATGTAAAGCTGTCGGTCCCTTGTTTATTAAATGTTAGGCAAGTAGAAGATTCCTACTCTTCGAAAGACAAGTGGTTCGGCAAAATTTCTCGTTTGGGGTAGCTCGTCTACAGGCGTCTACGTTAAATAAATGCTAAAAAAAAGAAAAGTATGTCTATGCAGTACAGTGTAGTTTATTGAGGTTCCTATGTAACTGAATTATTTCATTTTCATCGAATATGAATTCATTATTTCTCGATTTGGTTCCTTCAACATGCTGAGTACCATACCATCAATTCAGTTTTCAACATCTCCCACAACGAGAACTTAAAATTTGCTGCAAGCTTCTAAGTCCAATATCAAAATGATATTGGGCTTAGAACTCATTAAAATAATGAGTTTTTGCGTTTAGAAAAGCTTGTTGTGATAATTCTGCTGAAATGAAACGTCAACTGACGAGGTTGTCAAAATTTCTTAAAATTTCAGGATTTTCCGATTTAAGCTTTTTGGACAATTTTGAACAAGTTTAATTAGTAAAATTTCCCGGTAAAGAACACTTAAAATAATTATTAAAATGTCTCCATTTTGATAATGCAGGAGGTTTTGTATTTGAAGGTTCATAAGTAGACTATAACATGTTCTATTCTATTTTGGTTCACATCGGATAGAAACGAAAAAAGTTATAAGAATGCTTGTTAAACTTTTGTGCGGGACACTGTAGATCTCAGACATATAATTTGTTATCCTCTAGTTTGGCCAAGCCAAAACATAACTGCTCAAGGACTCTATAGAAACGATTTTAACTAATAATTTCAATTTGTAAATGAAAAGTAAGTAAATACCTGAAAAATCAAATTGCCAAGCTATGCGAACATAGTAATTTCGTCGTATTACTGAAGTTCAAAAAGCTATTTACAACTAACTTACTTACATGAAGGTGTGAAGGTGGTACATAAAAATATTGTTGTAAACAACATTATAAATGAAAATTCAAATGTAATCATGAATCATAGCAACTTGTTTACTTTACGTCAAATGCGCCAATGCAAGTATTCTTAATCGATGTGAAGGTGAGATAATAAAGATTCAACTTAATGGCTTTTGTTTATTTATTTCTTGGCACGAATTGGTGGAAACTAATAACAGAGAAATTACCCACTTTTAAGTTAAATGTATTTACTTCTGTAGATATTTATTTGGAATATAATCAAATCTCTCGATGATATATGCCCAATAAAGAAAACTAACATGCCATATATTTATGGAAAATAAATGAATTAATGAAGAAATTTTCAAGAATCTGAAGGAACAGGATTTGAAGTATAAAAGAGCAGTGATCATAGATGAAAATTATAAATTGAGAAGCACAGAAAATAAACATAGTTACCAAAATAATAAGTACATGTAAAGTAAAATTTTATAACAATGTAATTTAATTACTATGAATACCATTGAAAATATTACAATTAGATAGAAATTCTGCTAGTGGCGACTGTATTATATTTTCTAATATACAGGAAACAAACAAAGATATATTTGCTAAGAAGTTCAACTTATTCTTCCTCATGGGTATCGATGAAATTGCTTCCAATATTAACTTTAGCAATAACTATGTGCAGATTCTTAAAAATATTGACCAAATAGGGTTTTCACTCATTTCAAGCAACAACCATGCAAAAATAAGAGAAATAATTGTAAATTTAAACAATATAATAGACTTGTGAGGATGAGAATATATTAACAACCAAGATAGAATAAGATTTTAGTAAATCGTTTCTTATTGTAATAAATTTATCATTATTGTGAATTTCCAAAAGAGTGGAAGATATCTTATGCCATAAAAATGCCAAAAGTTACAAATATATTATTGTGTGGGGAACACAGAACTACGAATAGGGGTCCGGTTTAAGGATAAATTTTGGAAATTGTGATTTAAGATCAATTATTGAAATTCTCGATGAAAACCGTGTTTTAGTGTGCGATCAATAAGACTTCATTCTTGCGAGTTAGTAATTTTATACAGGGTGGACCATTAATAATAGGCCATAGTTCAGGGGTAGATCCTTTGGGTCAAAATATGAGGATATTGAGGATATAACCAAATATGCTTTTGTAAAATATTGCTGTGGAAAAAGAAACAGGGTGTCAAAGTTCAAATTATTTTTTCGTTGTTTTGCAATAACTCATCATCCTCTTGACTGATCTTCCCCAAATTTGCTAGAGGAACTTTTTTCATTCTAAGAAACAAAAAATTATCTATTACATCACGTTAGATCATAGAGGGCGCCGCAGGACCTCTATGAACTATTATTTGATAACAATTTTTTGTTCTATTTTTTTTTTGACGAAACGTTGTGGAACTTCTGACCAGAAATCATCATTTCCACGTATAAAAGGTACACTTAGTAGAACTTGAAACGCCAACCGTTTTCGAGGAAAGTGCCGTTAAACATTTCAATTATTTTTTTAAAGACTAATTCAAATTAAATGAAACAAGGTGTATTTATTGAAATGTATGCTTTGGTTACGTTTTAGTTCTGTCATTTACGCCATTTAATCATTTTATTTTGTTCTTGTGTTCCTCGAGCTAATTTTATTAACTTCTTTATTTACAATGCCTAGACATAATAATGCTTCAAAGAGGAAAATGAGGGATATGATATGTGTTTACGCACAAAATAATTTTAGCGAACGTGCTGCAGCGAGGAGATACTCATTGCAAATCAAATAGAATACAGCCAGATCATAAGATTTTCAAAGATCTGTTTCGTCGTTTGGGAGAAACGAGTTCATTTTGCCATAAAAACTATGTAGGACGACCGAAACGAATTACTCCAGATCAAGAACTAGAAATTTTATTTCGTGTGGATGAAGATCCTCAAGTCAGATCAAGTCGTTTAGCAGCGGCAACAGGGGTGAGTAAACAATCTGTCTTAAGAGTCTCACGTAAAGAACTCTTCTACCCATGTTCTAAATAAACACAACAGGAATCTAAATTTTGTTAAGAACACTTTATTTACAGACGAAGCAACTTTTACTCGCGAGACTTTCCTGTGTAAAGAAGATTGCTCGCGACAAGCTTTTATATCATAAAAACAATTATATAATATAACAAAATGATGGGTTTGATTTACTTCACAGTTCATTTTCCAATTTTTAAAGCATTTCTTAAATAAAAGCTTTTTTAAAAAATATTTTTTAAATTTAGTCTTTTATTTTTTAGTCTTTTGATTTGCTGTAATCCCCAGAAATCGATTTTGAGACGAATCGGATCATAAACGGTAACGTCGTCTGCCATCTTGACCTAAGTTTTTGACTAGAAATTCGTAATCCGCGGCCCCAAAAACCCCCAGATATCGATTTTGATCTAAATGACAAAAGTCGTCAGCCATATTGGCGCCGCCATTTTGAATTTCTAAATTTTGACAAAGAATTCATAATTGGCGATTTCGGAAACCCCCAGATATCGATTTTGAGTCGAATCGGATCATAAATGATAAAGTCGTCCGCCATCTTGAAGCCGCCATTTTGTTTTTATTTCATGTAAATGTTATAGTGTATTGTCACCGGACTTATACACATGTGCAAAATTTCAAAGCTCTAGCTTAATTAGAACTAATCGACATTTTCATTGCAAGATTTGACCTAAACAAACTGACAACCATTGCAAGTTTAATAAAAGCTTTTAAAAATATCTATTACTGGTTTGGTGTGGTATCATCGGCAATCAATTATTGAGATCATTTGTCCTTCCTCCAAATTTAAATGGACAGTCTTATCTGTTTTTTCTTCAAAATACTCTTGCTGATATATTACATGCTTTCATGCTAGACATACGGAACAGAATGTGGTTCAAGCAAGATGGACCCCCCCCCATTCCTCCATTGAAGTTAGGCATTATCTTAATGAGACTTTTCCACGTAGATGGACCGGTCGAGGAAGTGAGTTTGCTTGGCCACCAAAGAGTCCTGATTATAATCCTTTGGATTATTATGGGTAGGGACATATCAAATCCTTAGTATATGCAAATACTATCAACTCAAGAGAAGAACTTTGGGACAAAATACAAAACGCAGCGAATTTTATTAGTGGACTGGAAAATGTATTTTTCAATGTAAGAAAATCTTTCATGAATGTAATTAGAAAAGGCATAGAAGTGGTGGAGATCATATTGAACATTTACTCTAAGTTGCAGCAATGGGGTTTTTTATTGGGGGGTTTACAGTGTTATTAATCACCTTTTACGTAATTTTTTGGTTTTCTAATAAGATTAGATCCTTATTTTAGACAATCTTTTGATTTATGTATTTATCTCAATACCACGAAAAAAATCCATTACAGGTCTTGCAACGCCCTGTACGATTTAACGTGATGTATTAAAAAACTATTGTTTTTTAGAATAAAAAAGTTCCCCTAGCAAATTTGGCGAAGATCAGTCAAGAGGCTGTTGAGTTATTGTAAAAAAACGAAAAAATAATTTGAACTTTGACAACCTGTATCTTTTTCCACAGCAACATTTTACTAAAACATATTTGGTTATATCCTCATATTTTGGCCCAAAGAATCTACTCCTAAACTATAGCCTATTATTAATGGTCCACCCTGTATATTTGTAATGAGTGGGACAAATCTTTAGAAAACAATCATGTAATATGTACGAGGTTCATTTGAAAACAAGAGAGAATTACTACTATGTAAATTTTAGAAAATTAATCTCAGGTTATCGATAATGCATTAAATTGATTAAAATCATATCTTAATTCTAGAACACAGAATGTTAAATTTAGGAATACTTGTTGCAAATTTTTATTTAGCATGACAATGAAAAAAATTTGTGGCCGAATTTTTAAATGGTTTGAGATTATTCGATAGTAGAAGGCAATGTTTATTTATTAAGACATAAGGTAAGAGATATGATACCTCTTTTTTTATTTATATATTTTTTAAAGAATTTCTAACTTTTAACTTATGAAATGTATCTTGAGACAATGCAATCATGCCAGTATAATCAGAATAGATCAACAGTATCTACAAATAACATAGATACCTTTTCTCTTGATATTGAATATTAGCTATTGAAGGTCTTATATGGTTTTTGGGATTGTTGCTGATTTCTCGTAAGTAGAAAATTACTCATTGATTTAGCTTTATTAATGTATAGCTGGTCAGAATCAGATTAAAAGTATATGTTTTCAATAATTGTTACAGCAGAATAAAAGATGTCACTTTGAATAGATGCTTATGAATATTGAATAGAATAGCTTATCAAATAAATTGCAAATTATGCTTAGCGTCCCACAAGGGACAGTTCCTCTAAATTTTCTTCAATTTGTACATCAATGATGTTTTAAAATATGTGAAATATTGCTAAGTATTTATTTGCCGATTATACGCAACCATCTACAAAAACAAGACTACAAATATAATTAAAAATATTGGGCTATTATCACAAAATAAATACAGAAAATGCAGCAGAGATTAATTATGTAATAATGAAAGAAAACAAGAAAAAAAAAATTCATGCCCTTAGTTCGACTAAATATTGTTTTAACTTTTTTAGACATGTCAAAAGGCTGGAAGATGTTTTGATGTTAGTAGCAGCATTGTAAGAAAACCCTCTTGTGCGCAGTTCTGTGCTTGGTGAACAATATATAGCTGACAATGTCTAGTATTACGACTATGAACACTAGAACCTCTTAATAGCTTATCGAAAAGAAATGATAGATCACGATGTAAGTTTATCATAAAAATTAAGCATTACAAATGAAGTATGAACCTTTCTTGTAGTTTAAGCCACTTCGACTCGGAAATTTTATTAGATACATGATCAAATTTTATACGTTAAAACAGTAGCAAATACAGTAGTTTTAGATTTTTTGTAAACTTAACTGTTCTTTCCGGGTTAACACGGGCCGGTATCGCCGCGTTGACAGGATCAAGGATTCACGGAGCCTCAATTATTTAATGTGATATTAAAATAACTTTGCTAGTAAGGTATTAACTTTTCCAAACACTAGCAATTCAGTTTATTTTTATTGAGTGGCAATTTATGAGCCTTTGCCACCTTTACCTGGAATTTACAGTTATGGTTAATAGTAGAATGCAGGTTTTCACGGCCGTTGTCTAATGAAGTAGTTTCTTCCGGGTCTTGCCGTGGTCGTCGAACTTGACTTGACGTTTCGCTGATCATCCTGTCAGCTTCTTCTTTAGAATCCTTCTGAAGAAACTGACAGGATGATCAGCGAAACGTCAAGTCAAGTTCGATGACCACGGCAAGACCCGGAAGAAACTACTTCATCAGTTATGGTTAAGTTACCGATATCAAAAGACAAATAAATTTGAATATCATCCACATATCAGTGGAAAAAAAATATAAGGAAAAGTTGTTCAGAGTTTAGTCCTCTACAACTTTTATTAAGGTCATTTTTCTCTAAAAGAAATTCTAGGAAACCACCACTATAGCGCAAATCGTACCAGGAGTTCAAGTGTGATCTTTTGGTTGGATACTCAGGAGGCAGTCCCCAGGCAACCGTGAAAAAAATCATCCTGTTTGGAATTTATTTCTTAAATAAGATCTTTATTGGATTACATAGTTTACGAACAAATGGAGACTCATTTTTCCATAGGAAAACCCAGGATGACTCTTTGGTTCATATAACCTATTATCATGAGAATTTACGTAGCATAATGCCCTCATACTGAGTAAAATCACGGCGAAAAATCTGTCGCTAACCCCCGGTCTACAAAGATGCCAACAGAAACCTGCAACAATGCAGTTGTGCTGCTATGGTTAGCTCTGAAACCTGATTGGATAGATGGCATATGTTTACTTGATAAATAGTCCATTAATTGAGTGGCAAAAATCTTCTTAAATACTCTTGACAATGTCGGAAAGATATGAATTGGTCTAAACTGAGAAATTTCAGTGGAATTATTAATTTTAGGGATGGATAATTCGGTGTTTTGCATGGTACACGGTAGCTCAGTGTGTTTAAAGCGTCTGGCCTTGCAGGAATCGAACCCACTTCGCTAGGCAACTCAGTTTGCTAGCCAATTAACAATTAATTGGCTAGCAAACTGAGTTGCCTAGCGAAGTGGGTTCGATTCCTGCAAGGCGAAACAATTATTCAATAAAAAAATTGTCCCAAGAGTGGTTCGGAGCCCACATTAAACTGTAGGGAGTCGACTCTCTTTATCTAGTACAAGATCCTTGAGATCTTCCAGGAGGTTACTTCGGTAACTTGAGAGGCGGTTAAGAAAACATTTAAGAAAATAAAAACAATATACGTAAAGTAAATAGTCAGGTGAAGAAAAATTAAGTTTAACATTTTAAAATTAATATTATCAGAGCCAGTAGTAGGTTTTAAATCATGTATAATATGATCGATTTCGCTGATGGATACGTGGTTGAAAACAAAATCATCATCGATATCAATATTGGAGTGTTACATTTTCATATTTATTTAGAATATCCGAGTTAAAGTTAAGAATACTAGATGACAACCGTATTGCTTGACTAACAAAAAAGTCATTTATAGCCTCAACGTTAGTTTAAAGGGTATTTTTTATACATTTATTTAACGTAGGCCCATTTCCGCTACTGAGGCCTAATACCGACGCCTATAGACGAGCTACCCCCAACCAGGAATTGTACCGAACCTCTTCTCTTAAGAAGAGTAGGAATCTTTTACTTGCCTAACATTTAATAGATAAGGAACCGACGGCTTTACATCCCTTCCGAAGGATGGTATATCCCCTATATAACCCTCGCCTAAGGTTGTATAGCCTCCGCGCATACACTGATATACAAGTCGCTGGAGATGTGTGAGGGGAGGATGCGGTTTTCATTGGGACGGTCACCCATCCAACTGTTAACCGCGCCTGACGTTGCTTTACATCACATATCGAAGTATGTACATAGTAAAGATGCACCTACGCTCGCCCCTATTAGTTTAGAGTTGATATTCAAATAATTTAGAGATTGCCAAAATTGCCGCGAGCTGGTGTTAATAATATAACTAAGACATTCTTTCTTTTTGATATTTACCATACGATTGACTCAGTTCCTGATTTCTTTATATTAGTCCCAAAATTGTACAATTCTGTTTTTTTTATACTTCAGAAGAGCTTTGTCCGTAAGCCTCATGATAAATTTTAGGTTGTCTTGTCGGCCAGGGCGCTGGGGGTCTAGTAACTCTAACAGTTCTATAAGGTATATTCCAATTAATAGAATTTAAATCATTGAAGAATTTATTGTAATTGAAATTTTCATAATCTCTATATGGAATAATTTTTGGCTTAAATTTTCCTTTTTTAATTTTAATATTGCAACTTCCAGGGCGTGATCGGATATTTCATCCATGTATAAGTAATAATTCTCGTCAGATGTAACGTTAAAATCAATTAGTGTGCTGGAATTGTTTAAAATACGAGTAGGACTAGAGATTAGTTTAAAAAGATTATATCTAGTTAAGAATGAATTAATTTGCTTGAAGCTGGAGCTGTGGAGGTACAAAATATTTGTGTTAAAATCCCCCCAAAGACTACATAATTAAATTCAGTTAAATAGCTTATTAAGTTTCCAACCCATCAAGGTACACATCTAGATTAGCATTTGGTGATCTATATAATGTTCCAAAACAAACTTTTTTTACCTGTAATATTTAAGCATATCCAAAGATGTTCTACGGGGCCGGTGGCAGGCCCAAGTAATTCAAGTACTTTATATTTCAACGATTTAGTTAAGTAAAAGGCCACACCACCACCCCTGGTACTGCGGTCCTTGCGAATTAGACTGAAATCATTTATTAGACAGTATCGAATCTTCCACTAAAGAATCCAATCACGTTTCTGATAATCCTAGAACATTAAGTATCTCCAACAGTCACAAAATCCGAAAACAAATCAAACCCTGAAAAAATTGATCTAATATTAAAATGAGTAAATATTAACCTTTCATTCAGTGACATGCAACGAATTTGTTGAGCCCCTTCCAGAAAAAAAGCAAGGCAATCTATTAGATTATTTATGCACATCCAATATAAATTGAACAGTACTTAAAAAGTAAATGTAATACCGTTAAAATCATAAATACATTGAATTATTTAAAGAAGAGCAAGAAAACAGGACAAAAAGAAGGTTTCATAAAAACTTTATTTTGGTGAAATAAAGGTTAAGCTAATCCTAACAGCAAGTATAAATGCCTATATGATAGTAATTCTAGTTTAAATATAGGTAAGTAAGAATATGTTAATAGATAGCAAATTTAAATTGATGATCAACGTAGAATCTCCTATATTGTAATTTATTGTGGAAATCTTTTGAGGTTAGGTCCAAGTGTATTAAAGAAAACTACTTTATTAATTTCCCGACTTTCGATATTTTTTAATATCATCCTCAGAGCACTGAAAGATATAAAATCATCTAATAGTGCATATACAACCATTCAATATAACAAACAAACATAAATATATATTAATAAAAATAAAAAAATAACATGTATTGAAATTTTCAAAAATTATTACTTGTTATAAGGTCACTATCTAAAAATAATCACAAAATATAGTTATTAAATAAATAAAATATATATTGTAAAATTGTTTATGTAGGTATATATAAAAAAATAATTAATTAAAATTATATAAGTATACAAAAGATTTTCACAATCTATTATAAGTGGTCTATAAACTTTCCATTAAATTGTAATTTATGTCTATAAATTATGGGTAAGAAATTAGTCATAGACAATGTAAATCAAATTAAGTATAATATAGGAGTAATTATTGATGAACATCTTAATTTCAAAAATCAGTTCAATTATATAATGAAAAAAAGTCAAATAGTATATTTTTTATAAAGAATGAATAGTTTAAACATGTCTACAAGAATTTTACTTTATAAAAGTTTAATTAGTCCTCACTGATATTTGCTCAACAATGCTATTTAGCCTAAACCACAATGAAATACATAAACCTCAAATTGTACAAGACAAAGCCATGAGAATAATTTTGAAATGATGATTCGCATATGTTGAAGTATGTACATAGTAAAGATGCACCTACGCTCGCTCCTATAAGTTTAGAGTTGATATTCAAATAATTTAGAGATTGCCAAAATTGCCGCGGGTTGGTGTTAATAATATAACTAAGACATTCTTTCTTTTCGATATTTACCGTACGATTGACTAAATTCTTCTGATTTCTTTATGTTAATCCCAAAATTGTACAGTTTTGTTTTTTTTATACTTCAGAAGAGCTGTGTAGGTATAAAATATTTGTGTTAAAATCCACCCTAAAGACTACATAATCAAATTCAGTTAAATATCTAATCAAGTAAGTTTCGAACTCATCAAGGTACACATCTAGATTAGCATTTGTTAATCTATATAATGTTCCTAAACAAACTTTTTTACCTGTAATATATGATCCAAAGATATTCTAGAAGGTCGGGGTATTAGATTATTTATGCACATCCAATATATATGGGGACAGAAGGGAAATTATTAATTATTATTCAACAAGTCCTATATGCCAATCAAAATTCTCGTTTAAGCTTATTAATGCTGAAGATTTACGAAAAATTATTTTAAATTTAAAAATTTGTTTAGCTGGACTTGATGGTGTAACGGCATTATTTCTAAAACTTTATTGTCCTTATTTGTTGCCATTTCTAGTTAATATTATTAATTCCGTTATACTACAGGGAAAGTTTCCGTCTGCCTGGAAGAAAGCTATCGTAACCCCTGTTCCTAAAGTATCTTCTCCAAAAACTTTTGCCGAACTTAGACCAATAAGTGTCGGTTCTCTCTAAACTTATGGAAAAAGTAATGGAAACTCAACTCAGAGAATATCTTGATAGCTACGATATTTTGCCGTCCACACAGTCAGGCTTTAGGCCAGGTTATAGCTGCACAACAGCACTGCTAACTATTACTGATGACATATTTCAGGCAAGTGACGAGGGCAACTCAACGGCAATGGCACTGCTTGAATTCAGTAAAGCTTTTGATACCATTGACCATGAAATACTTATTGAAATACTGAAGTCAAGTGATGCAAATAACGATGCAACGAGTTTATTGTCATCTTATTTGGAACAGCGTAGCCAGCAAGTACGGCTAAATGGAATTATTTCCACTAGCAGAACTGTGTTGACAGGCGTGCCACAGGGATCTATTCTGGGGCCTTTACTTTTCACTATTTACATATCGCAATTTCATAAGTTCATAAAATACTCAAAAATACACAATGTACGCTGACGATACGCAAACCTATTATTCTTTTGCTCTCGAAGATGCACAAATTGCTAAACAAAGTTTTAATAATGATTTACAATCCTTAGCTGAGCTGTCTTCTAAGCATGCACTGTTACTAAATGCTTCTAAATCTAGTCTACTGTTATTCGGGAAAAGGCATGATAGCTTGTTATTAAGAAATAGTTTTAACGTCACAATTAATAATACGCCTTTACAAATTTCGGATAGTGCTAAAAATCTTGGTATTATTCTTGACCCTTTATTACGTTTCCGCCAACATACCCAAACAAATATGCAAAATGCTTATAATGTTCTTAGATTGCTTTTCCGCATAGACGTCATCTCCATGCAAAGGTCAAAAAATCGCTTTGCGATGCTCTTGTACTCTCTCAGTTCACTTATTGCTCCCCCGTATATTCACCCTGTTTGGATCAAGATTATATGAATCGTATTCAAAGAGTGAAAAATTCTTGTATTCGTTTTATCTACGGTATACGAAAATTTCAACACATCTCTCATAAATTTTCGGAACTTGGATGGCTAAAAATGAATGAAAGATTTAAAGTGCACACGCTTAGCTTGTATCACAAGCTATTATTATTTAAGTCGCCACCATATCTATACAATAAAATCACTTTCAGAAGCGATGTCCATAACGTCAATATTAGATTCAAAGGTTTAATTACCCCTCCTGTACACAGAACCCACCTTTATGAGCGGAGTTTTCGTTACAACATTGCGTTTCTCTATAATGGCCTTCCGACTGAAATGAAATCTCTCAAGATATCCAAGTTTAAAAAAGAAATTAAAAAATATATTAGTCAATTGCAGTAATTAGTGATTTTGTAATGTAATAATTGTAATTAAGTATTTTAATGGGTGGTTTTAGTCCAGGAAAATTGGTTTTTTATTAGGTGTTTTTTTTATGTTTTGTCATTATTGTGTTATTGTTACTATTATTATTGTTTCCTTCAGGTTATCATTATACTCAATTTAAATACGATAGGTTAAGTGGTAGAGCACATTAATTGTGAACTTCGCCTTTTTTCGGTAATCTTTTGTCTCAATGTATTTATTTTGTTAATGTTTCTGTTAATGTTGTTTTACTGCTGCCGAAAATAAAGATATTTACTATTATTATTATTATTATTATTGTATTGAAAAGTACTTAAAAAGTAAACGTAATACCGTTAAAACATAAATACATTGAATTATTTAGAGAAGAGCAAGAAAACAGGACAAAAAGAAGGTTTCATAAAAAACCTTATATGTTCGTGAAATAAAGGTTAAGCTAACCCTATAAATGCCTATATAATAGTAGTTTTAGTTTAAATATAGGTAAGTAAATGTTAATAGATAGCAAATTTAAATTGATCATCAACGTAGAATCTCCCATATTGTAATTTATGTATATAAATTATGGGTAAGAAACTAGTCATAGACAAACTAAATCAAATTAAGCATATAGGAGTAATTATTGATGAACATCTTAACTTAAAAAATCAGTTCAATTATGCAATATGCAAAAAAAGTCAAATCGATATTTTCTAAAAACAATGAATACTTTAAACATGCCTATAAAAATTTTACTTTATAAAAGTTTAATTAGTCCTCACTGATATTTGCCCAACAATGCTATTTAACCTAAACCACAATGAAATACATAAACTTCAAATTATAAAAGACAAAGCTATGAAAATAATTTTGAAATGATTGTTATTGGGGCAGGATTATAACCGAAAACAAGTTTCAAACATCTCTTGATAATGCTAACATGAAACACGTATCGAGTAGTGTATTCGAGTGTAGTGTTCGAATGTTTGTGAAAGTGATACTAAGACACTATAATCATAATGATTTGTGTATAATAGTCCTCATTCGAAAACGATCATACATTTCAGACCCGGACTCAGTATAGTATCTCCTTAAACAGGAATTATACAAGTTGAAGGAAATTCTCAGGAAATGTTTCAACACCTCAGTATGATTTACTACTGCATTATTATCTGGTTCATAGCCCATATTTGGATGAAATTAATACCAGCTACGTTGTTAGGTATTTATGTTATGCATTTACCACATATCCATTAGCACCCTTATATTTATTTTATATGTTGGCATATTTTCATAATAAAGAGGTAATTGATAATCAATAGAAATAATTTTACTCATAATTAAAATTTAAATAGAGCCATTAAAATTTAATTGGAAATAATTTTAAATAAATTTACCACGCAATGATTGTTTGGTGAATCTATTGTTCTATATTGATTACAATGCAGACATTTTTTATATCATATTAATAAGGGGTGGGATAACATTTCAACGCCACGGGAATCCATAGTAACTTTCTAATAGGTTCATAATCTTTATACATTTTATTTGTATGTATTTTTTAATTACTAGTGAAGTTGTTAGAAACATTAATTTTACTTAAAAGTATGAACATCTAAACAAGCAGATAGTATATATCTTAAATCAGGAATAATATCTATCACTCCATTCCACCCACAATGCAATGTACATTGTTAAGCACGTGTCCTTCCACGTGTTACGAAACATATCAGCATCTAAATAATTTCTTTTTCATGTCTAACAAAATTTCTTAAGTAAAATTTTAATGATTTCGCAAGGGACTGAAATTTGTGTCATTTTAATACACTATAAGTACGCTAAAAACATAATATAATCAGTCGAATGAATTAGGAAAGATTGTTCTGAAATAAAAAAGATCTCAAGCTGTTTGAAAGTTACTCCTTGTTAGGTCAAGACTGGTTCATGTATATATCCAGTATATACCCTTAAAAATAAGCTAGTCATTATCATTTGTTAACATCCATCCAGTTTTCGTGGCCAGTTAAATAGTCTGTGTTTGTTTACACACAAGTGATGATAGCAATTTAAATGAACAATGAATGAACACATCTTCAGTATCGAATTTCTAGTGTTTGTTCTCACTTGACCTAAAACTATCCGAGTAGCGCAGGATATTGTCTCAATATTAGTTCCTTATGAGCAATATATTGAACTTAAGATCAACATTTGAAACATTTAACTTCTATTGGTGTTATATAGGAATTCAGTATGTACAGCCAATATTTTTCTTGAAGGATAAAGCATGTCATTGTAATGAGTCAAAAACATATGGTACATCCATTTTGAGTACATTATTTTATGCCTGTATGTTAAGTTCCCAGAGAAGAACATTAACAACATTCAGAATTTCAATATCGGAGTATAACTTCATAACAATAAATTTTAATAATAATAATAATAATAATTATAGTAGGTTTATAGTAACCTGCATAATTTACGATGCAGGTGAAAAAGGCAATAAGAACTTTGCGGCCACATTAAAATACCATTAAACTAGTCGCAAAAGTAATTGCGCGTAAGGACGCACTTGAAATACTTAGATCAGCAACTCAGTCATTCAATTTTAACAACGCGTTGCAGTCTAGCTCAGTTAAAATAGAACAAAAAATCAATACAAAGGAACTTTTTCCATAAGCAATTTTATGGTTGGATCCTGTTGGGAAGGTGCTCAGGAGTTCCCAAAAAATGTTTGTACTTCAAAGACCCTGTGCTTCAATTGTTATTAACAGTTTAAATTTTTTAACCGCGATCGGGACAACATAAAAGTAACAACATTTTTGTAATAAAATTTTCTACAAATCTATATTTAGTGTAGGTCTTAGGAACGCAACCATAACCTACAAGACAAAACTGGCCAAAAATCGTTTTTTCTTAATTTTGCTGCCCAGAGCCGCTGGGTGAACCGATCATTTCAAACTTTCAGAAAATCTGCCTTTTGCTCTAACAATTTGTTACAAAAATATTAAATCCAGTATGCGCAATTGAATTGGCTGCCATTTTATGCCATTAAGTACAAAACAGATCATTTATTTTTTCAAGAGTTAGGTCTCGATGCCAGCTTTTTGGTGCCGTACGAAAAAAAAAATTTAAACCTATTTTGGCCATTTTCTGCATTTGTTTGAAAACCCAATTAACAAAAAATGAATTTTATCGGTAATTTTGAAAAAAATTTGACCAAAATAAACTGTTTTTTATTAAAGTAAAGGTATTAATTAAAATTTCCTTTATGATCTGATAAAAAAAATTTTTTTTTCAAATTCAGTTGAGCACACTGGGTTTAATATTTTTGCACCAAATTTTCAGGGTGTTTTTATTAGAGCAAAGGGCAAGATTTTCTAAAAGTTTGAAGCTGATCGGTTCACCCAGCGGCCCTGGGTAGCAAAATGAAGAAAAAACGTTTTTTGCCAGATTTTTCACTTCTGTAGGTTATGGTTGCGCTACTAAGACCTACACTAAACGTAAATTTGTAGAAAATTTTATTTCAAAGATTTTGCTTTTTTTATATTGTCCCGATCGGACATATCTCGAATTATTCACATTTTTAGGTTGAAGAACGCGGTTAAAAAAATTAAACTGTTAATAACGATTGAAGCGCAGGGTCTTTGAAGTACAAAAATTTATTGAGTAGGTACTCCTTAGCACCTCCTCAACAGGATCCAACCATAAATTTGCTTATGGAAATAGTTCCACTTCAAATCCTATTTTGATTGCATTAGTCTAGCATTACTAATAGGTACACTCTAATATATATGAATTTTAAGTACAGCTCTGTAGTATTAATTGAGTCGCTTAATTTTATTGGCTTTTGTACCTAGTCTTGTTTGATGACACCATATCGAATGGTTCAATGACGTTAATAATGAGCTCGCAAAGTTTCTATTTCATTATTTATGTACAGGGAAGCTTTGAATTATACTATACAAATCCAACAGACATAAAAAGTATATTTTTATATTTATAAATAATCGATCAGGGACAACTCGGAGAAACTTTGCCATTTAGGAATGACTAAATTTACCTTACCTCCCACAGCCTCCGTCCCTGCATTTTTTGGGAGAAACGGGTCAAATCATCTCATACTAGTACTGAGTATCAAATTTTAACAAAATCTTTAGAACAGTTTTTGAGGAAAAGATTTTTAAATTTTTTAAATCACATCTCCTAACTGATTGGTAGTACTAGCAATTATTTATTTATTTATTAATCATCACTCTACAGCAACGATGTTCTCAATTACAGAGCTGTATTTTTATTCACATACAAATTTTACAACGACCATTCTGCCACATTTGCCGCAACTGAGACTCGAACTCAATAATAGTACAGCAACTAGCTATGTTGTCTCTCACACAACCTCGTCTAGTTCACTGCTACCAACTCAGTAACACATGAAGAACACCACTCAACATCTATACCCTAGCCAGGATTCGAATCCGGGACTTCTTGATTGCAAGCCTAACACGCAAGCGTTGAGCCACTGAACCGGCTGCTGCTGCTGTAATGTCAGTAAATTAAATTTTAAAAATATCTGTTGATAACAGAAAAAGATAAGTCTATAAATGAAATCATCAAAGGTAATTTGGTAGTTTCATTAACAGAATTGTTGCACCAGAGAAACTTTATAATAAATAATTGCATTCATATAATAACTTTCAAATATTTTGCATTGTCTCAAGTTTGGCAATAAAATGAACGAGTATAGCGATAAAACATATGTGGTCAGGGTTTATCGTCGGACATTTTCGAATGTGAATTCCAAGGAGAATAATGATTTCATCAAAATGTTGCTCTGACGTCATACATTCAAAAGTTTGTTTACTCCTTGGTTAATCCTTTATATTATGTCGCTGCAGCTTAGTTGTCTGTTTTATTGTAAGTTTACTATAAAGTGAAATGTACTGTTGAACAAAAAATATCTAAAATTAAATACTTTGTACTTGGTTGAAAGAGAATTAACACCCAGTCGTAAACGGATTGTAACGTATTTTTCAGTAGTATAAGTAATTGCTTGAGTCTAATCAAATACAAGCATTAATTAAATAGTTTTTAGTACCTAGAATTTATATTAGGTATTGGAATTATGATTCCCCCAGTAAATCAATAAACTTCTTGCTGACTTTATGGTGGCAACAAAACTTCAAGAAGTAGACACCGTTAAAACTATAGTCTGTTTTTAAACCAGGAGGACTCTTTCGAATTTGCCGCGCTAAATCATACACATGTGATTGGCTGCGCGTTCGCCAGGTTTACACTAGGCCAAATCATAAAATTTGACATACACGTCAGTTGAATATTTCAACCAAATTTATGTTTTTTAGGAATGCTTTCTGATATCTCTTCCAAGTTTCTTCTTGGTTCTTCTTGCAAGCAGTAATCGAACCCTGTGATAATAATAAATAGTTGTGTATGTAATAGGGAAATTTTATTTTACTTTCATTTACACACTTAATTTTTTACAGGCATATAATTTAAAAATTAAACGCACTTTATATCTCAAAGCTTCCTCAGTACATGGCAAAATTGGACGTGGAGGGAAAATTATATATATTATTATTATTATTATTATTTTATTATTGACACATCAATTAAAATTAATTAAATTTGTTTTTTTTTTAAATATTTTTTAATAAGTTTCAAATACTAAATCAAATTTCAAATATCTTAAACAGTATTTTTTTTTGGAAATTTATTATTAAGAATGTGAGGAATCCCTAGACCACTTTTTAGTAAGTATATTGGACTGCAAACACCTATACTGTAGTGTGTAAGGTTGGTTGCTTAGAACCCCTAAAATATTCTAGGGTAATTTTCTGGTAACTTTTCTAGTGTAAATTGGGATTCTACATTTAGTCCTCCTGGTTTAAAAACAGACTATAATATTGGTGTCTTCCCTTTCTGTGTCTGTCTGGAGCAGACACTACACTGTTTCCAGATTATATTATGATTACTGATGCATGATTTAAACGGCGGATGATTTCTCTATACGTTACCTGACATCTGCAACATTGAATTATTTTACTTCCATTTACCATCAAATTTCTTTTTGCTGGAAATTATGCTGAATTTAAGGCTAAATAAGACTTTTACGCTTTTGGAGGATCTGTCAGATAGAATATAAAAATATGAAAAAGGTTTCAAATGCTTAATTCTCAATTAATACAAACAAGAAATAATTAATTGCAAAGTTATTAGGGCCGCTAAAAAGTTGCATATAATGACCATATACATCAAAGATTTTATTTTTATTGTATTTTATTTTTTGAATAGAGATAGATATGCATCCAATTATATAACAGTGATATAGTAGGAACTGAAGGTTAACTTAAGAGCGATTTAAAATACATTGCTTTACATTTACTACAATTAAAATATCAAGGTTCGACTAATAGCTTAGGTAATTTGATAACATATGAATAGGAAAAGATTTTAATACATCTGTTCTTGGCGTAGCTAAGTAGAGTAGATCTTATAAATAAGTTTCAAAAGATGGAACATTGACATGTATGGAAGTAAGAATAGCCGGGCAGTCCGTCTGACTTGTTAATAGTTTGTATAGGAATAACACAGAAAAGTAAACCCTAAGTGTTGCTAAATCATTTAGCCTAAATCTAGCTAATGTCAGATTTTGACTTATCCCTGGGAGGGTAAATACCGTGAGGTTTAATTGAAAGATATTTAATGCGCCCTCTCTGAACCCGTTCCAAATTGATGAATATGCATTGTGGATTCCATAGAAAATCAGCGTATTCTAGTTTTGGCCGTACAAACGCATTAAACATGAGAAAAAGTATAGAGATATCATTAAAGTGCCTTGAACTTCGTATAATAAAGCTTAGATTTCTATGTGATCTATATGGGCAGTAAAGATTAATTTTGAATCAAAGATAACTTCAAGATCCTTGAATTGAGTGCATTTAGTAACCATTTCATTGCCTATTTTATAGGAAAAGTTTATCGAATTATTTTTCCTCGTTAAAGGTCATGGCATTACATTTTGATATATTTAAAAGTAGCACACAATTTATTTTTATAGGGTCATGCTATAATCGGCGGAAGTCTTTTTCAGAGTTAATAAGTACAAGCAATTTAAGATCATCGGCATATAGAAGGATATTGCTTTGTATGTCCTGTCAAATATTATTGATGAATATTATAAATAACAATGGGCCTAGAACAGAGCCCTGCAGATCTCCTGATGTCGCTAATACTTCTATTATGTGTACGACTACACCACTGGAATCATAGAAAATTCGAGAACGGCGGCAGAAAAGTCGCGAATGTTAGGCCGGAACATTCTAGGAAAATCTAGTACATTCGACGTGGGCATATATAGCGGATTCAACCGCAACTGAGGACAGTTTGATATAAGACAAGTAGGTGATAAGATGGAATAAGAACAGTAATAACTTGTGAATTATAGTAGTGAGACTATAGTAGATGTAATTAGTGTGTACTAATGCGAATAAGGACTTAATTATAGTAATTAAGTGATTAATAAATCAGTGGTTTGTGAAGATTCTTGTTATAATTATTGTACCTACATACAGTGTTTACTGGAGACTGTAAGCATATGACACTTCAATTAATGAAAACCCATGATACTTCACGTTTAATGTTCTGTTACAGAGATATGACTGAAAGAAACTTTAAAGTCGAGACTTAAACCAAAAACTGACAACGTTTGCTTTAGACGGGTCTATATAAATTGTATCTGTTTTATCAACATGATCCAGCGTACTTGCGATGAAATATGTAATAGGGTGGAACGAAAATTGGGTTTTTATTTTTTTTTTTTTTGGATTTTTTTATGTCATATATGTGTCATATAATCAAAAAGACTATGCATAAGCTGGAATGAATATTTTGATATCTTCAGGTTCCTCAAGGAGGTCAAAGTTTTGAAAAAAAGCTATTTTTATCAGCGCGTATTTGTTTTCAGATTTTTTATATTTTTTAAATAAAACTAATGTCATACTTACAAAAAGGTACATTTTGTAGTTATAGATCACTATGCAAAAACTGGAAGCGACACTTTGATATTATCAGGTTCCTCAAGAGGCTCAATGTGTGTGTTAAAAAGCTAATTTTTACCAAGTCTAACTTTTTTTATACTTAATTGCTATAATTATTTTATCTTCACTTTTTATTATGGAACAGTAATTTAGGGAAATTGAACACAAAACTTTATTTAAAAAAAAACTATTATTATGTTTAAACTTAAAACATAAAAAAATAATTAAAAAAAAAAACAAAGCTTGACAGTAATGTGTTTTTGGAGGAAACTACCTAAAATAAGTTAATTTATCTATGTTTAAAATAATCTAATTTTTTTAAAACGTCGGCTATGTACTCCTGGATTTATGCGGGCTTGAATATATCCTCCACGGTATTCATGGCCACATACAGCTAAGGATGCCTCTGTAAGAAGGCGAACGCATCGTTCGACTGCTTGTTTGTTGCATGGAAAATTTGGTAAATTAGGAAAACTCAAATTTGAGGCTTTAAGTAAGATAATTTTCATGTTTGCAGTTATTGGTAGTTCAGTCATGTATACGTCATTCCAAAAAATTATTTCGGAGTAATGTGTTGCATTAAAATTTATAACAGGTACAGTATAAACTCGCGTATCTCTGCTGTTTTAGAAAGCCGAGCCTTCAGGAGACGTCGAATACCGAGTTCTCTGTATTTTCATTCATCATCCGTAAGCAAGAATAATAATACATTTTCCGGATGTGCAAAAAACCAATTGCGTTGCATTACGGGATGTATAATTTTTAATGCATTTTCCCGTCAAAATCTATCAGATTCCATAAGTTTGAATAAATGTCTTGCACCTTCAGCACAACAAGGTTGGAGTTTAACCAAAATGGGGCGTAAACTTTCATGATGTAAAACTAAAATAAACAGGAATTCCGAGGAACATTTAGTTGCAACGTAAAATTTTAAGATTCTGTTAGCTGTGGTAAGCCATCGTGATGAGAAAGTTTTTCTGGGTTTCTTAAAGTTAGGGAACCAGAAACATTACCAGATTCAATCGCCTGCACTATTTCAAAGAGGTAATTTTGGTCTGCCCTAATTGGTTTTCTAATAAACGCATCACACCATTTTTCACTCCTGTATTAACTACGGTACCATTTCTAAGTGCGACTAAGTCTTCTGTATCAAAATTTCGTTCCAAAAAATTTACAAGAGACCGTTTAGTATGAAAAGCGCAACCGCTTTCCGGTGTTGTATGACCCAAGCACCTGGAACCAGGTTCACTTATCAGATAAATATGCTCTTCTGTGACAAGTTTTCTTTTACAGGTGCTACCAGTTTTTTCTTGGATCATAGTTCGATCATTTCGTCTGTCCCAGTATTGGTGTCTTAAAATTAGCTGTTTCGCTGATACAGACCCCACGATCTGTTTTTCTCGCTCTTCTAATCTTCATTCTGTCAATTGTCATTGCAGAATTGCCATTTGATAAAACACCAATATCTTCCAAAACAGCATTGGGAATTTATAGCTGCCTCAAATATTATAACTTTCAGAGCCAATGAGGAACCAGAAGACATTGAAATAATCAAAATAGCCTTTGAGACATTATTTAACTTACTAAAATAAGCATTTTAAATGCTGTGAAAAAAAGTTTCTGTCCATTTTTTACGTTGCCATGAATTGCAAAATAACATTAAAATTTGTGAAATCTTTAAAACTTTGAGATCCGTGAGGAACCTGAAAATATTAAAATAGGTCAACCAGCTTCAGTGACTCTTTTTTAATTGTCTATAGGCACCTTTTGGCATCTATGACAGAATGATTTAGAAAAATATGTTTTTTCGTTCCACCCTAATGTGTAACACTTGCCCAGTTGGTAATTGCAGATCTATCTGCCAGAAACCTGTGTTGAAAAGAGTTTATATCGTATAAGATAATTAGAAAGAGTTTGCCAAAATTACACAGTTTTACCACCTTTTTTTGAAAAAAGGACAGACTTTCGATTTCATATTTGGGGAAATATAGTGGTTTGCAGTGCTAAATTAAAAATGATAGAAAGCGATAAGGTAAAAATTAAAAAGATAGCTGGTATACCATCGGGCCTGTCGTGAGTTCATTTTTAATTTTTTTAGCGCCTCTAAAGCATTATTTGCAGTAATGGTTGGGATATTAAGTTGGGGAAAAATGCCAGTGGTTTCTTGTTCAAATAGATGTGAATGTTGTGATAAAAGACGATTAAAAGTATTGGACAAATGCATCAATATATCTCCAAGTGTCATTAAAAGAATTATTGTAACACATCGAACTAGGTATTCTAGTTGTATTTCTCATAGTATTAAGAAAAAACAAGTAGTTGTTCTGGTTAGTTTTAATGTGTGTTTCTGAGTACTGAATGCATCTTCTGTGAGCAAGTTCAATATATCTTTTTATATTGGAACACAGAGTTTTGCATTGATTGAGGTAGTGCACCTCATTATTATTCTTATATAAATTCCATAGACGGGAATTCTGTTTAATATCTTTAATAATTGACCATGTAACTAATAATTATCTAAAAGGGGTGTATTTTTATGAGTTTTTTTAAGAACACTTAGTAAGAGTACAGAATTTAGTTTATCGTAAAGTCAGGTGCAAGCCCATTAGCATTTTCAAAGCCAAACTTCGACCAGTTTATATTGCAAAGGTTATTATACAATTTATTAAAGTCTGCTTTAAAGAAGTTAAAAGATGGTATATTATTGCTCAAATGTCTATTGTGAGCAGATTTTAAGCAAAAGCTTAAGTATAAAAGTAGATGATGAGGGTCTTAGAGAACTAAATAGTTTTCTGAAGGGTTATTACCTGTGATCTGTTTATAACCAGAAAAATATACATTCGAATTTAATATTTGTTGTACCGGTGGAAGCCCAGGAATCCACAGAAATTAATAAGTGGAACAATTTGTCTTTTGGAAATTTCAGATGTAAATAGATAACTTACATATCTCGGAATATTAAAGTCACCAAGTATAATTAATTTATTTTCATTGAGAAAATTGCTGTTATTAAACAGGGTCTCATAAGTTTCAGTATTAATACTGGCTGGAATGTGCAGTGCAAGCAGAAAAATGGAACGATGAAGTAGACTAAGTTTTAGTCCAATTATATCTATATCAGGAAATACACTGCAGGTTGAACTTAGACCTAGCATAACGGCCGAATATGATTTCTTCCAGCTAGTAAGACACCCTCACCTCTGCTTATATTCGTCATTTCGAAAATACGATGTTTCCTAAAAGAACAAAAGTCATTTGGAAAGAGTTCGGAATCGAGCACGCCTGAGTCGAGCCATGTTTCAGTTAGTGATTAGGCAAATGTGACATGACACTGACGCATTGAGAAGTTCATGTGTTTTGGTTTTCAATCCTCGAACATTTTGGCACTAAAATGAAAGGGTTTTCCTGCGGATGAATAGCGATAAACAAACTCAAACTAAATGTCAACAAAACAAAAGCAATGATTTTGACTACGAAATTTAAATATAATAACATTAACGTAAATAATATAAATATACTAATAGAAAATAATAAATTGAAACTGGTTAAATAATTTAAATATCTCGGAGCAATTATTGATAATATTCTAACATTCAAAAATCATTTCTTATATATACAAAAGAAAATAACAAAAAAACTATACTTCTTTTCAAGAATATCTAATGAACTTTATTGTTCTACAAATATTACTGTGTATAAGACTATTATTCAACCATACTTCGATTATTGTGCAAGTATTTTATACCTTTTAGACAACAATTCAATGAACGTTTTACAAAAATTACAATATCGTGGCATGAGGATAATTCTGAAATGCAATAGATACACTCCAATTAGTTTAATGTTAGATGTTCTTCATTGGATGACGGTTTCCATTAGACTAGTTTATTTGTCGATGATATTTATTTATAAAATAAATCACAACTTACTTCCAGCTTATCTCAACCGATTCATAGCAATAAATAGAGAAATCCACAATTATTATCAAACAATAATCAATAACATTTTCCACGTACAAAGAACTAATTTCAAGAAATCAATGAATTCACTGTTTCACAAAGGTCTTAAACAAATTAATGAGTTACCGATGGAGATAAAAACAGCTCAAACGCTAACAACCTTTAAAAGACAACTATCGCATTTTTTATTAAATAAGGTCAATCAAGCGCATAACATTTAATGTATAGAAAATGTATCGTATTGAATTATATTTTAAACTTCTCTAATCTTTGTTCCTTTTCACAATTTTTACTTCTTAAGATGATATGAGTGTATTAGAACTTGCGTATTTACTTCAATATACTATGTAGACCCTATAATTTGCACTACACTCGTACTGTGTGTATATATCTGTGTGTAACTATATTTTATTAGTAATTTGATATTATTATGTAATGTGTATATTCAGCCTGACCTATTTAATAGATTTCATTTCATTTCAGGTATTTATACAGTTTCCAATTTCAAGCTCGCTCGTAGCTAATTGCTATTTGATATCAAATAATGTTTCCTATGATGTGTAAGTTTCTTTTTGTAGACAGTACATTTTGTTCTATCCCATACAACCAAATTATTATCATCTAGCTTAGCGTTTACACAATTAATGCATCTAGGGAGTTAGGGACAAAGGTTTCCGAGCAGTCTTTAATATTATTGTGACCACGTGAACATTTTGGGTACACTAACATATTGCTGGAGTACGTTTTTTCGTAGTGATTGAAGCCACAACATTTGTAGCAAGGTTTTAGAACTATCGCATCACACACTGTGCAAAAATCGTTGTTGATAATGAGATGACCCTGTTCCATAACTTTACAATTGACAGCTAGTAGTTCTTGATATACTTAATTGATTTTCTTGGTAGGCTATATTTTACAAACTTTGTAATTACTACTGTTGGAAAACATGTCATTTTGATGATTAACAAATTTAACTATCTGTTGCGCTGCGTATTCTTCAATTATATCCACCTATGGCATCCTTGATATTGTAAGCGGTTGATAATTTTTCTTTTGCCTCTTGCTTAAATTTATCTGCCCCGCTAGACCTATTGCAACCAATTAATATGCCTCCGTTACTTAGATTCTTCACTTTAGAGACGTTGATATTTAGACCTATCGGATTAAGGTTATTCATTATGCCAGATGTTGTTTGGGCGTTAGAATTCTTGACTTTATGATTACCACAGATTTATTATCGACAATTTGGAAATAAAAGGGTTTTTTAGCTTTTGCAGGCATGAAGATATTAGACAATTTTTCGCCGGAAAATTTTAAAATTTTATTCCTCGTATCTTAGAATAACTTTTCAATATGCAAAGTTTGATTTCTTATTATTGCAATTTTCTCAGTATCCTAAACAAGTCAAGGATTGTTCGGTGAACTAACTAAAGTATAGTTAACTAATAACAAAATTATATAAAATCATCGAATGTATTCTAATTATTAATTTAATACATCACACAAAAATAATATTATTATCAGAATAAGAAGAAATAAAATATATTATTCCCTCATATTTGTTGTGGGATTCCAATCAGCAGCTTGTGTAATTTTATTCTTTATTATGTTCACCATTTGTCGATTACTTCTAACATACAAAACCAATTCTTTACTCTCCGTTGTTACAGGTTGCAGTTTTCTGTATATATTTAATGGATTTTAACTGCTGTGAAAGCTATTCCCAATACTGTGTGTTTTTTCAATTGTATTTCCTAGGAATCAGTTTTGCAAGAGATCTAATACTTTCAGGCACAATATGGGATATTGACTGGATCGCTACAAAACGCTTGTACATTAACTTCAAGGAAATTAGAAACTCGAGTCGAAGTTGCAGTTTGCGGTTTACAACACTAAATGTAGTTTGTCGCATCATGAATCCATTAAATCAGTCTATACTTGCTGTCCTGTTAACATCTTCGAATTTAGTTGCATATTTAAATAACTTAATCCAACATATTCTTTTCTTTAATACAATTTTCTTAATATTAAGTAATGATAATAAATTTTTTTGGGCATATCTGGTCGATGGTTAAGGCGCGAGGTGGAAATCGTGATTAATCACAGTGGCATCACACCACCGCGTTCGAATCCTGGCTCGGGCACTGTCGGAGAAAATGGTTGTATGTCCGCGTTTTTTCAATGTGTAATCCCCTTCCGCACAAGCCCCTGGCTGCTGAAATTGGGGATTGTCTAATTTCTGTGGTGTTTATTTGTTTTAAAAAATATGTAAATCACTGGTATAATGTAATTGTAATAGCTAAAGTGGCCGACAGCCGCGGTTTTTAAAGCGCGAGGTGGCAATCGGTCAGACTGGACTACCAACTGATTGTCTACTCACTGTCCAGGAGTCCGTATCCGCTCATAATCAGGGGTAGCAGACTCAACAGACAAAATAAATAATTGTTGTACTCGATGGTGGTCAGGCCGTCCATCACATACGCGGCGCTGGTGTGGTGCAGAATACCGGCCACGATAATGAAAAAACTAAAAGTGCTAGAACACAAATTTATGCGCCTCATTTCAAATTCTGGAAGGTACACCTCCCTCAGAGATCTCTACGCACATAACTTCGATAGCGGATTACGTCCAGCATATCTCCCAAAATGTCTACTCGTTCAAGCTGGGCGATAGTCTCTTAACAAGTCACATAACACAAATTAGACAGCATAATGCCCCATTTAGGATTAAACACCCCTTACCGTACCAGACGTTACCTATTTTCCGGCAAGCTATATAGCCAAACTTTCACCAACTATAACTTCCGCTAATCCTATCCACCTTTCGCTAATATTTCATACCTTCTGACTATCTTTAAACCTTCCCTGTCCCCCTCTTCCTTTCTGTTTGTCACCTTTTGTTGCGTTTATTATTTTTTCTTAGTTTCTTTTTGTCTCTAAACGTTTCATAGTTAAAATATTTTAAATCACAACCTTTTTCGAAATAATTTTTTTTTAAATCAAACTTTAAGCGAGCCCTGCTCTGACGTAGAAGGCGCCTCGTTTAAGTTGAGGTGCTTGCGTTAGATACCAAATTAAAAAGTGTTTTTTTGTACAACAGTGTGCAAATTTTATCTTAGTTTAAGTTTTATTAAATCTTTTTATTTAGATATTGTTGATGTTAATGCTTATTTTACTTCCATATCCAGTGGAAGTATAGTAACGCAAACAAAAATTATTATTTTTTTTTGTTTGTTAAAATAGACTTAAAATGTCATGAAACGACGTAAAAAATTTCTGTCTGTCGGTCGGTCTGTCTGTCGGTTTGTCTGTTTGTCTGCAACTTTTTTGTGCGTACGTTTTCTCTGGAGCCGTTCATGATATTGACTTGAAATTTGATACACTTATGTATTGTAACGAGATCTGGAACTAGATTATATTTTGATCTAATTCCGTTGAAGGGTTTGGAGGTAAATGGGGTAAATAAGTGTAAATAGGCAAAAACAAGCAAGTGAGAGTCCATAAAATTGCAATTTAGGGCATGTACGGAAAGTTAAATTCTCAAAATATTTTTTGGCATCAGCCACCCCGCCCCCACTATTACCTCCAATACCACCCCCACCAGGCCCGTGCGGAAGGTTTTTCAATGGCGAGGCGATTGCCGCCCCAATCCCTACATCAATATTATTAATAAAAACATTAATTTTGTATACAGGTTTTTATTATAAAAAAAACAGTAACGCAAGCAGAGTGATATATAAATAATCAAGACATGTATAATATTAAATAGAATAAATAAAAAGATCTCCTCAGTAAAAGAAACAAATTAAACATATACAAATTAACTCGTCTAACTTTCTGCTTTGCAACATTGCTAATCAGATCGGAATAATCTAACTCAACTGCGATTTCAGATTCTATTGAAAGGAGAGCTAAAGATGATAGTTTGGTTTGGCGTAAAGTTGATCTTAGATAGATTTTTATTAATTTCAACTTTGAGAAACTACGCTCACCACTGGCAACAGTTACCGGTAAAGTTACTAAGATGCGCAAGGCAGCGACAGCATTTGGATATAGGACATTGTACCCCATAGAGTTTAAGTAATTTAAAACCTCCATAGGATACTTGTTGCAGGGTAAACACTTAGACAGGTCACTTAATTCTTCTTTTAACTCCACGCCAGCTACGTCGCAGTCTTCACCATCCTTCAATATAAGATGCAGATCATCACAATTTGCTTTTAGAACTGCTTCATTCATACCTTTTATATTAAAAATGTTATATAAAAACTGAAAATTATTACTGTGGGAGTGTAACTGCAAAAAATGTTCTTCCAATGAATTAAGCGTAACATCTAAGAGGAAATTAAAGAACTCCACTTCAAACTTGTCTTTTTCACACAAAGGCGCTTCATCAGATGCTTCATAAAAAAATTGGCCCTTCTTGCGACGTGGTCTAATATCTTCTACTAATTTAAATTCTGGTTCGATTTATAATTCTTCAGTTATTTCTTTGGCTGAGACTCTTATTGGCACAAAACCGTTCGATCCATAAGATTTCAAAAACTGTACAATTTTTTCCAGCATCTCTACACACACTGCTATATTCGTATTATGTGATTGCATAAGTAATGATATTTTGTTTACTTGAAAGAGAATATCATACCACAAAATTATACTACAAATAAATTTATAATCTTTGACCTTTTTTGCCAAACCTTTGGCTTTATTTTTAGTATCAGCATCTATCACATTATCTTCTATAATTGCCACCAGTGCATCACAGACTGCACCTATTTCATATTTCAATGGCTTTAAGGCATCGATTCTGCTGGACCACCTTGCGGTACTTAGTGGTTTAAGGGTTAGTTGACTTGAGTGAGCCGACAGTTCTTTAATCAGCACAGTCCATCTCTTTGGAAATCCAGAGAAAAACACGTGCAACTCCTGGATAATTGAGAAAAAACCCAAAATTTTTCTGGGACAAGTAGCTGCATCGTTGACAACTAAATTCATCGAATGACATGTACAGGGCACAAAAAATGCTCTGGAATTTTTCGAGAAAATTCTGTTTTGCACACCTTTGTGAACTCTCTTCATATTTGAACCATTGTCATAACCTTGTCCTCTAATATTTTTAATGTCAAGGTCCAATTCTGCAAGATGTTTGACAATAAGTTCAGTGAGGCCCTCTCCAGCTGTTTCAGTTGCTTCAAAAAATCCGACGAAAAATTCTTAACACCTAAATTGATTAGTAGTGGGTTCCAAACATACTACTCTCAAAATTAAAGATAATTGCTCATTATGGCTTACATCAGGTGTGCAATCAACGATAATGGAAAAGTACTTTGCCTCTTTAACTTTTCCCACAATTTTAGCAAGAACTTCCTTTCCCATCAATTGTATTAGTTCGTCTTGAATCCTACTACTTAGATAAGTTACAGACCATATTTCTGAATTATTCCGAATTCGTCGAAGATGTTCCTCTATAACGGGGTCAAACTCGGAAAGTGATTTGGTAATTTTTAAGAAATTTATATTGTTTCGCTGAAATAATTGTTCTGTAGATCCTCGAAAAGCTAAGCATTGACCGGCCATCATTCGTATCACGGATATTATCCTCTTTAAAACATTTCTCCAATGTTGAATTTCCAAATGTAATATTCTTTGATATTCGTGGTCAATGCGTTACATGCTTACATTTTAAGCGATTATCAAATTCTTTGCATTTTTTAAACGAATTTCTGTGGGACTTACTGCCCTCGTGTGATGAAAGTGCTCGTGTTAAATTATTCCAGTTTGAGTAGCCACTTTTTGACCAATGCATACCAGAGGATTGGTCAAATAGCATACAACAAAAACAAAAAATTGAATCCTTCTTCACAGAATATATTAACCACGGTCTTTCTATTTTTTCGCCATTTTTTAAAATTTTTATATAATGGAAAGCAGAAAAACGACGATTTGAAGCATTTGTCGGAAAATTATGTTCTCTTACTTGCAATGGGCTATTTTCGACAAGTATTTGATGCATTCTGTCTGTCATAGAAGTAATATTCAATAAGGCCGGATCAGATGGGAATTTCTTGGCGTTAGCTATCCCCTCTACCACCCGCATTGCCACCCCCACCCTATTATTAAAGGGAGTAGAAAATTAAATTGGGATTTGAACCAAGGGCCTCTAAAATTTATTTTGGCATTAGTTACCCCCTCTACCACGCCCATTTCTGAAACCACCCTATCGTTTAAAGGAACAAAAAATTAAATTGGGGTTTAGTGTGTGTACGAGAACCAAGGACTTTGAATTTTTTTTACATTAGCCACACCTCTACCACTCTCACTCTATTATAAAAGGGAATAAAATATTACATTGGGATTTAGTGTGCATAAGACTTGGATACAAAATCTGGATGTGGAAATAGTGCCTTTGGGCAGCGGTTTTTACTTTTCTGTTAAAAAGGAATTTAGGCTAGTTGTTTTTTAATTTTTCGTTTTCACCGACCCAGACCTGCTCCGCCCGACCTTGCAATCCGTCACCGCGTTAGCGCGGTCGTTGCACGGTCGGTCCCGGGGCAGGTTCTGGTGAGGCAACTGTTTTGCATATTAATGTTGAATAAATACTTATTGAATTGAATTGAAAGGTGGCAATCGCTATTAATCACACGGGTTCGAATTCCGGCTCCGGCACTGTCGGAGGAAATAGTTGTATGTCCGCGTTTTTTCAATATGTAACCTTCTTCCGCACAAGCCTATGACTTCTGGAATTGTGGGTTGTC
The DNA here is from genome assembly GCA_963675555.1 of Leptura quadrifasciata. Lineage (NCBI taxonomy): Eukaryota > Metazoa > Arthropoda > Insecta > Coleoptera > Cerambycidae > Leptura > Leptura quadrifasciata. The sequence goes on along the minus strand of OY776674.1, from coordinate 107,464,975 downwards.
TAATTTCTGTGGCGTTCTTATTATTATTTTAAAAAGCAGTCAGTTGTAACGGCTAAAAATGATTTTTCAATTTAGACATTTTTTACTTGAATCTTCTCAATTTTTTCGAATGGAACACCATGTATATTATTCGACCACATGATGTAGCAATGAAAAACCAAAATTTTCAATATCCACAAGTGTGCCAATTTTTACATATGACGATAATGAATCTGAAAATGAAAGGGGAAATGAAAATGGAAATAAAGACGAGAGTGAAATTATATATGAGGATGAAAGTCAAGGATGACGATATTGATAAAGAAAGTACGAAAAAATTGTAACATACGACGAGGATGATATTAATGATGTTTGTAATTTTAAAACTTATAACGATTTATCAGATTAAACATTTCTATAACAAACAATTTCGAATTCAATATATTTACATTCATTCTTTAACATGCGTATCTAATCTAATAAATTTATCGTTCAAGTTAATATTAATAAACTAATATTTTATAGTAATAGAAATTCAAGTTATCAATATTCAACACTACTTTCAATGTTAATTCCTGAACGCTCCTGAATCTGAATAAAAAACCGCTGCCCAAGGAATCACTACTGCCACATCCCGATTTTGTATCCAAGTCTTATACACCTTAAATTCCAATGTAATATTTTACTCCCTTTAATAATAGGGTGGGGGTGGCAATGGGTGTCGTAGAGGGAAGGCTAATGTCAAAAAAAATTTAAAGGCCCTTGTTTCTCGTACACACACACTAAATCCCAATTTAAATTTTTATTCTCTTTAATAATATGGTGGGGGTGGTGATGGGGATGGTAGCGGGTGTGGATAATGCCAAAAAAAATGTTTGAGACGTTTCGTTCTTGTATACACACTAAATCACATTTTAATTATTTTTACTACCTTTCATAACTGTGTTGGGGTGGTATTGGGGGTGATAGTGGGGGGTGGTTGATGCCGAAAATAATTTTGAGACCTTGAGTTCTTGTACATGCCCTAATTCATGCAATTTTATGGACTCTTACCTGCTTGCTTTGCCTATTTACCTTTTTTTTCTATTTTTTTTTAATACATTTATTTAACGTCGGCCTATTTCCGCTACTGAGGCCTAACACCGACGCCTGTAGACGAGCTACCCCCAACCAGGAATTTTTGCCGAACCTCTTCCCTTAAGAAGAGTAGGGATCTTTTACTTGCCTAACATTTAATAGACAAGGGACCGACGGCTTTACATCCCCTCCGAAGGATGGTATATCCCCTATACAACCCTCGCCTAAGGTTGTATAGCTTCCGCGCATACACTGATATACTAGCCGCTGGAAGATGTTTGAGGCGAGGACGCGGTCTTCGTTGGAACGGTCACCCATCCAACTACTAACTGCGCCTGGCGTTGCTTTACATCGCATATCGAAGTATGTACATAGTAAAAACGCACCCACGCTCGCCCCCCCTATTTACCTTTATTTACCCTATTTACCCTCAAATCCTTCAACGGAATTAGATCAAAATCCAGTTCCAGATCTCGTTATAATACATAAGTGTATTAAATTTCAAGTCAATATCATAAACGGTTCCAGAGTAAACGTGCGCACAAAAAAGTTACAGACAGACCAACGGACAGAAAAATTTTTTTTGCTCAAATTTAAAATCTCGACGTTTCATGACATTTTGAGCCTATTTCAATAAGACACTTTTTTGCGTTACTATATTTCCACTGGACGTGATTGAAAAGTAAGTACAGATACAATTAAGCATCACAACCCTATATATTTCGGGTATTTATAGCAAGAAACTACTTGTAATTACTTGTAATGAAAGCTAAGTTTCTTCGTTAATTTACTACAAAAATAACGATTTTATTAAAATGAATAATAATTATCTACTTTATTTTCTATAAATAATATTGATTGTATTAAAATACACACATATATTAACGTACACTATACTCTATTTGCTGAATAGAAATAGTTAAGCCACTCCCCAAAAACTGCGCCATGTTTAAATAGAATTGTTCTATTGGTTGCCTTTTTAAACTCTATAATACACCTAAGCATTTTATGTTTTTGATGTTGTCTAGTGTTTGGGGTTTGTTAAAAATTGCTGTTAAGTTATTCGTTATTTTTATTTGCTGTTATTCCCATTCATATAATAACACCGTATTTTTCAATACTTTGGTGTACATGTGTACATTAAGGTATGTAATGAAAATAATTAATATTGATTATGTCAGAAGCACTTTCTCTTTTTGAAGTTAAAATTTTTAAAAAATGCTTTAATTAATTTGCCGCGTATAAAACGGTCATTGCATACATTGGTTAAAGCAAACATAAATTAATGGGAAGTGGTTTAACTATTTCTATTCAGTAAATGGAGTACAGATACTTAATATTTCAAAAATTAATAGAACAGCACCATCTACCTTAAATTGCACATGGTTATGACCGAAATAGATATTATTATTAGTATTGTCTCAAACGCGACAAATACAGAAGTAGGTTATAGCCTGCCCCTAATTGGCTAAAAATGGTCTACTTTTTCCAAATTGTAGATTTTCTTTTATAATATGTACATTTCGTTCTGTTTAGTTGAAAATGGAATGAAATAAAGGAGGGTACAAAAAATGCATTAAATAAATGTACTTCTTGGGAAAAATAAAACACAAGCACAAGCAAAAACCTACAATTTAAAAATAAACTTGCCTCCTTGACACTTGGCGAAGGATTTGAAATTATAATTAATTCGTTCGCAATTTGACCTAGAACGCCCGGAGTAGAGATACATTCTATTTACTTGCGGGTATGCTTTATTTTTACCAACTCATGAAATTACTCTCGCTCAACTCAAAGATATTGAATTTTGAAGTTTTCGACTATTTTTGGTGTTTCTTCAAGTTGGCGGATTGACATGAGTATCGAGCAGGCCTAGATATCTTAACAATTTCGTTGCGAATAAGCCAGTATTATTATAATTCCAATTCTGTTATCAGAACGCAATACGTTCACACGTAGAAAATTCCTGAAAGTGCGTCAAAAAAACGCATATAACGTTTGAAGCTCTACCCACTTTCTGGAGACACTTTTTTCGGAATGAGGTCAAAATACATAAGAACCAGCAATAAAATTTCCTCTGGAAAACTGTCGCCAAAAAAAAAATAACAATTCGTTGCGCTACTATAACAGATAGTGCCATTTTTAATTATATCTTCTTCCTATGATTCAATATCCGTTTTTTGTAACACACAAAAAAGGTATTATTATTATTTGATCGAAATAATCCTTTTATCAAGTTATCGGTATTTATTTTCTATCATATTTAACGGCTTAGATGGATTATTTAAATTTTTGACAACCATTTTACTAATTAATAGGAGGTGCTGAACTTTAACAACACTTTGTTACAATCACCACAATATTTTGTTTTGTTCAAATCGGTAATTTTTTGCATGGTTCGTGATATTCCAAAATTTATGCGGTATCAAACCCTGTAATGAGTTGTAATACTTTTTATTTCGTAACGTTAACTTATTTGAAATTAATAGAACTATGTTTAGGTATTCAGGGAATTTAGTACAACAATAAATCATCGTAAACTATTGATAAAGTAATTCACTGCGAGGTAGCAATTCGTTATAATCTGAAGTAAATTTATGTTCAAAAGATGCACAGACTTAGAATATTATGAGTTATAGTTTCCAACTTCATATATAATAATTCTAGTCAGCAGCATTTCAAGCTTTACATTTGCAAAGTGCTTTGTTCCTTCATTCTTTGCGATTTTCAAATTGTTTGTCCGATGCACATAAAGGTGTATGCATAGGAGTGCCTGGCTGTTAAGTTGGAGTTTATTTACCTTAGAAATATGAGTACAATATTTCTCTATTCAGCTTTAATGTCAATTCACCGTTAAGTATTAACACTAACGTCAGCCAACGTTTAAGGCACATAATAGTACCTAATTAATTTTTATTTTTTATTCCAATTATAAATACCCAAACAAATTAGAAATGCAATTACGGATTAGGAACAAAAAACAGTATTAAAGGACCCCTGATCATAAGTGTTCATGGGTGCAAGTCAAAATAATGGAGGAATTCGAAGATTAGAATCACAAATTTCGCTGTTTGCTCCGTTTGAGAGTGAAAGATGGTATTATTATTCCCCGATATATATCTGTATATCGTCGTGACTCATCAAGAAGGCGTAGAAGGTACACTGCCCCCCCGTCTGTCCGCAATACGGATCTAGATGGTTTACTCTCGCGTATTCCACATAATAGTCGCCTGGAAGACTGCAGAAAAAGACGAAAAACGTTAAAGTACTGGGAACGCAGCAAAAGACCTCTCCCGCCACAGGTTTTGAGGATGAAGAATATGATGGTGACAACGGTTTACACCCCAATTTAGAGCAAACCACCCCTTTATGTAAAGAATCATTCCCTTCAGTTTTTCAAATTTGGGCGTGTGAGGGCTTATCGGATCGGGATTGGTTTGCTCAATTTCAATATATTGAACAAATATCGACCACCACCCCCGTCCGACCCCAAAAGTTGAAACCACACCGCCAAAAACCGAAATACCTTCAAAAAGCTTCAAATCGAACAGAAATTGGTATACCCCCGTTATCGAGGGCGAGAATCACGATGGTGGCAATATTTTCTCACCCACCAATTCCCAACTACTTTCAAACAGACAAACTACTGCCTTGCTTTTCTTATCTGGGCCTCCGTGCGAGGACTTCTCCGATCGGTTTTTTTCTGGTTAGTTTCAAAAAATTAAGCAACCATCGCCCACAAGCCACTTCGCTCGACCCCAGGGGTTGAAATCACCCCACCCCCAAAACCGCAATACCATCGTGAAGCTCTAATTTGAACAAAAATGGGTATATCCCTGTTTTCGTGGGCGAGACAATTTTTGACAAGTGACAAGTTTTTTCAAAAAATCCAGACAAGTCCCCACATGCCCAGGCCCGAACAAACGGAAAAGGGGCTGGTTTCTTGCATAAAGGGGTGGTTTGCACTGAATTGGAGTTTACGCCATTGTCACCATCGTATATAATTTTTTTTATAATATCAAAGCTTGTCGCGAGCAATCTCCTTTACACGGGAAAATCTCGCCACAAGCTTTTATATCATAAATATATATATATATATATATATATATATATATATATATATATATATATATATAGTGTAACAAAATGATGGGTTTAGTTTATTATTATTTATTTTACTTCAAAGTTTATTTTCTACTTTTTAGGGCATTTAAATAAAAGCTTTTTTAAAAATATTTTTTTACATATTTTGTTTATAATTATTTTCTTTTACTTTAAATAATTCTGTAGCAAATAAATTTGAATTCAAAATATGGGAATAAATATATCCGTAAGCAAATAAGTTGCAAACAGATTTTTGGCCTTCCGAATGCCACGTACTATTGCGACCAAAAATAAGTATTCTTTCCTATTATTTGGGTTTTCTACCACATGTATTATTATGCTCTTCAAAACAAATCACAGAATCTACAAAATAATAGAATTATTGGAAAAAAGATTCATATTCGGTGATTTGTTTTGAAGAGGATAATAATACATGTGGTAGAAAACCCAAATAATAGGAAAGAATATTCGAAGAATGCCACAAATAACTTTCAGACAATATTCAAAAATAAGTAATTCACTAATTTTTCCCATTGTAAATATTGTTATCACCAGTGACGCATCACTAATAATATATTTTATCCAACACTTTCATATAAAGTGATATTTATTGATGAGATTTTAAAGGTATAATGTGGCCCATAAGTCACTAGTGAGTTAAAGTAGTGTAAGATTATTAGCCGTTACTCGAGTCCGAGTATAAAAATGTTACAGTCGATAAATTGTGTACAATAAAAAACAAGTAAAAGGTGTAGTCTATTGCAATTCCCATTCATCTACGGTGCACACGACTATGGCTATAGAGGCCAATTTGGGAGAGCACATATCGACCGCAGTCAGGACAAACATAGACCTGGTTAGGTCTTGGATTCGGCCTTCTTGCAGCAACATTTCCTTGATAGCTGGCCACAACCCCTCGCCATTCGGTTCTATCCGCTGCAAGTTGTTCCCATTGCTCGTCTGCAATACCGCAGGATTTTAGATTTTCATGGAGAGCGTCTTTGAACCTCTTTCGTTGACCGCCACGCCTTCTTCTACCGCTTAGCAATTCACCATAAAGTGTACATTTAGGAAGGCGGTTATCATGCATACGATGAACGTGACCTGCCCATCTTAGGCGTGCTCTTGAAATAAGCACCTGAATTGGAAGGCTGTTTGCTCTCCTGAGTACTTCCACGTTTGATATGTGATGGAACCAACGGATTTTCATCATACTTCTGAGGTGTCTTTGCTGAAAACCTTCTAATTCTTTCACATGACGACGGTAAGTGACCCAGCTTTCACATCCATATAGCAGTGTTGGAATGATAACTGCTCTGTAGACAGCCATTTTCGTTGACAAAGCAAGGTCGTGGTTGTCAAATACTCTCTCACTCTAAGTCCCCAGAGCGCTCTAGATGCAGCGTTAATTCTATTGCGAATCTCGCTGTCCATGTTTGTTTTGTCATTAACAACGTTGCCTAAGTAATTGAACTGATCCACCACTTCAAGAGAATTTTCGTTAAGTGTAATGTCTATTTGGTTCACTTGATGAGGAGTTGACATAATCTTAGTCTTTCTAATGTTGATTTTAAGTCCCAAGGAATCATAGCTCTGGGCATACACATCTAAAAGTTCTTGAAGCTCTTCCGGCGTAGAGGCTAAAAGTGCACAGTCATCCGCATACTGGAGATCACAAATGAATCGTGTGCGTGTCTTCGTGAAAGCTCTAAAGCGCCCTATGTTAAAGAGACCGCCATCAAAACGGTATCTGAGACCTATTCCTCTGACTGTCAGTTTGTTGTCAACAATAATTGTTAGAGCAGTGGTAAACAAATTAAACAGTAGGGGTGCCAGGACACATCCCTGCCTAACTCCAGTGAGGGTTTGGAAAGGTTCGGTTGCCTCATTATTATACATAACCTGGGCGTTGTTGTTTGTATGTAGACTGCGACATACTTCCACAAATTTTCTAGGGATACCTAAGCGGAGCATAATTTTCCAGAGCACTTCCCTGTTCACCGAATCAAACGCCTTGGTTAAATTAATGAAGGCCATGTGAATTTCTCCTTGATGTTCGAGTGCTTTTTCTTGAAGCTGTTTAAGTGTGAAGATTAGGTCCGATGTGCCTCGGTTTGGTCTAAAGCCACTCTGTGTTTCAGGAAGTAACTTTTCCATAACAGGTGTTAGCCTACTTGCCATCGCTTTAGTGAGTATTTTCCCTCCAACAGCCAGGAGAGCTATACCCCTGTAATTTCCACAGTCCGCAGCGCTCCCTTTGTTTTTGAAGAGGTTGATTAAAAGTGTGTCACGAAACTCCTGCGGAGCTTGACCACTTTCCCACACGACATCAAACAGTTCTTTGAGGTAAGGTATGAGCTCTGACGACACAGCTTTAAAGAACTCAGCTGGGAGTGAGTCGGCGCCGGGAGATTTGTTATTTTTTAGCTGCCCAATGGCGGTTAAGATCTCTTCCGTTGTTAGTGGTTTATCTAAGTCTTCGAAGGTGTCATATTGAGGGATAAGATTTATAATATCGTGATCGGCTTGACTTTGCTGGTTAAGAATGTTAGAGTAGTGTTCTTTCCATCGGGCTCTTATTTCCTGGTCTTCTTTGAGGAGATTTCCATTTAAATCTTTAATAGGGCACATATTTTTCCGACTGGGTCCGTACACTGCTTTTACTTCTTGAAAGAAATTCCTGTAGTCGTGTGAATCGGCGTACCTTTGAATTTCTCTGGCCTTGCTTGCCCACCATTCGTTCTTTATTCTTCTGATTTCGCGTTGCGTTTCATACTTAGATTGGGTAAAAGCTTCTGCTTTTGATGAGTCGTTGGGGTGGTTGATAGCGTTTTGGAAGGCAATATGTTTGCGGTCAAGAAGTTCTTGTATAAAAGCTTCATTATCATTGAACCAGTCCTCCTGTTTTTTACTTGCTGCAGTGCCAAGAATTTCCTCACTCGCACTTTTTAAACTGTCTTTAATTTCTGTCCAGGTAGCAGCGACATCTACAGAATTGGTTTCTTCTAGTGCACTCAAATTATCTTGAACTTTTTGCTTTAGCTGTTCGACGGTTTGTTGGTCACGCAATTTACTAATACAGAGACGGAGTCTACGTTTTACTTGAGTTCTTCGGTGTTTGGTTCTCATAACAATTTTCATTTTAGAGACAACAGGACGATGATCGGTCCAACACTCGCTATCAATGCGCGCCTTTGTAATTTGGACGTCCTTGAGATGCTTCCTACGTACGATAACATAGTCCAGTAGATGCCAGTGGCCTGATCTGGGGTGACGCCAGGTGCCTTTAAATTTATCCTTTTGTCGGAAAATGGTGTTTGTTATAACTAGATCATGTTCGGCGCATTTAGTTAGGAGTAGTTGACCGTTAGCGTTCATGTTGCCTAAACCGTTCTTGCCTATGATGCCTGGCCAGGTGTCTGCATCTCTCCCTACTCTAGCGTTAAAATCGCCAAGAATAACGAGTCGTTTCGTTTTAGGTATTCTACAGAGGGTTTCTTCCAGCTGTTGATAGAAGCTTTCCTTGGTTTCGTGACTTGCATCCAGAGTGGGAGCGTAGGCGCTTATTAGATTTACCGCGTTGCCATCTGATAGCTCATAGCGTAGCAGCATTAGACGCTCGGATAGGCCTTGTGGTACTTGTGTTAAGTTGGATACAAGTTGATTCCGAACGGCAAATCCTACTCCATGTTGTCTTCTTGAATTGGTGGGAAGACCTTTCCAATAGAAGGTGTAGTACTTTTCTGTGAGAGAGCCTTCCTCCAAAAATCGAGTTTCGCTGAGAGCTGCAACGTCAACATTGAATCGGTGAAGTTCTCTATCTATTAGAGCAGTTCTTCTTTCAGGCCGATCGGTGCGAGTGCTGTCGTTCAAAGTACGAACATTCCAAGCGCCGTAGATGAAAGAATTAGTTTTGTTGGATTTAACTTGTCGGTGTTTTCTCGACATTCGATGAGGTGTCCCTGTGGGCACCCTCCCCCGGAGATCCGATCGGGAGGGTATTTTACCTCCGGATGATTTTGTCCCACTTGAACGCTCCATCATTTTTTTAAAGCCTTAATCGACTGAAAACGAAGCTGCATTTGAAGTTTTAGCTGGAGCAGGTATGCAACTGACCAGCTCGGTTGCGGAAGGCGAGTGGTGTGGTCCCATGGCACAGAAGGAGACTGCGACGGTGGGGTAACCAAACGATTCCAAAAGCAACCTTTGTGTACGGTGGGTTATTTTTACCGCACTCTTCGTGAGAAGGTGGATGTGCTCACGGCAAAAGGTAAGGGTTATTCCGCCCTTACTCGGTCGTTAGAGCCTCGTTAGTGAAAACAGGGTGCACCAAGTTCAAATTGAACTCATCGCGAAGGTGAGGTTAACAATTGAGTAGGAGAGGCTATAACTTGTGCTTCACTACCCCATTACACCCCGGTGTAAGATATATTTTAGGTCAATAGTGAGGTAAAGTGAAGTCACTGAAGAGCAATTTTAATATATAAAACGTCCAAGGAGTTTATTTATTGTCTTTATTATACGGAAAATTAAAAAACAAAGAATGTACTAACACTTATCCATTTATTTATAATTATGTTAACATTTATTGTCATCATATTCGATTTTTCATAAAAAAATGCTCTCCTCCTAAACTTTTCTTGCGTGACTTATATGTAACATAGGTAACTCATTAGCCTAATAAATAACTATTATTGTTTTTATTAGTGTCAATGTCATTGTGATACCCACCAATAATTTTTTGTCAATATAATTTAATTAACATAACTGACATAAAAATACCTATTTACACAGACTTTCTTGCTGCTGTAGTATTTCAGCCCAGTTACCAGGGGTTTTAAGTCAGAATTAACTGTTACCTCGCTATTTTTTTCATGAAAGGATAGTTTTTTGCTAGTAGAAAATGACTCAAAAAAGTTTACCAAAATTTACCCCCGCGAACCTTTTAGAAACAACCCTCTGAAACGGAAAAATTCAGTTTTTTACTAATATCTCCAAAAACAATGAAAAATAAAAACCGGATATCACCACGCGAAAGAGCGGGAAATTTTTGCAAAAAAATAGTATAAAAGCTTTTTTTAATAAATTTTTTCCCTTAGCATGAGAAATTATTACAGTTCGCTCAATATTTCAAGCGTTTTTCCGTTTCAGAGGGTAAATTTTGGTAAACTTTTCTGAGTCACCTTCAACTAGTAAAAAAACTAGCCTTTCATGAAAGCGAGGTAACAATTAATTCTAACTTTTCATCAAAATTAGTCTCTGACAACTGGGTTATTTATCTATTTCCTGAATAGAAATAGCTAAGCCACTCCCCCAAAAAAGTGTACCATATTTAAATATAATTATTCTATTGGTTGATCTAATAAAACAGTATTTTTAAATATTTTGGTGTACATTTTTCTAATATACATATATATTTAAATTTTCAGAGAATCTAAAAAAAACATTAATATTTTAATACATACATTTTAATTTTTTTACCTATTAATTTTTCTCAGCTGTCTGCTAAATTATCCTCTAATTAATTATAAATTGCCAATTATCGTATCTAAATAAACATAAAATTTTATATTTAACTTTTTACCGACTTTATTAAAAACGTACAAATGATTTTACATTCATATTAAATATCCTTTAAAAGAATACTTTAATTAAACACCTAAATTAGTTTCCAGACATGAATAATCAAAGCGAGTGGATTTTTTAAAGAGATTTCTTAATTTTAATGAAATATTCAGATACAAAAAAGTTGTTTAAAGTGTTCTCTCGTCTGACAAGAGTTTTAAAGTTATAATTCATCAAAAAGGTTTCTATTACTTTGAAATAGCTGTCAGCGTAGATTTTAATTCCGTATTTCTAAAAACTTTAATTTACTTCCGCAGAAATGTTCCCGCATTTACATGAATCCATTCATCGACTTGCTTTAATTATAGTATTGTATGACATCAGTTTGGGAAAATTTCTATCAATTTCATATTTTGTAAGAAATACGTCGAAAAATTTTAAGGTTAATATTAATAACGGATAACTATATAGTGGTAAGATGCATGAAAATGGGTGAAATAATTATCAAGGGCGCGAAGAAAAAATATGCTGTGAAATAGCAATTTAATTATATCACAGAATTGTACAAATATTGACAAAACTATCGATTGTTTTTGCAGAAACTGACAACTTTAAAGCCATTTAAAAATGAGTAAATACCATAAGGTACATAAATAAAATTTGCAAATATTGAAAAGTACTCAATCGATTTAAAAAAAACTGACAAAAAAATTGGTTGCTATTTAATGACTGACAGATTTTGAATACAGCACAGTAATATAGTCTGATGATTACTGATTGATTAAAAAATTTCCTTAATGTCATTGGCCTAACTACCTCAAAACAACCCCACCAATTTTTCAGCCTTTTGAAATATTGCGTTTGAACTTTGCATTTCTCGGCAAATACACTACAGTTATTTTTATCAAGTATAAAGTTTTTCATCGATTGATATACATATAGTTTTTATTCAAATGAAAGTTACAGTTAATATAGGCCTCGAGAAATAAAATATACAGTATTTCAACGTGAGATCAACGATATAGCATTCCTCATTCGATAAAATATCTTAGTTTTACACTATTTTTTGAAAACGCAACTTGAATAAAAAAGTGAAAATTTTGAAACTTCTGTATCTCACCATTGAAATTCATCGAATTCACCATTCAAAATCATTGGTCATGACGTATAAATGAAAAGACGAGAATTTCTAAAGGTCATGATCAAGCCCTCGGAAATAGCAGACATTGTCAAAAACCTACCAAACAATAAAGCCCTGGGGAAAGACGGTGTCGAATACAAACTACACAAATATCTTCCGAGGATAGGTATTGTGAAGTTGACGTACATCGTGAACGCGATCCTGCGGTTACAACACTGGCCTAGCCAGTGGAAGTGCGCTGTGGTCGTACCCATCCTTAAGCCAAATAATAATGCGAAGTTCGCTGGTAGCTACCGGCCCATCTCGTTCCTGTTGGCGATCTCCAAGTTGGCGGAGAAGCTCGTTCTGACCTCAACACTGTTCAGGGCGAACTTCACATCAACGATGAGTCCCAATTTGGCTTCAGTAAGGGCAGGAGCACGGTGCAACAATCGTTAGGATAGTTGACAACGTCAAAGTACAATACAACCTTGGGAAGAGCACCATCATCATGGTGCTCCTCGATATTGAGAAGGAGTTCGACCGTTTGGATCCCAGGGTTACTCTGTAAACTACACGACTATAACTTCTCGACTTACTTCATTAAACTGATTAATTCGTCACTGACGGGTAGATCCCTACAGGTTCGAGTGAATAACAAACTATCAACACGGCGCGGCAGGACATTCGCGCGGGAGGCCCGTATGTTAGATAGATATTTATTGGTGCTTTATACATTGCAGTATTTACACATGTCCGTAAGAAGATAAAATATAACAAATAATGACAAATATGTACAAAGACAGCTAAATTAAATAACAAATAATTACAAACAAATGTAGAGAAACGATGTTACATAGTTATACAAGACAAGTCAGATAATATATATTCATTAAAATCAAAGAAAGTGTTTTCGACTAGATATTTTTTTAAATACACTTTTAAAACGATTATATTGTAGTTCTTGAATACTCTCCGGCAGCATGTTAAATTTTTTTATGGCATAGCAGCCTGAGCCATTTCTTGCCTTCGACAAACGCAGAAAATTATGGTTTATTTTCTTATTATTTCGCGTTGGATAGGAATGTCATATCTTACTTATTTATCCTGATTTTCTTTAATATATAGGACGCAATGTAAAATGTAGGTGCCAGGTAATGTTAATATTGCAAGTTTTTTAAAAGCATTCGTGTCTAAAGCCTAAGCCAGCTATAACTCTTATCGCTTTTCTCTGCATAGAGAGGACATGCTTAGCTTGAGGGGTATGTCCCCAAACCAAAATTGCATATGAAAGATTTGAATGAACAAGACGACTGTGATACAATGGTTATCAGACTACTTAGTAAAAAGATGTTGCTGAACAGTTTTTTGCAAACATAGACTACATGACTTTCAAATTAAAGGACAAATTGTTGTCCAAGTAGACTCCTAAGAACTTTACGTTTTCGGGCATATTCATATCGACAGTATGTTGCCTTAGACTAAAAACCATGGATTATTATGGACTCTTTAAAATCAACTGATTACTTAGAAACCACTTATGAATTATCGGTTCATTTACAAGAACATTAGATAATACGGTGTTAATGTCATGGTATTTGTAAAACATTGTAGTATAGTCGGCGAATAAAGTAAAGTTAGGGTTAGATGTACAGTTAGGCAAGTCATTAATGTAAATAAGAAACAGTATCGGACCTCAGACTGACCCTTGGGGCACACCAATGTTTGTTTCGATTAAATTTGATTTCATGGTTAGACACTGTACATATTGGGGCCTATTTTCAAGATATGATTTTACCAGATTACTACTACTTGACGAAAATTTGTAAAAGGATAATTTACATATTAAGATGTTATGGGACATGCAGTCGAAAGCTTTGCTCATGTCTAGAAATTGCACATATGAAAATTCGCTATCCTCGAAACCCTTGTTTATTAAATCTATTAGGGTGTTTGTTGCCAACGTTGTGCTTTTCTTTGCTCTAAAGCCAAACTGACAGTTATTGAAAAATTACAGCTTTCAAAGTAAAACGTAATTTGTAGTTTTAATACTATTTCAAGTATTTATGCAAACATAGGAGTAATAGCAATTGGTCTGTGGTTGGCAGGATCATCAAGACAGCATGTGTACAGGCACCACTTTTGATAACTTAGTATCTTTGGAAATATGTTGCATTTGATACATTGATTTATTAATTTTGTTAAAGGTACAAGAATTATGTATTTGATGGAATTTAAGATCCTGGTGTTATGACATGGATCTTTACAGTGTACATTTTTCAAATTATTAACTATGTCTAGAACATTTATGTATGTTATTTGTGCAAAATCGAATTCGTTGTCTAGGCTGCACACAATGGTGTTATCTGAATAGCTGCTACTGCTAGATTGAATAGACGGTAAATTACTTATTAAATTTAGAGGAGTAGTCCCGAAATAATTATTGAAATCATCGGAGGATATTAGTTCAGATTGCGGTGGAACAGATTTGTTTTTATTAACTAGGTTCCACAATGCCTTTGGAGCATTATTATCTCTGTGAATATAATTGTCATTAGCAGCTTTCCTTGCCTTATCCAACTCAGACCTATAAGATCGTTTTTTATTTGCTATTAAGATTTTTAAGTCATTTGAGAAAGTGTTTCTATACACATCGTGCATAAAGTGAAGCGAATCTCTCATACGCCTTAAATTGTCTGTGAACCAATTTATTTTACTTTTATTGTTGTTGTTTAAAACATTGGATTTTATAGGGCAAATAACATCTAAAGTATGCGTGATATTAGAAACAAAATGCTCGAACTTAGTATTAATATCTAGAATTGGATTATCAACAAATCTCCAGTCGGTCCCATATAAATAATTATCATTAATAGGACTTCGGCCTCTTGTTGATTTTACATAAAAAGTTATTCAACTCAACAAGGATCGTGCCTGTCACCAAAATTCTACAATCTGTACGTCTCCGACTTCCCAGAGTTCTCGAACGCGGAACTGGCCAAATACGCCGACGACACAGCTATATACGCGCATTCACACAACGCCCAAGCAGCCAATATGCTGCTGAAGGCGCACGTGGTTCGTGCCACGACGCATTACGACCGGTAGAAGATTCGGGTAAGCTTTGAGAAGTCCGAGGCGATGGTCTTCACGCACTGTTTCACTGAAAACAAAATTATAACACTAATTTCGATCCGAGGAAACAAAATTCCAACTAGGAGGTGCGTGAAGTACTTGGGGGTTAGACTGGACCAGCGACTAAATTTTAACACACACACATACAGTACGGACGGTCTACTCCCTGTCCAGGAGTCTGTATCCGATCATGGTCAGGGGTAGCAGACTTAACCAACAAAATAAAGAATTGTTGTAGACAATGGTGCTCAGACTGTCCATCACATACGCGGCGCCGTGGTGCAGCATATCGACTACGACAATAAAAAAAATTAAAAGTGCTGGAGCAGAAATTTATGTGCCTGCTATCAAATTTTGGAAGGTACACCTCTTTCAGAGACCTATTACCCCAGACAAATTTGCGTTTTTTGTTAATTTAAGTAACAATGTTCCGGGGGCGGAAAAGGGTACAAAACTGGTTTTGTTATTTTTTTACCTTCTCCAATGTTTCCTCAAAATTTAAAAACTTTTGCAATTATTCTCGAACTTTCCATTATCGAAGTCCGTAATGACTGGCCTTTATACACTTTCCCACGACGTAACCCCAATAACGGAGCGGGTTACTTCCATCAGCAAATCTCTCAAAAATTCTATTCCTTCAAATTGGGCGATAGTCTGCTAACAAGAAACATAACACAAATTAGACAGCATAATGCCCCATTTCGAATTAAACACACCCTACCATACCAGACGTTACCGATCATCCGGCAACTTCTGTGGCCATACTTCAACAACTATAACTTCCGTTTACTCTGTCTGCCTTTACTGATATTTCATACCTTTTATATCTTATCTTTCCTGCACCCCCCCCCCCCTCCTTCTTCCTTTATGTTTGTTTCTTTTTGCTCCGTTTGTTTATTTTCCTTTTGTGCACTTTGGTTTTTCTAAATTCATTTCATAAAATTTCACCAAACCAAAATTTTAAAACTAAAAGTTTAGGCAAGCTACGCGCAGCCCAGCATTGACATACCTCACGGAAGGCACCTTGTACAAGTTGATCAAATCAAAATTTAATCAGTGATAGTGCGTGAGTTTTTAAAAAAGGTGTAGTTATAAGTTTTATTAAATCTGTTTTAATTTTATGACCTAATTTTATCCATCTGCGATATAAGGTGTTTAGGTTAGACTATTTTTAATTGTCTTTTAGTCGAAGCAGTCCCATTCCTCCCAACCCTGCAATCCTCCACCACGAACAACGCGGTGGTTGCATGATCGGTCCCGGGGTGGGCTCTGGGGAGGCAGATGTAAATTTTAATTAAATAAATAAATAAACACCACAGAAATTAGACAACCCTGAATTCCAGAATCCAGGGGATTGTGCGGAAAGGGGTTATACATTGAAAGATAAGCGGATATACAACCATTTCCTCCGACAGCGCCAGTGCCGGAGCCAGGATTCAAACCCGGTGTTGCGATGTCCGTGTGATTAATCGCAATTGCCACCTCGCGTCTTAACCCACTCGGCTATCGACCAGACAATAGTTAATAAAGTTGTTTTGGTTGATTGATTGACGTTCAAAGACTGAAAATCTGTCACTATTAAGCAATCGTTGTTGTTTGTTTTTCAAAATGCGTTGATTATTCATATACTGTTCATTCTACATAATTTTCAGCCATGGCCCTTGCAGTCTTTTTAATCTCACCACATACAACAGTAAAATTGTGAGAGGTTACTAAAATTGGTCTAAAATCGAAAATTGAGCTAACATCAAATCTTTACGTTTTGAGGTAAACAAATCAGGAAACTATCTGTTTGTGTATGTGTGTTAGCACGATAGCTCTGAAACTACTGGACGGATTTGGATGAAACTTTGCGTGAGGGTTTCTTTAGTGCTCCAGAAGATCCGAAAAATTTTGTTTGAGATCAGATTACGTTTAGCGCCGTTTTGGAGCTATTTTGTAATTACTTGCAATTTGCAATCAAACCATTGAAAAGCAGTTCAAATTCCGATTTCAATGATATTCACACTTGCACCCTTTCGATTTAATTTCCTTAAAAAATAATAATAATAATAATAAAAACAAAGCAAATGTGAAGCATAAGATCGATTTTCGCGTGGCTCGGTCGGTGCGCGAAGCTGTTGCGCCATGAAACTCGTCACATCACGTGCATTCCTCGGCTTCAAAGATCCGCCAGGTGGGGATTTTCCAGTAGCTGCCGATTTTTCGTCTATATTTATGCAATTTTAAAGTTTTCAGTTTGTGTGAAAACAAAAGTTTCTTTTGTTAGTCTTTGCAAAATTCGTTTCTATAAGTAAAGAGCTATGTCGTAGCATAATTTATTTTCTGACCTTTATCGTTTTTTAAGAAGCCATTTTTATGCATCTTTTTCCTTCATTGCAGCTAAACCACCACTCTGATTCGAATAATTTATTTTTGGATAATTAATTTATTTTACGTGTTTATAATTTCAGTTTTTAATTAATATGTTCCCATCAGACATGTTGGAGTTACTGAGCCTAAGGCTCGTGGCTCACTCAAAATTTAAAGTTAATTATAAGGGAGAGAGGTAAAGCCCTTCAGAAGTATAAACAGACACAGTCCCATACTGATATGCTACATTATAAAAATCTGCATAATTACACGTTTATATGGTTAGATAAGAAAAGAGGATATCTAGAGTACATAGCGTGCCATAATAACTCTAATAAAATATGGAGGACTCTTAGCAGTCTCAATGTATGCGCTAACAAAGAACTTTTGTTACCTAATGAAATTGCTAATCATAATGAAATTAATAAATACTTTGCTTCATTTATTAAAAATGTGTCTAATATGATCGAATAAATTTTTATAGCAATCACAAGTATGATGAAAATATCGTTTTCACTTTAACACTGACTACTATCGTTGAAGTTATTTAAAGGACCCCGCACATTTCTTATGGGAAATGGCCCCCGGTGAAACTCACTGGAATCGATATGTTATTCCTATTGAGCTCTTGATTAAAAGTCCTCATGGCTACAAGGTCGGAAAATGTACAGTTTTCCAGATATGGAGGGGAAAGTCGATTTTTCAGGATTTGTTTCACTAATAGTATAGAACCATGGTCCTGTCAATGCGACTTCCCAAGTGTTCTATGGGGGTTTTTCGGGTCGCTGATTTCAAATCCGATGTCAAACGTAACATTTGACAGTTGACAGCTGTCAGTGGCACTGTCAACTCACCTTATTTTCCGGAAAAGATTTATCAGACTATATACAAGGGGTTTCTTGGGTCGATGATTTCGAATCCGATGTCTAAGGTGGAATGTGACTCGAGACTGCAGTCTGCAAGTGGAGTGTGACGACTGGCACGAGAGCTCCTTTAAGTAGGATCAGTCTTTCGGCTGGTGTTTGTCGCAATCGAAGCATTAGCTCGGCGGGGCACATAGCCCGGAGAGTAGTTGTTGGTTGCAGTCTGGTTACGTTCCTTATAGTAAAATAAGGATTTTATAGAGGAGTTTGCGACTAAAAATATTATGTTTTATTATTCTTGTATATTCAGTGCCTAGCCATCTTTGTAATTGTAGTAGGTTAGGTAAGTGCGAGTTCTTTATGTAGAGTGACGTTCAAATTCTTCATTTTTTTAACTTATGGAGAGATGGATTTGTCTTGTGGTTGAGTATGAGTATCTTACAACTAAACTTCGCCATACTTCGGTTGCATTCTTCCATATATTGTTCCATGTATTGTTATTGTTGTTATGCTTTGTTTGATTGCGTCATGATTATTGGTGATATTTTACTACTAACTAACCCAAAAGCGTTTAGAGATATCTATTTTTTGTAAGTAAAATTGCAAGTCGCCGTACTTTAGCAACGATTGACTTTTATGAAATATTGTATGAAACTATTTCTCATAGAAGTTCATGTTTATCGATTCCAATCGTTTTCTTTATGTCCACCCGTATAAAGGGATGGAATTCATCCCCTAGAAAAAAAGAAAGCCCCGGCAAGGGCAGTAAATTTTCTAAGAGCTGCACCAGTCTATAAAAGATATCAAATCAGTTCAGGATTTCATTTTTCTGAAGAATTGCATATTTTGAATTCCCAGACACTGAATTATTATCCGCTCACGAAACGAAATAATTTTATGAAGTAGCAATGGAAAATGTACGATAATGGAATACAAATTATATCGTAATATATAAAATTATGAGCAACGCAAACAGGTACACTATATGGTCCCTCTGGTGCTCACGTAAAATAACGAACGTATTTCTTGTACAAATTTTCAAACATCATTAGTTGTTGTTCGGTGGTAATAACCATTAATAAAAGCTCGGTCAAAACACACAGTGCATACGGTCATATCTTTAGTGAACTTACAAGCTATGCAATTTTATCCTGTCCTATCCATTCTCTGCAAAATGTTCTGTAAGTAATGTCTTGGAAATAATGTTACTTTAGGCTAGGAGAGCCGATAGGGCAACGTGGATAATAAATAAACGAATCAATAAATTTCTTTATAATATTCTACATTTAACATCATGTAGTAATGACTATAATTAAACTAGTAAATAATCATTCAATCATAGATCAGTATTCAATCAGTATTTTTAGATAGTTACCTAAAGTTGTAGGAGCTATATTAAACAAATAACTTTTTTTTATATTCTAGGAGTCTAGGAAGGGCCATATGTAAAGTCACAATAATGAAAAGGTGACAGAACTCATATCTCACAACAAAACATCTTTTTCAAAACAAAATATGTTATACTATGATGATTACAATAAAACAACATAAACTTGCTTTTTGTATTAATTCTTCAAATCAATATCGATTACCACTACAGGATTTTTGAAACTTTAACAACAGGCAAAGCAACTCCTTCAATATCAAAGTTTAACGAAATTTTTACTAATCTAGTTAGTTAACTTTTCATTAATAGTGGCACATGCCTGTTGCACATCATAGAATTTAAAAATAATTTTGTGTCTAGCATAAACTTGATATTGGCAATTTACAATATAAAGTAAAACATTTAGCGTATATATTAAAAAGAACCTAAAATTGACCCTTGAGGTACTCCAGAAGGATTGTACGATTGTCAAGATGTCGAGGGTGTATAAAGAGTGGTAATTCTGCGTGGTTGACAGGCTCCTAAAGGAGTCCTGGTTTTTTACGCGACGTTTTGTACGGAATTACATCTGTTATCCTTAGGTTTTGCTGATAGAGTTAATGTAAAGTTGATGTACTTCCTGAAAAAATAAAAACATATGAAAATATTTGGAAAGGGGTCTTTAATCTTACATTCAAGCTCAGAATATGATAAAAAACCTATTAACATTATTAATTTTGATTTAAACTAATACCAAGTTAGTTGATGATCTTACGTAACCAATTAGAATCTGAATTTCTTACACTCTTTGCATAATTACAGTTAACTAAATGCCAGCTAGTCATTAAGCTCTTTATAAGAAAGACCCAAAATTTGAATAGTAAATCAACTCCAATTCCTACTTAGACCGTTCCGACCAGCTTCTAAGCCAAACGTTTCTCTCCACAGCCAATTCCTGAAAATCCTGGAAAGTTCCTGAAAAACTTTAAAATTTTCTGAAAAACCCTGAAATTCTCAAAAGCCCCTCAAAAACTCGAATATTACCGGAAATTACGTTATACCCATTAAAATTTCCCTCAAGGTCACTTGCGTTTTAGAATTTTACCGTTCAGTCTAATGTCCATATTACAGTAACTTGTCTTTTTTTTTCTAGAATTATAGAAAACAGTTTGTATAATTCATGTAAGGTTTATTTTAGCACAAATAGCTATTACAATTTTACAAAATATTATAGCTATAAATTTTTAGTTAATTTTTACGTAAATGAGATATTACCTTCCTATTAAATAATGCCAAGTTTGGAGCCTCTTTTATGCTATTCGGCAGAGCATTGAAGCAGTGTAACCCTTTGTAAAATAATGTTTTCTGGAATGCTGTTGTTTTAACTGAAACTATATTATAATCATTTTTTGATCTGATGTTATAGTTATGAAAATTAGATCTGGTTTGTACGAAGTTTTGAACATACATAGGTACCTTGTATATCAATTCCATATTAGCCTTTTCTATACTCTGCTCCACTGTGAGCCACCCTAGCTGATTTAACATATTATTTATGTTACATGAGATTAAGAGAGAACAGCAATACATGAAATGAGGATGGATAATCGTGTTATATATTAACAGTTTACACCATTTTGATAAGTGATATGATCCAGAGATGCATCGGAAGTACCCTACTTTTTTCCCTATTTTCTTACAAATATAGTCAATATGATAATTGAAATTTAGTTGTGGATCTAAATACACTCCCAAGTATTTAAACTGACTAACATACTCAATATTTACTTCATTGATTTTTAAAGTTAAATCTTCTGCCAAATATTTTTGGCAGTTACCTTTGGATCCTAATACCATACATTTAGTTTTCGAGCTATTTAATTTTAATTTATTTATGCATAACCATTCATATAAGATAACGAGTTCACTGTTTAAGTATTTGTTGTATCCTTAAAGTCTTTTCCAGCAACAGAAATTAATGTGTCATCAGCAAATAAACTGACATGAATTTTTAACACCATGTGAATATCATTTACATACACAACAAACAGCAATGGGCCCAGTACACTCCCTTGCGGAACCCCAAATATACTTCTCACCTTCTTTGATGTTTTGTTATCCACCTTAGTGCTATGATGCCTATTTGTCAAGTAATCCCTCAACCAGTCCAATGCTCTCGCTTTAATACCGTAAACTTCTAACTTTTGCATTAAAATTTCTCGATCGATTGTTTCAAAAGCTCTCTGTAAGTCAACAATCACACTCAATATTATCTTACCATCGTTAGTCTTTTCTCCAAGTCGCACACACATACTGTAGAGCCGATTCACAAGAATGCTTTTTCCTGAAACCCGACTGCCCAGTAAAGATGATTTGATTGTTTTCTAGATAACTTCTAAGCTGTTCGCATACTATTATTTCTATTATTTTGCCTATAACAGGCAGCAAATTTATTGGCCTAAATTCAGACGGTAAGTTTGGTGACTGCACTTTTGGGACTGGTATTATCACACTTATTTTCAATTCAGAAGGCATTTGACCAGATTCTAGAGATGTGTTTACTAAATATAGTAACGGATAACTTATAACACAGAACAACTTTTTTATTAGTTGTGCACTTAGAATCTCATCACTGGTTGACTTATTTTTTAAATTATACACGACACTTTTCAGTTTGGCTAAATTTATGGCATCATAGCCTAAAAATTCAGATTCAACATAATGCACTTCAAATTGATCCTTTGGAGATCTATCTTCAATACTTCCTACAATGTCCTTTATACTGTCTGAATAGAAGTTATTAAGGATTTCTTCCACAGTGTCAGTAGTTTATAAAGTTTATTTTTACTTTGTTGTTATTTCCACATTTTTCTTTCCTTTGTAAAACCTCCTTTAAAGAAATCTTTCTTAATTTTTCTAATCAATATTAGAGGTTTCTGCATTTATTCAACTGCATACCAAAAAGTGCAATCAACCTACGACCTGCGTAATTATTACACAACATTGCACGATTTTCCAAGAAATCGCATGATTTCCAGCCATGCCCTGAAAAGTACATTGTGCTTATGAAACAAGGATCGAAGGATGCCAAGGCTAGATCCATATAAAAAGGGTCGCGCTCGCTGGACCTTCAGTTCAGTTCGTGCCGGAATAGTGAAAGATTTCTAATAAGTAAACATCCCTGGAATTCATCAGACATCTTTGAGGGTGCTCCAAAAAATCTGACAATATACAGCGTGCTCAACAAAAAGTGCACAAACGGCCTAAAGTTCTAGCCGGCTATTTATTTTAATGTTCCTAAATTGTATATCAAATTGGAAGTTTATTAGATACTAATATCCAAAATATTAAAATTTTTAAAATTTTGTAGCGGACTAGAGGAGTGTATAAATCTGTATTTCTTTATGAATAAGTTCGCCCTGTATTCTTATGCCATTTGTATCAATTAGCTAACGAAAGTTTAAGTAACATTTTTAATTTTTTTACATTAACTCCTTGACTTATTAAACTTTTTTAATTCCCCGAACAACCCATTATGATCCAGGCTGCTAGTAAATGGTTATTATAAAAGCTTATTAAAGCTGCGCTCACGAAAAAAGTCATTATAGTGCAATATTTGCAAAAAAAACTTATAATAAGCATTATCCCGGAAATTTTATTAAAGTTAAACGGCAACATAAATGAGTTTAAATGACAAGGTAAATTCTGAGAGGCGTAATCGATACAATTTATTTAAGTATTTATATTTGCCAGTGTCGGGAATTACAATATAAATTGTGAACGTGATTCATTTTGGTAATATTTTCGACAAATTTTATTAATAGAGTCTCAAGGTTTTCCCTCGTACTTTAGATATGGATCGAGTACAAATCAGGCAATTCAATTTTATGCATTCACCGTTTCCAAGATTTGGGTCAAATTAAATGAATATTTGCCATTTTGATAAGACACATTACTTATGTGAAACGACGGTGCAAAGATAGGAGGATACTAAAACTAAAGACAAATGATAATGGTTGTAGATTCTTCTTAAGTACAACGAAATAGATCTCACAGCATATCATCTAGCATAAATTCTTTGTATCATCTGATTATATTTGTTTCTTTTTGAGTTTACTTTAAGATTATAATATGTGTCACGAGCTACTTTACCTTTAGACAGATCTTATCATTTGTGAATTGTAATGTTTTATTTGACATTTTTATATTTTCCCGGAATCGCACGGTTTAAAGTGTTGCAAGTTGTGACAAATGCTATTGATGAATACTACTGAGGCAACCAAGACGAACCCAGAAAATAATTTAATACTACTTTCAAATATTCTCACCTTATATCAAAATCATGACTACTAGATCAGTTCGAAACGAATAGTATTATAATTTAACGGTTTTTAATGAGAAAGTAAAAATATCTCTTGAAATATCTATTTTAAAAATAGGATCTTATTTACAAAAAACGTAGAGAATTAACGTGCCAATTCAAAAATACAATAATATA
Source organism: Leptura quadrifasciata (assembly GCA_963675555.1). Classification (NCBI taxonomy): domain Eukaryota; kingdom Metazoa; phylum Arthropoda; class Insecta; order Coleoptera; family Cerambycidae; genus Leptura; species Leptura quadrifasciata. The sequence continues at coordinate 107,440,916 of OY776674.1, read as the reverse complement.
CAAAGTGTTCCATTTGAAAAAATTGGGAAAATTCACTTTGAAATGTCTTGAATTAGCGCTAGTATAAAATACACCCTGTATAATTATAATCAATATTTGGTGGATGTGTCATTGTAGTACATCTCTTGTCTACATAACTGCAAAATAAACTTTCTTAATTAATAAAAATACACAGCGAATTCATTTGATAAACCTTAACCGACAGCAACCTAATAACTCTGATCGGAGACATGAATATAAATATAGGAGACTTATCGGACGTCACTACAGTAACCTATATAAACATGATGGAAAAAATGGGTTTCGTTCACAAATAAATCAACCCACAAGGGAAACCGAAAACAGTTCTTCAGTAATAGATCACATTTTTGTAAAGCTAAATGCAAATTTAAAAATGAACTCTACGCCCATTGTACTAAAAAATACCATAACAGACCACTCCAGTAATTCTTAATTTACAATTTAATGAAACCTCACAGCTCAAACCGGAAAAGGAGCATTTCATAAAAAATATAGACGACAATAAACTGTTAAGAACTGTAGCATTAATCAAATGGGATAAACTATACGCAGAAAGAAATCCCCAAAACGCCATTAATATATTCTATGAAAACATAAACATAAGCATAAATGATGAAGCAACCAAGGCAATTACAATAAAAAGTAAAAACACCAAACTCAAACCATGAATGACTCAAGGTACTCTAAACTCCATAAGAAAATGCGATAGACTTGAACAAAAACTACTAAAAACAACCATAACACTGATATTAGAATCTATTATAAAAAACTATAGAAAAATTGTAACGACACTAATTAAAACCTCAAAAAACAACTTTTATAAAGGAAAAATTCTCGAGCCCGGAAACAATTTCAGAAAAGTTTGGGACTGTATCAACGAAATCACAAAAAATACAAAGACAATATAGAGCAAATAATAACAGACGACAACATAGTAATCGCAAAGACGAAATAGAGTGTAACTTTAACCAGTTCTTTATTGACAACGGCGAAAAAATATCTAGTGACATTCCTAAACACGCACAAAACCTGATTTTAAACCGCAACATAAGCCAAAATCTAAACTCCATGTTCCTGGAAGATGTTGATGATACTGAAATAAAAAATATTATGTGTTCCCTCAAATACTCTTCCTCTCCTGGAAAAGATGGAATAACTGTAAAAACACTAAAACTGCTATCGGTTCACATCTGTAAACCTCTAGAATATATTATCAACCATATCTTCAAACACGCAAACATACCTGAACAATTCAAAGGAAGCATAGTTGTCCCAATTTATAAAAGTGGTAACAAAAATTACATGACAAACTTCCGTTCAATTTCGTTGTTAAACAATATCGCAAAAATTTTTGAAAAATGTCTGAACCATAGGCTTCGTTCATATCTTGAAAAAAAATAATGTACTCTCAAAAAATCAGTATGGATTCCAAAGAAATTTAAGCACAGAAGATCCTCTCCAGCTACTAACAGACAAAATTACAGCAAACTTTGAGAAGAACGAAAAAGTCATAGCTATCTTTTTGAATCTACAAAAAGCCTTCGATACGGTGTCACATTGCCAGTTACTGGACAAACTAAACAAGATAGGAATTAGAGGTATTGCCCATAACTTATTAAAACAATATCTGTCAAATAGACCCCAGCAATTGGCAGACCACAGCATTGTCAAAAATTGACAATGCTGTTAGCACTAAGAGAATAATAAAAACGGGAGTCCCACAGGGTACAGTCTTAGGTCCTACCTCATTCCTGCTGTTTATCAACGATTTACTGAACAGAAACTTTGGGTGCAACATCATGTCATATGCAAATGACACTGTACTGATATGTTCGGAAGACACCTGGAACCTAGCGGGATAAAAAGTGGCTGATGCAATTAGTAAAGTCTAAAACTGGCTAGACACAAATTTGTTAAATCTAAATATAGCAAAGACAAAATTTATGGCCTTTTCCCCAACGAAGGCAGGACTGCTCCAAACGGTGCAACCTATTATTATAGATAGAGAAATGAATAGTTATATCCTAAATACCACTACTATCAAATACCTCGGCGTTATTTTCGAAAATCACCTAAAATGGGGTAACCAGATTAAATATTTAAACGGGAAGCTAAGAAGACTAATATATATATTCTATAACCCCAAAAGTATACTTAAAAGGTATGGTATTAGCATCTGGAGCTCAACCTATAATACAACTCTCCAGCCTCTCCAGATAACAAAAAACACTTATCAAACTCCAAAATGGAACAAAACAATCTGCCAGAAACAAATTAATTTCAATGGAATTAAATTATACAACCAACTACCTGAGCACATTAAAGTCCATAATAAAAAGAAATTCAAAAGGACGTGTAAAAAGTATATAATAGACAATTATACCATAGTGCTCCAACTATTGGCTTAACAACAAAACAAATCTTTCCCCGTTACTTCCAACTCTTGTAACTAACCAAGTCGAAAATAAAGGTAATGATATATAATAAATTTAAATGCAATTAATTATATATTCTCCTTGTCTTCCTCTGTCTAATTATTTCACTTTATGTTATATTATAACTACAAACCTATAAATCGTAATATTCCTAGAAAATGGAACGAATATTAACGTATGAACAAAATGTTAAATACTGCTAGACACAACACGAGGTCCCCTCAGGTGTCATAACACATAATGTTAATAGAATTGTAAAATTAATAATACATATTATTATTAACTATATAATTACACAAAATGTACAACTTGTAAAAATGTTGCAGTAGTAAATAAATAAATAAATAAATGAATGAATGAATGACTGACTGAGTGAGTGATTGAGTGAGTGAGTGAGTGAGTGAGTGAGTGAGTGAGTGAGTGAGTGAGTGAGTGACTGAATGAATGAATGAATGAATACATTCCGACCAAAATTTTCATATTTTCTCGAATAACTCGGCAACGCCACGTCAAAAACCAAAAATCCGGAGGTCGTAAATAAATAAATAAATAAATACATTTCGACCAAAATTTTCATATTTTCTCGAATAACTCCGCAACGCCATGTCAAAAACAAAAATCCGGAGGTCATTGGAAAGGTAAATTTACGTTGAATTCATAAATGTAAAAATATATAGGATGTTCTATTTAAAAAAAATAACTTCGAAGATGCTCCGCTGTAGCGACTCACCCTGTATATTTCAAAATATTTTTAAAATTTGCGCCTTTTGAAAACATACCACTTTCATAAAAAAATAATTTTCCAAAGTCTTCTGATAAGGCCGATATTAGACTTTGACGCACTATTGGGACACCCTGTATAACGGAACCGACAGAATGAAGTATCTATTTTCAAAGTTAATTCATGTCATAACATAATTAGCTATAAATTCAAATCAGGTCGTTATGCTTTCGTGATAAATGGAAATTTAACACCGTTTTCAAAGCGTTTGCGAGAAATGTCAGTTTAGCTGTGAATATGGAGCGTTGGTCAAATATTCAACGTTCTTTTGCGGTTGAGGCTTACTTTATAAATAACCATTTATTTTGTAATCGCTTTTTGTCGTCACTTTCATTTAAATCCACAAGATCCAGTTCCTAGTCGAATAACAATTAAAAAGTGGGTACACAAGTTTGGCAATATTGCTTCATATACCAGAGAAAAACGTTTTGTACGTACACTTGAAAATGCTAAAATGGTAGGAGTAGCTGTGCTACGAAGTCCTAAATGATCTGCAAAACGACATACATTAACACTTAATATTGCGAGCCGTAGTTACCGCTGCAGCTTGAAATCCAAATGAAAACCACTTCAGGAATCTCGAATATGGTTTGCGTGGTCAAATGAATGTCTGAAGGCCAGATTGGTTATATGGGGCCAATATCCATTGTAATCTAAGTTATAATAATTCAGTTGGTAGTCAATTTTGTTTATTTATGATCATTATAATAATTGAAAGTCAATACATTGTCATCCTTAAACTTAATTTCTAAAAATGTATCGTTATATTGCTTATTCCATGCTAAATTAAATATATCGATAGAAAATTCAGTAGTCGTTACTTCAAATTTGTATACACCAGTCTATGTGGTAACCAAGTCACTAATAAACTCCATTTTGCATAAAATTTAAGGCACTATGTGAAATAGCCCTACTGCCGATGTAGCGTTAAAAAACGCGCGTCTTGGGTGGTGCGGAAATGAATATAATTTTATCTGGAAAACTGCCACTCTCTCACGGAAGTTTCAAAACATAATTAAGACGTAAAATTTCATACTCTGCAATTCCATTTTTGTTTTATCTACGCAGAAGTCTGCAAAGTAAAAAATAACAAAATAACAGTGGCATATTTTCTCATACTTGAATGGAGGGGGATTTAAAGAGCTTTGAGATAATGTCAAAAGTTTGAAATTCTAATTGTAAAGTTTGTCTGATGATAATGTAGAGAATTATCAACTTCTGTTGTTTAAGTTGTAACTTCTGTGATCCCATAAAACTCCTTGTAATTGTTTACAACAGAATTTTTTTTTTGTGAAACTAAAAATTCATTATCTGGTCATCACGATAATTCTAATTATTTATAACAAGAAAATCTGTCAGTGAAATATGATGTCGCATTTACTTAATGAATTTTTGTATTAATAAGTAGAATTTAGGCTTAACCGTCGCCAAATAAAGTAGTTTCTTCCGGGTTTTGTTGGGGTGGTTGAATTTGATTTGAAGTTTCGCTTATCACATTGTCAGCTTCTTCAGAAATGCTTTAAAGACTGAAGTTATTGTTTTATGCTCCTCGTTACGCACCTTGGCGCTACTTCATCATGCTCTATTAATCGCGACTTTAAGTAAGTAAAGTAAGTAAGCAAGTAAATTTATTATTTAGCAAAAAACTATCCCAAGTACATATATGTAAATATAATAAATATAAACGAAGAAAAGGATATTGGAAATACAATAATATAATAAATACAAAATATAATAAGTCTAGAATATAAAAAATACAAAGTATAGTAAATGATACATACAACAGAATAGAAAAAATGCATTAAGAAACGGATATTAAGTTAGATACAGTTTCTTAAACTCTCTTTCAAATAATTCAAAATTCTAGCAGATTTAACTTCATATGGTAGATTGTTAGTGTGAACCACTGATACTTGGCGAAGCTAGTATCCATATCACTCAGTCGATACCCGTCCTCTCTGTTGAAATTGTTCCTGTTTCTCGTAATTTTTAATGATTTTGTATTAATTGTTGCGTAATAAAGTGTGCTCCTGTCCATCATTTTTACGTTCTGCCACATCAACTTATCTGTATATCCCAGTCGGGTATTTCTTTTACGTTCCTTGATTCTGCACTGGATACTCTGGTCTGTTTGTACAATGTAATTCATGTACATGTACATTCCAATTGGTAAACTCCCTTTGCTAATGGTTTAGGGATGGGGTTCTTGATTGAGTTAAGCAACCATTGAATTTTCTTAAATAAAATCCTCTTAAACTATACGTGCCTCCAGTAACGAAGAGTAGATACGCAAATATTTTAAAGTTGTTCCTGTTTTCAGTCATCTTCTGTGATTGTTAATAGTTCGTTGTATATGTGTATCTGTCTTCTTAACCATTTCTTTCTAATGCTTTTTGGATGTTCTTGAGTTCTTCGGGTTTGCTTCCTTTGTTGCACATTATTGTGTTGGTTATGTAGGACAATAATTTTATTAACTACTTCTGTGGATAACGGTATGTTGCAGCATACAAGTAAAGTTCGATATGTTTTCTTTCTGTAGGCACCATGAATTAAGTTTACCGTTGCTTCAATATTTCATAAATACATCTAATAAAGACAAAACTCTGTTTTGCTCGGACCTTATCGTAAATTTATATTAGTATGTTAATTATTTAAATTATCGTAAAAACAGATAACAAAGATTTTCCATGTGTCGATATGATGAACGTATCATTTACATATAGTGGGGTCGATTTGGGTTTGCAAAGGGACTCTTTTTTCGACTTTTTTTGTGATGTTATAAAATCGGACCTCTAGCAGCTGAAAAATTTTCCGGTCGAACTTTTTGCGAGGAGGGGGAGATTTACATGCGAAGATAGGGAAAAACAGTTTTTCAGACATAACTCGCTTAGTTTGATTCGAATCGAAAAAGTGTATCAGGATAAAATGAAGGGCTCGCGAATGCGCGTAAACTGAATTTTGACTCGTCGAAATCGGTCCAGCGGTTCCCGGGATATTACGATTTGAAGGTACGGATTTGTATATCATCCGGAACATTTTCCGGTCGAGCTTTTTGTAAGGAGGGGGTGTGGGGAGGTAATTTACATGTAAAGATAGGTAAAATCAGTTTTCGGGCATAACTCGCTTAGTTTGATTCGAATCGAAAAGTGTATAAGGATAAAATGAAAGGCTCGCGAATGCGCGTAAACTGACTCGTCGAAATCGGTCTAGCGGATCCAGAGATATTGCGATTTGAAGGTACGGATTTGTACACGGATATTTCGCTGCGGCGCGGCGGGAACGTACCGAGAGCTGTACACTCAGGACCTAAGTCCAAATTTCAAGTCGCTAGGTTGATTAGGGGGGGGGGGAGTGGAAATGATAAACGTAAATGAAATTAAAACCGCTGTAACTTCCGTAATTGTTTCCGCATATCGCGCAGCGAGACTGTGTACTAATCGCGCTCGTTTTTATAAATATATCACTCCCCCCCTAATCAACCTAGCGATTTGAAATTTGGACACAGTACTTAGGTCCTAAGTGTCTACGGGGAAAAAAAAGTCGCCAAGTCACTTTCTTCCCCGAGAAAAACGCGAAAACAGCTCTCGGTACGTTCCCGTCGCGCCGCAGCGAAATATCCGTGTACAAATTCGTACCTTTAAATCACAATATCTCTGGATCCGCTAGACCGATTTCGACGAGTCAGTTTACGCGCATTCGCGAGCCTTTCATTTATCCTTATACACTTTTTCGATTCGAATCAAACTAAGCGAGTTATGCCCGAAAACTGAGTTTACCTATCTTTACATGTAAATTACCCCCACACCCCCTCCTTACAAAAAGCTCGACCGGAAAATGTTCCGGATGATACAGGGGGTCCGACTTTATAACATCACAAAAAAAAAATAGAAAAAAACGAATCCATTTCAGACAATTTTTAATGCCAGATCGACCCCACTAATAGCGCAACCAGTCTTTTGGCTTCTCCTCACTACAGTATAAGCTTCATTTTCGAATATTGGTGATTATTGGTGAAAGAGATGATCTCGTGGATGATCCGACCACATTTTTTCTGAGGGACTCGACTCTAAAATGTATTTGTAGTGCGTTTGTTACACCTTCGGAGACAGATATATGGAATTTCCACTCTCAAGCGGATTCTTTCAGAGCAAGAGACGTTGATAAATGAGAGTAAAAAATTTAATATTGCTATGGATATGCTATCAATTACTTTCCTTGGGATGCTGCCTTTGAGTACTACACTTTCACTTAAATTTTAAAGATTCACCTTCCTCATATGCGATTTAAGCTTATTATAATTCACTTACATTTTTCGTTCACTCACCTGACCTGAAATTACACGGTTGTCCCCTACAAGCTTAAGATAATTAGAGGGCATTTATTAAAAATGCAAATAAAAAAATCAATAACTTACCCCCGACCCCTTTTTATTTTCTTTCTTTTTTTCATGACGCCATGATTCATTCTCCACAATAGTGTTACCATGTCATTAAATAATGGTTCGATGATTATTTTTAATTATTTAATTTTTTAGTCGGAGAACATAATTTTCGTCCATATTATAAGGACGAACCAGGAATGTAGTGAAGTGAAGCAGTTATTATTTACCAACTAATTTTATTTAATAACATTTTTAAAATATTTGTATATTTAGAATGCCCTTATTATTATGATTCTATAATATAATATACTTTGTCTCGAAGAATTATCTTTTTTTAATAAGACGGTACCCGAGGCCCCAGATTTAGTTTGCGACGTCGTTCGTTCAGCTTCTTCAGCATTGTTCACTTAATAATTTGCATGAAATTGAGTGTCGCCGTACCATCTGTGCGGTGATTAAATGGTATAAAAGTATTTGCTGAACGTTTGCTTTTATAAAGCCACGGCAAGAAATATTTCCCACCTGCCTGTCAAACATAACGAGGTAGCACAGGTGGTGCAGTGATTTCAGAATTAAAGTCTCAACGACTCTTATACTGCTCACGATGAACTTCATTTATAATTCTCTTCTTGATTCGTTTTTAATGTCATAATGCTCTCTAGAGCAGAAATGAAATTATAAGTGCTTTTCAGTCTGCACTGATTCGATGACAATGAGGACGTCCAATATTTTATTGATTTTGCATTAATGTTTGAAGAATCACTCCTAATTAAGCCCTGAAAGCAGGGGCGTCGTTTTGTGTTTTTATGGTCTCGTTATTAGTCTTCCCACGCGCTCCACTACCTTGCTATTACTTAGTTAAGTGCCCCTGATGTCTTGCGGATCCATTTTATTTTCGCTTCTGTTACATTTGTCTATGTAGAAAGAGTACATCCACATATTTTCTTTCCCTTAAAAGTGTAACTTCTAAAATAATAGGAAAGTAGTAACCGACAAAATTTTTGGCATCCTAATAATACGGGATATTGGTTCAAAACATGCAATATTTTGGAAATATGAGATGCCGAACGATATTTTCTTCTTGATTGTAATTTTTTTAATGGAATGAGGCTCAAAGTCATAGCCAACCACAATTTAAAACAAAAAATTTCATATAGAATAACCTATCCAAGAACATATCTAATATAATGTTTATACAAAACAAAAGATACACGAAGATCACACGCTTTTTGACCGGAAGTAAAATTAAATCAAATCATCATCAAATCAAAATGTATTGACCACATTTACATTCATACATAGCTTTAAAAATATTTATAATACTTATTAGAATACACCTAGATATGAAGTATACCTGTGTGTGTGTATATACAATTATATTTTTTGCAAATATTCATTTAATATAACATGTCTATGTTTATTTATTTTATTTGATGTGACAAATAATTGTAGAATTTAGGAGCAAAGTAATTTATAAACCCTTGTGTTTGTATTTTGGTATTTACAGGGATGTTCATATTTAAATTTACTTTGGCTCGAGTATCATAGGTGTGACATATTTGTTTATTAAAAATCGATTTATATGTGTAAGAAAACATGAGCACTGATTTTGCATATAATAATTCTAGACTCAAAACATTCAAAACATTCAAATTCATTATAAAGGAGATCTGTTGATACTTTTGGGTAATTGTTAATCCTCCAATGTTTGTTAAATATGCACTAAAAGAACAACAGTTTGTCAATATATTGTGAGACACTGTATCAAATGCCTTGGCTAAATCAAGAAATACTGCGATCTGTATTTGTAACCATATACAACGCATCGTCAGTGTATCATCAGCATAAGCTACAATTTTACATTTAATATTTAGAAGTGATAGCTCGTTAATGTAAATTAAAAATAGTGTTGGTCACAGAACGGTTCCTTGAGGTCAATGTTATTATATAAAGTATTTGTAACCATATACGTCGCATCGTCAGTGTATCATCAGTATAAGCTACAATTTTACATTTAATATTTAGAAGTGATAGCTCGTTTATATAAATTAAAAATAGTGTTGGTCACAGAACGGTTCCTTGAGGTATGCCATATTCCAATTGCTGTTTAAACGTACCGAGTTGGTCACCGATTTTAACACATTGTCTTCTGTTCTGTAAGTAACTACGAAATAAGTTATTAGCTATTCCTCGTATACCATAACCATACAGTTTGTCAGAAAGCATATTGTGGGACACTGTATCAAATGCCTTGGCTAAATCAAGAAATACTGCGATCTGTTTTTTGTCGTTGTCAATGTTATTATATAATGTATTTGTAACCATATACATCGCATCGCCAGTACTCATATTTTCCCTAAATCCGAACTGATAATTAGATAATATTTTATTATGATTTAAATGATTCATTAACCTTGATTTTAGACATATTTCTAATAATTTGCCAATGTTTTTTATCATAGATATTGACCTGTAATTGCAAATCAAAGATTTTTTGCCTTTTTAAAGATGGTTGTCACAACAGATAATTTTAATGCATCAGGAAATATACCGTTTTCTAGACGTAAATTAAAAATGTAAGTCAAAGGTGATGCTACGTGTATAAGTTTAAGCATTTTAGAGTAAATTTTGTCATATCCAGCGCTGCAGTATTTTTTAGCTTATTTATGTTTTTAATTACCTCCTGTTGTGAAATTGGATTTAAGAATAAGCTACTCATAGATATTTTTCTCTTCTTTAATGTATTATTTACTTTGGTTTTGCTCGCCATGTCTTTACCAATATTTAGAAAATAATTTTTGAATATTTCAGAAACTAAGTTTATATCATTTATTTTTTCGTCGTTGTGATCAATTTCAAAGATATTATTATTTTCCTCACATTCAATCCATCTTTTGCCTTTTGTCCCATAATTTTTTCACATTATTTTTGTTTTCAATTATTTTATTGCAATAAAGTTATTTGTTCTATTTCTGTAATTTTTATATCTTTATAAAAATGTTTTGTTATTTATGTTAAGACTTACCTCAAGTTTCAACTTATCTCTCGTCCGTATTGATTGTAATAAGCCGTTTGTTATTCAAGGTTTTATTTTTCTTTCAGAAGATTTTACTTCAATAATTTTAGTGGATTTTTCCAAATGATGCAAGAGATTGTTTAGGAAACAATCATATGCCCTGTTTACATCTTTTATTTCATATAGTTTATGCCATGTATCATTTTCAATCAACTCTTTAAGTAAATTGTTGTTTATTTTTGTTATTTTTTATAATCTTGAAACTTGAGTTTACTTTTATTTTTATTGCATTCTATTTTTATTATAATTGGCACTGTGTTCAGAGTATTTGTTTTATTGGATGGTAGTTTTATAAAAAAAATGATCCAGGCAAGAACTAATATTTTTTACAACTCTTGTGAGTTTATTTATATAGGGTTGAAAGCCATTTTTAACCATTATAGTTAAATACTCATTAGTAATGTTTTCTTGATTTTTTAATAAATCGATGTTAATATCTCCAACAAATATATCAATTGAATTTTTTTTTGTTTGTTTTTAATAATAGGAATATGGCAGTATTTGTAGGCGGTCTGTAAACCGCGGTAATTTTAAAAATGATATTTTCTAAAAATTTTATAGTTGTAAAATTAGGCAAGTATTGCTGTTTTACATAAATAATCACGCCATCGTTTTGATTGTAATTTCCCCCTGAGTAGTAAATATTATAACCTCTTATGTTCAAATGTTCCGGGTTAGTTATATTCCAAGTTTCTGATAAAACTATTATCTCAAATGATGCTATCAAACTTTCTAACAGAATCATTAAGTCGCCGAAATTTTTTCTAATACTTCTTATGTTTAAATGAATAATATTTATAGTACCTGCATTTATTTTGTTTTTTATTATTCCACTGGTATGATCGCTAACTATATGTCTTTTTGTCTCTGAGTTTTTATCCAACTCGTAATTAAACTCTATGTTATTCATAAAAAACTATACGATTTAAAAATAAACGAGAGAGGAATACGGACTAAGATGAACAGAGTACAGGACTGTACTTTATTATTTATACAATGTGTTATACAGAAAAAAGAAATAGCTGTAAGTACATAAATAACTAAATTACAAAATTTTTATTCCAATTTAAATTAAGCTAACAAATTACTTAAGATTTCCTAACTGAAAAAATGCTGATTGCTCTTAATTTAGTATTAAAATAAAAATAAAAAAATTTCAAGGATCTACCTGGTACATTAAGATATTTATATATTTTTTTATTATTGATTGAGTAATTTGTTAAGTTCCGTTTCATTTGTGATTTTATGTTTCTTATTTTCAATGTCTACAAAAACATTTCCATCGAAGATACGGACTGATTTTCGGTCAAACTTTTCTTGCGCCTTCTTATATAACTCGATTCTTCTCTTTAATAAATCAGCTATTACTGCATATTTTGTTCCTTTGAGATTTTTGCTGCTCCAGATAATATCATTTCTTAGTTTTTCTCTTTCAAATTTAACAATTACGGGCCTGGCTTTATTCCTATTATTTCCAGTTCTATATGTCTTGACCATATCAACTGCTTTCACATTGTCCTTCATTTTTTCTTGAAATATTTTAAGTACTTTTTATTTCAGTTTTTCAGATTGTTCTTCTTCAATGCCGTATATGCATACATTTTTTAATTTCTCGGTTTGATGCATATTTTCGACATTACTTTCTAATATATTAATTTGGTGTTGCATTAAATTTACCTTTTCTTCCCTATTGGCCAGTTTTTCATTAATTTTTTTGAATAGTGTTTCCAGAAATATATCATCCATTAATAATTCTTTACTGCATCTTTTACTATTTGTTTAATATCAATTATTGTTTTCGGACTCATCTTTGGATTTTGTTATTAAAAGATATTGTATACTTTGATTTCTAAGATGTGATAGTTTTTATATATTCTTTTCACTGTTTTTCAGGTATAATTGAAATAGTTTTACAGAGCAATATTTACACCGAACTATTCAGTTAGCGCCATAAATCACAGAAGTCTTTCAGGACATTTTTCAGAACACGCATACTGAGATCAAATAATTAGGATTTTAATGTGAATTGTTTGGTATTATTTATTTTAACGATTTTTAATATTTCAAGACCTAGAGGATGGGGAAATAATGCATTCGACTTCGATAGCTCGAGTTCTACGACAGCTAGAAATTTAAAAAGGTAAAGGTAAACTATATATAAAAGTCTATAACTGGGAATAATTTTCGAATATATAGGGTGAACCAAGACGATTGTACAGGACCAAGTGCTATTTTTTAAAATGAATTGCTATAAATATCGGTATATTTTTAGAAGCCTCTTTCTAGAATCCTTTCACTCCTATATTATTATCCTAACTATTTGGATGCAATGATTTTTTTGTTGAAATAATACCATCTGCAGATGCATCTTGAAGACATCACCATCACGAATTAAAAAAAAAATGTAAATGCCAGTTATGAGATATTTGTGTGATGTTTTTGAATCATTGTCACTTCCTAAAAATATACAAGGTTTCGACCATATGGTGTAGGAATGAAAAACTAACATTGGCCCCTGAATAAGTAAAAGCAGCTCTAACTAGACAATATATTATATATATATTAGCCGTTACTCGAGTCCGAGTATAAAAATGTTACAGTCGATAAATTGTGTACAATAAAAAACAAGTAAAAGGTGTAGTCTATTGTAATTCCCATTCATCTACGGTACACACGACTATGGCTATAGAGGCCAATTCGGGAGAGCATATGTCGGCCGCAGTCAGGACAAACATAGACCTGGTTAGGTCTTGGATTCGGCCTTCTTGCAGCAACATTTCCTTGATAGCTGGCCACAACCCCTCGCCATTCGGTTCTGTCCGCTGCAAGTTGTTCCCATTGCTCGTCTGCAGTACCGCAGGATTTTAGATTTTCATGGAGAGCGTCTTTGAACCTCTTTCGTTGACCGCCACGCCTTCTTCTACCGCTTAGCAATTCACCATAAAGTGTACATTTAGGAAGGCGGTTATCATACATACGATGAACGTGACCTGCCCATCTTAGGCGTGCTCTTGAAATAAGCACCTCAATTGGAAGGCTGTTTGCTCTCCTGAGTACTTCCACGTTTGATATGTGAGGGAACCAACGGATTTTCATCATACTTCTGAGGTGTCTTTGCTGAAAACGTTCTAATTCTTTCACATGACGACGGTAAGTGACCCAGCTTTCACATCCATATAGCAGTGTTGGAATGACAACTGCTCTGTAGACAGCCATTTTCGTTGACAAAGCAAGGTCGTGGTTGTCAAATACTCTCTCTCTAAGTCACCAGAGTGCTCTAGATTCAGCGTTAATTCTATTGCGAATCTCGCTGTCCATGTTTGCTTTGTCATTAACAACGTTGCCTAAGTAATTGAACTGATCCACCACTTCAAGAGAATTTCCGTTAAGTGTAATGTCTATTTGGTTCACTTGATGAGGAGTTGACATAATCTTAGTCTTTCCAATGTTGATTTTAAGTCCCAAGGAATCATAGCTCTGGGCATACACATCTAAAAGTTCTTGAAACTCTTCCGGCGTAGAGGCTAAAAGTGCACAGTCATCCGCATACTGGAGATCACAAATGAATCGTGTGCGTGTCTTCGTGAAAGCTCTAAAGCGCCCTATGTTAAAGAGACCGCCATCAAAACGGTATCTGAGACCTATTCCTCTGACTGTACAGTTTGTTGTCAACAATAATTGTTAGAGCAGTGGTAAACAAATTAAAGAGTAGGGGTGCCAGGATACATCCCTGCCTAACTCCAGTGAGGGTTTGGAAAGGTTCGGTTGCCTCATTATTATACATAACCTGGGCGTTGTTGTTTGTATGTAGACTGCGACATACTTCCACAAATTTTCTAGGGATACCTAAGCGGAACATAATTTTCCAGAGCACTTCCCTGTCCACCGAGTCAAACGCCTTGGTTAAATCAATGAAGGCCATGTGAATTTCTCCTTGATGTTCGAGTGCTTTTTCTTGAAGCTGTTTAAGTGTGAAGATTAAATCCGATGTGCCTCGGTTTGGTCTAAAGCCACTCTGTGTTTCAGGAAGTAACTTTTCCATAACAGGTGTTAGCCTATTTGCCATCGCTTTAGTGAGTATCTTCCCTCCAACAGCCAGGAGAGCTATACCCCTGTAATTTCCACAGTCCGCAGCGCTCCCTTTGTTTTTGAAGAGGTTGATTAAAAGTGTATCACGAAACTCCTGCGGAGCTTGACCACTTTCCCACACGACATCAAACAGTTTTTTGAGGTAGGGTATGAGCTCTGACGACACAGCTTTAAAGATCTCAGCTGGGAGTGAGTCGGCGCCGGGAGATTTGTTATTTTTTAGCTGCCCAATGGCGGTTAAGATCTCTTCCGTTGTTAGTGGTTTGTCTAAGTCTTCGAAGGTGTCATATTGAGGGATAAGATTTATAATATCGTGATCGGCTTGACTTTGCTGGTTAAGAATGTTAGAGTAGTGTTCTTTCCATCGGGCTCTTATTTCCTGGTCTTCTTTGAGGAGATTTCCATTTAAATCTTTAATAGGGCACATATTTTTCCGACTGGGGCCGTACACTGCTTTTACTCCTTGAAAGAAATTCCTGTAGTCGTGTGAATCGGCGTACCTTTGAATTTCTCTGGCCTTGCTTGCCCACCACTCGTTCTTTATTCTTCTGATTTCGCGTTGCGTTTCATACTTAGATTGGGTAAAAGCAGTAGACAATACACATTTCGTATTTTTCAAGTCGTAATTTGGGAGCAGCGTAGGTGCGTCTTTACTATGTACATATTTCGATATGTGATGTATAGCAACGTCAGGCGTGGATAGTACTTAAATGGGTGATCGTTTTAAGTGTTATAGTACATTGCAGACATCGGAGAAAAAATTAAATTGAAAGACATGAGAAATACTACAAAAATTCACTTTTTAACGTACCTAAGTCATAATACGATAAAAAGTAATCTTCCCTATCAAATCAGTAGAAATTCAAGGACACCCTGAATTTTTAAATGTAAATTCCATAATTGATTATTTAGCAATAGCAACCATATTCTATATTAGCAAATAATAAAAAGTCATACCGATTGTTTAGCCGATAGCCGAGTTGGTTAAGGCGCGAGGTGGAAATCGCGATTAATCGAACGGTTATCGCGCTACCGTGTTCGAGCTCCTGCTCCTGTACTGTCGGAGAATATGGTTGTGTGTCCGCGTTTTTGAATATGTAACCCCCTTCCGCATAAGCCTTAGCTTCTTGAATTGGGGGTTGTCTAATTCTTGTGGTGTTTACATTATATTATTAGTTTCAAAAATCCGTTTCCTCTAGCAATATAAATTATAGTAATTAAACTTCAAGATGCAGGCATCAAAAAAACACAATCAAAGACAGCCAAAAAATTTACAGTCCATCAGAATAATAGAAATTTAGTTACATTCTTTTACTCATTAAAATCAATCAAATATCAAAGTTATCTATAGAATCTCAAAATACCAAAATTTTAAATTAATAATTAACCGTGGCGAAAATGAAATTCCTTATAAAAGTAATTCATTCCACCATTCTGTTCAACAATAAAAAAAATATATTCGTATAAATATAAATAGTCATAAAAACTTCGTTACTACAATCGACCTTGAAAAGTGTACCGAAAGAGCGGACGGTGCACGATAAACGAAATATGTGATAAATGTCCGTGCTGGATCAGCGTCCCCGTCCGACCGTTACGAAGTTTGTGAACGAGCTTGAACTCGGTGGGTATTAAGCTGAGGCAAATGTGAAACGTTAAGTTTAGTTCTCTGAACTCTCGCGAAAAGCCTTGATAGTTCCTAAATTATTCAAGTAAAATTCTGGTTTTAATTAAATTCAATAAGCAAGTAAATCTATTAAATGTCCGTCGACCTAGAAAGAAAGTGAATTTAATTATCCCTAACTCTAGTGCTAAGTACTAAATTTAATTTTAGTTTTTATGCAAATTTCTGAAGCCATAAAGTTATATAAATCAAAAAGCTTTGTAAAACATTTATTAAATCAAATATTTAAGTTCTGTTAAAGAATACAGTGTAAATAGTGTGAATAAACATTTGTTAATTACTCTTTTACATCTGCGTTATTATTTATACTTATCTAGAATAATCAATATACAGGGTATTACAATAAATCGGTACAACCTCAAAAAGTTCTCGAAGTCCGAAAAGTGCACAGATAGGCTCTAGGGAGTCTCAGGCTACGACTAAATTTTTATGTTCTCAACCGGAGTCTAGTCCGTGTTAACAAGGAAAACCACGTTCTCGGTTCACGTCTTCCAGCGGGTTGTATCAGTGTATGCGCAGAAACTATGCAATCTTAGACGAGGATCATGTAGGGGATACACCGTACTTCGGAGAGGATGTAAAGCTGTCGGTCCCTTGTATATTAAATGTTAGGCAAGTAATAAAGAGAGGTTCAGCAAAATTCCTGGTTAGGGGGAGAGGTTCAGCAAAATTCCTGGTTAGGGGTAGTTCGTCTACAGACGTCGGGGTTAGGCCTCAGTAGCGGAAATAGGCCGGTGTTAAATAAATTTAAAAAAAAGACCTAATTTGATTCCACTAATAAGGTCAGTCTACAGTAAGGAAGATATATAGCACATAAGATATAAGGAAACAATGCTAACTTATGTCTTGAACTCTGATACTTGAAGGTACCTTCTTTATTTACTGCACTGTTAGAAATTGCTCTCCCTCCAAGGGATATAGATACCCCTAATGATTATATTTAAAGAAAATGTATTCTTGAAAATTACTTTCCTTATGTTTTCGAGATAGCTGGTTAGAATCTGAAGTAAGATTTTTATAATTCAAAATGACGTTCCTAGAATGGCAGGTACACGGGGAAATATCCAATATCCTTATTTCAAGCGAAATTTGTGCTATAATAGTTACAATCAGATTATCGAGACCGCTGATTATGAATTTGGGATCAGACCAATTCAAAGTGGCGGCTCTAATACGGTGGATATGAATGAGCAAAAAAAATTTACGTTATTTATCTTTTCTTGTATTACACAAATTATATATATTACGCAAACGTGATATAAAAACGTATGTTCTTATTTTAGTGGAGTAAAGATAGATTTTGAGAGAAAATTGACAGTATTTTGGATGACAGCAAACAACTGATAATTGACTGATGCCGATAAGGACTGATAAAGCTCCTCTTCCTAAAGAATTAATAATAAATAAACATCACAGAAATTAGACAACCCCCAATTTCAGAAGCCAGAGGCTTGTGCGGAAGGGGTTACTCATTGAAAAAATGCAAACATACAACCATTTCCATCCACAGTGCCGGTGCTGGAGCCGGGATTCGAACCCGGTGGCGCGATACCCGTGTGATTAATCGCGATTGCCACTTCGCGTCTTAACCCAGGTATTTATAAGGTCGGTTGCAAAACTAAACATTGCTCATGCAAAACCATTGGCGACACGTGCAGCAATTTATGCACAATGGAAGGAATGCTTTGTGTCAAAATACAGAAAATATTGTTGACGAAGCTGTGGTTGATGAAGAGCCGAGCAATTAGAAATGAGTCCTGATAATTATGATATTGAAGAATAGGGTACACGCAGTCGTAGAATTTAATCCTAAATTCGTTTGTGTTGTATAGACAATATATGAAAATATGTCTCTGTACTATTATTTCTAATGTATAGTTGTTCAATATTAATTATTTTCATTTTAAAATTCAAATTAATTTGATTGTTCCGACCACCTACCGAGCGGCCGCGAGTATTGCCGAAGATTCATATCACGTCAGTCTATTTGTTTTCCATCTCCAGCCGCTTTCTTTCGTGTTAAACTTTATGACCAGGACGTAAAATAACTGTGAATTTGTATAAAATAATAGTTTGTAAAACGTGTACGTGTGAAATTATGGCAGAAAAAGACTTTGTTCGAGCAAGTAGCGACAATTTGCCGAACGTGGACGCATTTATGTTGATGGAGTTCATGCGAAGTAGTGATTGTTTTAATGCCAGTGAAATTCGAGGAGTAAAAGCACAGTCGTAAGTCACCTTCTATTTATTATTTTTTTCCACTTAGATTTTTATATATCTACTACAACTACTTACTGTATTTTGTTAAACAAAAACCGATTTACATGTAAGCCTCAAATTTTTAGGTTAGGTTCAATATATTGTTGAAATTTATTTTTTTATAAAACAGCAAGTATACTATTGTTTTAATATACCTATTTAAATATTATTCGTTGGTAATTAAATACTATTGATTAATATAAAATACTGTTATAGCAATAAGCAATAATATGTATATTGTTAGTTTCTTTCTGCAGAATATGCCTACCTAGTAAACATGAAATATTGTGTTTTTGTCATTCAGCAGCCTATAATTTTAGTTGTACCTATGTTAAGACATTTTTTGTTTGTTTATAGGTCAATGAGGGGCAACTACATAAATAATGCCGTTGGATATGTGGAAGTGAAGCGAGAAGGTTCAAATTGCTTCGTAAGGTGTCAAATTTGTCCAGAACATAAAATAAAATCAAAAAATTATAAAATTGAAATGGCTGTTAATGAAGACACTGAGGTGGTAGAAAGTGTAAAATGTTTAAGTTGTGCTGCTTCGGAAGGAGGTTGTAAACATGCACTTGCATTTTTAATGTGGGTTCATGAAAAGAGCTGCCAACCTGCTCCAACATCGGTCGAATGTTATTGGAAAAAACCTCGACTTTCCGGGATAGGATCAACGGTTCCATTTGTAACTGCAGCAAATTTTGGCCAGGTAGTTACACCGCAAAGTGGTTCAACTGAAGACTTTTTCCAGGAGTTTATCGAGGAGGGTAAAAGAGCAGGAAGTAATTGTCAGCTACTGAAACATTTTCAACAAGAAAAAAGTGTTACAAGTGTCGGACTACACCAATTACTTCATTCCTTTCGTTTGCAAGGTGGACACGCTTATCAGGAATTTTTAATTTATGCGAAAGAGGAAATGACTGATAACTTATTAGAACAAGCAGCCCAAGCAACAAGAACACAAAGTTCATCGAATGTCTGGTTCGAATTACGTTATGGCAGAATAACTGCATCAAAAATCTATGATGCTGCTCGTACCAAAAAATTTGATGGCACTTTTGTGAATACCATTATAGGTGCACATAAAATAGTGCAGACCAAAGCGATGAAGCGTGGACTAGACCTAGAAGCGGGGGTACTCCGTGTTTTAGAAAATAAAATAAAAAAGAAAATTCAACCAAGTGGACTATTACTTAATAAAAATTTTCCTGAGTTAGGTGCATCTCCTGATGGAACTGTTGACAACTGTGTAGTTGAAGTGAAGTGTCCCTCTTCAAAAAAAAGTTTTGATCGTTATATATTAAGTAGTGGTTCGATAAGCACAAAATATAATGCTCAAATCCAGACCCAAATGTTTTTTGCCAATGTTAAAAAGGGCCTCTTTTGCGTAGCCGATCCTAATTTTGAAATAAATAAAAATGTATCTATATTACACATTGATTATGATGAAGCATTTGTTACCGATATTTTAGAAAAAGCTAGAGAATTCTGGAAAAGTGTTATTTTCAATAGACTATTAAATGCTGTATAACTAACAGGGTGGAGCTGGGCAAAGTTAAACGTAATGTATGTACAATAGTAAACTATTTGACACAATACGCCAGTCTGTAAGTTTGTTAATGATATATTAGTTAGCCATATATTATGCAGTTTAATTTTAGGATAATGTCTCTAAAATTAAACTGCATAATAGGGCTAAAGTCGAGGCAAGAAATCAACCGATGCACGTCACGAGTGATCTCATTAAATAAATTTTAATTTTTAATCATTAATTACATTAAAAAAGTAATTCTTGACACCCAGTTATTAAGCTTTTTTCAGAAATAGGTACAGTTTAATGGGGTCTAATTTAGTTGAATCCGTCTGTGATGTGCATCGCTTGAATTTTTGCCCCGACTATACTTATTATATATCATTAACAAACTTACAGACAAGTCATTTAGTTAATTTAAACTAAAAAAATTAAAATTTGAACTTTAATTTAGGTAAAAAGCTGTTCTTGCTTAGAGCTATTGTTGATAATTTCTGTTTTTATTTTATTTACTTTTATTATTAGTTTTCAGAACTATATAATTATTGTGTCATTAACATAAAAATATATCACACCTACTTGTTAATGAATTTTTTATCAATCTGTATAGACAATAATAATATATTGTTGCAGTAGGCACCTAAAGTAGAAGTAAGTATATATAGGTACATCACGAATTGAAATGCGAACACCCTGTGTACATTATTGATATAAAATATTTGACTTAAAATTTGTTAAAATAAAAATACTGGTTAAATTTATTCTTAATTTTTAACTATACCAGACTGAAGACATGTAACTTTGAACTTGAAAATAAGTTTGATACTTACATAAATTTTTAGGCAAACTTAGTATATGATTGGGAAAAGAAACACTTTTATCTTTGGGTTATTTTAATAATAATTAAGAAGTTGTGTTTATAATATATATACACTAAAACCTATATTATCAATATGTGGCAAGTTTTCTGTTAAAAAAAACTAAATACTAAATATAATGTTACATAATATGCAATGTATATTATGATTGTTACTGTGTCATTTTAACACTTTTTCTGTTTAAAAATAAAATATTAAAGTATAGGAATTAAAACATCAATATACATACTGATGCGATATATGATATATACATATTGTTTTCACTTAATAGTGCCTTTTGTTAAAATTATTTATAATAAAATCCAATATAGTTTTAAAGATTGCTATGCTGTTTTTATTATTTTTCAATTCAAATTGCAAACACTTTTTTACAGTTTTATACTTTTTGTAAACTAACAATGTCTAATGTCAATATTTTATAACTGGGAAAACGGAGTTCATGAACCAAATATAACGCTTGTTTAACATTTTTAACATGTAAAAAGTAAAAACACTAAGAATACAAACTTACAATAATCATAATACAAAAAAATGGCAGTTATTTGTTTAAATGTATAATTACGAATCTTTAACATAAAACATTAATAGAGCTTTTTCAAATTTTTATTACTTTCTTTACTAAAATATATATAATAATAAATAATAATAAGAATTTATTATATACATACATATAATATAGAAATAGGAACTGCATATATAGCCCGGAAAGATGTTGCTTTAAAAAGAGGCACTATCAGTCTATTTAGCGTGCCACATATTTTCAGGTTATGTGCGCACTGTGCAGTCTGTCTATGCACCCGATAGGTATCAACAACATATTTTACTTAATTTCTAATTATACCAGATTGTAAATTTACCAAAGCACATACTATTATCACAACATGGTCTAAATATTTAATAGTTTTATTATTTATACACGAATGAGGTTTTAGCATTTTAAATTCCCTTATCCTTCTTATGACTCTTTCGATATGAATTCGAAGAGCGGCAATTCTTTTAGTTTCTAACACCTCTTCTTTGGTACTCTTTGTTCCTGCTTTAACACTTGGGGGTCTAATCAGGATGCAGCCTAGCGGTTGTAACAATACATCGATTCTTTTAAAACCTCGATCAGCCATGACGGAACAATTTTTTCTTAGAACAGTCAAGTACTCACTTTTCTCAACAATCATCACATCACTTGTGTGGCCACCAAACCCATTTGATATAAAATTTATTACTCCATCAGGAGTAGAAGAAATAAGATATTTCATGGTATTGGTTTTTTTGTATTCTGACCAAGTTGAGGCTTGTTTTACAGGGTCAGATGGTTTTTCTAACTCTATTTCAAAACAATCTATAATACTTTGCACGTTGAAATAATTAGCTCTAAATGCTATAGGTAAACACTTTTTAATTGTATCGGTAGGTGGCCAAAAAATTAACTTTCTCAGAAAGACGCTTAAGCTGGGTACGCACTTCTGAAAAATTTTAGCTGCTTGACTGCTAGATATGCCAAAATCATTACCAATATGTTGAAAAGGTAAATCTAGTCTTATTTTTTTAAGTGTAATGTATATTTCTGTTAGGCTACAGGTGGAATATCTTTGTAATAAGGATATTATAAAGTGTGAATCTTCTGGTAAGCCCAAATAATATCTGCTTTTATGTAATGCCAAATATTTAGATCGTTCGACTGAAATTGACTTAATCCTATCAGCTTCAATATTATCTCTTAATGTTCTTGAACTACCACTAGTATCACTATTTAAAATTATGGTTGAATCACTTTCAAATACACTTGAATAATTACTATCTTTGCCAGAAGTGACATCCGAGTTAACATCGGATATTTTAGATGGAGAAGGTATGTAATCAAGTTTTGTAACTTTAAAAGGCGAACAAGCTACACTAACAGCTGTAGTAAAATTTAAAAGTTCTGTTTGCACATGTTTACTTCTATAATACGGTCTATACTGGACAGACACTGTTCGCTGTTTACCACTTATTACACTGTTGTCATCAGTTTGTGTATATTTACATGTAGAAGGCTGGGACTTGTATTCTTCATTTGCTGCACTTTTCAATGAAGTCAGTGCTATTTGCGCTGCTTCAGTCTCTGACCCCATGAGACCTTGTCTCTTGTAGAAGCGTACTCACTAAATTTTTTCTAGCTCTTTTAATTGCACAAACCCTTTCACTGGTCTCTAAAGCTCGTTTTCTGTCTGCCTGACAACTAAAAATATGTGGAACAACATGATCTTTTAAGATGATTTTACCACCAACCATTTTATATCGCAAATAATTTTCCATATCTTCTTCTAGCTGAAAGAAATATATATTTATATATATATATATATAACAAAATAATATTTCAAAATGGTTATATTATGCACAAAATAAAAGTTTGATATTGATAAAATTTTACGTCTATAGATTAACCTAACCTCTAAAAGCAATCAATTTATTTTGTTGTTTCTTCTATTAGTAACGTTTTGTACTTACGTTGAAATGATCTTCACAAACAAATCCTCTAGTATTCTTGGATATATCACTTTTGTTACGTCTCATAGCTTGTAACCATAAATTTCTTCTTTTTTTCAATTTGTCACTCGACCCTACTGGTAGTGAAATAAATATTTTTCCAGGTGTTCTAATAGATGAAGACTTGCATTGCGGCACCAAACAATATTTATAATTAAGTTTGAGATTTAACGTTTCCATTTATAAATAAAAAGCAGAGCACAATTAATACAGATTAATAAAATTTAATTCAAGTCCGTATGCAAACATAACCAACAAGCTAGAAATCAGATAGAGTGACGTCATACGACAGAGAGGCGCGGCAGTGAC
Organism: Leptura quadrifasciata; assembly: GCA_963675555.1. Taxonomy (NCBI): domain Eukaryota; kingdom Metazoa; phylum Arthropoda; class Insecta; order Coleoptera; family Cerambycidae; genus Leptura; species Leptura quadrifasciata. The sequence continues at coordinate 107,416,952 of OY776674.1, read as the reverse complement.
GTCAAACGCAGTATGGCGCGAATTTGAATTTGCAGATATAAAAATAATTATAAAAAAAAAACTAACCATTTAACAAGAAAATAATAATTGAAATGTGATAGTACAGCACAAATACTAATAAATTTCATTGATATTAAAATTCATGCGTGTACCCTATTCGAAGAAATTGATACTAATTGATGAAGATGTTTGTACTTCAGAGAATATCTCAGATAGTCCAAACTCCAGTTACCTATTACAGTAGCACATCTAGTACAACTACTAGAAAAAGGAAACAAGGATAAAATAAAATAATAATCAATACATGTAAAAAGTTTAATAAAAATCAAGCGAATTTTCGGAAAAAAAATTATCTTCCCTTCGAGAGTTCTTTTATCTAAATATTTAAAACTTGCTCACAATCACTTTTTATTATTAATATATTAATATATATTGTGCGCTCATACGTATAATATTTGGACTAAAAATGGAATTGCTGCCAAACTGTTTGATATTCTTTACTAAAATTTGGTAGGCCATTTCTTGGTTACATAGGTTACTTTCATCTAAAATTTCATCAAATTCGGTTGAATTTTGGACAAGTTAGCCGTAATTCAATGTTTTACATTTTTTCAGTATACCGGGGTGTCAACGGATCACGGTAGACCCCCTTTTTTTTCATTATTTTTAAGAATATCGGAATGAAACTTTGTAGATGTATTATATTATCAAGAAGACACTTTGTGGCATAACTTTTTTCCCCACTTCCGGTTTTACCGGAAATGATCCCAACTTTTGATTTTGAATACTCTGTATATTATTATATTTTTGGAATCCTTGAAAAATTCTGTGCACGGTGATGCTCCATAAGTGACATTTCGACTTCTTAAAAAAAATTTGACTTAAAATTTAAAAAAAAACAAAAAATTAAAATAAGAGAAAATTGCTTTTGGGCATATCCACCGATTCCTTAGAACATCCGCTATTTTATGGTAATACTCTACCATTATGGCTCCATATTAAATAATTAAGTTTTGGTAAAAAAACTGTTCAGACCCACAAAATAAACATTCTCAAATTTTTATGCACGATTTGATTTTTCTGACATTCCAAAAATATAATAATATACGGGGTGGTCCATTTAAAAATCAAAAGTTGGGGTCATTTCCGGGAAACCGGAAGTGGGAAAAAAATGACAGTTATGCCACAAAGTGTCTTCTTGGTCATATAATACATCTACCAAGTATTATTTTGATATTCTTAAAAATAAGGAAAAAAGCGGTGTCTACCATGATCCGTTGTTGACACCCATACATATCATGAGGGGGGAGGGGGGCGGTGTCGGTGAACCGATTTTCACGAAATTTGACCTGAAGGTTCCTTGAACATCAACAATAAAATGGTACCATTCTCGTTTCTTAACTAGCATTTTAAACGGTCTAAAATAAATTAAAACTGAAAACCACCTACGACTAATTTACTCTTTTTCGTGAAAAAAAGAGTTTCCTCACCTACTCGATGTAGAAAACTCAGGTTTTCTTAGTTTCTCCAAAACAAACTTATTTTTCTGTCATGTTGCTCTTATGTAAAATTTTCTCTAGAGCCCTATTTTCGGCTATTTTTACTCCACTATTTATATGTTTTTGTATATATTTCATGTAAAAGTAAGAACATTTGTCATCATTTATAATCTTATACTCACTAGATGTTTTACTGAATTATGAATGTTACTTTCAGATGCATATCAACATTAAGAAAACATAATTCAATCAAAATTCAATTTGACGTAGACCTGCACGTTTGTACATTTTGTTTTATTTAAAGCATCATAGAACCTTATTACGTATGTAATATGGAAATTATAAATATTGAAACAGACAGAATGTGAATTCTGTGAACTTATACAGATCTAGTGTTAGAACGTTCAAATAATACTCAGATAAAATGCAAATTCAAATCTTTGTGCGCTTCCTATTTCAAATAAAATAATAAAACTGTGTGTATTCAAAAATTCAATGGTATGATTCTTGCTTCATGTACTTTTGTGCAAAGTTATATATTTATCAAACAGGTGTTCTCTCTATTTAAAGTAATGCTGGTATTACTGAACTGGTATAAAATGTGAAAACAATATCCCTTCTGTAAATCTCCTCCAAGCAATTTTTCAAGCTTTAACCAGATTTGTAACTTAAGAGACATTGCCGATCTGGGAAACTCTGATGTGCCTAATAAATCACTCAGATAATTAATTTAAGCGAAAAATAATTTGTCCTAATGCTAAACTTAATAATTTATTCAGAACTGTGGATAAATGTGACTGTATACAAAGCGTTGGCGAAGATTTATACAAGTTGTATCATTTACTCTAATCTAATTTTATGAAAATAACTTTAAATTAGAGAAGTAATTTAAAACTTGCCGTTTGATTTCTTATCTAATCACAGGATCAGGATCTGTTCACACAAATAGTCATAATTGAAATTAAATTCTAAAAACCATTTTTCATTAAAAAATGAGTAGTTTATAAGGCCGATGATGCATACTTGCAAATAAAAATATTAATAGCTAGGTTCTCAGGTTGTACTCCTCCCACACAAAGCTCTTCTAGAGCCTTCCGGAATAAAGGGGGTCGTAATTACCTGTGGTGTTATACGGATTTTAGAAAAGTGCCTATTTAAATAGTTTCGTAAAATCGCTTCCATATTTTGCATTTTTTTTACTTATTATTTATTTATACATGGCTTTCATTTAAACAAAAATATTATAGATGGTCTTCAAATGTATTGATAATTATATGTGAGAAATAACATCCGAGGTTTTATTAAATATCATAAATTATAATTATTTGTTTAGATCTGGTGCATCTTGCTACAGTTTTAAAATTATGTACAAAAATTGCACCGTACCATAACAAATGTAAAGAGCGAAAAAGAATACATAACTATTTACAATTAGATACTTTCTGAAATCCATTTTAAAAATATACCAATATTGTCTGAAAGTTATTTGTGGCATTCTACGAATATTCTTTCCTATTATTTGGGTTTTCTACCACATGTACTGTTATCCTCTTCAAAAGAAATCACCGAATCTACAAAATAATAGAATTATTGGAAAAAAGCCTCTGCGCCCGTGACGTTTACGCCAAAGGAAAAGTCAGAGGTTATGTTTTGCAAATAATATAAATCGGAATAAACATAGAAATAATGTATTTTGCTGACGTTTCGGAAAGTAATCTCTTTCCGTTTTCAAAGCTTTTTTTGGAAGAACTCTTATTTTGCTGTGTATGTCAAATACACAGCTTTAAGATTGTGTTTATGTTATTTCCATACATACTTACTACTTTCACAGAACATAGAACTGATGATATTTTCTTTTAGATAATTTTTAGTTTGTTAAGTTCTTCTTTTAACATTGGTAGCCAGGTTGTACAAATATCTACAGAACAATTCGATACGCAGTTATCTTCATTTAATAAGATTATTGCTGATTCTTTAATTTTTCTTTTTTTGGTATCTGTTTCTTTTGTTAAAATTTTTGCCGAGTCCCAGTTTATTCTATGTCCGTTTTCCCAAGCATGTTCACAAATCTTTGATTTCTGAATTTCATTCTTTCTAATGTAATTCTTGTGCTCATCCAACCTCACACTGAAAGGTCTGGATGACTCACCCACATAACACTTATCACATTCGCACGGGATATTGTAAATACAGTTTTTTGAATTCTGCTCCCTGTTTATGTATACGGACTATCGGAAAAGCTACGCTGTATAGGTGACAAATTTGATGTTAGGACGATATTTCAAACGGGGAATACTTTAAGATCTATTTTAACAAATACAAAACCGATAAACAGGGAGCAGAGTTCAAAAAACTGTATTTACAATATCCCGTGCGAATGTGATAAATGTTATGTGGGTGACTCATCCAGACCTTTCAGTGTGAGGTTGGATGAGCACACGAATTACATTAGAAATAATGAAATTCAGAAATCAAAGATTTGTGAACATGCTTGGGAAAACGGACATAGAATAAACTGGGACTCGGTAAAAATTTTAACAAAAGAAACAGATACCAAAAAAAGAAAAATTAAAGAATCAGCAATAATCTTATTAAATGATAAGTGCATATCGAATTGTTCCGTAGATATTTGTACAACCTGGCTACCAATGTTAAAAGAAGAACTTAACAAACTCAAAATTATCTAAAAAAAATATCTTCAGTTCTATGTTCTGTGTAAGTAGTAAGTATCAATGGAAATAACATAAACAGAATCGTAAAGCTGTGTATTTGACATACACAGCAAAATAAGAGTTCTTCCAAAAAAAAGTTTTGAAAACGGAAAGTGATTACTTTCCGAAACGTCAGCAAAATACATTATTTCTGTGTTTATTCCGATTTATATTATTTGCAAAACATAACCTCTGACTTTTACTTTGGCGTAAACGCCACGGGCGCAGAGGCTTTTTTCCAATAATTCTATTATTTTGTAGATTCGGTGATTTGTTTTGAAGAGGATAACAATACATGTGGTAGAAAACCCAAATAATATAAAAGAATATACCAATATTTAATTATTTTCAATCCACCACAAAACGCATAATAGAAGCGATTTTGATTGTGTATGATAGTGCATAATTAGTAATGTAAAATACTTTGCTTGGAAGTTGTAACTTTTAAATCATCATCACCAGTATGGTATTACAACCCTTCGTGGGCCTTAGCCTCCTCAAGAATTTGCTTCCAGGAATCCCCGGCCAACGTCCATCTTCTCTAGGCCCTTATACCTGCAGTACTTAAATCGACTTCTATCTAGGAACCTCATTCGGGGTCTTTCCCTTCTACGTTGTCCTATAGGTTTATCCAGCAAGAATTTTTGTGTGGGATCATCTAATTCCATCCTTATAACATAATCAATCGATTGCAGATAGCACAATTTGATTTCCTTGACTTTCCGGTCCCTGAAACAGCTTGTAAAGCTCAAAGTTGTACCTTTTCTCTACGTCCCATTTTCTTCAATAGCCCCGTAGATTCTTCTTACTGCTATTCTCTTAAACACTCCATGATGGCCTCGTCACTTTTAGTGAGTATTATTACGATTTAAAGTTCTCAAAAATATTTGAGGTGCTAGGTCTTACAAATCCTTGTAACGAGTTAGAAACAATAAAAGAAAATAGTTAAAAGAAAAACAATTATTTATTGTAGATAATAAATTTTACTAGATTGAATAGATTCTGCGGTTGGCTCCTTGTGAAACATTATTCAATATTTTGAGTACAATTAAGGAATGCTTTTTAAATGCTTCAAAAAGTTTTATTAAAACTCTACACGTGTTTCGGTTTATTAGGCCTTTATCTATTTACTTTTGATTAGTGCCAATCTTCATAATTTGTAGTTTTAAATGAACTAATTTTGCAAATGACTGAAATTATTGAGTGGAGATTCATATTACTACGCCTGTCATAGTTCTACTTAGGTATGCTTATACTTTTTTTAACAATATATCTATAAAAAAAGTTATGGCCAAAAAATAAGAAATATTTCCTTATCGGACCTCTCTCTCTCTCTTGGATATGCCCACCTTAAACCTTACAGGATAAGACAGGAGTGAGTATATACTGTGACATGGGCAACTGCAAAGGACACGTTTGAAAACTTGGCCAAAGCAAAATAAATAATATCACCATCTTGTTTCCCACTTGGTGTGGACATTTTATTATACAATGCATCGTTGCCTCAAGTTAAATGGCGCACCTTGTACATAAACTATTCAAACTGCGCATATCACGAAGGTTTCTTACTATATACTATATTTGTGATATTTAACTATGAATAGTAATAGCATCGCCACATGCTCCGTGAAATCAATAATCCAATGAACCCGTTTTCTTCATGTTTGACTCGAACTCGAAAATTTTCCATTTTTCTATCTCGCTTCTTTGAGACTTTTCATCGGGACATCATAAATTACATTATACCAAATTTTAATCCAATTCGACTAGGACCCATTTCCCCTTAGGTTTAGTGCGGGGTCCTTTATACAATAAACCTTAATGGTTAATATGTCAAAATCTTATAAACAGCCACGAGAAAAGCTTTTGAAACATCCTGCCCCTTGAGATCCTCGCAACAGCCCAATGAGGCCACCAAGTGGTGGTCTCAAGGGCTGACTGACGTCAAGAAGAAGGCTAGGACTTCGTTCAACAAAGCAAAACTGACAAGACTGGAATCCGATTGGGAATCATACAAAACCAATCTGAAAGAGTTTAAGAAACTAGTCAGACAGAGACAAAGAGGTGCATGGAGAACCTACTGTGAGGAAATCGAAGATTACTCATAGACTGCTAGGTTATGCAAAATCCTCGCCAAAGACAAAGACCATGACCTCTGCTTATTAAAAAGGAGTGACGGTACAAGAACCAGCGACTTTCGTGAAAGCTTAGAGTTACTTATGGAGACTCAGTTCTCAGGATATGTGATAACAGAACGGAAAGAGTGGATAAACGAAGTCGAGATCCATCCCTTGGATTTGGATTGAGTGATCGAGGACTGAATAAGATGGGCAATACGGAGCTCCTCCCCTTTTAAGTCGCCAGGTATTGACGGCATCTATCCCGCCCTACTGCAATGGGAACTGGACGAGTTACTGCCGCACTTGGTTGGAGTATTTAGAGCGTGCTTAGCAGACCTCTATACTCCAGAGACATGTAGAGAAGTGAAAGTTGTGTTCATCCCAAAGGCAGGGCGGATAAACTATACCACCCCCAAAGCCCACAGATCTATTAGCTTAACCTCGTTCCTGCTCAAGACGATGGAGAAGCTATGTGAAGTATTCATAAGGGATGTTGTAGTAAAATACAGCCCTTTATATCCTAATCAGCAAGCATACACCCTGGGAAGATCCACCGACACCGCCCTCTATGCAGTCGCGATTCGGATTGAGAGATCCTTGGACAATAAAGAGTTCACCCTAGGTGTTTTCATAGACATAGAAGATGCGTTCGACAGGACCACCTTTCCAAAAATTACAGCGGCCCTAGTGAAGAAGAATGTCCCTACGATCATGGGAAGCTGGATATCCAACATGATTTCGAAGAGAGCTGTACAAATCAGAGTGGGAGATGCTTCAGTACGAGGAATGGTCGCGATAGGCTGTCCGCAGGGAGTTGTAATATCATCATTGCTATGGAACTTCGTTCTTGATAGCCTCTTGTGCCGCCTCAATTCAGAAGGATTCCACACAATTGCCTACGCAGATGATTTAACAATAATGCTTAGCGGAAAATTCGAAGGAGTCCTTTGTGAAAGAATACAGGGGCGCTAAGAATAATCGAAAAATGGTCAATTGGGGAAATGGGGAAAACCTGGGGAATAAAACTCAAAGTGGTCATGTGGAAATACACTGCCATCATAAGACAAATTAACCTATTTGGCGGCCCAAGAGCAAACAGACTACAGCTGAGGTCAGGCTCAGTCAAGTGCAGTGAGTTGCCTGCCTAAGCATAACCGAAGCCATGCGAACAACGCCAATGAGATTTATGGAGGTATGCTGTGTCTGCCACCACTAGATATATATCTAGACGAAGTGGCTTTGACAACAATGGTACGCCTCAAATCTGTTGGCTTACAACCAAATGTAGGCTGTGGAGAGGCCAGAAGCCGCTTGTAGAACTAGGCTGTCAGAAAGACGCCTCTTCTATAGGCGTGCACTGATGGGATTTCTCCCCGGTTTGTCTTTGACAGACCCTACATTATATACACGAATAGTGAGAACAAGGCTGCTGGCGAAGGTGTGATCAAGATCTTCACATGTTACAGTTCAATTTAACATTTATCCGTTATTAAAAAAAAATCTCTAATTCATTGCTTTATCTCTTACATTTAATGTCTAACGAATTCGTGTTATCCGTCGTCACGCGTAATATTTATTATTTAGTTGTCTATATGAATTCGCAATTGTAAGGAATCTGTAGCAGTTAAGTATAGGCATGGCGTTATACATTTTGTTGTGTAGCGTGTTGCATATACTTAAGCTCTCTATTTCTGTAATTCTTAAGCTAGGCAACCAATAACTTTTAATTAGTTTATAGGTAGATTCCTATAACCTACTGACGATCGGTAACACAGATTTATTTCTTCACAATAGTTTTTGGCTTAGGTTTTGTCTTCCGGTAGTCTGTCACTTTTCACGTGTAGTTTGCTCGAACGCTTGGCAATTTTATTAAGTGGTTTTTTACGTGCTCGTTGCGATTTTTGAAACAAGTAATTTCACCATTTTGGGATATATTCGCAACGTTTTATTTTTCGGTTATCCATTTATGTTTGGACGAGTGCATATTTTTATGGTATTGGAAATCGATTGTCTTCATTGGAAGGATCTATACGTAAAAGCCATTTTTGCCAAATTTACACGAGGCCAAGGACATCCAAGGTCAACAACATTTCTCTAGGAAAACCCTCCGAAACGAGGTAATTATTTTATTTTTATATTCAAACTAGCAAAATATCACTTGTAGTACATTGTTCAATGGTAAAAAAATATTTTTAGGGTCTTTTTTTTCCACCTACGGTTTCGCCTAGGATTTCGTAGTTTTTCTACGTTTTTTTGTCTCCCCTGAAACAAACAACTTTTTTTTCCACTGGTCTACACGTACTTATGTTACTTCTCCTTGCTGGACTGGAATTTCTTTTTTTGTGGAGGAGCCATCCATCTTCTGGGTTAATTGATAGGCTGGAAGTTGCCCATTCCTGAAATTTGAGCCGAAGCTGAAACCCTGCTGCCTGCAAGTTGTATCCTTCTTATACCATGTATATATGTTATATGAAAATATACCCTGTATCTCTGAGACATTGGCCTCACCACTCTCAGCGGTATTATATTACATAGATATCAAATAACGACTCCTCTCAGCATCCGCTCTCCCGAGAATTAGATAAGATTGTATTCTTGCAAAACTGCATAATTGCAGTTCCTTTGTTCCCAAAGGTTATAAATGGGAGTAGTGTACTTTCAGACGGCAGTCTTAAACTCATGTTGGAATAAACAAGTCAAAATTATTATTGTTCTAATTTATAAAGAGTCAACGTTGACTCCATTAATAAATAAATAAAGTTTTTAAAAAGTGATTTCAACAATCGATTATCTAACATTGGCGCAGTCGGTAGGATCTGAAAAACACCCTGTAACCCAGAGGTGGTGGATTTCAATCCTTCAATCAGCAAAGAATCTACGAGAAACAAGAAAAATACAATTTCAAGCAGACAAGCAACGTCTCAACAAGCTCACAAGAAGCATCATATACACATCGAGAAATAATTAGCAAGTAAGAAACATTCCTGGCCCCTGAAAGTCGGTGTTTTCGGCACTTGGAACACGTCACCGTGGATAGGAACACCTAGTGATACCCCTGACGGTACATCCCAGTGTAGCAACGCTTACGAAACCGCATTCGACCTTCCATCTGGACCCCAGGCATGAAGATAGTAATGTAAGTAATTTAAGAATCATCTCGATTTATTTTCTATTTCAAACTGCACTAAACATTTATATTTTATCATTCGTACATTGCATTCACATTTGCATTAAACCCACGACAGTTCTGCAATCTAATTTAGTTGAATATATTATCTAAATATCGTATTACTTTAGCCGATATTTTATTTTATTTTAACACATAAATATTTTCATTGCAATCAATATATTAATTTGACATATATCAAGTTTAATCTTTATCTTGTAACGTTTTTATTGCAATTTAATACTACTACTACTAATAAAGGTTAACGTATTGCTTATACCATATGACTATAATATCTGAATAAGTGCAAATACCATCGAAAAAATAATTTGTTACATACTTTATACAGAAAAGAATACAATTTCGTTTCTTTTTATTCATTATTATTGCCAGTGGCGTACTCTTGCACCTTTTACAATTAATTTTTATTATTTTTTGTGTGTACCAAATTAATTTTTGTTTGTTTATCTGAAATTTATATACAAATCTTAATAATACAAAATGGCGAACCAACCAAATACTACAGCAAATAATACCAATAACGCTGACGAAACCCTTACCATAGAACCCTACAGGTTAAGTGAGATTTTCTCAATAGTTCCAGAGTTCGACGGGAACCCCATTTTCCTACAAACCTTTATTTCCGCGTGTGTTTTCGCGAACGGAATGTCTATAGAGGACCAGCGTATTTTACTTACTCTACACATAAAAAATAAACTTCGGGGAAAAGCTGCCGAATTAATAAATTCGAGGAACCCTGCCACTTGGGCAGAAATTAAAAGCCTACTTGAGGCCCACTTCGGTGATTCACGCGACTTGACAGCCCTTATACAGGACTTACAACGGATTCACCAACTACCTAATGAAACTGCCCTGACATTCGTATCTCGTTTACAAACACATAATGCCAAAATGCACGCTGCTGTGCAAAAACAGACTTTGACGTTGGAAGAAAAGACAGCCCAATCATCCCTAATTGAAACCATGACTCTAACAACACTACTTACCGGACTAGAACCCAAACTTGGACAAATAATCCGTGCCGGAAATCCCAGCGACATGCTAGAAGCAATCAATAGAATCAAACGCGAACTCCAACTGTCCTACTTCGAGTCACAAAAATTCCCAAAACAAACTATCAACAAAAACCCCATCCAGAACCAACAGAGGCGTCCCAACTCCCAACAATTCTGTAATTTTTGCAAACGTAACGGGCACAATTTTAATGAGTGCCGTACAAGACTACAATTCTCACAACAAAATCAGAACTTTAGACAAAACAATTTTGCCAGTCCTCCACAATTTTCTAGACCGAATTTCCAAAATTCTCCCAACCATCAATATCAAAGAAATTTCACGCCGCAACAAGATTTTCAACAGAATAGGCCTTCTGTAATAAGACCTAATCCGAACTTTCAGAGATCCCCAAATCAACAAAATTCAAATTTCAATCCTAACTTTAACAGACAAAACCCGCAGAGAACACATCACGTTAATTTTGACAATCATTTCGACTCTCAAAATTATGATACTAATTTTTACCATGAAACTGATAATTTCAGCGACCCACAATTCCATAACTTCGGAAATTATCAAACTAATTCTAGCCTTGATAATATGGCAAACATGCCACAAGTAAATTATGACGATTACCCCCATTTCCCGCAAAATAACGACGATAACATGCCATACCAAAATGAGAATTATACAGCTAATTCTCAGATGTCGCAGGATTATACTGCTACTCCTCAGGATTTTCCATTAGGCCCGGAGTATTCAATGAATACTCCAACCCGAGAAATAAATTTCGAAGTGGACCAAATGTCCAACCAAATCCAAACATTAAACCTGAACGACAATTACAACCCCCTACTGAATTTCTCAGACCAGAACTTCGCTTAAATTGGCCTACACACACACTATTGACCGTGAATTCTAGTAATCTTTATTTCATAAATGACATTTCGAACAAATTTAAACTCTTAATTGATACTGGCGCAGGTATTTCGATTTTTAAGCATAAGACGGCGGAAAATTTTAAAAATAGATCTCCAGAAAACGCGATTATACAAGGCATAACCGACGAAAAAATTAAAATTAGCGAATCTGTTCTTATACCATTTAACGCACGCGACCCGCACAGAGTCTATATTCACGACTTGGACATAGACTTTGACGGATTATTAGGTGCCGACTTCATGGAACACTACGAATGTAGAATAGATTTCAAAACCAGGCAACTAATTACAAATTTTAAAACATTGCCCATCTTCAAAGTAACTGACGATTCCCCAACACCCGAAATCAACAAAATCCGACAAAATTATAATTCTAGCCAAAATACCATCCAAATTGACGGTCGCATGGAAAAGGTTTACAAACTAAAATGCAATCTTAGAAACACTGACGCTGTACTGTCAGCGCAGGAAAACGAAAAAGTTCGTTTGCCTAATGCTCTTGTTAGGGTAAACGAAAATGGAGAATTTTTGACAACCGTAATTAATGCAAACGCCATTCCGAAAATTATAAATTTTTCTAATCTAAAATTAGAACCATTGCAAAAATTTAAATCGATTTTTAATTTAAATGTTCAAAATTCCGACTCACACATACAGACCGACCGATCATCTGAAATTATTAATCAGTTACGTTTAGATCATCTAAACTACGAGGAAAGTGAACTAATTACGCAACTTTGCCTAGACTTTTCTGAAATATTTTACCTGGAAGGAGACAACTTGACTTTCACTAACGAGATTAAACATTCAATCGACACTAACAATTCTAAACCTGTATTTACAAAATCGTATCGCTACCCTCAATGCCATAAACAAGAAGTCAAAACACAAGTTTCTAAAATGCTGGACCAAGGCATAATCAGACCTTCAATTTCTCCCTGGTCATCTCCCGTTTGGGTTGTACCCAAAAAACTCGATGCCTCTGGCAAACAAAAATGGCGAGTCGTAGTAGATTACAGGAAATTAAACGAATTGACTATTGACGATAAATACCCTCTCCCAAATATTTCTGACCTTTTAGACCAACTAGGCAAATGCCAATATTTTACCACACTAGACTTAGCTTCTGGATTCCACCAAATAGAAATTGACGCGAAAGACATTCAAAAGACTGCTTTCACAGTCGAAAACGGTCATTTCGAATTCGTTAGAATGCCATTCGGTTTAAAGAATGCTCCATCAACGTTTCAAAGAGTGATGGATAATATCTTGTTAGGAATCCAGAATGAACGCTGCCTTGTTTACATGGACGACATTATCATTTACTCCCCTACTATTCACGATCATATTTCCCGACTGACAGAAGTATTCAAACGCTTAAGGAAAGCTAACCTCAAAATTCAACCCGACAAGTGCGAATTTCTACGCAAAGAAGTCGCTTATCTAGGACATCTTATAACAAAAGACGGTGTTAAGCCAAATCCCAGTAAAGTAGATGCCATTTTAAACTTTCCTCATCCGAAAAATCAAAAGGACATTAAATCTTTCTTAGGTTTAGCGGGCTATTATAGACGCTTTATTCCAAATTTCTCTAAGATTTCAAAGCCCCTGACCAAGCTACTACAAAAAGACACTCCCTTTAACTTTGACAATGATTGTATGAATTCGTTCGACAACTTAAAGCAAACATTGACGACGACTCCGATATTAATATATCCTAATTTTGATGAGCCTTTCATCCTAACTACCGACGCGAGCGCATTCGCCATCGGATCGGTACTCTCTCAGGGAAATATAGGCAAAGATCTACCAATTGCATACGCTTCCCGAACTTTATGCGGTGCGGAAACAAAGTATTCCACCATTGAAAGGGAATTATTGGCCATAGTATGGTCAGTAAAACACTTTAGACCATATTTATTCGGTAGAAAATTCAAACTAGTCACCGACCATCGACCACTTACCTGGTTATTCTCAATAAAAGACCCAGGAAGTAGACTTGCCCGCTGGCGACTCAAACTAGAGGAATACGACTACGAAATCGTTTACAAGCCCGGAAAAATCAATAAAAATGCCGATGCCCTCTCTAGAATCAAAATAAACCATTTTTCCAAATGTTCTAAATTCCATTCCAAAATCTTAGCCGCGAACGAAGACACAGACGATGACGGAAATCCAGACAATGACGATGAAATCACAAACGAACAAATAATTCAAGAATTTAATACTTTCTCCCGACTATACAAGACCAAATCTTTAATTGACTACTCTAAAATTCAAACTTCGAATAAACAACTCCTAGACCGAGAAAACAAACACATCATAACTTTCTTTCAACAAAATAACCTAAGAGATTTTCATCACCAAATTATTGACGACATTTTCGAGGAAAACCCTGAATTTTACGACGACAAAATAAATATCCTCTCTAGTAGATCGGTTAGACATAGGAAATACTATATCATTCCTCTACCCTTTGACCCTGAATCTGTAGTAGAACATTTGTTCTTAGCAATATACAAAAATCAAAATGAATTAGATCTTTCTAATACTTATCATGTCGAAAATAACTTAGACCTCCCCATACTCGAAATTCTGTCATTTATCTTCGCAGAAAAGGACCTAAAGCTCATTATCTGTCAAAACCTAGTACAAACACCTGACGAAGACCAAAGACCGATAATTCTTGACCAAAACCATACCGGCAAAAACAACCTACATCGCGGAATAAACGAGACAATGCGTAGGATCAAAAACAAATACAATTGGCAAGGACTAACCAAAGATGTTGAAAATTTCATTAAAAATTGCGAAATTTGTCAACGGACTAAAGTTTGCCGTAAAAATCTTAACAACCCTCTAGTAATCACTGAAACCCCGAGAACACCTTTCGAAAGAATTAACATTGATCTATTCGAATTTCCTACACGAAATTACGCTCTAACTATCCGCGACGAACTTACAAAATTCACACAAGCCTACGCAGTACCGGATAAAAGCGCAAAATCTGTGGTAAATACCCTATTGTTATATTTTCAACATTACGGTACCCCACTAAGGATTCACTGTGATTACGGCGGTGAATTCGACAACAACTTACTAAAAGACCTCTGTACCCTCTACGATATAAAACTGACATATTCTAGCGTAGGACATCCCCAATCTAACGGTTCTATAGAACGCTTTCATGCTACCTTAGCCGAAATGATCAGAATTCACAAAACTGAAAACCCAAATGAACATCCTTTTACCATATTGCCGTATGCAGTAATATGCTATAACAATTCGGTTAATAAAACGCACGGTTTTACGCCATACGAACTGATCTTTGGACACACAGCTAATAGACCACCAGAGACCCTGTACAACCAAAAAGACCTAATAACTAAATATGTTAGGGACTTAAATAATAGGATATCCCACTATTACCAAATTGCACGCAGTCGGACTGAAGCGCAAAAACAAAAAGCTAAAGTCAGATTCGACAGAAATATCCCAGAAAATCGCCCCACGTATAACGTTGGAGACGAAGTATATGTAAAGGAATCCCAAATCAAAAGCAAGTCACAAAATAAATTCAACGGCCCTTTCGAGATCAAAGAAATTTTCCAAAATTCTGCCACTTTGTTAAATCCCGAGACAAATCAAACAAGTAAAGTAAATTTTGATAGAATGAAACCATATACTGAAGATTAAAATTTATTTTCAGGTTTCTACTGCTGTTCGGATCAGCATTTTCTCAATACGAAATAACACCAATAAACAATACTATCGGTGTTTACTATCACAAAGACACGGACATTGTCATCTCACACAAGAAATGGACATTACTCGTACATAAAAATATATCGACCTTTAAGACAGCTCTTGACAGAAACGACAAAATTTTACAGACAATCCTTACTACCCTTGACCCAGCATACAAAAACATGAACGAATTCGCGAGTGAGGTTAAAACGCATTTAAGCCTCCTAGGACAAATCTCAAAATCCATACAAACTAAATTTGACGAAATACATCTCGACACGAAACGCTACAAACGCGGAATCATAAACGGAATTGGTTCAATATTCAAAGCAATTACCGGAAATTTAGACGCAGAAGACGGTAAATACTACTCTGACTGTATCAATAAATTAAACCAAGACGAACGTCAGATAGAAAATTTGATGAAAAATCAAATATCAGTTACAAATTCAGTTATTAAAAATTTTAACACGACAATTCAAAAACTACTAATAGACGAGGAGACATTCAACAAAGACATAAAAGAAATCGAATACGCAATCTTAGACATTACGTATAACGTACGAGCAGTTGAAACAAAATTAAAATTCTTGGAAATTTGTGAACAACTCATGGCGAGCTACCTATTTATAGAGAACAACCTCAACGATATTTTAAATTCGATCACTTTCGCGAGACTCAAAGTAATTCATACGTCTATCATTAACCCCCAAGATTTGGTAAACTCATTGCAGGAAATTTCACAAAACCTACAAAAGAACAATTTGCCACTCCCAATTAAACTTTCAAAAATTGCACAGTATTTAGATATTATTGAATTAAAAGCTTTCCAAATGAACTCGGAATTAGTATTTGTATTAGATATACCCCTAGTAGACCCTCAAACGTACTCTGTTTTCCAATTATACCCCATTCCTATCTTAGATAGTAGAACTGGTCTGTATCATATTTTGTCAACTTCTCAAAAATATATCGCGAGAGATGATGATTCTTTGATGTACATACCCATTGCTGACCTCAGAGAATGCAAGCCACTCCATACCGATACTAAATTATGTCCAAATTTGTTTGCATATCCAATTGACAACAACGCCATATGCGAAGCCCGCCTTTTCAAGGATCTACAAACTCTACCAGAAAACTGTCAAACGTCAACCATCATCGGCCAAGGATACAACATCCAAGAACTAGACGAGAACGTGTGGATGATCGTCAATACAGAGCCACTAAAGATGACTATCAATTGCCCGAAAGAGACTTCAAAAACCGACACCATCTTCAAAAACTCTATAATTAAATTACAACCAAATTGCTACGCCTTCATAGGCATCACGAAGATCCAAGCTAGCACAGACGAAACGACAGACGTGAAGAACGACGCTCACCCCATACAAATCCCTTTCGAGTGTTGCAACCAGGTTCCGGACAAAGTTCGAGTGCCCAATCTGAAACCACTAAAACTAAGTGATCTGAACACCGAAGACCTCGATATCGCCAGACACCAATTAGACCAGTATTCAAAAGACTTAGACGACCTAATCAAGGAACCCTTCATCACGAGACACATTTCTTGGTTTACCTACCTTACCATAGTGCTAATTTTCGGACTCTTATTCTTGTATCTATTCTGTAAGTGTAAAGCAAGAAGACGAAGACTAGCCATCAACGTTTCCACGACTCCTTCATCTCCACCAAGGCCTAGTGAACCCCCCAGGACATTTACTAGCCTATTTCATCAACGAAGACGACCCCCACTAAGAAGAGAGGACGAAGAAGGTGAAGACATCGAACTTAATTAAACCAGACTGTTTGTGCCTTTTACTGACTTTTTGTACCAAGACTCTTCAGTGAATTTTTACTTCATTTCATTGTTTATTTAGTGTATTTTATTATTCCTATTTTTTTGTTAGTTTCAAATGACTAACATTTTAACATGCTTTTCGTAACACAAACAAGCTAATACGCTTGCGTCTTACGCCTAGCATTTTTTACATTTTATGCTTTTACATTTTACGCTTTTTGTATTTTTACATTTTATATTTTACATTTTATATTTTTATATTTTTCAATCTTACAATTTTACCATTTTACATTACTTTATATTTTTGAATTCTTGTTAAATCACAAATTTTGTTCAACTTAAAAGTTGCTGTATAAACAACAACTTTTTTTATAAGGGGGAAGTTGTTATATGAAAATATACCCTGTATCTCTGAGACATTGGCCTCACCACTCTCAGCGGTATTATATTACATAGATATCAAATAACGACTCCTCTCAGCATCCGCTCTCCCGAGAATTAGATAAGATTGTATTCTTGCAAAACTGCATAATTGCAGTTCCTTTGTTCCCAAAGGTTATAAATGGGAGTAGTGTACTTTCAGACGGCAGTCTTAAACTCATGTTGGAATAAACAAGTCAAAATTATTATTGTTCTAATTTATAAAGAGTCAACGTTGACTCCATTAATAAATAAATAAAGTTTTTAAAAAGTGATTTCAACAATCGATTATCTAACATATATATATATATTGATTTTTTTTTAAATATATTGTATATTTTGCTTTGAAAAAAATTTCACCGCTGTACCTATATATATACATATTTTAAATTTTGCTAAACATCATATGAAAATATTCTGTTAACTAATTAAAACATCTATGATATTTGTTGGGGGTTAAGCACTTACGTAAGACGCGTATACCCAGTTAGATACATTTTTTTTAGTGTTGAATTTGTCTGTCATACCATACTCTACGTTATTGTACTGTTGAATGTTATAAAGTTACTTCGTTTATTGTTATTAAAAGATAAAACTGAATTTAAATTTTTCATTATCGTCTCGCTAAGTAATTTATTTAGTAAATTTGAGGTTACATTGTACTTGAGCTGGTATTTGGAGTGAAAAAATATTTACTTGGCGCCCTGATACATCAAAGTAATTTAGAACCCCGACCATCTCCACTGTCAGTCAGCCGGCAAATATCGTTAGTCAACAGACGACGACCAACTAGTTACGTCAGATTGTAATTTTAAAATTTGACGTAGCACACAGCCGAATCAAAAAAGAAGGATGGGACAGGATGCGGAATTTACTCCAGAAGTCTGCAAATCCAATATAAATGGGCTATGGATGGGCGAGCCAGCGTAGTACAAACGGAACTGGCGGGCATAACCATAGCTGCAAAAGAGATTGTCCATAGACAAATTACGGGCAAAACAATCAGGATCTGCACAGATTTTTAGACAATCGTTACTACACTGAGAAGTTACAAAATTACTACAGGAGCAGTATGGGAATGTCGCCTCCAGCATGAATAACATACTGGTATGCTGGGTGAAAGGACATGCACAGTGTATCTTTGGACCAGGCCTGGTCAGTCTGCCACCGATCACGGTGATAATACAAATAATTAAAGAGAACACCCATAATGAATTCAAGAAGCTGTGGGATGAAACAAACAGCTGTCAGCTTCCTAGGGAACTAGTAAAATTTCCCAACAAGAGTACAGCAATGGACTACCTGGCAATGTCCAGAAGGAACCTATGTTTTATAATGGGAATCCAGACTGGACACTGTCCGTTAAGAAAACATCTAAAAAATATGAGATTAAACGAACCACCTATCTGTAGAGGTTGTGAACAAGAAGATGAGACAGTTCAACATGCACTCTGTGACTGTTCTGCCGTCTCATCTACCAGAGAATCCATTTTGGGAGAACGTTGGCTTACTTTGGTCCATGTAAGGAAGCTGTCCCTAGGCAGCATCACCACCTATTTCGCAAGATTAGGTTGGTTGGAGGCCTAGGCGAGGGTCTGCCTACAGGGAGGATCTACAAGGGTCCCAATGGGGCGCCTAAGTGCTGTGGTTCAATAATTTGTATCGACCACTTTCCCAACCAATTCCAGATTTTAATAGTCCTTATTTCTCTGAAATATCTCCATTTTATCCTCTTGGAATACTCACAAAATTGTTACAGTCCTAAATGAGTATTAACAAAATTTATGTTGAATTTAAGGAGTGCTTTATAACTGCGGTTATTAATTAATTATTTACGATGTAAATTTATTCCCAAATATAAAGTCGTGACCTATCACCTAGGCTAGCTATATTAAAACGTAAACACAACTTGATGCAGGGTCAAAGTTAGCTTCAATTCAATTTTAATTGTTAATCCAACCTGCCAGAAATAAATCTCTAGCTTAAGTAAATTAAGACTGGATTTAAGACCCCAAGTTATCTAAGGACTTTCTATCCTTTTGACAGTTACACAGGTTGATAGATTATATCTTTATTAGAATGGCACGAGATGCAAAGCTCTTAATTCCATTCAAACTTTCTTCTAATTTTTTCTTTATTTATATTCCGTCTATAATTAAAAAAAAATATCTACTTTAAAGTCACTTTCTGCTTCTACTGTAGTCATTACAGAACAATAAGTATTAAGATTAAAAACTGTATATACGTCAGAATTTTTACTAGTGAATAGAAAAGTAAATATGGCTAAAATTAAGAGACCAAATACCGAAATCCTCAACTGAAGGAAGTGTACTAAAGTCAGTGCCATTGAATATATTGTTGAATGGATTATTTTCAATACAATCAATAATTACATATGTAGATAACGCCGAAATATTTTACTTATATGTCTTGAGAATCTCTAAAACAAAAAGCAGAATCTGATATAATAGCTAATTCTGTAATAAGTTCATAAGGTAAAGCTTTAATGAATGAGTAGAGTGTATCGACGAGCCAGAGTAACATTCAAGGACTATTCATATATCTATTAAAAATGAGTATTGGGACGATGTAATTAATTGTATGAATGTAGAAGTAGCCTATAACTTATTTATCAATAAATTAAAGGGGTATATAAAATCAGCAACAAAAACAATTAAACTAAAAAACAGATAAATAAAAATAAAATATTGGATTACATTTGGCATAATAAATTCTATAAGAAAAAGGGACGATACGAAAAAACAGATCATAAAACATTTTTCGAACGATCTCAATATAAAATATAAAAAATACCGAAATTTTATTAACAAAATAATCAAGCAAACAAAAAAATAATTATTATAAAATAAAAATAATAAAAGCTAAAAACAATTACAAATAAACATGGAATATATTCCAACTTCATTTACTATAATCAAATAAAAATAAATCCACAAAAAACATTGAAATAAATAACCAAGGAAATATTATACAGGATGAACAAGAAAAGGTAAATAGCTTTAACGATTTCTTCATAAATGTTGGTATCAAAATGTCAAGTACAATCTCCCCTAGTAAGACAAAGAAAAAGACAAATAAAACCATATATTTAAGTTAAGTGACCGAAAATGAACTAATTAATCACATAAGCTCGCTAAAAAACAACTCAGCTCCTGGGGAAGATGGTATAAATGTAAATGCCATTAAATATGTGCATAAATATTTATTAAAACCCTTAAAATACATAATAAACTTAATTATTTGCACATATGTAATACCAAAAGACTGGAGACATCAACTGTTACACCAGTGTATAAAGCATGTGATTCGTGGAAATTAACAAATTACGGACCCATATCTGTAATAAATAATTTTGGAAAATTATTTGAAAAATGCATAAATGACCGACTTGTAGGTTTTTTAGAACATGAAAATATACTTTACAGTAAACAATTTGGTTTTAAAACTAACAAAAGCACCGATGACGCAGTTTTTGAACTAACAAATGGCATTATGAATCATTTTAATAACAATAAAAAATGGCTTGTTATATTTTTCGACCTGGCTAAGGTCTTTGACGTCGTAGGCCACAAAATTTTACTAGAAAAACTCAATGATGTCGGAATTAGGGGGAGTCCGCTGCAGTTATTTGAAGACTACTTGACAAACAGAATTTAAAGATTAAAAATAAATGACACTTAAGTAGTGATCAGGTAACTGTAGCGGGTGTCCCACAAGGTACTGTCTTGGATCCGGTTCTGCCCCTGGTATATATTAACGAGCTGGGAAACCTTGATGATGGCAGTGTCATCTCGCATGCAGATGACACAGCTATTCTATTCCAAGCTGACAATTGGGAAAATGTTTATCAGGAGGCAGAGCGGAGACTTGGTTCGGTGCAAACATGGTTTAGTTCCAACCTCTTAAGTCTTAATTGTTTAAATGTTCTAACCAAAAATGCACAATGCAACTGCCCATCCACAGAAAGAACCAATGTTATAAAGTATTTAGGGCTAATGGTTGATCAACACTAAAAATGAACCGAACATGCAGATCACATCTCAACAAAAATTAGAAATCTTTATTATAAATTCTACCAGATAGGAGACTTTTATGTGAAAAAAGTATAAGAACATTATACAATACCTTATTTGAACCAATTTCACGCTTCTTCATTGTCGTCTCGGGGGGGGGGGGGGATAATTCTTTAAAAAATGTATTAATTACTCAAAATTACGATTCTAAAAATTATTTTCAAAATGGAACGTTTATAAAACTCTAAACATCAGAGACCTATACATTTGCTCTTGTCTAAACTATCTTTCAAAAATACGCAGCTTATATCCAGCACCTATCTACACGTACCAAACTAAGTCAAAATCGGATGGATCGTTAAAGTTAGCGTTCTATAGGAAATCTCACATTCAGCGATATGTTACCTACTTTGCTCCAAAATTTTATAACTTACTATCTATTCAGATAAAGTCTCAACCACTCAAGATATATAGAAAAGAATTAAAAAAAAAATATGTTCAACGAAATCTTGATGTATTCTTAAATAATTCTAAAAACTAACTAGAGCCTATCTATTTTTATAATATTTTTTGTTTTGTTTTTTTTTCCTTAAAAAATTATAAAATAAATACGTTGTTCTTGAATACTCTCTGAAGGAATAAATGCTCATTGTTATATTTATTTTTCAATTGCCATTTTACTATTATTTTGACGAGGGAAATTCACACATAAATTGCACTCTGGCAGGCAGGCGAATTCCTTCTCAACTATAAATGTGTGGGAAAATATTTTACAATATGTATAGTATTATAGTAAGGTATTATAATTATTGTTATTATAGCCTGTTATGTTTCAACATTTAGTTTATAAATTTTGTTTAACAAAGAATAAAGAAAGAAAGAAAGAGAAAGGCCCCGTACATTAACTCTGGTTGGTGAATTATTTAATGATAAATACCCTGATCGACATATTACACAATTAACTGTTAGCAAAATAGAAAAGAAGTTCCGAGATTATGGTCATATAAGACATAATTTCACAGAGGTCGTGCAATTTCAGAAAATAAACAGTTAGGTGTTTTACTGACAATGGAGAATAATCCTCACAGGAGTCACAGGAGAGCAGTCAGTTAGTCAGTTGACTGTTTTAAAATATTTAAAAAAGAATAAATAGCATCCATAAAATATGAATTTAGTTAAAGAGTTTAACGCAGATGATTTTGACCTCAGAGTAGAATTTTACGAAACCATGATAGAACGATGTAATATCAGTCTAAATTTCTTAAGTAGAGTATTTTTCTTTGGTGAGGAGACCTTCTGTTTAATGGCGCTGTAAATAGGCAAAATTGTCGATATTGGTCACACGAAAATCCACACTGGATGATAGAGGTACATACCTTGTTTCCACAGAAAGTTGTCGAGTGGGCTGCAATTATTGGAACTACAATTTTGGGTCCAATTTTTATTTAAGGTTCATTAAATTCTGAAAAATATTTGGAGCTGTTCCAGTAAAACATAATTCCGGGACTTACGACACTGTATCCAAATGACGAAAACCCTGATGTACCAAAAAATCCCATATGGCGTCAGCAGGCATGGCGTACCAACCTCATTATTCGGTAATAGAGCGTAATTATTTAAACGAATTTTTCCCACACATATGGATTGGTAGACGCGGATCAGTTGAATTATTGTTATTGTTATAGTTGGCTTATTTTTATTGGGTTACTTTTAGTATACGTTTATACGGTGCACATTACTACTGTTCACTAGTTATAAGTACCTATGTCTGTTATTAAATTCTTTGGTATCATCTATATCCCCAAGAATTATAAAAACTGCTTTTGAATTAATTGGTAATAAATTTTCAGATGCTATTAATAGCTCCCTACAGAAAAGAACTTCATAATAACTGGAAAATATCTTTAGTTACACCCATTCAATAAATCCCTAATACAATAATATCTGAAGAATTTAGACCTGTTGACACATTACCAGTGTATGAAAAAACTTTAGAATTGGTAGTAAAAGAACAATTGACTACACAATAACATTCTAATAGAGAATCAATCTGGATTCAGAGAGTCATTCTTGTGAAACGGCACTTCAATTCATTATATCAGATTAAGACAGCGAGTAAAAATCAAGTTATGGTTGCAGTTTTCTTAGACATTAAATGTGCATTTGAGGTGAATCGGCAATTATTGGTATCAAAGTTGGAAAGATGGGCATTGGGGGGGACTGTACTTAAATTGATTGAATCTTGCCTAACTGCAAGAAAACAAAGAACAAGATGTGTATATAGTGCATCTAACGAATAGATAATGACTTCGGAGTACCACAAGGATCAGTGCTAGAACCTTTATTATTTGTGCTGTTTATAAATGACATAATGAATAAAAAATTGCAAGGTACTTATTTGCAGATGACCCGTTAACTTATTTTTATGGAGAACATGTAAATGATGTTATTAATGTTATCAAACAAGATTTAAAAGATGTATTTGTTTCGTTCTGTGGTAATGGCTTAAAAGTAAACACCGGTATATGCAAATATATGGTTCTCGGTAAAAAACATATACTAAATCGTCAACAAGTTGGACAAAGTATTGTATCAGATAATAGAAACTTAGAGAATGTCTCGGAAATTAAATACCTTGGGTTCATAATAGATGAATCCTTAACCTTCAAATATAATACCAATTACATTTACAAGAAATGCAAAACAAAGCTATGAGGATAATATTAAAATGTAACAAATATACACCCATGGATACAATGTTAAATGTTTTACATTTTTTAAACGCCAGACAACGTACAGTTTTAAAATCACTACAATTCATATTTAAAATAAAACTTGGTATGGCTCCAAGGTATTTATGTGATAAATTGAGTTTTGTACAAGATACTCATGGATATAACACCCGCTGTGTAAATCACACAGTGTTAGAGAGACATGACAATTTAATGGAATCGAAATTTTTGTTCTGTAAGGGTATTCGGTTATTCAACAGTTTACCAAATGAAATATAATATTGTGAAAAATATAACACTTTTACCAAATTATGTGTTAGTTATATTAGAAAAGAATATTGATTATTTTGTGACTAGGTTAAATGATTTTATGAAACTATGTTAGAATATAAAAAAAAAATGCAATTATTTTACAGTTATTGCTATATGTATAGATTTAAGATAAGATATTGAATAGTTAAGGGACTTCTGTTCTGTATATTGTTATGATTCAATTGCAGCTTTTTTAGCTAATAAAGATCATTATTATTATTATTATAATTACTATTATTCTCTCTTTTATAATCACACAGGACTAGTGCTTTAAGTATTTTTGTGACATTTCAATTGCTATTCAATTTCTATATCATTGATTACTTGATAAGAAGATAACAATTAAGAACAGTGTGATTTTTAGTGTGGCTACAGAGCATTAATGTGTAATGTTTTCTTTATGAAACTTAGTGTAGGTCCAGTGTGCTTAATCCAGTTGTAAAAAGATCGCTAATAAGATTTCTTGAATTTTCAAACCCACCAAATTACATACTAACCCTCGGTTTTTCAAAAAATGTGCACTTTCAATTTTGCGGTTGCAGTATAATCAGTATTTTATTGTACATAAAAAGTTTATTATTATTATTATTATTATTGTATTGATTGTCTGCAACTAATGATGCCTCAAACGATTAATAAAAATTATTAGCACATTTACTTACTACTAGGTTATTGGATGCTCAGAATATAGGTTATAGAATGAATGATTTTACACTAATGTTAGAAGGTACGGAGCTCTAATTTGAAATTTTAAAGGTAATAAAATCCGTAGCTAACTCATCGCTGAAAATATACCGTGTCATTTTTCACATGTTGGCTGACAGCCTTAGGGACAGGAAATATATTTCAATTCTCTTTTAAATTTATTGAGGGCATATTTCATTATGTAAGTGAGTGTTATGCAAACTACATATTTATCTAAACCGTTTACGTGGTTGACAAGCTATGAATAATATTCCGTATTTATCAATTGTAACGCCTTGACATCTATGAAAAATTAGTTTGTATGGATTGATATCTTACAAAATTGTGATTTTACGGTTCGAGTTAACAGTGAAAACCATGGAAGAAAACAGAATGTAATGTTTGCTTAAATTTCAAAGAGGATTACTTAAAGCAACTAAATTTCTTTTCAGACGTCTTATATTATATATCTACTGAACTGAATTTGTGGTTGGTTCCTTGTGAATCATCTTAACAATAATTGTTTTTAAGTACACTGTTTTAGATATATCAAATTACTATGTTTAAAATATTCTACAAGTGTTTCGGCTTTTTAGGCCCTTATCAAGAGAGTACAAAGTGTATACTGAGTATACAGTATACACTTTGTACCCTCTTGATAAAGGCCTAAAAAGCAGAAACATTTGTAGAGAATTTTAAACATAGTAATTTGATGCATCTAAAAGCAGTGTTTACTTAAAAATAATTATTATACTGTTTCCTAATATGCCTTAACCTAGTGTACAAAGTGACACTTGAGAGGACCTCGTATTGTGTCTAGCAGTACTGACATTCTTGTTTCTCTGTCTATTAATGTTGCATCTTTAATATAACAATAATAAAATAGAAAAAATCGCTAAAATGAGTGTATAATACTTATCTAATTTGTGATATGAGTCTATACATAATAAGGTGGGTACAAAATGTATATAAACAATTTGAAATGGTGCAGGATAAGAGTGCAGTTTTATTTATTACCTATAATTAAGTATACCATTCTAGAAAGTTTGATTATACTATAAGAAGTAGTGTGTGGCACGTTTGTGTTACATCACGATGATGGGTAGATGTGTAGTGTAGTTAGTTGTCTAGCAGATATTTTATAGTCTTTTAGAAGTTTTCTTCTTATTATGTGAATAGGCCACGGCAGCATGCATGTATAAATACGCCACATCGAGTCATCGATTTTCAGTAAGGATGTTTCTGCAGCTTTCTCTGCTTTATTTATTAAAAATTAACCTAAGGATGTAGCTTAGTAATACCTGTAAGGGTCGTAGAACTATTTTATAAGCAGAACGCCATACTGTAATGCCATCATTTTGGCAATATTATTTATTAGCGATATCGGGCTATAGTCATATCATTTTTACTGCCATTTTTATATTTTGGTACCACAATATTTTATTTAAAAATTTCAATAATTATAATTTTATTTTTCAGTCGAAATGTAATAAAATTGTCAAGTGTGACATATCTTTGAATTTGTAATTCCAAATGCCTTAAACATTTAAAATAAAACAGAACAGGACCGTATTTCAAAAATAAAGTTGACGGTGGTCCTAAAGAGATAAAACGTTATAAGAAAAATTTGAATGAAGTGAGTGAGTTATAGCAAAGTTAATGATAACAAAATATTCCTATAAAGTTATTTAATATTCGTATAATAACAGCGCAAGGAAAAAAAAGAACCCAGAACCTACATTTTCTATTTCTATAACCCACATTCTCCTTTAAAATACAAAACTTTTTTCTCATTCTACCGGCTTTGTAACTTTATGGTTTGCGAGATAGAAATACTGTTCAATATATATAAAAAGTATAAATTTGACGCCATTTCCATGAATTACTGAACTAGATAAAATGTGTGTGAAATTTACAAATAAATTAGCACCATCAAATGTGCCTTGGCGTACTTCAAATGCTCAAACAGACTTCTCAGTTTTCATAGAGACTGTGTCATGAAGTAATCTAAAATATTCAAATTCAAAGACCACTATTGTGCATGTATAATACGTGTAGTCTGAGTGGACATCACTTCTCGCTATAAAATTACCACCTTTCTGTGAGAAATGCTGAAGTAGTGGCTAGTCGGAATTGGCAGTGTCGACAGAATCTCGACACATAAAGCAGAACTAATTTAACGGTGGAGACTTCAATGGATGAGATATAAATATAAGAGCTACAAGGATCTTTTATAGCACAAGATCAAATAGTTCATCCGTACTTGTACAAAATCGATTTCAGGGAATTATTTGTTCAGTTACTTGATCCTCTCGAAAATTTGAAATGCAAAATGCAGTTGTCTGATATAGATTTTCAATGACTTTTCAAATTATTTCATATGGTCATATTTTTTGTTTTTGTCAAATCGAGTACTTCATTCTGTGTTTAAGTTAAATTTATTGAAAGTTTGTTGTGATTTTCACACTTCATTTCAAGAAAAGTAACATGGCTAGAGCTGTGGCTGAATGTAAATATTTCACGAATTTAGATATTTAATTTATGAATTTCTATATTATGACATTCACAATAGATACTAGTGAAATACATTGTTTAGGAATAAATCAAGTCAAATCTACGTTAATAAAAAATTAGGGGGGGGGGGGGATGGTGTCGTATTCTTGGAAAAAGAAGAAGAAAAGAAGAAGAAAATAAGACTTAATTTAAATGAATTCCCCTCTCCCATAAACCCCTCAATCCTAAGTGATTGTCAAATATATTCAAAAATAGTTGAAACAATTATTGTATTTATTATAACGAATACAAAAAATTTAAATTCTTGTTTGTTCAACATATACATTGTATACCTTCCAACACAATACACTTCTCAATAACTCTTGTTTACCGTTATCTTAGTTTTTTAGCGTTATTGGAGTGATTTGTTGCCAAGCATGTCTAATCTTTTCAGACAGTTTATCTCTACTATGTGGTCAACTGACATAGATTCTATTTTTTGAATGTCCCCACGAAAATAAATCGCACGGTGTTATGTCGGGCGATCTAGGCGACCACGCTACCAAGGGACTATTTTCTCTTGTCCACTTTAAAGGAAAACATTGATTTAGGAAATTCCTAACTACAAGCGAAAAGTATGCAACACCAAAGGAAAAGTCATGGAACTCAGTTTGTAAAAAATTTAGAAATGTTGGTCCATTATATTATGTAGAAAAAAAGGGCTAACAATAGTTTTATTTAATATATATTATATTAGCCGTTACTCGAGTCCGAGTATAAAAATGTTACAGTCGATAAATTGTGTACAATAAAAAACAAGTAAAAGGTTAAAAGGTGTAGTCTATTGTAATTTCCATTCATCTACGGTGCACACGACTGTGGCTATAGAGGCCAATTCGGGAGAGCACATGTCGACCGCAGTCAGGACAAACATAGACCTGGTTAGGTCTTGGGTTCGGCCTTCTTGCAGCAACATTTCCTTGATAGCTGGCCACAATCCCTCGCCATTCGGTCCTGTCCGCTGCAAGTTGTTCCCATTGCTCGTCTGCAATACCGCAGGATTTTAGATTTTCATGGAGAGCGTCTTTGAACCTCTTTCGTTGACCGCCACGCCTTCTTCTACCGCTTAGCAATTCACCATATAGTGTACATTTAGGAAGGCGGTTATCATGCATACGATGAACGTGACCTGCCCATCTTAGGCGTGCTCTTGAAATAAGCACCTCAATTGGAAGGCTGTTTGCTCTCCTGAGTACTTCCACGTTTTATATGTGATGGAACCAACGGATTTTCATCATACTTCTGAGGTGTCTTTGCTGAAAACGTTCTAATTCTTTCACATGACGACGGTAAGGGACCCAGGTTTCACATCCATATAGTGTTGGAATGACAACTGCTCTGTAGACAGCCATTTTCGTTGACAAAGCAAGGTCGTGGTTGTCAAATACTCTTTCTCTAAGTCCCCAGAGTGCTCTAGATGCAGCGTTAATTCTATTGCGAATCTCGCTGTCCATGTTTGCTTTGTCATTAACAACGTTGCCTAAGTAATTGAACTGATCCACCACTTCAAGAGAATTTCCGTTAAGTGCAATGTCTATTTGGTTCACTTGATGAGGAGTTGACATAATCTTAGTCTTTCCAATGTTGATTTTAAGTCCCAAGGAATCATAGCTCTGGGCATACACATCTAAAAGTTCTTGAAGCTCTTCCGGCGTAGAGGCTAAACGTACACAGTCATCCGCATACTGGAGATCACAAATGAATCGTGTGCGTGTCTTCGTGAAAGCTCTAAAGCGCCCTATGTTAAAGAGACCGCCATCAAAACGGTATCTGAGACCTATTCCTCTGACTGTCAGTTTGTTGTCAACAATAATTGTTAGAGTAGTGGTAAACAAATTAAAGAGTAGGGGTGCCAGGACACATCCCTGCCTAACTCCAGTGAGGGTTTGGAAAGGTTCAGTTGCCTCATTATTATACATAACCTGGGCGTTGTTGTTTGTATGTAGACTGCGACATACTTCCACAAATTTTCTAGGGATACCTAAGCGGACCATAATTTTCCAGAGCACTTCCCTGTCCACCGAGTCAAACGCCTTGGTTAAATCAATGAAGGCCATGTGAATTTCTCCTTGATGTTCGAGTGCTTTTTCTTGAAGCTGTTTAAGTGTGAAGATTAAATCCGATGTGCCTCGGTTTGGTCTAAAGCCACTCTGTGTTTCAGGAAGTAACTTTTCCATCAGGTGTTAGCCTATTTGCCATCGCTTTCTTCCCTCCAACAGCCAGGAGAGCTATACCCCTGTAATTTCCACAGTCCGCAGCGCTCCCTTTGTTTTTGAAGAGGTTGATTAAAAGTGTATCACGAAACTCCTGCGGAGCTTGACCACTTTCCCACACAACATCAAATAGTTTTTTGAGGTAGGGTATGAGCTCTGACGACACAGCTTTAAAGATCTCAGCTGGAAGTGAGTCGGCGCCGGGAGATTTGTTATTTTTTAGCCGCTCAATGGCTGTTAAGATCTCTTCCGTTGTTAGTGGTTTATCTAAGTCTTCGAAGGTGTCATATTGAGGTATAAGATTTATAATATCGTGATCGGCTTGACTTTGCTGGTTAAGAATGTTAGAGTAGTGTTCTTTCCATCGGGCTCTTATTTCCTGGTCTTCTTTGAGGAGACTTCCATTTAAATCTTTAATAGGGCACATATTTTTTCGACTGGGGCCGTACACTGCTTTTACTCCTTGAAAGAAATTCCTGTAGTCGTGTGAATCGGCGTACCTTTGAATTTCTCTGGCCTTGCTTGCCCACCACTCGTTCTTTATTCTTCTCATTTCGCGTTGCGTTTCATACGTTTATTTAATATGCCACATCATTTGTCGCAAATGTCGCCTCACCTGTAAAGATAATATCCTTTAAAAAGTTTCTATCATTAAGATAAATATTTTTTGTCCTTGGGCAAAAATCAAACCGCCTTTCTAAATCGCTCTCTACAGAGTATGTAAATATTTAGGCTTATATGCTTCCAATCTCTACTACCATTTGGGTTCGGAATTCTAATAAAATTAGTTCATCATTTGGATACGGTCGGTGATTCAAGTTATATCTTTTAGATCTTTTCTTAAAAGCTGCACACGTTTTAGCAAACAATTTCTTAATGTCACCAACAGATTTGTGCTAAATTGGTTTTCTATAGCTACGTTTACATTTGGCAAGTTTACTGGCGGAAAGTACTTGCGGCCACTAAACTTGTCATATGTAAATCGCAGGAAAGTGCACTTGCTACTTGCCGGTAAACGTCTGCTAGAAGTTGACGGAATGCCACAAATAACTTTCAGACAATACCTATTATACTTTTTCTTAAAAAGTAGCACGCCAGTAAATATTTATTAGATGATATTTTATATTTTACAAAGGAGCACTTGCAACCCACATATCACGAAAATCGCATTATGAATGACAGAAATTACAGTGGATTTATGAAAAGCGAGTACTTAGGATTTTAAAACGATATCAAACTTTCTCATATAGAGAATTAATAAGTAAAGTATTTTGACTACACCATACATTGAGTTAGAGTGCGTTAGAGCAACAAGTGTCAAATTCTCTTATATACAAAAGTATTTTAATTACTAAGTACAGTATTTGAGAAAGTAAAGCACCAAATAACAAGACCTCAAAAATATAAATGTCAGGCAGAAAGTACTATTTGTACAGTGTTTTAAATAATATGAAATGCTTCAAGCAAATTCTATATTAACTCCCGAGCTGTTTTATTATGTTCTTGAAATTTTGCAAAATGAAACTATTTCTTAAAATTTACGTATTTCTCACGCCCGTTCGTTTTTGTGTGTATGTTATGTAAGTCATGAGGACCCTTCGACCATTAAATGGTCGTATTTAAATACTAAACTCAAAATAAAGTCTATGTTATTCAGTAATAACAGGTACAAAACTTGAATCGATGTCTCTATAAGACAAAAGAGGAGAGAAATGGCCAAATAATATGGTGAAGAAACAGATTTAACCTACTTCGTTGCAATTTTTCTTTTTTGCGGCCAAAAGTTTAACATTCTTGTTGAACTCCTGTCATCAATGTTAATATGTTGCTTTTTTTCACGCGCATTATTTTGATATTTATATTTCCTTTTATCTTATTACAGACATCGTTTGAAGTTTTGTACCTCTTAGTACTGCACAGGAATTATTTGAAGCTTAGATAAACAATTCTAGGAGGGAAGTAATTTTAAATTAGGGCCCTATGGAAGCAGTATATTTATCGCACTTTTTGACTATAGAAGTGTTATTTTTATATACACACAAGTACGTGGTAATGTAAAGAAAAATTAAAAATAATAGGTATAATATAATAGTAATAGACAAAGAAACAGATTTAACCTATGGCGTTGCAATTTTTCTTTTTTGCGGCCAAAACTTTAACATTCTTGTTGAACTGCTGTCATCAATGTTAATATGTTGCTTTTTTTCACGCGCATTATTTTGATATTTATATTTCCTTCTATCTTATTATAGACATCGTTTGAAGTTTTGTACCTCTTAGTACTGCACAGGAATTATTTGAAGCTTAGATAAACAATTCTATGAGGGAAGTAATTTTAAATTAGGGCCCTGTGGAAGCAGTATATTTATCGCACTTTTTGACTATAGAAGTGTTATTTTTATATATATATATATATACAAGTACGTGGTAATGTAAAGAAAAATTTAAAATAATAGGTATAATATAATAATAGTATATTATACATATACCTAATAATAGGTATATGCATATCAAAACTAATCATTAACTATATATTGTACTTCTGTACTTGACCCTTGTGCCTAGGTAAATCATTAATGTCTATTGTCAAAATATCAGTACTATCGATTAGCAAATACGAAAGCGAGGAAACCTTCCCCATCCCTCGACTAGGTTGGCTTTGCCTATCAATTTAATGTAAGGTCTAGTGTTTCAAAGCATTTATTAAAAATTTAACGCATCGTCATTGTTGGCAATGTGTATCATGGCCATTGTTACATTATTTAATCGGTTACTGCTCCTTCTCAGTACTCACCCGATGATCAAGCATGACAAGTATGTGCTTTCCTTATGGTGGATCAATCATTGGTACCTATTTGATGGGATATGGTTTGATTTTTTAATCCGCTTTCTTTAGTCTAGCCTTATTTTACGCTAGGAACGCGAAAAAATGCAATGGTAGCAACACTCAACGCAGCCCAAAGGTAAGTTGCACTTAAATAGGGTAGAAGCAACAAATCTGGGGAGATTTTCGTCACTTTTGGGACATTTCCACATGTTGGCAACACTGCGGTTTAATGTACTGATATGTGCGGCCATTCACGCTCCGTCGTACTTAAGTAGGTAATAATAAACATTTCATTAATACCTATAGGACGTTTTATAAGTTTCCTAATATTACCACAATTAAAAGGAAGACAACAAAGAACACTTCATGGTAGATGCTGGTGAAAATCGCGGTGAGAGGTTATGTTTAAAAAGTGTGTAGCATGAACTAAATGAAGTGTACGATTAGGCGGTTCGAAGAAGTTAATGTAAGCCCATGTGGGGTAACATTCTTTGGTGAGTATTAAGAAATTCTAAGAACTCCTCTACTAACTATAAATATAACCTTATTTCAAAAATTTAAATTCTTAGGGTTTTGTTTTCCTCATCTTTTCAAAATGTAAATAAATCTTTGCATCTATTAAATTTTTCATCGTTATTTTTGGAAAATCCGTAAATAGAATAATGAGAGTCGCAATTCGCATCTAGTTTCATATAAATTTTAAACTGTGGGTCAAAATGAAGGTCAGTAAATCCAAAATGACTAAGTAGATACATGAGCAATCTCCCTACTATATAATTTTATAACCCTGTAATAATACCTATGCATGTTTTTCATTAATACAATTAGTAGTAGTAACCGCATTATTGACATTACTGCAATTAAGATACTATAACATTTCAAGATAACCGAGTTAAACCGCCCATATACAGCAACAATGACTAGTTAAATCATCATGAAAGCATCTAACGCTACTGTGGTACAATTTCCTAATATCTTAATTTAATATACCTAAATACTTCTATAATTTAGATAAATGATTTTTATGTTCCCTTGGTGCCAGGATAATAGAGTAAATTATTTTCACACCGCCAGTTCTATTGTCTCAAAATGCCAACGTTTCACTCTACTCAAACTGTTGAATTAAAGTCTGTATCAAAATCCGTAGCGATATGATACGATAAGTGAATTCCGGCACAAAATCAATAATATTAACAATGTATGTCGTCTTTGTGAACACAAAAACAATTTATTATTGTGTATGAACATAATACGTTGTTTAAATTGGGTTTGATGGTTTACAATGCTGTTTATTTAGAAATATAATTGCTTACGATTGATTTACTCTTCTTACCACTCTTACTCTTATACGAATTTAACTTCTACCTGATTCTTTAAAATTAATTAAACATATACGGTTCCTTGCTTACTGTTCCACGACAAATTTACTTTTTTTCTAATGAATGTTTTGCACGGAAAAGAACAGGGTGAAATTGGCCCTTGATTAAATCTTTCGCACTTTTTAGACGCAAACGTGTTCCGATATTATCGCCCAAATTGATTTCGTGTTCCACGGGGACCAGCAGTACCGGCTCCATCCTTTTTAATATATATACATGGAAAATTTATTTGCGCAGAATTTCACAGGGCAGTAAATATATTTCTAGATGACGCTACTATATTTTACACTGATGTTAAGTGTTTGGGATTCCTAGCAAAAGTGGATAATTTAATAAATTAAATGTAAACAAACGGTTTGAATCAGGATTGCTCACAGGAAACTTTAATTAAACGAAATATTTGCCTTTTGCAAATATGAAATTAAATGACCAAATTTACCATTGCTTAAAATGAACTTTGAGGGCATTTCTATTGAAGAAAATTTATGTTTAAATATCTAGGAGTTAACTAGTCAGTTTACTAGAATGAAATAGGCATGATTCTTTGAAGTTGAATTGAAATGTAAAATATATTAAGTATAAATAGTCGAAGGTCGACATATGCTATGGCACTCTCGAATATCCAAAAATCGGCAGCGTGGATGTGGAATGGCAAAAAATGGAAAAAATTGGACTATTTCGTTTTTTTACAGATAGTACTATGTTTGTAAATTTTTCCACCCTTCAATATCCGTTGTTCTTTATTGTAGAAACTTGAAGGAATGGATGGAGAATCATAGATAAATGCGATTACTCACGTATCGGCTCCTGAAAAGCAAGATTTCTCGTCCTTGTGCTTGATTTCCTTACCTTACTTTTTATCTGAGTAAAATTACTAAACAAGTGATATAAGCACACCACATAGGGGCCATCCAGAAATGACGTCAAGCTAATTTTTGAGATTTTAGACCCCCTCCCCCCATTTGCCACGCTGAGCTAGAGTCCACCCAAAAAATTCCGTCACGCTTATAGTGACTCTCCTTATTTTTTTTCTATTCTGTTATTTATTATCATTCACGATATTTTCATTATACTAAAACATTTATAACTACGTAGTTGTTCATCTAATCGGCTGTCGAATTGAGAGATGTAAAGTGCCAATAAAAAGTGTTGATTAGAATATTTTTCTTTTGTTGATTCGTTCGCCGTTCATTACGTCACACTGAGTCAGACCCTCCCTCGTCCTTATCACATTTAGTCACGTAATTACGACCCCCTTCCTGGAGCGTGACATCATTTATGGATGACCCCATATAGTAAATAACTCCCAAATCCAAAGAAAAAGTATCTTATCACAAAAGCGGCGTATTATATGAGTGTAATAAGTGTAGTATTTTCAATTGATACATTTTCTTGGTATGGTAAAATCTCGTTTATCTAAGTATACTAAAAGGTCTCGAGATTTGCCAACTATGTAGAAGTACTATGTATTAGTTTGAGTAAGTAAATTTTTGACATCTATATTAACGCGTAATTATTCTTTTCCCATGACCCCCTAAGAAATCACAAACGTATGTTAGTGAAATATCAACTGTAGACGGCGTATATATCACGACCTCTGCGTTATTTTCCTAACATGTTAGGAAAACGTCAACAGTCTGTCACAATAGACGCCATGTCATATTTCAGATTATTAAATTGTCAAATGAAAAACTGTTACTTTTTTTGTCGTGGGACAAATATTGTACACAACTCGCTGGAAAGTGTTTTACACACTGCTGTAACTTCTGCACTTGGCCTGCAGCCTCGAGCACTTGAGTGTTAAGTTTTACTTTCCCTGCCCGTTATGTAATATACTATTTCTTGTGACCCCCCCCAAAAAGTTCTATATTCACTCAATTCAGTAGGCACGACAGTTAACAATATCCTACGGGTGTACTTTTTTCCCTAACACACACTTATGATAGGAAAGTATCAACAGTATATGGCGTATATATCACGGCCTCAGCGTTATTGTCCTAACATACACCTGTATTAGGAAAACGTCAATTGTCACAACTGTCACAAAAAACGTTTTGTCATATTTTAAATTATTAAATTATTAAGTGAAAAATAGTTGTTTGGGTTTGTCGTGGGTAAAATATTGTATGCAACTCACTTGAAAGTGTCCCCCATACTGTACTCTTTAATTTCCGCACTCGGCCTGCGGGCTTGAGCGTCAGCATTTTCACTCGTGAGTTAAGATTCACTTTCCGTGCTCGCTTTGTAATATACTATTATTATTATTTGTTATGATGAATATTAGCTGTTTCACTGGTTTTTTGTAATAAAACTTTACTTAGTTGTTTTACACTAGTGTGTACGAAGTAAAATAAAAGTATGAGTGTAAGGTTCATGTGCTTGATGAGAGCGCCACCGGGAGTTATTGATGAAAGGCGCCGTTGATGATGCACAATATGCCGAGGGAGCGGGGGGGGTTTGATTTACTTTTTAAGACTTTTTAGTTCTTTGTGAATACAATTAATCAGAAAATGCCGAGGAAAATGCTGTCCGCCACCTGTAAAATTTTACCGCGTGGTGCTAATCGTTTCGAAGTACTTCCTAAAGCCGGCACTGATTGACGACGTAACCGTCAGCTTTTGCGAGCACTTCTTCCTGTTTTCTGACACCGACGAACCATGCCATTTAGTGTGTCAGAAAAGTTCAACCTTTTGCGGTAAACTATCTGGCCATAAAACCATATTGTTTTTATCAGTAATACATTTTATTATTGTAGGGAATCCGATTGCGCCCATAAAGCCTTCAGTCCAACACTTTTGCTAGGAACGTCCTTCCATTCCGTGCGGATTCCGTTTGCTTTTGCCTTCAGTCATCATTCAGTTGTTCCTTCTTTACAACTTCCTTTGTCCAGTCCTTCGAAACATCAATCTTAACCGCCTTCACTTTTGCTACATCCTGGTGTTTCTTTACGCCCTCGGCATTCACTTTCTTAGGATGCCTCTGACGACAGTACCTCTTAATATGCCCCAATTTGCCACAATTATAACAGCGGATTCCTTTCGTAAGCTTGTCACTGCTTCGTTGCTGCTTAGGCTCCTGTTATGGCGGTTGCGGTTCCTGTTTCGGCTCCGGTCTCGAACTCAATTCGTTCAGTAGTTTTGCGACCATTTTTTGTATCTCTTTTAGCATAGCATAGGCTTTCGTCCTTTCGGAGCTGACTTCCTCTTTCCTTGCAGCGTTTACTTGCCCAAGGTTCCATTGTCGACAATCTCGCATCATATACCCTGGTTTGCTGCAACGGTAACATCGCATACCTCCGTTAGGTTTTGCACTTCCTTGTCGATTTTCCTGTTTTTCTGGGAAACTTGGCTTGGCCATTCATTGATAAACATCTTATGTAAATCCTTGAATTTGGTGTCTAAATCTGTTTCTTCTGATTGGGCTTCTTCCACAAAGACAGCTCGCACTCTGTCCCCTGAAGAATCTATATAGGTGGCCTCTACCTCAAGTGCATGAATCAATGCTTCGCTACTAGTCTTATGCCGAGATAATCTAAGGACTGGCCTGATCTCCTCGTCTTTTATGCCATCATAATATAGGCGGTCTCTACCTCAAGTGCATGGATCAATGCTTCGCTACTAGTCTTATGCCGAGATAATCTAAGGACCCGCCTGATCTCCTCGTCTTTTATGCCATCAATAAACGCGTCAACTGCCAACTGCTGCTGGATCTGCTTTGGTGCATTCGGGTAAGCCAAGTGTGCCAGTCTCTCTACTGCAATTTACGTAAGCTCTCCACAGATTTTTGCATACGTGATTTTAGCTGGGTTTGTTATAGTTGGGAGAGATGTTGGTCGCCATAACGGCCTGCGAGAAAGGAGACTTGAAGTCGAAGAGCTCCTGACCAGGTACGACATAGACGTCATGGCACTGCAGGAAACCAAGATGACCCCGGCCAAGGAGATCAACTTCCCAGGATACCACACCTACAGGATGGACTGGGTAAACAACCCTCAGCGACCCGCGAGAGGAGTGGCCCTATTGGTGAAGAAAACCATAGCCCACCATCCGATAGTACTGCCTGAGCTAGAAAATATGAATGCCACCGCCGTAGTAGTGTCCACAGCACGAAATGGCGACATACAAGTGGTCTCATGCTACCAGCCACCCCGCAGCACGCTTACCGAGGGGGATCTGGACGCAATCCTGCCCGCCAGGACACAGGTCGTCGCAATTGGCGATTTTAACGCCAAATCCCAGCAATAGAACAGCGGCATAACCAACACTCGAGGACGAGAACTGCTGCGGTTCCTGGGACAGCACGCCGGCGAACTGATGGTGATAGGACCGGACCAGCCCACCTTCGACAACGGCAGACACAGGCCAGACGTACTGGATATCGCGATCCTAAAGGAGATGACCCTCGAGGCAGAGATCACCACCAGAACGGAGGGATCTACCGAGAACAACCCGATCTTCCTAACGCTAGGAGGACAGGCGGGTGAGGACAACGCCACCTTCACGAAGAGACGAACGGACTGGGAATCGTACCGGCAGCACCTGCAGCAGTACATCGCACAAATTCCCAGGCTAGAAACCGTGGAGGACGTTGAGAGGGCCATCATTACCCTAGAGGAGCAGATCATGGAAGCGATAAGGGCCAGCACGACAGAAATAGAAGTAAGAAGACACCCAGCACCGATGGCGAACCTCTCAGAGGTCACCAGGCAGCTGATAAGGGACAGAAGAAGCGCCAAGAGACGGGCTCAGAGGACGAGGCTCCCCGCCGACAGAAGGGAGTATAACGTCCTCAGCCGAAGAGTGAAAGCCGCCCTCCAAGAACACCGTCAGGAGGGGTGGCAACGCCACCTTGAGTCACTCGATCCACAGGACAGAAGTATGTGGAATACCCAACGTGCCCTGCGAAACCGGAGGAAACCTATGCGCCCGATTCACGGAAAACGAGGGATCGTCTACACTAACCAGGAAAAAGCCGAGGCGTTTGCCGACAGCTTAGAACTGCAGTGTAGAGAGAACGAGCTCGATGACGAGGACGAGGACTGTGTGGACGACGTCGAGCGCAGAGTACGTAGGATCCACCGCCTGCCTGATGACGACCACATCCGCCCGACTACCCACGAGGAAGTCAAGGAAATCCTGAGGAGCCTAAAGCCGAGAAAAGCTCCGGGATGTGACAAGATAGGAAACATCGCTCTCAAAAAGCTACCCAGGAATGGAGTAGCGGCGCTAGTCAACATTGTAAACGCGATGTTAAGGTTACGGCACTTTCCAGCCAGGTGGAAAAAGGCCGATGTCATTATGATCCCTAAACCAGGGAAAGAACTAATTTTCCCGTCTTCTTACAGGCCCATCAGCCTTCTCCCAGCCATAAGCAAGGTTGCAGAACAGGTCATCTTGAAGAGGCTTACAGAAAAGACAGAAGAGCTGAACATCATCCCGGATGAACAGTTCGCGTACCGAACAGGACATTCCACCGAACTCCAAGTACTTCGCCTCACCGAGGAGATTACTAAGGGGTTCAACCAGCGTCAAGTCACCGCGGCGCTGTTCCTAGACATCGCCAAAGCGTTCGACAGGGTCTGGCATGACGGCCTCCTAGCTAAAATGATGAGTATGGGTTACCCCATCGAACTCATCAAACTAGTGAGATCCTACCTGCGCCGCAGAGAGCTAAGGGTGAAAATCTCGGACCAACTCTCCACTTACAGGATTGTGGAAGCGGGAGTCCCGCAAGGTTCGGTGCTGTCACCGCACCTGTTCGCTATCTACACCTCAGACCTCCCCAGGACCGACCACACAGCCCTGGCGCTATATGCAGACGACACCGCACTAATTGCCAGATCCAGGAAAGCCAGGAACGCAACCAGAAAACTCCAGGAAGCGGCCACACTTTTGGAAGAATGGTGCACGAAGTGGAAAGTTGCCGTCAACGCCGACAAGAGCCAAGCCATTTTCTTCAGACGAGTGCGGAAAGAAATTCCCACAGGACACGTCTCCATGAACGGCGAGGACATCCAATGGCACGACACCGTCAAATACCTTGGCGTGGTCATGGACAGAAGCTTAACGTGGAGACAGAACACGGACGCTATCACAGCCAAGGCCCGACGCACGAGAGCCCTCCTCTACCCGATGATGGGAAACGGGAGCCGTCTCAACTTGAGGAATAAGCTCACGCTTATCAAGACCCTCATCAGGCCGCACCTGACGTACGCCTCGGTAGCGTGGGGCTACCAGGCAAAGTCTTACATGAAGAGAATCCAGGCAGTGGAAAATATCGCTCTCAGAACGGCAGTCGACGCCCCAGGGTACGTGAGAAACGCAGATATCGTCAGAGACCTGGAGTACACCACGGTCACTGAAGTCATCCGGGAACGAGCGAAGAAGCTGTACGCCCAAGCCGAGGAGCATGGGAACTCGCTGATCAGACAGGCCACTGATTACGACCCTGCCGACGCCCCGAGGCACAACCGGCCGAGGGTACAGCTTCTGGAAAACGGGTGAGTATAACCACCACTACCAGAGACATGACGTTTTTCTACCCTAACCCAACCTCCTTGCGGGCGTCGGACAACATACCATCCAACGCCCGTTGTCCTACCTGCTCCGTGGAGTCCGAAAGTGCTAAAAAAGCACTTAGGGTCTCCACACTCCCGAGCTACACAGCTCATATCCTTACCTTTCCGATGATCCGGGGTAGGACACACCTTTACTGTATCCTACGTACCGGCAGTCAATCCCAGCCAAAACTTCCTAAAACCTAACTAGACCGATGACTACCCACGGGGGTGACAAGCTGGCGAAGAAAGAAAATATCAAGACAAGAAGAGCGCCAGAAGAGACCTCTGCCAGCGAGGTTGAAGAGCCAGGTTGAAGTAAGCGGGCCCACCTATCATGAAGGCCGGTCCAGGTCTACAGAGATAATCTAGGAGCAAAGAGTAGTAGTCCTACTCGGCCCTAGTTATCGAGATCGTCATCAAGCCAATCGATATTGGCGCGGTCGCCATATCTTAAGTCGAGTGCAGCTTCTAAAACTTTAAAATCCTTTTGCTGTGCCACTGGGATCGTCTGCAACAATTATAAAGCTTGCCCTCTAATGCCATTGCCTTGTTTTCATAACTCCAGTTGTTCGCGCATGCAGCTGCCTCAAACTATATCGTCCATGAAGTTTGTCCATCTTTAATTTCACTTTTCAGGTCTTCAGTGGCTGAAAGGACAGCGTGTTCTTCTTTTTCTTACTGACGGCTTTTTTTTTCTTTCTCAAGTCTTTCATGTGCGTCTCTTTCTGCCTGACGTTTACTTTCTTTTTTTTCTTCGCGTCTC
Organism: Leptura quadrifasciata; assembly: GCA_963675555.1. Taxonomy (NCBI): domain Eukaryota; kingdom Metazoa; phylum Arthropoda; class Insecta; order Coleoptera; family Cerambycidae; genus Leptura; species Leptura quadrifasciata. The sequence goes on along the minus strand of OY776674.1, from coordinate 107,375,474 downwards.
TCCTGTTCTTCTTTTTCTTCTTGGCGTCGTATCTCTTATTCTTTTTTCTGGCGTAGCATCATTTGTCTAAATTCTTCGAACATGTCTTGCATTCGCTTTTCGGCAGCCATGTTTCTTGTTTCCATCCAAGAAGTTTTTAAAACAGCACTATTAGTGCTAGTGCTAGTCTTATTTAAAGTCCATATCAGGTATAAATCAAATATTACTACAAAATCTAGAATAGAATGTTTTAGAAATTTTCGCAAAATATCCTAAATAGGTCTTATTTAGTGCCTATACTACTTTCCAGTTGACAGAACCTAGCTAACTGCACTAATCTTCAATGGAATGTTCTGGAAGTTTTCTCAAAATGACACAGTAGGTGTTATTTAATGTCTATATCACTTTCCAGTTCGAAGCACTTCACTATCTTCAGTGGCTTCCGAATAGAACACTATGGAACTTTCTAGAATTCTTCAGAAATCTTGTTGCATTTCCGCTTCTGCCACGTGTTTACAATCTCCAGTAAACACCCTCTATGTAGGTTCAATAAATTGCAACAATAACTTTCATAAACCACTAGTTTAAAAATCAATGCTGTCATAGCATCATAAGTCACAGCATACTGCGTAGTAATTATGCATATTTGTTGGCATTACGTCCAATATGTGAGAAAATACTACAGTTAGACCTGTCAACCCTTAAATATTTGAAATTAGGGAAAAAAGATCTAAACGAATAGGTAAAAATATACTCAGTTTTCCATTAAAAAAACAACCTGCCTTGTTATATTACGTGACTTGTGCACTTTTTTCTTAATTGAATAAAATAAATATACACACACAACCCAACAACTTCTTTTTGAAACTTTTTACTATCTCCAATAATAACAGAAATAAAGAAGATTCAAAATATAGTGAACGACCCTCTACTGTAAGTATAATTTTCACAGAAATTAACGGGTTTTAAGAAAATTGCAAAATACCTGTTTTAGAAACCCCAAAATTATTTGCCTGTACTAGTTTTCTATTTATAAATACCTAAAATGCTACACTTTAAAGTAAACAATCCGAGATCTTCACAATCTGTTTTGCAAATGTATTAATTATTAATTTATTGGGCTATTCGGAAAACTGCTATGCAAGGCATCTGGCGGTATTTAAACATGAATTTTCTACTACTTTTTCTTCTTGCTTATGGCAGCCCATAGTATGTAAAAGTTAATTCACTTGTGCCGTTCTAGTTCCCCAATCTTTGATCTCACAGTCACACATGCTAATTTGTTTATTCGCGATGACCTCATAAGTGCCTTAATTATTATTCACATTTTTTATTAAGCAAGGATAAAATAATTTACTACTTTTATGAATTGAGATGCCGAAAGCAGTAACAGTACCAGCACTTTTGTGTTAATCCCGCCAAATATCAGCCATCAAGCTTAGCCTACTATATATATACTTAATGTATTCTGTTGCTTAAACTTTCCTAAAAAAAAGAGAAAATATATTCATAAACTCTCGTGCATCATTGTAAATTTCAATTTAAATCGTAAAACTTTTCAGCCCAAATGGCATTTCTTTTAAACTTCATGAAATTAGACGTTCGAATATACCTTTAGAATAATTACTTACTTGAGGAAAATTTGTTACAAACTTCAGGGATATTGTGTCGCCCCACTTGTAGCGTTGTTGGAAGTAAAAAGTGCGAACTTAACGGCACACGTTATTATTGCACACAAACTCATTTTCAAGTCCTCACCGTCAGAAGTTTTTGATGTAAACCAAAAACAAGAAAGCCTTTGTAACTTTTCTAAGTTTCGTGGTAATGGCAAAATGCCTTTGTTATTTACTAAAATATGCATTGTTCAATTATCGGAATCCTATTGTGTAGCAAACCGAATTAGCATCGATATGGAAATTGCGAATAATTTAAGAATCGAACAAGAGAAAAGTTTGACACAGTTAAGAACTTATGTTCCGAGAAACCGTAATGACAATAAGAGACAGCGCATTAAACATATATTAATGAGTAATTAAAGTAATCAAAGAACTTTAAAATACAATCCATGAGAGGGGGAGTGTGGGTGCGTCTTTACTATGTACATACTTCGATATGCGATGTAAAGCAACGTAAGGCGCGGTTAGTAGTTGGATGGGTGACCGTTCCAACGAAGACCGCGTCCTCGCCTCACACATCTTCCAGCTGCTTGTATATCAGTGTATGCGCGGAAGCTATACAACCTTAGGCGAGGGTTGTATAGGGGATATACCATCCTTCGGAGGGGATGTAAAGCCATCGGTCCCTTGTCTATTAAATGTTAGGCAAGTAAAAGATCCTTACTCTTCTTAAGGGAAGAGGTTCGGCAAAATTCCTGGTTGGGGGTAACTCGTCTACAGGCGTCGGTGTTAGGCCTCAGTAGCGGAAATAGGCCGACGTTAAATAAATGTATATAAAAAAAACAATCCATGAGAAGGGAAAGGAAGGAATATCTTATAATAATAATGTCACATGTTTACACCCTTTACTGAACACTCCAAGCGTGGATTCAATAATTGCAAAGCGAATCATCACTAATCACTAATTTGTTTAACACTAAATTAACTTTGTAATTATAACAATAATTACTACTTTTAACCCATATAATTCACTACTTGTCAATGTAAATTTTACTACTCTGATCACTTTATTCTATGGCTTAATCTGATCACTTATCTCTTCAATCTACAATTACTCTAGTACATTGGTTCCACTTCATTTATACTCTTTGATTCTTATTCCAGATTCTTCCATCTTATTCTAGTCCGTGATTCTAGTCAGGACTCATCTTATTTAGTATCTCTATAGTAGGAGATATCAAACTTATTAGTAGTGCCATCTCAAAGCCGACTAACGAACAGTCATTCTATTGCTAGTTTCTCTCTACTAAGGGGAACTACCTACAGAGACCTCTGTTTGTAAGGAAGTATACACACTACACTGCCCTATCCTTAAGCCTGAACATACCGGTCAAGCAATTCAGCGTTTCCAATATACTTCGCCAGTCTGTCCAGGTGTACAATTTTCACCTTCGACTTCTTTCTACGTTGAATTGGAAAAAAAACGTCGTCGATCCGGGCGATGACAGAATGCGGTCCTTCCTAAGGCGGGTGAAGCTCAGGAGACCTTCCTTTCTTCCGCTGTGGGTTATACAGCCAAACTTGTTCTCCCTTCTTGAATCCCCCAGAAGATCCCTTCAGGTCATAGCGAGCTTTTATTCTGTCACTAGCTATGCTTACTTGATTTCTAATCAACTTGTGATGCTTGTTTTGCTCGGGTAGCTGATTTGGAGATTATTCCAAGGTTCAATGTTAATATTAATTAAAATCCAGATCCAAAATAAGACATTTATTTTCCTAATAATTATATGTACAGTGTGGCCATATCTTTTATGGCTTAGGTTGCGACAATCTTGTTATTACATAAGTGCATCATAGTAATCGGAGAGAGAGAGAGAGAGAGAGAGAGTGTGTGTGTGTAACATATTTCCTCTATGTACGTCGTCGTAACCCCAATTCTCTAATCGAAGTTCCAGGACATAACAGACGCGACTAAGAAATCTGTTTCAGGAGAGATCCAGTTCAACACACTCGTATCAATCTGACAGGAGGTCCAGTTCAACGCACTCGGATCCTCCCTAACAGATACTTGGCCAGCGGCTGCCACGACGCCGGAGAAACTTGAGCTTCCGGTTATCTCAGTTCAACACACTCGAGAAAGGTGAAAGTCAAGCTCTGAATTTACTGGTTTCTGGCTAGCTATTTTATACCCAAAAATCACGATCACGTGGTTTTGCACCCGGCACGAAATGCACACGGCACGCAAGCTGCGGCCTGGTGAAGTTAGAATTAAAAGTTAACAAAAGAACTAATCAGGTATTGAACTAATCTAAAACTGAACTACTTGATCCATGCATGATTAAAATAAGTTAAACTGGAATGAAAGTATACAGTATTCCTGTAGTATTGTATACTTCATTACAAACTCATGGACATTCCTCAGCTGTTAATAAACTTTATCCGCGTAGTTATCCACGGATAGTGGTACGTTATCTGGCGTGCCAAACAACAAGCCACATGGCAGTCTGATCGTGTCCAAATATTGCACAAGCCGGTGTCTATTTAGTAGTCTCATGAGTGACAGACCTATACGTTATTAAAAAGAACGGTAAGTGTCGATTCCAATCTCTCTGCAGTTGTTCGTGTTTTGTGAATATTTCACATATTTTTTTAAATACTCCTGACTCAAAATATCTCCCTTGATCTGAGTGCAGCTCCAGGGGTACAGCAAACCGATATATCAGATAATCCACCAAAATTTTAACGACAGTAACTGATTCCTAATTTGGAATGGCATAGGCTTCCGGCCACTTACTAAGTTAGTCTATAGCAACCAGGAAGGATTTATTGCCATCATCTGTTACTGAGAAAGGGTCCACTATATCGATATCAATCCTCTCAAAAGGGGCTTCGACTTTATATTACTTTATTTGGCCCTTACTCCTTGTCTGTGGACTTATAGTGGCTGCACAAAATTTATATTTGCGACACCAAGCCTCCACATCGTGACGGCTATTTATGAAATAAAATTGTTCCCGTACCTTAGTCAGGGTCTTATTTACGCCAAAATTCCATCATGTACTTCCTGAAGTACTTTTAATATCTGGCACTTGGGTATCACCAGACGTATAGTAACTTCCTTTCCATGTGGGCTTTCCCATGCTCTCATTAACAGTCCATCTATAACCTTGAGTGAGTTCTATTGCCCACATCAAGCCTTCAATTCGACACTTGTCTGAAATATCCCACCATTTTGGTCGCGTTCCTTTTTCTTTCGTCCTCAATATAGGCCCAATTTCACTGTTATTCAATTGTTGTTTTCTTAGTCTAGAACATCGGTCTGAACCGTATGCACATGCATGATAGCAATGCCTCCAGTCATCTTTGCACGGCGTTCTAGATAGAGCATCTGCAGCAATAACCAATAGTTCCTTCTTTATTACACAGCAGTTTCTCTCCGATTTGGACAGCACTTTACTGAAATGCTCGATTAATATTCCTCTCCATTTTAGATTTAAGATAATATACATCCAACTGCGAAATTGCTAGCATCCGTGTCAGAAATATACAGGCCCTTTTGTGGCGATACGTTAGCACGAGACTACTGTATAATGTTGCCTTCAACTGCCCCCATGATGCTTCACATTCTGATGTCCATTAATATTTCACCCTTTCCTATGTTAGCTGATGTAGTGACTTGGTAATATCCGCAGATTTCTCTACAAAACGTCTATATTAAGTACAGATGCCAAGAAAGTTTCGTAATTTATAAACGTTTGAATTTCTTGGCCAATCTCGTATTGCAGAAATCTTGTCCGGGTGCGCCTGTATTCCATCTGAAGATACAACACGTCAAAGGAACTTAGCTTCTTTCTGGAAAAGCAGACACTTTCAGTTTTTGGTGTGCGTTTTTAATTCTCCCGAATACCTCTGACAGATTTTTCAGATGTTCTTTAAAGTTCCGTCATCGTCAAGGTAAAGTACGCCTACGGAGTACGAACGAATTCCATTAATCTTTTGTAAGTAGTTGGCGCATTTCAGAGTCAGAGAGGCATCACAGTGTACTGTTACAGACCACTGCCTATTAAGAAGCCAATGTTTTCTTCCTGTTTATGTTCACGAAACCTTAATTCCAAATCATCCATTATCTTTCTCAATTCTTCCCGATGTCGCCGCTCTTGCTCTTTTTCCTCTTTCTTTTCTTGTTGTCTCTTTTTTGTTCTTCTTTACGTTCTTGCTCTTCTTTTTCTTCTTGATGTTTCTTTTTTGTTCTATCATAATATTTCTATGATCTTCCATAATTTTTTCTTAATTCTGCAAACATGTCCTGTGTTTATAATTAGTTGTTTTTAATGATAAGGAGGTGCATTTTTCTTCATTGAAGTTAATATTTTTGCGCTTGTTTCAATACTAAACACGAGCTTTGATATATCATTATACATAGAAATATGCCGAGGTGCTCGAGTTGAAATTATTATACTATGTGTACATGTTTCTATGGCTTAATTAATTCTCCATAAGTTTCTTTACATTCTTGCTTCTCGAATTTTCAATAGCTCTCATAATTTTAACGGTATAATCATTTAAGTTCATCTTTTTATTTTTTCTAATAATGGAGGTGGGTCTTGTTAACAAAATTCTAGGACACTCCGTATATGCGCAGAGATGATTTTATTTAATCTTCTAAAACAAGAAGATTACTTTGATAAATTATAAACATAAACACAAAACCACCCTCGCGTTAGAAAATATTAATTATTATTTTTGCGCACGAAATAGATTTTCAACGAAGCACTTTCATAAATATGTAAATATAAGTGTACATAGAGGGGTTGCGCAATGTCATATACGCGTTAAATGAGGGTAGGTGGAGATCAAAGAAAACCACTTTGAAGGCCCTTTATTAATACCGAAACTGCTCTCGTTATTAACTGAAGTGTTACATTTGACATAGTTTTCTAAATGCTTTCATTTATCTGCACCTGAAGCAAGTGTCAGCGTTTACATTTACATTGAACTGTTGGATATAGAAAAATATGTGAAAATACAAACATTGTTATTTAATATTCTTGCGTTAAATACAGTCTGACAGGAGTAAAATGGCATAAAATATAATGAAGATATTAATTGGAAAAATTGTAATTGTTTTATAATGTTTATTTACATTTTAATTTCTGTACAATAGTTCTTCGGTAAAAAAAAATGTTTCTGGCTATAACAAGAAACGAGTGCAACATTATAGAACGTGTAATTTCAATGTCCACAAAACTTGAAGAATTTCAAAGAAATTTAAGGTAGTGGATCCAAAATAACAGATGAAAATTTCAACTTGTGAGCGTTGATATTTAGCATCTCAAATAGTACATTTTCAATTCGAACGAACAATAAATTTAAACACCCAAAATGGCGCTCAGATAGTGGATCTAAAATAGCAGACGAAAATTTCAACCTGAATCCAAATTCTTATCATTCATTCATTCATTAAGTATCTTAAAATATTTTCAACAAAGTCGGGGACAGTCTTTAAAAAAGATGTGACACTGATCCCCTCCATTTATGAACTTAATATAGATATAATGATATACAGGGTGTCGCATTCCTGTTTAAGTACTGATTCTACGTGCAAAAGTGAAAAGGTATGGAACTTTTGTGATGCGTGGGACGTAAAAACTTGCCAACCGGTTGCTCTTCTGTTCGGAAGCGAATCGTGAGTGTTTTAGATAAGTGTAGTTTATAAAAAAGCTGTTATTTCGTAAGCTGTTAGGTGTCAGTCAATTTCTTGACAGAAGGGGGAATGGGGATTAGAATAAAACGTTTGTAAAGTATACTTTATTAATGTGGAATATAAAAAATGTATAGATATGAAATATAAATTTACAAAAACGCAACCACCAATTGAGTAATAACACAATGAAATAAATTTAGAAGGAAATGAGGGCATGAGGTATAATAATAGTGATCAGTAACCATACGTAGTTGGTTCTAGCCCAACTAAAAATTCTAACTTATGCAGTAAAAATTGTTAGCGTAAAGCCTTTCTGGTTATGTCAATAAAAAAAAATAACTTAGTTGAAGTGTATAGAGCCTTTGCATCTGATTATAAAAAGTTACTATCTGTATACTAAAGGAAGTAAAAAATATTGAGAAAAAATGAACTTCTACCCCAAACAGCTGTTTAGTTAACAAATGGCTCAATTTTGTAATATATATTTTCAAATGGTTGGGTAAATTTAGAACCTTATAAGTCTCCTGCCAGAGGTTTCTGTCAGGATGACGGTGATTTTGTCGGACTGATCACTGATCAGTACTTAAGTTGTATGAAAGACTATACTACGTATGATTAAAAAATTAACTCAATAAACTATCAAAATTTATCAACTAAATTCTTCTTTCAAAGTACCATGTCAAAATAGGAAAAAAGTATCCATATAATTTAAATAATCAAAAAACTACAATTTTTCGAAATATTTTCCGAAAAAAATCACTACAATCCGATAATTCCCAAAGATGCCCAAAATAACATCAAAACATTCAATATGCCCATTTTACAGCTTAAACTTAATAATAATAATAATAATAATAAATCGTCTTTATTTTTTCCCAATAATTAACATAAAATTACACTAAAAAGCAATAACTTGAAACAAGCAATATAATTACAACAGATAATAGAAACAAAAGCAATTTATATTGGGGTTTAACTACCCACAACATGCGAAGTTTAGCTTATGGCTATTCTTACACTTAACATGCAGTGGGCAGCATAATAATTACTAAATATTTATTGAATAAACTGATTAATTGTTGAATTTTAAGTACATGCAATTAAGACATTTTGAAAAAAAATATATATACATGTATTATTTCAAACTAAGCTATGACAGCGTATGCAAGAAGCAAATAGGCAGAATTTCACTTTTCAAATAAAAGCTGTTCAAACTGATTTATAACTCAAGAGAATAAAAAAAGAAAAAAAAACAAAAAATCCCAACCAAAGCCAAAGTGCTCCCTATACAAAGAGTCATTGAGCAGATAGTAAATTTTGTTTTAATTTATACTTGAATCTACAGAGTTTAAGACTTTTTATGCAAGGAGAAATTTTATTGTACGATTTAACAGCGTTGTACGTGAAACTTCTCTGAAAGATAGCGGTAGAATGGTTAGGAATAGTGAAAATATGGTTTTGTCTAACATTAACATTGTGAATGTGAGATCTCATAACTAGCTTTGACTTTAACGAACAGTTAACATTTGAATTTACTAATCCGTGAACAAATACGTTGAGATGGAGCAGTCTTCTATTTTCCATGTTTAGCCTCCTAAGTTCATTAATTTCTTGCGGCACGTGGTCATATTTACGTAACCCAGAGATAAATCGCACACAGGAATTTTGAACCTTTTGTATACGTTTTTTACAGGTAAGCGTGAGACAGGGGCCATAAATAAAATCACCGTAGTTAAACAGAGACAGAACAAGAGACTCACAAAGAACTTTTTTTAGACCACTATTTAGTATAAATCTGTTGGAGTATAAAAGTTTCATAGAGCTGTATGATTTCTTTAACAAACTATCAACATGAGATTCGAATCTAAAGTCATCATCAATAATCAAACCTAAATTTTTAATGCAGAAACAACAGGCAAAGGGTTATTATTAATATTAATTGAGATAGAGTTCTTGACGATATTGACTTTAGATTTGGATCCAAATACCATAATATTTGATTTATTGGCATTTAGTTTAAGGTTATGCTTCTGACTCTTATTAAATAATATATCTAAATCATTGTTGATACTGTCCTGTGCTGCAGCCATATTCTCAATTGAAAAACTTAGATAAATTTGAGAGTCATCAGTATATGCTTGAACATTGGAGAATCTTACACACTTTAAAAGATCAGCCGTATATATAATAAATAAATAAAATAACGGACCAATTACCGACCCCTGGGGAACACCAGCTTCTATATTGGCCAGATCTGAACTTTTATTTTGAATTCTAATTTGCTGTTTCCGATTCGTTAAATAAGATTTTATAATAGCCACTGAATCGTGATCAAAACCATAATATTTTAATTTGGAACAAATAAGTTTATGATTAATAGTATCAAATGCTTTTGAGAAGTCCAGTAACACCAGCACACTAGCATAATTTTTATCCGTAGCTGACAACAAATCATAAAGAATTTTCTAAAACCTGTTTGAAAAGGGGGTAATATGTCATTAGAATTCAGAAACTCGTACATTTGGTTAAACATAACTTTCTCCAGAATTTTAGAAATGCACGGTAACATGCTAATTATTCTAATGTCCGACATATCAACCGGTTTTTGTTTTTTTGGCAAAGGACAACCAATGGCAACCTTCCATAGTTCCGGAAATGAACAGACTTCTATAGCATAATTTATAATATGAGTCAGGTAAATATCGATAATAAGACTAGCATATTGTAACATTATTGCCGATATATTATTCTGAAAATAATAACTTTAAAATTACAGCCCCCGTATAATATCAAATCACTTCTAGAATACTTTGATGAAATTAATAATAGTAACTATTAAGTGCAAGATCGGCCGAGAAGAACTGCATTTGCTGGACTTCACTCTTATGTCGAAAATTGTTAAATTTAGAACAAATGAACTTCTTGTATTATCTTTATTTGCCAGACAAATAAAGACTTTATATACTTTATTATTATTTAATAATGAATGTAATAATTTATTATTATTTAATAAAAAATAAAATAACGGAAAATTATAATCCCCTTTTAATATAAATACATTTCAGAGAAATAATTTAGTCTAAACTGCATGAACATAATTTTGTACATTTCAAATTTTTAAGCATTGAGATACTGACCGGCTTTTATAGGTTATTCAGATAAATCATTACAGGAGTAAAGCATTACGGATTACTTGTCCCTTAAAGTTTTATAGTTCGATTTACGTAATGTAAATGAAACGGTATTCTGCCCTTTTTTGAAAGGATTTTTGCATTATAAAAGGGTACATGTAATGTATAAATGGCCCTAGGTGAGATGGAAAGTATGGGTCTAAAGTGTTACAAATGGTAGCGATGGAATAATCGAATTACTTTATAGTAAAGTATTTGGTTGTGGTCGAACTTTGACACCTGAATTGTATTCTAAGGTGTTAACACCTAGCGTTAAGTGATTTTTTAGATATACATTATGCAATATGGCCTTGTATGTACGTGAACGTCTCAATTGAATCTAAAACGTTTAGATAAAAATAGAACATTTAGGAATTATGAAGCAAAACTTCCATTAATAAGAAGTTAAGTACCCTATTCCTTATATTTATATTGACACTTTACTTTTGAGTCTATTAATATATTATTAGTATATGTTATTGAGTGTATTATTATTAAAAAATAATTATCATAATACATCAGTAAGAAATTACCCAGTTCGTAAAGCGATATGATATATCCACGTCCATCAAGTTAGCATTGTCATATCGAAATTTTGCAATGTCAATATGTGGATTAATTGTCACTTTTTTGTCGTAAATTTGTCGTGAAAATAAAAAAAATGTAAGAGTTAAACTAAGGTGTATATAAAAAAATTTGTCGCACCTTAATTAAAAAAAAAAACATGATAATGAAAACTTGATAGTCATGTTAGTATTACTACATTTCGAAATGGGCTAAAATGGTGGAAAACAGAGCTCTGAGTATCAAAATTACTTTTCGTGAATTTGTCGTGAGCAAATAATACACGAAAACCACCTGTAATATCCTTCGGTTCTTGGTTCCATAAATAAGTATTCCATATAGTTTTATATAAAATCTATTTATTTATTCGAGCTGTGCTGGACTTTGCAATACTTGACCTAGATAGGTAAATTACTAATTATGTATTTTACCATCCAGTGCACACCCCTTGATGATTTACGGGGGTGATAGTGCTCAGTATAGAGAAAAATGTATTTATTAGTTCTCCTATTTCTGGTAATGCAAATTCGCGACAAACTCTTTTCTGACACGACAAATTCATAGGCCCCTTACGACATACATATAAAAAAGAATCAGTACAAAAAAAATACCCCTTGATGACTTACGGGGGTGGTAGTGCTGAGTACAAAAGAATCTAATCTAATAATTACCCTATTTCTGCGTAATATAATTTTGCGACAAATTCCTGAAAAAGAATTGCTCCAAAAAACTACCCCTTGATGATTTACTGGGGTGGTAGTGAGTATGGAGAAAAATATATTAGTTATTTTTGCGTAACGAGAATTCGCGACAAACTGTTCTGGCATGACAAAGACCACTCACGACAAATTACTGAAAAATAATCAGTCCAATAAACTTGATAATCAAGTTAGCATTACCCTTCTGGAAGTGTCTGAAATGATCGAGATCGAGATGCTCTGAGTATCAAAATATTTTGTCGTGAATTTGTCGTGAGCAAATAATATGCAGAAAAGTACCCTTGATGGTTTACAGGGGTGATAGTGCTGAATTTCGAGAAAAATGTATTAATTACCCTATTTATGCGTAATACAATTTCGCGGCAAATTGTTTCGTGGAACGATAAATTGCTAAAAAAGAATCGGCTCAAAAAATCACCCATTGATTTACTGGGGAGGTAGTTCCCAGTCCGGACAAAAATGTTTTAATTTCTCCAATTCTGTGTAATAGAATTTCGCGACAAATTGTTTCGTGGCACGCCTACGCCCCTTACGGCAAATTCCTAAAAAAGAATAGAATAGAATATAGAATATATTTATTAACCTTTTTTGCCATACAAAATATGAATAAGGTAAGTCAGTGTTAATTATCTAAAACACATAAATATAAAATCCTAAAAATTGGACATAGATTTACGGATTAAAAAAACATTTGATAAAAACACCTGCACGCATAAAGTGTACACACCGTGTTTCATGCAAAAATGAAGGTACCTGGGAGATAATACGTTTATACCATCTATGCCATGTTACAACACTCAGTGATAAACTCTTCCAAAGTATAGAAACAACGTTCGATCAAAAGTTATTTTAAATTTCTTTTAAACTCGGAAAAACAGCATGACAATTTAATTGCATTAGGTAAAATGTTAAAGAGACTACAACCTGCGTAGACTGGAGACTTTTTATATTTCTCGTGCAGGCATTTACCAAGATAGAATTTTTCTTTATTTCTTGTTGGGTAATCATGAAAGTCTATATATTTTTAAAATTTGGTTTGATTTAGGTATACAAAACATAATATTTTCAGTATATAGATTGATGTAAAAGTTAATATGCATCTACACTTAAAAGTTGCACTGCATGACTCCCTGTAATCTAAGTTAAATATCAGTCTCAATATACGCTTTTGTATTATAAAAACGCAAGTAGATTCTGTAGATTGACCCCAAACCATAATATTATAGGTTATTGCTGAGTATACTTGGGCATAATATATTGACAATAAGGCAGTCTTATTTAAGCCATTTTTTAAAGAAGACAGCGCAAAGATAGACAGGCATACCTGGTTAACATGTTCAGAAAAATTAAGATTTTCATATATCTGAATACCTAGAATACCTAAAAATTTTGTTACATTTATAATTTTAATTGGAGTATTATCTAGAGAGAAGTTTATGTCTGGTACAGTGCGGTTCCCATAAGAAAATTTTACACATTCAGTCTTATTTAAATTCATAATTAATTTATTTCTGTTGCACCAGATCTTAAATTCCTCTAATATGATATTGACTCTGTCGATAGCACCTAAGACGTTAACCTGTTACAGTTCAATTTAACATTTATACATTATTTAAAAAAATTTCTAAATCATTACTTTATCTCTTACGTTTAATGTCTAACGTATTCGTGTTATCCGTCGTCACGCGTAATATTTATTATTTAGTTGTCTATATGAATTCGCAATTGTAAGGAATTGTTGCAGGTATAGGCATGGCTTTATACATTTTGTTGTGTAGCGTGTTGCATATACTTAAGCTCTCTATTTCTGTAATTCTTAAGCTAGGAAACCAATAACTTTTAATTAGTTTATAGGTAGATTCCTATAACCGACTGACGATCGGTAACACAGATTTATTTCTTCACAATAGTTTTTGGCTTAGGTTTTGTCTTCCGGTAGTCTGTCACTTTTCACGTGTAATTGGCTCGAACGCTTGGCAATTTATTAAGTGGTAATTTTACGTGCTCGTTGCGATTTTTGAAACAAGTAATTTCACCATTTTGGGATATTTTCGCAACGTTACTTTTCGATTTTCCATTTATGTTTGGACGAGTGCATATTTTTATGGTATTGGAAATCGATTGTCTTCATTGGAAGGATCTATACGTAAAAGCCATTTTTGCCAAATTTACACGAGGCCAAGGACATCCAAGGTCAACAACATTTCTCTAGGAAAACCCTCCGAAACGAGGTAATTATTTTATTTTTATATTCAAACTAGCAAAATATCACTTGTAGTAAATTGTTCAATGGTAAAAATTTATTTTTAGGGTTTTATTTTCACCTACGGTTTCGTCTAGGATTTCGTAGTTTTTCATACGATTTTTTTTTTGTCTCCTGATACGAACGAATAACTTTTTTTCACTGGTCTACACGTACTTATGTTACTTCTCCTTACTGGACTGGAATTTCTTTTTTGTGGAGAGCCATCCATTTTTTTGGGTTAATTGATAGGCTGGAAGTTGCCCATTCCTGAAAATTGAGCCGAAGCTGAAGCCCTGCTGCCTGCAGTTTGTATCCTTCTTGCGCCATATATACATTGAATTTTTCTTAAAAATATATTATAAATTTTACTAAAAAAATTTCACCACTGTACCTATATATATATATTTTTTTTAAATTTTGCTAAACATTTTATGAAAATATTCTGTCAACTAATTATAACATCTATGATATTTGTTGGGGGTTTAAGCACTTACGTAAGACGCGTATACCCAGTTAGATATATTTTTTTTTTGTGTGAATTTGTCTACCATCCCCTACGTTATTGTACTCTTGAATGTTATAAAGTTACTTCGTTTATTGTCATTAAAAGATAAAACTGAATTTGAATTTTTCATTATCGTCTCGCTAAGTAATTTATTTAGTAAATTTAAGGTTACATTGTACTTGAGCTGGTATTTGGAGAGGAAAAATTTACTTGGCGCCCTGATACATCATAGTAATTTAGAACCCCGACCATCTCCACTGTTAGTCGGCCGGCAAATACCGTTATGTCAACAGACAACAACCAACTAGTTACGACAGATTGAGTTTTATCTTTTAATGACAATAAACGAAGTAACTTTATAACATTCAAGAGTACAATAACGTAGGGGATGGTAGACAAATTCACACAAAACCGCTGATACTACAATTGTGGTATCATCAACGTATATAAATAATCCTCCGTGTTGTAATATGTAGTCTGGCAAATCAGTTACAAACAAGAGAAATAGTAAGGGACCCAATATACTCCCTTGTGGCGTTTCAAAGTCTGTATTATATAATTGGGAATCCACCTCTCCTACTCTAACAACCAGAGACCTATCCGTCAAATAAGGTTTTATCCAATCATTAATCGATCCCACGATGCCTATTGCTGCTAATTTATTTGACAAAAAAATCGGGTTTATAGTATCAAAAGCCCGGAAGAGATAAAAAAACACACCAAACACTTACTCATTGGAGTCTATCTTATCATGAACGTACTGCACAAAGTCAATCAATCGTGGCTGTTTCAATTGAGCGACCAACTCTAAAACCATGCTGGCAAGTTGTTAATAATTCATTTATATTTGGAAAAGAATATATTCTATTGTAAACAGCGCTCTAGATTAACTTTGAGAAACTACTTAAAATTGAAATGGCCCTGTAATTTGAAATTTCAAGATCAGTTCAAAAAAACATCTCTTGATGGTTTACGGGGGTGGTAATACTGAGTTCGGCAAATAATGTATGGATTTTCCTATGGAAACTAAAAATTCCCAACAAATTGTTTCGCAGCACGACAAATTTCTATGTCTCTTACGACAAATTTCTGAAAACAAATTAATCCATAGAAACCATCTCTTGATGATTTACGGGCGTGGTAATGCTGACTTCGGCAAAAAATGTATTAATACTACAAATTCGCGACGAATTGTTTCGTGGCACGACAAATTCTTACATCCCTTAAAACAAATTCCTATTAGTTCCCAAAAATAGGAAAATTAATACATTTTTTGTCGAAGTCAGCATTACTACGCCCGCAAGTCATCAAGGAATGATTTTTTTAGAGTGAATTTTTTTTTCATTAGTTTCGTAAGGAAGATATAAATTTGTCGTGCCATGAAATGGAGAAACTAATAAGAAAGCGTTCGAAATTATAGTCATTTCTATTTATAGATATGGAGGATCTATTCAATAGCTCAATTTCACAAACTTTAAGTAGTATTTGTATTTCTGTTGATGACTCCAACACTTCCATACAGTTTATTATAAAGGTCAGCCATGTCTATGGTTGGTTATTTATAAACCTAGTTTTTTAGATAACCCCACAAATAGAAATCTAATGGGGTGATATCAGGAGATCTATCTGAGTACCCCATCTTCCTGGAGATATTTGGTTTAAATAATTTACCACAATATTGGTATTATGTGGGCCAGCATCATCTTGTTGAAACCAGATAGTATCTAATTGAACTGGTAAATTATGCAATAACACAGGCAAATCATATTGTAAGAAGTGTAAATAACGTTCATCTTTTAAATTTTCGTGATAATGATAAGGACCAACAATGTATCCATTTACAATGCCACAACAAATATTTACCCCAATTCTTGCCTGGCATCTGGTTTGTCTCATACATTTAGAATTTTCTTTAGACCAGTATCTACAGTTATGTCTGGTTATACTCAGTTGTTGTGGATCCACATAATTTGATTTAGCAAATTAGGACTTTCCTGTCACATAATGGAAAAGTATAGGTACCAAAAAATCTGGTCTGCGCTGATTATCTCTCGGTCTTAAGTAGTGCACAAAATGAATTTTATGTGGATAAAGTTTATTATTTTTTAGAATCCTTCTACACGGAGTTACAGAAATGTTAGTTTGCTCAATTAGCTTACATAATGACGTGTGAAGATAATTTTCTGTTGTTTCTTGCACTAACGCTGTATTTTCATCTGTTGTAGATCTCTTTCTTCTAGGTTTTTTGCTTTTTTTTTAAACATTTATAATTATCTAAATTAGCACGTAAACTTACAAAAGTTTTTCGATCAGGCCTTGGTCTCTCAGGAAAAAATCTGCCATATAAAACCACAGCTGCAGAAGAATTTTTAGGGGATTCTCCATAAATTAAAATCACGTTTAATTTATCCCGGTTTGTATGAAGTACCACGTTTTATAATAATTTAACAATATACAGGAACTAAATACACATTATTTGATAATCATAAACTAAAACAACGTCAATATCGTCAGTATTGTTTATGAAGAATTCAAAAGGCACCTATGATTGCATTTTGCATATGAAGTTGTTTTATTTCTTTAAAGTGAACGTAATCAATATAAAATATATTTTTTCGCCAACATTAACATTTCCATTATTACGTGGTATGGTTGCATTGGAAAAAATGCATAAAACATATTTTTATTCCATTTTGTTTAATAAAATACAGGGACGGTCGCTTTAAAATGGCAATAAATGTAATTTCCGATTTAACCGGAAGTTGTGAAAAATTTTTATTGCCACATTATTCACATTATCTTTCTATGAAGAAAGTTTCAAACGAACTATCGTCTAAAATGTAATGTAAGAATGTTACGGCGATTTTATTTTTCAAAAATTTAATATTTTAAACTCAAATTTCTCGAAAATGGTTGGATTTTCAAATTTTTTTATGTAACGAAATCTAATAGAAATTAAATTCTCTTTAATACAGATAACATTTCTAAGTTCTTGTCATCCAAAATTCTTTGTAGCGCAGCGCCATCTATCCCTTAATATATTAAAAAGCTATTTGTATTAAAAACTATGTATATATGTTCTAGCAATGAGCTTTTACAGAACTCAATGATCTCTACCAGTTTCCGAAATATTTCACCTGGGAATTTTTATTTGCACACCCTGTGTTACACCCGGATCAAGTGGAAATTTAACAATTCGATCTCTAATGCAATATTAGGCATTTGTTGGAAGAGGACCAAATAGTTATTTATGCAAGAAGGGCGTGGATGCTTTCGACCTTAGTGACATAGCAAAGGGCAACAATCACACGAGGGCCGATAACGTACTATACATCAGAGACGCATAAATTATTTTTTGTACCATCATGTGATTTTACTAACGAATAAATTCAGAATTAACTATATAATTTGAAAGTTTAACTATTCCAATTGTTCAATATTTTCTGAAGTTATAACGAATTTATTTAGTTTTGCATTATACTATTCAATAGGTATTTGATAGGAAGTTATAACTTAATTGTTTTAACAAATAAAAACATATATAATTTAATTAAATCATTATGAGATGTGTTTTTCATATCTATTAGCTGATGTATTTCAAGAACGGGAATACTTCTTATCCAGGATTTTAATCTGTTTTAGAACAAATTATAAGACTTATTAATTTAATCTTTACTGCAAGTATATTTATTTTTAAGTTCTAGAAATGTACTTGATTAGGTATATTTATCATATAGCGGATGTTGTAGACATAGTCAATATTTTTTAGCTTTTTATTCTTATACTGCCTTAATAAAATGTTAAAACAAATAAGATGCCATATGTTGAAAATCATCAATCATCATCAGTTACATAAATACAACAACATCGAGCTATCTCAGAATTTTTTCGATCTAGACTTTGCCTAGAGTACCCCATCTTCCTGGAGATGTTTGGTTTAAATAAGTTACCACAATATTGGTATTATGTGGGCCAGCATCATCTTGTTGAAACCAGATAGTATCTAATTGAACTGGTAAATTACTCAATAACACAGGCAAATCATATTGTAAGAAGTGTAAATAACGTTCATCTTTTAAATTTTCGTGATAATGATAAGGACCAACAATGTATCCATTTACAATGCCACAACAAATATTTACCCCAATTCTTGCCTGGCATCTGGTTTGTCTCATACATTTAGAATTTTTTTTAGACCAGTATCTACAGTTATGTCTGGTTATACTTAGTTGTTGTGGATCCACATAATTTGATTTAGCAAATTAGGATTTTCCTGTCACATAATGGAAAAGTATACCAAAAAATCTGGTCTGCGCTGATTATCTCTCGGTCTTAAGTCGTGCACAAAATGAATTTTATGTGGATAAAGTTTATTATTTTTTAGAATCCTTCTACACGGAGTTACAGAAATGTTAGTTTGCTCAATTAGCTTACATAATGACGTGTGAGGATAATTTTCTATTGTTTCTTACACTAACGCTGTATTTTCATCTGTAGTAGATCTCTTTCTTCTAGGTTTTTTTTTGCTTTTTTTTAAACATTTATAATTATCTAAATTAGCACGTAAACTTACAAAAGTTTTTCGATCAGGCCTTGGTCTCTCAGGAAAAAATCTGCCATATAAAACCACAGCTGCAGAAGAATTTTTACGGGATTCTCCATAAATTAAAATCACGTTTAATTTATCCCGGTTTGTATGAAGTACCACGTTTTATAATAATTTAACAATATACAGGAACTAAATACACATTATTTGATAATCATAAACTAAAACAACGTCAATATCGTCAGTATTGTTTATGAAGAATTCAAAAGGCACCTATGATTGCATTTTGCATATGAAGTCGTTTTATTTCATTAAAGTGAACATAATCAATATAAAATATATTTTTTGGCCAACATTAATATTTCCATTATTGCTACTATGGTTGCATTGGAAAAAATGCATGAAACATATTTTTATTCCATTTTGTTTAATAAAATACAGGGACGGTCGCTTTAAAATGGCAATAAATGTAATTTCCGGTTTAACCGGAAGTTGTGAAAATTTTTTATTGCCACATTATTTACATTACCTTTCTATGAAGAAAGTTTCAAACAAACTACCGTGTAAAATGTAATGTAAGAGTATTACGGTGATTTTAATTTTCAAAAATTTAATATTTTAAACTCAAATTTCTCGAAAACGGTTGGATTTTCAAATTTTTTTTATATAACGAAATCTAATAGAAATTAAATTCTCTTTAATACAGATAACATTTCTAAGTTCTTGTCATCCAAAATTCTTTGTAGCGCAGCGCCATCTACCCCTTAATATATTAAAAAACTACTTGTATTAAAAACTATGTATATATGTTCTAGCAATGAGCTTTTACAGAACTCAATGATCTACCAGTTTCCGAAATATTTCACCTGGGAATTTTTATTTGCACACCCTGTGTTACACCCGGATCGAGTGGAAATTTAACAATTCGATCTCTAATGCAATATTAGGCATTTGTTTGAAGAGGACCAAATAGTTATTTATGCAAGAAGGGCGTGGATGCTTTCGATCCTAGCGACATAGCAAAGGGCAACAATCACACGAGGGCCGATAACGTACTATATATCAGAGACGCATAAATTATTTTTTGTACCATCATGTGATTTTACTACCGAATAAATTCAGAATACTACATAATTTGAAAGTTTAACTATTCCAATTGTTCAATATTTTTTGAAGTTATAAATGAATTTATTTAGTTTTGCATTATACTATTTAATAGGTATTTGATAGGAAGTTATAACTTAATTGTTTTAACAAATAAAAACATATATAATTTAATCAAATAATTATGAGATGAAGATGTGTTTTTCATATCTATTTGCTGATGTATTTCTAGAATGGGAATACTTCTTATCCAGGATTTTAATCTGTTTTAGAACAAATTATAAGACTTATTAATTTAATCTTTACTGCAAGTATATTTATTTTTAAGTTCTAGAAATGTACTTGATTAGGTATATTTATCATATAGCGGATGTTGTAGACATAGTCAATATTTTTTAGCTTTTTATTCTTATACTGCCTTAATAAAATGTTAAAACAGATAAGATGCCATATGTTGAAAATCATCAATCATCGTCAGTTACATAAATACAACAACATCGAGCTATCTCAGATTTTTTCGATCTAGACTTTGCCTAGTTTAATTCTTGTTAGTCTCTTTCAGAAAGTGTTTTGAATACAATTTTTCATGAATGAATTTGTCGTTCTAAAATCAATCTCTCGACTATCACTTAAATTTTACAGTCTTTATCATTTTGTCCTGAAGAAGGTTATAAAATAATGATAATAATAAAAAAATAACTTCATTATTAAAATATTAATGTATATGTACAAGCACATTACATATACATATCTTTTATTGACTTTGGGCTTTGGTGTCACCGACAGAACGGCAACTAAAATAGATAATGTGTTCTCAAACATACAAAATGTAAGTACAACCAGGATATTTAATCCGCACTTATCTGTGTGTGTTTCTCGTACTTAGAATCAACAAATGAATCAACACAAAATAAAAGTTGTCATGTACAAAAAATCACGAAATGCTTTTATTTCAAAAATAGAGCAGGTCGTACTTCTGAAATTCGAAATTTTAAAATCGTGATTTTACGTATTTTTTACCAATGGCCTGTATGGGCTATTGGACATTGAAGAAAACGCGTTATTTTTAGAAAAAATCGATTTCTGCAAAAACTTGCAATATTTAGCAAATCTGTAAAAACGCTCTTATTCGACTTATATAGGACTACGCTTTCACCGACTTCTGTTAAAAAATATCTTTTTTTCACGGAGATTTGTACAACGCGAAGTTTTTTTTAACGTAAAAAAACTGTTTTTCGCCAACTTTGGCTGACATTTTGAAAAGGACGCATGTTCGTCATTTGTTTTAAAAATAGTATTAAATTTATAGTCCGGCGGAACCTAATTTGACAAGAATTATGCACAAGCAATTAAAAGAGATTTCTCCTTTCTGTCATGTCAGTAGAGACCTAAGAACCATATTCAGAACAGGAGTCCATCGAATCAATTACTTTTAACTTCTGTACAGTCGTGCACAGTACAGTTTGGGACCTAATGTCATTTTGGACTATCAATTTCGTTTCAGTCGTCGTAACGAGATCATTTTTGGGTCTAGATCTATGTTTTTGGGGTCGAGAAACCTGATTATAACTGTCTTGAGGCCCTGAGGCCCATAGTACTACCGTTTGGGTACCTAGGTTTTGAACGGGTATGTACTGAAGGTGTACCACGGGTACCTGAGGAATGTTGTGATCAGTTGTTTTGCCTCCAACCATGATTTGACGTTTATGAGACTCAAAAAGATTAAAAGACTATTCTTTATACGAAACGAAATAAATTTCAGATGTAGAACAGAGAACACACAAAGAATATTGAAGATTGTCTTCATTCGAAGATGTGTCCGCTGCGGGTTTTTCTGACCTCTGAATTAATTGCAGGTTATGCTAATTCCTCCGGGAGCACCTGGAGGAATAAAAAGAGTATTATAATAATAATTATCGTAATCGGGGTGTCAGATTGTATACTGTGAACACTGAGGTTTTTGTTTTTACCCTTTTTGAACTTGTAACTTTATCTACTCTTCCTCACAACTGCATTTGCACAGGCTGGCGCATGGCAGTTGAGGTTTTCCGTAGCCACACCGGTTTCCACATGGTATGTTGCAGGAACAGGAGATGACCTCGCGGCACGCCCTTCCTGCCGGAGTCAGGGTCGTCCACTTGACCTGGAGAAAACAAAATACTATTTAACGAGCGATACAATCCTTGCGAATTCGCATTCGAACACGTATACGTTTTCCAATGCATTTTGTATTGGAAAACGTATACGTATCCGAATGCGAATAATCAAAGATACCAGGGCCCCTATGCGTTGATTTGAGTATACCGTATAATATATGACATTAACTTTACTTTCCATACTCCTTGTGGTGTCTTGGTCCACCCATACAATGCAGGGTCAGAAAGAACGAAATCCTTCGTCAAACTCTGTCCGCCTAATAGGTAGGTCTCTGGGTATGCAGATGGAGAGCACCTTGAGTGGGGGGAAATTCTCTACCCTTGCTGAATAGGTGAATAGGTGAAGATGGGCGGTATTTCATCTTCTGAACACCTGTCATACATTATAACGACATACCTTGCCAGTACGGGTAGGGCCTGCTCAATTTCATCAAGGAAGGAGCTTTGGACAAGCACTCAAAGATAGGATTTACTGCAGGAAAATCTTTCCACGTCGCCAGAGTTGTTCTTTTTCCTTTGCTCCTGAACGCAAAAGTAGTGTCGCTACTTGTCAAGGTATGGAAGAAGAGAAGACCCAAACACCTTTTTGGCCCAAGAATAATAGAGGAGACATCCAGCAAGTGATAGGACTTGCCGGCACCCAAGGCAATCCATATATTTTCACAGCCAGGTAAAGCATGCAAAAAGGCAGTTGCCAGCACCACCACGTCTGTGTCGACCGTGCGGATCAAAATATGTTTGTGTCCTTCCCTGCAACCATCAGCTATGTGGAGGATCATTCTATAATCAGCTTCTTCATGGACGCAGGGCACTAGATTTGTCAGGTTAGACTGAAGTGAGGAGATGATCTAATGTTTTCGGGTAACAACAACTGTCCCTCTATAAGGTGCAGAATCAATGAAATCATTCAATAATAAAAATAGCTCTCGTTTATTCTCGTTATCTCTCAAAAACTCATTCCAATTTTTAAGGGTTATTTTATCCCCTTCCACACTGCGCCTAATGCCATTGCTGAAGCGTAAAACTTTATTTTTCTTCATGGAATCATTGATCGGAGTCCTGCGCGCTACAATTCGACTTTGGAAAGACTCGTCTGCCTTAGATTGCCCTAATGCCACCACTTTACGGAGACGCTGCAACATCGATGATGCGGCGTGTGTCAAGAACGAGGAGGTCTCCGCTAGTATCGGAAAATGGGTTTCCCCTTTCTTAATGTACTGTGATTATGAATCGGGTGGGCCGGGTTCGATTCTTGTCGGAGAAAAAACTTTTTTATTTTTTAGGTTTATTTTTAGGATGTTTTTAGGTTGTTTTTTTAAAGTTAGTTAACAAAAAGAGAGTTGAGGTTTGGTTTGGCTACGAGATTGGATTTCTCGATTTTATTTTCTTTTAAGGTAATGTACAATGTACCATGGCCTATGTATTATGGGCCTCAGGACCTCGAGACAGTTATAAGCAGGTTTCTTGCCCCAAAAACATCGATCTACACCTAAAAATGATCTCGCTACGACGACTGAAACGGAATTAATAGTTCAAAATGACATTAGGTCCCAAACTGTACTGTAGTTAAAAGTGACTGATCCGATGCGCCCCTGTTCTGAGTATGGTTCTTAGGTCCCTACTGACACGACAGAAAAAAGAAATTTTAACCGCTTGTGCATAATTCTTACAGCAATCCGCCGGACTATTAGCTTCATCTGAACATATAATATTTCCCAAATAAGAATCGCAGCCTACAGAATAAATTCACAAAAATTTTCTCTTCTTAGGATATCTGTTTCTTTTGATCGTTGAACCATTTGGAACGAAAACGGGTGAAATCTATGTTTAATTACTGAATCCTTGCATAGTTCCGAATTCAGAGCAGTTTGTCTTAACGACATCATTGGCAAAGCTTGAAAATATCCCAAAATTGCTATTTCTACGTTTGTGTCAACAACATTACAGTGTTTGGTGACGGTTTCCGTTTTTGTGGATATTGAGTAGCAAATGTGCTACAAGTTTTTGATATTACTTTAGCACAAGGAATTCAATTTTACATAACATGATGTAAAAAAAATACAGGGTGTTCGATTTGAAGTTTACAAATATAAGGCCAAAAATGGAACATTTAGTATACTATTATTGAATGAAATTCACTTGTAGAGTGAAGCTTTCTTTGTGTTCTTTCTACATGCCAAAAAGAAAATTAGTATCTTTTACACGAAGAAAGTTATAAAGGTTATTGTAAACCATTACACCTGTCAAATTTTTTTTAATATGTCAAATATCTCTGAAACCGCTGGGTTTAGATATAGAGTATCCTGCATGTTTTTGACTCAGAATTTTATGCTCTTTTCGAAAACGCTAAAATATATAGGGTGTTCCATTTAAAATAAGCAAGTTGGCATAGACTTCCGGTATAACCGGAAGTGCCAGATGCTGGTAATTATTTTAGTTGGATTGGTCATACTGCCATTAGTAGCTCCCTAAATTTTAAAATTATTCTGGTACGTCCTGTATACATTCTATACAATTAATGCATCGATTACAATCAGAATGACAATATTTAACTGCATGTTACTCTGCACATACCGGACATGTTGAGGTGATGGGACACTCAGAATTCAGATGACCGTACCGAGAACAATTAAAGCAACGTCTAATGGCATAATTATCAGTCAAGTGCCACTCAATGATCCCTGAACTATTTTTCATAATTTTGTTTCTAAGACTAGCCGACTAAAGAGAACATAGTTATATAAATTTTTCTACGTGTATGAATATTAATATATTCTGTACTATTTTAGTATCAAGAATCAGCTCATAAAACATTAAAATATCCTATAAACTGAATAAGTATCACTTTATTTTCAACATTTTAGATAATAAAGAATAAGTAAAGAAAAAAGGTGAATAACAACTCAATTAAACCTGCTATATGAATATATTTATTAATGTTCTGTCTCTCTCTCTCTCTCTCTGTTATACTCCCTTTAAGGAAATTCTACTATAAAATTCGAACAATACTTGAACTTTTATTACTCCTACTTTTATAAAGAAAAGAAAATAAAAAAGGTTTTTTAAAGTTTTCTCCAAATAAGAGTTTTACGTGTTTTATAACTTTCCAAAACATTTTTACACTCCGACCTTAGGTCCGAGTTAAGCTATCAGCTGCAATAAAATCCACCAAAATACGACAGAACACTTTTACACTGTTACTTAGTAAACAGATATATAACAGATTTAGATATATCGCAACATAATATTTTTTGACTGTAACGTAAAAAATACTCGTGAAATTGTAAAAAATTGAATTAAACCGTATAAAAGTATGACTTTATGCATGTTTTATGAAGTTATGTATTTACATATTCAGCATGTGCAAACTATAAAACCCGACATAGAGGTATAGATGATATTAAACGGGACGGTAATGGCATTCGGTGTAAGTGAATTAGTTACAATGAGTTTAATTTAAAAAATGAAACAGTATTGTTGCCGTTGTTTGTATTTGGTGGGTATGGGAACAATTTATTAAATAAAAGAGCAAATGGAGTACTGTACTTTCCTACCTTTAATCATTTTGCTCACCTAAGATATATTCGCTAAGCTACGCTACGATGTTAAGGAGCAATAACTCCGAAACAGGTGTCCGTAGGTGCATTGTTGTTTCTTTTTGAGGAATAAGGTACTAACTCACTTTCTTTTGTTAAATAAAACTTTATTAGTCAGGTAAAGACAAACGATGTCCCAGATATTACGAATCCTTTAGTCAGTAAGACAATAAAAACAAGTAAAAAAATACAATTTATTATAACAATAAGCAAATACAATACAAACAAAGAAAATTATTTAAAGGCAAAAATCCTACAATATAAATGTTATATCAACATTCCGCATGTACACTTCTCGACAAATAAAAGTAGGATAACTCTTGTACATTGAAAAGTGTATTTTTTAGTTATGTAAACCGATCTTCGTGGACGAATCGTTTTCAAAATATCTTAGAAAAAGATATGTTTATTAAAAATATTCAAAGTAATATTAAAGTTTTACATATAAAACAGACATAAAAATATCAAAATTCATTATCTAACCGGGGCCCCGTTATTACTTATTACTTCTTGCAATCTTCTGGGCATTGAATCAATTAAATTTGTGGTAAGGTTATGACTTTCCGGCAGACTTATCCTTGTTTCCCGAATTAGAGATTTCAAACTTCAAAATAATTCGTAATTTTTGAATGATACTTAATACTCGTGGATACAATTTCTGATAATTCATCAACAGACAAAATTGAAATGTCAAAAGCTATGTTACAAAACTAAAATAAAGTGTCCTCTTTTTATTTGTCGGGAAGTGTACATATTTAATTATTGTTAAGTCCATAATCAGTAAATTCTCACAAGTAATATAATACCGTCCCTGATATCATAGTCTTTTTCGTTATCATTGTAACCTGATATTTCAACTGCATAAAGATACGTACGAGTTTTATGTTACTGTGAGAACTGCAACCAAAATTTAAATTTAGTTTATCCAACATTATTGTTAATCCAGAATTTTAAATATTATAAATAGGACTGAACAGCACACGCTCTTCAGTCTGCATTATTTTGTTGAACTCAGTATTCCTCATGCGAAATTCACAGGTATTTTAGTAAAGTTAACTTCTACTATTTTAAACCTCTATATTATTTGTGGTATCTGTATTGGTATAACTGTGGCCACGGCAATTTCTGCATATAGTTGTACAATGTAAGCCTGCCTTAGTACATCTGCATCTCTTTCCACAACGTTCTTTGCAACTGCAGGTTATTAATTTTAAAATAGAAGCCGGGGAGAGTGGCTCAGTGGTATAGACAGGTGATAGGGCATCATATTTTTTTTCCAGCCCCAAAGCTCATGATGCAGATATTGTCCACGCCATATTTGCACTTAAAGGAAACTACGACGGGAATGCTGTTGTACTGCTGAATATCTTTGCTCACTGAGACTGCCCTCTAATGATTTAGCTCTATAGAGCTCCAATATAAGCCTTTTCCCAGCTTGCTCAATTTCTGTTGGAGTCGACTTAGCATTATTAAAAATCTGAATTACACTATCAAGGTCCGTTCTGCGATTAAATATATGTACAAATTGTTGTTTGTCCTTTCTAAAGACGAGGTATCGCAGCCACTAATGGCATGAATGAATAAGATAGATTCTTTAAAATTGTGGACAATATTAGATGACTTCCTCGAACTATACAGCCGTTTTTTAACATTACCTTGAGCCTCTATCTGAAATATGATATCTGTGCCCTCTGGAGTAAGTGCAATCTTGACCAACCACTACAACTTTTTCCTGAGATTTTCTAGCAGCAGTGGCTGTGAAATAAGTCGATGATTACTGTTAAGGTTATTTAAAAATTTACTTTGCTGCGCAGCAGCAGCTGTGTTTTGTTAAAAAAAATATCAGGTGTAGAGCGTTTTAACAGTCGTCTTTGACGTTCGACACATATACCATGTTAATGAATCTCTGTTAATGCAACCCCTAACTTCAATAGCTGATTTCTGTAAAACCTTTGTTCTAAACAATTTAGGTAATAAACACTTTCTTATGCAGAATTTTACTGGGAATATTTTTTGTAAGTATAATTTTTTTGTGGGACAAACGGTTTTCGAAAAAATCTCAAAAACTACCGAATTACACGTTAGGGGTGTGTTATAGGGGTGAAACTCCTACTTGTTGCTTGGGAACTTTTTTTATTTTGAAAGTACATCCCTTGACAAGTTTAATTCCCAAGTAACAAAACTTTATAATTTTTTTTTTCTATTGGGCTACTTTTAAGTTAATATGAATGGCCTATATTACAAATTCTATTGATTAATCGCGTTTCAGATTCATACGTAACAAACAAATATTAGCACGCGCCAAGGCGCATTGCCATTGGTTTATCGACCATAAACTCACGTGTGTTTATTTACATCGTATGAATCTGAAATGTGAATATGCTATAACATTTGACACCCAACTATAGTCTAGTATACTTTACTTGGCGTGTGTATGTATGAGTTAATATGTCCGTACGATTTCATTTTCTCCCATATTGTACACAAAGTTAAAGCAATAGTCCAGAAACATTGTCTACGTGGACAATATTTCTAGATCTTTGTGTACAAGAGAAAATGAAATCGTACGGAAATATTAACTCATACATACAGACGCCAAGTTAAAGTATAATAGACTATAACACATTTGAGTGTATGATGGATAGTTTGGGAGACATTTTTTGAAAAAACTATAACTTCTGACGGGTTGTAGCTCGTAAACTTTCATGGCTTCAAACAAAGAAGTTTATTATCGCTTGACAAGATTGATATTTGCCACTTCAGTGTACGATGAATAGTTTTTCAAATAATTCCCAAAAAGTACTTTTTTACTCTGACGCGCCATAACTCGCGAACGATTACGTATATGAGGAGAAATTTTTGCTGAATTTGGTGCTGATCAAAACAATGTCCATATCATCTTGTCGTAGCATCAACGGTTCACGAGATATTTATGTTTGAAGTTTTTATAAGGATGGTGGCTAATGCAATTCTCATCGACTGCACCAACTTAGCCAAATACTCGGTAGACACCCGTGAACACTAAAAAAGAAAATTGCGTGACGCTATTTTTGCAAAAAATCTACTGATTGTACTGTTACAGTTTCAAGACAATTCAGTCTTGATTTCGTTTGTTGTTTTTAACAATTTGATTACGGTCAAAGGACGCACTTTATTTTGACTTGACTTTGATCTATAGCTCAGTTTCTTGTATAGTTTCTCAGTTTGAATAACAAATCAGAACATTTCTGTTTTATGGCAGAATAAAATGTTTATTAAATATAAAGCTTTAAAAAATGCGTACACAAAGTTTATCTTAATTTTTTTTTGTTTCAGGTAAGTTGTCATTATCAAACCAAACATGTAAGTACAATAATTGTTTCTAAAATATAGCGTGTTTAAATTTACAAATACGGTACTAACATGCAATACTTCTTTTGGGTTTTTATTGAAAACATAGTGATAGGTTTAGGTTGGACATGCGGGAACGCATATAAATTCTCTGAAAAAAGTGTGATGTCACCAAATCAATTATAATCCAGTCATTCTATTCTTTGGAGGGGACTGCTATTTTTTTTTGCTTCGTATCTTCGGCAGAGAATTTTTTATAGCAAATAATATAACTTGATAGCTAATATATAATTCTACATCATGAGTACCCCAAGGGTCAAACCTCGGTCCACTGGTATTTGTGATATTTATAAATAATATGATAGTTGTTTTAAAATATTCAGTTTTTCTCTACATGATAATAGATAAGGAAAGGAACTTGAAAATAGTATATACAAATGGACCATACATAATATATTAATTCTTAATAAATTTAAACGTAATACAATATCAATAACTACTAAGATTGTTAAACATAGTGGTGGTATTAATTATAGAAAACAATGAAATGCTAACGCTGGTAGATAAGATTCAGAATTTGGGGTTATAATATAAAAATAGCTACGTCAGTTATGGAAAATATAAAACGTCAATCTCTTCGTAACTTAAATTTTTTGCAATACAAACAAAATTTTTTATGAATATAAATGTCATCGCAATTACATATACATATACATATATATTAATGACTTACTGAGACTGCCATCTGATGGAAAGATTCTTAGTTTTGCCGATGACACGGCCATTGTATATACAGATGAAACCTGGAGTGGAGTAAAAAAAATGGCTGAAAAAGATTTTACAACTATCAAAAAATGGTTTGATACGAATTTACTTACTATAAACTACAGCAAAACTAAGTATCTTCCCTTTACATCATACCATAACCGCTTACCCAATTTTGGCGCACTAAATATTGAATCGATGAATGATGATGACGTAATGCTAATAGAAGAAGCGGATTCAGTCAAATATTTGGGCATAATAATAGATAGGCACTTAAAATGGGATCTTCAAATAAATAATATTACTAGAAAAATAAGGTGCTTTCTACCTACATTTAAAAATTTAAAACAGTACCTAGACCTACCTCAACTAAATGTACTATATTATTCCTTAATACAGTCCCACCTAAGCTATGGAATAATTGGTTGGGGTGGAGTGACAAATTGCTATCTGAAAAATTTAAGTACCTTGCAAAAATGGTTTCTCAAAATTATTTATGATAAAGATATAACATATCCGACAGAAATGCTCTTTAGTGAAACAAAAAAGTTAGATTTGCGACAACTGTTTTGTCAGCAAATATTAATTAACACATTTAAAAACACACAAAATATAAAATTCAGAGAACATACATATAACACTCGCGCAAAAAACGTGCTCACTGAAAAGCCATTCGCAAAAAAAACAATAGGACAAAGAAACCATACCTATCTAGCCCCAAGGTTAATCGATATGCTACCACCTTCAATAAAAAATATTAAATCATATAGTTTATACAAAAAGCATATTAAACTTTGGATAGAAAACACACAGAGAATACTGATACATCAAATAGTTGACGTAAAAATGCATTAGCTAGAAAACATGCACTGTTAATTAGCTTTACTTATCTATAAAATTAAAATAAACTAGTAAATAAGAATTAATTTAAAATGTGGTACTTTCCTAGACTGTAACAACTACCCGATTGAGACATAAACTTACCAAATTGTGACAAAGCCTCTAGACTGTGACTTATTCAGATATATATATATGTATTGAAATACACTCACAAGTGAAAGTGTATTACTCCGCAACAGGCACATTGTGCTTAGCGGGAAGAACCCTCTGTTTATTTATATATATAAATGTGTATGTAACACTATATTGTAAAAAATATCTATTTTGATAAATAAACATTATTATTATTATTATTATTATTATTATTATTATTATTATTATTATTATTATATTATATATTACATATGTGACAAATTTGGATGGCATATTGTTTGGCATCAGCATGAAACCATTCACAAAACCGTTATTGAAAATATTCAAAACAGATTTAAAAAAATTGTTTTATAAAAACAGCGTGACACATATAACCTATTCAATATAT
Organism: Leptura quadrifasciata; assembly: GCA_963675555.1. Classification (NCBI taxonomy): domain Eukaryota; kingdom Metazoa; phylum Arthropoda; class Insecta; order Coleoptera; family Cerambycidae; genus Leptura; species Leptura quadrifasciata. The sequence continues at coordinate 107,344,094 of OY776674.1, read as the reverse complement.
CTGATACTGAAATTTTACCTTTAAACATTGTTTTACAGGTTAATAATAGATAGAAAAATATATCTGAAAAGCGACCCGTCCAAGCTATTTTTTTTTCAATTTGATTTGTAACAATTTTATCGAAATGATTCCAAATTTTACCCGCGCACTGTATGTAATTTGAACATAGTTTGGCGCGCGATACTAGTAAACGTATTCACGGTTGGTATACTTCATTACCATCTCTATTTATAATATAACGAAACACGAACCGTTATGGGTTTTTTAAGCATATTATCCCTGCTTTGAATAAGTTGGAAAATAAGTAAATGATTGTATGCTGTATTTTTCAATAAATAGGTCAAACATTTAATGTAATGATTCAATTATTGACTTGCATATATTTGTTTTTTAAAGGGAATAATTAATAAGTCAGTAGGTACACATGTTAAACCGCTACCGAATTTTAATAACCACGAAGAGTATATTATATTTTCTTCACGTTCCTATGCTAACGTATTATTAATTAGAGCATGTTGCAAAAGTGTAAAGTTACGAGCGTTGCTTATTATATGAGTAAAGTTAAAAGAGAATGTGCATGTTACCAAGAATTTAAAGCCTATGTCATGTTTTATAAAAAGTTCCATATAAACTGTATACTTCATTAATAATGCATTATGTGACCACTATTATTATTGCAGGAAGTGGTTTTGTGTAAAATTGTTTGAAAATAAGGGATTATTTTATGTGGAAAATTATGCAGAATTAATTTTGTGCAAATTAATGTTTGTGCATGGTGATATAAAAACATTTTAACCTAAAGTACTGTTACGTGTTTATACCCCTTAGTAAACACCCCAATATTGATTCAATAAATTGCAACAATAGTAACATAATGAACTTACAATACTGAATACGCCACTAATTATTACCCCTCTCCATATAAGTTACTATTTGTTCAGCATCTATTTCGCTGCTTTCATCAATTTGTTCCTTTTCTGATCTGTTCACTTCGCTGTCCAATATCGAACTTTCCCACGTACGCTAACTTCACCTTTATACTTCTCTTAAGAAATATTCCGGAACAAGTTTGTATTCTGTATATTATTCTCGTCCATGGTCTAGTATAGATCTGGATCTAGATAGGTCCAGAAATCTAAGAGCAGTGCGCCATCTCTGGTCTGATATCCGAATCGTCATTATAACTGTGTAAGTTAACTGCACAGTCTTCTACAGACTCCAATATTTGTAACAGTATTATTTCTTTGTAAATAGTTATCCAGGAACTATATTTATTTAGGTGCAAAATAACTTATTTTATTTATTCATACAGTTTCACCAATATCGGGTGCCAACAGAATCATTAGACAAGCTATAGTTCCCAGAATTTTCACTCACATGAGGTATTTTTGCTAGATTATTAATTTTGGAGAAAAGTTGAATCTGATCTATTAGGCTAGGAACATTTTTGAGTAAGAGATTTTAAGCATTTTATATAACAATTTGGCAAGCGGTGCCTTTAGGGGTTTTTGACCCCGCTAAATCTGAAAATGCCTGTCGCCAGATCGAAAAATGGACCGGAAGCGCGTTATTCAAGATGGCGTCCAAGATGGGGGCTATTTTTGAAATTCCCAATATGAACTTATAGGGGGTTGTCGACACTACTAAAACCAAATTTAATAATTTCCTAGTCCTTAATTGACGATGGCGATTAATATGTCGAATGTGTTTGTAATATGGCGAATATGAACATGTAAAGAGAATCCAGTGCGTATGGGGTGATTTTCGACGCCGTTAAAGCCAAATTTAATAATATCCTAATCTGGTCGATAGCCGCGTGGGTTAAGGCGTAAGGTGGCAATCGCGATTTATCACACGGGCATCGCACTACCGGGTTCGAATTCTGGCTCCAGCACTGCCGGAGGAAATGGTTGTATATCCGCGTTTTTGCAATGTGTAACCCCCTTCCGCACAAGCCCTTGGCGTTGCTACGAGTTTCACGTACATAAACAAATAGATACGTTGGATCTTAATGATTATCAGATATTACGTAACGAAATCACTTGGGCTACTGTAGCGTATCGTAGGCACTGACTTACCCGGAAAGTGATGTACGTGCCTACGATAAAATTTCTCTAGCTCAGATTATCTCAGGGCGTTAAGCCCAAGCTTACATAAACTATGATAAATTATTAGTTTCCTTACTTAACAAATCACTGAGTTTTTCCATATGTAGTGGTCGCAGACGAAATAATGACACTTTCTTTAAAAATGAAATGCACTATATTAAACAATTTACAGATATTGGTTCTCTAGCATATAACCTGGCGATGTTCACAAGGTGTGACAAATATTTGACAATTAATCAGTTACAACATTCATAAAGTGCCTCGTGTAGCTACACATCGGTTTACAATGTCCTCAAAAATTGTCATAGATTCTGCCACAAAGGTTTGATTTAAAGAACCTCCTTAAGTATATGTAAATATATGCATAGAATCTCTAAATAGGTACAGGTTAATATGCCAAAAGTATGAATTGATGTCCAGCGGAACCACTGAAGGTGGTCCCCGGTAAGTAAAACAAATAACACAACACACTTATTTAGGGTGGTACGATACCGAGTCCGGCCGTGGAACAACTGTAGCTCTACAGAGATGTCTTCGGGACACAAGAAATGGACCCAAGGATGAGGTTGATTGTAGCCTCACCAGCCCTGGAACCTTCCACTGTGTGTGGATGCCCCGTCCGTGGAACTCTCACTGACGTCTGTAGAAGCCCCGTCCGTAGAACCCTCACTGATGAGGGAACAATCCACCAAAACTCCTGGAAGCCACAGTCGGATAAATGGGGTCGAGTCCGCCTTTTAAGTTGACACTGTATTTCCAAAGGAAAGCCTTGGGTAATTTAATATCCTGCTACCGCAGATAAAATTTACTCACAAACACAAAATATTCCGCTAAACGGAACAACAACAGATTGAGGAAATTTTCTTGTGTTGATAATTCGAAAATCCACGAGGATGCCTTGGATAAAACCGAGGTTCACAAAATTATCAACTAATTACTAGCAACCACGCCAACAAAAATGGTTGCCTACCCGTTTGTCTCTGCTGATCACGTGTCACAAATGTGTCGCCCTCCCGTGGAGAATAGCGAAATGTGTTTCGGACGTGTAGCAGTTGTTATAATGCGGCCCACAAAACGCTAAAGCGTATGGTGGGTCGCATACGCTAGAGGTCCGTAACAGCGTCTGAAATTGGTGGATGTCTAATTTCTGTGGTGTTTATTTATTATTATTATATAGCTTATATATTATTATATGTTTATTTATTATTATTATAAGTTCGTAATTTAAGATGGCGACTATTCTTATAATATAAGACTGTACTACTTAGGTTCAGGAGAAAAAAGTCAACACATCCAGGAAAAAGTAGCAGATTTATTACTTATCTAGGAAGAAAGACAGTAATCTGTTAAAAACTAAATAACGGGTCACATTGTCATGTTTATGACACGTTAGAAATAACACTTAAGCGTTAAAAAATCTAAGACTAATTATACGTCTGTAATCAAGTGGCACTTAAGATGCAGTACAGGTACAAGTTCTAAAATATTTGAGACTAGTAATCACTCAATCCTGTTATGCATCGCACGTTGGAGGTACTGTAGGTGACTTTAGACAAGGCAAATTACTTTTTTCGCCGATTAACAGCAAAGTACTAACTTTGCTGACTAATATCAATCAGCAAAGTGTCACTTTTCCTGCCTAGGCAGGAAAGTGCTCACTTAGCAACAACTGCGATTTTTAATGAATTTTTATTGAATTTATTACAACAAAAATGGAGAGATTGAGAATTGTAATAATTTCATTATTTTAGAATATATTTAAACAATCGACGAAAAAATTATATGTTCAACTCAGCAGCGGTCAATATACCATTTTGCTGCCTAGTTAAAAAAATAACTATTCCAGCAACCATAGGTCCGGGTGGCGCATCCCGTCTTGCACCCACAAGTTAGCATGTCCTTGCAGGCTTTCGGAACTGACTCCAATGTCATGAGAACTGGAACAAAATTTCTATTTACGTCGGAGGTGAAAAAATACTTTCACTTTATGGCAGTTAAACGTTTGATACTGATCACAATCATGAATTATTGACTCGCAGTGGGTTTTTTGACTGTAATATTGTCATATTTAGTTTCAGCGGTATCGAAAACGTCCGATACGCCCTGGAATCCCTCTATAAGTACATATTTGCAACGTTTTAAAAATTGCCGCCATATCGACCACCATCTTTAATTACGGACTTCCGGTGAGCCATACGACTATGGTATTATCAAATTTAAATTTAGCGATGTCGACAACCCCCAGATACGTACTGGATTCCTTTTATAAGTTCATATTAGCAATATTTCAAAAATTGCCGCCATCTTGGACACTTCCGGGTTATTTTTCGAGCTGGCAATAGGCATTTTTGGATTCAGAGGAGTTGAAAATCCCTAAAACCACCGGTTGTCAAATTGTTATACGAAATGCTTCTCGCAGCTCGAATTTGAATTTCTGTTTCTAGTCTATATTGTTTTCAAAATTTTTAATATATAATTGTAACCACCTCAACCCATTACATAAAATAAAGTGCAGAATCTCACGTAATATGTATATATTTCCAGTTTATTTTATAATCAAATTAAATGTTCGAAATGACCATTAGTCCCCTCATGACAATAGGCAAGGCGATATTTGATTTCTCTGATGACTATTTTTTACATCTATTAGTTATACAGGATGTAACGTAACTTACCCGAAAAATTTTAACCATAGAAGATGCACCTTTAAATAAGAAGTTGATTTCTTAAAAAATTTTTAAATAAAAGTCCAACACAAAAAATGATACAAATTGTTAAAATTACAAATTAATGGAAAATAACGTATTATTTCTATAAAAACTGTTGAAAGTTCTGTCCATTGAAATTCAAGCACACCTGAACCCATCTAATCCAATTTTGTCACACTAGCTGAAGTGTTCTCCCTTTCTGCTGTTCCCGAAGATGCAGATTATGGACAGCTGTTGTGATATGTTCTCGTAATACATCGATATTGTCAACTTCAGTTTGGTAGACTTCATTTTTTAAATATCCCAACAAAAGCAAGTCAAGAGGATTTAGATCTGGGGACCGCGGAGGCCAAGCTACAGGTTCACCCCGTCTGATCCAACGTATTCCGTTTAATTGGATCAAGTAACCTCGGACTACTAAACGATAATTTGGGGGCGCACCATCATGTAAAAACCACATCCGACTTCGGACCTCCAAGGGCACATCTTCAAGAAGACCAGTAAGATCATTACGGAGAAACTCCAGATATTGCAGACTATCCATCTGATTTGGCAATATGAACGGACCAATTAGGCGTTCATCGATGTTCAAAGCGATTCCGAACTATTTGATGAGGATTCTCAATGGTCTAAACGTGCATATTATGCAGATTGATTCTTTATAACATTACGCGTAAAAATAGATTCATCAGTGACCAAGACATTGACAAATTTTCATTAATTTGTAACTTTAACAATTTGTATCTTTTTCTGTGTTGGGTTTTTATTACTTTTTTTTTTCAAGAAACCGACTTCTTATTTAAAGGTGCATGTATGGTTAAAATTGTTCGGATAAGTTGCGTTACATCCTGTATATCTAGTCTGGGAATGCTTTTAATCCAAGATTTTACTCTATTTTTAAACAAACTATAATAAATTACAATTTTATTTCAATTGACAATTTGTTTTAAGTTTATTAGGTTAGTTTATTATACTGCTGTAACAGAAGAGTTGTGAAAGTATTTTCATATGAGCAATTTTATGAATTTTAGATAAGTACTTAAATTTATATAATATAGTTCTTATTTTTTTACTATAAAATTTATGTGTATGTCCCATTTTAAATTCTTATCTGTGTAAATTCCCAGATACTTAATTTTATCTGTAGGTGAGGTTTCTATATTGGTGCTGCCGGCTAAGTGGTAGTAATATCCTTTAATGTTTCGGACCGTATATCATCAATACCAGGTGCTTTTTTATTTTTTAAATCATGGATAGTTTCGATGACTTCCAACACATTATTGTCAGAGAGAAAGAATGAACTGGGAAAAGTTTTTATTGTCTCAGTTACGCAGTTTTTTTTAAATCAATTTAGTTACCCAGATTTTTCCTATATCAGTAAAATAATTGCAGAAACGATCGCTATATCTTTTTTGTCAATAACTGTTACATTATCTTGTACTATTTTATTAATTTAATTTTTCCCAATATTCTCATTTGACAATTCTTTTATAGATTTCCAAAAGCCGGTATTTTAATTTGAGAATAATTTATTTTCGCTTTTATTTCTCTAAATCTAGATAAACATTACCGTTAACTGTGCCTCCAAAAAAATAGGTGCAAATAGCTCAACCAAATTTACAAGAAATTAAAAATATATATATATATATATATATATATATATATATATATATATATATATATATATATATATATATATATATATATATTCACATTTAGTTAACGAGTTAAAGAAAGATTTGTTGAACGGTGTGTTAACCAGGCCTCCGCACACAGGGCCGAACAATCAGAAGAAGTTGCTTTCCATATGGCGAAACTTTTCCATTTCATGCTCATGGTTGCTTCAAAGTAATAGTACAATATTTAAACAGGTTTCTTATCATGGCGAGAGCTGAAAATTGGTGTTATCCAAATTGTGTCTTGTATAATAATGTGTATAATCCCTGTGCTGGAATTTACCAAATTGTATGCACCAAGTAGCTATGAACAATACTTATTACTTATAAACTATTTGTCTTTACGATACCTTGTAAGTGTATACGTGATCGCTATAACTTTGGCTTCAATGCTTTTCTGGAATTACTGCGATTAAACTTTTGAAACAAAACCAATTCCAATTATGTACTTTTGTGTGTAATGTTGATAATTGGTTTTAAACGGAACATTGTGTTGGACTAGTAAAGCACTATTGGAAACAACGTGTATACCAAAAGTAAGTTAATAAATTTTCGTTGAATTCAACTCAAACCGGTAGAATTGACATTTGGGTTAGTTTATGTAACAGCAGTCGAACAAAACAACGATTGTCAAATGCAGCAAGTTAATTCTGTTAATTGGTATTCCGACAAGACCTTCGCCTCTACCAATTAAATCAATCAAGGCAGTCGATATTCTATTAGAAAGTCTCAAATATCCATCTTAGAATGTTCGATTGAGATGGGTATCAAGGTAGATTCAAGTCTGCATTTCAGACACGGGAGATTTATAACGACCATTAGTATCGATTCTTATAATTGAAAAAATAATTTATCGAACCGTTGTTAACTGTTCTGGTGCAGTAAAGCAAATTGTTTTCCTTTTGTTCTCGAGAAAAGATTCGCATATAAATTTAAACCAGCGCCGGTTTGTCCAGATTTTGATGTTTCTTTCACCCTTATAAATAATTCAGCTTTTCAGATGAAATTCTTATAAAATTTCATGTATCTTGAATCCCATCAGGGTAGTAATGAAAATGTCACCTGTTGATATTATAATCGTGTGCACAAGGGACAAGAATATATTACAATACTTGATGTGTGTGTGATCCATGCCGGAAATTTAGAAATAATGAGCGATTATTGGAATGTTTCCACAATAATCCTCATTCGAACTTGAGAACAGTCACTCTAGACTTAAATATCTCTAGAGAAAACATCAGAGGGTGCCTTACAAAAAACAAAGTAAAACCATTGAAGCCGAAAATTTTACATATTCTGCAACAGGCTGATGAGGAAAGAAGATTGAAATTTTGTTTGTGGGCCCAGGGGGAATATCTGAATAACAGGAACTTTTTAAAAGGAACTTCTGTTCAGCGATGAAGTTACATTTACAACAAATGGAATGGTAGTTCAAAATTACTGGTCTGCCAAAAATCCTAATTGGATCATATACGGGGAGAGGCAGTACTCAGAAATAACGTGTGGTGCGGAGTACTTGATTGTAGGATTGTCGGTGCTTTTTTTCTGAGTAATTTGAATAAACATGTATTTTTGAACTTTCTGGAAAATGAATTTTAGGATGCACAATTAAAGCACGTCAGAACTAAAATTTCAATTAGATGGGTCTTCTGTGCATAAAGCAGTAGTGGTAAGGTGTTGGCTGAATACAAATTTTGAAAATCGGTGGATAAGTCGAAACAGTCCTTTTATTGAATGGCCGCCAATATCCCCGGACCACTCGGCTTTTTTCCTGTGGGGCAAGTAGTAAGTCAAGACAGCAGTCAGTTGACGAACTACGCGCTAGAATAATTGAAGCATGCGCAGTTATTACCCAAGATAAACTCAAAAAAGTAACCGCGAATGAACGAAAAAAGTTTAATAAGTGTTGCGAAAAAGACAGCGGATTTGTGGACGAAAGAAAACTATAATTAGCGTTTATTTCATATTTATGCATCCTAATAATTTTGTTAAACGTTATTACCAACAAACTTTTTTCAGTTGTTTTCCAATTTTTATTCTATGGATTGCTTGATAAGAATAAATGAAATAATAATAAAAAATATCGTTTTACTTTGACCAGAGAATTATTAATATGCAATATTTCTTTATGAAATTTTGTAGGGTCTCATTTCAGAGGGCGTTTAATCCAGTGTATTCAAATTTATTTAAAAAATCTCTAATACGTTTTCGTGAATGTCCACCCCAAAAAATTACCCAGTAGGCCTTGGATTTGTTAAAAAAATGTGACACTTTGGAACAGGTGGATTGGAAGAACTGGAATTATTGAATGGCCACCTCACTTTCCAGATTTGGCCCTCTCGATTACTTTTATGGTTCTCCAAAAGTCTATGTTACTCGACTAGACAATATTGTGGCTTTGAAAAATAGGACTACCGAAGAAATTGCCATACAAAATGCCATCCAAGAATTCAAAGATTGCCTTGCTTATTGTCACGAGGCAACTGGCGGCCATTTTGAATATTTAAATTGATCATTAAAAAATTGGTCATACATTCAAATAAACTGGAAATGCGTTTTTAATATTATGTAACATTCTGCGCTTCATTTTATGTAAAGTGTTGAAGCGGGTACAATTTTGTATTAAAAACTTTAGAACAATAATAGATAAGCTTGCACTATTCATCAAAATCAATAATTTAAGAAAAAATACCTCAATTGCGTTTGCCAGGCAAATTTTAGTTTTTCAAAATTAATTTTCTCAGCAATTAATGACCAAATTTAAAAAAAACTTTATCCTGCTGAATAGAAAATCAAGATTCCTTCCGAACGAGGTGCCGCATGACCCACTCCCTAATTTGAAGTTATCGTGGAAGTTGGGGGTATTATTTTCATGCTAAATGGTAATTACTGCCGCGTCCAGGGAAGTCTAGTAACGCAAAAAAAAACATATTTTTTTTGTTAAAATAGGCTTAAAATGTCATGAGATTTTAAATTTGAGCGAAAAAAATTTCTGTCTGTCTGTAACTCTTTTGTGCGCACGTTTACTCTGGAACCGTTTATGATATTGACTTGAAATTTGTTATCTTTATGTATTATAACGAGAACTAGATTATATTTTGATCTAATTCCGTTGAAGGGTTCGGGGGTAAATAAGGGTAAAAGTTTGTTATTTTTTTGAGCAAAACTAAATAAGTAAATTAAAATGGACTGTATCGAATATTACAAAAAAGAGGGAATTCAAAATTGACTTACCATCAGTACCGATGCACTATTTTTTCCAATGTTTATTGTAGGGCTAAAGGGATGGAGAATAAGGAGGCAGAATATAATAAACAGAAACTCAATTTTGAACACAGCTAGGTGGTAATACTACACAAATCACTAATATGCGGTAATACTATACTAGAAATCACTATCTATCTCTCAACAATATTGTATGTAACTGACTATGTATTTCATCTAAGTATATGTTTTTACTCTCTATAAAAAAAATCAATAAAAAAACGAAAGACGAACATTCCAACTAATAAACAAGACAACTAGGGCCATCTGAGGATGGGAGCATTAATTTGAACGATTAATGGGAATAAAATTGCAATTTAGGGCATGTACGAAAAGTCAAGGCCTCAAATTTTTTTTTTTGGCATCAGGCACCCCGACTATCACCCCCACATTTTTATGAAAGGGAGTAAAAAAAATTAAAATGTGATTTAGTGTGTATACAAGAACAAAACGTCTCAGAAAACTTTTTGGCGTTAGCTACTCCCTCTACCACCCCCATTGCCACCCCACCCATATTATTAATGGCAGTAAAGGATTAAATTGGGATTTAATGTGTGTACGAGAACCAAGGGCCTTTAAAATTTATATTGACATTAGCCACCCCATCTACCACTCCTATTCCCAGCCCCACCCTATTATTAAAGGGAGTAAAATATTATATTTAGTGTGTATAAGACTTGGATACAAAATCTGGATGTGGAAGTAGTGATTGTTTGGGCAGCGGTTTTTATATTAAAAATCGATCTGTTTCAAAAATTTCCATAAAACTCCATAATTACACTTAAAATAAATTTATTTCATATACATGGACCGCACTGCATATTCTTACATGCTTTAATGAGGTGCATACATAAGCGTGATTACCTATGAGCCTGTACGTGTGTGTATTTGTATAGCGTCATATATTTAATATATTTAATTTATTTTTATACCTACCTACAGATGTATGAATTATTTCTCAATTTTGTAAAATCGTAATTATTTTATCTTCAGAGAACTGAGGATGTCTCAAAATAAGGGCAAGACACCGATTTTAAAAAAATCATTTTTACCTGTCGTTATTATTTACTAAAGAAATATTTTGAAAGTTGTTCAGAACTAGGTAACTAACACTATAAGATAAAATTTATTTCCGGTTTAAAAAAATGCCTAGTAAATGCGTTATATTCTCCTGCGAATATTAGAAAAATATAACATTTATATTATTATGTTAACAGTATCAAGTTCTCAATTTTCTCTTCTCTACACAATACGTGGTTGATTTTGAAGGTAGCAGGTGGAAGTATAAGGGGACTCGCATACATGTTTAATAATCTTAGCAGAACTATATAGTTATGACCTAGAAGTTGTTTGTTTTCTTTAAGTTCTAAAGTCACGTTTTTAATTTCAGAGGAAGATATCAGGTTAACGAAAATATATCGTTCTGCAGAGCCACACGTTGTGCATATCTTAGATATGTAACAGCCGAAGAGAACATTGATCATTACAAGAGCTAAAATGAATATTTCAAATACAAGTCAAGAATTTTGTCATTACTATTATTAATAAGAAGTGTTTTCTACTATGAAGACTTTTGCTACTTGTTGAAATATAGAGTGGATTTGTTTCCTAGTAGTGGCAAATTTGACGACTTAAACAATTCACTACTAAAGTCTAGTAAACTTTTACTTGACGTATGTATGAACTGATATTACGCGTACGACTTCATTTCTCTTGCACACAAAGTTAAAGCAAGAGTCCAAATACATTGTTCACGTATGTCTACCAAGCTTCTCTCTCATCTAAAGAGAGACCGAAATATGAAATATATACTGAATAGAGAGAGATAAATAATATATCCTTCCATAAGTTCAGCAATTCTCAAACTCTAAAGATTAGTCAATCATTACTATGAACTCGACTATGAACTATTATTTATTTGGATTAAAAGTCGTCTCATATTGGAATTAAATTCATCTTATATAAAATATTGAAGTTATTTTCAGTCTTAAATAGTGGATATTCATCCGACAAATGGACATTGTCAAACCACTAAACGTATTACAATTTTTTAGTGCTTACGCATTACACATGTTGTAGCAGAATTGTTGTCCTCGCGTAGCTCAGTGTATAAAGATACAAGGCTACTCAAATATTTACCGAGGAAAGGTAGTGTGCAGTTGGTGTACACTGTACATCGTTAACGTGATTCTGCGGCTGCAACAGTGGCCTAGCCTGTGGAAATGCACCGTGGTCATACCCATCCTTAAACCCTTAGACCAAACAAGAATGCGAAGTTCGCCGGTAGCTACAGGCCCGTCTCGTTACTGTCGGCGATCTTCAAGCTGGTGGAGAAGCTTGTCCTGATCAGACTCGACAATGTTGAGGAGAAGCTCCACATCAACGATGAGTTCCAGTTTAGCTTCAGAAAGAGCAGGTAAGCAAGTTAGAAAAGTTAGCGATATCAAAGTGTAATGCAGCCTCGGGAAGACACCGCCATCGTGCTCCTCGATATTGAGCGGGCGTTCGACACCATCTGAATCCTGGGGTTACTCTAGAATCTGCACAACTTTCCAACCTACTTCATAAAACTGATTCACTCATTCTTGACGGGCAAATCCCTGTAGGTTTAAGTGAATAACAAACTCTCAATGCGGCTGGATATTCACGCGGGAGTCCCGCAAGGATTCAGCCTGTCGCCAAAGTTGTAAAACCTGTACGTCTCTTACTTCCCAGACTTCCCGAATACGAAGCTGGCCAAGTACGTCGACGACACGGCCATGTACGCGCATTCGCATAACGCCCAAGTAGCGAACACCCTGCTGAAGGCGTACATGACCAACTATTACTTCCACTTATCCTATCCACCTTTACTAATATTAATACCTTTTGAATGTTTAAATCTTTCCTGCCCCCCTTCTTCCTTTCTGTTTGTTTCCTTTTATCCCGTTTATTTATACGATAAATAGTATGACTGATGGTCGAGAGGTAAGCGCACTTGCCTCCCCCCTAAAAGTTCCGGGTTCGATCCCCGGTCGTGGCGGTGGAAAATACTGTGAGAGGGATTTTTTCACTATACACTGATATTGGGTGTGTGTCCCTTGTCTCTAAACGTGTAGCCCCTCCCACACAAGGCTCTTCTAGAGCCTTCCGGGATAAAGGGGGTCGTCATTACCTGTGGTGGTGGTGTATTTATTTATTTATTTTCTTTTTGTACATTTTTGACTCTAAATTCATGTCCATTCATAAAAATTTCAACAAAAAGGCAAAATTCTCGAAAAACCAAAATTTTTAAAACCACAGGCTAGCCTATGCGCAGCCCGGCGTTTTCACATCTCTCGCGGAAAGCTCAAAATTAAATGGTGAAAAGTTTTAAAATATGTAGATCTTTTCCATCTAAAAATTTTATTTTATTAAATCTATGTCGCAAGTTTTGTTGAAACTTTCTTTTCCTAAAAATGTTTCTTTTATTATTCCGCGCGAGTTAATCTCTAAGTAAATATAATCGACTTTTCGGACGTTTCGTGGCCTGCTTATTTATCCGATTGTCAGACAGCCTTTATTTTTTACTCTCCTATATAAAAGTGTCTAGGGAAAGTATTGCGATCGTGCAAAAAATCTATTTTAAGGTTTTGATGAATTTGCACGATTTCAGGTACCTTAAGCCAAAAATGCGTTTTTTAAAAAATAACAGTGTTAGTGAAAGTGATTAAGAGTTTAGATATTTCATTCTTTAATACATCAATCTTGAAACGCGCATCGAATAGAGTGTTCAAGTGTATAGTGCTTGGTGTGTATGAAAATGCTTTATCGCTAGTGTTGTGCTATACTAATTATTGTTTCAATTACAATATTTATATTTTAACACACGAATGGCAAAACGCTCGTTGAGTATTGTTCAAGTGTAGTGTTCAAATGTTTTAGTGTTTATGAAAACTGCTTCGTTTTGTTTTATTTTATTTATTTTTAAATTATTGGTCATTTGTTATTTAGCATCTATTAATTTTCATTTATTTTATTTTGCCTTAGAAATTCATATTTTTTTTAGTATTTATGTGCTCAGACAGAACTCAGACAGATTTTTGGTTTATTACCGTTAAAAGAGAAACAATTTATTTACGTTAGTTCTAATGACTTTGTTATTACATGAAATATTTTATTATACTAACATACTTTTCCATACTAATATTATCATAGTCTCCTTTCCTGGCAAGAAATGCCAATACCTCCCCGCGGTTCTTGCTGGGCTGTGATAATGTTAGTTTTCGAACACTACTACTTTGCAATTGTTATTTTTTTTTCTAAAATTAGTGTTATTGGCTGAATTGGGCAATTGATTTTGGTTATCAGTATTTGTGCCATTTGTTATCAGAATTACACTAAACAAAGAAGTAAGTAAATTAATACTTCTTAACATTTTATAACTCCGTTAATATGTTTATAACTATTTTAGCGACTCCATCACAGTTATCATTCATGAACTGTTTGAGAACAACTGACATCTCTGACCCATCCAACACATTTTAGTTCAGATGGCGAAGCGACCTTTGGACCTGCCAAGTTAAAGTTTACTAGACTTTATTTAATATCAGCACAAATGCTAAAGAATGTGCTAGAGCAGGAGACAGTTATACAAATCTGCTTGCTTGCATAATGGAGAAAATAGTTTTTAAAGGGCATATTATATCGTATCACCCGATATACTCAGTAACTCCTTAACAAGTTACTATACTTATTTAACTGCGTTTAGATTTTCTGGAAAATTAACAAAAAGAGATTTAATCTGTAACGACGCGAGCTTCCGTTTCTCTGTTAGCAGCTCTAAGTAAGTTCGTCTAGAAACATTTTACGGAAGAAAAATAAAGCATAAAACATAGTAATTTTGATCTAACAAAGAAAATTTAACACAAAATCTTTTTCACAACATAGCATACTATAAGTAAACCGCGAACATTCAGCTACAATCAAAGAATAAGTATTAACAGAAATTAAAAAACTTATTGAAAGATTTGAGTGCAGTATGCTTGTTTGTTTTCCCACAGTGAAACATTACAAAGTATCAGCAACCTAATGGTTAGATAAGTTAATAAGCCTATTGTTTGTTTTATTGCTGCACTATAAACAGGTCGGTAGGAAGTATTTCCTACACACATAAAAGTACGTGTTCCTTGGAAGTTTTAGGAGATACCGTGAAACGGATTTCAGATCTGAACTGCACAAAATACATAAGACTAGATGTTAGTTTTATTCACAGGCAAGTTTCATTGTTATGTTATCAGCAGGAGCAGAAGTTGTCACTCTAGTAAATAAGTTTTAATATGCATCGCACTCCCTGCCTGATTTTTTATGTGTACATACGTACAATCTGATTGATTACTTTTGGGGACAACTTCCCAGGAGATATTGTATTGCTGATTCTAATGTATTTTGACCTACTGCTTACGAAAAAGAAATTTTTGTTTTGTTCCAAAAGCGGTCAGTGGGTTAAAAGTTATATACACCTTTCTGATGCGCTTTCTTGAATTTTCTTTTTTTTTATATGCCTAGTATGTCGTAGTCTAGTAACCGAATCGATATAACAAGAATATTGGCTTATTTGCAATGAAGTTCTTAGGAAGTCTAGTCCTAGTTCTATCTGACATTCGTAAGTTTATACTATACTATAAAATTAAAAAGGTTAATTGCTGCCATTCTAATTAATTATCTCAACCAATGCCAGAAACTGCTAAATACATATACAGTGTGACTAACTTTTAATGGAAACACCTCTGTGAAAATAGCGTTTATTATCTGATTTTAACGGTATTTTTTTAAATTATGGACTATGAAAACCATTACCTTGTGACACAGGTTTAGAAATTAGTTTGAATTTTCATGGTCTACTGTAATTGTTTTTCAATGTCAAAAATGGACAAATTTGATTAGCGATTTTTTAAATGACTATCTAACTAAAATACACTATGATAATGGATTCAGGAACCTTTGGGCAAAACCAAAATTTTGTAACATCACATGTCCTCGAATAATTGTTGGGGACTTTAATAGTGATTGGACAGTAAACAGTATTCACAAAAACAGACTAAACAACTTATACAAGGTTGTCCAAATTGTCATAGTGCATCCAAAAATAGTAGTCTTTTATGTAAACTTATTTCTCAAAATGATTAATAAGGGAGATATACCCCTTAAAAGGGGGATAATACATGTCAATGTTGTAATTAGTGTGTTATGATAGCAATTTAAATATTGTAACAAAGTGATTAATAAATCAGTGGTTTGTAAAGTTCTTGTTGTAATTTATTGAACCCACGTACAGGGAGTTTACTGGAGATTGTAAACACGTAACAATTGGTGTCAGAAACGGAATTGTAACAGGATTTCTGAAGAATTCGAGGAAGTTCGAGAATGTTCTATTTGAAAACAACTGCAGATATTGAAGTGCTTTGAACTGGAAAGTGATATTGACATTGGACAAGATATTTGTGCTAGCGCGAGGAAATTTTCAGAATATTCTATTTGGAAACTAGTGTTGTTAGCTAAATTCTGTCAACTGGGAAGTGACATAGACATCAAATAAAAGACCCATTTGTGACATTTTGAGAAAATTGCCAGAACCTTCTAATTGGAAACTAGTGTAGTTGGCTAAATTCTGTCATCTGGGAAATGATATAGACATCAAGTAAGATCTATTTGTGACATTTTGAGAAAATTTCCAGAACCATCATTTGGAAACTAGTGCAGTTAGCTAAGCTCTGTCAACTGCAAACTGATATGGACATTAAATAAGACCTATTTGTGACATTTCGAGAAATTGTCTAGAACGTTCTGTTCCAGAATTTGTGGAAGTATTTGAATTATACCTAATATAGAACTTTTTAATGGAAACAAGAAGCATGGCTGCCGAAAAGCAAATGCAAGACATGTTCACGGAATTCGGAATAATGATGCTAGACCAGAAAGAAGAACAAGACAAACGACGTCGAGAGGAAAAGAGGAACAAGAGAAACGACGCCAAGAAGAAAAAGAAGAACAACAGAGACGTGAAAAAGAAAAAGAGAAACGGCATCAGGAAGAAAAAGAAGAACAAGGGAGACGTGAAGAAGAAAAAAAAGAAAACGTCAAGAAGAAAAAGAACTCGAGAAAGAAGAACAAAACAGGAAGAAAGGGCACGTCAGGAAGAATTGAGAAAAATTATGCAGCGCAACAAGACGCCATCCTGTCAGCCACTGATGAAATCAAAAATGAAGTTAAGGAGGATATAGGAATTGTAAATGGTAAAGTTAATGACGCTGGGGAGAAAGTAGATAAGGTTGAACAAAAAGATGTACTGAAGGCAAAAGAAAAAGGAATCCGTCCGGAATGGAAGGAAGTTTCTAGCAAAAGTGTTGTACTAAAGGCTTTGTGAGCGCAATGTGATTCCCCAAGGCTTGAAAATGAACTATTATGGAGAGCATGGGAGAGACTGGATGGGAAGGAAGTTACCATGCGGCTGGTGATACCCAGGTACCGGGTACCAAAAATACTTCGGAGAGTATTTTGGTAAAAATAAGACCTTGGCTGGAATACGGAAATGATTCTACTGGATAAATAACCGTCAGGATGTAGAAGCTTGGTGTCGCAGTTGCAAGATTTGTGCGGGTGTGGCTGCCAAGAGGTCACCTACAGGGAGTGGTGACTGAATGAAGTCTCGATATGACCGTAACGTCAGTTCAGCGAGATTCAGGGTGGGGGCCTTGGTTTGGCTGTACAACCCTCAGCGGAGTGAAGAAGAATTCTCAAACCTTCACCCACCTCAGGAAGGGCCGTATTCTGTCATCACCGGGATTAACGTTGTTTATCGAATTCAACGAAGTAAGAAGTCTAAGATGAAAATCGTGCACTTGGATAGTTTGGTGAAGTATGCTGGGGACTCCGAATTGCCTGACCGGGACATTCACGCTTAAGGACGGGGCGGTGTTATGTGTACGCCTACGCCACTGCCTCATAGAAAATACTAGAAGGACTGGAAAGATCTCGAATGATACATAGGAACATTCTAGAATAATCAAGTACATTCGACGCAGGTATATATAGAGTAGAGCAGGTATATATAGAGTAGATCCAAGCGCACTGAGGACAGTTTAGTGGTAAGAGATGGACAAGTGAACAGATCAAAGAAGAACAGTAATAAGTTTTGAACTATAATAGTGAGACTATAGTAAATCGATGTTGTAATTAGTATGTTATGATACCGATTTAATTATTGTAATTAAGTGATTAATAAATCAATAGTTTGTGAAGTTCTTGTTACAATTTATTGAACCCCCATACATGGTGTTTACTGGAGATTGTAAACACGTAACAATATTTTAAACTTAGTCGTAGGCCACCCGGACACTAGTTTACATTGTATCAGCCAAATCCTCTCTTCTACTTAAGGGATAGTTTTAGGGAGTGACTCAGTGTTTCCTTATTAACTTTTTATTTTTTTTTATATTTCTACAAATTATTATAAAAAAGTTAATTAATAAGAGAGGTACTTTTGTACCATTTCGATAAAGTAAGCCGTTGTCGGGAGATTCTTGTTTAAAAAACAACATGCATTTACAACATTTTGTTAATAAATTCTGTTACA
The DNA here is from genome assembly GCA_963675555.1 of Leptura quadrifasciata. Classification (NCBI taxonomy): domain Eukaryota; kingdom Metazoa; phylum Arthropoda; class Insecta; order Coleoptera; family Cerambycidae; genus Leptura; species Leptura quadrifasciata. The sequence goes on along the minus strand of OY776674.1, from coordinate 107,325,745 downwards.
CATAAAGAATGCTTTGAAATATAATTAAACGTAGAAAATAGCAAATAATCAATTACAAAAATTGTTCGAAATGTCCTCCATTTTCCCTTAGGCACAATCTAAGTCTTTTTGTTGAATGCCATGCAAAATTCCTTGATCATTCTGTAGCATTGAAAACCATGTAAATTAGTGTCCGGATGACCGGATGTGAATTTGATATTTTAAGAGAGTCGGAAGATATTGCAGAAAAACTGAAATTTATTATTCCTCTTTTAAGGGCCCTCTCCCTTATTATTCATTTTCGGAAATAATTTTATATAAAAGACTACCATTATTTTTGAATGTACTATCCGCCGCAGAAATATCAGGAGATAATTTTGGACCGCCCTGTATATGTTACTATTCACTACACTTTCTTTGAAATTGTGTTTATTACATTGTCATTTTTTCATTTTCCAATTAAATTCAATTAAATAACTTACTCATTGTTCCGATTTGTTCCCGTTAATTCCATTAGCAGCAAGCTTAGAAAGCTCAGCTTCTTTTGAAAAGCATTTGTGAAATTCCTTAAGAGTTGATAAACGCTTTACCCATTATCAATTAACTGTTGCATTTATGTCTGCTATTTACCTCCTACGCAAAAACAAACGGTCGATATCAGACAATTTATTATATATCGGGCAAATAGTGGTATTTTGTGCCTTTCACTTAGTGTTAATTCATATTAATAACCCTCAGAGTAATTCTATAATGTTGCTTATGGTTGGTTTTTGCCCCATTGTCTAAGATACGCTCAGATATTAAGTGTACTTAACTTCGCAAATTGCATTTCGACCTACACTAATTTTATTAGAAACTATGGTGAGTACGCTTAAAATTAAGCTGTTCAACTTCTTGATTAAATTCTCCTAATAGATTAAATGTGTGTTAACCGTCTTCCAAGTCACCTGAGTAATCCTCTTAAGTTTAAAAGATCTAGATTTGTCTGAGTACAGGGGAGGGGGTTATAGTGGGGTCTGAACAACTTATTGGGGATAATTTATATTTGAAAATTACTTCACAGTAGGTGAGGCTCGAACCGACTTCGCTAAGTAAGCACAAAGAGAAAGCTAGACGCGCTAAGCTACAGAGCTTCCGTCTCCTAAAAAGTAAAGTTTATTTTCGTTTTGTGTAAACATCGAAAACGCCACCACCATTATTTAAAGGAGAGTCAACAGAAGATGTTAACGCCTCACCATCTAGAATGAAAATAGTCTCGCATCTGAAATCATTCCTTCCCAATCAGTCATTTTCTCAGTCTAATAGGACATGTGAACCACCATTTAACGATGAGTATCCTTCTATTAATAATGAATATAAATTTAATACTATAAAACTGTCTATTTGTGATTTAAATATAAGAAGTATGCGCAACAAAATTGATGAACTTTGTATATTATTAGAATCTTTAAAACTACCAGATATCATCTGCTTGACCGAAACATGGTTGAAAACGACAGAAATTTCATTGACTCGACTTAATAAATATAAGTTAGTTGACTATCATTGTAGATCTGATACCGTGGGTGGCGGCGTAGCTATTTTTGTAAAATCTAAGTTAGACTTTAAAGTAAAAAAAATTAATACACCGAAAGTTGACTTTGCATTCAAATATGCATGTGTAGATATACTGTCAAACAATCAGTTAGTCTTAAATATCACTTGTGTATACCGATCTCCCAATAGCGATTGTGAATGTTTTTTTGAGTGCTTAGAAAAAATTCTTAATAAAAATAAGGTTAATGTTCCGACATTTTTATGTGGCGATTTTAACATAAATCTAGATCCAAATATTGGTAACAAAAAAGCAAATGAACTGTGTAATTTATTTTTATCTTTTGGATTTCATAAAATATTCAGTAATTATACAAGAATACAGGGTAACTCAGCATCTGTGATTGATAATATATTTACAAATGTAGCAGTTAATGACTTATCACCTGAAAACATTGTAAACGACTTATCAGACCATTCCATGCAAAAAATTACATTAGAGGTAGAAATGCAAACGAAAAGGGAAAACAAATACTTATTTAAGAAAGATTTTAAAAATCCTTATAATATTGCCTATTTTCAACATATTATTTCACATGAGGAGTGGGATGAAGTTGGCACTTATGATGATGTAGATGAAGCCTTTGAATACTTTTTCGAAAAATTTATTAGCTCAATGGAAAAGGCATTTCCGACTAGGAGAATAAAACGCAAAAATAATATTAAAAAAACTAAAGATAAAGGCTGGGTGACAAGTGAATTAATTAGTCAAGGTAAATTTTTGAGGGAGCTTTATCAAGTACAAAAAAATTCCGTAAATCTTAACTTTTGTGTAATATATGCAGAACTAAAAATAAGATATAAAAATAACATTAAAACGGCAAAAGAAAATTATTACAACACAAAAATGATACAATCCAACAATAAATCAGCAACTGCTTGGGGAATAATTAGAAATAATACAAATACATCAGAACGTGAACCTCTCCCTCAGAAATTTATTAACTATGATGGTAAACTAATAGAAGACTTAAATGTTGCTGCTTCCGAATTTAATAAATTCTTTATAAATTCAATCACAGATATAATATGTGATACACCCGCGGATAAATACATGAATAATACAATATCTAACAATTTATTTTTAAGCTAGCTAAGCAGCTATCTTGGTGAGCGTCACCAACAAGTCTTACTAAAACATAATAATTCAGCTTTTGTGTCAGAGAAAAGGTTGGTACCAAATGGGGTTCCACAAGGTTCCACTCTTGGACCCATATTGTTTCTTATATTTATTAACGATATAGACATTAGCAACAAAATTGACATTTCCTTAGGTTCTCTCTTTGCAGACGATTACGCTGTCGTTATTGCGGCAGATAATGTTGAATAGTTAGTTGATAAAGCTAACACGTGCACCAATTTAGTCAAGGAAATGAGTGTTAATAACGGGCTTGTATTAAATTCTACTAAAACTGAACTGACATTTTCTACCAAAGAGCTTAATTACAGTCTTCTTATAAAATTAAATAACAAATCAATTAACGAAAATAGAGACATAAAATTTTTAGGTCTTAAAGTCGATGGTCAGCTAAAATGGTCTGCTCATATCGAATTTTTAAATAACAAAATGGCAACAATGTGCTACATTATCTGGCAACTGCGCAATTATCTAAGTATGGAAATACTTAGAATGTTTTACTTTGCACACGTGAACTCACATTTAAATTACTGCATCATATGTTGGGGCAATTCAAACAGAGCAAGTGAACTTCTTATTTCACAAAAAAGAATTATAAGAACAATGTTGTTTAAAAATAGGATTCACTCTTGTAGACAGTTGTTTAAAGATTTAAACATCCTAACGGTACCTTCACTGTACATATTGGCTTGTGTTATTCATGTAAAAAAAAAATATTTCTCAAATGACAAATTTCTCTGATAGGAAAATAAATTATAATTTACGTATGAAAGATAACCTTCTATTGCCGAATCATCATTTGTCACTTTCAGCAAATGGACCGAAATTAATGCCTTTAAAAATATATAATCATCTGCCGGACAATGTAAAGCAAATATACAATTTAAATAAATTTTAAAAAGTCATTAAAAAATATCTTCTAGATAAATCGTTTTATACTGTTGACGAGTATTTTAATTCTCACATTGAAATGTCGGAATAAAGTTGTTTTATTGTTTAACGTATTATTAATGTTTGTAGTAAAGCTTTGTGCTGTATGCTTGTTGCATTTTAATGTATAAATATAATTATCATGCTGTATTAATATCTTTAATGTATATACAATGTATTGTTATTTTTTCTTTTGACGTTTTTCCATGCATGTAAAACATGTCGTATGAAAATAAAGTTATTATTATTATTATTATTATTATTATTATTATTTTACAAAAAACCAGTCACCTTACTCTGTGGCTCCGACCCTCACAGAGGGGAGCTGGTAATGCCAATAGCCACTCCCCACGCCCGTGGGGTGAGTGACTACCGGGTCCGCGAATCGTGTGCCCTGAGTAAACGCAATGAACCGAGGATGACAGCCTTCTGCATTCTGCCGGCTAAGATCTCTGCCGAATCTCGGCATGCCGGTATGATCTTTAGTTCTGAAAGCAGGGTCTGTCTCATTCCACCGAGGGCTCCTATAATCAGTACCACTATTTTAATAGAATGGCCTGGATAAAGCCTGCGGAGTTCGAAGAGCAAATCTCGATATTTTGTCCGTTTTTCCTCCTCTTTCAAGACAGTGTTGCTCTCAGCGGGAGCTGAGAATTCCACGCCATACATTGTCTTGAGTTAGTGGTCGAGGAGTACTATGTCAGGCTTGTTGGCTTGTATTTGCCTGACGGTGGGAAACGAGTAGTTCCAATAAATTAGGCACTTCTCATTCCCCACAACGGACTCAATATCCCCCGGAACATAAAGCAGCACTGGTGTTTCGTCTATCCCATACGAGTGCCTTAGATGATAGTAAAGCACTCGTAATGCTGCGTTGTGCCTATGAATATAGGCCGAGACTGCGTATGTCGGGCAAGCCGACAGTAAGTGCATTACAGTCTCCGGCGCCCTGCGGCAGGCCCTGCAGCTGACATCAGGGACCTCCATACCCATGACACGACGTCGATAGACGAGAGTGTTAAATACACCATCCTGGCAAGCCATTATGAATCCCTCGGTCTCAGACTTCAGCCCAGTTGACCTTAAGAAGGCGAAGGTCAGCCTTTCGGATAAGCCGAGGTCTTCTATATTTTTATAGAAGACCCCGTGCAATGGCTTATCCTTATGGAGCTGCAGAAGGATGTTGTGTTCTGCAGCTCTAATGTGGGCTTTTAGTCGAACGGGTTCCAACTCGGTGACAGAGTCGGGGTTTACCCGCTCGACGTCGAAGATGAGACCATGTTCAACGGCTGCTCTCCGTGCTGCCTTAAAGAGAAAAGCTCCTACCTCTGCATTTTCATGGTCTCGGACCATGCAGAGGAGGGGATCCGAACTCCTGATGACCTTACATGCTCCATCCAGAACCATCCTGCTATGGAGACTCTCCAAGCTCAAGAGTCCACGGCCTCCCCGATGTCGTGGGAGATATAACAGTGGAACGGACGATTTAGGATGCAAGCTCCTATTGAGATGCATCTTCTTGCGGGTTACTACATCGAGTTGACGCAGCTCTTCTCTAGTCCACTTCACTACTCCGAAAGAGTAGAGAAGGATCAGAACGGCAAGCATATTTGTAGCAGACACCTTGTTCTTCCCCGACAGTTCTGAAGACCAGATCTGTCGGAGTAGGTGCTGATACTTGCCGCGGAGAGCGTTTTTCACTACACTCACTTCTTGGGTGGAGCGTTGCTCGACACCCAAGTAAGTGTACGACTCTCCGGCATCTAGATGGTGTAAGATGCTTCCGTCCAGGAGCTGCGCGTCCTCTCCATAGTCACCGCATCGTCCTCTCTCGAGATGGATCAGTGCGCATTTGTCCAACCCGAACTGCATACCGACAGCCTGCGTGTACTCCTGTACCACCCTAAGAGACTGTTGGAGATCCCTCTCTCCAGAGGCATAAAGTTTAAGGTCATCCATATAAAATAGATGGGTGACCTTATGCCTCCTGTCGCCGGGGGTACCGCAGTTGTAGCCACGGGTTTTCCGGAGCGAGACGGATAATGGCAGTAGTGAGATGCAAAACAGAAGGGGGCTGAGGGAATCTCCCTGAAATACTCCTCTTCTGAATGTTACCGACTCTGTTTGGACTCTATCGTTACTCGATGTTATGGTAAAGCGAGTCCTCCAGAGCGGCATCAGTTCTTCAATACATCTCACTACGGGACCGGGTACCACAAGACATCGGAGCAAGTGAACAATGAGCTCATGTGATGTCATGTCAAATGCCTTGCGGTAGTCGATCCAGGCCATAGAGGGGTTCCGCTTATACTGCATGGAGTCCTGCGTGATACATCTGTCGATCAGCAGGTTCTCCTTGCAGCCAGCGACACCTCTCTTCGACCCTCGTTGCTCATATATCCGTTCGTAAACCGGTTCAACTGCGTGGAGCACCCGCATGTACAAAATGCGTGTAAACACCTTGTAACATGCGTTTAGACAGGTTATCGGTCTGTAATTCTTTTGGTTGGACAAATCTCCGTTCTTGGGGATCAGCACTGTCCACCCCTCAACAACCCAAGAAGGGATTTGCTGCTCCCCATTCAACCAGGAATTAAAAATTCTGGCCAAATGGTGGTGGGTGCTCGATAACTTTTTCCACCAAAAGTTATTTATCCCATCGGGACCTGAAGCAGCAAAGTTCTTAGAGCCCTCAAGAGCCCTACGAACCTCTTCTGGAGTTATTGGTTCGCACACTTCCTGTGGTCGCTGAAACCTTTGACAAAAGGCTTCAAAGTGTGCAAGGGCAGGAGAATCTCGGTTGAGTGGAAGCCTCTCCTCGTACAGCGTTTTCCAGAAGTTCTCCACCTGATCTGTAGTCGGCGGATTTTCTACAACACGCGGAGGCGGTTGGAAAAGGCGCGAGGGCTTTTCACGGAACAGTTTATTTTCCGCAAGCCCTCTCGCCCGCCTCACTAATGCCTTTTTGCAAGTCACTAGCATCCGTATCCTGTCGAGACAGTGCTGTTTGGTGGTTCGCAGCACTGCCTCATTAAGTGTGTGATGGGCGCGTCTTAAATTGGCGGCTAATCGACGCACTTTAGGCGTGAACGGCCTGTTGGCCGCCATATAGTCCATCACACATTGGATACGGGATGCGTGTTGCCTCGCCGACCGGATCTTGGCTTCCATCTTTTGTATGCGCCGCTGCGCTCTCTCCTGAGGGGAAGAGGTATTTCGCCTCTCCACCTGAGACGAGCGTTGAGCAGCGGCATACACGGCACAATTTATGTGCCAGATGTCAGCCTCTTCTGGTAGCGCTGTGCGAAGTTCAGCGTCCACTCTGGCCAGGTCTTGTGGCCCGGGGGTTTTCAGACGGTGTAACCCCCTTCTGGTACTGAGACCCTCTGGTATTGGCGGAACGAGGAGAACTACGTCCTCAACCGGTGAATGCGGCGGCCCTTCGACCACCTCATTCACCGGTCCAGGAGCAGTCCTCACGTAGCCCCTACTACGAAGGTGGGATACATAGTCACGCAGATTTTGTGGCGTGAAGGCGCTATGCTCTGGTAGCCTCTCACACCACAGAGCATGCATCCGCGCCATGTATCCCCTCCGCGCGGGCTCACTGCTTTCATAGCAATGCAGAAGTTCATCCCTCAGCTCATCTGTCCACTCAAAGCGTCCTTGGACATTGCCAATTTCGTCAACGGGCGGCCCGTCCGGTTGGGCCCCACCACCTTGCCCTTGACCCCTATCCGAACGGGGTCGATCGTGGGGGCCCTGTCTTCGGCTTATTGGAATCAAAGATTATTATTATTATTATCATTATTATTATAATGTTGACAATTGCTGTTCTACTAAATAAAACTATTTAATTTAGAGAAAAAAATTATAAGCTTAACCTGTGAAAAAAAAAGGACAATAGCCAAGCGAGGGCTGTGATTGAGGGAAATTTTATTTATTTAAATCTTAATTTAAGTTAACTTTTACCGGATTCTTTTTATACGAATGAAATTTTAAATAAACTGCAAAATATCTCGGAAGGATAGCGGTAACATATAAAATATATTCCGGATGTTTTGCGAGGTTGAAAATTCCCAGTAGTACAATCAATACAGTATTTGCATGTTGTATGACATTTGCACCTTTTTCTAATTTTTTTGTCAAGTATAATTGTACTATTTGAATAATAGGTAATTTTATTTATTTCCGGGTCATTTACGAGGTTGCAAATTCAGATTATGTCAGTTATTTGAAGTTACAAACATTCCCATTCTATTTTAAGACTTTCGCAATTTTTTAGACCGCGATTTATTGTTTAAACAGTTAAAATCGTGTCCATGCCAGATAAAAAAAATGTGAAAAAAATCTTCCGGTATAAAAAATGTTACGCAAAACTACAAGCGGTTTATGTACCTATTCTGCCGTATACAGGGTGTAACGCAACTTACCCGAAAAATTTTAACCATACATGCACCTTTAAATAGGACGTCAATTTCTTAAAAAAAATTTAAATAAAAGTACAATACAGAAAAAGATATAAATTGTTAAAATTATAAATTAATGGAAATGTTAAAATAACATATTATTTCTATAAAAACTGTTCTATCCATTGACATTCTAGCACGCCTGAACCAGTCTACAATTTTGTCACACTAGCTGAACTGTTTGCCCTTCCTGCTGTACCTGAAGATGCAGATTATGGAAATGTGTTGTGATGCGTTCACGTAATACATCGATATTGTCAACTTCGGTTTAGTAGACTTCATTTTTTAAATATCCCACAAAAAGAAGTCAAGAAGAATTAGATCTGGGGACCACGGAGGCCAAGCTACGGGTCCACCCCGTCCCCAACGTATTCCGATGAATTGGGTCAAGTAATCTCGGATTACTAAACGATAATGTGGGGGCGCACCATCATGTGAAAACCACATCCGACTTCGAACCTTAAGGGCACATCTTCAAGAAGACCAGGAAGATCATTATGGAGAAACTGCAGATATCGTAGACCATCCATCCGATTTAGCAATATGATGTTGATGTTGAAAGTGTTTCTGAACTACTGGATGAGGATTCTCAATGGCCCAAACGTGCATATTATTTAGATTGGCTATACCATTACGCTTAAAAATAGCTTCATCAGAGACCAAGACATCGACAAATTTTCATTAATTTGTAACTTTAACAATTTGTATCTTTTTCTGTGTTCGACTTTTATTGCTTTTTTTCCAAGAAACCGACTTCTCATTTAAAGGTGCATGTATGGTTAAAATTTTTTGGATAAGTTACGTTACATCCTGTATACAGTTATTTGCATATCTTTCGCAATTTTTAATCGACAAAGTATATCAAAGTAAAGTAAATAAACAACTATTTGCAATGTTCCGGTTATCGTAGCATGCTGCAAACTTGATAGAAGATGTCTAATTATTGTTAAAATGTTCTGCAGGGATAAATTTTTCGAAAAGTTGTTATAAATTTACGTTTTTTATTAATTTAACCATGCTCCGGGGAGCGGAAGGGAAAACAGGAAAAATGGCATTGACGAGCGGAAAGAGTAAACACCTTCAATGGCCAATAATTCGAAATCCTATCGTTGAATTTGTTTTGTCCATACAGACTTTTAAACAGCACGGTAAGCACGAGTCTGACCCAAGTTTCAGGTTCCGGGAGTGAAACCAAAATTCACCTAAAAGGTGCGGGCTCCTTTAAAAACTTTCACAATTCTTTATACCATTTTTACTCTAGTGACTGGCCCAGCTGGCGTGCTGAGAATTAACGCACTGTAAAGCAAATTGCAATTTTTCCAAGAACAGAGGATAACTTAATATATTGTGAATTAATTTAAACGGAAATAACAACGCTTGTTTACCTCTGGCTAGTTGGCTCTACTGTGAAAAACCTGCTGCAAAGTAAACTCCATCAATTGTAAACGATAAGAATTTTAAAAACCGCCCTAAAATATTTTCTAGTGAATCTATACGGATTATATAACAGGGCACCATATTCAAATTTTGATCATACGAAAGTGTTAACGAGAAATAAAAATACATTAAAGCTGGGGTTCCATTGCGCAAAACTGTTGCGCGAGAATCATTCGCGAAGCGGCTGTCCCGTGCTAACTATTTCCACGATGAGAAACGTTTCACAATATAGAGGCGAAACAAGGTGAGCCACCAGTTTATGCGAGACAAGCACGACGTTCGTATATACAACGACTGCAGCATCAGCGTTTGCTATCACGGCGATACTTTATGTTAAGAATAAAAAGAAAGCAACGTCGGCGATTGCAGTATGGAAATAAGCTTCTGAGAGATGTAGTAGTAAAAGCCATCAGTGATACTATAACTTTAACCGGATGACTCACAAGACTTTGAATATCTCTTGTCACAGGTTGATCCCATAATAAGAATGGATACCTACTAATATGAGAGAAGCAGTAACAGAGTCACTGGATCAGGTATGCAGGTTAACCTGCATATCTGATCCAGTGAATGCTCTTCTTTTCCCTTGATTTTTCACTCCTGTAAGACCCCATTAGAGTTTTCATTTTTGCTTTAAGAGTACCGACAGTTTGCCCCATCTTGATGCTCATTTCCTTCCACGCATCCTCCCTCTAGGTCTTATTATGATGACTTTTCTTTAGCATCCCACAGAAATCGATAGCTCTGATATAGTTCAATAAGGGAAATGCGGTCCTCCTGGTTCATTTTGGAGGTCGAGACAAGTATGCGTTTACACGGAGCAAAACCAACAACGTGAAACACTTTGATGCGCAGCCAAAAACCGACTACCGGTCCGCTCACCTCCTCGCGCAAAAAGTTTCGGGGTGAGGACTATGTATCCACAACGCGAATCTAGTTTCGCGAATCAGTTGCGCGAGTCAATTTCGCGCAATGGAACCCCAGCTTAAACTGGAAAACCTTTAGGGTTTCTAAGAACATACCCCAAATATCTATGTGAAGATTGTGAGATTTGCTCAAATGTCAGTTTGACATTGAAAGTGATATCGAGGTCTTTGATAAATTTCGAAAGGGTCAGCACAATATTGTCATAGAGAATAAGATTTGTTCCAGTTATATGACAACGACAACATTTCTCAATGCTGAGGGGAGGGCTATTCGTATCAAGCGATTTTTTAAATGTCAGTCGATTATTCTGTAACTTTTCAGTCAATAACTGATTTTACTGAGGCAAAAATGTATAATAATATGTTAACATCCAAATCATCAACTACTACGTTAATAATAAAACCTAAAAATGTGGACCTAGATTAGAGCCCTGAGGCACTCCAGAGTTTGTATAAATAAATAAACCCTTTATTATCTATTTGTCTACAATAATGTAATGCAATTGTGGCATAAGAACTACATTTAAATATATACGAACAAAAAACCCACTTTCCCGAACAATCTGTATACTTGAGCACAACACAAAAAACGCAACAGCAAATGACTATCTGTAATTTTATTGATTTGGTGGTCGATTCGGAGAAAGAATAAATTGAACAACAGGACAATAAAAAATAAACTGCGCTGTACCTTAACTTTTACGTCCTCCACTAAGGCACCAAGAATCATGTACGTAATGTAACGAAAAATCTTTTTCAAAACTTCACCGGTAAAAGTAACGCACAACCAATATCCACCATTGATCGATATGTTGTCTCTCTCTGTCGATAGTACTGTGCGGCCTAAAGGATAGATACGACAGTGGCGGGACATGGTAACTAAAGAAAGGTAAATAGGTGTGGACGAAACAGGTATTAATATAATTATTTGTATAGGACACGCTAAGCTACCACTAGCTTGTATTGTATTCCATATGAAAAGAACTCGATTGAGAAAAGTAATTAAATATTAAAATTCATATAATAAATAATCACCACAGAAATTAGACATTCAAATGTGTTTATTATATATGAAAAAGAAAAACGAATGAAATAAATTGATCACATATAATAAATTCATAATACTTTTCTTTAAACAAAATAAATTCGTAAGGGCATTCTAATCAACGGCAATCGAAGAATACAGATAACTCGGTATATTAGATATGGTTACAGAAAAGATTTTTGTTTTTTAGTATATAGTCGCTCACGGTCTTTATAAAAACATTTATATTTGTTAGTTATTTCTTCAATATAAATTTTTCCTTTTTCTATTCTTCCTTCACTCCTATATTATTATTGATTATCTCTCAACCATTTGGATATAGTGATTTTTTTTTTGTTGAAATAATTCTATCTACAGATGCATTTCGAAAAATCAATACAGTTACCATTATCAAAAAACATCACACAGATGTCTCAGAACTGGTATTTACAGAATTTAATTTTATAATGGGGGTTGTAGTGATTATGTCAAAATGCCTTTGCAGAGTCAATAATAATAATATAAGAGCAAAAGGAGTCTAGAAAAAGGCTTCTAAAAATGTACTGATATTTATAGCAATCATTCCATTTATAAAAGGTACTTAGTCCTGTACAATCGTCTTGGTTCACTTTGTATATTCGAAAATAATTTACAGTTTTAGATTTTTTAAATTAGTTTACCTCTTTTCTTTTATTCCTAGCTGTCGTGGAACTAGAACTATCGAACGTGCGTCACCACGTATTCATTTTCTAACTATAGAACTAAGACATCCAATATGAGATGAGCTTTCCATTTCAAGCTCTGATCCACTATGATAACGAGATATTTTACATGTTCAGTGTTATTGTGAATCTCAGACAACTGAAATTATATCTATCATTTACGAGACATTCTGCGGTACATATGATTAATTCTTCCTACATGCACCGATGAGAGCTTGAGATAAAATAAAGCATGAATTTTCTTTTCCTTTTTGTATTAACAGGCTATTATTTAACAAACAGTTTAGGGTGTTTAGTCCAATGAATGGTTATGTATGTATTCCATTTCAACTATTTTTGCTGTGAATAGTAATAATGCATCATTTGTATAATATGGGGCAATAGTGCGTCGGACCTCGATATCTCGAGTTCTACAATAGCTAGAAATTTTTTAAAAAATTACAAGTAAACTAGATAAAAAAGTCTGTAACTGGATATTATTTTCTAACATACAGGGCGAGCCAAGACGAAATTGCAGTGCCCTTTTTTAAACGGAATGCTATGTATATCAGTACATTTTTTGAAGCCTCTTTCCAGGCTCTATTCATTCCTATATTAGCATTGAATATCTCCCAACCTATTGGATGTAATGATTTTTTTTGTTGAAATAATACTATCGTAGAACTCGAGATATCGAAGTCCGGCGCACTATTAGATATTTAACGCATATGAAAGTTTTGTTATAATTTTTTTGAAATTATTATTGACTTTTCGTAAAGGAGACTGTTTTTACATAATTTTTTCTTTGATATACAGTGTGAAGTGTTTTACTATATCCTCTTGAGATTGCTGTTGAATTCTCGTAAGAGGAAAATTACTACACAACCTTTTCATGGACTTAGAGCATCATTAATGTACCAGCTGATCAGAGTTGGATCAACATTATATGAAGAGAGTTTTATATTAGATTTTGATTGGACAATAGTTATCTGCTAGAAAAAAAAATCTATATTTTAGGTCGATTAACTTTAGTCCAAATTTCTTGTAGTTTTACTTCTCGGTATATAAATGTAAAGAGGACTATTAACAGATTCTTATATTTTCTGTATTATAATGGATTTTCTCAAACTGACGGGTCCAGCAGAATGAAGCATGCGTTTTAAAATGAGTTGTATTTATTGAGTAATGGCTAAAAACACAAGTAATCCAGTCGCCATGTACTTTATACCTTCGAAAAATTCCGAACTTACTGAAACTTTGGGATGTTGTTTGCGGGTGTTTAGTAGTGCTACACCCAATTTATCCAACAAAAAAAACCCTGTTGAGGAGAATTTTATCCCTATCCTCCCTCTTCAGTGATAAGAACAAATTTGAAAAAAATATATTTTTTAAGAAATTAGAGATTTTTTAAAATCACACGAGTAGATCCGAAGATATGGCCGTTTTCCCTTCCATAATTACCCTAGAGAGCACCCCCCGCAGCCTCGACCTCTTCCTATGATTACCCACAAAAGAAAAAAATTACCCTCCTGACCCTATCCCTTATAGAGTGTTTAAGAGAAATACCCCTGTCCGATCCCTTTTCTTACCCTGAAACTCAATCCCTTCAAACGGCCATATCTCCGGCTCTAATTGGCGGATTTTAATAGAACCTAAAACCAGTTTACGCGCCTCGAGGAGACCTTTCTTTTTTATTCGAAACATTTTTTGTCTGGTCCCCCAATCGCACGTAAACTGGAAAAACCGATTTTTCATATGTTCAACTGCCATATTCCCCCCACCTGCCTGGGCGATGTGAAATTGTCAGGGAAGTGGGGGAAGTCGTCCTCTATACGATGGGAAAAATTTTTTAAAAAAAAACACTTGCATTGGCCTCCTTTTTTCCGCCAGATCTATTCCACTATAGACTTAATACTGTCGTGAACAGAAAAAAATAGGACAACTTTTTTTTTCTAATGTAAATCTGTCTCTATTTGAATATGTAATGAGTAGCCGAAATAAAACAGATCACTTTTAATTTATTTTTTATTTTAATGCTGTAGTTATTGCTATAGTAAATGATGGATGGTTAATGAGACAAATTGCACTGCGTTATAACATTAACAAAAATTTGGTGTGTAACATTTCAAGAAAGTGGAAAATAAACGGTACGCTTAGTAGAAATCCTGAATCAAAAGACAAAGGATATCCAAAAAACTAACTATTAATATTTCCTTATTGCACCATTTCTATTTATAACTTCTATAAGTCTGTTTGGCATATAATTAAATAACCTTATACAATAATCATTAGTAATAATATTTTCCCATGCATTATTTGCTATTTCCAGTAATTCTTCGACATTCCGTGGTCTCACATTTCGTTTTTGGATACTTCTTACGAGTAGTCCCCTACTTCTTCAACAGGGTTAAGATCTGGACTATGACTGGACCAGTTAAGAACATTGATGTTATCTTGAAACCAGTTAGTTACGGCATCAGCAGTATGAACGGAACAATTGTCTTATTGAAATATGAACTCATTATTAGGAAATAGTTGTGACACAGAAGGGAGCATGCTATCGCCTAAAATCCTAATATACGTTTCACCATTAAATTATTCCTCAATATGCCACAAAACACCAGCACCACGTACCGATATCCAAGCCCACATATTGACGGAAAATCTACCACTTTTATCATTGTTAAATATATATTTCTCATCGAATCGAGTATTCGGAGGGCGGTGAACACGAATACGACCGCTGTGTGTTGACTGGAAAGTTTTTTCATCTATAAAGATTACATTGTTCCAAAAATTTACATCATGCGCTAAAAGTTCAAGCGCAAATCCTACTCGAGCTGCTTTACGTTAAGTATTTCTGTCTGCTGCATGACAGCGTATCCTCGATTCTCTTACTCGCCGGCGACCAGTACTACTCGATCCAGGAAAATTCGTTTCTTCAGTAGCCTGAGTAATTGAGAAATGGATTTTCTACTAAAACGTTTGCCAATTCCAAATCTTATTTTTGAGTTGATATCCTTCGTCGCCCTGATCCAGGATTTCTACTAATCGTACCGTTTATTCCCCACTTTCTTAAAATGTTACGCACCGAATTTTTGTCAATATTATAACGCAGTGCAATTTGTCGCATTGAACATCCATCTTCTGCTTTAGCAATAACTCCAGATTTAACTAAATCGCTTATAGGAGGCATATTAGTTTTTTGCACACTTGCAATAAATTATGACAACTAACTGACAACGTCACAAAAATTAAAGTTAGATGTACACAACTAGATTTTAGCAAAATACCGTTATAAGACTTGTCTTTTTTTTTGCTCGCGACCGTAAAATAAAATGGCTTTTAACTGTCATTTTAAAAATAAATGTCATGATGCGATACATAGTTGAAAAGATAATTTAAAGACGAATCAGATAAATGAAAAATATGTACATGATACCATTTAAAATAACAAAGCTTGGGGTCACTTCCGCTTAAACCAGAAATTGAAGAAAATGTTTGATGGGCTCCAAACAAGGACAATTATGTAATATGCGACTATCCCAAAATTCAAAATTTAGCTTCATAAATAGCAAAGTTACAGAGTCTTACATGTCTCCTGTGTCATCTGGTATATTAAGCATGATATTGGACCAAGCACAGTGCGCTATGGTACGCCAGTTTGCATAATTTGAGGTTCACTTAAAGTGTTAAATTTTTACATATTGCTATCTCTACTAGACAGCTGTTTAGAATTTCTAATACAATACCCCCTACTACCCATTCTGTTTGATTCTGTTTAATAACATCCTATGAGAGACAATATCAAAGGCCTTGATCTATTATTTACGAATCTAAATACATCACCTAAACGTGTCAAAGTATTTCTTTTATAAAATTTGATTGTGTGTACAATAATGACATACTTAATAACCACGATTGTTATGAAAATTACACACGTTTGAATGGTTTTTAGTTTTTGAAAGAACTTCTAGTGTTTACAAGACAATAAAATCGAGCCCAAAACAATAAATTTTTTCCTGCTGCAGGAACCAGTAGCAGCCTTATTTACTAAAACCTGTTTTGGCTTGTCATTACGATACATGTTTATCTTTTGAAGTTTATTAACATAGTTAAGAAATATCCTGTATATACCACGTATGCCATGTTAATATTTGACAGTACTGTTTAGAATTATACCGTACATGAATTTCGTATTAGAAATAAACCAAAAGTTAATAATGAAATGAATGTGAGGAGAAACACGAACCTGACCCTCTACAAATCCGGAAACAATGTAACTAACTTGATGTTCATGGTCATATACAACACTGGTATGCGAGAATATTATACGAAATAATAGAATAAGAAGCAGTGGGTTAGGCATAAGTTTCAAAATGAATACAACTCTCCGCATTTTAAAATTTGCCAATTCCAGAGGGGAAATATTTTAATATACAAGGAGAGCTCTGAATTCTTTTGAAGTGAAAACAGATTCCAATATATTAAATTTAGAACGTGAAGACTCTTTCTTGTCTTATTCGGAACGAGTCTGAATAATAACAGTTATTGCGCTATATCTACCACTGAAAAAACTTAATGTTTATTTTCTTCAGCAGATTCGTAGGATTTTATTTTATTCACTCGTCCTGAAAATTGCTGTTGAAGTTAACATTACAAGCGATTTTGTTTTACGTGTACTTTTATGTGTACTTTTTTACCAGTGCTCTCTAAATAATTTCTTTTAGGGTGCCATTTACTTTTTTAACACTGTTGTTACAGAAAAAAATAATTTTATGCGATTCAATTTATTATAATTATAGTAATTATAATTCATATAAACAAAAGAAAGAGAAACCTCTGCTATGATAAATTACACAGGCACACAAAAAAATGATTTGGCCGGGTACCCCGTTAGTGTATTCATGTATATTTTTGCCCGTTGAATCCGAATCTTAGGCCACACTTTGCCAATTGGCTAATACTTCTAAGATAACCTAAAAAATACGAATAAGAGGCATTATTGTGTATTGCAAGGTATCTCTCTCAGAATAAAACAATGGAAAACATTTGATCATCTGTTATTTTACCAACGATATCCACAGTTAATTCCGGAATTGATTATGTAGATTTCAGGTCATCCATGATCTCAAAAATGCTCAAAATCCCCAAAAAATGAAATTTCCAGGGTTTGCGAAACAAATAAATCAAAACAATTTTTTTTCATGCTTATTGAAGAAGTAATTTTCAATTCAATGCAGAATCTGATTGGTAGGTATCGAGCGAACTTGGCTCGTCCAACTGGGTCAAACTTCTCCGGATGCCTTGACACGGAGTCAGCACTGGCTTACTCTAAATCAAATGCCATACTGTCAATAAAGCATTGGTCCCACTCCCAGTTCGTCGGCCTCTGGATTGCCTACCCAGGACTTCGGTATTTGTTGCACTTCGGCATAGGCTTCCCGGTGCTAAAGGAAGTAAGGAATGCCTCGCTTAGAAGGATTCTGACCTTTGGTCTGGGGCCTGGCCTGGATGAGAACATTTATTGATCAGCTATCGGATGCACAATGGAGTACAAAGCCTGACTGCAGCGATTGCTTATCGCATCGGTAAGAAAAAGAAAAGAAAGTATCGGGAACCCTAACCTCAAAAGAATGCTGTAAATCCTTCAAAAATGAAATTTTCATATATCGAACCCTGGACTTGGGAAACAAAGGAATGAAAACAATTTTTTCGCTTGGCTGTTAAGAAAGTGAATTTCAATTTAGTGCTGGAATTTATTCAGTAGGTAACGATTGATCCCTAACTTCAAAAAATGCTCGAAAGCAATCACCATCTTTGACATCTAGAACCAAAATGGTAGTCTATCAGTTACCGTTATATCTTTTAAGATTACGTATTTCTTGTTCTTGAGATACTTGAGATATAGAGCTTTGGGTACACTTGAGTATTGATAAGAGGTGCCTTTACTTTAAATTTCATCAAAATCGGTGTACTAGAATCCGAGTAATAGAGGAAAGTTCAGAAATGAATCGTTAACGCATGTTTCTTGTTTTCTTTTGAGGATATGTTAAACTTTTGAGCTTTATATTTCCTCCAGTTTTGTTGCTGTTTCAAAAACAAAGATTTTGAGACTTTACCCGATTTGATAGAACTAATAGAATCGGAGATATTTTAAAAAGAAGTTAAAAAACCGGTCACGGCGGCCCTAGACAGTGGAGCGGCGACTTCCGACTACAATGAATAGCATTTTCGTAACCCATGGACCCTGACTAATGACTTTAAAAATACGTTTCATCATCTACATCCATTTTCAATAATTTTTGGCTTATTACTCCACTAGCAATGTTTTTTGGACGTTTGAAGAAAATAGTTATTTGTGTATCAAGGCCGTAAAGTTGATCTTTCCCGGCCTAATTTGGAGTTTGCGGTCGAAGCAAACTTGGGATATGACCTAGAAAGATCATTTCGCCGAGGTGCACACGACGTTTTAAGCAACTATCTCATAAAGTAAAATAAAGTTATTTTGAGTAAATTACTGAAAACATATAAAAAATTTTGCAAGAAGGCCACTAAGCTGACACTTTTAATTCGTTTTCAACGAAAAAAAATGAAAACGTTACTAGTTAGTTTATTGACAAGCCGTGACATATTTCAAATATTAGTGATGATCAAAGTAATACATGCGGCCGTGAAGTAAAAGCGGCCAAGATTGACAAATGAGTACAAAGAGATGACACTTTAGGCTTGTGTAGTCGCGTGTCGGGGAAACCGCCACGCCATCTAGCGGATATGCTGTGTCAATAAGTGAGTGGTGAATTTCAAATTTTTCTAATTTAACCGTGTTATGCCTGTGTAGTATCTAAGTGATTTTATCTACGATCGTGTAAAAAGTAACAGTTTTTTTACATAATTTCTAGTGTAAAAAGTGGCCTTTTATAAGAAACCGTGCAATAAAAAAATTTATTGCACGCTTTTATTGCACGATTTCTAAAAAAATAAAAACTACGCCCGTTTATAATACCGTTTCCTTAGTTACCATCATCACAGATTTTCAGTCACGACCATGAAGTAACATAATTAGAATGGAGACTTCAACTACAACTCGAATAATACTAACCGTCAAAGTGACATTCACAAAAAGTTGATACAGTTTTAGAAATATTCATGAAAAATTCTTACAATAATTGGAACGATCGAAGATAAAACTTTATAAGACATACTTGTAAAAAGCCTCTTTATTGCACTCATGGCGTTTAAAAACACTTGCTTCGCTCGTATTTTTAATCTAGCCATTCCTGCAATAAAGAATGGCTTTTTACACTTGTAAATTAAATAACTATTGTCTAAAATTAAGTGTTATATCTCCAAATAAAATGATAATTGAAATTACTTGTGGGTTTTTACCTGTAAATACAAGTATTTTCCGCAAAGGGAAAAAATTGCTTGAAAGGTTTCATGTAAGTAACATGGAAGAAGTGATTGACGGACGGAGTAGAAAATTAATTGGAACATTTTTAAGGAAAACCTCAGGAGCTCAGAGCACTCGAAGACAAGAAAATACGTATAGTCCGGTAGTACAGGTATTTTCTTAATTACAACAACAAATATAAAAGAGGTTAAAATTAACGAATATGAAATGTATTGGAAATCCTAGGCAACATGTGTAATGCTGCTAAGGCTTTGCAAAAATGGCATGTTGTAGAATATTGGAGAATTTATATATTTATCTTAACATTTATTTATTTTTTTTATGCAGCTCGAATTTGACCGTACAATTTTGGAGGTACATTGCAGCTGCAAAGGAGGAAAGGTCTTCTGTAAACACGCCGCAGCAATTTGCATTTTTGTAAATATAGAAAATACACGTTTAAAAGCGGATCAACCTATGATAAAATAGAATAAAATTTATTTTACCAATTTTTCTGATACATATTGGAATCGATTTCAACAAATACAGCTCTTGATAAGTACCATAAAGAATGTAGAATTGGAACATTAGTTTCTTGCGAAGGAAATAGGCAGGACCGTGTATTCGGATTTGAGGATTTAAAAAACATTAACGATCAACATTTGTCTGAAGACTCTCCACAAACTGAAATAATCAAGAACGAAATCGAATGCACATTCAAAGGCAAGAAAGAATGCTCGATCAGGAAAGAAGAAATATCGTAAGGAAAAGTTTTCTTGAAAAATTATGCTATTTGCAGAGCAACTCGAGCTTTCAAATTTACAATGCTTATAATTGTTTATCAACACAAAATATGAAGACAAAATTTGCGAAAATAAGTTGCCCACAATAATATCTATGCAAATATGAAGAAATCAAAGCTGACAAAGAGAAATGGATAGAAATCGCTTTCAATTCTATAGGACAATCGAATACTTACATGTGGTTGCAACAACGATGCACAAGGGTTACCTGCAGTGAAAAGATTTACAGAATCAAAACAAGAGTAGCAAATTTTGACACATTGGCAGAATATCTCAGCAAGCAGAAAAATAAAGCACTAAAACTGATCGCTATGCAATGCGGACTTGAAATGGAATCAACAGCAAGATTAATGTTTGAAGAAACATACGGATATCGTGTTCACGAAGTCGGCCTGATTGTGTCTGTAAAATAACTATATCTGGCATGTAGTGCTGATGGGGAAATATGGGGCTTTTGGAAATCAAGTGCCCGTACAGTTGCGAGAACATGAAGATGCATTCCCAGACTAAAATGTCATTTGTTTCATATCTCATGTTCGATAAAAATGGAGAATTGCTTTTAAAAGAAAATGACAAGTATTAGACGCAGGTTCAAGTTTCCATGTATATTTTGGGAATTCAAATATGCCATTTCTTCGTATATTCGTCGCAAGATCACTTGTGCCTGAAAATATCAAAAAATGAGACAATTTTATCAATACTAATTCCAAAACTCGAAATGTTTCATTTTGTATATTTGTTCAGTCTTCTTAATACATAGCAAGCGTCATTTTGATCCGTATTAAGATTAAAAAACATATTTTAATCTTAATTACAACGCAGATTTTAATTTAGAATTATAAAAATCCTGTTTTTACTTTTTTCGGATAAGGGATTTCTTGTTATTGGCCAACATACAAACTACGTACATGATTTTATCCATGCGTTCTAGGATTTTAAAAACTTTTATACGTTGAATGCTTCTTTCTACATGGATTCTCACTGAAGCTATTGAGTATCCATGTAATACTTCCTCGCGCGAAAATTGCAGATTAAAAGCATAGTGAATGTATATTTTCTTACTGACAAATCTTACTGTATTTCAGGAAATCCCTTGTCAGTTAAAATTTGATCCCCAGGGTCAACCAGAGTTAGAAAACCAGAATCATTAAGTATAATGCAATCAGACATACGACCTCCGTATCCTTTGGATGCAAAACTTATATACCCACTTGGAATAATAGCCACCAAATATTTTAATGTAAAATGTGACTTGTACGTGGAATACATAGATGCTCGTATTTTCACAGTGGGGCAGTTTCGCAAAAAAGCTCTGCGCAATCAATAATTGCCCGACAGTGCGGGTAATTTTTTAAGGTTTCTGGTAAAGTAGCTTTTACTGCTTCTTTTGATGCCAAAAAGTCCGTGTTGCTGTGTGATAAAATACATTTTCCAAAACACTGTAAAAAATGTCACTTGCTGCCTTGGTTGATATTTGAGACAAGCATGCAAGTGCAACAATATTCAACCCCAACTTCATTTTCATTAAAAATATTAGCAGCCTATCTTCAGCTTTTATGACTTTAAAATAACTCGGCTGGCCATACACATTTGGTTAGATAAAATTTAATAAAAGATAAAAAACAGCTTTTGTTAATCCACACAATTGTTTGAAAGGACTATCGTATTACATATCATCATACTACTGAAACCCGTTTCGCATTTCACAATCAGGACCCACACGAACAGATTTCGTGCAAACCTTTCGTGGTTTTTCAATAACAAAAACATTTTGACTTTCCTTCTGTAAATTATTAACTGTAATACCGTTTGAGTTACAACTTCGTTTGTTGAAGTGTCTTGCCAGCAATATATAGTAGATGGTTGGTTTTCGACAGTTTCTTCCACATTGAGGTAGTTAGTTTGCACACTAATTTTTGTGCATGATGTTCTTGGTGACGATTCCGGTAATTCGGTTATGTTATTGAACGACACTCCCTGCTCGAGATCTTTTCCAATACATTCTTCTGCTGAAATAAAATAAAAATTCGTACATTCTGCAAATTATATCATTTATATCGACAATATTAAGAGTAGTAATAATATTAATCATAACATTAATAACTAACAAATAAAAATACCTCAATTTCTTTTATTATTTTTAGAATGATTATCTGCTCTTGCTGCACAAGCACGAGCTTTTGGATTTTCTTTTTTCATGAAAATATTGTTGGATTATATGCATCTTTTCGTGGATCATTACATTTTTCTCCTCCCGAAAAATTTGCACTACAAATCTGAGTATGCTTTGTAGCAGTCCAGGGTATCTCATTAATTCTACAAGAAATCGAATTATGCATTATAAATTTAAAAAATATTTATCAGAACACAGAATTACTTTGAAACAAATTTTCTACATATTTTGACAAGCATTACACCTAACCTAAACTTACAGAATTACAGACCAACTACATTAAAGTTTTCTATTTAAAACTTGTGAATATTACTTATTCTTTACTTCGAACAGAAATGATCCATTTCGTTTTCCCTTCAGCTTCCCATGAACGATTGGGAAATGCATAAAACTGTAATTCCGGATTTGCATTTTTAGCGCAACCCGGGACGCAACAAGCATGCCCGACGTTTTTACACCACTTTGTTCATTTGACGTATTATAAATTGTTTATGTCACAAAAAAAAATGTTTCTGTCACACGTGCGACGAGAGCGCCTCTTTTCGTAAGTGTTTTTGGAGATGAAAAAGGCGCTTTCTTTCCTGTAGGACACAGTGCATGCGCTGAAGCTGAGCGGGCGCGAAAGCACTTTCGCGCCCCTAAAGACGAAAGTGAAGGGACTGCTTTTTCGTATTGTTTCTGTCTCGTGCCACACTCTTGACAAAAAGCACCGTACGAACCTAGGGGAAAAACTCGCCCTTGCTCCCTAGGTACGTAAAGTACGGTCGCGAGCAAAGAAAAATAGGACAAGTCTTATAACGATATTTTGCTAAAATCTAGTTGTGTACATCTAACTTTAATTTTTGTGACATTGTCAGTTAATTGTCATAATTTATTGCAAGTGTGCAAAAACTAATATGCCCCATATAAGCGATTTAGTCAAATCTGGAATTATTGCTAAAGCAGAAGATGGATGGTCAATGAGACAAATTGCACTGCGTTATAATATTGACAAAAATTCGGTGTGTAACATTTTAAGGAAGTGGAGGATAAACGGTACGATTAGTAGGAATCCTGGACCAGGGCGACGAAGGATATCAACGCAACAACAAGATTTGCAATTGGCAAATGCTTTAGTAGAAAATACATTTTACTCAGTTATTCAGGCTGCTGAAGAAACGAATTTTCCTGGATCGAGTAGTACTGGTCGTCGGCGAGTAAGAGAATTGGAGCTACGCTGTCATGCAGCAGCACAGAAATACTTACTTAAACCTGAACATAAAGAAGCTCGAGTAGGATTTGTGCTTGAATTTTTAGCGCATGATGTAAATTTTTGGAACAATGTAATCTTTATAAACGAAAAAACTTTCCAGTCAACACACATCGGTCATATTCGTGTTTACCGCCCTCCGAATACTCGATTCGGTAAGAAATATATATCTAACAATGATAAAAGTGGTAGATTTTCCGTCAATATGTGGGCTTGGATATCGGCACCTGGTCTTGGTGTTTTGTGGCATATTGAGTAACGATTTAATAGTGAAACGTATATTAGGATTTTAGACAATATTATGCTCCCTTCTGTGTCACAATTATTTCCCAATAATGAGTTCATATTTTAACAAGACAATTGTTCCGTTCATACTGATATACCGTAACTAACTGGTTTCAAGATAACAACATCAATGTTCTTAACTGGCCCAGTCATAGTCCAGATGTATGGGGACTACTCGTAAGAAGTATCCAAAAACGAAATGTGAGACCACGGAGTGTCGAAGATTTACCTGAAAAAGTAAATAATGCATGGGAAAATATTATTACTAATGATTATTGTATAAAGTTATTTAATTCTATGCCAAACAGACTTATAGAAGTTATAAATAGAAATGGTGCAATAACGAAATACTAATAGTTAGTTTCTTGTTAAGCAGGATCTCCTTTGTCCTTTGATCCAAAATTTCCACTAATCGTACCGTTTATTCTCCACTTTCTTAAAATGTATCACACCAAATTTTTGTTAATCTTATAACGCAGTGCAATTTTTCTCATTAACCATCCATCACTTACTATAGCAATAACTACAGCATTAAAATAAAAAATAAATTAAAAGTGATATCTGTTTTATTTCGGCTACTCATTATATATTCAAATAGAGACAGATTTACATTAGAAAAAAAATTGTCCTATTTTTTTTCTGCTCACGACAGTACTATTTTGAAATTGTTTTTATCGGCGTAATGAACAGAATACAGTTTGTTTACCACTAATTTTCTGACACGTTCTCACCACTACGCGGCGCCACCATAGCCACTACACAAGCGTTTAGGAATGCTGTCAGATCCCAAGGTTTGTAAAGTAAGATAGGTAGCATGGTAACTTTCGACCAATCAGAGATCACTATTTAAAATGCCTGCTCATTCGAATTTCTGGCATTCAAACCATTAGTATAGAAGTATAATTAGTTATGAATTTGAATTCCCTATTTTGTATTTTTTAATGTACAAGTACAAATTAATAAATTGACTTTTTTGATTAATGATTATTAACATCGATAACGTTTTCCTTGGAATTTAAAATTGACATTACTATATCAAATTTATAACTAATTAATGTATGCAGTTAAATAAGTACATTTTATATCAAGGGACTGAAGTAGGTTCTTTTAATCTTGTGTGCAATTTCTTGCCCGAGACTTCAGTCTTGATTTCATTGCTTTATATAATTCTTAGCGAATTTAATAAGTTATAAGATAGGTGAAGAAACATACATGATACTAATTTTCGCCCTAACGAAAAGAGTTACTTAGAAAAGTTTGTTACTTTATAACGTACTGAGTAGAAATTTTTCCCCAGGCCAACCTTTACAATTATGTAGTATTAAAAAATGTTAATGCAAATTTTTTATTAGAATTAGATGTGCATACAATAATTTATTAATAAAATTTAACAAGATGGCCATTAAATTTTATCATGTCATATTAGACACAGCAATTAATAAGAAAAAATCACTCATTGGTTTTTTCTAATATTTCTTTGTATCATATGAAAATAAATTTTATTTCCTGTATTAAGTAATTTATTTCTAAAAATATTGCAATGTTATTTGTATTTACATATTTACTACTATTTTTACAACAAAACTTTTATATTAGATAAGTATTTACACAACAAAATGCAAAATATACACATACCTATATTTTCACATGTACTATTGCGGCCGAATTAAAGTAATCGATTTATTATCTAGTATGTTTTTCAAAAAAGTTACGTCAGTTATGTAAATTAAATTATTTTGACAACCAGTCATCTAATAATTAGGTAGTATCAGCTGACGTCACAACCGAGCTGCAACTTCAGTTCAGTGGATAGATGTTTTTGCGACATTTACAGTCATTTAGTTATCCCAAATTTTAAAGAATTTCAGAGCTTTTTTAAAAGCTTTTTTTGTGTAAAATTAACAGTTAGTGTTTCCTTTTACTAATAAGTTTGGTGATTTGTTGAACTGACTTTAATTTTGTGTTTTATTTGTGTTTTTTAACCGACATGTTTTTTTCCGTACTGTCAACAGGTTTTTATTTTCGAAATGGTGAGTTAATTTTAGCAATTAGGATTGTTAAATTCATTGAAATTTGATCTATACACTTCATTTCAGGAGTCACCAAATTATATTTTTAAGTTAGAGTATAGTAATGGCGTTGATCCATATAGTTTAAAAGTGGCAGATTTGACAGCATCTTTAGATGATATCCCAGAGATTTATAAAAGTGTGGTGATGGATTATTTATTATTTCGAACGAGCCCTATGACCAATGATGAAATTAGAGCATGTAAAAGTTTAGATGCCTTTGCCCAGCTTGCCTGTAAATGGATAGAATCTCTGGGGGCAAAAAAAATTAGCAAACGATATCTTGGTAAAGTAAGTGTAGATCTGTATGAAATTTAACGTTTATTATCAAAGTATATTACTTTTGTCTGCAATGTTTAATCACAAATTACTGTTTTTCAAGCATTAGAATATTATTAAAATGGGTTAAGGATGAATATAATTTTTGTTTTAGGTTCGGCATTCTCAGAGAGTGTCAGAAGCAACACTTAAGCCTTGGATTGTTGTATGAGGATACGTCTGTGACGGATGTATTGGCTTATTGAATAAAACTCAGTAACGAGAACATTGATATGGCTGTAGTATTAAAAAACAAGGCCAGATGCTTAGACTATGCAGTGCGCTTTGGCATTTCACAAAGATTTTTATGTAATCTATACATTTGTAAATTATGCAGTTATGATATTTAAAAAGTTAATGGCTTTATATAATGTATATACAGATGTATGTTTCCTAAGTTTACATGTAGAATATGTTAATAAAAATAACAAAACCACAATGTATTGCTACAAAGTAAAGTATTTTGCTCTATGCTGCTCTATCAACATTTAATATATTCATCGTTTTTTCTTCCTGAATTTAAAAATGTTCAGATACATTGAAAATCCAACGAAGTTTTTCAAAAAGTTAGGGTTTTATTTTTCATTCTTCCATGTATTTTGCATTGTTTAGTACACTCAGTTTAAAATCTGATTTGATCTTAAAACCCACCTTCATTTATCAACCCAAAACTATGTCTATTCGCACGTTACTGGAGGAGGATGTAATTAATAACCATATAACTACATATTCAATCAGTTTTATTTGTGTTATTAACAATACTTTTTTACACGAGTCAATATAATAGAATACATGTTAAAATAATGTGTAAAGCATACTAAAAAAAACGTTACATATCACCTTAAGAACAATCTACACTTTAAGTGAAATCTTAAGAACATTTATGCATCCTATTTTGACTAAATAGGCGAATTCACTGTCAACATTGCAATATCTTATAAATGATGTAAAAACTATCGTATAGGTACCCATGACAAAATGTTTGGAACATATTCTTGCATTTTTTATTTTCGATTCGAGAAAATCATCTTTACAGAATGCTGCTGGGCAAGCTCTACTTGTCGTCTGGTTTGAGCAGATGGAAATCCCAAAAATCTAACTGTTCTTTTTTGATTCCATCGATTAGTGCACACAACAACAGCCGTCGTTGACATTCTGTTTCTAAAATGGTAACAAATTCAAACTCATTAGAAACTTTTGAGCTTGAAGTACCTACAACCCTGCCAAAAATGCTTATAGAAACAGATAAAAATAAAGCTATAAGGTTCTATGAGACCGATAACATTTTTTGAACGAAATTAGTCGATTTCACATACAGTCATATTAATAACCATAAAAATCCCAAGAGATATTCTTCCTCAGTATGACGGGAAGTCGTTGTGCAATAGAATGGCATAGAAACTCATATGTAAAACTGTTTCATCATCTACATAGATCCTCTCCATAAAGTATATATTTTAAATTACTTTGGAGATATTTCTATATGCCATTTTTGGCAGGGAATTAATAATATTGTCAGAAAATATAAATTTCACAGCAATGGATATTAATCTTTTATAAAACCATTAATATTAGTAAATAGAAATTACTACTACCTAACCTATTATATCCTATGTCAATATTGGCTTATACCAAATCTATTAATACATATATTAAATGAATATTTAAGCAAATAAGTTATACAATATACATACTTAACAAAAAAAACCGAAAAACTAAATTATTAGCGTTATTAATGTTTATATTTACAATTTACGATTTAACAGGGATGTTAACATACCTGACAACAAATTTTTCTTTTCCAATAATAGCACTGATACGATATGTATCGAAATTTCTTTCACACTAGGCTCTTAAAAAAACCTTAATAAATGTCTCCACACAAATTTGTTATTAAAATTATGCACCACTAATTTTAGAATTGATCACAAACTAAGACTTGCTCTTATGTCAAATTCTTCAACAATCCACTTAACCGTTTTCAGGCTGTCAAATGATGACGTCACTGATACTACCTCATTGTATATAACATTGTGATTTGTTATATTATTTGGTGATCTCTCTGAAAAAGATATGTTAATTCAGGTAGAAGGAGAGAAGATAGAGGTGGCATCCAGAGCAAAAAATCTGGGTGTGCTTATTGATAACCAACTTAGGTTTACGGATCATATTTCTTACATACTAAGAAAATCGTATGGTAAACTGAGAATGATGTATCCTAATAGACATACCTTAAACAAAAAATCTAAAATAATATTGTGTGATTCTCTTGTACTCTCTCAGTGCAATTACTGTGATTATGTTTATGGACCATGCCTTACTTCAAGAGATGCTAGAAGAGTACAAGTATTACAAAATTCGTGCCTAAGATTTATATATGGTATACGTAAATACGACAGATTTTCACATACCCTGTCTAATGCACATTGGCTGAACATGGCCAACCGTAGAAAATTACAATGAAACGTCCTATATTATAAAATCTTAATTAGCCATACCCCGCCATATCTGCATAATAAAATAAAATACAGAACAGATATCCACAACGTAAATATCAGGCGTAAAGATGTATTAACTATTCCTCAACATAAATCCTCACTGTTCCAAAGATCTTTTATTTACAATATAGCATTACATTTAAATGAATTGCCACGAGAGTGTAAATCTCTGTCAGTAAAAAAGTTTCGTGTTTTTATTTTAAATAGGTTATTCAAAATGCAAGAAAAGCCGCATTAAGATGTTTCTGTGTTTGCTTGTGTTTCTAATAATATATTGTATTATGTATCCCCAAATTATTTGTATAAGTGATATTTTTGTAAGAACCACAATATTTTGTTCAGTATTAATTGCCTTCATTCTCTACTTACAGTTAAGTATTCTTAATTTAATGTACCCGAGGCCAAAGTGGAAGAACAGTTAATTGCAACTGAACTTGCGCCTTTTAAACTTTTGCGCTGCATAATTACTTTAATAATTATTTCCCAAAATGGGAAACTGAAATTGTTATTTTGCAGTATATTTTGTTTAATAAAGTTGTTTATTATTATTATTATTATTATGAACGGAAAATAATAAAAACTGTTTACCTTAAAATTATTTCTGTAAATACAAAGGTTGCAAACTTCTATATACCATGAGTCTTTTCTCTTTAACAGTAATTGTCAATTAGATTATACACTAAATATCTATAACTGCACGATTATAAAGAGAAAAACAACAAATATTTCGAAATAACTTAACAAATAAGCGCAAGGTCTCAAAAAATGCATACGTACAATTAAGTTTCAGCAGGCACGATGACGCGCAAGATGGCCGCCTTCATCGTAACCCCTCCATTCCGTTCAAGTTACCATGCTACCTATCTTACTTTACAAACCTTGGTCAGATCCGATAAACGTCACTTTTTGTGATAGTTCCCTAAAAATATATTTATAATTTTCTACTCGTACATGTACTTTCTTCTAGTTGTGCCAAAACTGAATTGAAGTAAGATTACATAATACAGATAACTATTACTGTATTAAGTAATCACCATACGATATAGTTACAAAGTCAAAGTAAAACCTGCTGCTTATAATGATTGATAGAACTCATTATTAGGCAAAAATCACATCTCCGCTTAGGTAGTGAAAATGAGAGTAGATTTAGTAGGCTAAACTTGGTTGATTTAAGAATATTAAGCAGAAAAGCTTATTTAAAATTCATGTCATGGGAATATTTAAATATTTTTTCATTTACCTACAAATCCTTAAAAGTTGGAGATATTCGTCAATATTTCCGCTAATAAATGACTACTTTAACATTATCGATTAGAGTTAAAAAGGACATCTTGTCGATTCTATTTGACGAAACAGTAAAGTAAACCATAAGATTAAATTTTCTTCATGTTTCGAAATAAAATAAAATGTTTTCTTGTTTTCTCAACCACGACACCACGGACGGCTGTTTAAGAATTTAATAAATTTAATAGAGCATTATTCGTATTAAACATATACTAAGCTTACATTTATTTATCACCAGAAATGGGTACCTCAGAGTTGATTGAAGCAAACAATGGGACAATTAGATCTCGCCATTTGCATGATGTGAATTTGATTAACGTAATCATTTTCAGTGTTTGGCGTTTGCGGAAATTAGTTATGGAATAGAACAAAAAGAATTTGCATCGTTCTCTGTAGACTAATTGCAAGTTAAACTTCAGGTATTTTTGTAGGTCCCTTAAAGTATTTTTCATTGCAGTTAGGCATGAGAAAAGTCCAATTTAGGGAGAGAATGTACCTTTCAATATTTTATATCTTGTAATTCCACTCTCCCATCAATTCTATGAAAATATATTCCTGCATTCTCCTTTTTCTTTCTAATCAGATTTAACCAGCACACGGGCTATACCTGGGGGTGAAATTTGCTGAAAAAGGAAGATATGAAACACGTATATGTGACACGTGATATTACAAGTTAAATAAAATTACATTATCCTTTTACATTTATTTTTGCTTAAATATTTTGATCAAAGTAGTATTAAAAATTTAAATTAAAGGAATTAGAATCTACATTTAATAGAAAATGTATTGACAGCCAGTAATTTTTCCGTTGGTATCGTTGAAAGGGAGATTGTAGTTATATTTTGTATACCTATTTCGGATACAGCAAGTGAAAACATATAGAGTGGTGCTTAATTAAGTGCGCGAGCGATTAGATATTTAACCCATATGAAAGTTTTGTTATAATTTTTTTAAAATTATTATTGACTTCCCGTAGGGGAGACTGTTTTTACATAATTTTTTCTTTGATATACAGTGTGAAGTATTTTACTATATTCTTTTGAGATTGCTGTTGAATTCTCGTAAGGGGAAAATTACTACACAACATTTTCATTGACTTAGAGCATAATTAATGTACTAGCTGATCAGAATTGGATCAACATTATACGAAGAGAGTTTTCATATTAGATTTTGAATGGATAATAGTTATCTGCTAGAAACAAACAAAGAATTTTTCTATATTTCAGATCGATTATCTTGATTCTTTTATTTTCTGTATTAAAAGAATTTTCTCAATCTAACGGGTCCAGGAGAATGAAGCACCCGTTTTAAAATGACTTGTTTTTATTAAGTAATGGCTAAAAACACAAGTAATCCAGTCGCCATGTACTTTATACCTTCGAAAAATTCCGAACTTACTGAAACTTTGGGATGTTGTTTGTGGGTGTTCAGTAGTGCTACACCCAATTTATCCAATAAAAAAAAAACCATGGAATTTTGGGGAGGGACGGAAATCCCCAAAATTTTTGCACTTTTTCGATTTTTTCGAAATATTTCGAAAACGGTTGATTTTAGCGGACAACTTCAAAATAATAAATTGTAGCTGATTAAATTGATATTGATTGAATTACCATTTATTTTCCATTTTTCAGCATATTTAATGGACTTGCGGTATCGACTTTAATTTGCGTAGGTTCAACTACACCCTCCTCTCCCCTCATAACTGAATCGAATCACCCACTTCACAGAATTCAGTTGTGTCCTAGCCGTTGAAAGCGTGTGCTCGTTCGTTTCAATGTGAATGATATTGACAGTGAATAGCTGATATGCGTACATGTGACCGTAATATGATCTCCAATGGCATCTACCACCGACCCAGGACAGTGTTTTATGCATGCAGTAAGTGGGTGCGACACCACTTCAACCACCTTTGGACAAGGGAAGAAGAAGTTCTTCAGAATTTACGAGAAGAACATTTCCCTATATGACCTAGTAGTTGTGTTCAAAAATCTGGAAGCCAGCCCCTACCAGATTTCCGAGGCAGGTGAGAAGTTTCTGGTGACACTGTACGGAGGGAACATAGAAACAGATTCCTTCGACAACCTCCGACATCCACATTTTACTAAGTCGATGGCCAATCCTAAATTCCAATTGGCCAGACTGCCACCTACCAAAAATGTTTTCCGAACATATCTCTAGGTCCAAACATGGCTGAGTAACGACATTGTTCAGTTAGTTTGGGGGTGACGAGATGAGGGGTCGTCTCCATCAAGACCACACGTAATGCAGCCCCAGACAACATATTGAACATCGACTTTTGTAAATGCAACAGAGGGTGTAGCAATGCAGCTTGCAATTGCAAGAAAGCAGGACCGCGGTGCTCCACCCTTTGCAAGAACTGCCTGATCTCCAGGTCGAAGAAGCAGAAGCAGAAGGAGAGCACGGAAAAGAAATGATCATGGACGTACTGCTAGACGCTGAAGAAGAATGTGAAGATGATAAAACTCCGTACGGTGCCAGACGCCTAAAATATAAATTTTGCTTCATTAACTTTTACTTTACGTTTTCCTACCTAAATTTTTCTTATAAATTTATTTTGTTAGACAGTAAGAATCGCTATAATATACTATTATAATAATACTGTGTTTTAATGTTCTTTTTTTCAACCTAATGAACATCTACTAGTGGAAAGACTGAACCCGTGCAAATAGAAGTAGATACCATAAGTTCATAAAATATGTTGAGAAATGGAAAATAAATATCGAAAACCAGCCTTTTTAGCAGTTTTTTACGATTTTGAGAAATTTTTCACTTTTTCGAGATTCTGTATCTCGGTTCCTATGGAGTCAAAAAAATACATTTTACCGTGCAAATTGCAGAAAATTTAATCCTCTACAATTTACTATTTGACGTTGTCCGCTAAAATCAACCGTTTTCGAAATATTTCGAAAAAACCGAAAGAACAGCAAACATTTTGGGTACTTTCAGCCGTCCCCAAAATTCCACAGGTTGTTTTGTTGGATAAATTGGGTGTAGCACTATTGGACACTCACAAACAACATCCCAAAGTTTCATTAAGTTCGGACTTTCTCTAAGGTACCCCTCAGATTTGACCCTATGACGACTGGCCTAAAGGTTCGTGAAGAAACACAGACATTTTATGTTTTAAATACTATATCAGTCAAATGACCTCGCTGCTGATACTCTTGAAGCTTGGTACAAAAGTTTTTCATCACCTGCTCCAACATTTCAATTGGGATTGCGTTAATCTCTATCGGAATATTTTATATATTAGTTATTCCAAAGTTTGCAGTCGATTAGAAAACGCTTTTGACTTTAAGTAGTCCCTTTGAAAAGAAATCACAAGCTGAGAGGTTGGATGACCGTACCGGCCAGTTGAGTCCCCAAATTTTGAAATGGCATGACCAGGAAATATTCTTCGCAATATTGTCATAGAATCCCTAGCAGTATGGGAGGCGGTTCTGTCCCGCTAAAATCATATTCTTCGAATATTCACATCAACATTACGAAGTTGTTGTTCAAAATTACGCAATACCTATTGGTAACGTTGTGGTGTAACAGTAACCGTCAAGTCATTTTCCTCAAAGAAGAACGGCCCAAAAATTCCAATGGCGGATACTGCACACCTCACAATAACCTTTTTGTTATGAAGCGATATTTCGTGCAAATGCAAAGGATTTTCCGTCACCCAGTAACGAAAGTTCTGTTTGTTAACATATCCGGAAAGATGAGAATGAGCTTAATCTGATATCAGCAAGCAATCAACGATATTTGGGATTTCAGCAAATAGCCTTTCGAAACGTTCGCAAAAATAAACGCATGATAGAAGGTTTTTTACGACTTAAATTTTGTAATGATGGAAGTGTAAGTCTTTTAGAATACGGCGATAACTACGGTTCGTAATATTGAGTGCTATTGCTTGTCGTTTTGCAGATCGTTTAGAGCTTCCTAGCACGTGTGCTTTTACCCTTCCAGCATTTTCAAATGTGCGTACAAATCGAGTTTTTCTTTTTGGTTTTTCTCTGACATATACTACGAATTGGATCTTGTTGATTTAAATGAAAGTGACGACGAAATAAACGCTGGGTGATTACAACAGAATTGTTATTTTTTAAATAAGCTTCAACCGCAAAAGAACGTTACATATTTGACCAACGCTCCATGTTCGCAACTAAATAGACATTTCTCGCGAACACCTTGACAACTGTCTTAAATTTCCATTTATCGCGAAAGCATGGCAACTTGATTTGAATTTACATCTCATTATATTGTGACATGAATTAAGTTTGAAAATGGATACTTCATTCTCCCGGGACCCGTTATAATAATAACTATTTAGACCAGTATTTCCATGATCATTTACTCTTGATAGATATAACTTAAGCTATTGTCTCTATTGATAATTTCAAGCGTAGCGAATTTTCTCTCAGCACCCAGCTGATGCTACAGAATATCATTTGCCGTATTCTAACTAAAGCTTAATTAATCCGCTATAGGCAATCGAGCTTTAAAGACATTTGCTTTTGGTTTAAAGGAGACCTTCATGAAATTCTCGCCCAGCAATTTGCAACATTTCGCATAGTCTGTGTATATTGGTTTGTTTGAAATATTCATTAAATTTGTCTTCCAGTACAACGTCACTTAATAATGAGTCCATTGCGATTTTATATACACTTATTCATTCTGTTAGGCATGGTATCTATGAGATAGTCATTGTTGGCTTATGGTATCTCATGTCAAGCCTCTTGGGTACGGAACTGAAGATAGTTCAAACTATTTAGGGTGGGGGGCAAATTATTTCCTACTACTAAGTAAATTCGAGTGGAGACAGATCAGGCAATCGTGCCGGTCACGAAAACGAAACCACATTAGCTTCTGGTAAGAAGCTTATTATAAATATGTGTCGTAATTGTACGAGGACGGAAAGGCGATTTAGAGGCGTTATGTAACCCACTTTGGTAACTTATCGCACCTTAAATTTTTGGGGAAGGACCGCCTCAGTCATTCTCGGTCGGAAATTTATGCTAGAAATCTCGGTGCTCGAGAAAGCATTGAAAATTGCAAATGTGGAGCAAGAATGATATAAACATATTCAGACAGCCAAGTATCACTTAAAGCTATCATTTACATTTACATTGACATTTTCTCGTCCTCGTTTCATCTATTATATACCGCCAATAAAATCGAGAAATACTGCTTGGTGTCGTTTTTGCCTCCAATTCACTCCCTCATTATACTAAACGAAATGGCTGTCTACAGAGCAGTTGTCATTCCAACACTGCTATATGGATGTGAAAGCTGGGTCACTTACCGTCGTCATGTGAAAGAATTAGAACGTTTTCAGCAAAGACACCTCAGAAGTATGATGAAAATCCGTTGGTTCCATCACATATCAAACGTGGAAGTACTCAGGAGAGCAAACAGCCTTCCAATTGAGGTGCTTATTTCAAGAGCACGCCTAAGATGGGCAGATCACGTTCATCGTATGCATGATAACCGCCTTCCTAAATGTACACTTTATGGTGAATTGCTAAGCGGTAGAAGAAGGCGTGGCGGTCAACGAAAGAGGTTCAAAGACGCTCTCCATGAAAATCTAAAATCCTGCGGTGTTGCAGACGAGCAATGGGAACAACTTGCAGCGGACAGAACCGAATGGCGAGGGGTTGTGGCCAGCTATCAAGGAAATGTTGCTGCAAGAAGGCCGAATCCAAGACCTAACCAGGTCTATGTTTGTCCTGATTGCGGTCGACATGTGCTCTCCCGAATTGGCCTCTATAGCCATAGTCGTGTGCACCATAGATGAATGGGAATTACAATAGACTACACCTTTTACTTGTTTTTTATTGTACACAATTTATCGACTGTAACATTTTTATACTCGGACTCGAGTAACGGCTAATAATAATAATAATAATACTAAATGCGAATAAAATGATTGGTAGAAATAAAGTCCATAATTTTGCGATATACTGCTGCCACTGATATCCTACCCCCTTAAAACTTTTATCCACTGATTTCTCGGAGTCATTAATAATGATAATAAGTTTATTTACCAATGATACAGAACATAGTGAATGGTACATAATACATAAGAATTATATAG
The DNA here is from genome assembly GCA_963675555.1 of Leptura quadrifasciata. Taxonomy (NCBI): domain Eukaryota; kingdom Metazoa; phylum Arthropoda; class Insecta; order Coleoptera; family Cerambycidae; genus Leptura; species Leptura quadrifasciata. The sequence continues at coordinate 107,289,373 of OY776674.1, read as the reverse complement.
TAAACGGTATATTACAGGTAAGGGTAATGATATATAGTAGTTATTTCAATAAGGATTACCTACTAAATTTATTATAAAGTAATAATAGTGTTATTTAAAATTGTTCACATATTTTAAACTTAGTAAATAAACAGGGTAGAAACAACCCACAAAAGAAGATCTTGTGAAAAATCTTAACCGTTTCATTGTTATTTTTTTGTAGCGTCCTCATTCACGTTATTTTTATCGAAGCTCAATGCGTTGTTCATACCATTTCGTTGCCACACGACAGTACATATGATTGAAAGCAGCCTTTCATAACGATTATCCAATTTCGTTATTCATTTAACTGAAGACAGCTGTTTATTTACTAATTTTACGCATTTATACAGACCATTAAAAAGCTCAATATATGACGTTCTCTTCTTGTTTCGTCCTTTCTACAAAATTCTCCTAGTCATTAATCTGTGTTTCTCTTTCTTTCTGTTTATTGCCCGGTTAATCGTTGCTTTCATTTCTCTTCAGTTATAAAATATCCTTCTTAAAAATACTGTCTGTTTCTAATCTTATTTTTCCGCTCCTCCACAGTGTGGTAACGTTTGTTTCATTTTGTTCCTTTTTGCTGGTGATATTCACAGTTTTAGTTCAAGGATTACCTAATTCTTTTTAAAGAATTTTAAATTTTTTTTTTAAAACTTGTAATTTTTGTAAGATGTAAGATTGTTTCCCCAGTTCACTCCACTCATTCAGTTATGTTCGAACTAATTTATGCTGTTATTCTTGTAATTATAGCCATTTTCCTCTTCTCTTTTTCTCACGGATTCTCTTTCTTTTGTTGGTCAATTGGAATAGTCTGTTAGCAATGGTTTGATATTTTCTGTTACTCTGATGGATGAGTTTTTTCTATTATCTGTTTGTAATATATTTAGCTATTTCCGGCGTTTTGTTCCATACTATAGCGATATTGAGTTATTTACAAAAACAGAGTTCTTTTCTTACTTTCACTGACTCCCTCCATGTTAAATGTTCATAATCTATCACAATATAGTGCATATTTTTCTTGCTTTTCCGCCTGCGTATATGATGTGAGGTGTGCAACTGTACAATCTAACGTAAGTCTGAGATATATAAGTATCTTTTGGGTATGCTTAAGACGGAGATTGACTTCACTACGCTTCTTCATTTTTCAAAGCAATAAGGCCTCAGTTTTTCAGGTCCCAATTCTAGACCTATCCCTTTTATCCATCTAAACATCTATATATTCTTTAAGGAGATGTATTCACATAATTGTTAATTGGTCTTCGGTTTAGTTTCTAACCAATATAGCATCATCGGCAATCTGATATAGTCGTGACGCCGTCTAGCATTTCTGAAATTAGTACTCCATTATACCCTTTAGCTGCTATTATTGAGGCAAAATTACTTGCTACTCTATTGATAACCTTATTATGCACGATATTTTTAAGGATGTCACATGAAACACGAATTCGTTAATTGATCTAAGCTAGATGTGATGACAATTAAATCTAAATGAAGGTACAATTCACCATTTACACATCGAGGTCGACCTCACTAGGCCTCGTCAGTGCAGAACAGACTCACGAATAGTCTCAACTCTTGTCAATGTGGTACAGTTGCATATCCGTGACTTGTAAGTAGCTGCATGTTGACACGAACTGTGACTGTCTATGGTTATTTTACGCAACTACCACTTCTGCATTGACGAGGCATAATAAAATCGACACCGGTCTGTAGATAGTATAACATTCGTGATTTGAACAATCATGAATGTTGTCGTTCACGCCATCATCCTTTAATTTCCGAATCAAATCATTTCAAGGTCACACAGAATGGCACGCATGGGCGTATCAACGTATGCAGAAGACAAGTATTTTGGATGAAAATATCTGGACAATAATGGCATGCCACATTTAATTTTACAATTCACTTCATGAATTTCTCGCAAAGGTAAAAGGGAACATCCGTTACGTTTTCCCTGTTTAAAGCACTCGTTTAATTTCAGCACTATGTCTCTGGTTACTGAAGTCAGTCTTTTATTCACCGCACGCTACTAAGATGATAGAACTGACAGAATGCTCAATATTGGTTGCGGCTATGACTAACGCTTGTAATATTTATTTGTAAAACGAATTTCAACTATACGTGCATACCATCGCAATTGAAATTTACTTCATTATTGAATTATTGCAATAAATTATTTTTACATCGGATTTTATTTAGTGTCCTTACAAACAAATGTGCTACCAACAAAGTAAAAAAAGTCATAATATCTTCGAGCTGAATTGTAGGGGGTTCTGTGCAACTTTCAAAATTTACATCTCTCCGTCTGTTCGTCAGTCACGTTTTTTTATAACCGCGATACCACTGAAGAATGTGTTGTATTTAAATTTGGACAGATTATTGGTGTTAGCTAGAAGACGGTTTTGAAAAAAACGACCAGTAAAACAAAAGTAATGAAACATTTTAAGAAAATAAATGTACGTGGAGAACGTTGCAAATTTTAATAAGATCCTTCAAAATTTAAAGTACTGCGTATGCCAACAAGCGTTTCACTAATCAGGCTCGCATCATCAGTAGACGATTTAAATGACAAATATGTATACCTAAAAAGTTAATTTGCTTTAAAAAACCGCAGAATGTAAAGTTTACATCTAACACAACTATTTTTATAAATAAAGATATAAATAACTTGTAAAATGAATCATTCATTTAGATTGGAAATAATTCAATCTTAAAAGCGCGTTAGAAAAGTTTTCAAACCTTATTATCTTCTAAAAGTATTTCTTTGGCTTCTGACGAGATTATAATGATGTCGATAAGTTTTCATTTGCTAATCAAGAAAGTTATATTTGATTATACCCCTTTTCTCAGAGTTCATTAAGTAGATTATATCCTCTTGTGGTCGTTTAATGTCTTATATCTAGAATAAAATGAATATACACGGTACAGTTATTTATGATGTTCTTTCAGCAACGCAGTATCTCGAGAGATATTTCGGATTGGAACAGCTGTTTGTGTGTCCCCTCTAGTTAGATAAAAAGGTCTACAGAGGAGAATATACTCGCCCGTTGACCGCATGCTACGGTTACCTACCAAACTCACCTCGTGCCCAAGTAGCAAGTTAATGGACTGGCAAAGATTAATCACGAAATGAACTTCAGAACGCTTTAGAATTCCTTTGCGGCTCGTCCTCTGTCCATACATTCTACTGTTACTTGGTATAAATATATACATACCTTAAAACTATTTTATGATTTTTTCATCCCCATGAGTGCTTCACCAAGGAGTGGAATGGGTAATCCCTAATATATTATTAAGAATATTTTTAAAATCCATTCATTTTACATTTCAGAATAAAATATTTTTGATACCCCTGTTAATTCTAAAAATTTTTCTTCTAAAAAATGCTGTGTTATTGTTAAAGAACGCTATAACCCCGATATACTTTTCGACGTTGTAACAAAATCCGACTTAGGAAATACTTCGTAAGAAAAGCGTGCTTCACGTAAAAACGCCGTGGAGGAGGTTTTTAATTCTTGGAAATATATTTTTTTGCTCTTCGGAGCATTTTTTATGCCAAATTTTCGCTAACTCTTCAAGGAGCGTTAATTTGGAAAGTGTAGTGAATGTCGCTGCACAGGGACGTAATGTCGCCCCAACCACCCAATTTTAGAAAGTATACTAAAATTGGACTTCCAAGATTAAAAACCCTTTTACGAATCCACGTTGTCCAAAATTTATGTGAATTAATAAATACGTTTATAAGACAGGCAAGCATAAGCCCACCAAAAATTTCAGTTACATGAAACTTTTCTTGAATCTTTTTGTGCATCGTTAGCTTATCAAACTGCATATTGGATGGTAGTTGGTACCGTATGAATCGTCCCGTTCCTCACCATGTGTTGTACACGGGTCAGACCATTGTTTGTTAACATTTTCTCTGAAGAAGTTGTTGTAAAAACATACATTTTTTAAAAGATTTAATATACATATTTTGAACTTTATATTGTCTTTTAGTTGTGTTTTCTAACAAAATTCCCTTTCAGATTTAATTTTAAGAGAGTGTGAAACAGACAGTGTTAGATTTATAGTGTTACGACGTCTTCCAATTGATACCATCAGAGCCGCAGTTAAGCATAAACGACAGTAAGTATGATTTATCCATTATTCTCCGTCTGAAACAGTCACGTTAAACCCTAAAAATTTTGTGAACGTAATATTATTATTTAGAATTTAAGAAAAGGTTGAGGAAAAAGAAAATTCATTTTTTCTTTTTCCTATTTTTTTTAATTTTTCTAAGTTTTTCGAGCAGAAAATACGTCCTTCAGACTTCCATCAAAGCATGGATCGTTCACATGGCGCCCGAGCAGGGACCATGCCGTCCCCAAACCCAACTAATCCTTTCACATTCATGGCGGAAGACTCCGAGAGGTCGACCCCAAGAGAATTTTACGAGCGAGTCACCGCACCGCTCGTCGACGACGGTTCTAGAGGGATAGAACCACAACGACTGTTTCCAGAGGGAAATAATGTAAATTTATCTGCTTCACAGCCACAAACTGCTAATTCGATGGAAAGTATGTTTCTGAAAATGGCAGAGGGCTTCGTGCAGGCGATACAGAACGTGTCGACCTGTACGCCCCATGAGAGACAAAGATGTCCGAACGTGACGTTCCATGGGCTTGATCATGAAGATCCAGAAGCTTTTCTGAAAATTATGGAGGAATATTTCGACAGAGCTCGCATAAGCCACGACTATGATCGCCTCCATAACGTAACCGGCCAACTCAAGGGCGAAGCTCAACGATGGTCCGAACAGTTTAGGACGTTGACAACTTCGTATACCTTATTCAAGGAAAGATTCCTTACGAGATTTAATTCTCCCGACATACAGTCACGAGCTATTGCTCAACTGTATGCCGTCAAGCAAACGTCTTTAGACGACACGGCAGTGTTTATCACAAGGAAAACCTGCCTTTTCGATCGTATTGATCCCTTCAAATCCGAAGCCATCAGAGCTCGGGTCATCATGGACCAATTGCGTCCAGAAATTAGGTCACGCTTGAGAAGCAACCTAATTTCATCCACAGAGATGTTAATAGCAGCGGCTACTAACGTCGAGCGGGATTCAGCTGACGAACAGACGTCGCTAATCCAACTTATAGATCAACGCTTGTCCCGCGCGTCTTACTATCAAGAGCCGGGACACATCAGTCAACAAAATTCTAGTAACAGGAGCAATGGAAGCCCAACTCCGACAGCACCGAGGGTGCATTTCCGAGAGGATGTCTCTCGACAGGACGGTCCAGGCAGAGCGCCTGGTCGTCCTTTTTTTTATGCCTAATTCTTCAAGCGGATCAGTGAATCCTGACCGCAGGCAAAACAATTTTAATGGCGGATCGGGGATATTCCGAGTATCCGACCGACCGGCTACCCCGTGTCGATACTGCACAGACACAGTGCAGTGGCACTTCCATAGTCAGTGTCCGAATAATCCTCATCTCAACAGGAGACCGGGAAACTTTCAAGGGGCCAGAGACCCAGGCCAGGGTCAATCTGCAAGATCCCCAGCTCAACGCCCGAACCAAGGCAGAAGCAACTCACGTTAGACGATCTTCCTAACGAATAATTTTAAAACAATTTTTTTATTTTATGCCATGTATATTGATCAGAAGTTGAATATAATTACAAAGATCCATGTCAATGATTTGCGATCAGCTCTACACAAACAACTAAATGTTGAATTTCAAATCATCTAATGAAGAGGAGGATAGTCCAGACGACACATTCCTCGATGAAACTGCCTCTTCATCAGAGCAAGAACTCGCGGGAGTCCCGCAGCCCAATAATTGAATTCATCTGAGGAAGAGGAGGACAGTCCAGACGACACATTCCTCGACGACACTACCTCTCAATCAGGTCAAGAATTCGCGAGGGTCCCGCAGTCCGAGCAGACAGGAGCACAATACATGTGCCTGCCGACGGACCACAATCAGGTGAAAGCCGCTCATGTGCCTGCTGACGGACCACAATAAGGTGAAAGCCACTCATGGGTCTGCTGACGGACCACGATAAGGTGAAAGCAGTTTATGTACCTGCCGACGAGCCTCACTTAGGCGAAAGCAGTTCAAAAAGTCCAAAATATTCCTGCTTCTGATTGCATTATATTTTCAACCAAGGCTAAGTTTTAACTTAGTGCTAGGTTTATTTTATATCAAAATTTCCATACCAACTTCTTGTCGTGTCTGGCAAGAGTTGGTATTTTTTATGCATTTTTTTCAAGTCATTTTTATTGAGGATATTGTATCGACCATACAAATCTTCCAAATTCACTGCAGCAACTCTGACCGTGTCCGGCAGATTTTTTCAAAGTCCTCATATGTTTAAAACATATACATCTGTAAGCAGAGTCCGACCCAAAGGGTCCAAACAAATGTTCCATTGGCACGGCATGGAAAGACGACGACTCTGACGCAAGGGCGCGATTCAGATGAGTCTAGCAACTCAAGGGCGAGATGCCGCCACGTCTGCTGGATGGGCAGATGCAACGATCCGACGGATGCAGATTCTGTCGCAGATTTCTCCTAAGAAGAGATTTTAATAAAAACCATTTCAATCGGCATAAGTCTACAAAATTCAGTGTTCCTATTCTCAAAGACGACGATATGTTATCGGTCGCAGATCCCCAGACGGGATATGAACAAACATTTTACTAAAATTTTGTTTTATATTGTTTCATATAAACTGAGCAGAGCCATTGTATAGCTGGAGCCAAGCAGTCCGAGGACCACCTAAGCTGTTCCAGAAGGCAGTTCGACACCGAAGGTGATCGACGAGGCATAGACACGAGGAGGAGCAGACGCAAGCCCGCATTAGTGGAAGAACACTAAGAAAGATAAGTGCGTCGAAAGTGTTTGTGTTGTGTCATCGAGAATCTGAGGATTTTCGATTTTTTCTTTTTTTTATGCCATTTTGAAAGCCAATGTTCAATTATTCAATCGAATGCTATGCATCGATATATGTTCAAATTTATCACCATTTTTAGATTTGCATCTATGTTATGTTCAGATAGGCCGGTCTGAAATATAACCGAATACAACACATGGGAGACTACATCCAATGATCCATTTTATTTTTTAAAACCAATTTACCAAACGTTACACAAAAAGATTCACTTAAAAACGCCGTGGAGGAGGTTTTTAATTCTTGGAAATATATTTTTTTGCTCTTCGGAGCATTTTTTATACCAAATTTTCGCTAACCCTTCAAGGAGCGTTAATTTGGAAAGTGTAGTGAATGTCGCTGCACAGGGACGTAATGTCGCCCCGACCACCCAATTTTAGAAAGTATACTAAAATTGGACTTGAACTTCAAAATTTCCAAGATTAAAAACCAGTTTACGAATCCACGTTGTCAAGCACTGCAACTCTTACGAGGTATTGAATATGAGGACAAGTTAATCCAACGACTATTCAAAGTATATCGGAAGTTATAGCGAAAATAGCCCTTAGCGACATGGGACCCCCATCATTTCCTAGCAGTCGATTTTGACGGGGAAATGATGCGTTTTGACGGGGTTTGCCCTAAACCGGTTCCTCAGTGATTCGGAGTCAAAAAAGTATCTATACCATGTACTCACACGTGCATGGGATCTGCCTTGCCTGAACGTAAAATTTGTTATTGCATAATACAAACGAAGTAGAAACGCTTCAAGCAATTTTAAGCTCCGAGGAGCGACCAAAATTTATGTGAATTAATAAATACGTTTATAAGACAGGCAAGCATAAGCCCACCAAAAATTTCAGTTACATGAAACTTTTCTTGAATCTTTTTGTGCATCGTTAGCTTATCAAACTGCATATTGGATGGTAGTTGGTACCGTATGAATCGTCCCGTTCCTCACCATGTGTTGTACACGGGTCAAACCATTGTTTGTTAACATTTTCTCTGAAGAAGTTGTTGTAAAAACATACATTTTTTAAAAGATTTAATATACATATTTTGAACTTTATATTGTCTTTTAGTTGTGTTTTCTAACAAAATTCCCTTTCAGATTTAATTTTAAGAGAGTGTGAAACAGACAGTGTTAGATTTATAGTGTTACGACGTCTTCCAATTGATACCATCAGAGCCGCAGTTAAGCATAAAGTATGATTTATCCATTATTCTCCGTCTGAAACAGTCACGTTGAATCCTAAAAATTTTGTGAACGTAATATTATTATTTAGAATTTAAGAAAAGGTTGAGGAAAAAGAAAATTCATTTTTTCTTTTTCCTATTTTTTTTAATTTTTCTAAGTTTTTCGAGCAGAAAATACGTCCTTCAGACTTCCATCAAAGCATGGATCGTTCACATTATCAACCGTTTTCGTGATAAAAAATAAAATTTACGTTAATGCATTTCAATCGTTACTGATACCGATAATGTTTTTAAAGCTTTAGTGGGCTGCTAGAATCGAGTAATCTAAATATTCATTAACTACTTATATGCAATAATAAACGTACACATTTTTGAAATCAAATTAACGAATATTATATTTATAAATGGAATAATATATTATATACAAATAGTAATATTAGAGAAGTGAAACAATTTAAAAATTTATTAAAATTTCGAAAAACAAAATATTTGGCATATCTACTACAATTACTGAAAGGCATCTTGTGAATTTTTTCATCCCCGTGAGTCTTTCACCAAGGGTTGTTTCACCGAGGGGAGGAATGGGCAAGTCCTAATAAATTTTTAAGTTGTTTCACTTCTTTAATATTATTATTTGTATTTTATATATTATTCCATAAAATATAACATTTGTCAATTTGATTTAAAAATTGTGTACGTTTATTATTGCATAGAAGTTGTTAATAAATATTTAGATTATTCGATTATAGCAACCTACTGAAACTTTAAAAACATTATCGGTATCAGTAACGATTGAAATGCATGAATGTAAATTTTATTTTTTATCACGAAAACGGTTGGTAACACGGCATTTTCTAAAGAGAAGGTAAAGTTTTAGAATGCACAAGGGAATCAAAACATATTTTATGCTAAAATGTAAAATGAATGGATTTTAAAACTATTTTTAAAAATAATACTTTGCAAACGAAGGGGTATTTTGAGAAATGTTATATGAAGAACCCCGATTAATTTGGGCTAAGGAATCTATAGTTAATTATTTTCTACTTTGTTTCCGGACCCCCTGTATATTACAAATAACATTGATATTTCTACCTGTCCTAATAAAGTGCGCTCCTTCCTGAAATTAATACATTCGGCCAATTACAACAGGAAAAATCTAAAATTTTGTGCCATTGCTGTCAACGCAATAAATCTCCGTAGATGTTAACAATTTGCAAAATATCGCAATTAAACCATAGTTATCGCAATAGTTGTGAGAATACAGGGGAATGGTGAATTGGCTTATTGTAGGTTTTAAGTGGATTAAACATTAGATTTATCGGATATAGTGTATTGAGTATCAAGAACGGTAAGGAACATTTACCGGTCGACGGCAATGTTTGGGATTTTGCCAGAGACCGGTACAACCCTTAACGTTCGTATTGCTCATTTTTTCACACGATCGTATCGAATTACACTTCAATTAAAATAATTTAATTTCTAAGGAATAAACAAAAAGTCAAAAGTGACGTTTATATTTTGAAGCAAGTCCAATTTGTCAAATGTGATATTTTTATTTTGTTATAAAATTAGACGGCTGTGCTATATGTTTCCAAGACAATATTTGGTGTTATTTACAAACAAGCAAACACATTTAACTTGACATTAAATTTTTACTATATTACTTTCTTTACAATGAGTGATTCCGAAGGCAATTTGTAAAATAGAACATGCATGTGAGATCGGATGTACAACAATAATTCCAGAAAAATCCAAGGACTGCTATGAAAAACAAATAGAAATTTTCTTAATTTTTGTGTAATAACAAATGAATTATATTACTTTTACTTACTTACAGACGTCGGTAAGTATATCACTTACCGACGTGTTAGGCCTAGCAACCAGTAAACATAACCTACCGTTTTGGAAACAGATCTTGTAAATAAACAAAAAAACTCGATCGTGCAAAAAAGATGATAAAATGAATATTCATAGGTATATAACTAAGTGGTTCCTATAGAAATGGGGTTGCCTGTCTGGAAATGAGTCTAAATTGAAAATTGCAAACCTAAAAACATAGAACTTTAGGTGTGTCTAGATGCCATGGTATATTATTATCTGTATTTTGTGAATGAATTAGAAGTAGGTATACTTCCAATATCATGGGTCAAATAGTGATATTCAAAAACTTGCAGTTCGAACTACACAAATATTTTAAATATAGAATAATTGTACGAAATTTTATGTGAAGAAAAATTTTAATTTTTGTGTGTCGAGGAAGTAAAGAACAGCCGGGACACAAAAGATCACTGTCAAGGAAATAACACTTTAAGTTCACAAAATTTGTCATAAAAGCCATATTATGGTTGAAGAGATAATTTATTTTACGAATTTTGTGTGCGATTAACAAGCGTTTCTTCAATAAAATAAAAATGTCTGATTCTTCAACCTTATTTAGCGGAGAACTAAGTGCAATCAAGAACCTTTTTTGCAGAATATTTTAAAAGGTTCATAACCATTATGCATTTTGATACCTCTAAGCGTTTTTGAGTTACAGCCAAGAAATAATTTTGGAGCACTTTTCTGACTTCATCCGTTCGCAAATGTTGCTATCACGGCCTAAAACGTTTAACAGTTTATTAGGGATGCCAAATTAACACTGCCAAACATTCCAAATTATGTGTTATAACTTGTAATAAACATTGGGCCACCCAGTATGTACATTAAAAAAAAAGTAAGTGTTTACTACAAATAATAAGAATATCCATATATTGTTTCTTGGTATGCGTCGCTTAAAATTTCTTCGTGTTTGTTTTATATGAAGTTTGGGATAAGTACAAAAGTAAGTCAATTAGTCACTTTTAATAAGGAATAAACTAAATGGTATTAGGCTGAACAAAGAAAATTTATTCTAAAATATATTGCTGTGTATTGTTTGAAATAACTTTTTTCGATATTATGAATTATCAGTCTAAATATAATTTTAAATATTTGTTTTTGTTTATTCTAAGTAAATATTGTACCTACTCAAGTTACAAATAATAATTCTTAGAGAAACAAAAGAGGCGGAACTCTGTCTGAAGATTACAACTCCAAACTTTATCTATAAATCAGAAAAACACTTTGCTTATTTATTAAGCAACGAGCGTTTCTATGTTTTCTTCCTACAACAGGGCTAGTCTTATAAGAGTCAATACAACTTCGTGTTGTGAGCCCCATGAAAAGAGATGCGGTTTGCGGATCCCCTTTCGCTCTTGTCATGAGGTACAAAGATAACGTCTAATGAAAGAATGTCATGGGCGTGCGCTCTATTAAGGATATTTTTAAAACGTATATTTGTACCAAATAACTGTTTCATAGAAATTTGGATTGGTTTATTTTAATTGTAACAAACTATGAATGACATTATAAGTTTAGGTAAATCGAGTGAAAGCGAAAGAAACAATATACAAGAATGGGAATTCTTGAAAACTGCGAAAGATGAAATTAAACAAATCTAATGAATTTATTTTAGCGAGATAAGAGAATCCAATTAAAGGAGCACGAAAAAAAGCTGCCTCAAACGATTTGTAGAAAAAACTAGTACAAGAGTAATAGAATTGGACCGGGAAAGAACAGAAATTCATGATATTTCGTCAGTGTCGTCAATGAAAAAACACAAATCTTAGGGTGATTATCAAGGCGTATAAATAATGGGCGACCTTTTATTTCACTATAATATTTCACTACGTATTTATATGCTTGATGTCAGTAAACAGTTTTGTGTATTTTAGCATCTATATACTATCTATCTGTCAGAAATAAGACTTCCATGTATCAAATATAACAATTGGTCTGTTAAATTGACCCCCGCCCATTTGTTTTTTGACTCAAAATATTGTGCCTGTTATGCTTTTCTTTGCGTCCCAAAGTAAATAGCTAGCTAGCGCCCTAACCGCCGCCGATTTATTATCTATTGAGGGACAAGGAGGTTGACGCTTTTTCGATCACTTTATCAACAAAAAAAATTCAAAAACAGTCTCAAATTATATAGAACAGTATGCGCGCTTTTAATGGCATGTGTCTGATGAGGAGAGTTGCTCGGATCATAGACACATACGCTTTAATATAACGGGAATCTCTCGTATCAAGAAAACTTATCGCAACCCAAGGAAAACGAAATTGGAAGCTTATTGGGCAGAACTAGATCAAAACCTGACTTGCACACCAAACAAGATAAGGAATGTGAACGAGCTGGAGGTGGCCGCGGAACTTCTTCAAAACGCGCTGACCTCCGCTTACAATGATAACTGCCCTCTAGTAACGAGATGTACCCTGTTGGAATCAGGGACTCGCCAACATGAGGAGGCAGGTTAGACGCAAGTTCAATCTTGCAAGGAGAACTGGTGCTTGGGGCAGCTACAGCGCCTCCCTCACTGAGCACAACAAAAAACTGAGGAAGGCCCAAAGTGAATCTTGGAGGAGGAACTGCGAAGACATTGAAAGCGTCGCAGAATGCTCTAGACTCAAAAAAATTCTACCTATGGAGCCTCAGCGAACCATATACTCTATGGAAAAGGAAACAGGAGTGTACACAAAAACAGGGAAGGAGACGATGGAGGAATTACTTCGTGTACACTTCCCTGGCCAACTATTGAACAATCACCTGGCGACTGGCAGAACACAGAACTGGAAAACCATGGAAACAGGGCTTCCAGGGATGACTGGGCATTTGCCAAAAGGTACGGTCAGGCAATGGGAGTCCTGCTTAGCATTCCCCCGTTTCACATAGTAATACAGGGGGAGGTTAGGTTGGGACTTCTTAGGCTGCAAAACTCTGGGGAGCTGATACTACTGCTTCCGCTTAGGCCACAAGAGATTAAGACAAATTGTAGCGGATTCCATCCTTGAGATGGCGTCGGACCACATGGTAACGAAATAAAATACTCCCTCCATAAACCTTTTGAGCTCGCTATACCAGATTGAGTGCAATGGAATGGAGGGACGCCAGAATTCCTGTATAAAGGACTGGTGTGGTACACAGACGGGTCCAGAACTGACACAGGAACAGGATCTGGAATATATGGAGAAAACCCAAGAACAGGTCTCAGCTTTGCTCTTGGAAAATACCTGTACTCCAGGCAGAAATTCACGCAATACTCGAATGTGTTCGTGAAATTACAAGGAGAGCTTATGTAAATAAGCAGATCCACATCATCATCTCAGACAGTCAGGCGCCACTGAATGCACTAACGAGCCACAAAGTGATGTCGGGACTGGTCTGGGAATGCTTAGAAGAACTCAAGACACTGGCAGAACAGAATTCAGTAAAACTGATCTGTGTGCCAGGACATAGTGGGGTTCTAGGAAATGAAAAACCTGACGAACTTGCCAAGCAAGGATCGGTCACAGAATTCCTTGGCTCAGAACCGACCCTCGCAGTGCCAAAGTGCAGTGCAAGGAGGTGCATAACAGACTGGGTCAAAGAAGAGTATATGAGATACTGGCAGAACATGCCAGGGCTCAGACATGGTAAAGCCTTCATGTCCAAACCATGTACAAAACGGACAGGGAATGCACCTGTGAAGGGACATCTGCAGACAATGAGACTGTATGAGGGCAACCTAAACTGCAAACTCTGCGGAGAGATGCCTGAGAAAGTAAATCATATACTCTGCCAATGCGAAGCGCTGAATCGCAAGTGGCTAAACATTTTTGGGGCCACGGAAGTGGACCCAAGAGCACTAGAACAAGCACTAGAACATCTACCGGTGATAAAACTGTTCCGGCTAGTTAGCAATACAAGAATCACCGGCAGAATTTAGAAACAGCGAGAGGCACAATAAGCATATTCTGGCTGCAGTGCCAACTTTAACCGACTTCGGTACACAGCCTTGTCTACTACAAAAAATGCTCGCTTTTGCGCTCCCAGTGCCCCCAAGCTTTTGAATTTTTTTATAAAGCGACCAAAAAAGCATCTTACCTCCAATAGTTAATAACTTTGAGACTGTTAGGGCGCTAGCTAATTGCTTAGGAGTGCAAAGGGACCCATAGCGGATACAATCGTTTGAGCCAAAAATCAGTTAAAAAAAGACGGGTGGTTGGACCAACTTAACTTACCAACCTTTTTGTCATACTTAGAGCAGTCTGGAGAATAGCATCAGCGTCTCTTGTACATTTAATTTTTGTATATTTTGTGAATAAGTTTTCACATTTGTTGGTTAGGTGCAAACTTGTTTATCGTGATGCTTTTAATGCTAATGATAAATAGCAGTTAGTTAATCATAAATGTCCAATATTACTTTAGCCAATATTCCTAGTTTCAGATAGTAATTTTAGAGAAACAAAAGCTAAATTTATGAGATAACAGCTCTAATGAGTTCCATCAGTACACAAAATTGTGATTGGTTATCCATTAACGTGAATATTATATATGTCATGCAACAGGCATACAGCTAGTCAAACATTGATTTATGTAGCATTAAATACAGGCAGTAGTGAACTGAGATAACTCGGTTATATTGGCCAACTTCCAATGATGCATGTGCTTGTATAATCAATATGGAAAATGTTATACTTCTAAAAAGCATCTATTTTCTTGGAAACGTGTAAATATAGAAGTGAAAATACATATATTGATATATAGGTATACAGGGTATCACAACCAAAATAAGGACATGAATAACTTTGCCGATATTTTCCTGAAAAATTGATGAAAATGTCGAGTGTGTTTTCACAATTTAAATATTTGTGTACTACTTTCACAAATATTATGTATCAAAATTATTTCATTATTGACTTGTCAAGTTTAGCGCTTTTGAATATGTAAGTGTCTATAGGGGTCAAAGGGGCGTAGCATGCTTACCACACGGCGCTGATTCCAGTTAGCGCCGTATAGCCTCTCATACCCAATTCCAAAACTCAAGTCTGCGCAGTGAACCCTGGACACTTGAGCAACCCGACGGAAGATTGGGTAGCCAACCCCAGTGGGAAATCGGATCAGGTCAAACGAGGAAAGAAGTAATGTCCCTCCGAAAAGGGGGTTGGGCTATGGGTTAACTTCCGCAAAACATCATCTGCTGCGGAAACTTAAGTGCAACAAACAGGACGGATTCTACGATGACGACCAGGAAATCGAAAGAAGGAATACGATTTAAATCTCTTCACTTGGAATGTACGAACTTTGTACCAAGAAGGTGCACTAGATTTCTCGTTTCCATCCTTAATAAATATAAAGCTGATATAACAGTTATACAGGAAATTAGATGGATCAACAAAGGGCTTATACAAAAACCAAATTATTCGATATACTACAGCTGCTATAAATGACAGCACATACTGGGTGTTAGATTTGTAATCGGGAAGACTTGAGGCATAAGTAATAGGCTTCGAGCTAAGTCGACTATGTAAAATAAGACTCAAAAGAAAATTCTTCAACTATAGTATAATCAATGCACACGCACCTACCGAAGACAAAGCAAATAGGATAAAGGAAGCTTTTTGAGGGCTTGAAAACACATACAGATCATGCCCTAACCACGACAATAAAGTTATTATTGACGCCATGAATGCAAAAGCAGACAGACAGCCAATATTTATGCTTACTATAGGAAGACAGCCTTCATCACATAAGCAATGACAATGGACTATGGCTAATCAACAGAGTTGCGTCATTAGGCATAGTTATACCAAGTACCTCTTTCCAACATAAGGATATTCATAAATTAACATGGCCCTCTCCAGATGGAAACTCCAAAAATGCCATTGACCACGTACTAATAAACCCGTGTCACATTTCAGACATAATGAATATCAGAGTATTCAGAGGAGCTAACGTCGACTTCGACCATCACCTGGTAGGAGCACATCTTCGGGCTCGAATATTAAACATAAAAACACAAATGGGAAATGATATTACAAGGTACGATATGGAGGCATTAAGGACCCCCACAGAAAGAAGCGCAAATATTATTACATTAAATGCATGTTTACTAGAACGGACATAACACGAACATTGAGGAACACAATATAGAGACAAGGAAGGAACTGCTCAACAAAGAAATAGAAGCCGAGGGAAGCTCCATACCCATATCTGAGGAAGGAAACAAGTTGTTATTATCCCCACATACCATGGATGAGACTACAGCTGCAATTGCCAAACTTAGTATCGTGTCATCTGCATATGATATAATATTGCATCCATATTTTCTCTGTAAAAAATGAGTTGTATATATTAGAAATAAGCTAAGACCTAGGATAGTTCTTCAGAAAACTCTAGTTCTTATTTTCGCATTGAGTTATTTAAGCATTACCTATTTTAACTTGCTGTGGTCTACTGGCCTTATTGCATAATAATCAGCTACGTTTTGTTATAGTGCTCTTCATATTCATGTACATAGAACTACCCAGTACAAATTGTCCTCATATCTGTCAGCTAATTCATACAATAAAATTCCAGATGTATTAAAATTTTCATGTCATTTCTAAAATACAAATAAAGTCTATATCCTTCAGTGTGTAATTATGTTACCAATACAATACCACGTATATGTCTTTTTTACTTTCCCATACACGTAGTATCTAGGAAAGTATTGCGATCCTGCAGAAATAGATTTTGAGTTTTGGTGAACTTACACGTTTTCAGGTATCCTGAAATCAGAAAAGTGGTTTTAAGAAATGTCTATCTGCCGTCTGTAGTATGTCGTCTGATGTTTGCCATCTGTGGTCGCACCTGGAGCCCAAACTACTTCTTAGAATTTGCTCAAATGTTTTATGCTTATTTAGGAAGACCACACCTCGAGGGAAAATCGCCATCCTGGCTGAATAGAGCAGGGTAGTTAACTCCTAAAAACCTATAAAAAAATATAATAATGTTTTCCCAAAAACGGCTCTAACGATTTTGATCAAGTTTAACACATGGATACTACCTTAGTATCAATATAAAGTGAGACTAGTTGTTCTAAAAAAAAAAAAAAAATAGGAAAGGTTAAAAAATTTAACCAAATTTTCCTCCCGAACTTATTTCTTTCTATATCTTTACTGACTCTCCTACCTGTTTGTAATGTTATTTTTTTATTTTCCATAGCTTATAGACTATTACTGGCATTTATTTATGTTTCGTAATTAACTAACACTGATACATTCTCTATTTATATTATATCTTATGTAATAATTGAAGCCTTTGATTGGGATTTTTATTATTTATTTACACATTTCTTGCTATCTAACTGGATATTTATTATTGGTCTGGACAGCTATATCCTTAAATAAGTAACATAAAATATTAGATAAATAAGTATTCACCGATTGAAACTTTTTATCAGGTCTAAAATATTTTGATATCAAAACTATAATCAGGGTACACCTCTGCTGTGGAATATATATTTTCACACCCATTTCGTTAAGTAACGTGAAAATTTTGTGTACATTAATACAACAATTATAATATATAAATTGCGGCATTGGAATACAAACGAGAACGACGTAAAATTATTGCTGAAATTTGGTTATCTCATTAAGTACTATTCCCTAATTATATCCAAAAGTAATTTGCAAAATTATATTGCTTTGATTATGAAATTTTACTAATGTCATATTTTGTTAATAGCTGTAGAGCTGTTTATAAAATATGTGAATGACTTAATATAGATAATGGTCGTTTAAAATATACATGACATTTTTTAATGTTTTTGGCTTCAAAGCGTAATTAAATTACACAGCTGCTCTCTCTCTCTCTCTCTCTCACACACACACACGAATGTAATATCAAATTTGTGCAGTGCATCGATATTTGCAGCTTTGAAGATATTTATAATTAAACTCGAATTCTGTGTAAATATACATGAAAAATAATTTTTGAGAATGATTACAACAAATAAAATTTGAATCAAACTTTAATAATAATAAATAATCACAATACTCAATTATATTTTTGTAGATTTGGCAAAGGCATTTGACACTGTCTGTCACAAACGTCTATTGACAAAGGTGCAAAAACTAGGCTTCAGGGGAAATGCTTTCCAACTTATAAAAAGCTATCTTACAGGGAGTACTCAATATGTAAAAATAAATGAAAGTATAAGTAATCCAAAAATTATAAAATGGGATGTTCCTCGGGGGACTATTTTAGGGCCGGTTTTATTTACCATCTACATAAACAGTTTACTTACCTTAAATAGTACAGGTGAAATTCTAAGCTTTGCTGATAACACCGCTATATTTTAAGGTGCAGACACATGGCAAGACCTAAAACAGAGGGTAGTATGTGATTTTAAGAAGACTAAAAACTGACTTGATGAAAATAGGCTGACTATAAATAATACAAAAACAAAATACCTACCATTTACATCCTTAGTGAATAATCTCCCAAATTTTGGTCCTTTGAACATAACTCCAAGTTTAGCCATCGAGGAAGCACAGTCAATGAAATACTTGGGCATTGTAATTGACAAACACCTTCGTTGGGACTTACAAGTAAATTACGTTACGAAAAAAGTTAGAGGCTTATTATCACGTTTTAAATGTCTAAAGCAATATTTAAGTATTCACCAATTAAAAATAATATAGTTTGCATTAGTACAAACTCACCTGACATATGGAATAATAGGTTGGGGAGCGGTAGTAAATTGTTATTTGAATAAATTAGTTGTTTTGCAAAAATGGTTCCTGAAAATTATATTAAACAAAGAGTTGACTTATTCAAGTAATAATTTATTCAAAGAAATATTCGTCAATTATATGGATGCTCTCTTCTAGTAACCTTCAAAAAACCAAAAACATTGATTTTAAAAAACATAATTATGATACCAGATCAAAAAAAATAGTTACAACAAAGCCAAAAATTTCTAAAACAATTGGTATAAAGAATCACACTTATTTGGCTGTAAAATTGTATGATTACCTACCTGATAAAATTCGAAATTTAAATAACTTATTTATGTTTAAAAAAAAGTAAAAAAATGGATTATGGAATCTCCTAGGGAAAAAATAAATAATATCTTACAAGGCAACTTTTTAAATTTTTGTTAAAAAAAATGTGTATGTATTTATTAATTGTATATCTAATTTATATTTATTTATCTACTATATTTTTTATATTTATGTAAAAATAGTATAGTATGTGTGTATATGTATGCATGTGTGTATATACATCTAAGTGTTTTAATTCATTTTTGTTTTTTTAATATTGTATTAATGTATGTACATATGTTTGTATTATATGCGTGTACATATATCCATGGTTAAAAAATAAACACACTATCAAACTCACAAACAAGTGTCTATTAGAATACTTCTGTGAGACTTCAATGTTTATTTGGAAAATATGTTTATTGTCAATTGCATTGTACTATCTTTTTAATAAACATTATTACAAACATAACATTATAAAAAAATGGCAATATTAACAATAGAAGATGAGATTGGTCAGTGTAGAAGCACTATTTACGAAGTACCGCAGGGAACTGCACTTGAATCTGTTATTTTTAACTATAATAGCATAATAAAATTCGACATTGAAGATCGTTCGTTAAGTTTCGCAGATGATGGGGCAATTTTATATTTATTTAATTCCCGGAAAGACTTTTTCAAAGATTTAAAAATCATTGCAATTGCTATTTATTAATTATAAAAAATTATACTATTAACCTTTTTTCTCATATTCCAATAATTCCAATAAATACGAGTCACCGACCATAGATAATATACTCAAATTCGCGATGCATCAATAAAATACAATACAAATATACAGATGCAGATGCACCGAGCAACCGGCTGAACTTGGCGGTGCGTAAGCCGGAGGCAGTACTCATTACGAACAAGCGAGCGGTCATACCAACAACGATGACTTTGGAGAGTGATATTGTGCTATTTAAGAAATTTGTGAAGTATTTAGGCATACGGATGGACCAAGGACTATGGTACAGGGAACACGTCCTAAGAACCTCAGAGAATGCCGCAGTTTTAGCTGCTAGCCTCGTACGACTAATGCCAAATATCAAGGGCCCCAGTGACCACAACAGGACCCTACTGTATAGCTTCGTCCACGCAAGAATGCCCTACGGAGTGGAGGTTTGGGCGGGTGCAGTAAAGAGGGAAACCATAAGGCGTAAGCTGGCGTCCGTTCAAAAACGTAGTGCCATCATAGTTACACCCGCCTTCGTGCCTTCAGGACTATTTCGAAAGGAGTGGCACTAGCGTTAGTCCGCAGGCCGCCGATCGATGTGATGGTCGGAGAAAGAAGGGAAATTTACTAAGCTTGTTGGGAAAATAAAGAGAGGAAAAAAGATTCGCTTGACAGCGCCTTATGGAAAGATGGCAGGCAAGGTGGTAGGGTACAGGTACAGCAGGACATTGGCCACACATCTTGATCCCTAACGTGATCTCTTGAGAGAGTGGCACGATCGAGCCCAGAGTCAGATGAATTACCATCATACTCAGGTACTCAGCGGGCATGGATGTTTTAATCAATATCTGAAAAGATTCAAAAAGACTGAGAGCGCGACCTGCCTGTTGTGTGGTCATGTTTTAGACGACCGACGCTAAGCATACAATTTTCGAGTACCCTAAAACAGAAGTTAAGAGGTTCAGTCTTGGTGAGACATTAGGAGAGGAGTTGATGATGAAAATCATGTTACCAGATGAGAGGACTAGGACAGCAGTGTCGGCTTGTATTAAGGTTATCATGGAGGGAAAGCGACAGGCAAAACAACAGAAGAAAGCAAATAGAGCACGAGGAGTCCAGCCCCTGAACCTCTAATCTCGGAAGATTATGGGGGACGGACGTAAGGAATAGGCTGTATATGGACACCACATCGAAGTAATACGAGAGTGGTCCCTGGGCGGTTGTGGGTAGCTTGCTACCCCCACACCACCAATAATAAAAATAATATGCAGATGTAAGAGAGATCTTTTATATTTCATGTAAATGGCTACGGACCATATAAAGCTATACTCAGAGCGTATTTATGCATAGTCCTACTACCTAAGCATTTTTGGACCTTGTTTGTTGTGTAATTTAATTTAGCTACAGCCCTCACTGTGTTTAATTTTTTTTCTTGTCGCATGACAGGTTAATTCAGTTAGGTCCGGTATATACTACAATGCACTGGGATATGTTGCTGTAGATCTCTCGGCTTCATTGTAAAGTTTATGCAACATTTAACTTGTTTTCTGTTCAATCTCCCTAATACCTGTCAATTTAGTCTGTCTAATACTCTGATAAGGTATACTTTCAAATCTTTTTAAATAAGAATTTCTTGAGATTTTATATTAGGCTGTTTTGCTAATTTGTGATCTAATTTATTTGTCATCAGTTACCAGAAACTATTTCTTATTTTGGCTCAGTTATTGCATATTAATCATCATTTTTGTTGCTTCTTTGATATGGTAATATATTATTTAGACATTTTTTGACGAAACTAGTTGTTATATTTATCATAATTAAATCATTTTTGTTGGCACCAAAAAAAATTCTTCAAACTTTTTTGCCAGAAAATACTTTTCACAACCCAGAATATTCAGCAATTCACTATAACTGATTCAATAATAGAATAGGCTGTAGGTGCCGTAAACCCTAAATTATATGCCAGCGACTCATTTGAATATAAATCTTGGCCATCAGTAAGAGAATGGAAGATGAATTTATTTAGAATGTTTCCACTGGGGCGCCTATAAACAGGCCTACAGATACATAAATTTACACAAAAAACAATAAATAAGACACCCTCTAACACAACGTTTTACTGAAAGATTTGATGTAATTCTTTAGTCGAACCTTAGTGAAAATGACATATACCCGCATTTATCATGATATGTTTTATTTTATGGCTTCTTATAAGAGCCCTTAAGGGATGGCTTTGTTCTTGGGAAATGATAATGTATTTTTTGTCTTCATTGTCGGTTAACACGCATGTGAGTTATTGTTAACATTGTGTTAAGTTTGCAGCTTAGTTATTAATGAAGTCGTAGGCAAAACATACATTTTAAATAGTTTTTTCTATACATTAATTGCTAAAAGTTTGATCAAAAATTTAATAAATTCACTTTATGATGTAAATGCGCGCATAAATAACTCTCACCCAATAGTTCCGTATTTGATTTCTTGCGATGGTACGTATTTTTTTTAGGAACATGAACTTAACCCCAGTATACTCGAATATTGGTGTGTGTTTCTGGTATCTGTATATGTACTTTTTATCAAACAAGGCCTTGAATGTGTAGGGGAGGTCGTATTACCTCTAGTGTACTATCCATTTTAGTCCGCTCAAATTGCGCCGCCGCGTCATTAAAAAAATGGTAGTCAAAATAAAATTCAAACCAAATCAAATTTATTTCCGAAATAATATTTTTACGTGTAACATACATTTTACGTTATTGTGGCTAATTAGATTAACAAAGGAGCTGGTTAGTTAGCCTTTACCACCGCGACCTTTTCAGGTCTATTGTGGTACTTCCAGAATAGCTTCCTTATAGTACCTCATCCAGCTTTTTCCTTTGTACTAGACTCCACAGTTTTGATAAAGGCCCTTTTGTATAGCTGTCCGCCCTTGGCTTTTCTTCTCCGAGTACTTGGAATCTCAGTCTCGCCAGGCCTTCACAGTGGCACAATACGTGAACTGAGGTTTCCTCTTCCTCTTGGCAGAATCTGTATGTTGCGTCCTCTGCCAGACCCATTAGACTCATGTGTCTAATGAGCCGGCAGTGGCCAGTTAGCAGGCCTACTATTAATCTGATGGCCTTCCTATTCTGGCTTAGAAGATCTTCCGTAAATTTGGCCGAACGTTCTTTAATGAATTCTTTGGCCTGTCTCTGACTTGGGAGATTCCTCCACCATTTCAGAGATTTATTTTGCACCCATTCCGCAATGGCTGCTCGTATGCATGGATTTGCTACGCCTCAAAAGGGCTCGGGTCCTATTGAGGCTTCAAGTGCGCCTTCCTTGGCCAGTTGGCCAGCCTTTTCGTTTCCTCTGTATCCCTCGTGTCCTGGTACCCATACTAGGGTCACTCTGTTCTGACTTCCCAGCTCTGCAAGGGCCGTCAAGCAGTCCCACACCAATCTTGAGTTGATTTGCATGTAACTGATTGCTTTTATTGCCGCTTGGCTATCAGAGAAAATGGCAATCGACTGGTTAACAGTACCTTGTCCTATTATCTTCTTTGCGCAACAGTGTATGGCGATCACTTCAGCCTGAAATACCGTTGCAATTATGGCTAATACTTAATATTAATTTTTGTGAAATATAGTTTAGTAGTATATTTTATTTGCCAGATCTAATACAATTCTAAAATTGTACATTTGGCAAGTGATTAAATATAAACGTAAAAATAAGCAGTACAATGTATATAAAAATACAATATAAAAAAAAACAAAAATGTAAATATAAAAAGCACATGAAAGTTTTTCATCACCCGCTCCAACATTTTAATTGGGATTGCGTTAATCTCTATCCGAATATTATATTTTTAGTTGATCCATAGTTTGCGGTCGATTAAAAAACACTTTAAGTAGCCCCATAAAAGAAATCACAAGCTGAGTGATCCGGTGACCGTGCCGGCCAATTGATGCCTCCAAATTTCGAAATTACATGACCAGGACACATTCTTCGCAAAATTTTCATAGAATTCTTCACAGTGTGGGAAGTAGTTCCACCCTGCTTTTCGAGTATCTACACCAACATTACTAAGTTGTTGTTTAAAGTAACACAATACCTGTTGGTAATGTTGTGATCTGTGTATCTGTCAGGTCATTTTCCTCAAAGGAGAACGGCCGAAAATTCCTAAGGTGGATACTGCACACCACACAGTAACCTTTTTGCTATGAAGCGGTACTTCGTGCGATAGCAGAGAATTTTCCGCCGCCCAATAGCGAAAGTTCTGTTTGTTAGCATATCCGGAAAGATGAAAATAAGCTTCATTTGACATCAGCAAACAATCAACGATATTCGGGTTTGCAGCAAATATCATCTTGAAACGTTCACAAAAATCAATGGGTGTTCCAAAATCTTAAGGCAGAAGTTTTTTCATGACTTGTATTTTGTGAGGATGGAAGTGTAAGACATTCAGAATGCGGTGATAACTACGGTTCGAAATATTGAGTGCTAATGCTTGTCATTTTGCAGATCGTTTAGGACTTTGTAGCACAGCTGCTCTTACTCTTTCAGCATTATCAAGTGTGCGTATAGAACGAGTTCTTCCTTTTAGTTTTTCTCTGGCAGTACTGCGAAACTTATGTACCAACTTTTTATTTGTTCCTCGACTAGGAACTGGATCTCGCTGATTTAAATAAAAGTGGCGATGAAATAAACGCTGGGTGATTACAAAATAATAGTTATTTTTTAAATAAGCTTCAATCGCAAAAGAACGTTGAACATCTGACAAACGCTTCATATTCAAACGTAAATATTTCTCGCAAACGCTTTGATAACTGTCTTAAATTTCTATTTATTGCGAAAGCATGGCGCTTTGATTTGTATTTATATCCCATTATATTATGACATGAAATTTTTAAAATGGATACTTCACTTTGCCGAACTATATACATACACAATTATCCTCATATACAGGCCATAAACATATGCACGGACACAAATATATCCAATCCCTTAGAATTGCTGTGTAAGTATAATAATAGTAGCAGTAATAAAATGACAGAATGCATTTTTTAGTATTCGAATAATTGTTAAAATTATATAAATAAAAATAATCGCATAAATTAAGAAACTATTATTTCTAGAAAGTCATTTATTGGATAGTAGCAGTTACTTATAAATTATGTTTTAATTTCCCTTTTAACCATCATTAGTGGAAGATTTCTCAAATTTGCTAAAACTGTTAAACAGTTTAATACAATTAATTTTATACTAAGATGAATTTTTGATAGTGGCAGTCACGTGTGTCGGTGTCACTAAGTTGTTCCTGTGTCGGGTTTCATAGTAATGAGAATCGGACAATGTAGGAAAGTTGTTAATGTCGTTTTGGACATATACTAAACACTTGCAAATAAGAATACAAGGAAATGAACGTATTTTATTCTCAGATGTCTCTTGGATTCATATTGAATAGCAGTCGAATGATCCCCTTTTCAATGCTGAATGCTCAACCGAAAAATGAGCTCTACCTCATACCAGAATTATAAAAGATATGTGGGAATACCGGGTGTCAACGGATCATGGTAGACCCCCTTTTTTCCGTATCAGAATGAAACTTGGTAGATGTATTATATGACCCAGAAGACACTTTGTGATGTAACTGTCATTTTACTTCCACGTCTAGTGGAAGTATAGAAACGCAAAGAAATACATTTTTTTTTGTTGAAATAGGCTTAAAATGCCATGAAACGTCGAGATTTTAAATTTGAGCGAAAAAAAATTTCCTGTCCGTCGGTCTATCTGTCCGTAACTTTTTTGTGCACACGTTTACTCTGGAACCGTTTATGATATTGACTTGAAATTTAGTACACTTATTAATAACGATATCTGGAACTGGATCATATTTTGATCTAATTCCGTTGAAGAGTTCGGGGGTAAATGGGGTAAATAAGGGTAAATAGTCCATAAAATTGCAATTTAGGGCATGTACGAAA
Organism: Leptura quadrifasciata; assembly: GCA_963675555.1. NCBI lineage: Eukaryota > Metazoa > Arthropoda > Insecta > Coleoptera > Cerambycidae > Leptura > Leptura quadrifasciata. Next base: position 107,263,693 of record OY776674.1, on the reverse strand, counting down.
AGTTAAGGTCTCAACATTTTTTTTGGCATCAGCCGAGTATCAATTACTGTTAAAAAGTAAAACACTTACAAGTACATTTAACTACTTCAAGTACTTTAGTTTTTTTATCTAAATCAATCTTAGTGTAAATATTTCTGTATATTGACAGATTTTTTATATTTAGGGTATATTAAAATAATGATACAGTTTTTAGTTTTTGAATCTGCTTTGCTTTGAATGATGCTTTCCTTTATTTACTTATTAAATAAGAAAATTTTGCCGCTAAAAAACCCAACATTCCATTGCATTATTTTATTCTAATTCTAAAATAACTAAAAATATATATTTTTTTAATAAAGCAAAAGTATTTATTCATGTATCTGATTAGCTTTTAATAAAACCAAATGTTCAAAATTGGCATGAGACAAATTAGTTCGTCGTGGTGCATTTATAATTCCAGCAATTGAGAAAAGTCTCTCCACTGGGGTTGAAGAAGGCACATTACACTGTAAAAATATATTTTTTAAATTTTGATACTTGGATCATTGAGGTACTGTAAAATTTCGATATAAATTTTATTTTTTACATTATGCTGTCGAATCGGATTCTGAGTATTGGCGACAGCTAAAATTTCAGTTGGATGATCCAATTCGAAAAATTCATCATCTTTATTTTTTCTTGCAAAGTATTTCGAAAATTAATACTTAAGCCGTACTCGTACATGGTTTGAATAATTTCTGTTACCATATTTGAAATGCTGCTTACATCTACATTTATTTTAGCAGTTTCTTTAAAATTAGTAAACCAGTGCATTTTAAATTTTGGAATGGTAAATGCTGGTAAAATTGCGTTCTTAGATTCGTTTGAAGACAGTTCAGAATTTATTAAATCTACGAAGGAGACCATTTCAACAAGTTTTCAGGATAGGCTCAGCTAGCGTAAGCTTTTGGGATTGAAGTTTGTCAAATTTCTTTATCTGAGAGCCTAAACAAGGAAGCAAGTATCCGTAATAAGTATTATTTTCACCTTGCAATAGGTCACACACTTGTAAAAGTGGTTTTAATACTCAGCAATATTCATTTAGATATTGAATTTCGTGTTCGCTAAAGCCATTTTTTGTATTAAGATTTTCAAACAAGATCGTCAATTTTTCTTCATCTTTCAGAATCTGTGAAACTGCATCGCGATATGAATTCCATCGTGTAATAACCGGATAACATAGTGTATGTCATATGTCCAAATGTTTTATGAATTATGTCGGCTCGGCCGATTTTGGACGTCCAGCCATTTTCCACAATTCTGAACATTTAGTCATGGCATTTGTATGTCTTGTTCTTAAAATATGGTTTTTGTTAATTGCGTTACTTGCGTCGGTTGTTGCTATTAAATTTAAACTGTGACTAGTACAACGTATATGATTGGGTAAACTTAGCTGAACACATTAACACATAATATCACTCGCAATTAGAACTACCCTCACATTATGTCTAATACAGATTAAAGGCAAATGCTCTCTTTAGCAATAACTGCTCTTGCCAGTGTCTGCAGGTTTCAACTCGATTGTAAACTTACTTGCAGTACCTAAAGTACTTGAAGTAGTGATCAAGTAGCTTATATACTTGAAGTAAATTGCAAAGTATTTTAAGTACTGTAATTTCGTTTAACAAGTACTAAGTACATTCTAAAATATCTGCAAGTAACAAGTGCCAAGTACTCATTTCTTCGGGTACTTGAAGTAAAATACTTCAAGTACTAAAATGTAATTGAAGTACCTACAATTTATACCACTTTTAATTGAAGTAGTACGCATCTCTGTCCCCACCCTATTATTGAAGGGGTTAAAAAAAATTAAAATGTGATTTAGTGTGTATACAAGAACGAAATGTCTAAAAAAAATTTTTTGACGTTAGCTACCCCCCTCTACCACCCCCACCCTATTATTAAAGGGAGTAAAAAATTAAATTGGTATTTGAACCAAGGGCCTATAAAATTTATTTTGGCATTAGTTACCCCTCTGCCACCCCCATTTCCCCCACCCTATTGTTTAAGGGAATAAGAAATAAAATTGGGATTTAACGTGTATTGGAGAACTAAGGACTAAGGATTTTTTTTTACTTTAACCACCTCCTCTACCACCCCCACTCTATTATTAAAGGGAGTAAAATATTACATTGGGATTTAGTGTGCATAAGACTTGGATACAAAATCTGAATATGGAAGAAGTGATTCCTCGGTCAGCGGTTTTTTCCCTCTTCCTGTTTCCGCGGAAATGACCCTAACTATTAATTTTTAAATAGAACACCCTGTACATTGTTATATTTTTGGAATCCTTGAAAAATTCTGAGTACGGTGATACCCCATAAGTGACATTTTGACTGCATGAAAAAAAATTGACTCGAAATTTGTTGGTATATCTAGAGTGCTATATGAGCAGAAAAAATTGCTTGTAATAGACCTGTATGAAATCAAATTGAGCATAAAAATGTGAGAATATATATTTCCATGGGCCATCAAATTTATCCTGAACAAAACTAAATTTTTTCAAATGTCACTTATGGAGTATCACCGTACTATAATAATATACAGGGTGTTCCATTTAAGAAGTTGGGGTCATTTACGGTGAAATCAGATGTGGGGGAAAGATGACAGTTATGTCATAAAGTTTCTTCTTCGTCATATAATACATCTACCTAGTTTAATTCCGATATTCTAAAAAATAAATGAAATACATTAAGAATGCTCAATTTATCCAGCATATTTTTTAAATGAAGAATAGCGAAGCCTTGTTTAACATTTGACACACTTGTAGATGATGTATGGCTCCCATGTTAGATTTTCATTTATAAGAATACTTAGAAATTTCGTTTTAGTGTCAAGCGAGTAAATAAAGTCTGACAGAGGCCCCCTACAATGGAAATTTAGGAAGATGATTTTGCTTTCGTTTAATATAAGCATATTACTTTAACACCAGGCACTAACTTTATTCAACAAGCTTTCAATTTTTGTCTTCACTTCACCTGGAGGATCGACAACTATTGAGCAGCTTATATCGTCAGAATACGTCACAGTCATAATTATGCAAATCATTGGTGTATCATAAAAAATAACGGGTCTAGTACAGAACCCTGCGGAACTTTCAAGTGAACCTTACACTCTACGGATTATACATTATATTTTATTCTTATTTTCCTGTTATGCATATACGAATTTATCTATCGCAATAATAATATGTTGTCATTTACGTTTAACTTTGATAGTTTCATTGAAAGAATGTACGTATATTCACGATCAAATAGAAAATATTATAAACCCAAAGTCAGATAAGGTTGATAAATTTTAGATTCTCTTTAAGCAGGTAATTGTATTGCTAAGTAGTTGTTATATCGAGAAGAATGTTGATAATGAAAGAAGTGGCCAAATATTTTTATTTATTTACTTATCAAAAATATTAATTTGTAAATATATTTTCATTTTTACTCAGATGAAACTTGAAAAATTCAAAGGTTATTATTTTTACGGCAAACAATCATATTTGGAACTTAGTATACCCACATAATGTTTTTTACTTCGATCAGACATCATGAAATTGAAATACCGGCGTTTTTACGGAACTGATTCATTTTACATATTCAGTAGACATTATCGGTTTCGTACAAATTTGACATAAGCTCAAAGGAAGTGAAATTTTATATACCTGAATAGTATTTTGACATTTAGAGATCATTAGTTGTCTATTTTCATTAAAGTTCCACAGAATCGGACGAAGCCGTGCTTTAAGGTTGTATTATCAATCTAGTCGTAGAGACGGTTTCCATAAATAGCAATCAATTATACCGACGCAATCAACCTACTTATCGCTGACTGTCGCATGTCGCTCCATTTTTGCGTAAACGATCTCTATACACACTCGCCCAGAAGTATTTTCAATACAACAATTATTGAAAACATATTCTTTTTCAATGTTATTCGTTGTAAGCGTCATTTTGTTAAACATTAATTGTGTTTTACTATTGTTTATGCTACTTGTAATATCGCCAATAATAATACTCTATAATTGTTTTTAGTTTGTTCGCTTTTTTGCATTAGGACAGCTTGTTCGGTTGTTGTTGTAATTATTATTTTTATTTGATGTAGTAAACTGTTCAAACATCTGTTTATATTGGTTAATGTTTTGTTCCGCTTGTAATATATTCTATGATAATATTTATTTTAGAGCACTAGACTTAATGCAAAATAGTTTCGGTTCTACGTATTCATTCCCTGAAATTTTCATTTAATGTGTCTTTTGTACCGAAGTAGCGCGGTTACTGTAGAATTCGCATAAGAAATTTCAGTGCTGAAAACGTTTCTATGACTTGTATCATTTAGATGTTCATTAATTTTTAATCTAATTCTCTTCCTGTACAGGGTGGACCATTAATAATAGGCCATAGTTCAAGGATAGATTCTTTGGGCAAAAATATAAGGATATAACCAAATATGTTTTAGTAAAATGTTGGTGTGGAAAAAGATACAGGGTGTTAAATTTAAAATTATTTCTTCGTTTTTGCAATAACTCAACAGCCTCAACAGACGGATTTTCGCCAAATTTGCTAGAGGATTTTTTTTTATTTTAAGAAACAATAATTTATGTATTACATCACGTTAGATCATATAGGATGCCACGGGACCTGCATCTGATGATGAATTTTTTTCACATTTTTTTTGACAAAACGTTGTGGTGCTTCTGACCAGAAATTCTGATGAGGGCGTCATTTCTATGTATATAAGGTACACTTGATAGAACTTGATAACTCCAACCGTTTTCGAGGAAGGTGCCGTTAAACATTTCAATAATTTTTTGAAAGACAAATTCAAATTTAGTGAAACAAAGTGTATTTATTGAAAAATGTGCTCTGGTTACGTTTCAGTTCTGTCATTTACGTCATTTAATCATTTTATTTTGTTCTTGTGTTCCTCGAGCAAATTTTTGTAACTTCTTTATTTACAATGCCTAGACATAATAATTTTTCAAATAGGGAAATAAGGGATATGATATGTGTTTACACACAAAATAATTTTTGCGGACGTGCTGTAGCGAGGAGATACTCATTACAATATCCAAATAGAATACTGCCAGACCATAAGATTTTCAAAGATCTGTATCGCCGTTTGGGAGAAACGGTTTCATTTCAACATAAAAACGATGTAGCACGACCGAAACGAATTACTTCAGATCAAGAATTAGAAATTTTAGCTAGTGTGGATGAAGATCCTCAAGTCAGTTCAAGTCGTTTGGCAGCGACAACAGAGGTGAGTAACAATCTGTCCTAAGAGTCTTACGTAAAGAACGCGTCTACCTATATCATCTCACTCCTATACAAAACTTACTTCGAAGGAATCTTCCACAAAGGTTATAATTTTATCAATTTGTTCTAAATAAACACAACAGAGATCGAAATTTTGTTAAGAACACTTTATTTACCGACGAAGCAACTTCTACTCGCGGAGGCATTTTTAACTGGAGAAATACCCATTACTGGGAAGTAAAAAATCCTCATGCCGTTAAGGAAAGGCATTTTCAGCAAGAATTTAAGATTAACGTTTGGTGTGGTATCATCGGCGACCAGTTATTGGGACCATTTGTCCATCCACCAAATTTAAGTAGACGGTCTTATGTGTTTTTTCTTCAAAATATTCTTGCTGATGCTAGACATATGGAACAGAATGTGGTTTATGCAAGATGGAGCTCCCCTCATTTATCCATTAAAGTCAGAAATTATCTTGATGAGACTTTCCCTCGCAGACGGATCGGTCGAGAAAGTGAGTTTGCTTGGCCACCAAGGGGGTCCTGATTATAATCCTTTGGATTATTATGTGTGGGGACATATGAAGTCCTGACTCTATGCAAATACTATTAACTCAAGAGAAGAACTGTGGGACAAAATACAAAATTCAGCGAATTTTATTAGAGGACAGGGAAATGTATTTTTCAATGAAGGAAAATCTTTTATGAATAGAATTAGAAAAGGTATAGAAGTAGGTGGAGATCATATCGCACATTTACTTTAAGTTGCAGCAATGGGGCTTTTGCATGGGGGAAAAGTTTATAATGTCCTTAAGTCAGCGTTTACGTTATTTGTTGGTCTTCTAATAAGATTAGATCCTTATTTTAGACAATCTTTTGATTTATGTATTTATATCAATACTATGCAAATAACGAATTACTTGATAAGAAAGAGTTTACGCTGTTATTACGATTTAGTTTTCCATTACGTTATGTACTTTTTTCAATAAATATACTTTGTTTCACGAAATTGGAATTTGTCTTTAAAAATGTTATTGAAAGGTTTAACGGCACTTTGCTCGAAAACGGTTGGAGTTATCAAGTTCTACCAAGTGTACATTTTATACGTGGAAATGACGCCGTCATCAGATTTTCTGGTCAGAAGTACCACAACATTTCCTCAAAAAAATATGAACAAAATTCATGAAGTAGTTTCTTCCGGGTCTTACAGTGGTCGTCGAACTTGACTTGACGTTTCGCTGATCATCCTGTCAGCTTCTTCAGAAGGATGCTACAGACTGAATTTGTTGTGTTACATTCCTCGTTATATACCTAGGCGCCGCTTCGCTTCGCTGGTCATTAGTCGTGCTTGATTGACTGTGACTTACTATGGTGCTGGTACTTGGCAATATCAGTCTCCATGTGTTACTAAGTCGATACCCATCCTCTCTGTTAAAGTTGTTCACGTTTTTCATAATTTCCAGTGATTCCCTAATGATTCGCGGATAATGGCGCGTATTCCTGCCCGATATATTGACGTTATCGTAGTCGATTTTATGGTTCTCGTTATTATGGACATCATTTGCTATCGCCGACCTATCCGTGTATCCAAATCTGGTATTCCTCTGGTATTCTTCGATTCTGCACTGGATACTCCGTCTTGTGTGTCCAATGTAGCTCTTACCACATGTGCACTTCAACTAGTAAACACATTTTGATAACAGTTTGGGGGCAGGGTCTTTGATTGAGGGAAGCATCTGCTGTATTTGCTTCACTGTTCAAAGCCGTACACCTACTTTCTTTTTGAACAAAATCTTCTTCGGCCTATCTGTGACTCCCGCGACGTAGGGTAGGCATGCATACGTTGTTGGTTGTTGCTGTTCTTCTTCTGTTGTTCTCCTCTGGTTGTTACTGTTCGTTGTATGTTGCTTTGACTGTATCCGTCCTTCTCTAAAGCTTATTGGACATTCTGTAGTTCCTCGGGTTTGTTATCGTCGTCGCATATTGTATTGGCTCTGTAGACTAAGGTTCTGATTAACAATCTCTTTTATTGTGGATGGTGGTGAGATATCGCATGTAAATAACGATCGGTGTGCGTTTTCTTTCTGTGAACGCCGTGGGCCTGCTTGCCATTGTGTGACATTTTTACTAATATATGTAAGAAAGGTAAGACTCCATTTTGCTCGGTCTCCATTGTAAATTTGATACCCGGATGGTGTTTATTCAAACGGTCGAAAAAACCAAATAGGATAATTCTCCATGTGGCCATATGATGAACGTATCGTCTACGTAGCGTAGCCAGCACTTTGGTTTATTCTCACAGCAGCGTATACCTTCCTTTTCAAGTGCATCCATGAATAGGTTGGCTATCAGAGCTGAAAGTGGTGATCCTATGGCTGCTCCTTGCTTCTGCTCGTAGAAGTCTCAATTCTATAGAAAGTATGTTGTAGACACGTACAATCGGGCCAGATCAGGTATGCCGTAGTAAGTCACAGTCAACCAAACACGACGAATGAGCAGCGAAGCGAACCAAGCACGACGAATGACCAGCGAAGCGAAGCGGCGCCTAGGTATATAACGAGGAGTGTAACACAACAAATTCAGTCTTTAGAATCCTTTTGAAAAAGCTGACAAGATGATCAGAGAAACGTCAGTCAAGTTCGACAATCACAGCAAAACCCGGAAGAAACTACTTCATTAGACAACGGCCGTGAAACCTGCTTTCTACTAAAAATATTCATCATCAGATACAGATCCTGCGGCGCCCTCTATGATCTAACGTGATGTAATACGTAAATTATTGTTTCTTAGAATAAAAAAAGTTGCTTTAGCAAATTTGGCGAAGATCAGTCAAGAGACTGTTGAGTTGAGCCAAAAAAAAACGAAAAAATAATTTGAACTTTGACACATTGCATCTTTTTCCAACATTTTACTAAGGCATATTTGGTTATATCCTCATATTTTGGTCCAATGAGTCTACCCCTGAACTATGGCCTATTATTAATGGTCCATCTTGTATATAGCGGATGTCTTGACTAATTACTTGTCAAGTTTGATTTTACTGTTTATAACAAATTTTTATATTTTCAAAGGGAATACAGTTTGGTTTAAAATTGCATGTAAAACCTGTATTTTAAATAAATTTGACAAAATTCGATTCGTCACGTTTTCCATTACAACTGATCTGCATAACAATGAGTTTCCGCATCCTCACCTGTCTTCCCATGAGATGACGCTTGATTGACTGCTCCATCAGTACAGCAATAAAATTTATTTCTTTTAATGTAATGGGTGATGACAAGCGAACAAAGCGACAGATATATGATCCAAATAAATCAACTGTAACTACAGAACTAATTGTTTTAAAACCGTTATTTTCATAAACACAATAAATGTGATATGATAAATTCGTTTATTTAATTATAAAACAGAGAGAATGCAAATGAGAAAAGAGAAGAAATCAACCGAGTTGTCTGTTACTTTGTGATAAATAATATAAATAAATAAACACCACAGAAATTAGAAAATTGATATTCCATTATAATAACTATTGAACACAAAATTTCAGTTTTTTACTTTATCTTAAAGTTTGTGACTGCAGTTTAATAGAATCTGGTCTACATTTTCAAGCACAGTGAATTACGTATTAAAAACCGCTGCCTATTTATATGTGTGATTCTTAAAAAGAGAATGCCATACAAAAATAATGGGACAGAAGTACAGGAATAATTTATGTTTTCCGAAAAGTGACCTCTATATACTAAGGTGATACGATACCGTACGGCTTTTATGAAATTCGATTTTTATTTTAAGGATGCTATGCTATGCCCTATAAATCAGTTGGGCCATAATTTGGCAAACGCGGGATCAACCCCCTTCCTAGACTTCCTCTATTAAGGGTGGTGATTTGATCCTGTACGGCATCAATTCCAAAATATGTAAATCAAAAAATCACCTTTGAAAAAGGGAAAAACTCACGTTTTCTAGGATAAATTTATTTGATACTGTACGGCTATTTATTTTTTGGATCAATATAGGTTACAATTTAGTAGCCGTACAAAATTCGTACGATTTTCATACGATAAAATGTACGGCATAGGGCTCACAGTGATTTATTTCTGTAGGATTACAAAAATTATACCTTTTCAAGCGTTATCATATGACCCCCTAAAAATTTAGCATGGACTTGCGGTCTACCATTTCCACAACCAGATTTTGTATCCAAGCCTTATGCACAGTAAATCTCAATGTAATATTTAATTCCCTTTAATAATAGAGTGAGGATGGTGGAGGGGGTGGCTAATGTAAAAAAAAATTAGAAGTCCTTGGTTCTCGTATACACACTAAACCCCAATTTAATTTTTTATTTCCTTAAACAATAGTGTGAGAATGGAAATGGGTGTGGTAGAGGGGGTAGCTAACGCCAAAATTTTCTTTAGCCATTTCGTTCTTGTATACACACTAAATCTCATTTTAATTTTTTTACCCCCTTTAATAATAGGGTGGGGGTGGCAATGGGGTGGTAGAGGGGGTAGCTAACGCCAAAAAATTTTTTTAGTCGTCTTGTTCTTGTATTCACACTAAATCACATTTTAATTTTCTAACCCCCTTTAATAATGTGGCAGTGGGATGGTAGAGGGGGTAGTTAACGCTAAAAATTTTTTTGGACGTTTCGTTTTTGTATATACACTAAATCACATTTTAATTTTGTTTGCCCCCTTTCATAATAGTGTGGGGGTGGTATTGGGGGTGACTGATGCCAACAAATATTTTGAGACCTTAACTCTTCGTACATACCCTAAATTACAATTTTATGAACTCTTACTTGCTTGTTGTGCCTATTTACCCTTATTTACCCCATTTACCACCGAGCCCTTCAACGGCATTAGATCAAAATATAATCTAGTTCCAGATCTCGTTACAATATATAAGTATACCAAATTTCTCAAGTCATCATAAACGGTTCCAGAGTAAACGTGTGCACAATAAACAGTTAGGGGCGAGCGTAGGTGCGTCTTTACTATGTACATACTTCGGTATGCGATGTAAAGCAACGACAGGCGCAGTTAGTACTTGGATTGGTGACCATTCCAACGGAAACCGCGTTCTCGCCTCACACATCTTCCAGTGGCTTGTATATCAGTGTATGCACGGAAGCTATACAACCTTAGGCGAGGGTTTTATAGGAGATACCATCCTTCGGAGGGGATGTAAAGCCGTCGGTCCCTTGTCTATTAAATGTTAGGCAAGTAAAAGATCCCTACTCTTCTTAAGGGAAGAGGTTCGGCAAAATTCCTGGTTGGGGGTAGTTCGTCTACAGGCGTCGGTGATAGGCCTCAGTAGCGGAAATAGGCCGACGTTAAATAAATGTATAAAAAAAATAAACAGTTACAGAGAGACAGACAGGAAGTTTTTTAAGTCTATTTCTACAAAAAATATATATATTTTTCTTGCGTTACTATACTTTCACTGGACGTGGAAGTAATTGTGGGGTTATTTATACATTAAAAAGGGTAAGCCTCTTTTACAACAGGGCGTCAAACAAAGTGAAATTCCCAATTTTTAGCTGATCATTAAGTAGGGTAATGCTTGAATTATTTCTCTATTTATAAATTTCAATATAGACAGAAAATTGTGGCTGGTTTCTAAAAAATGGTTTGCAAAATTTGAGTTGCTTTTCCTTTTTTCAAATGATTTTAATATATTAACATTTAAAATCATAATAATCGTTATAAATTTTGGATTAGGTTTGGAAAAATTTACATCTCAGTTCGCTGTATACCAAAAAATTATCTGATATGTCTGAATTCAATAAACTTAAGTCAGCCACAATATTATTATTAGTAATAAAAAAAGGATCTAATAGTATTCTGAAGGTTTCTTCAAAATTATTCGCTGTTCTCTGTCCACTAAGTAACTCTGAAACCATTTTAGTACTATACCACCTATGCCATAGAATTCTAATTTTAGCAGAATTATTTCGAAATTTAGAAAAGCCTTAGAGAAATTATACCAACTGTTTGATAATTTGAATCCAAATTTTCCGCGGTGGTTTTAGTTATGTCATATGTGTCATATGCTGGCTTGGATTTATTATATTAGAGCTATTTAAGAATTCCAAATTCCAGTAATCTTTTGTTCATAAGTTTCTTAAACATTTTTGACATTGCAATTAATAGAGAAATTGGTCGATAATTTGAAATAGATTTCGGATTTCCTTTCTTAAATAGTAGCACAACATGTGACCTTTTCAAAGCTTTCGGGAAAACCCCCTGTATAAAAGATTCATTGAATAGATTTTCAAATTCATCAGCTAACATGTTTATAATTTTTTTAAATAAAATTGGCGAAATATTGTCATATCCTGATGACTTTTTATTAAATAATTTTTTAGTGATGGACGATATTTAATCTCTGTCAATTTAGTTGGTTTTATGAAAAACGTCCTGTTATTCATTTTAGTATAATTGTGTAGATAGCTGTTTACCTTGTTTGCCTCATTGTTTTGTAGTATTGAAACATCAATAACATTCAAAACATAATCATTGAATATTTCTACCAAGATGTCAGTATTTGATTGAATTTGGCCATCATTATCTACATGAATAGACTCACTCAATACATGTTGTTTGTTTTTATTTTATTTATAATTTCCCAGATTTTTTTGGTTTTGTTGTCACTACTATTATGTATTTTTTCTTCAATATTAGTTTAGTATAAAATTGGTCAGTGATTAGAGCCGTTACACAATTTGGCGTAATTCATAATGAGGGTATTGTTAGTAGTAGTATTTCAGGCAGAACAAAAGCAACACCTTTTAATTTATTCAATTCATGATGGGTAAATTCTGTTTATTCGATATATTATCCGATAGAATTATTGAATTAAATTTACCACTACAGTTAATAGAAAGCAATAATATTTGTCCAGTTAACCGAAACAGTCAACTGAAGTAGAAGAAATAAAATTGAAATAGCTGTAATGTTATAATGCACACACAATACACTTGCTATTTGTTTTGCAATTGAATATGAACAAACCAGCAACTGTAAAAATGATAAAATAATTTAAATTAAATTCCTTAAGTACTTTGTACATACTTTGTACTGTGTAGTTTACTATTTCCCTAAAAATATATTAACCATTGATGTATTTTGTATTTGGGACTATACCTCCAGAATTACAGCGATAATGGGAAATCTGTCCATACCAATAAATAGTAAATTCAACTTAATTTGAGGTGTATGTTCCTAAGATTTTTGTCATTAAATAAAGAGACATTGCTACATAAAATAAACAAACGCATTGTTTATTTTCCAATTTCTAGTTCTCTGAGGATGGTTTTAATAAAACGAAACGTAAGATAATAAAATAACTTTTTATTTAATGACCGTAGTCACTCTCATCAATTGATTTGATATCCACGAACAAGGGAAATAAGATATCTATAAATTACAACAATTGGCACATTGCCCAGCTGTAATCTCGGTGTCAAGCTATTTGCTTGCATAAATATTTTGAAATTTGAATTGAGCGGTGCATTTGTGCCGTACCAAATCCATATCGAGTAAAATGGATGAATAAAACAACCGAGACAGATTTCCCGACGAAGTTAAGAGCAGTACGTCTACTTTGATATACCTGTTTAATTTTTTTTATATTTACTTAATTACTGCGTAAAAAAGAATTTAAATTAAATAAAAAACCGCTGCCCAAGGAATCGCTACTTCCACATCCAGATTTTGTATTCAAGTCTTATACACACTAAATCCCAATGTAATATTTTACTCCCTTTAATAATAGGTTGAGGTTGGCAATGGGGGTGGTGAGGGGGTGGCTAATGCCAAAATAAATTTTAAAGGCCCTTGGTTCTCGTACACACACACACTAAATCCCAATTTAATTCTTTACTCCCTTTAATAATAGGGTGACGGTGGCAATGGAGGTGGTAGAGGGGGTGGCTAATGCCAAAATAAATTTTAAATGCTCTTTGTTCTCGTACACATACACACTAAATCCCAATTTAATTTTTTACTCCACTTATTAATATGGTGGTGTTGGCAATGGGAGTGGTAGAGAGGGTGGCTGTCAAAAAATTTTTAGAGCGTTGGTTCTCGTATATACACTAAATCCCAATTTGATTTTTTACTCCCTTTAATAATAGGGTGGGGGTGGCAATTGGGGCGGTAGTGGTAACGCCAAATAATTTTTTAGAGACTTCCGTTCTTGTATACACACTAAGTCACATTTAAATTTTTTTAATCCTTCTCATAATAGTGTGAGGGTGGTATTGGGGTTGATAGTGGGGGATGGAGAAAAATTGAGACATAAACTTTTCGTACATGCCCTACATTGCAATTTTATGGGCTTTTATGTCAATTCCCCGACCAGACATAGACCATTAACCATTAAAAAGATTTTTATTTTTTTAGCTAGATACATTTTATTTCATTTATGCCATTTTTTCCCTGACTTAGTATTATAAACCTGCACATTCGTGCATATAATATTATCCTACACTAATTAAATGTTTTGCATTTTCTTAGTATAGGTCGGCGGTGGATGCCGAAATGACACACTCCCTGAAACTTTGGAATTGACCTTTATGTAATATTTCCTACACGGTATATATTATTTATATGTCTTATTATACTGCTGAGCAGTTTTATATAATTTTTTGAAGGTTTCCTGTGTTTATTGGTTTGAGTAAAATTATGCAGGAAAATACTTGTAAAAACCTGCTTCTGAAATGACTCTTTTGATAAACTTAAAAATTTATTCTGGGCTTGAAATTGTAAATAAAAAGGATCTTCTAACTAAATTAAGGTTTCAACCATCGTTCTATATAAATTCATATTTGACTAAAATTGGAAATAAAAAGCATATTCTAAATTAAATTAAAACTTCATCCGTTATATAAAAAGTCAGGTTTAACTAAATTTGAACTCTAGGCTACTCTACTATATACATATTTACATATATACATTATTTGCATTGTGAGGAGTGTGGTATTACTGAATGTGTGTTTTAAGTAGGGAGTAGGGGGAAGGGATTGTATGCGTCTGTCTGTCTCAATTTTGTGTACGTTCCAGGTTATGTGTGTTAGACATAGACCGGTAGTCGTCAATCAATCAATCAATCAAAACATTTATTTTTAATTCTTATATACATGTATGGCCTCGCCAGCTCACGTCCCGGGACCGGTCGATCAACCGTGACGTGAATCGTCGCGGCGGATGAAAGACTGAACGGGGCGTGTCTGGTTCGGCGGCTAAAAACAATTTGTAAAGGCAACACCTTTCGCCGCGCAGGGCGAATTAAAATGCTTAATCTACTTTTAAAATATTCCTCTTGGAGGAATTTAAAACACTAACACTAGAAACACTAACACTTGTGGAAAAAAACACTTAGAAATTTTGATAGTTGATGCGGGAAAAGAGAACTAAGCAAAAAACCCGCTTTACCGGTAGTCGTCAATTCAATTCAATTCAAAACAACTTTATTCATGGTAAACTGAGTACAAAAAACTGCCTCCCCAGAACCCGTCCCGGGACCGACCCTGCGACCACCGCGTTGACGCGATGGCGCATCGCAAGGTCGGGCCGAGGCGGGGCTGGTTTGGCGTAAGTAAAAAATGTAAATATAAAAACTCAAAACTCCTTTCACCACAAGGTGAATTAAAATAAGTAATATTGTATAAAAGGCTTAAAAAGTAAAGCTTAACAAAGATTAAAACTATCACTCGGTTTTATCCGTTTGCGCACTGCACTTTGTTTAATTTTGGCACTTTTCGCTGACACCATAACTTGTACGGAGTGCCATCCGCGAATTGTTCCAGCGACGGGCTGCGCAAGGCTGGCCTAAACTGTGATTCTAAATTTTGAATTGTTTTGGTATAAAAAAATTTGGAAACTGTTACAAGGTTAATGAGAGAAGAATGAATTTACAGACAAAAAGGTACAAACAGAAACGAAGGAACAACAAACAAAAAGTACAAAAACAAAAGAAGAGGGGGACAGGAAAGAATTAAAGTCGATGAAAGGTATGAAATATCAGTGAAAGGTGGATAGTAACAGGGAAGGTATAGTAGGTGAAAGTTTGGCTAGAGTGGCTGCCGGAAAATCGGTAACGTCTGGTATGGTAAGGGGTGTTTAATCCGAAATGGGGCATTATGCTGTCTAATTTGTGTAATGTGTCTTGTTAGCGGACTATCGCCCAGTTTGAATGAGTAGAAGTTTTGGGACCGGTAGTCGTCAGTATGCCATAGGTCGTGGAACAGACAAATGGCAGTGGCCAACCTAGTAGTTTTATACAAACTGATATAAATGGTGTACCGGTGAGAGGTAAGTGAATCCTCTCCTGTGGTCAAATGCTACTATACACCAGACATCATAGATGTCTCCATGGTGTATAGCGACTTGCTATTTTGCAAGTACCGAGAGCGGCGACCTTCAGCCCTTGGTGGACTTAACCTATACTGTTATTATATATATATATATATATATATATATATATATATATATATATATATGTTAGATAGTGGATTGTAGAATTAACTTTTTAAAAACATTTATTTAGTTTAACACTGGAGTCAACGTTGACTCGTTAAGAAAATACAATAATAATTTAGACTGGTTTATTCGAAAGTGAGTATAAGACTGATTACAAAAAGGTTGTTGGTAATATTTATAATGTTTTGAGAACAAAGGAAACAGTATTGCAGATTCAGCACAATCAGGATTACTTAGAATTGAAATACAATGCTCATGCAGCGTTTGCGGTTATTGAGAAGGGCTGTTACGCAGTATGTAATACGATATGTTTGAGAAGGTTAAGCCTGTCTCGATAATATTATATATCATAGTATATTTCTAATATAACAGCTTCCCCCTTATAAAAAAAGTTGGTGTTTTATGCAGCAACTTTTGAAATGAATATAAAATGTATATAAAAGGTAATGGTACAATTTGGAAAAATATAAAAGATACAAAAATGTTAAATCGTAAGGTTTAAAATACAGAATATAACCTTAGCGTCTAAAATATGAAATGCAAGCACAATAAGCCTGATTCAGAAAATAAAATAACATAAAAATGTTAGAGTTAAAATATAGCTTTAGCAGGAAAGTGTAAAATACAAACATACTAAGTTTGAATTGTAAAATGGGATAAAATATTCCCAGGGTTAAAATATAGCTTTACTATAAAAGCATAAAATATAAGTATGATAAGTTTAAATGAAAATGACGTAAAAATGTTAATAAAATTGAAATTAACAAAGGATAGAAAAATAATGAAATATAATGATTAAACAAATGAAATAAAATTCACTGAAGAGTCTAGCACTAAAAGTCAGTAAAACGGCACAAAACAGTTTGTCTTTAGGTAAGTTCTATGTCTTCGGCTTCGTTGTCTTCTCTTCTTAAGGTAGGTCGTCTTCGTGAAGGAAATAGGTTAGCAAATGTCCTGTAGGGTTTGCTAGGCCTCGGTGGAGATGGGGGTGATGCAGAAACATCGATGGCTAGTCTTTGTCTTTTTGTTCTGCACTTACAAAATAGGTACAGAAATAACAGTCCAAATATTAGCACAATGATAAAATAGGTGAACCAGGATATGTGTTTTGTTATAAAGGGTTCGTTGATCAAATCATCTAAATCTCTGGAATATTGGTCCAACTTGTGTTTGGCAACTTCGAGGTCTTCCGTGTTGAGATTGTTTAATTTTAGTGGTTTAAGATTTGGAGCTCGGAGTTTGTTTGGAATATGTTTACAACATTCAAATGGAATTTGGATTGGATGAGTGTCGTCTTTTACGTCGGTTACTTCATTGGTACTGGCTTGAATTTTTGTGATGCCTATGAAGGCGTAACAATTTGGTTGTAATTTTACTATTGAATTTTTGTAGATGACTTCAGTTTTTGAATTTCTTTCTGGACAGTTGATGGTTGTTTGTAGAGGTTCTGCGTTAATAACTAACCATGTGCTTTCGTCTATTTTTTGGACGTTGTAGCCTTGGCTGATGATAAATGACGTCTGGCAGTTTTCTGGCAGAGTTTTGAGGTTCTTGAAGAGACGGGCTTCGCATATGGCATTGTTGTCAATAGGGTATGCAAATAAATTTGGACATAATTTGGTGTTGAAATAAAGTGGTTTGCATTCTTCAAGGTTCGAGATAGGTATGTACATTAATGAATCATCATCTCTCGCGATATATTTTTGAGAAGTTGATAATACATGATATAAACCAGTTCTATTATCCAAAATAGGAATAGGGTATAATTGAAATACTGAATACGTTTGAGGGTCTATTAAAGGTATGTCTAACACAAATATCAGATCCGAATTTGTTTGAAAAGCTTTTAGTTCTACAATGTCTAAGTACTGTGCAACCTTTGACAGTTTGATTGGAAGCGGTAAAATTGCTCCTTTGTAGGTTTTGCGAAATTTCCTGTAGAGAATTTACTAAGTCCTTTGGATTTATAATTGACGTGTGAATTATTTTAAGCCTCGCGAAAGTGATGGAATTTAGGATGTCATTTAGGTTATCCTCGATAAATAAATAACTTGCCATAAGTTGTTCGCAGATTTCGATAAATTTCAGTTTTGCATGGACGTTTTCTATGTCTTTAGTCATGTCTAAAATTGAGATTTCAATTTCTTTAATATCCTTATTGAAAGTTTCTTCGTCAACTTGCAATTTTTGAATAGTTGCGTTGAAATTTTTGATTACTGAAGTTGTAACAGATATTTGGTTTTTAATTAGGTTTTCGAGTTGGTGTTCGTCATTATTCAATTTGTTGATACAATCAGAATAATACTGACCGTCTTCTGGCTCTAAATTTCCGGTTATTGATTTGAAAATCGTTCCGATGCCATTTAGTAATCCTCGTTTGTATCGTTTCGTGTCAAGGTAAATTTCGTCAAATTTTGATTGTATTGATTGGGAAATTTGCGTCAATAAGCTAAGGTGAGTTTTTACATCTTCTGAAAAGACGTTCATGTAATGATATGCTGGGTCGAGTGTGTTGTATAGTGTCTGTAAGATCTTGTCGTTTTTGTCGAAAGCTGTCTTAAAGGTAGATATGTTTTTGTGTACCAGTAAAGTCCATTTCTTGTGAGAAATCACAATGTCCGTGTCTTGGTGATAATATACTCCGATCGTATTGTTAATAGGTGTTATTTTAAATTGAGCAAGTGCTGATCCGATCAACAGGAGAAACCTGAAAATAAATTTAATCTTCAGTATATGATTTCATTCGATCGAAATTTACTTTGGTTGTTTGGTTTGTTTCGAGATTTAGTAATGTAGCGGAATTTTGAAAGATTTCTGTAATTTCAAAGGGACCGTTGAATTTATTTTGCAGTTTATTTTTTATTTGTGATTCTTTGACATACACTTTGTCGCCAATATTATGTGTGTCGATTTTCGGGAATGTTCTTGTCGAATCGAACTTTGGCTTTTTGTTTTTGTGCTTCTGTTCGACTTAGCGCAATTTTGTAATAATGGGATATTCGATTATTTAGGTCTCTAACGTATTTGGTGATCAGGTCTTTTTGATTGTAAAGAGTTTCAGGTGGTCGGTTAGCTGTATGTCCGAAAATAAGCTCGTATGGCGTAAAGCCATGAGTTTTGTTTACCGAGTTATTGTAACATATCACCGCATAGGGTAATATAGTAAAGGGATGTTCGTTGGGATTTTCGGTTTTGTGTATTCTTATCATTTCTGCTAGGGTGGCATGGAATCGTTCGATAGATCCGTTGGATTGAGGGTGTCCTACGCTTGAGTATGTTAGTTTTATGTCGTAAAGGGTGCAAAGGTCTTTTAATAAATTATTATCAAATTCACCGCCATAATCGCAATGAATTCTTAGTGGGGTACCATAAGGCTGAAAATAAAGCAACAGGGTATTTACGACTGATTTTGCGCTCTTGTCTGGGACTGCGTAAGCTTGAGTAAATTTGGTTAACTCGTCGCGGATAGTTAATGCATAGTTTCGCGTGGGAAATTCGAATAGATCTATATTAACTCTCTCAAATGGAGTTTTAAGGGTTTCAGTAATCACTAAGGGATTGTTGAGGTTCTTGCGACAGACTTTTGTTCTTTGACATGTTTCACAATTTTTTATAAAATTTTCGACGTCTTTTGTTAAGCCTTGCCAATTATATTTATTTTTGATTCTACGTATCGTTTCATTTATTCCACGATGTAAATTATTTTTTCCGGTGCGATGTTGGTCGAGAATGATCGGACGTTGGTCCTCGTTGGGAGTTCGTACTAAATTTTGACATATGATTAGTTTTAAGTCTTTTTCTGCAAAAATAAATGATAGGAAAGTCTAGATTGTTTTCAACATGGCAAGTTTTGGAAAGGTCTAATTTGTTCCGGTGTTTATATAATGTTAAAAATAAGTGTTCTACCACAGACTCTGGGTCGAAGGGTAGAGCTATAATGTAATAGTTTCTTTGTCGGGTTGATTTACTGGAAACGATATTAATTGTGTTGTTATAAATCTCTGGGTTTTCCTCGAAAATGTCTTCGATAATTTGATGATGAAGGTCTGTCAAGTTGTTTTGTTGGAAAAACGTTATGATCTTTTTATTTTCTCGATCTAATAGTTGTTTATTTGTGATTTGAATTTTGGAATAATCTATTAGAGATTTGGTTTTGTAAAGTCGGGAAAATGTGTCAAATTCTCGGGCGATTTGTTCATCGGTAATTTCGTCGTCGTTGTCTGAAATTTCGTCTTTATCTGAGTCTTCGTTTGCGGCTAGAATTTTTGAATAAAATTTTGAACATTCTGAAAAGTGATTCATTTTTATTCTGGACAACGCGTCCGCGTTTTTATTGATCTTTCCGGGTTTTGTATATTATTTCGTAATCGTATTCTTCGATTTTTAAGGCCAACGAGCTAGTCTACTACCTGGGTCTTTTATGGAAAATAACCAAGTGAGTGGTCGGTGGTCGGTGACGAGTTTGAACTTCCTTCCGAATAGATATGGCCTAAAATGCTTTACACTCCAGACCAAAGATAAAAGTTCACGCTCAATGGTTGAATACTTAGTTTCCGCGCCGCATAAAGTTCGAGACGCGTATGCGATTGGCAAATCTTTTCCTATACTTCCTTGCGAGAGTACGGAACCTATTGCAAATGCACTAGCGTCTGTAGTTAGGACAAAAGGTTCATCAAAGTTGGGGTAGATCAATATCGGGGTAGTTGTCAAAGTTTGTTTTAGGGTTTCGAATGAATTTGTACAGTCATTGTCGAAATTGAAAGGTATAACTTTTTGTAGCAATTTAGTCAAGGGTTTTGAAATTTTGGAAAAATTAGGAATGAAACGTCTATAATAGCCTGCTAAGCGTAGAAAAGATTTAATTTCTTTCTGATTCTTGGGTTGAGGAAAATTTAGAATTGCTTCGACTTTGGCAGGGTTTGGTTTTACACCGTCCTTTGTAATAAGATGCCCTAAATACGCGACTTCCTTGCGAAGGAATTCGCATTTGTCTGGCTGAATTTTGAGGTTGGCTTTTTGTAAACGTTTGAAGACTTCTGTTAATCGAGAAATATGTTCATGGATAGTAGGGGAATAAATAATAATATCGTCCATGTAGACGAGACATCTTTCGTTTTGGATTCCTAGTAAAATGTTGTCCATCACCCTTTGAAATGTTGATGGAGCATTTTTGAGTCCAAAAGGCATTCGTACGAATTCAAAATGACCATTTTCGACTGGAAAGCGGTTTTTTGAATGTCTTTGGGATCGATTTCAATTTGATGGAAGCCAGAGGCCAAGTCTAAAGTCGTGAAATATTGACATCTGCCTAATTGGTCTAGAAGATCGGAAATGTTGGGCAAAGGTTATTTATCACCTATCGTTACATCGTTTAGCTTTCGGTAATCAACTACGACGCGCCATTTCTGTTTACCAGAAGCGTCTAGTTTTTTGGGGACTACCCAAACTGGAGAGGACCAGGGAGAAATTGAAGGCTGGATAATGCCTTGGTCGAGCATTTTTGAAACTTGTGATTTTACCTCTTGTTTATGAATTTGGGGGTAACGACAAGATTTAGTGAAAATTGGTTTAGAATCGTTAGTGTCTATTGAATGTTTGATTTCATTGGTAAATGTCAAGTTGTCACCTTCTAAATAGAATATGTCTGAAAAGTCTAAACAGAGTTGAGTAATTAATTCACTCTCCTCATCGTTCAAGTGATCTAAGCGTAATTGGTTTCTTATTTCGTAATTTCTGTCTATATATTGGGAATCCGGATTTTGAAGATTTACGTTAAATATTGATCTAAATTTTTGAACGGGTTCAAGTTTAAAATCCGAGAAATGTATTGTTTTTGGAATCGCGTTTGCGTTTATTATCGTTGTCAAAAATTCACCACTGTTGTCTATTTTGACAATGGCATTCGGTAAACGTACCTTTTCATTTTCCTGGGCTATTAATATAGCTTCGGTATTTTGTAAATTGCATTTAAGTTTAAAAATCTTTTCTGTGCGTGGTTCGATAGAAATTACATTTTGGTTTTTAACATTTAAATTTGGGTTTGAAATTCTAATACCTGGATTATTGTTTTCATTAGAATTATCGTGATTCCTGATTGATGGTACAGTTACCTCAGTCACCTCAAATAGTGGTACGGTTTTAAAATTTGTAATAAGTAGATTATTTTCAAAGTCCACATGACACTTATAATATTTTAGAAAGTCTGCACCTAATAGTCCATCGAATTCTATATCTAGGTCGTGAACATAAACTTTGTATGGGTCATTTGAATTGAATGGTATTAGAACAGATTCAGTGATATTGATTTTTTCATGTTATACCCTGTATAATTACGTTTTCAGGATATCTTTGTTTGTACCTTTCCGTTGTTTTCGTTTTAAATACGGAAATACCTGCACCTGAGTCGACAAGAATTTTGAAACGATTTGTGAAGTTTTTTATGTAAAATGGATTTTTGGAATTTACGACATTTAGTTTGTAGCGGGGTGTTTTTACATGAATTGGTTTTCCGGGAAGTTCAGGTTTGGGTCGAAACTGTCCTGGAGGTTTATCGCTTGGACTTGGCGAGAAATTTGGTTAACAGTGTAATCCTCGTATTGCTGAGAATTAGCAGTATAATTCTCATGTTGCTGGGATTGGGAATTAGCAGTATAATGCCCACATTGTCCATTTTCAAAATCGTAGTCATAATTACTTTGAGATTGGTAATCAGGAGAATAGTTGGTGGAATAATTTACGGATTGATTTGCAGAGTAATCCTCGTATTGGTTTGAGCTATTTGAATAATTATCATAAGGTTCTTGATTTAAGTGATGTGTTTTTTGTTGATTGAATCGATTAAAATTTGGGTTCGGTTGTATGGCAGAAGGTCTCTGCTGGTGGAAGTTAGGATTTGGCCTGATAGCTGAGGGCCTGTTTTGTTGTGGATAATTACGTTGTTGATTTTGGAAATTCTGCGGTCTAAAGTTTGTTTGGTTAGGTACATCCTGGAAGTGCTGTCTAGGAACTTGTGCCTGATTGGAATAGGCGTTTGGTGTGAAATTGGGGTGTGAAAATTGGTGGTTTTGCCTCATGCGGCATTCGTTAAAGCTGTGTCCATTCCTTTTGCAGAATGTACAAAATGGTGGGAAATTTGGGCGTCTTTGCTGATTTTGAACGGGATTTTTGTTTAAAGTTCTATTTCCAAATTTTTGGGATTCGAAATACGATAATTGTAATTCTCGTTTGATGCGATTTATTGCATCTAGCATATTGCCGGGGTTACCAGCCCTAATAATTTGACCTAATTTTGGTTCGAGTCCAGTGAGTAGAGTAGTTAACGTCATATTTTCTATTAAAGTGGATTGCGCAGTTTTTTCCTCTAAAGTTAAACTTTGTTTTTGTATTGCCGCGTGCATTTTTGCATTATGTGTTTGTAACCTGGACACAAATATTAAAGCTGTTTCGTTAGGTAATTGACGAATTGTTTGCAAGTCTTGTATCAAGGCTGTCAAGTCACGAGAGTCACCAAAATGTGATTCGAGCAAATTTTTTATTTCCGCCCAAGTGACGGGGTTTCGTGAATTTATCAATTCTGCGGCTTTTCCGCGTAGTTTATTTTTTATGTGAAGTGTTAATAAGATGCGCTGATCATCGACAGCGATCCCTTGTGCGAGTATACAGGCTGTAATAAATGTCTGCAAGAATATGGGGTTGCCGTCAAATTCGGGCACTATGGAAAATATTTCGCTTAACCTATAAGGTTCAATATTTATGGTTTCATTTGCAGTGACTGAGTTGTTTATATTTTTAGTGATTGAGTTGTTAGTAGCATTTGCATTTGTAGTGGTAGCTATTTTATTTATATTATTTAGATAATTAAATAACTTAAAACGCCTTTTTCCAATTTAGTACGCTAGTGGTGTTTAATAAAAATTTTTATATGAAACGTGCAAGAGTGTGTTATTTATTCTGTAATATTTAAAATTTATATTATAAAATAGCTAGATTAATTCGAAAAACGCGTTTGGTTTCAAAAGCGTTTTGAGCTTGGAAATAGTATATCTCTCATAATTTTATATTTTAATGTAAATGATATGCACTTTAAATAGTATTGTAGAACATAAGCTTTGTCTTACGGCCTTAACTTTAACCTTTTATGTGGTATGCAATATTATATTACGATAAAAATTCTAAGATAACAATGGTACGTGATTACAGTTAATTAGATAAATTCGCACTTAAACAGTATATGATATTACCATAAAAACAATGTTACGATAGGAACAGTATATGATTACGGTTATTTATATAGGTCACATAAATTATAATCAAGATATTTTGTTTCAAGTTTAAATAAAATTACTACCTTAGATATTAGAACTGTATGTAGCAATGCAATGTATTTCGATAAAATATAATGTAAAATTATGTCGTTGAAAATCAATAATTGCGAGACGATTCAAAAATGACTTACCCTAAATTTTTCATTCCTCGTGGTCCAGTTGAATGCGACTTCGTGAGCTTAGCTTCACCAAAGGTCTCTCTCTGCCAGGGGCGTCACTGGGTGTTCCTTCCACAGGGTTGCCTTTGATGCCGAAGACACCAACGATGGGACGGGATGAAATTCTTACTTGCTAATTGTTGAATCGTGTTGATTTGAAATGTTGCTTTGTTGCTTGTATTTCTTGATAATTATTATTGTTTCGCTTCTATGCGTTTGAGAATAATGTAGGTTCTTCTGAACAAAGGATTGGGATCCACCACCACAGCCAAGAAGTTCTCCTTGTTCCAGAAGCTCTTTTCGTCCGGTTAGGCACCTTTTTCAGATGGACTCCTTGTTCCCTCGGATATGTTTGCTACTGGTTAGGCTCCCGAACTGTGCGTGCTTTTCAGATCCGCCACGACTGCGCCAATGTTAGATAGTGGATTGTAGATTTAACTTTTTAAAAACATTTATTTAGTTTAACACTGGAGTCAACGTTGACTCGTTAAGAAAATACAATAATAATTTAGACTGGTTTATTCGAAAGTGAGTATAAGACTGATTACAAAAAGGTTGTTGGTAATATTTATAATGTTTTGAGAACAAAGGAAACAGTGTTGCTGATTAAGCATAATCAGGATTACTTAGAATTGAAATACAATGCTCATGCAGCGTTTGCGGTTATTGAGAAGAGCTGTTACGCAGTATGTAATACGATATGTTTGAGAAGGTTAAGCCTGTCTCGATAATATTATATATCATAGTATATTTCTACTATAACATATATATATATCATTTTGGATTGAAAACGATAATAAGTCATAGAATATCTAGAATTTCAAGAAAATTATTTTTCATTGTAGAATTTTTGTTAAATAATTTACCGAATGAATAGTTAAGATTTTTTGATTTTTATTAATTGAAATTGCAAAAAGCATTCCATTAAATAAAATAAAAGAATTTTGAAAAAAAAATTATATTATAACAAAATCATTTGTAATCTACAATAATTTTAATAATAATGATAATACTAATAATAAAAATAATAATATTAATAATCATTACATTGAAAATATTAAATTAATTACAAAATCTTGCTCTTTTCGATAATAAGAATTCATTTTCATTTATTTGAAGAATCTTTAAAGACAGGTACAATTGGTTAAAAAAATTGGGGAGCAATCTAATCCTTTTATTTAAAATTTAAAAACATGCACGCATACATACGCACACTTTGCACACCCATACCAGTACGCATACACTCACACATTCAGTAGACAACTCTGTGACTACTAAGTAGAAAACAATGCACTTCAATTTAATTTTGGGGGCGAGCGTAGGTGCGTCTTTACTATGTACATACTTCGGTATGCGATGTAAAGCAACGACAGGCGCAGTTAGTAGTTGGATGGGTGACCATTCCAACGGAAACCGCGTCCTCGCCTCACACATCTTCCAGCGGCTTGTATATCAGTTTATGCGCGGAAGTTATACAACCTTAGGCGAGGGTTGTATAGGAGATATACCATCCTTCGGCGGGGATGTAAAGCCGTCGGTCCCTTGTCTATTAAATGTTAGTCAAGTAAAAGATCCCTACTCTTCTTAAGGCAAGGGGTTCGGCAAAATTCCTGGTTGGGTGTAGCTCGTCTACAGGCGTCGATGTTAGGCCTCAGTAGCGGAAATAGGCCGACGTTAAGTGAAAAAAGAGAAAGTGGTAAATGTCAAACGAAACAATGGGTATCTGTTGTTTTGTTTGACAGTTATACTTTGGTGACTAGTTAACCTTGCATTGATAAATAAATATTTTTCACCAAAATGCACAGTTTTCTTGAAAATAGAGAAAAGGCTGAAAAAACTCTAAAATTCATATATATGTAAGTATATATTTCTCAAAAACAGCCCTTTTTCGAGCTGCGGGGGTGAAAATCATGTTTAGACAAGGCAAATACTTAACTTAACTTATGCATCAAACAACGATTTTTTTACTAATTTGAAGCGACCAACAGTATATTGTTTAAGAAGCAAAATTATTTCAAACGTTCTTGGGTGAATTAGCAACTTGCTGTCAGTTACTATAGTCATGCCATTTTGTAAAGTCTTTGAAAATGGATTCGTAATATATCGATCAATTCTACCTTTAGTTCTTTCTCGGATTTACGTTTTCTTGTTGAATTTCTTGTTGTTATTTGTTTTCGTTGTTTTGTTGTAAAAATGTAGAAAATGTCAAAGTGACACATTTAGAAGAGAGCTCATAACCTATATTATAGTGACTAAAAATGTCACAGTGAATTTATGAGCACTATACTGTTATAATGGAAACACTGTAATATCAAATATATATCTAATCTAATATTTTTTTATACGTCTTCGATAATATATCTGAGATATTATATAAATCAACTTGTGTTTCTTTTCAGGTAAGTTTCTCCAAAGCCAAGTCTGTACGTAAGTAAACCAAATTATTTTTACGAACTAATGTATTTTTTTAAGCTGGCCGTTCAAAGCAAGAAATATATATTATGTTTAGTACACTATCTCGGGATTCAAGACATGCGTTATTTCGGAGAAAGGGGATGCTGAACGAATATAGTGTATTTGTTTAATAAACTTGTAGTAAATAGATGTTAGAAATTGTACTGTACTATGCAGGGGTTTCTTTATTTCTACCCATTTTTTAGAAGTGGCGCACTAAAATGTAAATTGTAACTTTGCCACCAAAATTGGATACCTGCTTCTAAACGCTTTTCGATAAAAAGTAGTATAATATTATATTTACCGAAATATTGTACTGAAAAAAAATGCTATAAAACGACAATGGATTTGTCTCTTTAAAGGGAAGGATATACATTTTTTTTTAAATGTTAAATCTACTATTTTACATATGGTTATCTTAAAATTGAAATTAAAAGTTTACGTATATTTTAGATTATACATCATTTTCACATTTTGCTTTTATTTGAAACAAACAGACGAATATATGGTACAGAACAATTGAAGAAGTACATACAAGGCGATTAAAAAAGAGACAGACCTTGTGACATTTTAGTAAGTAATTAATTACTGCTCAGTAACCTGTGACTGATGAGACTATGACAACATTGTTATTGTTTGACATTTTGTCATCAAAATGGGTTAGGGTTACACAGAAACAGATAATTTTGATAAATCATAAGAATAAAGATACAATGCTGAGCTTAACAATATAAACATAAAACATAAAATAACAACGAAAATTTTACAACAGCGTCAGAATTAGTTTCATGAACCATAAAAATTATTCAAAATGACCTACATTTACGTTAAGTAGAGTAACTTCGGCTAGACTTCGCCAGAAGTATTGTATAATGCAGTACTCAATAACGACAATTTATTATTATTATTTAAAACACAAAGCTCATATTTTTTCTTAAATTGTTTAGACAGTTTTAAACACAGGTATTATTGTCCTGATCTAATTTTAGCTTTAATTACTTCAACATTCTGATTATTAAGTTACAATTAATTTTGTCCTTTAAAAAGGCCAACGAAAAATGTATACAAATGTGTTAAATCAGGACTGTTTGGTGGACATAGAATTGGTCCTCCAAATCAATATGTCAAAATTTGCTTAGGGTGAATATTTTGTTCATTGAAATGCACTATAAAGGCACACTAGGGGAATTACGCTTTATGCGCACACACTGTATGTGCATTGTAGAAGCACTCAGCGATAATTTAATGAATATTAATTATAGAACTTTCCGCGAACTCCAGAACAATAATAATAGTTCTAGCAATTCGCTGTAACGTTATATTAACATTGAACTCGGTTATCTTTTAATTATTCGACAAACACATTGATGTCAGAATAAATTAGGTTACATGTCTTATAAAGTCAAAAGGTATTCTCTAAGTACGAAGGAAAGAAAGTTAAATTGGAGGAAAACAGGGAAAGACGCAGTCAAACGTGGAAATGAAGACGCCTTTTAAGGGACTATAAATACAAAACTAATTGATGCGATACGAGATATAAAATGGGGAGGCTGTCTTGTAGGAAATATAGTAGATTTGCGCGCAAACGGGTCTGTAGTGAGCACCCAGGAGAGACCCAGAGATTCAGCTTGCAAACGCTGAGAATAATTCCAAACAGACGTACGTTAGAGATCTTGACGTTTCCTTTAAAATAATTTAGTCTAGTTCCACTTATTCGTGCAGTTATGGAGTTATGAATTATTTCACTAGCTGCATTATACATAAAGCCTATATGTACTCAAGAGAGGTACGATGTTAAAATGTTTCTTACAAATTTAAATGTAGTGCAATCAATGTAAGTATATTCTGTAATGGTCGGCATATATACAGTTGATTAAACGCAGTAAATAATTTAATTAAAATTTGTTTGCCACGCAGAATTACTTAGGATATAAACTGATGAAATTATTCAAATTACCTCTGAAACCGAGTATACTAAGTATACATTTGTGACAAAACATAATATCGAAACTTGGTTGTAAGAGCATCATGTTGGTGATGACGATGTCTGGAAATATCCACCATCGAATTACAATTTTAAATTCCGAACTACATCATAGGAACAAAATGACATATGCTATAAATTACATACACTAGTATTTATTTTAAATTTTACAGAAAGCTTATCGTAGATAAATACGAACATATAATAATAATAAATGTCTTTACTGTTCGTCCTGCAAAACAAAAATGGCGAAAATCAAAATTGCAATCCATATAAGCTTAGAATAAAGAAGAAACAGTTACTATAATAAATAAAAACAAATAAGTTGATTATGACTGGTGGTCAAGAGGTGAGCGCACTTGCCTCTCACCCAAAAGTTCCGGGTTCGATCCCCTGTCGTGGCAGTGGAAAATACTGTGAGAGGGATTTTTCCACTATACACGGATATTGGGTGTGTGTCCCTTGTCTCTAAATGTGTAGCCCCCTCCCACACAAGACTCTTCTAGAGCCTTCCGGGATAAAGGGGGTCGTAATTACTTGTGGTGTTATTTATTATTTATTTATTTATTTATTATTGCTTTTGAAATAATAAGGGTTTCATTTCCTTTTTAAATGCAGAGATTTTTAAATTATTTAATGTATTTAGGAGGGGATTGTAAAAGTTGCAAAGACCTATTTGACAGATTAAAATATTCTATACCATGTACAGGAGGTAAAGATAAAAAGATATAAAAAGGGCGGAATTCTGCATTATATAATTTTATTATATTTACACGCTGCATATAAGGACCTCCGATCTGTTTCTCTCAATTTATGGGATATTCTTCCATGTTTGCGTAATATGCCAAATATGGACTGTAAACGGGAATTATAAATTGTTTATAATTTCTGCTCTTTTAGTGCTGTTAATTAGGCCCATAAAAAACATCACAGTAATTCAAGAGCGACAATATCAGACTGTCACAAAGCATAATTTTCTTTTTTTTATGTAAATAGTGCCTGCTACCATATATTAATTTAATAGCGGCATATGATCTTTGTATTAATTTATTTATATAGATACGTGACTTAAACCTAAGATCATTGTCTATTATAACGTCTAAATTTTAGCTTGCTTCACGATTTCTAATTGATTATTATCTATATTAATTTTAGTTGAATTTGTTATAATGTCACGATAGTTTTTTTGGAACAATTATAATTACATCTGACTTGTTTTTTTTTAATACATTTATTTAACGTCGGCCTATTTCCGCTACTGAGGCCTAACACCGACGCCTGTAGACGAGCTACCCCCAACCAGGAATTTTGCCGAACCTCTTCACTTAAGAAGAGTAGGGATCTTTTACTTACCTAACATTTAATAGACAAGGGACCGACGGCTTTACATCCCCTCCGAAGGATGGTATATCTCCTATACAACCCTCGCCTAAGGTTGTATAGCTTCCGCGCATACACTGATATACAAGCCGCTGGAAGATGTGTGAGGCGAGAACGCGGTTTCCGTTGGAATGGTCACCAATCCAAGTACTAACTGCGCCTGCCGTTGCTTTACATCGCATACCGAAATATGTACATAGTAAAGACGCACCTACGCTCGCCTCCGTCTGAACAAATTATTGGGGATAATTTATATTTGAAAATTACTTCACAGTAGGCGAGGCTCGAACCGATTTCGCTAAGTAAGCACAGAGAGAAAGCTAGACGCGCTAAGCTACAGAGCTTCCGTCTCCTAAAAAGTAAAGTTTATTTTCGTTTTGTGTAAACATCCAAAGCGCCACCACCATTATTTAAAGGAGAATCAACAGAAGATATTAAACACGCCTCACCATCTAGAATGAAAATAGTCTCGCATCTGAAATCATCCCTTCCCAATCAGTCATTTTCTCAGTCTAATAGGACATGTGAACCACCATTTAACGATGAGTATCCTTCTATTAATAATGAATATCGCATACAGAAGTATGTACATAGTAAAGACGCACCTACGCTCGCCCCCCATCTGACTTGTTCGCATTACTAATAAGCTGAGCAATGGAGTTAGATAAATCTTCATTTATTTTCTCACAGGTATCATTTATTTTCTCGACAGAAAACAAAAAAATTCACCTGCATAAAAGTGATTATGACAGTATTTCAAACATTTGATAAATTGACTGGCATAAGGAGTAAATAAGAGGGGCCCCAGAATAGAATCCTGGGGAATGCCAGATTTCAGTACAATATAGGTAGATTCTGTGTTACCTATGGACACTTTTTGTGTACGACTTGCCAAGTAATTACTAAATAAGTTGATAATTGCGTCCTCTAATCCCATGTAATACATTATAGATTTAAGCACTTCATAATTTAATGCGTCAAATGCCCTACTAAGATCAAGCAGCACTAATACAGTGTACAAATCTTGATCGGTTGCCCCCATGATATTGTCTACCACATTTAAAAGTACAGTCGTACAGTACTATAGCTAGGCCTGAATCCTGACTGCACTACAAATATCAAATCATTTTCTTGTATGTAAACTCTCTCCATTATGTTTCTTGCATTACTTTCGGAAAACACAGGCAATATACTAATGCGACGCAAATCTCTATATTCTTCGGGATTTGGATTTTTAGGCAGAGTAATTATCACTGCACATTTTCATACAGATGGAAAAACATTATTTATGAAACATAAATTAATAATATGAGCAAGATATAAAAAGATGATCCAGCTTCTTTAATTGAACACCACCGCCAGTATTGACAAGTAGATAGCTGCTATTCGAAAAACATTGCTGTTTTCTTGGAGAATTGCTCGATTGAATTATGTCCGCAGGGTGGCCGGGTGACTCTTCCATGCCGTACTTGCATTAAACATCTTTAATTTTCCACGTGCTTGTGTAAATTCATATATTCTTTTAATATGGTAATCCATTTTAGATCCGTTATTACAAAACTTCAGGGATGGTAAGTTTATATATCTGAAATTATATAATGTCTCATTTTTCTGTCATTTTTATGTCATTTATTTTCATTTTAAATAATTCTTCACCCCTACAAGTGCCAAAAATTCCAATTACTAAAGCAATCGAAATGTTTAAATAAATAACTATTGATGCATATAAAAAAATTAGGATTCCTAACTTTTGTGGAAGAAAATTCAAGAGGGCAGTATTAAAAATGTATCTATATTTACCTTATTGAAGACATTTGATTTCTTAGGATGTAACCAATATTCTGTTTTTCAAGAGTTTTAAAATTTTGAAATATCAATCTTTAATTTTTAATGTAGTCCACAGCATAGAATAGGTGGCCCATAAGGCTGATGCCTTTTATTTTAACGCCTAGTTGGGGTTTTGAACCCCTTCTTCCTGGCACCAGTACTTATACAATTTATACACCTTTTCATATCTCGTTTTACTTTTCTCCAACAATAAGTTTTCTGCTGCTCGTTCAGCAGCTTCGCTAAGTTTAGGAGGAGTACATCCCATTTCACTATAACTATTAATATCGGACATTTGCGTACATATAGTTGAAATCACGAATGTTGTTATTTACGTCATCAATTTATGTACTTATCAACGACAAGCGATTTTTATATCTTTGCAAATACAAAGCGAATAACAGAAAGTCACGTCTGCTGAGGTTACGACAGGAGTTCCGAGCGTAACGATTCGATTTACAAATAAATATTACAAGCGATAGTCGTAGCTGCAACCAGCATTGAGCATTCAGTCAGTCAGGTATCTGTCAACTCAGTAGCGTGCGGTGGGTAAAAGACTGAATGCAGTAACCAGAGACATGGTGGTGAAATTAAACGTGTGCTTTAATCAGGAAAACAGAAATCCATGAGATGAATTGTAAAATTAAATACGACAACGGATGTTAAAATTCATTGTATTTATCTGGCCGATAGCCGTTAGTTAAGGCGCGAATACTCACACGGGTATCGCGCCATCGGGTTCGAATCCCGGCTCCGGCACTGTCGGAGAAAATGGTTGTATGTCCGCGTTTTTTCAATGTATAACTCCCTTACGCACAAGCCTCTGGCTTCTGTCTAATTTTGTGCTGTTATTTATTATTTTATCGCATGATATTATTGTCCAGATATTCTCATCATAAATTACTTGTCTTTTGCATACGTTGATACGCCCATGCGTGCCATTATGTGTGACCTTGAGATGATTTGATTCGGAAATATAGGATGATGTCGTGAACGACAATATTGATGATTTTAACTATATATAGGCAACGAATTGACACAAATGATGCGACGCTACTTTGACATTTATCATCTGACATATGACTTCTTGTTTTATTGCCTACTTAATAAAAATATACCAGCACGTTCAGGAACAGATTTCTATTCATCAACATGGCTTCATGCGTAATAGATCAACGGTAACAAATTTATTATGCATCACTCAATTAATTCTCAGAATAATGATACGAATGTTCAGGTGGACGTTATTTATACAGATTTCTCCAAGGCCTTTGATCTGTTAGATCGTGGAATCTTACTTCAAAATCTTGAAAGAGTTCGAATGCCTATGCCATTGCTTGACCTACTTAAATCTTATTTAACTAGTAGAACGCAGTTCATTGAACGTCGCGGTTTCATTTCCAAGAAGATATCTGTATTCTCAGAAGTGCCTCAAGGGTAAATACTTGGTCCACTTCTCTTCATATTATTCATCAGTGACAGTGTGGAAGATGTTGACGTGCATTTTTTACTGTACGCCGATGACATAAAAATATTCTGCTCAATATATGATAGGCCTGACTGCCTAAAGTTGCAATATAATCTTATAAAATTAAATGAGTGGTGTGCATTAAGTAAACTCCCCTTAAATGTTGCAAAGTGCAATATTGTAACTTTCATCCAAAAAATATCACCTATTTCTTTCAATTATATCTTGGGCAATGTTAAATTAAATCGGTTGGACTCAATTAAAGATCTAGGGGATATATTTGATTAAAAAAATTCATTTAATCAGCATGTTAATGAAACTATTAAGATCAGCTACAAATTTTGGGTTTTGTTATAGGAACTCTCAGGACTTCACCGACATTCAGGTATTAATGCTACTCTTTAATGCATTTGTGAAATCTAACCTTGAGTATGCCGCTTTAGTATGGCAACCAGGTTATAATATTCACACTGAAAGCTTGGAGAATATCCAACGGCGTTTTTTAAATTTTTGCTTTTCAAAATGGATGGTCACTACCGTCAGATTGGAATACCTCAGCAGAACCTATTAATCAAATTTTCTGTTTTAAGTTTGCAAGACCGTAGAAAAACGCAGTCCTTAATTTTCTCCCTTCTTTATGCGTGAGACAGACAGACTGGATATATTTAATTGTAATTACAGGTTTCTAAAAAAGTGTATGTATTGAATTAATTGTATTATGTAATATGTTTATCTTTTTTCCTTCTTTTGTCATATGCTGCCAATGCTATCTGTATACTATATAATTTTATTTTTATATGTTCCCATCCTTTAATTGGTTTAAATACTGTTGGATGGTGTAAAATAAAATATAAAATGCAATTAAAAAAATTGGTAAATTGTTTATTGGCTTTCTGTTATATAAGGAGGATGACTGTGAATAAAATAGTATACAAATCTCGGTAGAAAGTTTCATTTCTATGTCAAGCATTAGCTGAACTCGGCACCACGCGACTCGGTCAGCTATCTTAGCCCTCGACAGAAATGAAATACTTTCCACCTCAGTGTAATACACTATTACCACTGCAGTCATAGTAGCAAGTTGCCCATTCAACACAGGCTTTTAGTAAAAGAGCCAAAACAAAATACGCGGTTCATCTAAATCAAACAGGTAAAACACTTTTATCTCTTTGATCGAAATAATTACACGGTAGGTTGGTGCTGATACTAAGCGCTCAGTGAGCAATCAGGTCTGATGAATTTACGAGGCCGCTGTATAGGCCACATGATTCACTGATTTTTTGGAGAATTAGGAATTTAAATGTGCCAATAATTATTTGGAAAGGCACAAATTGTTGGGGAACGTTGTTTGAAATACATTAAATCTCATGCGCATGTTTCTAATTTGAGTAAAAAGCCAGCACCTGGCTGCTATGCATTGAAAATAATTTCAAATGAACTGAGTTTTATTATAACCGCAAAAATAGCATCCTTTTGCTTGACTGAGTTGCATATAAAATATGAAATCCCTTTTTGGGGAATATGCAGCCGACAATCACAAAGCACCGCGTCTATGTACTAAAAAAGCACTAAGATATATTATGTGTAAAGCAAAACCACGAGATAATTGTAAACCTGGCTTTGTTGCAAACAAAAGTATTTACAATTTCATACATTTTTATATGTCGTATATAAACAAATACTAAACATATTAAATACTGACTCTATACAGGACCTTGTAGCAATGCGTAGGTCCATCATAACTCCTAAACAAGTTAGAAATTTTGTTCAACTATAGTTCTTAACTATAAATGAAGGGATACTCCAGGAAAGGAATTTTGAATAAACAGGGTGTCACAAAAATTGGGACACCTTTGGGGTTTTTTTTTAATGGAACACTATATATTTTTGACGCACTTCATAATATTTCGTTTAGAAGCGATAAATTAAAAATGAAGAACATTTCAATTTACGTGACTAAAGGTAAACGGCCCCCATTTTTTCGAATACGAATTTGAATACAAAACTAGGTTAAAAAATATTTAATGAAGGTAGTATAATAATAATAAACGCCACAATTCCAGAAGTCAGAGGCTTGTGCGGAAGGGGGTTACACATTAAAAAACGCGGAGATACCACCATTTCCTCCGACAGTACCGAAGTGGGGATTCGAACCCGGTGACGCGATACAAGTGTGATTAATCGCGATTGCCACCTCGCGTTTTAATCAACGCGGCTATCGGCCGATACTGTAACTATAATTATTTCAAATCCATTCAGGGTGCTCGAAATAAATTTTCAAATTCTGAGTATTTGAAACTTACAACCTGTATATTTTTTTCATAATAATATGTACAATTTAAATTTTTGCATAAGTGATACTATAGGAGTTCATAGCCGTTTTTGAAATAACTCATGAAACTGAAGCATGGGTAGGTAGAAAACAGATTTTTTGGACAACTGTCATAAAAAATTACGTTTATCGGATCTGACAGCTTTCTTAAACTGTCATCTCTTTATACTCATTTGCCAATCTTATTTTTTTGGCAGCTTTTACTTCACGACCTCATGTATCATCATTGATATTTGACACGGCTTGTCAATAAACTAACTATTTATAGTCTATTTACTGAATAGAAATAGTTAAACCTATTAATTTACATTTTCTTTGACCAATGACCAGTTTTACACGCGACAAAGTAATAAATGCATTTCTAAAGAATTTCTAACATCAAAAGAGAAAGAGGTTTCTGACATTTAATCAATATTAATTATTTTCGTTATGTACTTTGATATACACAAAGGCACACCAAAGTATTGAAAAATATTGTTTTATTAGATGAATGGGAATAGCACCAACTAAAGACAATGAATAACTTAACAGGAATTTTTAACAAATGTCAAAACTAAACAACATCAAAAACATAATATTTTTAGTCGCAAACTCCTCTATAAAATCCTTATTTTACTATAAGGAAAATAACCTGACTGCAACCAATAGCTGCTCTCCGGGCTATGTGCCCCGCCAAGCGCTGAATTACAAGTTACAAGCCTGGCGCGTTAAGTGTAATAATTGCATATTACCATCAAAATGCTAATGCTTCGATTGCAGCAAACACCAGCCGAAAGGCTGATCCTACTTAAAAGAGCTCTCGTGCCAGTCGTCACACACCACTTGCAGACTGCAGCATCAAGCTGTTGGCTCTCGCCAGTACAAGGTAGGCATGTGACGATCAACACGAGGATCACTTGACCATTTAGTACATTTCGGTATCTTTGGGATAGCGACATGTAAAATAGTCAGCAGGCGCCATCTAGTGGTCCAGTGTCTGTTGCAATCGGCTGGTGTTTGTTGCAATCGAAGCATTAGCATTTTGATGGTAATATGCAATTATTACACTTAACGCGCCAGGCTTGTAACTTGTAATTCAGCGATTGGCGAAGCACATAGCCCGGAGAGTAGCTGTTGGTTGCAGTCTGGTTATTTTCCTTATAGTAGAATAAGGGTTTTATAGAGGAGTTTGCGACTACAAATATTATGTTTTAATATTCCGCCCTCTAATAGCACATTTGAACTAACAAAAACATAAACTAGTTGGTTGTGTTGTGAATTTTAAAAAATCATCCAATAAAACAATTCTATTTAACTATGGCGCACTTGTTTGGGGAGTGGCTTAACTTAAAATTTTGTTGATAATGCATTTATTGTAGGCGATATTAATATAAATATTAGTAGTAGTAGTAATGCAAACTGTTCTTAAGAATATTTAAATTTGTTAGCAGAAAGAGGTTGTGTGTCTCTTATAAATGTATTGATCATATTTTCGTAAAAAATAAACTTGATTTCACAGTAGATATAATCGCAGCAATAATTAAGACCAATATTACAGATCACTACACTACTATAGTTCAAATCGTTAATGAAAAAATAAATCTTAATTACACACAAAATATAAAACAAATTTAAAAAAGTTAATGAAAAGAAACTACTTGATTTGTTAAAAAACGAATGCTGGGAAGATGTATACCATTGTAATGACTCAGAAAATGCCACACGCTTGTTTTACACAAAATACGATCTATTAATGCAACAGTCAACAGAGGTTATACAGTATAAACTGGTGAAGAAAAAGAAACCTTGGATAACCAAGGGTCTAGTTACATCCATTAATGAAAGAGACACTATTTCAAGATCATATTAAACATCCACTAGATGAAAACCGAAAACAAATATACATTAACTACAGAAATAAACTAAATGCTATTATAAAAAAAAACTAAAAATAAATATTTCAAAAGTATGATCGAAAAAAACAAAAATTGTTCAAAGAATCTTGGGTATACAGTAAAACAGTTCACTAACAATTATAAAAATAACGAAAAAAAAAAATAACAAAAGTTATCACAGAGAATGGAAATGAAATAACTGATCCTTTTCAGATAGCAAATACTTATAATACTTATTTTTCACAAATAGGAGAAAAGCTTGTCTCCAAAATACAGCAGGGACCCATGTTAAATAACCACGAAAACCGAGGAGAAAACTTACTTAATTCTATATTTCTGGAATTTATGGATAGTACTGAAATAAAAAACACTGTGTTGGAATTCCAAAGCAATAAGGCTCCTGGTCCAGATGGCATTAACGAATTGTTAAATCTTACAATCGATCACGTAGCTGCTCCGTTGTTTTATTATCAATAAATGTATAGAATGCGGAAAAGTTCCTACACACTTCAAAAAAGCTATAGTGAAGCCATTATTTAAAGAAGGAGATAAGCATAATATTTCAAACTACCGCCCAATTTCTTTAATATTATCAGTAGCAAAGATATTAGAAAAAATCATTAAAAACGTTTAAATAGTTTTTTGGAGAGAAATAAAATTTTATCTGATTTACAGTTCGGTTTCCGTAAAAATATATCAACGCAAGATGCGATAGCTAAATTAACATCATTAGTATATAATTCTGTAGATGATAGAAAACCATGTTTACGTGTTTTTGTGGATCTTGCAAAGGCAAGACCTGGAACACATTGGCATAAGGGGTAACGCGTTGAATTTATTTAAAAGCTACTTGGAAGACAGAAAACAGTAGAAATATATTAAGTACGCAGTCACGAAAAAACAGTGTCCTATGGAGTACCACAGAAAACTGTGCTGGGTCCAATCCTCTTCACTATATATTTGAATCAATTACTTTCCCTAAATTCAACTGGAACTATCATTTCATACGCAGACGACATGGATATTCTTTATTATGGATCTACTTGGACAGATGTTAGACCGAAAGCGGAAGAAGACCTGAAAAATATAATGGCTTGGTTTAATGCTAATCTGTTAATGGTAAACGTCACAAAAACAAAAGTTATTCCATTTACTTATTTTGAAAAATACTTACCAGACTACACTAATGTATCAATAGGAGCACAAAGTATCTCAATTGTTTCATCCATTAAATATCTTGTTATTTATATCGATTCATTTTTAAGATGGGGTATTCACATAAAAAATGTTACCAACAAACTGCAAAGTATAATCCCTCTTCCCTTGGATAAACTAAAGATACTGTATTATGGCTTGGTTGAGTCTATTATACAATACGGCATAATTGATTGGGGGGGGGGGGGTCTAGAAAAAAAACATACTTGCTACGTCTAGAAAAATTAAAAAAGAGAATATTGAATGTTATGTATAATCAATCATTAAGATACCCTTCCGAACAATTATACAAAGAACTAAATTTATTGGATATTAGACAATTATTCTTTCCTATTATTTGGGTTTTCTACCACATGTATTATTATCCTCTTCAAAAACAAATCACCGAATCTACAAAATAATAGAATTATTGGAGAAAAGCCTCTGCGCCCGTGACGTTTACGTCAAGGGAATAGTCAGAGGTTATGTTTTGTGTTGTGTTGGTACGGTTTCTTTGATATACCCCTGCAACGATTAAAACGTCCGTTTTTTTTTTGTCGTAGAAAAACTTTAGCAATAGACGAGAATTGTCG
Organism: Leptura quadrifasciata; assembly: GCA_963675555.1. Lineage (NCBI taxonomy): Eukaryota > Metazoa > Arthropoda > Insecta > Coleoptera > Cerambycidae > Leptura > Leptura quadrifasciata. Next base: position 107,224,349 of record OY776674.1, on the reverse strand, counting down.
GACGGATATTAGCGACGAAAGGAATTTCCACCTGTTCCCGGTTTTCAGTAATTTAACCCTTTATATCTTGACGCAGCACTAAAAATTCCCCTTTTTCATATTTTCTTCAAAGTATGCAAATTTATCAACACCAAAAAAACAGTCGAAAATGTTGGTTACGGGCTGCCGTAGTATAAGTAGTGTTATTTGATTTAAAAGTAAATTTATAATTTCACAAAATATATAAGCCAACGCAAAGTGGATAAATTTTTACAAAAAGAATAAATGTGAAGTAAAGTAAAAATATATCTATTACTTATGTCCAGTATTCCACTGTTTCCTATGAAGAGAAATCGATTCATTGCCATCAATCAAGCTGCACAATGTGCGTTTCGATATCAATTGCAAATAATGTCCTATAACGTGCGACATACTACGTCTTCAATCGGAAAACGCAAAATAAAATCTGATTGCAATAAGCCCCCAGCAGGTAGATTAATCCTAAAGAAAGGACTAAAGTGCAGGGCTGTTGTGCATCGCTAGCCGTAGACTAGTTTCGAGCTTGTAGACGAGGAAATATAGCAGTCAATTTTTTTTGCAGTACGTCGGATTGAGATGGATTTTTTGCATTCGTTTCGTTAACTCATCTAGAAACTTTGTGCCATATTTTGGTCTTGTACTTTTTTGAAATTGCATTCCTGCATCGAAAAGTGCATTCTTATAAGTGCATCTTTTCAAGTGATGAAGAAGAAATTCATATCTTCCACAAAAAACGCCCGATCATACGAATTTCAGTACTCGGGGTTTTTTTGAGTCGCTGGACTAGAATATGATGTCCACCTGGAGGTCAGGACAGCACCAGGAACGTCATCACCTGGAGTTCCCTGTAAACTCATGGAAAATAGATTGAAACTCGTTACCCCGTTACCCGAGGGTTTTTCGGGTCGCTCGTCCCGAATCTGACATCGGCGACCTCCCCCGGAGAACCTGGTGCGCGTGACCTGGCTAATAACGTCATCTCCTGGAGTTTTACTGAAATCACTTATCAAATCGATCGAAACTTGTTACCCGGGTCTTTTTCGGATCGCTCGTCTCGAATTTGACATCGGCCTCTTTTAAAGTAAGGAAGTTCCAAGTAATAACTATCATGAAATTCTTATACAAAACTTATACAAAATGGGCAATAATGATCTTGTCCATGTCTTTTTCAATGAACTTACTTTGTCACCAGAGTTGACATAGTTGATTCAATTGAAACTATTTGAGGTATGGGAAAAATGAAAGGTATGGGTACAAATATATGCAGGCACAAATTCAAAAATATCTGAACTTTATATTTCTTTTTACAAATATTATATTATTATATTCTTAATTCCCTTCTTTAGCACAGGGATTAATTTATTATCTATAGAAAGGTTCTCCAACGGGGGCGAGCGTAGGTGCGTCATTACTATGTACATACTTCGGTATGCGATGTAAAGCAACGACAGGCGCAGTTAGTACTTGGATGGGTGGCCATTCCAATGGAAACCACGTTCTTGCCTCACATATCTTCCAGCGGCTTGTATATCAGTGTATGCACGGAAGCTATACAACCTTAGGCGAGGGTTGTATAGGAGATATACCATCCTTGATAATGAAGCTTTTATACAAGAACTTCTTGACCGCAAACATATTGCCTTCCAAAACGCTATCAACCACCCCAACGACTCATCAAAAGCAGAAGCTTTTACCCAATCTAAGTATGAAACGCAACGCGAAATCAGAAGATTAAAGAACGAGTGGAGGCCAGAGAAATTCAAAGGTACGCCGATTCACACGACTACAGGAATTTCTTTCAAGGAGTAAAAGCAGTGTACGGCCCCACTCGGAAAAATATGTGCCCTATTAAAGATTTAAATGGAAATCTCCTCAAAGTAGACCAGGAAATAAGAGCCCGATGGAAAGAACACTACTCTAACATTCTTAACCAGCAAAGTCAAGCCGATCCCGATATTATAAATCTTATCCCTCAATATGACACCTTCGAAGACTTAGATAAACCACTAACAACGGAATAGATCTTAACCGCCATTGGGCAGCTAAAAAATAACAAATCTCCCGGCGCCAACTCACTCCCAGCTGAGATCTTTAAAGCTGTGTCGTCAGAGCTCATACCCTACCTCAAAAAACTGTTTGATGTCGTGTGGGAAAGTGGTCAAGCTCCGCAGGAGTTTCGTGATACACTTTTAATCAACCTCTTCAAAAACAAAGGGAGCGCTGCGGACTGTGGAAATTACAGGGGTATAGCTCTCCTGGCTGTTGGAGGGAAGATACTCACTAAAGCAATGGCAAATAGGCTAACACCTATTATGGAAAAGTTACTTCCTGAAACACAGAGTGGCTTTAGACCAAACCGAGGCACATCGGATTTAATCTTCACACTTAAACAGCTTCAAGAAAAAGCACTCGAACATCAAGGAGAAATTCACATGGCCTTCATTGATTTAACCAAGGCGTTTGACTCGGTGGACAGGGAAGTGCTCTGGAAAATTATGTTCCGCTTAGTCTACATAGAAACAACAACGCCCAGGTTATGTATAATAATGAGGCAACCGAACCTTTCCAAACCCTCACTGGAGTTAGGCAGGGATGTGTCCTGGCACCCCTACTTTTTAATTTGTTTACCACTGCTCTAACAATTATTGTTGACAACAAACTGACTGTCAGAGGAATAGGTCTCAGATACCGTTTTGATGGCGGTCTCTTTAACACAGGGCGCTTTAGAGCTTTCACAAAGACGCGTACACGATTCATTTGTGATCTCCAGTATGCGGATGACTGTGCACTTTTAGCCTCTACGCCGGAAGAGCTTCAAGAACTTTTAGATGTGTATGCCCAGAGCTATGATTCCTTGGGACTTAAAATCAACATTGGAAAGACTAAGATTATGTCAACTCCTCATCAAGTGAACCAAATAGACATTACACTTAACGGAAATTCTCTTGAAGTGGTGGATCAGTTCAATTACTTAGGTAACGTTGTTAATGACAAAGCAAACATGGACAGCGAGATTCGCAATAGAATTAACGCTGCATCTAGAGCACTCTGGGGACTTAGAGAGAGAGTATTTGATAACCACGACCTTGCTTTGTCAACGAAGATGGCTGTCTACAGAGCAGTTGTCATTCCAACACTGCTATATGGATGTGAAAGCTGGGTCACTTACCGTCGTCATGTGAAAGAATTAGAACGTTTTCAGCAAAGACACCTCAGAAGTATGATGAAAATCCGTTGGTTCCATCACATATCAAACGTGGAAGTACTCAGGAGAGCAAACAGCCTTCCAATTGAGGTGCTTATTTCAAGAGCACGCCTAAGATGGGCAGGTCACATTCATCGTATGCATGATAACCGCCTTCCTAAATGTACACTTTATGGTGAATTGCTAAGCGGTAGAAGAAGGCGTGGCGGTCAACGAAAGAGGTTCAAAGACGCTCTCTATGAAAATCTAAAATCCTGCGGTATTGCAGACGAGCAATGGGAACAACTTGCAGTGGACAGAACCAAATGGCGAGGGGTTGTGGCCAGCTATCAAGGAAATGTTGCTGCAAGAAGGCCCAATCCAAGACCTAACCAGGTCTATGTTTGTCCTGACTGCGGTCGACATGTGCTCTCCCGAATTGGCCTCTATAGCCATAGTCGTGTGCACCGTAGATGAATGGGAATTACAATAGACTACACCTTTTACTTGTTTTTTATTGTACACAATCTATCGACTGTAACATTTTTATACCCGGACTCGAGTAACGGCTTATATATAATATACCATCCTTCGGAGGGGATGTAAAGCCGTCGGTCCCTTGTCTATTAAATGTTAGGCAAGTAAAAGATCCCTACTATTCTTAAGGGAAGAGGTTCGGCAAAGTTCCTGGTTGGGGGTAGCTCGTCTACAGGCGTCGGTGTTAGGCCTCAGTAGCGGAAATAGGCCGACGTTAAATAAATGTATAAAAAAAAAGGTTCTCCCAACCATCAATGTATTTACACATCACACATTTCAGCACATATTCCTCGGCATCCATTATTATAGAAAATAAAATAAATATACAACAGTGAAATAACTGGACGCTATGCTATAAATTAAGAAAATCACATGCAAGGTTTTATAGAATTTCAGTAAAACTCCAGGGGAGGACGTTATTAGCCAAGTCGCATGCACCAGGTCCTCCATAGGAGGTTGCTGATATCAGATTCGGGACGAGCGACTCAAAAAGTCCCCGAGTAACGAGTTTCGATCGATTTTCCATAAGTTTACAGGGAACTCCAGGTGATGACGTTTCTGGTGTCGTCCCGATCTCCAGGTGCACAGGGGGCTCATCATATTCAGGTCCAGCGACTCAAAGAACCCCCGGGTACTGAAATTCGGCTGTTTTTTGTGGAAGATATGAAATGTTTCTTCATCACTTGAAAAGATGCACTTATAAGAATGCACTTTTCGAAGCAGCAATGCAATTTCAAAAAAGTACAAGACCAAAATATGGCACAAAGTTTCTAGACGAGTTAAAGAAGCGAAAGCAAAACACCCACCCCATCTCAATCCCACTTACTGCAAAAAAAATTGAAGGTTGGGGCTATTTTTGTGTTATATTTCTTCGACTTATTGCAATCAAAGTTGGCGAAAAACTCGAACTAAGTTACATTTAACAAAATATGCGTTGGTTTATATATTTTGTTCAATTTCGTCGATATCATTAATATCTAACTTCCTTATTACTTTGTTTTGTACCCCTAGGACATAAAGGTAAATTTTGTCTTTTATTGCCCATGGGATATATGTGGCATTTTCATAACACTGAGAGACGTTAAAAAATATCGCTTACAAAGCTAGTAGTAGAAAAACGAATATTTTTAGTATCCCGTGCGAGGTTAACAAACATTATATGGGTGAGTCCTCCAGACCTTTCAGTGTAAGATTGAATGAACATAAATATTACATTAGAAAAAGTGAAATACAAAAATCGAAGATTTCCGAACATATAAATTCGCAATACTATTATTAAATAGTAGATAAATGCGTATCGAATTGTTCTTGCACGACATGGTTACCAACGTTAAAAGTAGAACTTAACAAACGTAGCATTATTTAACATAAACAGCACATAAGAAATGTACTTATATATAAAAAGAAGTAATTAATATTGTGTTAATTTCTTTTTGTCAATGAGATTATATTTTTTCTAAAAATAGTAAAACGTATTTTAATGCATTGATTCATTGATCGATAAAAGAATTGTGTTATATTTCATGGCCTTTGATCTTAGTACCTTAGTAACAGTTGGCAACTAAATTTAACTCGTTTGTATTGCTAGAGGCAGAATTAACACGATTTTGTAATTTCAGTGTTATAAATATTTATACACGATTATATTAACTCAAGTTACTTAACTGCCATTTACGAAATAAATACAATCATTGTAACATTACACTTAATGAAAGAACAGCACAGGCAAACTCACATAAATATTTAATGTACATTACTGCATTCATTACTCTAAATTTTACGATCTCTATTAAAGACTTGCTCAAAGAGCCAACATTGATAAAAAGCATTATCGGACCTTAACTATTCAACGTATCTTTCATTGCGACTGTATAATTGCTATAAGACCATCGTTTCGACTCTATTTGACTTCCACGGTTGGTGTCCAAAATGCAACGATAAATTTAGTTACAAGCTTAATATGTTAGCCCTTTAAAACATTACCTAAATAAACTCGGAATGAATCGACTGCTGGAAATTTAATTTAAATGTGGAAATTTGAGAACATTCCTACAATGAGAATTCACTACTATTAAACATAAGTATTAAAAGAAGCATTGAGTGAGTTCTCAACTATTATTTATTGTAATTTTTGCTGAAGGGTGTCTAGAATCTTTTATGTGACAATAACACAACGACTTCTACATTTAGGTCAGGCGGTATTTGTTTTGGTTTGGGTGAATCCAGGTAGTATGGCAGATTTTTGGCTTAATCGCTCTTAAAAATCATAAGAAATGATAATTTCACTATGCGCTAGATTGAAACGTGGGCGCAATTTTTCTTAAACAAAATTGAAAAAAATCATAAAAATTCCGTTTTTTCTTCCTAATTTTTCGTATATCTCAGTAACTAATTGCTTTTAGAGAAAAGTTATAGAAATGAAAAAGTTTTGTAATTAAATTTTAAATAAGATATAGTTGGTTGTGAATCCTAAAATTCATTTTTACTATTGCAAAAGTAGTAAAAATCGAAAAAAAAAATTGAAGTAGCGAGTTATTTGTGAATTTTTTCAAATACTTATACGTAGGACCTTCATGCTTGGCTAAAGAAAAATTTTTAAATCTATCCATCAAATTTCATCAAGATCGAACTTTTAGTTTCTGCATAATAAATTTGCAATTTAAACTTCGCAAAAATTTGTTGCTGAGGCTAAACTAAAGCACTTAGAAAGTTGAAATTTTTTTTGACATTAAAAGAGCACTCAAATTTTCAAATCCATCTTGAGATGTTAAAATCCGTTAATTAGGAGAGCCTAGGGAATTGTTTAAAAATTTGGTTAGCAAAAATAGAAATGACTCCAGTTGAGCCGGTTCTATGCCCCCTAGAATAGGCCCCCTTAGGATTCCAGGGCCCCCGCGTTAGGACTCCTCCCCTGGGCTCCTATGCTGTCAAAAAATGGTCCCTCCAAAATTATTATGCAAAAACTAAAAGTCCGATCTTGATGAAATTTGGTGGGAAGATTTATTATATTAAAAAGATTTCTTTAGCTAGATATGAAGGCCCTACGTATAAAATAAGTATTTGAAAAAAATTCACAAATAACTTGCTATTTCAAATTTTTTTTCTGATTTTTACTACTTTTTTAATAGTAAAAATGAATTTGTGGATCCGCAGCAAACTGCATATTATTTAAAATTTAATTACGAAACTTTTTCATTTATATAACTTTTCTCTAAAAGCAATAGTTACTGGGATATGTGAAGAAATGGGAAGAAAAAACGGAATTTTTAATAATTTTCGTTTTCAAATTAGCGCATAGTGAAATTATCGTCTCTTATGATTTTTAGGAGCGATTACGCCGAAAATCTGCCATACTATCCGATTTACCCAAACATATGTAATTTTAAGCATATACCGCCTGGGTTAATTTATGTACGTTATGTTCAGATTATTAAAACTAGTTTCTTACATTATTCGATATTCATAGAAACCGGAAAGTTAAGGATATTGTCAAAATTTTATTTGATATGTTCCTGCAAAAATTGTATCCAAGTGTGTGTTTTTAGATGGCCAAAACAGAAAAGATTTTTATTTTTTTCTAATTTTTTTTATAGATACAGGGTGTGCCCCAATAGTGCGTCAAAGTCCAATCGGCCGTATTAGAACACTTTAGAAAATTATGGAAGTAGTATAGTGTCAGAAAGCGCACATTTTAAAAATATTTTGAAATATACAGGGTTAGTCGTACAGCGGAGTACGTTCGAGGTCATTTTTTTAAGTGATGTGACGCTCTTTTTCTCGTACAGTGAGAAAACTAAGGCTGTCACTTTGACACTCGAGCTTTCTTATTTGTTACTCGGGCGCCAGTTCAAAGCCCAAGTGGTTGAACAACACTACCCAAAAGTCGATTAGCGAGACTGAGCAGCTCAGTGAAGACACAGTCAATTCCAGTTGGTCAATAAGGGAACTTAGACTTTCACAAACACAACAGTAAAACGCAGAAATTTGATAATATTTAAATATAGTACAGTAATCCTATGGTTAACAGTTCTAAATAAAATAGAAAATCAAAGTTAACACAAATTTATATACATAGGTTTAGGCAGTAGATGGAGAGTAGCAAGCAATATTGTAATGTTAGCGACAAAAGCGTATAAGCGGTAAATCTAGCGGCAAAATCGTATAAGCGGCAAAATTAGCAAGTTTATGATAAACCGATTGTTAAGCAGACAGTGTACGGATACCACAAAATGCGAAGCAAGCAGAATTATTTACAGTAATAAAAACAGATTACTAATAAAAACATACCGTAAATTTGGCTAGTTCTTAATCGTACGGGGAATGAGCAAATATTCTTGTCATGAACTCAGTATACTGTGCAAACAAAAGCTTAATTAAATCTGTTCTTTTATTAAGGTTCAGGTTCAAGGAACAAACAATAATAATAATGTGACTATATAAAAAAAAGTGAGAGCCCTGTAGGGACACAGGTCCTAATGCATGGTAAGTAGGAACTTGTAGGGACACAGGTCCTTAAAAATACAAGTAAGGGTAAAAGGTAGTCACAAGTTGAAAATATTAAAGTAAAACATTCAAATAATTAAATATGAGTTGAAAGCAAATTATATGTAACAGATTTCTGGATGCACAGTATAAAATTTTCAATCATAAAATAAACAGTGAAATTTAATATGCTAAGTACAAAAATTTCAATCAGTAAATATGTAGTAATAAAATAAATATCCGGAATATTCAAACAGTGTAAAAATTTCAATCAGAATAACGGCAGTAAAATTTCGGTAACTAAGTATAAAATTATCAATCAGTAAATATGAAATAAATACCAAGAATATTCCAACAGTATAAAAATTTCAATCGGAATAACGGCAGTAAAATTCCGGTAACTAAGTATAAAATTATCAGTCAGTAAATATGAAATAAATACCAAAAATATTCAGACAGGATAAAAATTTCAATCAGTAAATACGGAATAATAAATGCTCTAGCCAAATATATATATATATATATATATATATATATATAAGTTTTCTTACTCTACAATCGCAGCGGTGGACCCTGGGCAGCTGGTAGACGTCTGGTTGCTTCGAGAATTGGAACAAATTCTGATTTTACAGGTCTTTACGGTCAGTTTTATAGCCAGATTCCCACTCGGGGTATCGCGAGGAACCCCACGTGCTCTAGAATAGCCCATGGCCCAATGTATTGAATACAAGCCAGCGAGGACGGCTATATTAAGAGTTGGTCGGAGTGTATTAGTCATCCATGCTTCCAATTTTAATTGTAAATGACTTCACGTCAATAAAATGACGCAGCTGAATGTACGGTGTGCTTGGAAGGCGAGAGATAGAGATGTAGTGGAATATGACATTGGACAAATTTATTATACCTAATCTTTAAATTTCTCTGTGCATTTGAGGACATTAGGGCTAATTTTATTTTAGTTCTACAAAAGGGAAAATGTTTATTTTAATGATACCTATGCGGGACGATAAAAATAATTTTTGCAAATCGATAATAGAAGAAAAAAAATTATTTTTTTATATATACTTTTTTTCTCTCATCGTCCCACATTGTAACATGTTTTTAATGTCTTTTAGTGAAAACCGTTTTTTAAAATAATGATTTATATGAGAGTAATTTGCACCGTCTTTTCGGCTTATATCCGGAGCGCTCTTAACTTATTAAACTACTGGTAAATTATTATTACGTATGTTGGTTAGTATAAATAAAGTATTCTGACTTTTGTAATGTATGAAATCGGTTTCAAATAATTATTCTAACCAACTACGAAAAAGAAACGGATTTAATCGGCCACAGATAACTAATTATTGAATTAATTACGCCAAACAATAAATAATAATTCCGTTTAAAAATATTTGCTGCTTTAAATAAATACACAGGTATTCAAATAGTGAATATTTTCGAATAATATACAGTAAATCGCTTAAGGCGGTACAGAAAACAAGAAACATAATTATGTAGAGTACAATTAAATATAAATTTTATGCAGATTTCCGTAACGAAAAAGCTTCGTTAAAATGAAACACCCTATATATTTTTACATCTATAAATTCAGAGTAAAATTACCTTTCAACGATCTCCAGATTTTTGTTTTTTGTCGTGGCGTTGCCGAGTTATTCGAAAAAATATGAAAATTTTGGTCGGAATAAGGTTTAACAAATTAATTCGCTGTGTGTGTATTACTATTAATTAAGAAGATTTATTTTGCAGTTATGTAGACAAGGAATGTACTACAACGTCACAACCAGCAAATATTGATTTTAATTTTATGGACGTGTGAATTAACACTACTTTAAATTATTCTCACTTTATGTCAAAATCATGGCTACTAGATCAGTTCGAAATGAAAAGTATTATAATTTAACGGTTTTTAATGAAAAAGTAAAAATGTCTGTGGAAATATCGATTTTAGGTATAAAATAAATTTTCTTAATATTAATTAAGTAATACACACACAGCGAATTAATTTGTTAAAAGTTGTTCCGACCAAAATTTTCATAGTTTTATCCTGTAGGTACATTTCAAAATATTTTTAAAATGTGCGCCTTTTGATACTATACTACTTCCATAGAAACAATTTTCCAAAGTCTTCTAATAAGGCCAATATTGAACTTTGACGCACTATTTTTACAAAACATATAATGCGCTCTGTAATAAAATTGATTTATATAAATATGGTGAGCAATAAATGTATTATTACTATTAACGTAATGTACAGTTACTGTTGCAAAAAATGTATACTAAAATGAAATTTTTATATTCGGCTAGACATAATATGTCTAGTCGATAGCCGAGTGGGTTAAGGCGCGAGGTGTGCCTCAAGGGGCAATCCTTTCTCCCATCCTTTTGAACCTCTACACCTCCGACATCCCCTCTCGCCCAACGACTAACATTTTACTATACGCAGATGATGCCGTCATCTATGGGCAGTTTTTCTACGCACAGACAGCTGCCCAGAAGATACGCTATCATCTGACACGACTATTATACTATTACACCGACTGAAAAATTGTAATTCACGAGGACAAGACAGAGACGGTAACCTTTAACAGAAAATTTACGAACATACGGACAATAACCAAACTTAAAATTAACGACAAGGTGATTGAGGAACAGAACTCGGTCAAATATCTAGGGGTCACCCTGGATAAGAGGTTGAGTTTCGGGCCTCATAATACGAAGACACTTAATTTTATTTCACAAATCAAATTATTCGAAAATAAATTCTTCTATTTTTATATAATATGACCGTATGGCCGTTTTGAAGTAGGTTTTAGTAATTTTTTCTACAATAAAACACTAGGAAAACTCAAATCCCACAAAAAAAGTTTCTGTAAAGATTGTAAATTTGTCAAATTAATGAAAAAGAAAATTGAATGTTAAATGAAATTCTATGAAAGATCATCAAAGAAAAATTTTGCTGATACTATGTGGCATCCATCTGCCACCCGCCACCTCTCTGTGCAACGTGCAATGTAACGCGACGGGTATATTAAATATGATTAAATGAAAAACGAAATATTATCTTAAGGCAAAATGAATTGTGAAATATAAGTATTTAAATAAATGATTTTAATGGTTAATGGTTAATGGGCGCGAGGTGGTAATCGCGATTAATCACACGGACATCGCACCACCAGGTTCGAATCCTGGCTCCGGCACTGTCGGAGGAAATGGTTGTATGTCCACATCTTTTCAATGTGTAACCCCCTTCCGCACAAACCCTGGCTTCTGGAATTGGGGGTTGGCTAATTTCTGTGTTGTTTATTTATTATAGAGACATAAAACTTTAAACGTCTGTTTTAATGGGGTTGGACGATTTAAATAAAAATCGGTTAATTCTTGCGAAATATCATGTGAGCAACATTCAAAACATACCCCAAAAGCGAAGATAACGGATTTTGATTCTACACTTATTATCTTCTTACTAATGTCGTTGATTTTACTATAGCTTATAAAGACAATTGTTTATTATATTATTTAACTACTAAGCTGTCAATAAACAATTTTGTATATGTAACCATGTAACCAATAAAAATCTGTCTCTCTATTTATGCATATATATCGTTATAGAGAAGGGAGGTTTGTTGTTTTATAGTGATAACACTCGTAAATATATTTTATGTTTGAAGTTCATTTAATAAACTGAATTATTCATGGTAAAAATAGAGTAGGTATATGCGAATTGGGTAGTAAATTATGCAATGGATTTAATGATATAGTTGTTTTAATTTCATCCATTAAATATAACTATAAAATCGCTATGCTCGGAGTATAATATTTTTCTACGCTGCTTGCCATGAAAATATTTCATTACTTTATTGTTTATGTTTTATATACGTTAAAATATAATGAAAATTTGAGTAATACGCTAAACTGATAATGAATAAATAGGAAGTGGAGGAGGTAGTTTCCTGAAATATTAGATTTTACAAATGTTGACGCTCATCTAATTTATTGGTACCTAGAGATTGAAACAGTTTGCAGAAAGTCGCAAAGTCTCTATATTATTATTGCAACTTGCAGGTCCATGCTTCGGACGGCAGTTTCTGATATATAGTGTATAAACAATATTTCTCCATGTCAGCTGTATGATAAGGGTCCAAAGTAGCTACACTGAAGACGGGAATTTTCCAATGGTCGATATGCTTGAAATATAATCCGACGGCAGCTCAAAATTAAAAGCGGTGTAAGTAACAATTCTGTAATTTATTTAGACTATACTCAGTCAAAGATTGTATTGAAATATTCGAAAAAAATGTATACAGGGTGGACCAATAATAATAGGCCATAGTTCAGCGGTAGATCTTTTGGGCCAAAATATGAGGATATAATCAAATTCTTTAGTAACATCTTGCTGTGGAAAAAGATACAGGGTGTCAAAGTTCAAATTATTTTTTCGTTAGAGGGGACTTTCAATACGAAAATCGGTATGAAATTACTGGAGGCTGAAAAACTATAATGAAATTAACCTATTTGAAGTTATTTCAATGTTTATTAATATTTACTATGAAAATAAATTAAAATTGAAACTGCGTTATTGTTTACGGGCTTCAGCGTAAATAATTATAAACAAGTCTGGTTGATAGGGGTGTGGGTTAAGGCGCGAGGTGGCAATCGCGATTAATCACACGGGCTTCGCACCACCGGGTTCGAATCCTGGCTCCGGCATTGACACTGTCGGAGGAAATGGCGTTTTTTCAATGTGTAACCCCCTTCCGCACAAGCCTGCTGGCTTCTGGAATTGGGGGTTGTCTAATTTCTGTGGTGTTTATTTATTTAATTATTTCTTATTTAATTGTTTGTAACATACTGTGACTGCCGAAGAGAGTGGACGTGTTTAAGTGACGCTCGTGTAAAAAAAATTTAAAAATAAACTGAAAACTAAATGAGACGAGACGTGAGTTAGCCGAGACGTGAATAAAAAAAAGTGCGCTAGACCTTAAAAATAAAAATTAATGTAATCAAAGTGAATAAACAATTGAAAAACCGACAATTATCTCAAAATAACTATTCAGTGTACTTAAAATTTGTGGTAGTTTATTCAAGCAAGTGGCAGTGAACAGGCAAAAGGGCCAGGGATCCAGCGGAGAAACCCAAACTAGGTAACGCAATAAAACTGTACAAATAACATCTGGTCATCTGGTAGACAGCTAGACCAATACCCAATAAACTCACAATTGTGCAAATTTCAATATAAGGGTAGCCATACACAGCAAGAAAATAAATTGCTATTCTCAATCAGAATGACAGAAGACAATATCAAGAAATTACTAGATATATAATAAGAAATAGGAATGAAATAAAAAGTAGTATTGATGCAAGCGAATCTAAACTTTTACAAAAAATTGAAGAAATTACAAATAGACTAAATAAACTTGAGAAAGAGAACCTTGTGCTAAAGGAAGAAATAGAGATATTAAGAGGGGACAACAAAAAAAACAATATTGTTATTTTCGGTATAAAGAATCAAGGAACTAGACTCACAACTGAATTTATAACTCAAGAATTAAAAAATCTGCTAGATATTGACCTAAAAGAGTGCGATATTAACGATCTCTATACACTAGGAAACTCTGAGGATAGCCCTATCAAAGTTGAACTTACCACACACTTAAAGAAAAAACTTATATTTCAAAACTGCCGTAAATTAAAAGACACAAGCATCCTCATTAACCACGACTTAACACCTAAGCAAAGAGAAGACAACAAAGTGCTAAGAAGACATTTGAAATTGGCCAAGGAAGACAAGAGCAAGACAAGTTATATAAAGAAAAATATACTGTATATAAATGAAAGAGGTTACACAATTGAAGATTTATTAGAGTTAGAAAACCAAGAAAATAGTGAAGAATTAAAAACAAATAATGGTCCTACCGCTTCCAACACGAACGTACCATCAAAATACCACGACGAAGTGACAAAAGAGAAAAAAGAAGAAGGCAAAAGAAAAATAATAGTAAATAAGGCATCTGAAAGAGTAAGGAAAACGCGTAATTAAATAGATAAACTGTTTTAAAAATTCGAAACATTCGCGTTTAGTTAATAATTTAGTTGGTAAGTGCAAATAGTTTAAGCTAAATTATAAAATTGCATCAAGAATAATAATTTAGTTTCTAAAAACATCACCTACATATAATTATATTAGATATTAGATAATTTTATTATATACCACGTTTTTTAAGTCATTTGACTACAAATGGATCCATTCATTAGAGACTACCAACCAAACAAAATTATAACAGAAGTATTAGATAATATAAGCGAGGCTAACGAGGTACTAAATGTAAACATAAATAATGAAAATTTCAAAGTAGCACATCTAAATATCAGAAGTATCCAAAAAAATTATGAGGAATTAGAAATATTTTTAAATCAATTCACTAAGGAGTTTGAGTGTATCGTATTAAGTGAAACGTGGAACATTGACAACATTAATTTATTTAATCTTAAAGGTTATAACATTATATACAATGAAGGTAACTACAACCAAAACGATGGTATCGTGGTGTTTATAAAAGAAGACATAGAATGTGAGTACAATATTGACACAATTTCACATATCAAAGCTATTAGACTCAAAACAACATTTTTCAAAAATACTATAGAGATAATGTGCATATATAAATCACCATCGATCGATAATGTTGAGTTCCTAGAGCAACTAGAACACCACTTAAGAAACAAACCTTTCTCCTCTAAAATAAACTTAATTGTAGGCGATGTGAATATAGACCTTTTAAATAATAATAATAATGTCACCAACGAATATTTGAATATAATGTCTGAGTATGATTTTTTTCCGGCCATAAATGATGTTACTAGAGCCCAGGGAAACTCAGGTAGCTGCATTGATCATATATTTACGAAAATAACAAATAATATCAATGAGAACATATTACCTATTATAATTAAAAATAACATCACTGACCATTTTCCTATCATAATGCAGATTATAACACAAAATGAAGCAAAAATAAAGGAGATAGAAGTTAAATATATCAAATTTATAAGTTACAAAACATTAAAAAATGATCTAAGTACCTGTACCTGGGGTTCAGTTTATAACTGTGATGATGCAGAAACTGCAACAAATATATTCGTAAATACTGTGCTAGGAAAAATGAATGAACATACAAAACTAATAAAGAGAAAAAAGAAAAATATGAGTCGGAAACCTTGGATTACTAAAGGTATATTAAACTCTATAAACTACAAGAATAAATTATATTTAAACTTCCAAAGATCAAATGAGAATGCCATCTTAAAAGAACAATATACTAGCTACAGAAATAACTTAAATAAATTAATAAAAAAGTCCAAAAACGAATATTACAAAAAGAGAATCGAAAATGAAAAAAATAATAATAAAATTCTATGGAACACTGTTAATAAAATACAAAATAAACCTAAGAAAAAAAAACAATGATGTGAATAAAATTTTAAATTCAAATAATGAAATTACTGAAAATATAGAAGAAATATGCGAGATATTTAATGAAACCTATTCGGAAATGGGTAGCAAAATGGCCAAATTGATAGAAAGAGATGAAAATTATAAAGAAAAAGTAATAATAAATGACAAATCAATGTTTCTTTATCCAACCGACGAAAAAGAAGTAAGAGAAAATATTATGAACTTAAAAAATAAAAAATCGGCGGGTATTGACGGAATAAAAGCTGAATCACTAAAGCAAATCGTAGATTACATAACTCAACCTTTAACATTTATAATGAATAAATGCTTTCAGGATGGAGTATGCCCCTCAGCATTCAAAGAGCTCTGTGAAGTTAGCACTACCACTTTAAAATTTTGAAATCGTTTTGGCCTCATCAATTGTAGCTTTTTTGTTGCGAATTTGTTGCGGTGAGAAAAAATTTGTAGCTCTTTATTTTTTAAAAATAACCCATAGTAATGCTAACTTCACAGTGAAGATAGCATTACCACTCACAGTGCTTTAAAATTTTAAAATTGTTTTGGCCTCATCAATTGTAGCTTTTTTGTTGCGAATTTGTTGCGGTGAGAAAAAATTTGTAGCTCTTTTTTTTTTTTAAAATAACCCATGGTAATGCTAACTTCACAGTGAAGATAGCATTACTACTCACCAGTGCTTTAAAATTTTGAAATCGTTTTGGCACCATTAATTGTAGCTTTTTTGTTGCGAATTTGTTGCGGTGAGAAAAAATTTGTAGCCCTTTATTTTTTAAAAATAACCCATGGTAATGCTAACTTCACAGTGAAGATAGCATTACCACTCCCAGAAATAACTTTAAAAAGTGCACATACATTTTCTTATCACAAGAATAATTTGTTGCGAATTTGTTGCTCACGATTAATAGCAAAAAATTAATGAAAACATGTTTTTTTCTGGTAATGCGAACTTGATAATCAAAATCGCTTTTAATAATTAACCCAATAAAACGGGAGGTTTGTCGATTTGGATGAAATAATTCAGAGCGGGCTGAAATTTTGGGAACAGGCGTATTTTGTGATAATTTTTAATATATCAAAAGGCCCCACCCGTAGACGCCGGCGGAGGCGAGGGGAGGGAGAAAATAGGTAAAAAAATCGGTTTTTCGTAAAAAACTACAAACAAGTAATTTTCGTCACCTTTGAAGTACAAAAAGGTACATTTAATAATATTTTTTCACTTTTTGAAGTATCAGAAATTCTCACAGAATAACTTCAGCCCGCTCTGAATTATTTCATCCAAATTTTCCAATTTCATTGGGCTAAATAATTTATAAATAAGAACGATAAAAAAAATTGTTTAAATATTTTTTTAAAAAGGGCCGGAACAAACAGATAGTTTTAAAAAAGTGAGCAATCGCGACTCAACGATTCCGGGTGCATCGTATAGAAAATAAAACACAAAATGTGCAAGGCAAGTAAGGAAGGAAATTTGCAGATAACAGGTTTCAAAAGATTTTGAGAACAAAACGTGGACTACTGTAATTTATATTGAAAAACAGTAGCAGTTTATTCATAAAAACAGGTATTCCATTTTATTTCGTAAACATTTTACTCAAATATGTTTTCTAAGGAACGAAAAAGCATAAATCGCTAGAATTCTAAGGTTGTCATAAAAAGAGAACATAGTTTATTATGTTGAATCTATATTAGAGAAAACTTTATTTGCAACGAATTGTTTCTCGATGCAACAAATTCGTACGCGACACGTAACAAAGTCTCGAAATGAAAAACATATCAAAAAATGCATTTGCAACGGTTTTTGCAGGTGGTAGTCTTAGGCTACGCTGAAAATTCAAGATTTCATTAAATTTTGCCAAAACTTTTTTCGCAACAAATTAGGTCTCGGTGCAACAAATTCGTACACCACACGGTACAAATACTCGAAATGAGAAACAGATGGAAAAATGCATTTGCAACAATTTTTGGCGGTGGTAGTGTCAGGTTGCGCTGGAAATGCAGCGCATTATCAATTTTTGCGAAAACCAGTTTCGTAACAAATTATTACTCGGCACAACAAATTCGTGCATCACACGGTACAACTCATAGAAGTGAAAAACACATGAAATAATGCATTTACAGCCATTTTTGTAGGTGGTAATGCCAAGTTGTGCAGAAGATTCAACGTTTTTTCGGTTTTTACTGAAAATTTGTTTCGCAACAAATTATGACTCGGCGCAACAAATTTGAACACCACACGCTACAAATCGTCGAAGTGAAAAACACATGAACAAATGCACTTGCAACGGTTTTCGATAGTGGTAATGCCAGGTCGTACTGAAAATTCAACGTTTTATCGTTTTTTGCGAAAACTTGTTTCGCAACAAATTGTTACTCGGAACAACAAATTCGTAGACCACACGCTACAAATCGTCGAAGTGAAAAACACACAAAATAATGCATTTGCAACGGTTTTTGGCAGTGGTAATGCCAGGTCGTACTGAAAATTCAACGTTTTTTCGGTTTTGCTGAAAATTTGTTTCGCAACAAATTATAACTCGGCACAACAAATTCGTACACCACACGCTACAAATCGTTGAAGTGAAAAACACATGAAAAAATGTATTTACAACAATTTTTGTAGGTGGTAATGCCAAGTTGTGCAGAAAATTCAACGTGTTTTCGGTTTTTGCTGAATATTTGTTTCGCAACAGATTATTATTCGGCGCAACAAATTCTTACATCACACGTTACAAATCCTTGAAGTGAAAAACACACGAAATAATGCATTTGCAATGGTTTTTGGCAGTGGTAATACCAGGTCGTACTGAAAATTCAACGTTTTTTCGGTTTATACTGAAAAGTTGTTTCGCAACAAATTACTACTCGGCACAACAAATTCGTACACCACACACTACAAATCGTCGAAGTGAAAAACACATGAAAAAATGTGTTTAAAACAATTTTTATAGGTGGTAATGCCAAGTTGTGCAGAAAGTTCAACGGATTTTCGGTTTTTGCTGAAAATTTGTTACGCAACAAATTATTACTCGGCACAACAAATTCGTACACCGCTCGCTACAAATTCTTGAAGTGAAAAACACATGAAAAAATGCATTTTCAACGGTTTTTGGCAGTGGTAATGTCAGGTCGTATTGAAAATTCAACGTTTTTTCGGTTTATACTGAAAAGTTGTTTCGCAATAAATTATTATTCGGCACAACAAATTCGTACACCACACGCTACAAATCGTCGGAGTGAAAAACACACGAAATAATGCACTTGCAACGGTTTTAGGTAGTGGTAATGCCAGGTCGTACTGAAAATTCAACGTTTTTTCGGTTTTGCTGAAAATTTGTTTCGCAACAAATTATAACTCGGCACAACAAATTCATACACCACACGCTACAAATCGTCGAAGTGAAAAACACATGAAAAAATGTATTTACAACAATTTTTGTAGGTGGTAATGCCAAGTTGTGCAGAAAATTCAACGTTTCTTCGGTTTTTGCTAAAAATTTGTTTCGCAACAAATTATTACTCGGCACAACAAATTCTTACATCACACGCTACAAATCCTTGAAGTTAAAAACACATGAAAAAATGAATTTGCAACGGTTTTTGGCAGTGGTAATGCCAGGTCGTACTGAAAATTCAACGTTTTTTCGGTTTATACTGAAAAGTTGTTTGGCAACAAATTATTACTCGGCACAACAAATTCGTACACCACACGCTACAAATCGTCGAAGTGAAAAACACATGCAAAAATGTATTTATAACAATTTTTGTAGGTGGTAAAGTCAAGTTGTGCAGAAAATTCAACGTTTTTTCGGTTTTTGCTGAAAATTTGTTTCGCAACAAATTATTTCTCGGCACAACAAATTCTTACATCACACGCTACAAATCCTTGAAGTGAAAAACACATGAAAAAATCCATTTGCAACGGTTTTTGGCAGTGGTAATGCCAGGTTGTACTGAAAATTCAACGTTTTATCGTTTCTGCTGAAAATTTGTTTCGCAGCAAATTATGACTCGGCGCAACAAATTTGAACACCACACGCTACAAATCGTCGGAGTGAAAAACACACGAAATAATGCACTTGCAACGGTTTTTGGCAGTGGTATTACCAGGTCGTACTGAAAATTCAACGTTTTTTCGGTTTTTGCTGAAAATTTGTTTCGCAACAAATTATAACTCGGCACAACAAATTCATACACCACACGCTACAAATCGTCGAAGTGAAAAACACATGAACAAATGCATTTGCAACGGTTTTTGGCAGTGGTAATGCCAGGTCGTACTGAAAATTCAACGTTCTTTCGGTCTATACTGAAAAGTTGTTTCGCAACAAATTATTACTCGGCACAACAAATTCTTACATCACACGCTACAAATCGTCGAAGTGAAAAACACACAAAATAATGCATTTGCAACGGTTTTTGGCAGTGGTAATGCCAGGTCGTACTGAAAATTCAACGTTTTTTCCTCGGTTTTTTCGGTTTATACTGAAAAGTTGTTTCGCAACAAATTATTACTCGGCACAACAAATTCGTACACCACACGCTACAAATCGTCGAAGTGAAAAACACATGAAAAAATGTATTTACAACAATTTTTGTAGGTGGTAATGCCAAGTTGTGCATAAAATTCAACATTTCTTCGGTTTTTGCTGAAGATTTGTTTCGCAACAAATTATTTCTCGGCACAACAAATTCTTACATCACACGCTACAAATCTTTGAAGTGAAAAACACATGAAAAAATGCATTTGCAACGGTTTTTGGCAGTGGTAATGCCAGATCGTACTAAAAATTCAACGTTTTTTCTGTTTATAATGAAAAGTTGTTTCGCAACAAATTATTACTCGACACAACAAATTCGTACACCACACGCTACAAATCGTCGAAGTGAAAAACACATGAAAAAATGTATTTATAACAAATTTTGTAGGTGGTAATACCAAGTTGTGCAGAAAATTCAACGTTTTTTCGGTTTTTGCTGAAAATTTGTTTCGCAACAAATTATTTCTCGGCACAACAAATTCTTACATCACACGCTACAAATCCTTGAAGTGAAGAACACATGAAAAAATCCATTTGCAACGGTTTTTGGCAGTGGTAATGTCAGGTTGTATTGAAAATTCAACGTTTTTTCGGTTTATACTGAAAAGTTGTTTCGCAATAAATTATTACTCGGCACAACAAATTCTTACTTCACACGTTACAAATCCTTGAAGTGAAAAACATACGAAATAATGCACTTGCAACGGTTTTTGGCAGTGGTAATGCCAGGTTGCACTGAATATTCAACGTTTATTTGGTTTTTGCTGAAAATTTGTTTCGCAACAAGTTATGACTCGGTGCAACAAATTTGTATACGACACGCAACAAATTGTCCATGTGAAATGCACTCGAAAAAATGTATTTACAGCGGTTTTTGGCAGTGGTAGTGCCGGGTTGCGTTGAAAATTCCTTAATTTTATCCATTTATGCAAAGCAAGTATATAAACACGCTTTTATAGGCCTATGGAGTGGGGACTAAGTCAGCCATTATTTGTATCATTCTCAAATGATCGTAACATCGTCTGCAACTTTATTGTACTAGTACAGTAAAGTGCACTTTGTTATCCTTGCTCCATACATTATTTGCCAGCGTAGCCGATTTAATCTCTCCATTTTACTGACACTAGTCTTATGATCCCTATGAATAGTGTCTTCGGGGCAGCCATAGTAAGTTCAAGGCCTCTAGTGGGAGATCTTTAAAGACCTGCCTCGAAAGGCGGGTTCCTGGTTCTCTGCGGGTATCTAGTAGAAAAAAAATTGTTCACTAAATGTTGCATAAGTAGGTATCAATATTTGCTGAGAAAAACAGCATTAAACAATAGCCATATTTTATTAAATGAAACATGATTTGATTGAATTCGGGTGTTTTCCTGGTTATCTGCAAGTAGCTTGGTATCCTGGTAAGGCTCCTCATTGTTCCATTAAACAAAGCCCTCATTCAGTGTAAAGGAGGGGAGAGACATGGTAACCTCTTTTGGGTCCGTAATCATTATCCTGAAATTTCTAGTTCTAAATTTGCATATGTAAATT
This sequence comes from Leptura quadrifasciata, assembly GCA_963675555.1. Taxonomy (NCBI): domain Eukaryota; kingdom Metazoa; phylum Arthropoda; class Insecta; order Coleoptera; family Cerambycidae; genus Leptura; species Leptura quadrifasciata. Next base: position 107,202,586 of record OY776674.1, on the reverse strand, counting down.
GAGACTAAATTTGTTCACGAAGTAATGAAATTCGAAACGTATTATCCTTGTGAAATTAAAGGTGCCATTTAACGTGAAAAGAAATCACCTGAATTTTTACAAATGAATTTATATTACTTGTTCACTTTGCATATTTTCAAGAAGTACGCCAATAGCAACATTCCCATCCTAAGGAAACCCGTACTTTAGTAAACTAACTTGGTACATTCCCGGAACCTATCATGGCTCCCTCAAGGGCCGCCTTGAAGAAACCCTTACACAGAAAAAAACATGGGTAAATTTTTCTTTAACCAATTGTTTTTTAACATCTTTTTTTTGGTCAATACAGAATCACGCTATTTTCTTTACCTTCTTTCCACAGAAACGTTTTTCATTGATTATAATGTTGATAATACATCGTGTACGATAATTTTATGACGAGAAATTTTAAATGAAAAAAATCGGTAGCTACTGGAAGCGGCTGGAACCTCCCCACCCGGTGGATCTTTGGAGCCGAGGAATGCACGTGACGTTTCATCACGGCGCAACGGCTCCGCGCATCGACCGTACCACGCGAAAAGCGACGAAATCGAAAGGGTCCAAGTGTGATATATCGGTTAAATCGGAATTTTAACCGCTTTTCAATGATTTGATTACAAATTGTAAGTAATTATAAAGTAAACAACTTGATACAAAAACCGAAAAAACGTTGAATTTTCTGCACAACTTGGCATTACCACCTACAAAAATTGTTGTAAATACATTTTTTCATGTGTTTTTCACTTCGACGATTTGTAGCGTGCGGTGTACGAATTTGTTGTGCCGAATAATAATTTGTTGCGTAACAAATTTTCAGCAAAAACCGAAAAAACGTTGAACTTTCTGCACAACTTGGCATTACCACCTACAAAAATTGTTTTAAATACGTTTTTTCATGTGTTTTTCACTTCGACGATTTGTAGTGTGCGATGTACGAATTTGCTCTGCCGAGTAATAATCTGTTGTGAAACAACTTTTCAGTATAAACCGAAAAAACGTTAAATTTTCAGTATGACCTGGTATTACCACTGCCAAAAACCATTGCAAATGCATTATTTCGTGTGTTTTTCACTTCAAGGATTTGTAACGTGTGATGTAAGAATTTGTTGCGCCGAATAATAATCTGTTGCGAAACAAATATTCAGCAAAAACCGAAAACACGTTGAATTTTCTGCACAACTTGGCATTACCACCTACAAAAATTGTTGTAAATACATTTTTTCATGTGTTTTTCATTTCAACGATTTGTAGCGTGTGGTGTACGAATTTGTTGTGCCGAGTTATAATTTGTTGCGAAACAAATTTTCAGCAAAACCGAAAAAACGTTGAATTTTCAGTACGACCTGGCATTACCACTGCCAAAAACCGTTGCAAATGCATTATTTTGTGTGTTTTTCACTTCGACGATTTGTAGCGTGTGGTCTACGAATTTGTTGTTCCGAGTAACAATTTGTTGCGAAACAAGTTTTCGCAAAAAACGATAAAACGTTGAATTTTCAGTACGACCTGGCATTACCACTGCACAAAACCGTTGCAAATGCATTTGTTCATGTGTTTTTCACTTCGATGATTTGTAGCGTGTGGTGTACAAATTTGTTGCGCCGAGTCATAATTTGTTGCGAAACAAATTTTCAGCAGAAACGATAAAACGTTGAATTTTCAGTACAACCTGGCATTACCACTGCCGAAAACCGTTGCAAGTGCATTTGTTCATGTGTTTTTCACTTCGACGATTTGTAGCGTGTGGTGTTCAAATTTGTTGCGCCGAGTCATAATTTTCAGTAAAAACCGAAAAAACGTTGAATCTTCTGCACAACTTGGCATTACCACCTACAAAAATGGCTGTAAATGCATTATTTCATGTGTTTTTCACTTCTATGAGTTGTAGCGTGTGATGCACGAATTTGTTGTGCCGAGTAATAATTTGTTACGAAACTGGTTTTCGCAAAAATTGATAATGCGCTGCATTTCCAGCGCAACCTGACAATACCACCGCCAAAAATTGTTGCAAATGCATTTCTCCATCTGTTTCTCATTTCGAGTATTTGTACCGTGTGGTGTACGAATTTGTTGCACCGAGACCTAATTTGTTGCGAAAAAAGTTTTGGCAAAATTTAATGAAATCTTGAATTTCCAGCGTAGCCTAAGGCTACCACCTGCAAAAACCGTTGCAAATGCATTTTTTGATATGTTTTTCATTTCGAGACTTTGTTACGTGTCGCGTACGAATTTGTTGCATCGAGAAACAATTCGTTGCAAATAAAGTTTTCTCTAATATAGATTCAACATAATAAACTATGTTCTCTTTTTATGACAACCTTAGAATTCTAGCGATTTATGCTTTTTCGTTCCTTAGAAAACATTTTTGAGTAAAATGTTTACGAAATAAAATGGAATACCTGTTTTTATGAGTAAACTGCTACTGTTTTTCAATATAAATTACAGTAGTCCACGTTTTGTTCTCAAAATCTTTTGAAACCTATTATCTGCAAATTTCCTTCCTTACTTGCCTTGCACATTTTGTGTTTTATTTTCTATACGATGCACCCGGAATCGTTGAGTCGCGATTGCTCACTTTTTTAAAGCTATCTGTTTGTTCCGGCCCTTTTTAAAAAAATATTTAAACAATTTTTTTTATCGTTCTTATTTATAAATTATTTAGCCCAATGAAATTGGAAAATTTGGATGAAATAATTCAGAGCGGGCTGAAGTTATTCTGTGAGAATTTCTGATACTTCAAAAAGTGAAAAAATATTATTAAATGTACCTTTTTGTGCTTCAAAGGTGACGAAAATTGCTTGTTTGTAGTTTTTACGAAAAACCGATTTTTTTTACCTATTTTCTCCCTCCCCTCGCCTCCGCCGGCGTCTACGGGTGGGGCCTTTTGATATATTAAAAATTATCACAAAATACGCCTGATCCCAAAATTTCAGCCCGCTCTGAATTATTTTATCCAAATCGACAAACTTCCCGTTTTATTGGGTTAATTATTAAAAGCGATTTTGATTATCAAGTTCGCATTACCAGAAAAAAACATGTTTTCATTAATTTTTTGCTATTAATCGTGAGCAACAAATTCGCAACAAATTATTCTTGTGATAAGAAAATGTATGTGCCCTTTTTAAAGTTATTTCTGGGAGTGGTAATGCTATCTTCACTGTGAAGTTAGCATTACCATGGGTTATTTTAAAAAAATAAAGGGCTACAAATTTTTTCTCACCGCAACAAATTCGCAACAAAAAAGCTACAATTAATGGTGCCAAAATGATTTCAAAATTTTAAAGCACTGGTGAGTAGTAATGCTATCTTCACTGTGAAGTTAGCATTACCATGGGTTATTTTTTTAAAAAAAAGAGCTACAAATTTTTTCTCATCGCAACAAATTCGCAACAAAAAAGCTACAATTGATGAGGCCAAAACAATTCCAAAATTTTAAAGCACTGTGAGTGGTAATGCTATCTTCACTGTGAAGTTAGCATTACTATGGGTTATTTTTAAAAAATAAAGAGCTACAAATTTTTTCTCACCGCAACAAATTCGCAACAAAAAAGCTACAATTGATGAGGCCAAAACGATTTCAAAATTTTAAAGTGGTAGTGCTAACTTCACAGAGCTCATTCAAAGTATCACTAATAAAACCCATATTTAAAAAAGGTGATAGGCTGGAGCCTGTTAATTATCGGCCTATCTCATTAATCACAAACTTCAGCAAGATATTTGAGAAATTACTAAAATTAAGATTACAGAAATTCGTAAATAAATACAATATTATATCCTGCAATCAATACGGTTTTCAGGAAGGGAAATCAACATCGGATGCAATTGAATGTCTCACTAAGGAAATATATATGTCACTCGACAAAGGAAAGCCCTCACTGTGTATTTTTATAGACCTAGCCAAAGCATTCGATACGATAAGTCATCGGCTGCTGCTCGAAAGTCTTGAAAACATAGGTATAAGGAACTTACCACTAAAATTATTAAAGAGTTACCTCTCCGACAGAAAACAATGCGTGGGTATTGGTGAGAGAAAGAGTGGTTATCGGACTATAGATTGTGGTGTTCCTCAAGGTACCATCCTAGGACCCTTATTATTTATTTTATACATCAACAACTTATTTCTCGTAGACACAGATGGTCATATAACTAGCTTTGCGGATGACACAGCAATTTATTATGAAGACGATACTCGACTAACCTAAAAATAAAAGCAGAAAGCGATTTCGTTAAAATAAAAAAATGGCTTGATTATAAATTATTATCAATAAATTTTGACAAAACCTTTTATATTCCTTTTACATCTTATAAACCGCAACTACCAAAATATGATGTATTAAATATAAACATAAACAATAAAAATTTTAATATTGCATACGCGAAAACTATAAGATATCTTGGTATACATATAGACCAACATCTCCGCTGGGAAGCACATGTGAATGAATTATTAAAAAAATTACGCGGAATAATACCACTCTTTAGAAAGCTCAAACATATATTAGACTGCAAACAATTAATAATAATGTACAAAGCCTTTGTAGAATCACACCTAAGGTACGGTATAATAGGTTGGGGTGGGATTTTAAATTGCAACATGGCAAAGTTAGATATATTTCAAAAAAGGGTCTTAAAAGTCATATACAATAAAGAACATACCTACCCATCTGATGCGCTATTTAAAATCGCAAATGTAATGGACATAAGACAATTATTTTGCATTGCACTAGCCATTAAACAACATGCTGAAAATAAAAGAATTATAGTAGAGACACATCCCCTTTATAGAACCAGAAATATAAATACCCTAAAAATCCCTAAAAGACGAAAAACCGTAGGGCAACGATGTTGTTCGTATCTAGCTCCAAAAATATATAATTCATTACCGCTTGAAATTAAAGAAATCAATAATAAAAAGAAATTTAAGTTAACGTGCATGAAATATATTTCTGAAAATGAAAGGAATATGTTCCACGTTTTAGTTGATCAAAAATATTAGATGTTAATAACATTTCCATATACAGTAAAATAAAATCTAATACAAAAATATCGTAATTTATACGCACCATACTGATGCTACACTTTACTTACCTATATATCTAATAACATATTTTTTATACTTTTTCCTCGAAAATTATTATCTAAAAATAGATTAATAAAAACAATGTATAAGTAAAATTATTATATGATGCATTTAGCCTTATATTACTTTTCATTTTCGTATAGTTACATAATTATTAGCATGCAAAAATTATAGTTTCTAAGATAGAAAATAGCCTAGTGGCAGCAAAGGCAAAGGCAGAAAATCTAAGGTGGATCACCTTGAAAGAGTAAACTTTTGAAGTGGAAAGAAAATTCCAGTTTTTACGTTATATTTTAGAAAACATTGCTTAGTTAAAACAATCTTGGACAATATTCGTTACGTATAACTTTGTTGAAGAATGTTTATTGTGCAAAACATATTGATAAGTTTCTATAGCTGCCAAATATCTGATGAGCATTTGCTGCCAGTTTCATCTATAAACACTCCCAAATATTAAATGGATATCGCTAAAATTGAATACAAACAACTGCCACCAGGCTAGATTAATTATGCCATGTCATTTGTATATACGATGACACATTTTGTACCCGTACAAGTATCTTAGAGATACTTCTGGGGTCCTTCTCTTTATTAGTACATTCTTCCTACCATCTATATTATTATTGTAATTACAAGACTGATAATGTATAATGTATGATGTATAATGTATAAATAAAGATTATTATTATTATATTATTATTATTATTTCGTAACACTATTCTAAATAGTCCAAATATTGTAATATACTGATAATCATGAATTTCATTCAATATTTAAACACCAACATAAATAATTTTAAACCCTATATTTCCGGATATAATATTCACAATACAGACTATTCCTAACCAGATCTTCCAGCTCCATGATATACCGGTTAGGCCCAAATATCACCCAAATTATGTAACCTGATTCTTTTAAATAATAAATTGATGTATGCGGCAGGGCTTTAAGATCTATTCAAAAACTATTTTTAGTCATTTGGTCAACGTTAGACATAGGCAAAACTAAATTCTCAACGCTTTAGTTGATAATGTAGTTCGCAGAGGGGGCCACCAGATAAAGATAAAAAATGTCAAATTACGTCTGTTTTGATTAGGGAAGATAACCTTTGGGAATGTAATGAAACTAATTTTAAATGGGAAATTTGGTATAATATGTTTTCAGTTTAACTGTCGGTCTTAAGTAATATATTTTTAATTTTATCAAACCGAGGACGATTAAATTCGGTACCAGGTAAAGTTTTATTTCAAACTGATTGCAAGTAGTTTAAACCATTAGAGTCAATTGTTTAAATTAATTAATGCTCAAAATTTTCAATATGCACCGACTTCATTGATTTAGAATTATAATTAATAATACTGGGCCTATTAAATTCAATCTTTTTCTGAAATCATATAAGCAATTTATTTGCAATCGATCCCAGTCATCTAAATTTTCCAGAAATTATTGTTTATATCAATTGACGCTACCGGTTATAAACATTTTGCTACCCCGTCAATTGATGACTGCCTGACTCACATATGCTCGCGCAATATGCGTCCGACAGGATAAATTCTAGCTTAGTACAGAGATATCCTGCCTAGGCCCTCTGCTAAAGGTATCTTTGGTTTCCTACTCCCGACCTGACTAGTTGACTTTTGGTAATATTTCATTGCTGTGAATTTATATTTATTTTGTGGTAATTTTACCGACTATATTCGGTATTTTCTGTAAATAATTTTAATTTTTCTTTGTTATATTTTGATAAATTGTGCCTTCAGCAACTTGTAGTATTTTTCAATAAACCGATCGTGTCTAATAAATCCGGCAAGATATTTTATCGTGAATAATACCCTCAGGGGACGCTGCCTTTAAGTGGGACACTCCAGAGGTGTACGCTGAAATTTTGATACAATTTATTGATTTGTTTTTAATTTTGCAAATAAATTACTGTTTCCGTGAAATTCTCAGTCGGGGACGCTGCATTTAAGTGGGACACTTCACCTGAGTCGAACTGTCATAAATTCATATCAAGCACAATCGTAAAAGTAAGCCAAGACAAATTAATATCTAATAAAATAAAACTGGACGTTCGAACCTGTTAGTAACATTTTTTTGTACAATAGTAGTTATGCCGGGTTGTTTTCCGTGAAATTCTCAGTCGGGGACGCTGCCTTTAAGTGGGACACTCCACCTGAGATATACCGTTGTTTGATATATTTTTTTAAATAGATTCCCGGGGTATTTTCCGCGAAATTCTCAGTCGGCGACGCTGCCTTTATGTGGGACACTTCAACTGAGATGTACCGTCTTTTTTAATAATTAAACATTGCATCACCGGGTTCACCACGTCAAGTTTGCAAAATTAGCTGTTTCATAATATAAAAAAGGTCACTTTATTCTTGCTAGAAATGTCAAAATTTTAATACTTGCTTGCGTTAACTTTGTACAAAGGGGCGAACGTAGGTGCGTCTTTACTATGTACATTCTTCGGTATGCGATGTAAAGTAACGACAGGTGCAGTTAGTACTTGGATGGGTGACCATTCCAACGGAAACCGCGTTCTCGCCTCACACATCTTCCAGCGGCTTGTATATCAATGTATGCGCGGAAGCTATACAACCTTAGGCGAGGGTTGTATAGGAGATATACCATCCTTCGGAGGGGATGTAAAGCCGTCGATCCCTTGTCTATTAAATGTTAGGCAAGTAAAAGATCCCTACTCTTCTTAAGGGAAGAGGTTCGGCAAAATTCCTGGTTGGGGGTAGCTCGTCTACAGGCGTCGGTGTTAGGCCTCAGTAGCGGAAATAGGCAGACGTTAAATAAATGTATAAAAAAAAACTTTGTACAAATACCTGGTTAAAAATATTAGTAGAAATTTTAATTAGAGGAATAAAAAAGGGGGAAATTGTAATTCACTAAAATCTGAATATATAAATACCAACTTATTTTGTCGTTCCCTGTAAATATATATATATATATATATATATATATATGCACATTTCTTAAAATATATACAATACATCGTAATTTAATTTTTGCTTTGACCTGTAAATATTTTCAATATATTATTAAACTGTCTTACGTGCCTTATTTTGAGTCCCTACTCTAATTTGCATAAGTCTGAAATAGTAAAAGTGTTACAAATAATAAAATCGTTACAGCTGTCCATTCCTTGAGAAAAACGATCTACGTTTGGACTCCCGGTAATAGACCATCTCCACTGATTCTATCTGGGGCCTCTATTATATATACTGTTAATGAAGAAAGTGGTGTTTCTACACTTTAAATAGAAACTGGCGCTCGAGGCAAAAAAACCGCTTGTACTAGTTTAAAGTGCATGTTGCAGCACCGAAGTAGCGGCGTAACAAAAATGCTGGAAACAATATAACTCCTATTACCAAATAGCTTACTTATGGCAGATAATAAATTGACAATAAATATATATATTTAAAGTTCGAACATCTAATCTACAAAAGGGCCAGTCTACTTATGTTTTTAATTATTGAAATACTTCCGGAAATTGAATGTGACTATTATAAATTCATTTGATTTAAAAATTACTGAGGAAGTACACGGAATGGTAAAGTAGCCCTACAGTAATAATAAAAGTGGTAGTAAAATATAGCGGTCCCAGGGGAAATTATTGAAAAATCAGATTTGAACACTTTCAGATTTGGTACTTCTCTAATAGTGATTTTATGTTACGATTGGTACTCCTACATTCGGAGAAGTAAGAATTTTTAGGAGGTTTTTTGGAATCCCTGGAGAGTACAGACATCATTCAATTAACAGAACATCTAAGTTTCTTGACCGACCCTCAAACTCAAAGTTTCTCATCACTGAAATAAATTAAGGATATTATCTTGGTCTTTTGGTAACACGGGGCAACTGACCCTAATATAACTGCTGGTACCGTCAACTGGTCGTCACATTTAGTACTGATAGAGTGGTTTATCGCCCATTTTGCTTCCACAGAGTCGCTTGTCCATTCCATCTGGTGGTGTTAAGCTGCAGAGTAGGTTAGAAGAGCCCTCAGCAAGTCTACGATGACTGTAAGTACTTGCCGATCCAATTTGATCACCACAGCCTGGAAGAAGCATCTAACAGAAATTTTTTTGGCATTAAAGTTATAATTCATCTATTTTTACTTTTTTGAATACATATAGTCTCAAAATTTATATGACATAATCTTCATTTTTTACGTTTCCCTGAATAATTAAAATCTTAAAATATAAATTTCTTGTTAAAACAGCTGTTCAGGGATAGTTTAAAACTATTTCATAACTGTAGTATTTCTGAATCCCATCAGGACTAACATTATTAAGATTCGTTAAATATTAAAATTTAGGTTGTCGTTCAAAGGTCATTGGAGCTAAATTAAGAATCAAAATTTGTATGTCCCACACCCTCACTTTTTTAGATTTCTTTGTAGTTATAAAGCGTATTTGATATATGATTCATTTGTTACTTGTGTTTTTGTAGATATACAAAATTTTTGTACATTTTATTGAATTTAGTAAACTTTGCTAAACTTTAATTCAGATCTCTGTCCCCCTTCCGTCAAGAAAGTGACTCGCGCCCCAAAAGTTTACAATTTAACAAGTATTTCCTTTTTTAAACTATTAGTTACAGTAAGGACATCGAAAGAACTCACGCCCAGCTCCTGAGCAGAAGTGCAGCCGGTGGGCAAGTAATAGAAAGGCCCTAGTCCACGCCGATGGTTGCACCCTTGCGTTACAATTAGACACTATGAAGACAAACTAAATAAAATAAATTTTATCTATATGAGTTTTCTAATTCCAAAACATGTCTGACCCAAAATATTGAGTTTACACAAAAAATAAAAGTCAAAAGAGTTGTTTAAGCAACATTTCTTAGATTACCGACTAGTTTCTTACTATCTCAACTTCAAAATTAATGCAAATAATAGTCAGATAGTAACTTAATCTCCATAGTAATGAATCAACGTCGAAGTAACTTTGCTTGGACATCGTACACGTACTTCTTTGATCCGAAACATTTTCCAACGTTGGTTTGACATCTGAAAGTGACCTAATTAGCTGTGGTGTATTTTTAAGTTATTTTTCAACATCTAATAGACGTTGGTAACAGATTTAATAAGACTGGTTAACTTTTAGGTAACCTACCAACTTTTATCTAAACTTAAATTATTTCATTTTCTTTATGGCACGAAATATCTAAGCTGAATAGTGTTCAAACACGATACTGCTTGGCATTTACCACAGTGAGACACACGACATAGCTCCGTTTTTATACAAGTGTACGAAGCTGTGCAATTGCAAGGAATCAGATACAATTTATCTTCGGACACTGGAGGGACTGTAGTTTTTACTGAAGAAATTTTGTTCCTTTTCCGCCCCCAAAGCTATGATTTAACGTCGTTAGCTAACGATGTTTGTAATTGGCTGTAGGTGGTTGCAGTTGTTAAAGTCGGGGTCAAAGACGCCAGATTAGATTTTTTAAATATTTTTAAAACAAATTGCACCTGAATTAATTCAGTTTTTACGAATTTTAGGGCTCCGTATTGTTACATGGCCTATGTCCATTTAACAGTTTTATTTAAAAACTAGTGTTTTGTGGATATTTAGCAGGATTCAGTTTTTGTAAGGGAAACTGTTTTCAACTAACAGAATTTTACATGTATAACTGCTAAACCATTTCACAGTGTTTATGTACTTAGTTTTATTTCTTAGGAACAGTCATTTTCTAAATTATTATGTATTTCGTTCTACACAGCATCCCAGGAAATAATGAACAATTTGTCTACAAAATTTAGTTACATCAAATATCTATTTTTCAATTTTTATATTTTTGTTTACTATATGGGTACATTTGGTGATTTTCCTTACCTTTTCTCGTTACTATATTAGTATATCCAATAAGATGTAATATATTCACTAAGTTCACACCATAGTCAATACGTTTTACTATTTATTTACATCTGTTCATATTTGTGGTTATGTATTGTATTACGAATTGTGAAGCAAAGGCTCTGGTATGGAATAAAAACTTTTATTATAGATTCCCTTTATCGATTATATACCACTATTTTAGTTGTGAGTAAAGGAAATTGTAAAATTGCGACCTGCAAGTTGGTGCGCTTAACTTAACCACTGACAGATGGCCATACTTGTACTATTTTTATATTTTTATGGCTTTCAATTTAATTAGGGAATTAAATTTGTCAGGTTAGTTTTTTTTGGTAGCGTTGTTTTTAAATAAACAGGACAAAAAGTTTACCTTATCAGTAAAACTCACCAGGAAGTCATTTGCTTGCAGCCTTTGTACTGATTCAAACATATATAATTTTTAACTGTGGACTTCAGTAATTGATATTACAATTTTTATATCCCAGTTACAAAGTTTCATTATACTCATTAAAAATTTTTTAATTAATCTTCAAATTTTGCCTTTGATATAATTTCAATTATTTTTAAAATAAATTTGAATTCAAAGTCAATTCTTTTTAATTTAGTAAGTAGTTAAAATACTATATGTACCACATGGTTTTAAAAATATTTTTCTCTTTACTTTTCATTTTTTTTTGGCAATTTATTGTTTTTATGAAATCAGCTTTTGTACAGCTAGCTTAATTAATTTTGTACAGTCAGCTTTAATATATTTCGTATAGCTAACTTGCTTATATTTGTAATAGCTAACTTGCTTATATATGTACTTTTAACTTGCTTAAATTTTGTACATGCATTCATGCTTAGATATTTACATGCTTACAGGCTTAGATGCTTATATTCTTAGATATTTAAATTCTGAGATACTTCTTCTACATTCCTGCATAGTTTTTGCACAGTTTATCTTTCATAGACAAAATTTCGTTATCTTTACATTAAACCACATAGTTGGTTAATTTTCCTACAACTTTCACCCCATTTCATTGAGAGACGTAAATTGCCAAGGAAACTACAGAATTCATTCTTGCAACAAGAGACAATTGTGGGCCTGGATTGCTGTCCCAGAACCAGTCACCTCAATCATAATCAATCCAGAATACTGGTATAAATTTGTTATATATATATTTTTTTTTCATAAATTTCAATTTTGTCTTTCACACCGATTTGTCTATTTTTCATGTGATATATTTTAACATTCATTTTAAACTATCTTTTTATTTCTCTTACCAACAATTTCAGTCTGATCTATAGTAGACTGGTTATTCGAGAAAAAGAGACAATTTTGCTTATTTTACTATAGATGGTGCCCAATTTAACATCAATTTTTCTTTGTCTCCTTTTCTCGAAATAAACAGAAATCTGTCGTTTATGCTGTACATGTCAGAAAGGGTAAGTTTCTCCACTCTTACGAATGCTCTGGACCCACGGCTCTCTGCTCCGACTTAAACCAGCTAGTCGTCCGCTTATGTTGCCTCAATTCTTTCTCAAAAATAAATAATAAGAGGAAGGAGGTAACACTATATTATTAAAAAATAATTTCACTAGCTTCTCTAATATGCGAAGGTAACTCGAAAATGTGTGCATGCTCATGAAAAATTTACTATTATTAAATAAATTAATAACTGCAATTTTCCAATTGGAAAGTTTCTTGACGTGGTGTCGCAACCGCTGGACGCATGACTGATGAAGCCGATACATTTTGAAATAAATTTTTGCACCTATTTGGTTGTGAGCATCTTTCTTGCAATATTTCCCGTTTCCGATTTCATAAAATAAGCGATAAAGTGTCAAGCCAATTAAAATTATGAGCACATTGGTATTTTGCATGATCGAAATGTTCATTAATTTTTTCATTTTACCCGAATAATATTGGGTTTTAAAATGCACCTAAGGTTGCATTTTATAGACAGGCGTTGCGCAATTAATATCTTTTTAAATATTTCCTCTGATCAGTAGGTTATTAATGATAAAAGGTGGCCGTTTTTAAGGATTGAAAAATTACTTTCCTGTCCTATTTAATTAGCCTTATTTTTTTAAGTTAGCAGAAAAAATTCAGAAATTTAACCCAAATTTAATATGTTAGAACTGAATGTTTACTACAACTTACAGATAACATTTTATATTTATTCCTCTCCTCCCCCACTAATAATAATAATAATAATAATAATGAAGTAAACTTATTGTTTTAACAAATATGAAAACAGAGTTGCGTATCGTACTTTCCTCATTAAATAGTTTAAATTTAATGACAGAAATATGTATTATACACTGAACACAAAACCTATTCAGTATTCACAGGCATTCATTTGAGTTTGAAAATAAATTGTGCACATTTAGAATGTTTCATTAGCGAGCAAACGTTTAGGTTTTTGTGTCCCGCTTCATGGATTTTCAATATGCTGAAATTGGATGAATAGGAACGTCAAATTCATGCACTGCCATTTCTAGATGTAGTCCATAATATTCTTTGTGAATCTCGGAACGAAATATCGGAGGCGCTTGATCTGTTGGTCTACAGAGAAAATATTACGTTATATACATTCTTGTATCCTTTGCCTACAAGTTGACATTTTATTGTTTATTGGCCAAGAATATTGAGTTACCTATACTATATAGTTTTGTGTTTGCGTTATTGCAGAAAATGTTTTGAGTATAATATTAGCAATACACGCTACAGGTTCACAGATATGACTAGATGTCAGTTTTACAATTCTTTCTGTTATTACCTCCTTTTCTGGAAGAGAGTTGGTTTTCAAGCTGCATATAATTGCCTTATTGGCCTATCTTTAATATCTTCCAGTAACTTGGACCTTAGATTTTGATTTGTGCTGTTCTTATTTTGTATGTATTTGGAGATTCCGCTAAATATTTTTTCACCTAACAAAAAATAGGGGTAAAGGGGTTAAAGGCAGTTGCTATTTTTCCTTTGTTTGCGACTTGTGTTTTTAGATATTATTATAGCATTACAGTTTGTAGTTTTCTTAAAAATTAATCCCGTTCTCTATATAGTTGAGTCAGGCATGCAAAACATAAGGAATTGTTTTAAGTGTCAATTTTTTTTAATATGTTAGTTACCTCGAATTACCTCGAACATTTTCTACCTCTAGCAACCGCCGCTACGCAAGTTATCGGCCATTTTGTGAAAAGTCGACCAATTTGGTCGTTCTTCCTAAATATAGATGAGCATCAGTATGTGTAGGTCCAAAAAAAGCAGATATAATTGAAGCTGTTCATTATGATATGGGTTATCAGCGATTACAATATGAAATTTTTATCTGCACACATAACCTAAAAAAAAAAACTGCTAAATTTTGGTTTTTTGGTTATAACTTCGGATTTTTTAAGTTAAATTTTCAGAAATTTTCAGAAATTATACTTTATAATGAACAATAATTATTGGTTAAAATTTCAAGTCAAAATATCTAATACAAGTCTCAAAAATTGACTTTAAATTTTAAAATTGATAGCTGACGGATATTAGTCTATTAGTCGATCAGACAAGCATCAAATTTTAGTGAAAAAGGAATTGTTTCCAGTGTCAATTTTTTTTAACATGTTACACCGAATACTATACGAAATGGACATTTTCTACCTCTAGCAATCTTCGGCGCCACTACGCAAGTTATCGGTCATTTGGTGAAAAATTGACTACCATTTTGGTCGTTCTTTCTAAATATAGATGAGTATATCTCGGTATGTGTAGGTTCAAAAGAAGCTAAAAAAATTAAAGCTGTTTCTTATGATATAGACTATCTGCGATTACAAAATGAAATTTTTATCTGCACACATAACTTCAAAAAAAAAAAAAATTGCTAAATTATGGTTCTTTGGATATAACTTCGGATGTTTTAAGTGAAATTTGATGAAATTTTTAGTAATTATACGTTATAATGTGAACAATAACTGGCAATATAAGAATCAAAAATTTACTTCAAATTTTAAAATTGATTGGCCAATAACTTTTGTGCATCGCATCGTATGAGGTTCTTTAAAAAAAATGTAGGTTTTTTATGCATTTTATGATGGTGAACAAGAAAAAATTTAAACTTGAAAAAACGTGAATAAATCGATTTTAAATTTTTATTCATATACAAATTCAATTATCCATTAAATTGACAGTGACAAATATTCACGGCATGCCGTCTTGATTTGGATATTTCATTTTATGTATTTTTGTTTGTTTATTCTAAAATCGTTATTAATATTAAAATCATTTATTAATTTTCATTTTTTTATTTGATTAAACCAAACACAATCCAATTATGCTTTAATTAGTATTATCTGATTTGTGTCTGTAAATATTTATATTATAAAACAGATTTCAGAATTATAAGCTTGACAGTGACAGATATATTGATGACACGACGTCTTAATTTGGATACTTGACTTTATGGATGTTTATACTAAAATCGTTTAGTAAATAGTAACATTAATCAAACTCGGTAATACACGGTCGACGGAAAAGTACTATTTCTGAATAAAAATTCTGTAGTTTGAGTGACGGTTTTGAGTGATATTGTTAACTACTGCTTTGCATAGGATTATATTATTCAATTTAGCTGATATATAAAAAATATTTTAACTTGCTGCATTTTTCAATACACAGTGACATATGAGGTAAATATTTTATAATGTATTCTATGTATTTAAAATTCACATTTATAAAATTTAAATAAAATTTTCAGAAATTACAATTTCATATTGAGTTCAAATCCTATTTATATATTTCAAATCGATTATTGTCATCATAATTTTTTCATTTTACGGTAAGAAAATTTTGTGCAATTTAGTACTATATTGAACGTTTATTTTTTTAATTTATAGTAATCAACAAGTAGTATTTTAAAATGTCAGGTAGCTCCGATATGAATCTTGCAACATTATCTGCATTGAATTGAAATTGAATTTTATCAAAAAAAAGTGTAATTTTTAGAAAAAATTGACGCAAAATTTGTTTTCACTTTTCTCCAAGTTTAAAATTTTTTTCTTATTCACCACAAAAGCTATTGGCCTATCAAATTTTAAAATTGATAGGCCAATAACTTTTGTGCATCGCATCGTGTGAGGTTCTTTTAGGTTTCTTTATGCACTTTATGATGGTGAACAAGAAAAAAAGTTAAACTTGGAAAAAAGTTAAAAAATCGATTTTTTGTGTTTTGCGTAAATTTTTTCAAAAAATTTCACTTTTTTGATCAAATTCAATTTCAATTCAATGCAGGTGATGTTGCAAGATTAATATCGGAGCTACCTGATCTTTTTAAAATACCACTTGTTGATTACTAAAAATTTAAAAAATAAATGTTTAATTGTATAGCACTAAATTGCACAAAATTTTCTTACCGTAAATGAAAAAATTATGATGACAATAATCGATTTGAAATATATAAATTGGATTTGAACTCAATATAAAATTGTGAAAATTTTGTTTAAATTTTATAAACGTGAATTTTAAATACATAGAATAGATTATAAAATATTTACCTCATGTCACTTGTGTATTGAAAAATGCAGCACGTTAAAATATTTTTTATATATCAGCTAAATTGAATAATATAATCCTATGCAAGGCAGTAGTTAACAATATTATGCAAGACCGTCACTCAAGCTACAGAATTTTTATTCAAAAATAGTACTTTTCCGTCGACCGTATATTAATGAGTTTGATTAATGTTACTATTAATAAACGGTTTTAATATAAACATACATAAAATCAAGTATCCAAATTAAGACGTGATGTCATCAATATACTGTGAAACTTATAATTTCTGAAATCTGTGTTATAATATAAATATTTAGAAACACAAATCAGATAATACTAATTAATGAATAGTTGAATTGTATTTGGTTTAATCAAATAAAAAATTAAAATTAATAAATAATTTTATTATTGATAACGATTTTAGAAGAAACACCCAAAAATACATAAAATGAATTATGCAAAGCAAGACGCCATGTCATCAATATTTGTCACTGTCAATCTAACGGATAATTGAATTTGTATATGAATAAAAATTTAAAATCGACTTTTTTTCACCTTTTTCATAGTTTAAATTTTTTTCTCGTTCACCATCATAAAGTACATAAAAAACTTACATTAAAAAAAAGAACCTCATACGATGCGATGCACAAAAGTTATTGGCCCTCAATTTTAAAATTTGAAGTCAATTTTTGACTTTTGTATTAGACATTTTGACTTGAAATTTTAATCAGTTATTTGTACAGATTATAACGTATAATTTTTGAATTTCATCAAATTTCACCTAAAACATCCGAAGTTATTGTGAACGATCCATCTTTTGCGTCTGAAGGACTTTTACTATATTTATCAAAAATGAATGTTAATGTTCACAAAATAAGGGTTCAAAACGACTGTTTCAGACGGAGACTAATATAAAATTTATACTTATTGTTCGCTTTTGCTTAACTGCTTCTCTGATGGTATCTATTGGACGTCGTAACACTATAAATCTAACACAGTAGGCACTAACACTTTCTTAGAATTATACCTGAAAGGGAATTTTGAAAAACACAAGTAAAAGACAATATAAAGTTCAAAAATGTATATTAAATCTCTTCAAAAATTTATGTTTTACAACAACTTCAAGAAATATGTTTTGACAAACTATAGTCTGGCCCGTGTACAACACATGGTGAGGAACGGAACGACTTATAATGTACCCACTACCATCCACTATGCGGCTTTTGTGCTAACGATTACACAAAAAGATTCAAAAAAAGTTCAATGTTTATAAAATTTTGGTGGGCTTTTGCTTGCCTGTCTATTCACGTATTTTTATTTCAATATCAATTTTGGTCGCTCCTCGGAGCTTTAAAATGCTTGAATCGCAACGACTTTGAATTATATTTTGCAATTACAATTTCATACGTGCAGGCAAGGCACATATGAGTACATGGTAACTATACTTTTCTGACACCGAATCACGGAGGAACCGGTTTAGAGCAAATCCCGTTAAAACTCATAATTTTCCAGTCAAAATCGACTGCTAGGAAATGATGGGGGTTCCATGTCGCTAAAGGCTATTTTCGCTAAAACTCACGATATACTTTGAATAGAAGCTGGATTAACTTGTCCTCATATTTAACTCCACGCATGAGTTGTAGTGCTTAACAACGTGGTCAAATTTTGTTACTGTTTCTAAATTTTGGTGATCAGGGCGACATTACGTCCCTGTGCAGCGACATTTACTACACTTTCTAAAATGACGCTCCTTGATAAGTTATTGAAATGTTTGCATAAAAAACGCTCCGTAGAGCGAAAATATGATTAAAAATATTAAAAACCTCTTCCACGATATTTTTACGTGAAGCACGCTTTTCATGCGAAATAAGTCGGATTTTGTTACAGTTTCGAAAAGTACACCGAGGGTTTTATCGTGTTCTTTAACATTATAACCTAAAAAACAAAAATTCAGCAGTATTTTCAATTTTTATATTTTTTGAGGTTATGTGTGCAGATAAAAATTTCATATTATAATCACCGAGTCTATACAACGAACAACCTCAATTTTTTTCGCTTTTTTTGGACCTACGCATACCGAGATATGCTCATCTATCTATCTAACAAAGTGGTCGATTTTTTACAAAATGGCCGATAACTTGCGTAGAGGCGCCGGCGGTTGCTAGAGGTAGGAAATGTCCATTTCATATAGTATTCGATGTAACTAACATGTTAAAAAAAAATGACACTGGAATCAATTACTCTTTCACTGAAATATATATAATGCTTGTAATACAATTAATGCTTGTCTGACTCCACTAATAGACTAATATCCGTCAGCTGATTCATTTCCGAGAATCCGTCTAATTGTTAATTTATTTGATATACGTGTTGTTTATCTTTAAGGCATTTCTAAAACTTCACATTTTCATGCTACTTTACCTTTCGACAATGCCAGTCGCGTCGTTTCATATAAATATCGTTTTACCTCGAAAACAAGTAAATTTATGGCATTCCACGGAATACGGCAGTGTTTTGCCAGTCTGTATTATTGTAGAAGCGATATTCATGGGATCTTCTTGTTTGTAAGTTTTTGTTTCGTCGCTTAAGCTGAAAACAGTTTTAAAATTTTCTCCGGGGTTTTCACTCTATTGTTGTCGCACAGTACCGTAGAAATAAATGGTGTCTTAGTTTTTGTTGGGGTTCTTTTGAGATCAAACGTGATTAAATCTTGGCAATATTTCAAGTAACCTTACTCTAAATAGAAAAGAGACGTTACATTAGAAGTTTAATTGAATGAAATGAATATGGATTATCTTTTTGTAATACTGACTCTTAGAGAAACTTGTGAAATAGTACTAACTGGGCGTGGCCAGAATCAGCGATTTCCATGGATTTTTAGCCATTTAAATTAATTTTTTGATTTAAAAATTGGTATGTAGTTGAGCAGATCTGGAAGGAAACCAGACTCGAAAATCACGAAAATAATTAAATTTTGTTCCATCAGACCATTGATTTGCGAGATATCTCGAATCCAAAGTGCAAAAATCAATAAATTTAAATTCATTTTTTCTCATGAAGGAGTGGAGTTGAGGATCCAATTTTTATTTAATAGAAGGGTATTGGCGGATATTCTGTTAGGCCGGCGTCTGGGGGCAGTGGGATAATTAGGAGGGGAGGGAGAGAGGGAAAACTAAAATATTTCGCATGCTGATAACTCCCCGTGTAATTGACCTATCGCGATCAAACCAACGTACATTTTTTTATTTGCTACAAGATAGCACTCGCATAAAATGATTTTTTTCGCAAACAAACGCTTAGTGAGCAAAATAAAAATTGCACATTTTTTTAAACAGTTTCTTTGCCGTGCTCTAGCTCTCTTACTAATCATTTTATCGCATTCTGGTTGGGCGGATATTAAACGTTAATAAAAAAGCTATCAAGTGGCCAAAAGGATTTTTCCCCCCACCGTGCCAAAAAACTTTTTGTAAAAAAACGTGCAATTTTTATTTCGCACACCAAGCGTTTATTTTCGAGTGTTATCTTATAGCATATAAAAATATAAAAAAATGTACGTCGGTCTGACCGCGATAGGCCAATTACACGGGGAGTTATCAGCATATCAAATATTTTCCCCCTCTTCTTCCCCTCCTAATCATCTCACCGCCCCCATCGCCCGGCCCAACAAAATATCTGAGAATACCCTTCTATTTAAAAAAAAATTAGTCCTCAACTCCACTCCTTCAGGATAAAAAATGAATTCAATTTTTTTAATTTTCGCACCTTGGATTCGCGATATTTCGCGAATCAATGGTCTGACGACGATGAGGTTGGGAACAAAATTTGCTTATTTTTGTGACCTCTTCATTTTTGGTCTGAATGTTTTTTTCGTCATATCAAGAGCCGTCGAGTTATCTTCGAAAAACCATTTTCCCATACATTTAACATGCCATTTTCCCCTCCCCCCCCTTCGACTTCCTCGGCACAAATCTGTCTGACTGTTGGGGAGACCCAACTTTATTTATTGGCAAAAGAAAAATCACAATAGGACTTTCTTTATTCCACAGCTAGATCTGCTCCACTAATGATGGTTAAATGCAAATAAAAGTATTAGTCTAGTCATTTAAGAGAAAAATTAAAAACCTTGGAACATTTTTGAAACAGGTAGATTGTGAATAAAATCTTTTGCATCTTCTTCAGAATTGTTCAGGGATCAAAATATATATTTTCAGAACGATCTCATAATTTGTTAAAAAAACAGTATAATTGTTAAAAATTTGTTAACTTGTAGAATTATTATTTGCTACTTTTTAATTTAGAGCTTTACCGTTAAATTTGTTGTAGAATAAGAATTCCAGAGATTGGCGTTAAAGCATTACAAATAACTATGGCGCGAAGTGATGGGATTTGTTTATGATGTATAATTGATTTTTTTTTCACTATTTTTATAAGAACAATAATAACAAAATCTTAATTAATATGCATGAAAAGTTACTTCACCTTATTGAGGAAGCACTTGTATGAATATCACCCAATGCTTTAGTTTATTAACGAGTAATTTAGCATGTTTGAGTATAGCGATTTGTTTTTACATCCCACGAAGTCTAATTCCGCAAAGATACTAAATATTCATTATTATAGCTCGGCACTATACGTGAGATCTAATTTATACGCTGGGTTGTAACATATTTCAATTTGTAATGCTTCAGAAGTCACAAAGTGCGTACAAAATAACATGAGCTATGATCAGTGGGTATAAACTAGTTCCAATAAAAACACTTACCTCATAATCGCGTGTATTTTCTTATTCTTTCTATTATGGGTTCTTCTTCTGTCCTCTTATCTCTGATTTTATCTTTTAAGTTTCGGTACTTTTCTTGTTCTTTTTGTTCTTAGTTTTACTTTGATAAATCTAGTATTTTGTTTCGCTGACATATTTTTGACAGCACAAGAATACCAACGAATAATTCCTATCAAGGACTTCAGTTTTTTTTTTTTTTTTTTGAGAACTTTTAGAGCATTCCGGACTGGACTGTTAGTGAGAAGATCAGTTTGTGATTAGTGGTTTCCCACAGATTTTCCATTTTCTTGGGAATTGAAAATATAAATATCACACAAATAGTGATCCACATCCCACATCCATGTGTAGGAGTGAGTTGATTAGTTTTCGAGCCCATCGAGTGAAATTCCACGTACACTCTGTCTTCTGTGTAAGTACGCTTTCTTTCCCTCAATTATTTAGTAATATTTAAGATTTTCTCTCCTCAATTTCAGTTCCATGCCGATTGATATAATTTTATTCAGTTCCCGTGTCGTCTCTTATAGATAACCCTTCTAAGGAAGGTGAGTTACCTCTTTTTTATATCTTTCATTTTTTTTTAGCATACGCCGATATTTAATATATGTTTTTTAAATTTTATTTCAGGGTTCCTCTTTGGATAGGGAATTTTTACAAAAATTTCAGGAAACATTCGTTTGGAAAATTTATAAGCAGGTTTATAGAAGTTACTTTTCTTGTTTGTTTTGGAACACTGTCCAACGAAAATTTGGGATTCTTGGTTCCATCCACTGGACACTTGACGTCACACGATTGCCGCCATTTTGTCCACGATTTCTACCCTATTAGGAGCATTGTTACCTCCAAATCTTCCGTCACGATTCCAGGATAAATATAACCAACAGGCCCGATTTTTTAAATTATTTATAAATTTTTTTATATATATAATTATTGTTTTTTTATATTATTTTCAATAATTGCATACACTCTGTCACTGTCACACCCCTTCCCTGTGAAGTAACAACCTAGTATACTAGGGACATGTGCTTTGATTAGGCTTAATGCCAACAATAGCTACTTATTTATTTATTACATATATAATTTTTTTTATTACTTCCATGTCCAGTGGAAATATAGTAACGCAAAAAAAATATTTTTTTTTTTAATAGGCTTAAAATGTCATGAAACATCGAGATTCTAAATTTGAGCGAAGAAAAATGTCCTGTCTGTCTGTCAGTCTGCCTGTAACTTTTTTTTTGTGCGCACGTTTACTCTGGAACCGTTCATGATATTGACTTGAAATTTGGTACACTTATGTACTGTAACGAGATTATATTTTGATCTAATTCCGTTGAAGGGTTCGCGGTAAATGGGGTAAATAAGGGTAAATAGGCAAAGCAAAAATGTAAGAGTCCATAAAACTGCAATTTAGGGCATGTACGAAAAGTCAAGGTCTTAAATTTTTTTTTAGCATCAGCCCCCCCGCCACTATCACCCACAATAACACCCCCACATTATTATGAAAGGGTGTAAAAAAATTAAAATGTGATTTAATATGTATATAAGAACGAAACGTTTAAAAAAAAATTTTTGGCGTTAGATACCCCATTGCCACCTCCACCACCTGTTATTAAAGGGAGTAAAAAATTTAATTTGGATTTAGTGTGTATACGAAACCAAGGGAATTTAAAAGTTTTTTGAAATTTGCCACCCCCTCTACTACCGCCAATGCCACCCCCACCTTATTATTAAAGGGAGTAAAAATAAAATTGGGATTTAGTATGTGTAGGAGAACAGAGGGCCTCCAAAATTTATTTTGGCATTATTTGCCCCCTTTACCACCCACACCTTATTGTTTAAGGGAATAAAAAATTCAATTGGAATTTATACGAGAACCAAGGGCTTCTAAATTTTGTTTTTACATTAGCCACCCCCTCTACTACCCTCACTCTATTATTAAAGGGAATAAAATATTACATTGGGATTTAGTATGTATAAGACTTAGATACAAAATCTGGATGTGGATGTAGCGATTCCTTCGGCAGTGGTTTTTATTATCATTTAGTATATATTGTATATTTATCCTTTTTAATAAATATTTGTTTGTCAAATATGTTGTGATCTTTTACTTTTACACTCTCTCTCTCTATATTTAGCAGTCAAAAGTAGGATTGATTACCACATTCATAAGTTATGTTTTGTATTACGTAACTTCACAAAACATAATAATAATTCGTTTTAAGTCACGTGGCGCCCAAGTATCTATTTTTTTCTTTAATGTTGTATCGAATACTTCCTAACACGAAGCCCTACCGACGAAGATCTGCCATCTGCCAGTGAGGGTTACCAACTATCCTCAAAAGAATAGAAAATCTATATATAAATTCATTACATACATATACATTATTTATTAGTATCCAGGGACCCTGCAAACTAAAGAAAAATTATATAAATCTGAAAAAGAAAGGTACAATTATATTTTTGGGGCCAAAATAAGACCTTTTGTGAATACTTGGAATCGCAGTGTATTTTCCAAGATATCGCGAGTAGGTGAGACGGAAAGTTTATGAGATCGATCTCAAAATTTACAAGGGAATTTATCATAAAAATACAGGTCCTTTGCAACTTTTCTCTAAAGTGAGAATTTTCCGAAATTTTCCTAACGAACTTGGAATATCAGGGTTTCGGAAAAATGGAAAAATATTAATAATAAGCATTTTGAAAATCTGCAAATATTGAGGCATATAGCTCAAGACTAAATAAACATTTTTTCATTCCCGAAATATTTTTCTAATATGCATATTTTCCAAATTAGCCTTTTCTCCAAACAACTTAAGAAGTACGGTTATATTATATCATTAAAGCGCAAAAACTGTATACCTACTTTGTGCAATTTTAAAAGGCTTTTAATTTGAATGAAAATAAAAAGTCCACAGGAAAAGATGGAAAATTCCTTGAAAAGTTAAATTCTTTCATAGATATTCAGGAGACAAAATTTAAATCGAACAACATGATTAAAAATAAGAACTTTTTATTCCTATCATTTTTTTCAAGAAACGCGTATTTTCCGAGATATCGCGAGTTGAAATTTTTCAAAAACGTAGGAGTGGAGAAAAAGTTTGACCGGTCCATCTCAAAATTCATCAGAAAAATACAAAACTGTTTCATCCGCATTTCTCTAAAGTCATTTTCCGAGTTTTCCCTAAAAAAAACCTGAAAAAACATAAGTTTTGGAAAAATTTTAAATCTTGAAATATATGTTTATTTGGTCTCCATAGACACTTCTGAATTTTTTGAGATTTTTAAAATATATATATATATATATTTAAAATCTTAAAAATTCAGAATTATAGATGGAGACGAAATAAACATTTTCCATTCCTATAATTTTTTTCTGAAATGTAAATTTTATAACTTTTGTAACTACATTTGTTTTCAAGTATACAGAATGGTCTGTATTGCGAACAACACCTCTTTTTTTTGAGAGAGCAAAGGATTCCTAAGTAAGGATAGTAAGAGGGTGCTGCTTGGTTTGTAAAGTTCTGTTGAATTTTGCCTAGCCGAAAAGGCAAAATTATTCTGACAGCGTGTGTTAAAATTTAAAACCTACAGTTATTAGTTAAGTTTATTAAAGTTATTAATTAATTGATAGGATGCAGGTGCGGTAGTCTTTAAATTACAATTTTTACAAGTTACGTATGCTTGCTAATTAAATTGTGTATAGTATGCTGGCGGTGTTAATTAACAAGGGAAATGTTCTGGGGCGTTATATGGCCGTGCTTGGCATTACAAGATTCAGATTTAAAAAATTTAAAATCTTATGACATACTTAGGTTAGATAAAACGAAAGATATTCATAAATATTCATATGCGACTTTTTATTAAGTATGTCAAAATTACGATTAAAACACAATTATTAAGAATTTAGGTATAACAAAATTGTCAAATTTAAGAAAAACCTACCCCACCACTGACATGGCTGGCTCCTCTGCTCCGTGGTTTGATCGTTCCATCGATACCCCATGAAAATAGCTACTATGATGGCTTCTGACAGTACTAGTTTGTGCTCCCCAAACTAAATATAGACCAAGCGTCCAGGTTGTCAGCACATACATCTGCAAATCCCTAGACGTTAAATCTGGACTGTAGATTATCAGTCTACGCAGCCAGTCCTAAACGCTCTGTAAGTTTGAACAAAAATAAGCATAATCACAGTAAAAAATCAAAAAGCGAAACTCACCCCTACACGTGGGATTTTAACCATGTTACATGTTATGGGCCTACCGCGAACTGGCCGCCGAATATAATACCGCCCAACCACAGGCATCCCACTGTACCTCATAATGTTTGTAAAATAGCATACCACATCGTTGATCATAGAGGATTCTGAATAACTTCTGCCTCGGCCATTATTTATTTGCTTTCGTCTTGAAAAATACGCGGTCGTTTTCTCTTCCGATTGCAAAATTCATCTGCAACCATCCTCGTAGGATTTGTGAGGCTATCTTCCTTATGTTGTATATTGATTCATTTTGTGGAAGTAGCCTTGAGGGAAAATTGTCACTACTTAGTAGGATTTTAGGCGACAAAATGGTAAGCATGCTTTCTCCATTGTTCCCAATTCTCATATTGACATGTAATTCTTGCTGTTTTAGGCCGCTTCCGCTGCCGATCCCGGTACGCTGTTTATACCTACAATTCTGGGTACGCTGCTGTACCTTGTTTTTTTAAATATCATTTTTGGTTTAGTTTCTTATATTTTTCTGGGTACGATTCGAAGAACGCCTTCGCCGCCGTTTAGGACCACTCCACGGCCATTACCTGCACCAGACCACGTTACCGAGGGCCTACGGAATCGTCGAAAACCCTATCCTACCTTTGGGGGCTCGTCGCTGAGGGTTCCAGTTGGTAAATGCTGTATGTAAAACTTCATTTATATCCACCTGACTTCATATTTTATTCGATCCATTTTACATTGAAAACAACACATCTGACAGACCAAACCTCCTGGGTAAATTAATTGCTATTCATATTTTTTTTAACATAATTTAATCGTTATTTCTGTACGCCAACGGTAGCTACCAAATGGTAATCTATAATATATATCTTAATATTTTTACCTCATAGTAAAACATAACCTGGAAATTACATCTTGTGTGTCACGTACATTGTTAAATTGAAACTTATAGTCTGTCCCGTGTCAGTTATCGCAGCAATAAAGTATTTGTATTGAGAGTCAGGTACTTTTATTTTATTGTCACGCCAGGATAAGAGACAGCAGCTACTAATTCATCCCGTAAGTAGAGGGTACAGATACACTCAGAGATGACTGAGATTGATTATTTTTCTTTTGTCGTGAGCACTACACCACAATTCCGGGCTAACCGTACCACGACTAAGCTACACCATGTGCCCTGCCTGATTATAGTTAAAATCTACCCTTCCAGTATCACTCGCGTTAAGGGGGAAACCCTTGCAGCAACCAATTCAATATAAAAAATCAAAAAGACAAGGCTCCTCCTTGAATCAACTCGACAATAGAAATTTGCTAATTCTACTTTTAGTGTAACTTATTGGTATTCCCACGGACATGCCTAGCCTATAGTGGTGTTCTATTTTGTTTTATTTGCCCAATATCATGTATAATAATTGTGCCCATTTTGTATTTGTAATACCCATTTTGTATTACTTTATTTACACATATATGTATTTGTATTTCTGTAAACAATATATTTTTTGGAAAATGAACTTATTACTATTATTATTGTTATTAACAGCTGACCATGCTCCCACACAAAAGAACCGCTAAATTTTATTTATCAAAATACTCAAGTCCCAACACCATGGTTAAACTGATCCAAAAGAGAGTATCTCCTCACGTGCACCATGAAAGAGAAAATATCACCATTTTCTCCCGAAAATTTGACATCCTTTTCAGTGCTGCTTGCATAAACTTAGTAATCTCTTGTTGATCAGCCAATGAGAAGAAATATTTAAAATAAAAGAAGAAATCAGCCCGACTGGCAAAAAATTTAATTAACGTAAAACAGTTAAGCGAGTTGAAATTAAATTTATTTTTCAGGAATATCCATCAGTTAATAATGATTTTGCTACTAAAGCAACCTTATACACAAGTATAAATGGTTGCATACTACCAGAGACTGAAGTTAATGCGACAAGGGTAAATTAGGATAATGCATTTAAATTTACGCTTTCAAAGACACATAAACGTACTGTGCATACCAAGTAAAGATTTTCTAGTAAACAAATGTATTCTGTAGCAACTGCAATGCATTTCTTTAAAACTTGTAATAATCAAATTTTTCTAGCATTATTATTTTTATTTATTCAAAGAGGAAACGCATTTCACAAATACCTACATAACCCATCTCCTATACCTGTATCGTGCGCCATGCTGGTCTCTTTGATGGCAACAAGCATGCCAACCCAGTGCAGAAGTAGCTGACCCGGCAATGTTTTTTTTGTAGGTGGCAGCAATGCCTACTGTACACTGGTAAATCAAATGAATGCAAAGGAATGCTTTGTAAGCTACTAAAGCTAAATTAATTAGAACTGTACTTAATAAACTACATGAAGAATACTAAGGAAATAAAAAAATAAAAAAATTTATCTAACATAATAATTTGTTGGATGTTGTATAATTAATTCTTAATAATTTATGCATAATTAATATATAAATTTAAAAAAGTTCCTTTGAGCAATGTTCCTCTGAGTTAATCTGCAAATGTACAGATTTTATGTATCGTATACTGATATGCCTTCATAATAAAAATTTGTCTGCAAATGATTAATGAAACATTCGCAGCATTTCTAATTCCAAATGTCATTAAAAACAAGATCAAAGGACACACCGTGAACGGCAATAAAATTCGTCGTAATTATTTTCATAAAAACGTCCTCCCTCGTTCATTTCAAATGAAACTCATTAGTCCAAAAATATACATAATATCTCGACTCTCATAACAATGGCAAAAGCATAATTCATATTTGTGCTTGTATTGAGATTTAAAGAATATGAATTGATCTGTACGCCTTCAAATGTCACAGTTCTCTTCAAGAATAACAAGGAATAACTCATTTTTCATAAATTTTGTTGGAACATCAGGCATAGCAAAAATATGATATATGTTAACATGCCAAAGTTCAAAGCGGGAACGCTATCAATATAAAATTTTGAATATAAACCACGAAAGCTGGGAATTTACTTGGATTTTGGTGGGATATATTGAATTAATCGCTATATTTATGGCAGTTAACAGTGTCTGCTAATAACACTTCGGAATTCAGAAGTAGCATTTAACTACCAATTCATAATGTGGAATTAATTTTGTAATTATCCAGAATAATATAAACTACCTATAATTTTGGAATATTACCTGATTTAGTAAATTGCATTTAAATAGTTATACAGTGTGTTCCTGGATGGGATACCCCGCTTTTGTGAACTTTGTTATTTTTGATTTGCTGAGAAAAAGTCATTGTCTATAAAAAGTTTTGCTTCTCTCAGGAAGTTATAAACAGTTATCAAACTTAAGATAGAAGTTCAGTTGTAAAATAAATAATTTTTTTCAACTAAATTGAACGCTAATGTAAACCTCATACTAATCTTTTTTTAATGCTTTATGTACAGATGAGATCACATCAACGTAAGCATTAGCGTTTTGTTGGTAATCTACAGCTATTACTTTAACGCGCCAGGCTTGTAAAACTGAACTGCTAATAATAATGTCTACAAAAATACTAATTAAAAATGTTGGACAAAATTTAGTATAGGCTCGTTTTTGGTGGTGAATAGTGTGCATAGATTTTTTATTAAAAAATCGCTAATATGAATTGTTAAAAATTTACTTATAAAAACTGACGTAGTGGGCCTTGTATTTTGTAGGAATCTGGCGCTTTTTGCTCCAGAAATGTCTACAATGTCTAATGCTCCACAATTAAAAAAAAACGGTGAAAATGGCGCACTAAATAAAGATTTTACAGGGTGGCTCCAACACAAATAGATCAGACTGTATGCCACTAAACAGATCACTTTAAGTTATTTTTATGTTGGCATTCATATTTAAATGGCAAAACAAGTATAATAATAACATGTTTTCTGACCAGGTCGTTTTTAAGTCACATTTTATGTTGGCAAGAGCTGGCGTTAATTATCGTTGTGATGTAACAGACACATCTCCTCGCAATTATTAATGATTTTGTCTCTATGATGTCCACATCATTTCCATGTGTTCATCATGTAACAGTGATTAGTGGTATGCTTATTGTGCAGAGCTTGGTTTACTAATATATTCTTAAAAGGAGTTGGTATGTATGATGATTTGCAACTTATCTCACCGTTTATACCATACCACTATGCAGTGTCACATATTTCTCAATGATGCAGTTTTTCCAAAATAACATTTGAGAACGAGAACAAGCGTGTTTTCCTATTACCCCTCCAAAATTTGAATTTATAATCACCACAAACAATTAGCACATATCCATGAAACAACTACTTCTAGATTAATTCATTTGGAAAAGTTATTGCCAATTGAACTTAAACATAATTCGACTGCTCACTTTAAAATAGTTCGGTCGGTCTATTTATCAGTCATAATTTTGATCATTTTATGAATAATAACTATACGTTTATTATTAATTACATTATGACTGATGGTCGAGAGGTGAGCGCACTTGCCTGTCACCCAAAAGTTCCGGGTCGTGGCAGTGGAAAATACTGTGAAAGGGATTTTTCCACTATTTATAGATATTGGGTGTGTGTCTCTTGTCTCTAAATGTTTAGCCCCCTCCCACACAAGGCTCTTCTAGAGCCTTCCGGGAAAAAGGGGGTCGTCATTTATTACCTGTGGTGTATTTATTATTTATTTATTTTTATTACATAATATATACACGATGTGCTTTTATGTATATATGTATATTAATTGACGGAGTTTAAAGTTGCCTTGTTTCAAAAAAATATATATACGCGAGAATTGTGAGAAATAAACAGTGAACGTGGTAATGGTTATTGCCTGGGTCTTTACGAGAATAAAACATGCCGTAATTTTATTCGGAGTAGAAAATAGTAATGACTTTTATATGTTCCTGTTATCTCGGTCTCTGTATATCAGTTGACTACCGTCGTTACAAATGCAAGCTCCTAGCCAAAGTAATAGATAAACTCTTGTTTTATAACAACGACGCAATTAATAGAAGTTGAGATTCATGTATGATTAATTTTCTTATTTTCGCATGAATTTCTGCAAATAGTAATTAGTTAAAATCGGTTAAAATCTGGGACAATTGTAGAGTGGTTTGCTTTTTCAAGTGTTCTTTTTGCCCAATGATTCAATGTGTTGATACATTCAGAATGAAGAATTATTCTTAAAAATGCAGAAAATTTGGATAATTTCTTATTATTTTGTGTTTGTTAATAATGATTCTTTAAATTTAGTACTTTTAAATGGCATATTCAGATGAAAGAACATCAATATAAATATAAAAATCGATATGTGACAATGTCAAAGAACACACTAAACCCTATCTAAAACCATCATGCTTAAAAGCAGCAAAAAATCTCTTAAGGAAATTTTTCGTTACTGTAACGAAATCCGACGAAATATTTCGCACGAAACGCGTGCTCCACGTAAAAACACTGTCGGAAGATATTTTTGAAAGTACAACGAAAAAGAACTTGTAAAATTTTTAGTTTATAACAAAGTTTTATTTTTGCAAATATTACGGAAGTCAATTCCATGAACGTAATTATTGTAACTATAACAAAAGGCGTTATTTTATTTTCAGATTTACAACGAAATTGTTAAATTTTAGAAACTATAGCAAAAGTTCGATTTTGAAAACTATTATAAAATTCGCTCCACGGAGCGTTTTTTTATACAATTTTAAGAACTATAATGAATGCCGCTGAACGGGGCGTAATGCCGCTCAGGCCACCAAAATTTTAGCAACTACCTGAAAACCGACTACTTCCGAATAAATTTTCTTTTTACGAACCTACGCGACGTTGTGTGGCATTGCAACTCGTTATATTAAATATCCTTCCGCAACCGAGCCTTGCCGGCATTACAGATTACTAAAGTTTGGCATTTGAGCAAAAAATGACTCATCGCTGATCACATTTGTTGCATCTGTGCTAGCACCGCTGTGAGGTTTTTGGCCTCTGGCGATGCTTGTTGTTTTGAGGCAGGGGCGGTGTTCTGTTCTGCCTTGCCCTGGGCTACTTTTGCGTAGCTCGTGCCTGGCGCTACGCCGCCCTTCTTTGTTGAGGTCATCGTCGGCCTTCGTACCGGCCTTTGAGTGGCGTTGGCTGATTGCCTGGGGTATTTTGGACACCCCTTGTAGCTGGCCGGGTGGGCCCCTTGGCAGTTCGCGCATTTGGCCGGTTCGTCTGCCTTCTTCTTGCATTCTGTCGTCCGGTGTGCCTCGCCGCATTTCACGCATTTCGGCTGCGCGGTACACCTGGATTGTCCGTGGCCGAAACGCTGACAGCGGTGGCATTGGGATGCCGCTATCTTGGCTCTCTCTCTCTGTCCTTACGACTAGAGAGCAAATCACTCTGACAGCACGCCTTTCTAGTTTAAAAATTCTCTCTGAATGACAAGAACATCCCCAAACCAATATAGCATAGCAGCAGACTGATTGAAACAGTTCATGGTATGCCTGCAAACATGCTTTTTGGGATACTAAGTTTTTTAGGTTTTTTAAGGCAAAAATGTTTTTAGATAACTTATTTGCCATATGCAGTAAGTGCAGGGTCTAGATATACCCTTAAAAATTTTACCTCTTGTGGGTTTCTAGTTGCCTTAGGCTAAAAGTAATGCCTATTGTCTTTGTATTATTTAGTGCCGAAATGTTTGAAGTGAACCAGTCATTATATTTCACTATATTTTCCAGAACTCTTTTTGTCAGTACATCATAGTCAACGTCTGTGTCAGAAAATGTTGTATCATCCGCGTATAGTAGGTATAATAATGATAGAGTTATGATGTCCTTTGAAATATACTCTATAGTTAGAGTTATGATGTCCTTTGAAATATACTCTATAGTTTTAACGCTTCGCTCATTTTGCTTGGCACTGTATTTTATGTCACTACCCATGTCAATAAAACAGTAAAGAAACATTATGTTAATCAAGTTGTTAAAATATACAACGTTCAGGAAGTGCCGTGACATTAATAAAATTTGAATAAAGCATGTTAAAAATGCCCTTTGAAGTTTGAGGTGCTTTGTAATGTTTCTTTGCTCTTTTCTTTACTTTTTACGTTATGTTTTTAGTGTTACTTCAGTATGTTGTTTCAACACGTTTGTGAACATGTGTATCGAGTTAGAAAACGTGGAAATTGCGTGAGCTTAAATAATTTTGAAAGAGGTTGCATTGTTTCAGCGAGAGAGAAGGAGCTTTTCATTCCGTTAAATTTCAATCCACTAGAGACTCAGGTATTATCTTGGAGTACATAATGGATTCAAGAAAAGAATCATAAACCTGATTGGGTATTGGATATTTTCAGTCTTTTTCAGTAAATTCTTTTGGAAATTTCCATGGGCACACTTAATTCTGTGACGTAATTTATTTTTATTATCTCTAATTATTTTTAAGACCCGCACGGTGGTATTATTAATGCGAATTAATAGAGAGATGTTGAGCAGGCAAAATAATGTAACGTTATCGAGATACGGTAGCTTTATTTCATTACCTATTTACAAATAACGTGTTACCAAAAAGAGACTTGCTGAACTAATTATCAGCAATCGTTATCCTTGACCATAAATAAGAAAATTTTCATCAGTCTAATATTACAATTGCTACATCTGTTTGGGTAAAAATATAAAAACTTATTTTGATAGAATGCAAAATCTTACTTACCTGCACCTTGAAATCAGCGTGCAGTTTAGTAAAAACGTAACCTCAAAAAACATAAATTCTTACGTTAGCGTACATACCGTCTGTTTATTTTCCGAGGGCCACACCAAATATCTCGCTTAGCATCTATTGTAGGAGAATAAAGTTTAAGAAACAGTTATCCCGTTTTTTGTGAGCTATATTTCAGTAAAAATAAATTTGACGCCTATAGTCTACTTTGTGAGATATATTACAAAGACCTGAAAAATAGGAAAACCGCAAACGGTTATAGCTTCTTTATTTGAGATACGAAAAAAGTTAAAGGCATGAAAGTTGACTGCAAAGACAATAAGAATAATAATGTGTATAAAAAATTCGAAAAACGCAGTTTGCTTTGACATACGCTCTTGTAGAAAAATTAAAAGAACAAATCCCAAAGTGAGACATGATACCATTATTTAATTAATAGCTACCTTAATTTCCTGCAAAAAGATTTTCTTTATGAATTAACAGTGGCAGAAAGATTAAATTATTCATATTTTCAACAAGATGGGGCTTCACCTCACATTGCTGTAATATGTACAAATTATTTAAATCAATTTATGCCAGATAGGTGGATAGGCACCTATGGACCCATTTTATGGCCAACTCGATCATCAGATATTTACTCCCTTGTATTTTCTCATCTGGGGTTAAATTTTTTCTGGTACCTTATATGTTTTTTTGGATCGCTGATTACGAATTTCGGGGTCCCCTACCCGTAAAATCGGTCAAACACCCTTAAATCGGCAAAAACACCCTTTACAAGGGAGCTGTTTCGCAGTATTCTCAGAACAAATATGAAATTATCAAAAAAATGTTATTTTTGTACTTGTAATTGAAAAACTGATTAGGTGTTGTTATAATTTAAAAAAATTGTAATATTAAGGTTAATTAGAGGGGGTTGAAACTACTCCAAAATAAAAAAATAAAAATAATACGATAAAAAATTAATTATGATTTTGTTTTCCAACTTTGTAACTCATGATATTTACAAGCAAAAAAATCCATTCCAACACTACCCTTGAATAAGAATAAACTAGAAAAATTATTTTAGAACGTTATGTATAGTATTATATTATGATTATAGAGATACACTTTGTTTCCTTTGTTTTATACCTGTGTGTTATTATACCCTTCTATCCGTGGCCTAGTTTTGTCTGTGCTGATAAAAATGTCCTGAAGGGCCCCTGGACGAGAAGTTTGTGACCCTTGTTATATCCTTTGTTTAGCTGATTATTACATCATGTTTTTTTTTTCTGGTATGTGGGTTGGAGTAGGTTTTTCTTTTTTAAAATAAGTACGTGGCTGGCTGAATGGCTCCGGCCTTAATGCAAAAAAAAAGATATTCCGTATAAATTGTAAACTTTTATATCAAATTTTCACTCAAGGAAGAGTCGAAACAACCCTTATATTAAAGAAAAAAATGTCTGCACAAAACTTACTTTTTCAAAATATTGTCCTGTAAAATAAATAATATACGGATAAATATGTATAAGAATTAAATAAATTGAATTCGATTTTTTGATAACCATTTTTATTCAGAATTATAATGGAAGCTTGTTTATTTTATTTTTCAATATACAAAAATAATACTTCTTTATTTTTAGTTTATGATAATTTGTACGCTGAAGGTCATTAGCCTTCTATATTTACAGAAATGTAGAAGAAGACTAATGACTAATGAAAGAAAGGGTGTTGCCGGAATTTCCAACGAGCGAAACTTTTGAATTGTAATTAGGGACCAAAAGTATTTTTTTCCGGTAACTGATAATACAACCCCCCCCACCCCCCGCAATTCTCCTGCAGTATAGAGCACGTTTGTGTATTAGAATGTATGGTGCATAATTTGAGCATTTGTAATTAGAAAAATAAATACACACATTTTCATTTCAGTATGGTAGTAAGTAGTACTGTTATACATAATATAGTTTTTCGTTTTTTTGGATGTTCATTTTGTACTTATATTTTTATTTGTGAGATATTTGTTTGTTTGCATTAAATTGTAATAAATAATTACTGAATTATAATTATTATAAAGTGAATTTTTACTATTATGGTATAGCTGATTTTGCGATTCAATGATGTGAATTATGGTTTTCGTAAAATATTAAATATACACTATCGTTAAAATTTTTGTGATATGTTTTGTATCGCTGGAAATAGAAAAAATAATCGAAATTAATGGTGTTATGACTTAGTTTGAGATGTGTTCATTTCATTTTTGCACAAAAGCGTATGTCAAAGCGAACTGCATATCTCCTCAAATAAGGAATAACTGAGTATTTAAGTTAAACTTGTATGTATAGGACTACTGTTATAGGGGCGAGGTAGGTGCGTCTTTACTATGTACATACTTCGGTATACGATGTAAAGCAACGACAGGCGCAGTTAGTACTTGGATGGGTGACCATTCCAACGGAAACCGCGTTCTCGCCTCACACATTTTCCAGCGGCTTGTATATCAGTGTATGCGCGGAAGCTATACAACCTTAGGCGAGGGTTGTATAGGAGATATACCATCCTTCGGAGGGGATGTAAAGCCGTCGGTCCCTTGTCTATTAAATGTTAGGTAAGTAAAAGATCTCTACTCTTCTTAAGGGAAGAGGTTCGGCAAAATTCCTGGTTGGGGGTAGCTCGTCTACAGGCGTCGGTGTTAGGCCTCAGTAGCGGAAATAAGCCGACGTTAAATAAATGTATAAAAAAAAAGAACTGTTATCTAGTGATGTTCCAGAAATTATGTATTTTATACGACGTCAAAACACAAACTAAATTGTCCTGAGGATGTTTATAATATTAAACGAAACGTCGACAAATTATAAATTGTATTTTTTGACAAAACGTTGATCCCAACACCCACCGAACTCGTCAAACAGTTAAAAATTTTGGATCACTGAATTTAATTAATATGGTACATATAACGTTCACTTTATCTGACCGTAAATAACGTAGACCGTTCACGTTATTAACATTAACGTATTTCCTAATTGAAACTGCGCATTCGTAGATTTCAAAATAGTGTTACGATATTTTACGTCTGACTGCTCAACTCCCAATTATCTATCGTATATTACACTAATCTTAGAATCCCATAGTTATATCGACTAATTATTACAATGATGTCGTAAGTCAGGAAAGAACTGCTGCTAGAACTCGCTTGATTAACTATGAACATGGCAGTAAATAGAATTGTATAGCAACAATTCAAATGCTTTTAGCAAAACTGTAAATTATAGTAATCTGACCGAAGTTCTTGATTACTATTTTATCACTTTTCTACATGTACTTCGGTGTACTTCCAGAATTTGGAGAAGCCCTATATGCATGCAAAAATACCTCGATGCCAGGGGCCAGTCGGAAATGTAGATTGCGTCCTATATTGTTGTGTAGTCTTCAAAATATACATAAATCACGTTATTTTTTTATTTCTGTGTTTTAACAAAAAGTGTTTTAAACAAAAATTGTATGTCTAGATGAGTACTATCCGACAATGTATCTATCGCATGTACGTGTTTGATACTAAATAAAATTTTGAGAATCTTCTTAAGACTTTGAAACGCCGCCATTTTTAAAATTTTTCCTATGCGTTTTAGCAAAAAATGTTTTAGACAAAAGTTGTAGGGCGAAATGAGCACTATCCAATGATGTATCATATATGCATATTTTCGAAACAAAATTTTGAAAATTTTTTAAAAATTTTGACGCCGCCATTTTGAAACAAAGAAGGTGATTTGGCCCATCTTCGAATTTTATCGAGATATGGACTCAAGTATATGCCTGCCAAATTTCGTTTTGCTCCTCTGTGCTCCTCGCTGCTCGAACTAAGTGAGGAGCAGCAGTAGGTAGCTTTCAGTGAGAACCTGAAGATGACAGATGAGGTTCTGCCGAAGCGTCCTTTAGACAAACGTGATTTCTGGAGGAGTCGACCATCGACGCGGGAGAGCACCCGGAAGTACTTCATTACTAAGTACTACGTACTAAGTATACTTCATAAATAACACCACAGGTAACTACGACCTTCTTTATTCTGGAAGGCTCTAGAAGAACCTTGTGTGGGAGAGGGCTACACATTTAGAGGCAAGGGACACACACCCGGAATTTTTGGGTGAGAGGCAAGTGCGCTCACTTCCCGACTACCAGTCATACTTATATATATATATATATATATATATATATATATATATGTGTTATTACATATGATTTGCAGGAAACAACTACTCAGCGGGCAAATACCCCGACCTGCATTGAATTATACCTTACAAATCATGAAAGATTGGTAGCCAATGTCATTTGTCAATTCCCTGACCAGACATAGACCGGTTTCGAACTTATTAGTTCTCATCAGTATGCCATAGGTCGTGGAACAGACAAATGACAGTGGCCAACCTGTTAGTTTTATACAAACTTAAGTAAATGGTGTACCGGTGAGAGGTAAGTGAATCCTCTCATTTTGGTCAAATGCTACTATACACCAGACATCATAGATGTCTCCATGGTGTATAGCGACTTGCTATTTTGCAAGTACCGAGAGCGGTGACCTTCAGCCCTTGGTGGACTTAACCTATACTGTTATTACATATGATTTGCAGGAAACAACTACTCAGCGGGCAAATACCCCGACCTGCATTGAATTATACCTTACAAATCATGAAAGATTGGTAGCCAATGTCATTTGTCAATTCCCTGACCAGACATAGACCGGTTTCGAACTTATTAGTTCTCATCAGTATGCCATAGGTCGTGGAACAGACAAATGACAGTGGCCAACCTGTTAGTTTTATACAAACTTAAGTAAATGGTGTACCGGTGAGAGGTAAGTGAATCCCTCATTTTGGTCAAATGCTACTATACACCAGACATCATAGATGTCTCCATGGTGTATAGCGACTTGCTATTTTGCAAGTACCGAAAACGGTGACCTTCAGCCCTTGGTGGACTTAACCTATACTGTTATTACATATGATTTGCAGGAAACAACTACTCAGCGGGCAAATACCCCGACCTGCATTGAATTATACCTTACAAATCATGAAAGATTGGTAGCCAATGTCATTTGTCAATTCCCTGACCAGACATAGACCGGTTTCGAACTTATTAGTTCTCATCAGTATGCCATAGGTCGTGGAACAGACAAATGACAGTGGCCAACCTGTTAGTTTTATACAAACTTAAGTAAATGGTGTACCGGTGAGAGGTAAGTGAATCCTCTCATTTTGGTCAAATGCTACTATACACCAGACATCATAGATGTCTCCATGGTGTATAGCGACTTGCTATTTTGCAAGTACCGAGAGCGGTGACCTTCAGCCCTTGGTGGACTTAACCTATACTGTTATTACATATGATTTGCAGGAAACAACTACTCAGCGGGCAAATACCCCGACCTGCATTGAATTATACCTTACAAATCATGAAAGATTGGTAGCCAATGTCATTTGTCAACTCCCTGACCAGACATAGACCGGTTTCGAACTTATTAGTTCTCATCAGTATGCCATAGGTCATGGAGCAGACAAATGATAGTGGCCAACCTGCTAGTTTTATACAAACTATAGTAAATTGAGTAGTGGTGAGAGGTAAGTGAAACCTCTCAAATGGTCAATTGCTACTATACACCATAGATGTCTCTATGGGCGTATAGCGACTTGCGATTCTGCAAGTACCTGAGAGCGGCGACCTTTCAGTCCTAGGTGGACTTAACCTACTGTTATAATATATGATTTGCAGGAAACAACTACTCAGCGGGCAAATACCCCGACCTGCATTGAATTACACCTTACAAATCATTAAATAATGGTAACCAATATCATTTGTCAACTCCCTGACCAGACATAGACCGGTTTCGAACTTATTAGTTCTCATCAGTATGCCATAGGTCATGGAGCAGACAAATGATAGTGGCCAACCTGCGAGTTTTATACAAACTATAGTAAATTGAGTAGTGGTGAGAGGTAAGTGAAACCTCTCAAATGGTCAATTGCTACTATACACCATAGATGTCTCTATGGGCGTATAGCGACTTGCGATTCTGCAAGTACCTGAGAGCGGCGACCTTTCAGTCCTAGGTGGACTTAACCTACTGTTATAATATATGATTTGCAGGAAACAACTACTCAGCGGGTAAATACCCCGACCTGCATTGAATTACACCTTACAAATCATTAAAGAATGGTAACCAATATCATTTGTCAACTCCCTGACCAGACATAGACCGGTTTCGAACTTATTAGTTCTCATCAGTATGCCAAGTTGTGACATGCTGCACTCTGCAATAGGTAGATAATAAATCTACGTAATACATCCTAATAGGGTTTTCCCACTAATTTTATTTTAACAATGTATGTCGTGAAAATGATATAATAAAACATTTTATTAATTTACAACGATTTACTTTTCTAATAAGAATTATTTCTAAGAAAATATCGTTAAAACAACTTGCTGATAATTTCACTGCTTTTTAAAACGGGCATTTTTACGCGCCAGAATTACGTATCTACCCGGAAAACCAATGAGATTATGGATATAATTAGTTTGTAGTAGATTCTGACTGTGTGTTAAAGAAAGCTTTCCTCTAAAACTTCCCAGAATTTCAATTTGTAATACTTGTACTGTGATTGGTCTAAAGCAGTGGACGTGTAAATGTTGGCCAATCAGAATCCAGATAAATGCCGCACAAGTTATTCGTGAAAGCGTCGGCCATTAATATTTTGTACTGTAGTTTAGGTTTAATCTT
Source organism: Leptura quadrifasciata (assembly GCA_963675555.1). Taxonomy (NCBI): domain Eukaryota; kingdom Metazoa; phylum Arthropoda; class Insecta; order Coleoptera; family Cerambycidae; genus Leptura; species Leptura quadrifasciata. The sequence goes on along the minus strand of OY776674.1, from coordinate 107,162,706 downwards.
CACCGACATTACACATCAGATGACTAACCTAAAACGTTAAATTTATATTTTTATGTTTGTATTGTTTGGAGTGAAAATATTATTTTATCAGTTTCTGGTTTATGTTTTATTAATTCTACAATCAAAATGGAATCAAGTGGAAGAGGGATATGTTAAAGGTGCCGCTGATAATTTACCTAAAGTAGAAAAGTGCTGAGTGCTGTCAATAAATAGAGGTTATGTTGCTATGTTATGTTAAGAGACCAAGATTGATAAACAATCTTGAACAGAGACAACCTCTGTGATTGGATTTCAGGGTGTTGACGTCACAACGCGCCAATTTATGGCTGTTTAAAATGAACCCAATATTTTTCAAACTTCAAGTTTTTTTTTGTTACTATTAGTAAAATTAATAAGATAATAAATATGCCATAAATCATTTTTTTACGTGAGTTAAATATGTCAGCAATAATTTTTTTTTCTGGGAAAACCCTATTATAGTCTATGATTTTAATAAAAAAGCCGCCCAGACTTATTAGATGACACGGTACAAAGTAATTATTAGTGGCCCAGTTTGGTGACATTAAACATAATAATAAAATCTTGTAGTAGAAGTAATTCCTGCATTTTATTTTTATTTATTCTTAATAAAAGAAAACTTGTTCCACTCTGTAATTATTTAAAAATATTATGGTAAGCATAGTGTCTAAAACAAAGTCGCACACTTTTTCACAAAGTAATTTATCATGTGGATTAAATCTAGTTCACGCTCTCCAAGTTTTTTCCTATTCTGAAAGTGAAGTTCAATTTGAAAGTTTGCCAAGAGCCGCTATAAATTTCTAATACCGACTATTGCTATAATGTGAAGCTCGAACAGTCAAGTGGTCTAGACAAAATACTTACGGCTGCAGGATTTCCCCGGATCGTTAAGCACAGTAATGTGTCTTAACGCAATCTCAGGTATGTTACGAATATACAGGACGTCTCTGTTCATTTGAATTCGGGAAATAAAACGGTTTACGAATGAGTGACCATGTGTTAAATAGAATATAACTGAATACAGCTTAAGAATATGAGTATAATGATAGAGGCGACAGATTTTGTAGGTAACAATATAATAAAAACTATATTGGTCATCAATACGTGAGTCGGAAAAAGAATCGACTTGATCGACGTATTTTAGGTAAACGTCCTGGCGGGGTTTAGCATTAGCTATTCTTCCACTCATCCAGGACACATACGCAAAGACTATCATACAACGGCCATTCCCTACGGCATCGCATCTGCCGCAGCTGACCTCGAACTCAGGAGTGGTATCGAGATTGATTGTGTTCCCTCCCATACAACCCCATCTAGTCCACTGCTATCAACTCATTAAAAACGTCACTAAACATCCATACCTCAGCTAGGATTCGAACTCGGAGACCTTGGTCGAAAGCCTAATACGAAAGTATTGGGCAAATGAGCTGGAGAGTGTCAAATTTCGAAAATAACTATTTGAGGTATCATGCAAAACCCTGCTAATATAGTTCAGATTTGCTATAAGAGACATTGACTGTCAACACTGGCAAAACGGAGCTAATGCTGGTCTCGAAAAGGAAAAAAAATAAGTTATTCCACGCTTTCCATTAGCTTTGCGTGTATATTTGTTTGTATTATGATGTATGTAACTTTTTGAATTTTTGAACGTGATTCTTGTTAAAGAACGCTATAACCCCGATATACTTTTCGACGTTGTAACGAAATCCGACTTAGGAAATATTTCGTAAGAAAAGCGTGCTTCACGTAAAAACGCCGTGGAGGAGGTTTTTAATTCTTGGAAATATATTTTTGCTCTTCGGAGCGTTTTTTATGCCAAATTTTCGCTAACTCTTCGAGGAGCGTTAATTTGGTAAGTGTAGTAAATGTCGCTGCACAGGGACGTAATGTCGCCCCGACCACCCAATTTTAGAAACTATAATAAAATTGGACTTGAACTTCCAAATTTCCAAGATTAAAAACCCTTTTACGAATCCACGTTGTCAAGCACTGCAACTCTTACGAGGTGTTGAATATGAGGACAAGTTAATCCAACGACTATTCAAAGTATATCGGAAGTTATAGCGAAAATAGCCCTTAGCGACATGGGACCCCCATCACTTCCTAGCAGTCGAATTTGACGGGGAAATGATGTGTTTTGACGGGGTTTGCCCTAAACCGGTTCCTCAGTGATTCGGAGTCAAAAAAGTATCTATACCATGTACTCACACGTGCATGGGATCTGCCTTGCCTGAACGTAAAATTTGTTATTGCATAATACAAACGAAGTAGATACGCTTCAAGCAATTTTAAGCTCCGAGGAGCGACCAAAATTTATGTGAATTAATAAAATACGTTTATAAGACAGGCAAGCATAAGCCCACCAAAATTTCAGTTACATGAACTGTTCCTTGAATCTTTTTGTGCATCGTTAGCTTTTCAAACTGCATATTGGATGGTAGTTGGTACCGTATGAATCGTCCCGTTCCTCACCATGTGTTGTACACGGGTCAGACCATTGTTTGTTAACATTTTCTCTGAAGAAGTTGTTGTAAAAACATAAATTTTTTAAAGATTTAATATACATTTTTTGAACTTTATATTGTCTTTTACTTGTGTTTTCTAACAAAATTTCCCTTTCAGATTTAATTTTAAGAGAGTGTTAAACAGACAGTGTTAGATTTATAGTGTTACGACGTCTTCCAATTGATACCATCAGAGCCGCAGTTAAGCATAAACGACAGTAAGTATGATTTATCCATTGATCTCCGTCTGAAACAGTCACTTGAACCCTAAAAATTTTGTGAACGTAATATTTTATTTAGTATTTAGAAAAGGTTGAGGAAAAAGAAAATTAATTTTTTCTTTTTCCTATTTTTTTCAATTTTTCTAAGTTTTTCGAACAAAAAATACGTCCTTCAGACTTCCATCAAAAGCATGGATCGTTCACATTCTCACCCACTTCAAAACATCAGATTAAACTGAAACTTTGCACACTTATCAATGACCGACGTCAATACAATAATTTGACAACTTTGTCCTAATGTCCTCACCAGGATCATCAGGATAAAATAAAAATAAATAAAAAAAAGGAGCTCTATTGTCGACATTTTGCCGGAGGCGCCGGGGTTATTACTATCGGACCTCTAGGTGGGTTGACCGTTTAATTGTCCATTACTCGTGGGAACAACAATGAAAAATTAAACTACAATATAAAAACAAAAAAGAGGAGTTATAAGTATTCAAAAGAATAGTTACAATACGCACTTGGCTTATTGTTTCATTAGTTTTGTTCAGATTTCTCTGACATATGTTTTGGCCTTGTGACCATTATCAAAAAGTCTTAACAACTCAATGGTCGCAAGGCCGAAACATATGTCAGAGAAATCTGAACAAAACTAATGAAACAATAAACCAAGTGCGTATTGTAACTAGTCTTTTAAATATATAACTATAACTATATATCTTTTAAACCTGCTTCTCATATTGATGCAGGGTTTTAATATATACAGTATAAATGAGATGTCTGAAGGTAACAGCAGACTCCAAACTGCGAAAGAACGACGTGGAAGTTCAAGCGAAGGAAATCTGTACACCTCTGTGTTATGTACAAACGCATCTTTGATCGTAGGTAATAAGTTCCAAGATCAATCATTGATGTATGTTCGATGCTTCTTTCCTCCATTCTCATTCTAAAATAAAGTTATGCTGTAGACTACTAAATTTTACATTTGTAATACCGACCTATCTATCTAAAATCGAAAAGATTGCCATCTAATACCGACCTTATTATTAGGAATTTGCACATCTGAAACATAAACAAAAGAGCAGGTTATATCCCAAACATGAAATAATAAAGTAAAAAAGTTGCAAAGAAAATGTTACAATACGAGAGTGTATCAAATAATAGTTAAAAATTTATTTAATTTGTTTTGCGAAATTTTTTTTGACGCTTGAAACTGTGATATTACATTTTGCTCATTTCGAAAGTCGTCACGAAAGGCACCTTGACGTGAAGCGTGTGTTCCCTGTGTATAACTGTTGGGTGCCATTTTATTTATTGTCTCTTATTTAATTTCGGGTAGGTATATATCTCTAAATCTCGTGGCTGAATGAACTATACAATACTTTCAAAAAAAAACATTTTGCTCAAATTTTGTATGCGTATTCAGGGAGGCCACACCTCAGGGCGAAATCGCAAAATCGATTCTAGCTTATATGTAGGGGGAGTTAACCACTAGAAACCGATAAAAGAACCGTAAAATATTTTTTTTCTCAAAAATAGCTCTAACGATATTGATCAAATTGAATACATGGATACTCATTTAGCTGTGGTATAAGATGACATAACCCATTAGTTCCTAAAAATGCAGGGACGGAGGCTGTGGGGGTAAGATTAAAATAATTAAATCATTTCCTTTTTATAAAACGGATTTAATGACTGATTCAATTTGTTACATGTATGTAAGAAGCAGTTTTAGAATCCACGAAGAGGTGTTGTAGCGTGTGTAGCTTAAAGAGTTAAATAAGTATTTCTTCTATAATTGCTCTAACGATTTCGATTAAAATTAACAAACACATAGTTACTCTTTTAGTACTAGTATGAGATGACATAACCTGTTATACAAAAAAGACAGCGACATCATATCATATTTAATATAACGAGTTGCAGTGCCATACAACATCGCGTAGGTTCGTAAACAGAAAATTTATTCGGAAGTAGTCGGTTTTCAAGGTAGTTGATAAAATTTCGGTGGCCTGAGCGGCATTACGCCCCGTTCAGCGACATTCGTTATAGTTCTTAAAATTGCATAAAAAACGCTCCGTGGAGCGAATTTTATAATAGTTTTCAAAATCGAATTTTTGCTATGGTTTCTAAAATTTAACAATTTCGTTGTAAATGCGAAAATAAAATATGCACGGAACCCCTTTTGTTATAGTTACAATAATTACGTTCGTGGAATTGACTTCCGTAATATTTGCAAAAATAAAACTTTGTTATAAACTAAAAATTCTTTTTCGTTGTACTTTCAAAAATATCTTCCGACAGTGTTTTTACGTGGAGCACGCGTTTCGTGCGAAATATTTCGTCGGATTTCGTTACAGTAACGAAAAATTTCCTTAAGAGATTTTTTGCTGCTTTTAAGCATGATGGTTTTAGATAGGGTTTAGTGTGTTCTTTGACATTGTCACATATCGATTTTTATATTTATTTTGATATTCTTTCATCTGAATATGCCATTTAAAAGTACTAAATTTAAAGAATCATTATTAACAAACACAAACTAATAAGAAATTATCCAAATTTTCTGCATTTTTAAGAATAATTCTTCATTCTGAATGTATCAACACATTGAATCATTGGACAAAAAGAACACTTTAAAAAGCAAACCACTCTACAATTGTCCCAGATTTTAATCGATTTTAGCTAATTACTATTTGCAGAAATTCATGCGAAAATAAGAAAATTAATCTTAAATGAATCTCAACTTCTATTAATTGCGTCATTGTTATAAAACAAGAGTTTATCTATTACTTTGGCTAGGAGCTTGCATTTGTAACGACGGTAGTCAACTGATATACAGAGACCGAGATAACAGGAACATATAAAAGTCATTACTATTTTCTACTCCGAATAAAATTACGGCATGTTTTATTCTCGTAAAGACCCAGGCAATAACCATTACCACGTTCACTGTTTATTTCTCACAATTCTCGCGTATATATATTTTTTTGAAACAATACAATTTTAAACTCCGTCAATTAATATACATGTATACATAAAAGCACATCGTGTATATATTATGTAATAAAAATAAATAAATAATAAATACACCACAGGTAATAAATGACGACCCCCTTTTTCCCGGAAGGCTCTAGAAGAGCCTTGTATGGGAGGGGGCTACACATTTAGAGACAAGAGATACACACCCAATATCCATAAATAGTGGAAAAATCCCTTTCACAGTATTTTCCACTGCCACAACCGGGGATCAAACCCGGAACTTTTGGGTGACAGGCAAGTGCGCTCACCTCTCGACCATCAGTCATAATGTAATTAATAGTAAACGTATACTTATTATTCATCAAATGATCAAAATTATGACTGATAAATAGACCGACCGAACTATTTTAAAGTGAGCAGTCGAACTATGTTTAAGTTCAATTGGCAGTAACTTCTCCAAATGAATTAATCTAGAAGTAGTTGTTTCATGGATATGTGCTAATTGTTTGTGGTGATTATAAATTCAAATTTTGGAGGGGTAATGGGAAAACACGCTTGTTCTGGTTCTCAAATGTTATTTTGGAAAAACTGCATCATTGAGAAATATGTGACACTGCATAGTGGTATGGTATAAACGGTGAGATAAGTTGCAAATCATCATACATATCAAATCCTTTTAAGAAAATATTAGTAAACCAAGCTCTGCATAATAAGCATACCACTAATCACTGTTACATGATGAACACATGGAAATGATGTGGACATCATAGAGACAAAATCATTAATAATTGCGAGGAGATGTGTCTGTGACATCACAACGATAATTAACGCCAGCTCTTGCCAACATAAAATGTGACTTAAAAACGACCTGGTCAGAAAACATGTTATTATTATACTTGTTTTGCCATTTAAATATGAATGCCAACATAAAAATAACTTAAAGTGATCTGTTTAGTGGCATACAGTCTGATCTATTTGTGTTGGAGCCACCCTGTAAAATCTTTATTTAGTGCGCCATTTTCACCGTTTTTTTTTAATTGTGGAGCATTAGACATTGTAGACATTTCTGGAGCAAAAGCGCCAGATTCCTACAAAATACAAGGCCCACTACGTCAGTTTTTATAAGTAAATTTTTAACAATTCATATTAGCGATTTTTTAATAAAAAATCTATGCACACTATTCACCACCAAAAACGGGTCTATACTAAATTTTGTCCAACATTTTTAATTAGTATTTTTGTAGACATTATTATTAGCAGTTCAGTTAGGATCGTCCAAGACGACACACGTGCTGAAGTGGTTTGATAAAAAAGAGTGTAATAATAAAGTAGGGTGGTGTTAAGTGATGAAGGGTATGAACAAGGGGAAACCCCCTGACCCCCCTAGCAGGGATAAGGATCAGTAAAGTGGAATAGAACAAAATAAGCATGGTATAAGTTGGGATATGGAAATATGTAATTTAGAGGATGTAAGTAGGTTAGAAAGAAATAGAAAAGAGGCATTAACGGTAAGTGAAATTAACAAAAACAAAAGGGGTGATTTAAGGGAAATAAACAACGTAAATGATTCAAGTTCACAGTTAATAAATTTTGAGAAACTTCAGAGAAAAAACAATAATAATATAAGAAATGACCGTGAAACTATTTTATTCGAGGCCACTGATATCGGACCGTATATCGTGCATGTAGAATATACGACGGGAAACATAGGCAAGGCGCATCTACTGTCAGCAGCAAAATTAATAAATGATTGTTTAAAAGTAAGTTCAGGTGATATAATAAATATATATAATATAGGTAAAAACAGAATAAAAGTAGAATTCTCTAAACCTTTAAGTGCAAACAAATTAGTACTTAATGAAGAATTAAAAAATAAAAAGTATATTGCTTATATACCGCTGTTTTTAACTAGGAGACAGGGGGCAATAAAATATGTAGACAGAAGTTTTACAGAGCAGGAATTAGTAGGATATATTAAACCTATTTTTGGAGATAATTTTAAAGTTGTTAATGTTAAAAGACTAAGCAGAAAAATAGTAAACGAAGAGGGAAGGGTGGAGTATGTACCTAAATTCACTATAATAGTAACATTTAAAGGGAATCAGTTGCCAAAAAAATATCAATACATAGGGTAATAATGGAGGTAGAACCATATATACAGAGAGTGGTACAATGTTTACGGTGTTTGTGGTATGGGCATTTAAGTGCGCAGTGTAGGGCTAAAGAAAGGTGTAATAAATGTGGACAGGAACATAATAACCAGAATTGTGATAATCCAGGAAATTTATATTGCGTTGTATGTAAAGGAAATCATAAAGCTACGGATTATAAAATGTGTCCAGAATTTAAAAAACAAAAAAATATTAAGGAAATAATGGGTACCAATAATATATCTTACAAGGAAGCTTTAACTAAATATGATAGTAGTAGTTATTCTCGTGTTGTTCAGGAAACAAATAAAAATAAAAGCTCTGTAGAATTAGATAGTATGGCTCAAATAAAACGTAGGCGTAGAGACGACCAGGGAGGCAATTCTTTAGCAGAGGAACATAGGGAAATTATATCACAGCCCAAAGTAGCTCCGGTAAACATGGAGCAATACAGAATAGCTCCACAATACCACAGAATAATAGACAATAATAATAGACAATCCGACCAAATAACAAAAATAACAAATATAATTTTAAATTTAGTAAGGACATTGTTAAACGGGAAAGACACGTTATACCAAGACTTAGTTAATATATTGCAAAAAAATATTCATGAAATTATTAGCAAAAATGTACCCCTATAAAATATTACAGTGGAATGCAAGGTCTCTAATTTCTAACAAGGGTAATCTGGAATATTTTCTATACGAAAATAAAATCTCTATAGCATTAATGTCAGAAACATGGCTAAAAAAATCTAATAATATTACAATCAGTGGATACAATATCTCAAGAAAAGATAGAGCGGACGGATATGGCGGTGTAGCTATAATAATAAAAAAGAATATCGCATTCATAGAGGAAACTCAGTGTCAGAATATAGAGGGGGTTATGTGTCTGGGTGTACAAATTCAATTAGAAAACAAAAAACCATTGTTCTTGTACTCCCTGTACGTAAAACCTCAGTTACAAATAAATAAATTACAATGGGAAAATTTTTTCAATAGTTTGAAAAAACCATTTATTGTTGGTGGCGACTTTAACAGGCATCATGTAACTTGGGGATGTGATTGGACGGATTATTCTGGTCAAATTTTGTTAGATACACTAGAGTCGTGTAATTTAGTTTATTTAAATACAGGTGAAGAAACAATAATTAAAAGCAACAATCATCAAAATAAGTCAGCAATAGATTTATCAATATGTAACCCTGAAATTGCATCAGAGTTTCAATAGAAAATCTTTCCAGGTACAATAGGTTCTGATCATTATGCAATTATTATGGAAATAGTAAACAATGATGATGTAACATTAAACAATCCGTTTAAAAAATGGAATTTTAATAAAGCTGATTGGACACTTTTTTCTTGTTTGGTGGAAAATTTCGCAGATGAATATATAGACAAAGAACAACTAAACTATGAAAACTTTCTAAACAAATTAACAGAATGTTGCGAACAATCTATTCCAGAGAAGAAAAAGGTGTACAATCAACATTTTCAAAAGATTTGGTGGAATAACGATTGTAGAATCGCCATTGTCAATCAAAGGGAAGCTGTTAAAAAATTCAAAATAAACTCTAACACTGAAAACTATATTGAAATAAAGAAGTGCATTGCAATAGCCAAAAGAGTAATACTTTCTAGTAAAAAGAAATCTTGGAAAGAATTTTGTAATAAACTTAATAAAAATATAAAAATTAAAGATATTTGGGAACAAATCAGAAAAATAAATAAATAAACTTGCACCACCTATGGCTGTACAAATAAATAACTATGAACAGATTGAGGAACACAATAGTCAATCAGAGCTTACCAATAAATTTTCAATAGCTGAATTGGAAAATAGTTTAAAATCAAATAAAAATACTGCTCCCGGAATGGATAACATACATTACATAATGCTGTACAATTTGTCGGAAAATGGTAGGAAATTACTGCTAGAAATCTATAATATGATATGGACAACAAATAACATACCTGAACAATGGAAAGATTATATAATAATTCCAATTTTGAAACAGTCTAAAGATCCAACTGACGCATATTCATATAGGGCTATATCTCTGGCGTCATGTATCCTTAAAACTTATGAGAGATTAATAAAAAATAGATTAATGAAGTGGCTAATAAAATAATAATAAACTCCCTAAAAGTCAATATGGTTTTAGAAATAGGTGCTCCACATATGATGGTCTAGCAAAACTAATAACAGATATTAACATATCATACACTAACAGAAAATCGGTAACAGCCCTATTTCTGGATATTGAGGGTGCATATGACAATGTGAATTTGCAAATATTAAAGAAAAAAATATTAGACATAGGATTACCCAAAAAAATCGCCAATAACGTCATTTCATTATACGAAAATCGAAGACTTTTTATCAAGGTCAATAATAAATTAATGGAACCTAGGACAACTAACATAGGATTGCCCCAGGGTGGAATATTAAGCCCCATTTTATATATAATATATGTTCCTGATTTTGAGGAGTTTATAGAAAAAGAAATAAATGTAATACAATTTGCAGATGACATCTGCATTTACGTAACAAACTCCGAAATAAATACGGGTTTACAGAAGCTAAATAAAAATATGGAAAGGATAAACAAATGGACTTTTTGTAATGGTCTTAAAATATCACAAACGAAAACACAAATATGTGTATATACAAGTAAACGTGAAAAAATACCTAAGTACTTTCTACTAGATAATAACAAATATAATATTAGCGAATCAGTATGTTTTCTAGGATTAATTTTGGATAAAAAATTATTATTTAAGGAACATATCACAAAATTAATACAGAGAACAGAAAGGGCAGTGAATATTTTAAGGATGGTTAGTCACACAACATGGGGTGCAGATAGTAATATATCCCTAATAATTTATAAATCATATATACGTTCAATCCTAGACTATGGATCCATATTTTATGCACAAGCTGCAAATTGTCATTTAAATAAATTAAATACGATTCAGAACAAGTGTCTCAAAGTATGCATAGGAGCATTAAATAGCACCCCTATTAATAACTTATTAGCAGAATGCAACGAAAATCCACTAAATTATAGAAGACAAACGTTATGTACAAATTTTTTAATTTAGATAAAAACAGTGACATGTAATAATTTACATCAACTTTATATATTGGACCTAACAGTAGTATACTGGAAAAAGAAAAGGTCCATTCCACTAATTCAAGGATATGAAAAAATTTTAAGTGAAAAAGAAAATCTTTATATAGGAGAAATAGATTGTATATATCAATTAGATATGAATGAACATAATATGCAGAATTTTAATACATATTATCTGAGAAACTATAACAAATTTCCTCCTCAGATTAGAAATGACATGTTTAACTACGATATACATGAACTTTCTCCTAAAGGGTATAAAATATTTGCAGATGGGTCCAAATCATTAGATGGTACAGTATGTGCATATCTTGATCCACAATTAAATAAAAGTAAACAAATAAAACTATTTCCATACTTTAGTATATATTCCGCCGAACTAGTAGTTATATTAGAAGCAATTAAATATGTAAAAAATCTTAAAAATAAAAACATCCTAATCATCACAGATAGTAAAAGCTCAGTGGACAAATTGAGCAATTTAAAATGCAATTCTAAAATTAACTATCTAATTATGAATATCATTCAAGAAATAAAAGAATGTAGAAGAAATAATCTAAATATTACTTTAGTGTGGGTGAAGGCGCATAGTGGTATAAAGGAAAATGAACGAGTAGACAGTATAGCAAAGGTAGCGATATCATCAGAACAAAGTACTATGTATAAATACATAGCCTCGGACTTATCTAAATATTTCAAACAAAAGAACACAGAAAGTTGGAGATTAGAATATAACCAATCCGAAAAAGGAAAATATTACAAAAGTTTGCAAACTAATCCTTTGGAAATACCATGGTATTCAAATACGAAAATTAGAAGTAAAAACTTCGTTAAAGTAATATGTAGAATGCGCTTCAATCATGGACTCTTTCCGGCACATATCTTTAAGATTAAATTGAGTAACTCCCAGAATTGTGAATGTGGAGAAGTTGGAGATTTGCAACACATGATATTAGAATGTAGGGGAAAATTGAATAAAAATATTCATTGACAATTTGTACAAGGAAAAAATTGCAAAACCATTTAATTTGAAATATTTATTCGCGCTCAAAAATGAAAATGTTTATAGGCTATTATATAATTATGTTATTGAACAAAAGATTAAATTATAACATTATAATAAGTTTAATATAAAAAAGATGTATGTATATATTATGTATAGAATTAAGTTCCTTTGTTTTTAACAATTGTTAACCAAAAAAACTATCCGTAGTCATTCTGTGTGTTTTGCCATGACAGACCCCTTGGCAATGTACGTGTCCCTGTGAATCCTAAAAATGTGGATGAAAAAAAAAACAAAAAAAAATATATATATGAAAAAATATATAATAATAAAATAGGGTAAATAAAAAGATAAAAAAGAAAAAAAGAAAAAAAAAGAAAAAGAAAAAAGCATTTTGTAAGTAATTAGATAATAATGAATATAAAATTCGATAGTAATTATAAAAACCTACCTGTAAATGATTGTTGTTGTTAATTAATTTAAAAAGAAAATTTTGATTCAGGGTGATTTGGACAATCATAAACTACTAGGCACTGTGCTAATGGAATAGGCATTATTAAAAATGCACAATACCTCATTGTCATAAATTTATTCTAAAAGTTAACTTTTCCATGAGAAAAAAATGAAACAGTTAATTGTCAAAAGTGACAAGTTAAGGTAGAGGAAAGTTACTACATTTTTAACTACGACATCCTAACTAGTAACGCGTCTTAGCTACAAAAAGTGCTTGCTAAAATTCAACTGTAAACTAACCATTCTAGGGACATCTTCCCTAGCAGGGTTAATTTCCCTGAATCTAAAGTAGACATTATCAGAGACTCTTTCCTTGCCTAAAATCTAAAAAATACTATCTAAATCAAGTGACTACGCCTCACTCCCTGGTCTCTCTCACACGAACCCTATCCAAAGGGAAAACGTCCTGAGATACAACGCAGTTCGACGCTGGCGCTTCAGCGAATCCTGTTATAGTACGTTCCAAACATCAGCGATATAGTCAAGTTCAAAAGTACTATAATTTGCTAAATGATTCAATCTTCAAGGTCACCAAATCAAAACACAAAGAAGTCCTTCAAAATCATCAAAAACAATAATATTTCACAAATAATTCTGAGAAAATTCACACAACATCGATAATTCACAAATAGTCTAAATTTATCAAAATAATCATTCAAATATCCAAATTAACCGATTTGTAGCCAAAACATTACAAACGGCTGCCCTAAAAAATACCGCTTCCTCATTATCTCGATTCACATCAAAACCACTCTCCAAACTCCAAGTCGGAATATCACTTTCGTAAATTTTCTATACACTATTTTTCTCTTGAAATCAAGTTCTAATTCAATCTTTCTTTCAGATATATCAAATCACACTTCATTCACATTTCCAAGTCATCATCACATTCATCAAAACTTTCTTACCTATATGCTAATATCAAAACTTATTTCCAATTCATATGCGCCGTACGCGTTGCCAGCAACTTGCGGCTATCTTCATCACAATCATCAAAACTTACTTCCACTTCGTTTCAACGCCGGCGATGTCTCTATTGGAACATTCTCAATATGGCACTAATATATATATATATATATATATATATATATATATATATATATATATAATGTTAGGAGTTCGTGGAACTGGTTCGATTCCGGGGTCTCAATCCGCCTACTCCGCAAATCTCACCACGATCCGTCTCTAAGGCCTCAATCTGCCTACTCCTTAGAGCAAACTCGCTAGCAGTATCGGACGAAGTGTTATTTATACGAAAGCTGTCTGTGGGTGGGAGAGTGGTGGGGGGTTGAGGATCTGTTGAGGGATTTTCGAATATCTGAATGCAGTTTCTCCCAAAACTATTCCAGTCGAAACCATTATTTCCCAAGTCCAAGATTCTATATCCCACCTTCCAAACAATCAAGCTGAGGACACCAGATAAGATATCGCTAGAATACTTCGAACTACCAAACTTCCCACTTCTAACCTACCTTCTAGAGAATGACAAGCCCTAAAAGACCTATATAACAATGACGACATTATCATTCTCCCCGCCGACAAAGGCAACTCTACTGTCATACTAAACACCTCCGATTACTTGACAAAAATGAACGATTTACTCAATACCCCAGACTACAAGCGCATCCAGCGCGATCCCACCACATACTTAGAAAAGAGAACAAAAATCATCATCAACAATTCTGACTTCCATTCAGATATTCGAAAATCCCTCATTCCTCGAGAGAAATCGTCTAGAACTCCTAGAATATATGGTCTTCCTAAAATTCACAAAACCAACATTCCTTTACGACCAATAGTTAGTGCTTTTCGTTCCCCAACTCACAAATTAGCGAGACATCTAGCCCATACTCTACAACCCATTGCTGAACAAGCCCCTTCTTATGTCAAAAATTCCACCCATTTCATTGATCCTCTTCAAAATTACTCTATTTCCCAGAACGACATTCTAGTCAGTTTCGATATTGTGTCATTATTCACCAATATGCCACTCACTGAAGCCCTAAACGTTCTCAAAACTAAACACAATATTTCTCCCAGCACTCTGACCCTTCTAGAACACTGTCTGTCCAACACCTATTTTCTCTTTCAAGGGAACTACTACAAACAAGTGAGAGGAGCTCCAATGGGATCACCTCTGTCCCCCGTCATAGCCAACATCTACATGGACAACTTCGAAACCCAAGCCCTGAATTCATTCGAACTGAAGCCTACCTGCTGGCTAAGATACGTAGATGACATCTTCGTTATCTGGCCACATGGTGGAGATTCTCTAAACAACTTCCTGTCTCACATTAATCATATACACCCTCAGATCCAGTTCACTATTGAAATCGAAAACAATTGTTCCCTCCCTTTCCTAGACGTCCTTATTACAAAACGAAACAACAATCAACTCTCCTACTCTGTGTATAGAAAACCAACCCACACCAACCGCTACCTTAACTCAAAATCACACCATCATCCATCACAAATAAATTCCGATGTCAACACTCTTGTAACCAGATCCCTCAGGCTAACAGACAGTCACAACAGACAATCCGAACTACAAACATTAGAAGAAGCACTTCTACAAAACGGTTACGACAAAGGACATATAACGCGATCCATATACAAAGCACAAAATCCTCCCCAAATTCAACAGGCAGAAGCTCTTCCTCAGCAAAAAGCTTTCCTACCCTACATCAAAGGTGTCACAGACAAAATTTCAAAAGTCCTGAAACCCAATAACATAAAAACTATATTCACAACATACCAAATAATTTCCAATTTAATCAGAACCCCAAAAGACCAAATACCTAAAGATTCCCACGGTGTATACGAAATACCTTGCTCAAATTGTCCCCAAACCTACATTGGACAAACCAATAGACGGATCAACAATAGAATATATGAACATCGTCTTGCAGTTAGAAAATCCGATCCCACATCATCACTTGCCCAACACCGCCTTCTAATAGGCCATAATATAGACTTCGATAACACCAAAACCATAGCACCATCATTTTTCCAGAAACCGTGAATCATCCGCGAAGCAATTGAGATTAAAAACGTCCCAATTGTCTAAACAAAAGGAATGACGGTCATCGTCTTCCAGTCGCTTGGAAATCATTGGTCTCCAGGCTAGCCCCACAATCTTCATCCACACCTCATAATCCTGATAGCAGCCATTCTGCTCTGATGCCTCCATCAACAGACCCTCAACCCCCCACCACTCTCCCACTCACAGACAGCTTTCGTATAAATAACACTTCGTCCGATACTGCCACCGAGTTCGCTCTAAGGAGTAGGCAGATTGAGGCCTTAGAGACGGATCGTAGTGAGATCTGGGGAGTAGGCAGATTGAGACCCCGGAATCGAACCAGTTCCACGAACTCCTAGCATTATTTTCTTTGACAATTTTTTCTTGACCCACTTTTTCTCTTGAAAATGGCCCCAAAACGGGAGCTGAAACGTCGAGACATTAACAATCTCAGACGCGGTTCAACCCGAGAACCTAGTATTTTTCATATATATATATATATATATATATATATATATATATATATATATATATATATATATATATATATATATATAAAGAAGAAGGGTAGTCTTGACTGACTAGTTAAGAAAACCAAAATTAAACACACGTGGTGTATCTTGAGGTTGCAGTCAGAGGTGAAAAGTTTACGGCCACAAAACAGAAAAAGAAAAACTCTTTTGTTACTTTGTCAAGCTTTCGGAAATTATTTATTTCCTTTATCAAGACATTAACTTGAGGTTAAAAGTTAAGGTCACATGTATTATAAAATAGTCGCATTTTTTAACTTAATGTAGACAAATTCATACACAAATTCCTTTACAGGTACACAATTTAAGGTAAACAATTACTGATTATTTAAAATTAAGGATTAAAACCATGATTAAAATAGATATAACAAAATGAACATGAATAACTATCACATGTGAGTGTAGAACTAAATTTCTTTATCAAACTCTATATATATATATATATATATATATATATATATATATATACTGGCGTCCACCTACCTCTCTAAGAAATTTCTATTGAACTCCTGAGGACGTCCATCATAAGTGCGAAATCTTCATCAATCGAACTCCACTCTTGTTGATAGTTTCAAGTCAAAATTACCGTCACGGTAAGGTGAGAATCCGGAATTCGTCAACACTAAATGACAAAATAATTGGTTCTTCTTCTCTGAGGCTAATGCTAATGCAAATGTGTTTTTAAATTTTCTTATGAACGAGTTTTGGAACGCATTAGGTGATTTGTCACTACAAGATTTCCTTAATTTAAACTTTCAGTTAGACGGAAGTTCTGTTCATAACGCTGTTTTGGTAAGAAGATGGTTAAATGAACATTTTGAAAATCATTGGATAGGGAGGTCCTTTGAGTGGCCGCCGAGATCCCCAGACTTAACGCCACTCGATTTTTTAATTTGGGTTTTAATTAAACAAAAAGATTACTAAACAAAGTCATACATAAACTGTATAAGAACTATGGGCTAGGATAATGCACGCCTGCGCAGAAATTATTCCAATAGCAAGTTACTAGAATTTTATTTTATTTCAATTTTTTCTCGAGAATAACTTAACATTTAGAATAAATTTATCAAAATGATGTACTGTGCATTTTTAATAATGTCTACAAAAGCGTTATTAAAAATATTCGATAAAATTTAGTACAGCCCCGTTTTAAGTGGTGGAAAGAAGTTCGGCAAAATTTCTGGTTAGAAGTAATGGGTCTACAAGTGTGGGTGCTAGGCCTCAGAAGTGGAAATAGGCCGACGTTAAATAAATTTTTAAAAAAACACGTTTTCGTAATGTGATCCTTTTGGTGGTTGTGGTGTTATTCAATCATTTGTGTTTAGTGGAACTGACTTAATATGGGGTTATATTATATTTAAAAATATACCAATAATCACAGACTTCTGAAAACGTTTAAAAAATTGGCAGGCTATCTATATATTAACATATCAATTATTAGGTTCCTTTAAATAAATCACTTGTTTTAAAATTCAAATGGACTGTGAACCCTTTTCTTACTATTCAACTCGCAATAGACATTAGACATGAATTAGAAAATCTACTTTTATTCTTTATTTTTGCAGCAGTTCGTTGCTATTAAACGGAAATGTGAGTTCATTACAGAAATTTTTATTTGGTATTGTTGAGTTAAAGGTGCTCAAATAGAGTGTAATAATACAAATGGCTCTCTATATTACGAACATTAATTTTTATCACACTAGACGATTTCTTAGTGATAACTTTTTGTTTTCAAGTAATGAAAATATCGATAATGATAATGTCTACTACTAATATACTTTTTGTATATAAATAATAAATTAGGGGAAACTGCCATATCTCGTGCAATAAATATACAGTACGGGGATCGCTATTAGGTGTATAGGGAAATCCTATACATTTATGTACATGTGCAATATGGGTTAGAATCCCGAGCTGATATGAGATGGATGATGGAGCATAGGCATGATGGCTGGTTGATCCGCTGGAATTAGTAATGTAAATGTATTTGGAAATAATTGAAATTAATTATATGACGGTCCAATAGCCAACATAAAGAAAAGTATTTTTCTCAAAATAAGTGGGTGTTGGTCGATTTTCGTACGCTCCAATAAATAAATTTATTGCATCACCTAGCGAATGCGAGGGTTGCATAGGGGATATACCATCCTTCGAAGGGGATGTAAAGCCGTCGGTCCCTTGTCTATTAAATGTTAGGCAAGTAAAAGATCCCTACTCTTCTTAAGGGAAGAGGTTCGGCAAAATTCCTGGTTGGGGGTGGCTCGTCTACAGGCGTCGGTCGGTGATAGGCCTCAGTAGCGGAAATAGGCCGACGTTAAATAAATGTATTAAAAAAAAAAATTTAATTACTTTTGTTTAATAGTCACTCAAAAGTTTGATAAAACTTCTGTTGTTTCTATACTTCTTTCAGTGTTAAATTCAAAACTGATTTTGGTATGACGCTCGATTGAACTTAAAGAACGTTATATTTTATCGTTAATATAAAGAGAATGATAGCTGGGTTTTAAATAAATTACGTATAGGAACCAATATCTGAACCTTACGTTCAAATAATTTATGACGCTGTGTTTTACTAAGCAGCAATATACCTCGCTCGTAAGGCGAACAAAATGAAATCAATGTCAAGTATATTCTGCTTAATTCATTTTCCTCTGTGAAATCTAATTTCGGTGGTGCTTGGTATTTTTAAAGATTATTTTCAACGACGAAAACGTATAATGTAGTTAGGACATTATAAAGTATCTATATCCTTGCTGCTTCGCGTTTTATTAAAAAGAAAACCTCTAAAAGGGAAAATTATCGAGTATCATGGATGTTATATCACTTTAAGGATGAAACTTCACTCTTTCAAGCTGAAATATAATAAAATATAGTAAAATAAATATTACTTATAAAGAAATTACATAACTTGCGTCTAGAGCACAATCCGTGTACTAGTTATAACTAATAATATCTTATTATGGGAATGTGGGAATTGTGGTAGAGGGAACTAGCCACTTGATTTATATATAAGTTGGTGCCTTAGTACTATCATAAGGAAAATGGAAACTAGACTCGTCGACAGGTGTAGACAGTGCCACGCTGATGAGAGATAAGAGGCTCGAAGCCGGTGCGTGGTTGACTGGCTATACCTGCAGAAGTGGGGCTTCCTATATTTAATAAAGTCCTGTAACGAAGCATTTTTCGTTACGGAAATCTGCATAAGATTCATGTGGGGCGAGCGTAGGTGCGCCTTTACTATGTACATACTTCGATATGCGATGTAAAGCAACGTTAGGCGTGGTTAGTAGTTGGATTGGTGACCGTTCCAACGAAGACCACGTCCTCGCCTCACCCATCTTCCAGCGGCTTGTATATCAGTGTATGCGCGGAAGCTATACAACCTTAGGCGAGGGTTGTATAGGAGATATACCATCCTTCGGAGGGGATGTAAAGCCGTCGGTTCCTTGTCTATTAAATGTTAGGCAAGTAAAAGATCCCTACTCTTCTTAAGGGAAGAGGTTCGGCAAAATTCCTGGTTGGGGGTAGTTCGTCTACAGGCGTCGGTGTTAGGCCTCAGTAGCGGAAATAGGCCGACGTTAAATAAATGTATAAAAAAAAAAAAAAAAAAAAAAAAAAGATTCATGTTTAACTGAACTCTGTATAATATTTTCTGTTCAACTACAAACCATATTCTAACGCCTTAAGCGACTTACTGAATATTATCCGAAAATATTCACTATTTGAATACCTGAATATTTATTTAAAGCAGCAAATATTTGTAAATGCAATTATTGTTTATTATTTGAAGTAATTAATTCAATAATTAGTTATCTGTGGCCGATTAAATTCATTTCTTTTCCGTAGTTGGTTAGAATATATGTTTGAAAGCGATTCCATACATTACAAAAGTCGGAATACTTTATTTATACTAACCAACATACGTAATAATAATTTACCAGTACGTTTAATAACTTAATACAGCCGTCTTCGCTGGCTTGTATTCAATACAGTGGGCCATGCGCGAATTTAAAGCACGTGGGGTTCCTCGCGATACCCTGAGTGGGAATCTGGCTATAAAACTGTAAAATCAGAATTTGTTCCAATTCTCGAAGCTACCAGACGTCTACCATCTGCCCAGGGTCTACCGCCGCGATTGTAAAGAGTAAGAAAACTTAGATATATATTTGGCTAGTGCATTTATTATTCCGTATTTACTGATTGAAATTTTTATCCTCTCTGAATATTTTTGGTATTTATTTCATATTTACTGATTGATAATTTTATACTTAGTTACCGAAATTTTACTGCCTTTATTCTGATTGAAATTTTTATACTGTTTGAATATTCTTGGTATTTATTTCATATTTACTGATTGATAATTTTATACTTATTTACCGAAATTTTACTGCCTTTATTCTGATTGAAATTTTTATACTGTTTGAATATTTTTGATATTTATTTTATTACTTCATATTTACTGATTGAAATTTTTATACTTAGTTTATTAAATTTCACTGTATATTTTCTGATTGAAAATTTTACACTGTGCATCCAGAAGTCTGTTACATATAATTTGCTTTAAATTCATATTTAACTGTTTGAATGTTGTACTTTAATATTTTCAACTTGTGACTACCTCTTATCCTTACTAGTATTTTTAAGGACCTGTGTCCTTACAAGTTCCTACTTACCTTGCATTAGGACCTGTGTCCGGCTGTTCCTTTACTTGCATTTAGGACTCGTGTCTTTACAAGATCCTACTTTCCCCCTGTATTTTAGGACCTGTGTCCCTACAGGGTCCTCACCTTTCCTTTTTTTTATAGTCACCTTATTGTTTGTTCCGGGCTGAACCTTAGTAAAAGGACAGATTTAATTAAGCTTTTGTTTGCACAGTATACTGAATTCATGACAAGAATATTTGCTTATTTTGCCGATACTTAATTCCCCGTACGATTAACATCAAGCACTAGCCAAATTTTCGGTCTGTTTTATAACCTGTTTTTATTACTTCGTTTCGAATTTTCTGGTATCCGTACACTGTCTGCTTAACAGTCATTTTATCATAAACTTGCTAATTTCACCGCTTATACGCTTCTGCCGCTAGATTTACCGCGTATACGCTCTTACCGCTAATATTACAATATCGCTTGCTACTCTCCCTCTACTGCCTAAACCTATTTATATAAATTTGTGTTAATTTTGATTTTCTGTTTTATTTAGGACTGTTAACCATAGGATTACTGTAATATACATAAATATTATTGAGTTTCTACGTTTTACTGTTGTGTTTGTGAAAGTCTAATTTCCCTTATTGACCCACTGGAGTTGACTGTGTCTTCACTGAGCTGCTCAGTCTCGTTTATCGACTTTTGGGTAGTGTTGTTCGACCACCTGAAACTTGAACTGGCGCCCGAGTAACAAGTAAGAAAGCTCGAGTGTCAAAGTGATAACCTTAGTTCTCGCACTGTACGAACAAATGAGCATCATAGTCCTCACTGATATTCATTGCAAATATTTTGCAAAAATATTTTTCCCAGTATCGTGTTTTCTACAATAATAAATCCAACAGTGGGGCGTGCGTAGGTGCGTCTTTACTATGTACATACTTCGGTATGCAATGTAAAGCAACGACAGGCGCAGTTAGTACTTGGATGGGTGACCATTCCAACGGAAACCGCGTCCTCGCCTCACACAGCGGCTTTTATATCAGTGTATGCGCGGAAGCTGTACAACCTTAGGCGATGGTTGTATAGGAGATATACCATTCTTCGGCGGGGATGTAAAGCCGTTGGTCCCTTGTCTATTAAATGTTAGGCAAGTTAAAGATCCCTACTCTTCTTAAGGGAAGAGGTTCGGCAAAAATTCCTGGTTGGGGGTAGCTCGTCTACAGGCGTCGATGTTAGGCCTCAGTAGCGGAAATAGGCCGACGTTATATAAATGTATAAAAAATAAAAAATCCAACAGTATTTATTTGTTTCTCAGACCCAAAAATTATTACTTCGACATGTTTGGATTAATTACTAAATAGTTAAACAAAATAAATAAATATATTATTTTATGTGTTAAAATATCACTCTATTGCATTTTATTAAAATAATTAGTATTTTTCACTTCAAATGCCTTGCTGACTCATAATTTTAAAATGTATCCAATTTTCATGAGATTTCCTGGTTTTCAACACGGATTTTTATACTTTATGGTACTGTCAAATATAAATCCTGCATTAGCTATAAATCACAAGGAACTACGGCAAAATGTTTGAGATATTGAATACACATTTTATAAATCTTTATGGTTAAAATATATAATAATATAAGCCTCCATAGAAGTCGGACATATTTGTATTAGAATTTAAATCCTGAAACAAGCAGTGATGAGTCCACAAAAAACGACAAATATATTTTATTTATTTAAATACATAAATGGGAGTGGAGTTGTCCTGCCTACTGTTAGTTTAAATTTTAAGCAAATCTGCAATGTTCTATAAATCAGAGAGAATAAAAACCATTTACAAATTTTATCGTTTCGTATGTCCCTCGGCAACGGCATGATATAAAATAACGTGCAGAGTTAAAAGCTTATCGGGCATTCTACTAAATTTGATAGCATTCGAAATGTTCTTGATAAAATTGTTTTTTTTTTTTTTTTTTTTTTTTTTTATACATTTATTTAACGTCGGCCTATTTCCGCTACTGAGGCCTAACACCGACGCCTGTAGACGAGCTACCCCCAACCAGGAATTTTGCCGAACCTCTTCCCTTAAGAAGAGTAGGGATCTTTTACTTGCCTAACATTTAATAGACAAGGGACCGACGGCTTTACATCCCCTCCGAAGGATGATATATCTCCTATACAACCCTCGCCTAAGGTTGTATAGCTTCCGCGCATACACTGATATACAAGCCGCTGGAAGATGTGTGAGGCGAGGACGCGGTTTCCGTTGGAATGGTCACCCATCCAAGTACTTACCGCGCCTGTCGTTGCTTTACATCGCATACCGAAGTATGTACATAGTAAAGACGCACCTACGCTCGCCCCCTGATAAAATTGTAACAAATATAAAATTTATAAATTGTTATATAAAGTAAAAGCAACATTCTAACGTCGAGCCAACGGAGGGGTTCCCAACTAAAAGTCAGTGTGCAACGTATGCAAAACGCCGTGCCAACTTATATCTGTCTATACCAGATTGGTCAATAAAATATTGCTTGCTACAACGACGGAGACTGACTTATCATGGTTGTAATCATTTTATTACGCCGTACGTCGGTAATTTTCGGGCCTCAATCTAGCAAGAGAGTTGGACTTTAGTAAAACCAACCAACTTTGTCTACTTAACCTACCATCATTTGTTTAGAACATGGATATATCATAAAATATGTTTGTCATTTAGAATAATACATTAATTTTAAGACCAAAATTTAAGCAAAACAAATTTTATCAATAAATGTATATCGGCTAGGGCTAAAAAAATAGTTACCCTTTAGGAATTACGTTTATCTATTAAAATAATACTTCTATTTTCTATAAAAAATATCGCACATATCACTTGAGGAGCTTTGGAGTAAAACCGAATAAATCCAATATAAACGATTTTTGGGAAAAGACGATTTTTTTATAACGCAAAAAGTAGTAGCTTTTTCGTTTATTTTATTAGTACATATTGTTGGGCGCATCATAATAAAATTTTCTCTACAACATTAATTTTGAAAAATTATATTTGTAAAAAATATAACAAAACCAAAAATGGATTTATTCGGTTTTGCTGAAAACGACTGGATTTATTTGGTTTTGCCCGCAACTTTATTAACAAGCATGAATAAAACATTATTTTTAACTAATAAAAATACTGCATTTTGCTGACAAAACACAAAAATAAACTAAAATGATTTCTTAACCCTAAAAAAATGTAAATTTTCGAAAACCTGTGATTTACAGATGAAAAGATAAATAAAAAAGTTTTTAATGAACAATACAAAAAAAAACATATATTTTTTTAAGTTTGAACTACATAATACAAAACGTAAATATGAAGTGCAGATTTCTCCTCCAAGGAGTCACACTCGCTTTCCTTTTTTATAGAGAGGTCTGCTAACTTCCGATTGGGCTTCAAATCGGTAGTGCTGGAAGCATGCGATTGATATTTTAGATTCTACTGTTTTTTGAATGCATGTTTTTTTGTAGAGAGATTCGTTTTGTGTCCGATATTCCAACAATCTTTTTTTTTTTTATACACTTATTTAACGTCGGCCTATTTCCGCTACTGAGGCCTAACACCGACGCCTGTAGAAGAGCTACCTCCAACCAGGAATTTTGCCGAACCTCTTCCCTTAAGAAGAGTAGGGATCTTTTACTTGCCTAACATTTAATAGACAAGGGACCGACGGCTTTACATCCCCTCCGAAGGATGGTATATCTCCTATACAACCCTCGCCTAAGGTTGTATAGCTTCCGCGCATACACTGATATACAAGCCGCTGGAAGATGTGTGAGGCGAGAACACGGTTTCCGTTGGAATGGTCACCCATCCAAGTACTAACTGCGCCTGTCGTTGCTTTACATCGCATACCGAAGTATGTACATAGTAAAGACGCACCTTCGCTCGCCCCCTCCAACAATCTTATTAAGGTAAATTCGTAACTCCTTTACATAAAAAAAATTTCCAATCTTGTTCTAAAACCTTTACACATCCAACTTGTGAATAATGACCGATATATTCTTCTTTAACAACAATGATTGGGTTTTTCTAAATATTCTTTCCACACGCCCAAAAAACTTTAACCGCGGGCATAAAACTATGACCTCTTACAGGGTAAATGATAACAACTTTGATAATACCGTTAGAAAAATACTTTAGGAGCCAAAATGTTAACATATGGTTGATATGGGAATTTTTGTTTGTCAGTCATGTCCAAAGATTTCAGATAATCAAACAAAGCTCCATTATCATCTATTATTCTAATACAAGTTTACTTCTCAAAATACATCATATTTTTTTTTTTTGATATATTTGGTTTTGAACTAAAAGCGGAAGATGTTAACTCTAAAATGTAAAATAAATTTTCATAAAAAGTGGATTTATTCGGTTTTACTCAAAAGCTCCTCAATTAATGAATAAATAAGTGCTTCCCATCGCGTATCTTATTTTTTAAACGATAAATTTAGTGTTTCTAAAATCTTTGCAAACTCCTGATTTCAATAGAATTAATAAATATGGTACATACGTATACAAATTTACGAATACAAAAATGTATCTCACCAACGTCTTACGAAGGTCTAACCGACGTTAGTAGGTTACTGAAACATAAAAGTCATATTTAGGCAGTCGCCAACGTTTAATCGACGTTGGTAGATAACTAAAAAGAACTAAATCTGCTAGGTCGGTTATGAACGTCTAGCCGATGTTGAAAGTTTACCCATAAGTTAACCAGTTGTATTTAGTCAGATACTAACGTCTAATCAACGTTGGAAGATTACTTAAAACATACGAAACCTAAGTAATTCATTTTCTGACCTCAAACCAACGTTGGTAGGTGTTCCAAACTAAAGTAATAGGTTTGCGAGGTCCAAGGAAAGTTACTCCGAGATCAATTCATGACTACAAGATCTAAGTTACCATCCGACTAATTTTGACGTTGGAATTAGTAAAAAAGTAGTCGCTGAAATGTTTCTTGGGAATTGTATTGATGTAGCGCAAAAGGTACGTATATCAAGACTTATATTATCAGTGAGGAGTTGTATAATTGATGGCATATGATTGAAAAAACATTATAAGCCTAGTTATTTTGTGACAATGAGTGATCAATAATTAACTCTCTATATTTTGCAGCATCCATAAATTCCTGTGCTAGACAAGGGGACTGCATAAAACTCCAATAATCATTAGTCGGGGTGCATTGTCATACAGTAAATTGAATGGTAAAACGAATTTCCATTTTGTGCACAGAAATTTTAAACAAGTTTTTCTGAAAATCTGTGATCTTAAACATAAAAGAAATTGGAATATTTCGACATTGAGGGCTTCAGTCGGCGTCGAATTATTGGCTTCTACACACAGCCGCATATATTTAATAAGATTTAATAAGGTATTACTAATTGCTTCATAAAAAATACAACTTTAATCAATAGGTCATCATGCCGTAGCTTTATAAATTTATAAGACTATTTTTATATCAGCTCCCAGCATAGTTTGTAGACAACCGACTCCCATAATATTTACTTATTTTACAATTATTGTAAGTAGATGATTAATGTGTCGTTTCCAGGATCATAACAGTATTGTGGTAACTTGCTGCTCGAAAATGAATAACTATTGTAAGTAGCGATGTGCACAGAGACGGTCTGAGATAATGAGCTAGGTTATAACTTTTTAGTCGTTAGCACTTACATCACAATATCAAGGTAGTAGTGCCAAGACAAGCAACACACTGTGCTCTAAGAAAGAATAGTTTTGTCTACACTACCAGTAATCACACACAATAAGTAGAGGAAAAACCGTAGTAAACTGGTGCCAATATTATTTTTTGAAGGTTTTTACAGAAGGGAAAATATTAATACAAAAAATGTGAAATAATTTTTAAAGGGTATACCTAATCGAAGAAGAATTTATAAGATGAGTAACAGTTATATCTAACCCAATTATACGCGACTGGTTGTTTTGTTTAAATATATAACGTATACAATTTATCAATAGATAAATAATGACCTTCATTTCTTACATCTTGTAAAATTTTGACAATTTCGTTTTGGAATTGTAGCCGAACATCTGTTAGTAATGGAAGGCTCCGTCCATTTTTGTTTTGCTATGCAACCTTACGTAAGAAAAAATAGTAAAATATGAAATAAAATTCTTATGCAAAATTGTATGCTCTGTGGAATGTTATCCAGATTATTTTTCTATCTTTTACCATTCTTGAGAAAAATAATATATAGCCCGTTTGGAGAGGAGCGAGGGAAGCTATCATAGTTTCTCGAGGTGAATCTGTTCGAAAAACTACAGAATTTAACGTGTCCTAACGTGGTTCAAAGGACTTAATTTCACTCAAAAATTGAGATAAAACTGCCTCTGGATTCTTGACTATTACTTCTTAATTTAATAAAACATATAACGTTGTAGCCCAAAAAATGCGAAATCTAAAACTTCATTGTTTTTCATACTTAGATCAGTTAGTAAAATTATATCTAATGATATTTCATTTTAAAGAGTTTATCTTTAATAACTTCCGTTTAATCAAATACCGGTAATAAATAATTGAGTTAACAGCAGCAAGACTGTTAATTTACGTATTAATGATAGCCGCATTGGTTAAGGCTCGAGGTGGCAATCGCGATTAATCGAACGGATATCCCGCTACTGGGTTCGAGCTCCGGCACTGGCATTGTCGGAGGATATGGTAGTATATCCGTGTTTTTCAATGTGTAACCCCCTTCCGCACAAGCATTTGGCTTCTGGAATTGGGGGTTGTCTAATTTCTGTGGCGTTAATTTATTTTTTATTTATTTAATATTTAATTAATTTATCAGAATATAGAAAATATGCACAATACAATACGTTTATTGAAAAAAATAAGCAGTACAACTACAAATTTTCTCAAAGGGGAGTGTATCAATAGTGTCATTTTTCAACACTTTGAGTATAGAAATAAAAAAAGATAAAATATGTACATACACAAAACAACTTATACATGTAAGTATAATATAATATATACAAATACATATCTATATATAGATAAAATTAAGCACACACATATAATAACATAAGTAACGAGTAATTACAAATAAATGTATAATTCTTAATTTAGAACAGACGTACATCAAAATTTCCTAATCTTGAGAGGATTATATCTTCCATTAGTTTTCGTTTAAGCGTTGCCACCGCCATATTGTTATCTTGAACTAGTAGATTATTAATAATGTAAGCTGATGTAGGAAAAGGGCTATTGAAAAAGTTTTACGGGGGGTGAACAAATTCTATTTTTAACATGTCGCAGATCTCTGGTATGAATATCAGTTAATCTTCGTATTTTATGAAATATGTTACTAGGTTTGCCTGTTTTGAAATTATTTGAAACGAATCCTACTACATGTATGAATCTCCTTTCAAAAATAGTTAATAGTTTGAAATCAATGTACCATATTCAGGCACAGTTGTAAAATATCTCCCACAGCAGGTTTACATTTTTGTAAACGGTATTTGTCTTTTTGACTAAGATAGGGACCGTCTACAATATCTGCCTAATTTAAGTGTGATAAAAATAAATAAATAATAGTTTATTTCACGATAAGATTTTACATAGATATAGACTAATACAGTTTGATTACATTCAAATAAATGAAATTTCTAGGTATGATGGTCATGTAACTAAACTGAAGAAAAATGATCACAAGATGATTAAAATCATCTGACCGTGACCATATAAAACATATCAGACTTATAAACTAAAAGATTATAACTATATATATGCAATATATACCCACATATATACATACATATATATACACACATATACACGTACATGCATACATACGCACATACACACCACATATCTATACCATATACTCACATACACATACATAAAACACATACATACATATATCAACGCATACGGTATACATATATCAACTTAAAATAGAAAATAACTTAAAAAATAGATAAGTTATCTATAGATAAGTATACAAGAGACATATTAAACAGAAATCACATATTACTTGTAAAAGTAACATTAATCATTTACTTATGTCAGGTTCTGATTTTTTAGGTCGATCTGTGCACCAGTTTGCATTCTATTTGACATTACATATTCTTTTAGCTTTATTCGGAATTTCCTATTTTGCAAAGATTTAATGTGTTCCGTGAGTGTATTGAAACCTCTTGGTACTGGGAAAATCCAACTACGTTGTGCTGTGGTTGTATTCATTTTTGGCACTTGCATATTTATTTTGTCAGTTTGCCTGATCTTGTATGTGCTAGTTACTATTTTATTATTTTTTTGGTAGGCTTCGAGAACACATTTTACAAAGAACAGTTGCCTTAAATTGGAAATATTACTTTCCTTAAAGAGAAGGTCAGATGGATATAATTGGCTTTTACCGAGTAGTAATTTTAAGAGTTTTTTTCTACACAATTCTAAATTACGCATGTGATAATTTAGAGCTCCTCCGCAAGCGATTATACCTTAGCTCAGATGTGACTCAACAAGGGCTAAGTATAGCGATCTAAGTTGCGGTAATGGTAAGTATTTTTTTAAGTTCTTTAAATTTAAATAATATATAACTAATTTTGTTCGTAACGCATTTGATGTGCTCGTCCCACCTCAGGTGAGAATCCAAGATTACCCCTAGGTATTTTACAGTTTTATTTACTATCTGAATCTGTGAGTTTCCAATTTTCAGTGAGTTGAAGTTGGGTAGTCCATTTGCGTACATCGCAAACGGAAGATATTGTGTTTTTTAAATATTTATGGTGAGCAACTTTTTATCGAACCAGTTCTTAAATAGTACAAGATCCTTTTCGACTTTGGTTTTTAGTGTGTTCAAGGAGGTGTTTTTGAACATAACTGCTGTATCGTCCGCATAGGAAAAAATTTTACAACATATTGGGATCTCGAAGATAGTTAATGTACAGGATAAATAGGATTCGCCCTAAAACTGTTCCTTATGGCACCCCAAAAGCAATCGTTTTTGTGTCGCTGTAAGTATCGTTGACATAGGCTTTTTGCTGTCTATTTTCTAAATAGCTTTTTATTAATTTCAGTGCGTTATTTCGAAAACCATAGCGTTCAAGAGTTGTAAGCAGGTTTTCGTGGCTAACCGTATCGAATGCAGGTAACCATGCTTATTCCGTCCAATCCTACCGATTTTTTGTTTTTTAGATCACGGATAATATTTTTAATTTCTAATTCTGTTGTGGGAGCTAGAAAAATGGAGTTACTAATTGTGCGCTCGTTATCAACTACATCAGTATGATTAGGCTGTATTTTATTAGCTAAATTTTTAGCAATATTAGTGAAAAAATTTACAAATTCGTTTGCAATTTTTAAATTATCGTGAATTTCTTCTCCTGAGTCTGTTTTTATCGCTGTTATTTCAGTAGTGGATATATTTGGTTTATTAGTTATCGAGTTGACAGTATTCCATAAATCTTTTGAGGGATTTTTTTTTTTTTGTTTATGCAGCTTTCATAAAAATCTTCCTTACGCTTTTCTATGAGTTTATCTAGAACTCTGTTATAATTTATGTACTGTTCCTTTAATTGGACATTATCCGGATTTTTCTTTACTTTTACATGTTTATTTATAGAGTTCACTAGTCCATTTCTGATCCATTTTTTTATTTTAATATTTTTATGAGCAATATCTTTTATGATAGTACAGTTATGTATGTGATGTGACAAAATATTTACAGATGTATTTGTTTCAGATTCAATGTCAGTTTCTCAGATAAAGTCAAACGCACTTAGTGCGGCTCTAAATTCTTTTAGGTTTATATATTTGTATGTTTTTTCTTCTGTGTTCGGCGTTGATGGTGCGTTTCCTAGGACTAACTATGCGATTATAATCTAGTGGTCTATTATATCGCTTTGAATAACTAATGGTAGTATACTCTCATCGATGTCATATTCGCTCTTGATGAATATATGGTTGATTCATTTTGTACTCTAGTATGTTCATTTATAAACGATTTATAACTTTGTTCATATAAAATATTTAAGTAATCAATGGCGTAATCAGTATTAAACAAAATGTCCATATTTATATCACCTATTATAAAATTGAAGTCACTTTTGGTATTAGTCAAACTTGAATAATTCTCTATTGAGGTATTAAATGCATATGGGCAGGTGGAAGGAGGTCTATACGTGGCTATAATGGTTATATGCTTGCCAAAATAATTTAATATATCTCCTTTAATTGCGTTAATTTGACCTAATTCACTTCCAGAACAATTCAAATTGTTTAATATCAATAAGTTTAAATATAAATATAAAATTTACCTCTTTAATAACCAGTGATTATTGCTAGATTATCTGATATTTTTAAAATACATGTGTGTTTTTATAAAAATTAGACTTGATGATATTTTTTGGGCACTTTGCTTAGTTTCTGTCACTGGTTTGTTGTGATTTGGGCGTTGCTGCGGTGTCGGTGCATTGGCGGGCCGTTGTCGAATGATTGGCTCAAAATAAATTCATTTTGAGTCGGTCATTTGATGGTGGTGCGTCGATGTGCCGGGGCTGCGGTGACGTTCGGATTGCTATGAATCGTATGCGATGGAGGCGGGGGTTGAGTGTTTGTTTATATCATCATGATTGACTTTTACAAAGTAACGGATACCACGATAATACTTACAAAAATTAAATTAAATTTCCTACGATCAATGAATATATTATTGTCCTTTTGTCTACCTACCAAATATTGTCTACCTACCAAATATTTTTAAATTATGTCCTAATTTGATACTAATTGTATTTGTAATACTTAAAAAAGAGAAAAAACATAGATCTCATCTAGTGACATTTATATTGTAATTGCCAAATTCTAAAGAATTTACTTTCCATCTCATGGTTGAGTATGAGTAGCTTTCAGCTAGACTTCGCCATGGTTGGAATAAGTGATTCTTTAACAACGTTAACTGGATTTATAATCTCTTGTTTTGTTAAATGTGTATATATGTCTTAATAAAGCCGATTAATTATTATTATTATTTTTCGCGAGAGCGATGCTGCTCAGTTCCGCCGTGTCTCCGACATTCTCACGGAAGAAGCGCCAGCAAATTCACTACGACCATTCCCCGCAACCCGCAGAGCTAGCGACCGTAGGTTCCCAAATCGTGTGCCCTAAGTAAACGAAGAGAACCCAGGATAACAGCTTTCTGCATCTGGCCCGCCAGCCATTCGGCTCAATGTTGACAGGCCGGTATTGTTCGTAATTCCGAGAGCAGCGTGGGCTTTATACCTCCAAGTACACCGATTATAAGGACTACCAACTTGACCGAGTAGCCTGGATACAGCACTAGGAGCTCATACCGGAGATCGCGATACTTAGCCCGATTTTCCTCCTCTTTCAAGACGATGTTTGTTTCAGCCGGAGCTGAAAACTCGATGATGTATATCGCCTTCTGCTGATGATCGAGGAGTACTATGTCAGGCTTATTGGCTTAAATTAGCTTGACGGTCGGGAACGAGTGGTTCCAGTATATCCTGCACCTCTCGTTCTCGACAACGGACTCAATATCTCCGGGGACGTAAGGCAGCACTGGTGTTTGGTCTACCCCGTACGAGTGCCATAGATGGTAGTAAAGCACTCGTAATGCCGCGTTATGGCGATGGATGTAGGCCGAAATCGCATATACCGGGTATGCAGACAGTAAATGCATGAGCGATTCCTGCGCCTGATGGCAGGTCCTGCAGCTGGTATCAGGAACCCCTACACCCATCACACGGCTTCGGTAGACCAAGGTGTTAATAACACCATCCTGGCAGGCCACAATCAATCCCTCGGTCTCCGACTTAAGCCCAGCTGACCTTAAAAAGGCGAACGTCAGCTTGGTCGACAAACCCAGCGTTTCTATGTTCTTATAGAATACACCGTGCATGGATTTATCGACGTGCCGCCTAAACAGATTCTCCTGTTCAGCGGCTTTAATCTGGGCTTTCAGACGATTTGGCGGAAGCTCAGTGACCGACTCTAGGTCGGCACCTCGCCGGCCTCCTCGCCTGATGTCGAATACGAGACCGAGTTCATCTGCGACTCTCTTTGCTGCCTTGAATAATCCTGCTCCCACTCCAGCATTTTCATGATTTCTCACTAATTGCAGGAGAGGGTCTGAGCTCCTAAGGACGTTACATGCTATACTCAGGACTACCCGACCATGCATGATGCACTCCAAACTCAAGAGTCCACGGCCCCCCCGATGACGTGGGAGGTACACACCAGGAACGGACGATTTTGGATGAATGCTCCTATGGATATTCATCATCTTGCGGGTACCTCTATATAACTGACGCAGCTCATCTACCGTCCATCTCACTACTCCAAAGGAGTAGAGCAGAACAGGAACGGCAAGCATATTAGTGGCAGACACCTTGTTTTTCCCTGAAAGTTCGGATGACCAAATCTTTCGGAGTAGGCCTCTGTACTTGCCGCGGAGAGATTCCTTAATTTGTTGCACATACTGGATGTGAGGTTGTTGCACACCCAGGTATATGTAAGTCTCTCCGGCATCTAGATGTCGCAACATGCTTCCGTCTGCGAGCTGCGCCTCTTCAGCAAAGTCCCCGCATCGTCCTCTCTTGAGGTGGACGACTGCACACTTGTCCAATCCGAATTCCATTCCAATAGCCAGCGTATACCGTTTGACCACCCTTAGAGCATTTTGCAGTTCCTGCTCTCCGGAGGCGTAGAGTTTAAGGTCATCCATGTAGAATAAATGGTTGACCTTATGCCTCCGGTTGCTGGGTGGACCGCATTGGTATCCGCGGACTTGGCGGAGTTCAACAGATAAAGGCAACAGTGAGATGCAGAAGAGGAGAGGACTCAAGGAGTCCCCTTGGAATACTCCTCTCCTGAATGCTACCTGCTCTGTGGTAACCAGCTGTGCACCGGATGTTATGGTGAAGCGAGTTTTCCAGAGCGGCAGCAGTTCTATGCATCTCACTAGTGGTGCTGCTACCGCAAGGCATTGGAGCAAGTGTAACAAGAGCTCATGTGATGTTGTGTCAAATGCCTTACAGTAGTCAATCCAGTCCATAGATAGATTCCGCTTATATTGCACAGAGTCCTGTGTAATACAGCGGTCTATCAGCAGGTTATCCTTGCAGCCTGCCATGCCTTTCTTCGCACCACGTTGCTCATTTATCTGCTGAAAGACCGGATCAACATGCCGTAGTGTCCTAGCGTACAAGATACGTGTAAATATCTTGTAGCAGGAGTTCAGACATGTGATTGGCCTATAGTTTCTCGGATCGGACAGATCTCCCTTCTTGGAGATTAACACAGTACGTCCTTCGACAAACCAGTCCAGAATCTGCTGCCCCTCGTTCAACCAAGAGTTGAAAACCCGCGCCCGACGACGGTGGGTGGATGGAAATTTCTTCCACCACCAGTTGTTAATGCCGTCTGGGCCAGGAGCAGCGAAGTTCTTGGTACCAACAAGTGCCTGTTGGACGTTCTCCGTACTGATCGCCGGGCACACTTCGTCTTGCTCTCCAAAGGTTCTGTTACACAGAGCCTCGAAGTGTGCTATTGCTGGAGTGCTGCTGTGGAATGGATGCGTCGTTTCGTAGATTCCCTTCCAGAATCCTTCGACATCTTCTACATTCGGCGGATTGTCGACAACACGCTGTGGCTCCTTGAACAGGCGGGAGGGAGTCGTACAGAACATTGAATTTTGTTCCATACTTCGCACCGGCTTGTTCAACTTCTTCTTTATTGCCATCAGTGTGCGAATCCTATCTAAACAGTGCTGCTTGATGGTAAGCAACACTGTCAGATTTGGAGTGTGGTGTTGGCGTCTCAGTCCGGCTGCCACTCGCCGGACTTTAGGCTTAAATGCCCTGCCAGATGTTATGTGTTCCACCACACTCTGAGTTCGAGAAGCGTGTTGTCTGGCCGAATGTATCTTGCCTTCGATTATTTGTACCCGCCGCTTAGCTTTCTCGATTCCGCTAGAGGCATTGGTTTGCCTTTCGCGAGAAACGAGTTGCCTAGCGGCGTTGTACACGGCAGAGTTGATTTGCCAGATGTCGGCATCCTCTGGGAGGTCCTCATCGATGACCGCGTCCATTCTAGCCAGGTCTTGGGCCTTTAGGGTAGTCCGGTGATAAGACTTACCCTCATCCTTAAGTCGGCTTTGGTGTACTCTGCTGGAAGTCTCCCGTCAGCGTTTTGCCGCGGTGGTTGTGCGGCTGGTACAGCTACTTGCTGACGGGGTAAGCGTTGACAACCTGTCCTGCGCAAGAAGGATACTTGGTCTCTCAGATATTGCTGAGAGAAGGCACGATACTCTGGATACATTCTGCACCAAAGTGCGTGCAATCGTGCCATGTATCCTCTACGCGCAGGTTCGCTGCTGTCATAGCAGGTCAGCAAATTATCCCGCAGTTCCCTCGTCCACCTAAAGCGCCCTTGTACATTGCCATTGTCGTCATCATTAGGACTGTCCGGTCTGGCCCCTCCCACATGTCCTTGACCCCCATCCGACTGGGGTCGATTGTGAGGGGCCCGTTCTTGGCTGTTAATAACCAAGTCAGGAATCTCAGGGTGGTTAGCCCTGACACCCACGTCCGACATCGGCCAGGCAGAGTTTTACCTCTGCCTGTTGCCCGGGTAGCACCGCGAGGAGGTTGCCGGTCCGCTTTTCGCCCCCTTATGATTATTATCGACTTAAGCCGTGCACTTTCTCGGCCGAAGCCGGAAAAAAATTCACCGACCCCTCGCGCGCGCCGTTGGGATTCGGTTCTGTGGGGCCCCGGGCCTGTCCCGGGCCCATTGCTGTTGGGGATCGGCTCGGTTAACGGGGATGAAATTCATCACGTCCCATTATTCCGATAGATATTTCGGTTTTCTATCCTTCATCGTTCAAAAACTTTCTGGTAATATGGCATGTCTGGAGAATCACCGTCCTCTGGATAATCTTCGCGAGGCCTCTAGGTAGATTAAGTTGCTTCAAATAACTCAAGAACTTCTTCGTCACCACGCCTGTAGCCGAAATTATGAATTATTATTATTTTTTTTTTTGCGAGAGCGATGCTGGTCAGTTCTGCCGTGTCTCCGACATTCTCACGGAAGAAGCGCCAGCGAATTCACTACGACCACTCCCTGCAACCTGCAGAGTTAGCGACCGTAGGTTCCTAAATCGTGTGCCCTAAGTAAACGAAGAGAACCCAGGATAACAGCTTTTTGCATCTGGCCTGCCAGCCATTCGGCCGAATGTTGACAGGCCGGTATTGTTCGTAATTCCGAGAGCAGCGTGAGCTTCATACCTCCGAGTACACAGATTATAAGGACTACCAACTTGACCGAGTAGCCTGGATACAGCACTAGGAGCTCGTACCGGAGATCGCGGTACTTAGCCCGTTTTTCCTCCTCTTTCAAGACGATGTTTGTTTCAGCCGGAGCTGAAAACTCGATGACATATATCGCCTTCTGCTGATGATCGAGGAGTACTATGTCAGGCTTGTTGGCTTGAATTAGCCTGACGGTCGGGAACGAGTAGTTCCAGTATATCCTGCACCTCTCGTTCTCGACAACGGACTCAATATCACCGGGGACGTAAGGCAGCACTGGTGTTTGGTCTACCCCGTTCGAGTGCCGTAGATGGTAGTAAAGCACCCGTAATGCCGCGTTATGGCGATGGATGTAGGCCGAAATCGCATACACCAGGCATGCAGACAGTAAATGCATGAGCGATTCCGGCGCCTGATGGCAGGTCCTGCAGCTGGTATCGGGGACCCCTACACCCATCACAAGGCTTCGGTAGACAAAGGTGTTAATAACACCATCCTTTCAGGCCACAATGAATCCCTCGGTCTCCGACTTAAGCCCAGCTGACCTTAAAAAGGCGAACGTCAGCTTGGTCGATAAACCCAGCGTTTCTATGTTCTTATAGAATACACCGTGCACGGATTTATCGACGTGCCGTCTAAACAGATTCTCCTGTTCAGCGGCTTTAATCTGCGCTTTCAGACGATTTGGCGGAAGCTCAGTGACCGACTCTGGGTCGGCACCTCGCCGGCCTCCTCGCCTGATGTCTAATACAAGACCGAGTTCATCTGCGACCCTCTTTGCTGCCTTGAATAATCCTGCTCCCACTCCTGCATTTTCATGATTTCTCACTAATTGCAGGAGAGGGTCTGAGCTCCTAAGGACGTTACATGCTATACTCAGGACTACCCGGCCATGCATGCGCTCCAAACTCAAGAGTCCTCGACCCCCCCGATGACGTGGGAGGTACACACGAGGAACGGACGATTTGGGATGAATGCTCCTATGGATATTTATCATCTTGCGGGTACCTCTATCTAACTGACGCAGCTCATCTACCGTCCATCTCACTACTCCAAAGGAGTAGAGCAGAACAGGAACGGCAAGCATATTAGTGACAGACACCTTGTTTTTCCCCGAAAGTTCGGATGACCAAATCTTTCGGAGTAGGCCTCTGTACTTGCCGCGGAGAGATTCCTTAATTTGTTGCACATCCTGGATGTGATGTTGTTGCACACCCAGGTATGTGTAAGTCTCTCCGGCATCTAGATGTCGCAAGATGCTTCCGTCTGCGAGCTGCGCCTCTTCAGCAAAGTCCCCGCATCGTCCTCTCTTGAGGTGGACGACTGCACACTTGTCCAATCCGAATTCCATTCCAATAGCCAGCGTATACCGTTCGACCACCCTTAAAGCATTTTGCAGTTCCTGCTCTCCGGAAGCGTAGAGTTTAAGGTCTTCCATGTAGAATAAATGGGTGACCTTATGCCTCCGGTTGCTGGGTGGACCGCATTGGTATCCGCGGACTTGGCGGAGTTCAACAGATAAAGGCAACAGTGAGATGCAGAAGAGGAGAGGACTCAAGGAGTCCCCTTGGAATACTCCTCTCCTGAATGCTATCTGCTCTGTGGTAACCCGCTGTGCACCGGATGTTATGGTGAAGCGAGTTTTCCAGAGCGGCAGCAGTTGTTCTATGCATCTCACTAGTGGTGCTGCTACCGCAAGACATTGGAGCAAGTGCAACAAGAGCTCATGTGATGTTGTGTCAAATGCCTTACGGTAGTCAATCCAGGCCATCGATAGATTCCGTTTATATTGCACAGAGTCCTGTGTAATACAACGGTCTATCAGCAGGTTATCCTTGCAGCCTGCCATGCCTTTCTTCGCACCACGTTGCTCATTTATCTGCTGAAAGACCGGATCAACATGCCGTAGTGTCCTAGCGTACAAGATACGTGTAAATACCTTGTAGCAGGAGTTCAGACATGTGATTGGCCTATAGTTTCTCGGATCGGACAGATCTCCCTTCTTGGGGATTAACACAGTACGTCCTTCGACAAACCAGTCCGGAATCTGCTGCCCCTCGTTCAACCAAGAGTTGAAAACCCGCGCCCGACGACGGTGGGTGGATGGAAATTTCTTCCACCACCAGTTGTTAATGCCGTCTGGGCCAGGAGCAGCGAAGTTCTTGGTACCAACAAGTGCCTGTTGGACTTCCTCCGTACTGATCGCCGGGCACACTTCGTCTTGCTCTCGAAAGGTTCTGTTACACAGAGCCTCGAAGTGTGCTATTGCTGGAGTGCTGATGTGGAATGGATGCGTCGTTTCGTAGATTCCCTTCCAGAATCCTTCGACATCTTCTACATTCGGCGGATTATCGACAACACGCTGTGGCTCCTTGAACAGGCGGGAGGGAGTCGTACAGAACATTGAATTTTGTTCCATACTTCGCACCGGCTTGTTCAACTTCTTCTTTATTGCCATCAGTGTGCGAATCCTATCTAAACAGTGCTGCTTGATGGTAAGCAACACTGTCAGATTTAGAGTGTGGTGTTGGCTGCCACTCGCCGGACTTTAGGCGTAAATGCCCTGCCAGATGTTATGTGTTTCACCACACTCTGAGTTCGAGAAGCGTGTTGTCTGGCCGAATGTATCTTGCCTTCGATTTTTTGTACCCGCCGCTTAGCTTTCTCGATTCCGCTAGATGCATTGGTTTGCCTTTCGCGAGGAGCGAGTTGCCTAGCGGCGTTGTACACGGCAGAGTTGATTTGCCAGATGTCGGCATCCTCTGGGAGTCCCTCATCAACGACCGCGTCCATTCTAGCCAGGTCTTGGGCCTTTAGGGTAGTCCTGGTGATAAGACTTACCCTCGTCCTTAAGTCGGCTTCGGTGTACTCTGCTGGAAGTCTCCCGTCAGCGTTTTGCCGCGGTGGTTGTGCGGCTGGTACAGCTACTTGCTGATGGGGTAAGCGTTGATAACCTGTCCTGCGCAAGAAGGATACTTGGTCTCTCAGATGTTGCTGAGAGAAGGCACGATACTCTGGATGTATTTCGCACCAAAGTGCGTGCAATCGTGCCATGTATCCTCTACGCGCAGGTTAGCTGCTCTCATAGCAGGTCAGCAAATTATCCCGCAGTTCCCTCGTCCACCTAAAGCGCCCCTGTACGTTGCCATTGTCGTCATCATTAGGACTGTCCGGTCTGGCCCCTCCCACATGTCCTTGACCCCCATCCGACTGGGGTCGATTGTGAGGGGCCCGTTCTTGGCTGTTCATAACCAAGTAAGGAATCTCAGGGTGGTTAGCCCTGATACCCACGTCCGACATCAGCCAGGCAGAGTTTTACCTCTGCCTGTTGCCCGGGTAGCACCGCGAGGAGGTTGCCGGTCCGTTTTTCGCCCCCTTATTATTATTATTATTATTATTATTTGTATTATATTTACTTGAGCATTTATGTGACTACTTAAATACATTACGCAACCATCATTTTTATTAATGTTTCCCATATTATAGAATATATTGTATTTAGGAATGTTAAAAAAATGTAAGTCTTTATCTTTAAGGTCAAATATTTCAGATAGAGTAGAACTATAGTTTCTGAGAGCAGTATTTTAATATTTACATCCAGATGATTTTTAAAGCTATATAACTATTTAAACAATAGAAAGCTTTTTTACAAACAATACTAACGTGACTATAAAGGCTTAGTAAATGATCAAAGTTAATACCAGGATTGTAAGTCATTATTATTGATGTAAAATTCTGCCATTTGAAATTCGGAAGAAGAAAAACTAAATATTAGCTAAATATCGTCAGCGCACATGTATAGTTTTGAATATAGTGCAAGTCTCGAAATATCTGCAATAAATATATTAAAAAGAAATGGTCCAAGAATAGATCCTTGCGGAACACCAGATAAAACTGATGAATTTTGTGATGTAAGTATCGAGGAATTTCCTCTATTAATGCTAGTATACTATTGTCTGTCACTGAGATAATTTTGAAGCCAGAAAAAAATACCTCCAGAGAAGCCATAATAACTTGATTTTTTAAATTAGGCAATTAATATCCAACGAATCAAACGTTTTATTCATATCCAGTAATGTCAAAGAGGTGACTTTCATGTTGTCAATAGCTCACAAAATTTCGTCGGTTATATTACGTAGTAGTGTAGTAGTACTGAAACCTTTTTAAAATCCGGACTGATTAGAAGGAATTATTGAATTTTGGAAGATATATTCAGAAAGTTGTTTATATGTAGCTGATTCTGAAATTTTTAGTGGGGCAGAAATCATGCTAATAGGACGTAGATCCCTAAGTTATTCAGGATTTTTTTTTCGTAGGTATAGCTTGGATACAGGACGCTTTCCATTGAGTAGGAAATTCTAATGATATAATACTAATATAGGTCTGTGATGCCGATATCTACTGTAGTGCAAGTTGTAATATTTTTGCCGATAGCCCATCAGGGCCAATAATGTGGGATTTTTGTTTATCAATGATATCTGCAATTTTTTGGACAGTGACCGGTTTGAAAGTAAATAAAATGTCGTCTACAAACTTAGTTTCTAAAAATTTATCATTATGTTGCTCACTAGATTTTAGATTTGGTATAGAATTCATGAAATAATTGTTGATATCATCAGCATTGCAAAGATCTTCAGGAAGATTTGGTGGAATGTTATTATTTACTAATCTCCATGACTTTAAGTTAGTCCACATGTGTTTAGGATTATTCCTAGACTTATTAATCTGGAAATTGCAAAATGCAATACTTTCTCGATCAACAGCATTGTTGTAATAATTACGAATTTCACAAAAATATTGCCTGTGGGCAACACTTCTACTTTTTATACCTTAACCAAGCTTTTCTTTCAATTTTTTGAGGCTCAAATAAAGCCTCTGTTAAAGCATGGTTCTAGATGCTTATTAGATTTGAAAGTAACTCTTTTTACATGTACATTATTTGCTAATTTTTATTGTACAATGGTTCTTATAACTTATGTAAATTACGTTATAATCAGTTAAGATATCAATGAAATAAGCGCTTCTTTCAATCGGCAGTTAAGTTATTCAGCAAATTATTCGACAAATGAAATATCATGGAGGATCATAAATTATAGGCGGAAGCGGATTAGAATTTTCAAATCCACCTCT
The DNA here is from genome assembly GCA_963675555.1 of Leptura quadrifasciata. Taxonomy (NCBI): domain Eukaryota; kingdom Metazoa; phylum Arthropoda; class Insecta; order Coleoptera; family Cerambycidae; genus Leptura; species Leptura quadrifasciata. The sequence goes on along the minus strand of OY776674.1, from coordinate 107,121,504 downwards.
CATCCAAGCAGTTACGTGCGTCGCGACACGCAATTTATAGCACTCTTATATTTTCTTACATTTCATTGTGATAAAAATACATTGAAATATATTGAAAGAATCGACGAGAAGGGTAAGAAGAACTCAGGAAAAAATATCGAATAGGAAGCATAATCTTGCAGGAGGAAATTAAAAGGAAGTTCTTGTCAATTCTTATAATGATAAAATTTCAACGTGGCTTAGCAAATTTTATCACGTGGAGCTTCCCCCTGATAAAGACATAAATATAGCTGTGACGTAAGCATTTTTAAAAACACAGTAGTGATACGTATTGGTAATTTTAAGTAACAACTATCTGATATTCTTCGTCACATAATATTTCTTTAAACACTTAAATGTCGACACTTGTGTTTAGATTATTCTACACTTTGTTCACATTGTGAAACTAATTTTTACATAGAGAGATGTCTAGACTAGTCTAGAGTAACTCATCACACTAGAGTTCCTAGACACCTCTACGATTGTATCCGCACGATATTCGTTTTGCAATGTATCTTGGACACTTTACATCACAGTTGATAACTATATCAAGAAGGAGACTCCATTTTGCCGCAATGATTATTAACTGTATTATTAAAAAACGAAAAATCGCCAACGTGCTGGGTCAAAAAGTGGGCTGCAAATAGAAATAAGTTAGGCGCATATTCTCAGTTGCTAGTTGACCTTAGATTGCAAGAAACAGAATATTATAAAAATTTTCCTAGAATGTGTGCTTCTGATTTTGAATTTCTTCTAGACAATCTTAATGGCCAAATAAAATGAGACAAAATTTGTCGATTTGGATGAAATAATTCAGAACGGGTTGAAATTTTGTGAAAGGGCTTATTTTGTGGTACTTTTCAACATATTAAAATTCCCCACCCGTGGGCGCCGGCGGAGGGGAGGGGGGGAGAAAATAAATAAAAAAATCTGTTTTTCGCAAAAAACTCTGAAAGTGTCAATTTGACTGTAAAATATGTGCGTATGAAAATTATAGGTAATAGAAATCCACACGATTTCATTTTTTTTAACTTCGTACGACCTACTGGAGCCGAGATAGATTTTTCGAAATTTTGACAGTTTTGCGACGCAGCGGAAACGCGCGCGTTCTTTGCTAACATCTCAAAAATGGTCATTCGGATCGCAAAATGTTTCAAATTAAAGTTGTAGAGAATTCGATTACGAACAATTTCCTTTTATTTTTCATTTCCATTAGATCAATATTGGCAGAGATATGAATTTTTAAACATCTTTATAGCGCGCTATCAGACCACTTGTTTCATGATAAAATCGATAAAAACTCGAAAACGATAGGTCGTACGCATATAGTGTAAGTATATGAAAGTTAAAGAGAATTAAATCTTGAATATGTACAAAATCGTGTTGAAAACGGGTGAACGGATATAAAAGGGAAAAACTTGAAAAATTGTCATATTCAAGTGCATTTTGACAAATAGCTATTTTTGGATTGGCTCTAGGCAATAATGGCATAATAGCAATAAAGGCTTTTTTAAGAGAATTAAATTGTCTGTAAAATGAGCTCATACAATGAATGGTTCACGAGTTACAGCTATTTAAAACTGTGAGCAAAAATTTCTTTTTTATTATATATTAAGATTTTCCTGCAAAAAGTGCATAACATTTTATAAAGAAATATGGGCCCAGTATGACACGACTCAGAAATGCTCAAAGAATAACTTCTGATGCTTCAAAAAGTGAAAAAATATTAGTGACTGTACTTTTTTTGTACTTCAAACGTGACGAAAATTGCCTGTTTGTTAAAAATGAAAAATCAACCGCATTTTCAATCGTCAATTCCTTGTCGTTATTGAAAATCATACACGGAAAAATATTTTTTGTAGGAAATTTTGTAAACTTTCATTCAGGTCGTATGAAATTTTGTCATAGAGTCAAAAAAAACGATGATATATACAAAAAAAGGAATTAAAAAATAATGTTGGTTAAATTTTTTTGAACAAGGACAGTTTTAAAGAACCTTGTTTTTAAAAGAAAATATACCTTGTGAACGGCTTATGCTATTGCATTAATTTCATATGTATATAAACTAAAGAAATTTTACTCATAACTTTAAACAGCTGTAACTCGCGAACTGTTCATCATATGCAGGTCACTTGGAGTTCATTTTACAGATAATTCAATTCTTCTCAAAAAACCTTTAGTGCCATTATTGCCTAAAGCCAATCAAAAAAATAGCTATTTGTCAAAATGCACTTGAAAATGATAATTTTTCAGGTTTTTCCCATTTATCTCCATTCACTCGTTATCAAAACGATTTTGTACATGCACCAACATATTCAAAATTTGATTCTCTTTAACTTTCATTAGATGCACTATATGCGCACGATCTATCTTTTCGAGTTTTTATCTATTTTATCATGAAACAAGTGTCTGATAGCGCGCTATAAAGATGTTTAAAAATTCATATTTCTGCTAATATTGATCAAATGGAAATGAAAAATAAAAGAAAATTGTTCGTAATCGAATTCTCTATAACTTTCATTTGAAACATTTTGCGATCCGAACGAGATCCATTTTTGAGATTTTAGCGAAGCACGCACGCGTTTCCGTCACAAAACTGTCAAAATTTTAAAAAAATCATCTCGGCTCCAGTAGTTCGTACGAAGGTAAAAATAACGAAATTGTGCGGATTTTTATTATCTATAATTTTCATGTGTACGTACATACTTTGCAGTAAAATTGATATTTTCCGAGTTTTTTGCGAAAAACAGTTTTTTTTAACTATTTTCTCTGCCTTTCCCGTCCTAGAATAGAAAGGCAAAATACGTAATGCGTTCTGCAATCTCAGTTGGTGAGAGGCGGATTAATTGTTTCGTCTCTTTTTTGTCCAGTAAGCCGACTGGGCCATCTTTAATATTATGGCAACTTCTTTTATTATTAATAAAGCAAATTATAGAAAAAAACATTGACCTATATACCTCAGCTGTATTCTCTACAGTAAGTTCATAAATTTCTAGTATACCTAAGTCGTGTTTTAACACACCGAAATAAATGTATTCAGACTGCAGTTTATCAACTTGCTAGAGCGGTGTCGTGACGAAGAATGTCCGATCTAGCGACACTGTTCTAGATGGGACATTCGATCTAGACATTGGATCTAGACACTTAAATGTCTGCGGGTATCCTTACCTTAAAAGTTAAAAATATATTAAAAGTATTTAAATGAAGACCGGCTGTGTTATGGTTGCCAGGTTGCAAGTTAGTTTTATAATAGTAGTTTTTCGCACAATTTTGTCGATAAAGCGAAATAGTTTTATTAGATAACTGCAAGAATATTCTCAAAACAATATTATAAAACAGATTTTTAAATAGTTACTTTTTTACCTTAAGAACTTTTATACAAGTAGGCATAAAAAGACAATTTGATTCGGGGACAATTTGAATCTATTTATTTTACAAAAGCAGCTAAGATCTCTTAACCAGTTGTTATAAAAATATTTATATCTTTTATAAGTGTTTTAAAATTAGCAACTTATGAACATTTTCGGCTTATCCACAGTAAACATTTAATAAATATCGATATATTACATCTGTTTACGATATTTAAAAAACCGTTATACGGCTAGATTACTTCGAATAATGCCAAAAAGGAGTGAGACTTATTGATTTAGGGCCGACTCCTTGATTTAAAAATCTCATCCCTTGTGAATGAAGTCTCATCTATCGATTTTTACTGCACGTTCTCTGTGACCTGGTAAACAAGACTCAGTGTCACGAAGTCGTTGTACTGCATCCAAAATTGTTCTTTCGTTTAACTGGTGCCTACTGAGAAATTGTCCTTCGTGTTCTCGTACACACGCAAGACTTTCATTAACTGCACCATTTGTCATAATCATATCTCAGTATTCCTGCGATGTAGACGCTGGTATATTGAACGGTATGGATTTACAGAACAAATTTTGAAATTGAAGAATACGCCTAAAAGTTGCAAAGACACTAGCCTACACTTAAAGAAAACGGCGTAAGAACAATTCAACGCATCAGAGAAGAGAGGTGAGATTGTGAATGATCCATGCTTTACTTGTCTGAAGGACGTTTTGTTACTTATCTTAATTCTTACTAATACAACGATCACCTGAAGGTTCGATGTGACTTATTCAGACATAAAAAACAAAATTTACACTTAGATTCGATTCTTACTTTACTTAACTGTTTGCACCAAATGACATTAATCGGACGTTGTTCCATTGTCTTAAAGCTAACACTCTTAATTTCTAACATTTTCCTAATTAACTTGAAAGCGAAATTTGTTAATATGGATTCAGTAAGACACAATGCAAAAGGAGAAGAATTTTGGCAAGGGTGTATATTGGTTGGGTTGGTTGTTATAGTTCTATAAATCGCGCTCCGTGGGACGGCATTCATTGTAGTAGTTTTGTAGTAATTGTAATTGTAGTAATTTTTACGCCCGGAAACAAATTCGCGGGCCTGCCCACGAATTTGTTTCTTGGCTAATTGTCCTGTTCCTGCGATAACACCTTTCCTTTCTATTTTATCTTGGGCTATGGAACTCCACGCAGGCGGCTTACAGTTTGCCGCCGTGGCAATGTTGGATGTTGCCTTGAAACTTCAAGACCTTCCAACTGCAGCCACAAATGTGCAACTGGCTTCCTGTCAGTGGTTTCCATTTGTGTCGTTTTTTCCTAAGTTGTGTCTATCCTTTCAACTTAGCTACACCGTTCTGATGAGGACCAAAAAGTCCGAAACACGTGTACACGGTTGCACTATGTCATTTCTGCGGGCCTGCCCACGAATTTGTTTCTTGGCTATATATATATAGCCAAGAAACAAATTCGTGTATATATATATATATATATATATATATATATATATGTAGCACGTTAGGTCCTCTATTATTTTTATTGTTTATTAATGACATTAATAAGGGTTTGAACTTTGGACATGTTTCACTGTTTGCGGATGATACAGCAACAGTTACATCAGATAAGGACTTTAAATCTCTAAGCCAAAAAGCCAGTAATTGTACCGCAAATATGAAAAACTACTGCAGTAATAATAGATTGATACTAAACACGGCAAAATCACAACTAATTTCATTTTCGACAAGAGATAACAATTGCAGTTTATTAGTTAGAACCTCAAATAAATCATTAATTCAGAGCCTTGCCGTCAAGTTTCTTGGATTAGATATCGACTGTAACCTTTCGTGGTTTTCTCAAATCGAAATAGTTTTGAAAAAATTGTCAGTAACCTGTCTTTCAATATAGTAAATGAGAAAGTCTGTTCATAAGCATACATTACTAGCATACTTTATTATGCGTACGTAAATTCAGTTCTTAGTTATGGCATTATAAACTGGGGTAATTCAACTAGAATAATTGATGTCTTGATAATGCAAAAAAGGATTATAAGAACTATGTGCTGTAAACTGATAACTTACTCTTGCAGAAGTCTTTTCAAGCAATTGAATATTTTAACGGTTATTTCTGTATACATTCTCAACTGTGTTATGTATGTAAAAAGAAATGCTAACAAATTTACGCAAACCTCAGAGGCAACTAATTATAATTTAAGACACGGAGGCCACATAAGATTACCCCTTCACAGACTTTCTCTATTATCAAATAGTTCCTTTGTGATGCCTGCAAAATTGTTTAATAATTTGCCTTCCCGCATAAAAAACATTGAAAATAGAAATATGTTCAAGAAATCAGTAAAATTATTATTATTAGGACATAGTTTTTATACAGTTCATGAATTTTTTTCTACTGCGCTACTCTAGATTAGGTAACTCACTCACTGTAATCATTAAATATTTTTCTTTGCATTGGTAATCTTTGTTCTTTCTGTTTTTTTTTTAAGTATCGACTTACAAATATTTTATTGACTACACATTTATATGTTGTTCGTTATTTACATATTATATATAGCTATTTTTATATATTTTTTATTTCTATATTTATTTATATTTTTACTTATATATATATATTATGTGTTTGACAATTCTAATACTTTTCGTGTAAAAGTCTTATAGAAATAAAGTTTATTATTATTATTAAATTATTTAATTACAGTTGCGTCTTTTGCAGTAAATATGCACAAATGGACTTTTAATTTTTTCATAATTTTTTATGTATTCCACCAGCTTTAGTCAACCACTTGGCGCTTAAAAATTTTGCAAATAAATTCACCTCATTGTTACCGGTAAATTGTGCTTGGCATGTAAAATTCACTAAGAACTGGAATTTAACCTTTTACCAGGATACTCCATATAATGTCATTTATATGCCAGCCATTTTTAACTTTTATCCGCGTTAAATAAAAGTAATATAACTAGTTTTCTTTAAGACATATTACATGTTTCATACAATTCTAAAACTGATTCATATGTTGCTGTTGAAAAAGAAAACCATTAAATGTTAAATTTGGCAACTTGACCTCCTAGATATTTTTACAGCAAAATATTTGTAACTACATTTATAGCTGTTTCTGAGATTTTATTATGGAGGTTACTGTCCGTATATCGGGCTCTCAGTAGCATACAAGTCCTAGTGAACCCTATAACAAGCAACAAATTAAATATAGCTATAAGTACAACAGTAAGTATGATCAATGTTGGTACTGCCAGGTACAACTCATATACTACCACTTGTTGTTAATATAATGAATATATGAATTATAGATCGTTATTGGAAAAGCGTGAACTTGTAAAATAATCCGATCATTTAAGGTTCAAAAACACCATTTTCAGGGAAAAAATGTAGTTTTTTTCTCACCGAATCTATATATTTTTTGGGGTGCTGAATCCGACTGTAACTCGAAAACTAAGCGTTTTTAAAAAATGCTCATGATATAACAAATTAACGGGGGGGGGGGGGCGAGCGTAGGTGCGTCTTTACTATGTACATACTTCGGTATGCGATGTAAAGCAACGACAGGCGCAGTTAGTACTTGGATTGGTGACCATTCCAACGAAAACCGCGTTCTCGCCTCATACATCTTCCAGCGGCTTGTATATCAGTGTATGCGCGGAAGCTATACAACCTTAGGCGAGGGTTGTATAGAAGATATACCATCCTTCGGAGGGGATGTAAAGCCGTCGGTCCCTTGTCTATTAAATGTTAGGTAAGTAAAAGACCCCTACTCCTCTTAAGGGAAGAGGTTCGGCAAAATTCCTGGTTGGGGGTAGCTCGTCTACAGGCGTCAGTGTTAGGCCTCAGTAGCGGAAATAGGCCGACGTTAAATAAATGTATAAAAAAAAAATTACAAATTAAAGCAGACAAAATTTCTTACAAAAAGCATTATTAACTTTTAGGAAATCCATAACGCTTATTGAAAAAAGGCCGTTTTCTAGGCCTCCGTAAAAAAAGTTAAAAACGCTATTCTAAATGCGCGATGTTGGCCTACTATCAACCTCATACACCTGAAACCAATTATGATAACCTGAATTTTTCAAGTACAGATATCAAAATTCCATTGTGTTTCCCCCTTAATCCATCAATTGAATCGGTGATTGTTGAAAGGGTGTCCAAAAACAAAAGTTTTGAGTAAATTAAAAAAATATGTTTAGAAATCATATATTTTAGTTCATTGACACATGTAGTCAGTGTTATGAAGGTGAATTGATTAGGATTGGTTTATCTTACAGAATTAATGATAATTTTTAATTTTTGTATTTTTTGCTATTTTTCAAAAGTAAGGACTTAGTACCTTTCAACAATGAGTAAAATAAAATTAAGTAGTTATGATTGAAAAGAATATACTTTATTGAAGAATTAAGACATACAAATGAATATAGTAATACTTAAAAAATACCAACTGAAAAACATGTTTGATGTACAAAAAACATTAAAATTAGAACAACTTATTCATCTTCAACCTCTTGTTCTGTGGTTGGCCACTGTAAAATTTCCTCGTAAAATGCTTGAGCTTCACCATCTTCAACGGTAACATATTTAACAACCTGTCTAATGTTGTCAAGTTTTTTACTGTTAATTGGTACGTCTCCAGCAGGATATGCCTGAGGTATAGAATACATGCAAATGTTGCGTTGTCCACGCTGTCGTAAATCAAAAGTGTTCTTCATAATACCGTCAATAAAAAACTTAGCAATTACTTTTCCAGGATGCTCCGATGAGTATACAAATTCATAAAACTGTGATGGCGTAAAAGATATTTTCTGATCTTTAGGTACATTTTTGCCTCTGCTATCATCCGACAGAGTTGTCTTTTTGTATAAATGAGGCCACCATTTACTGAAATTCAGTATATCATCAGTAGATACCATCTTAACTGTTACGTTTTTCTTACTGTTAGCCATTATGCTGCAGTAATCCTTAGGCAAAAATACTCTGTCAATTTTTTTTATTTTTCTTTTAAAAACCCCGAAGTCCCTATCACAGGGGAGAAACGAATGCCCTCGAACTGGAAAACGATGAACAATTTTCTGAAATTTTCCATTTTCTACTAGCGCAAGACACATTCTTATCATCGTATGGTTTCGGTTTTGCCCAGGGCATCCATCGCTGTACAAATATAGATCAGTTACTTCAACAGGAACATTATGGGTTATGTAGTCATAAATAAATGAGCACACCTCGTTTGCGCCTTTTTTGGCGACACCCTCGTGGTACATGTAAACCTGCGATTTATCATCTTTTAGATTATGAATGCAAAATGCGTTCACCCATAACTGTCTTAAATAAAATATTTCACCAACTGGGGTATGTGGGAGTGGCAAGTTCTGCATAAAATCGAATGCAAGTCCTAAAATTTTTGGATTTGTTTTCGATTCGTCTCCTGTATTTTTGAGGGCCGTAAAAAATTTCTTGCTTCTTCTTTTGTGGACAGTCAGATCTGCTTGTGCAGCAAGTTTTACATTTTCTGATAAATGTGGAGTTTTTATTTTCACGAAGAGCTCTTCGCATGTACAACATACATCGATTTGTGGACGACCAAATCGATGTGCAAAATTTTCGTTGAAAAATTTTAAATAAAATTCGTATTTAACTTTTGTGTTAGGGAATTTATCTTTGAACAAGCCAAACATTCTTTTAACATCAAGCCTAGCATCTAAGTATTGAATACAACGACCAGAATAATGCGTAGTTTTTGTAGGGAAAGACTGAATATGGTCGTGAATCTGCTGACATACTAGTTTTGGAATGCAATGTGTTTTTGGATTCGTACCTCTTTTATCTCTAGGCGTTTCTGATTTAACAAGCAAATGGGTTATTCGTAGAATACGTTTTTCAGATACACGGTGAAGCTGAGCAAATGCTTTTCGGCAGACTTTGACGCGTTTATTGTTGTTCAATACAAAATATTCAAAACAAGCTTGCCGTAATTTTGTTTCGTGCTGTTTTTCTGTAACACGTGGTCTTCTTCGTTCAATAGATTGAAATTCGATCAACCGTTGCAAATGTAAGTCTTGCTCATTTTTGCTGCTTAAACCGTGAAATACAGCAAGTATAGATTTTCGTTCCGTAAAGTTTACTTTTTCCAAACAGCGTTTTCTTTTGCAACTATAAAAAATAACAAACATACAGACATTATTTTCTAACCTAGAAAAGTTAACACTCACCAGTTAGATGTTTGACAAATATATTTTGCAAGAATTAACTTTCTACCATAATTTGTGTATTCAGTTCCTTCTATATTGGATTTCTTAATAATGTTTCTTTTGTAGGTTTCAGGGTTTTTAGATCTTTTTCTATCACTCATTTTCACAGCAACTTCTGGACTCTGCATTTCAACAAGTGACTGTTTACTGTAGTGACGGTAACACGATAGGAAATATGCGTGTGCGCAGAACAGTGCAATCAGAATGGAAAAACATGATTGAGAGCTGAATGGAACTAAGTCCGTGACTTAGTTCCATTCAACTCTCACTGCAATCCAGTATGTACATATTATTGGTAATTCCGTTAATGGGACTTAGTTCCTTTCAATGCCAAACGGTCGCGGACATAATTTTGTATAGCAACCCACATCAAATATAATTTCATTGAAAAATGGACTTAGTGCCCTTTCAACAATCACCGATTCAATTATTATTAGGTAAAAACATAGAAATACTGCTCAGTGATGATGTTAAAGAACACGCCAAGTCCCTCGATGAAGTTTTCGAAACTGCAACAAAATCCGAACAGCGTGCTTCACATAAAAATGCTGTTGGAAGAGGTTTTTATACATTCAATCACATTTTCGCTCTACGGAGCATTTTTTATCCAAAAATCAGAAACTCATCAAGGAGTGTAATTTTAGAAAGTATACTAAATGTCGCTGCACGGGGACGTAATGTCGTCCCGACCACAATTCACGTTGTTAAGCACTGCTCCTCATGCGTTGTGTTAAATATGAGGACAAGTTATCCAGTCTCTAGTCAAAGTATTTCGAGAGTTTCAGCGAAAATAGCCCTCAGCGTCGAGGGTGCCTTATCATTTTCTAGCAGTTGATTTTGACGGGAAAATGATAGGTTTTAACGGTATTTGTCCTAAACCGATTCCTCAGTGATTCGGTGTCAAAAAAGTATAGTTACCATGTACTCAGAACGTACATGGGACCGCCTTGCCTGAACGTATGAAATTATAATTACAAAATATAATTCAAAGTCGTTGCTATTCAAGCATTTTTACGAGGAGTGGCCAAAATTGATATTGAACTGAAAATACGTCAATAGACAGGAAGAAAAAGCCCACCAAAAAATTATAAACATTGAACTTTTTACTGAATCTTTTTGTGTAATCGTTAGCTAAAAACTAAACATTGGATGGTAGTTGGTATATACATTATGAGTCGTTGTGTTCCTCACTATGTTGTACACGGACCAGACTATAGTTTGTCAATACATTGTTCTTGAACTTTTTGTAAAAACATAATTTTTTAAAAGATTTAATATATATTTTTGAAATTTATATTGTCTTTTTCTTGTATTTCAAAATTCCTTTTCAGGTTTAAATTTAAGAAAGTGTTAGTAACCCTTCTCTGTGAATGTTTAATATCCACTTTGGAAAATATAGTAAAAGTCCTTCAGACGCGAAAAGATGGATCGTTCACAATGGATATGAAGATCAAGACTTTTCATCTGAGCCGATGGAAGGTAATTCATAGCATTAAAATTATTGATTCTAATCTTTATAGCGTATTTTTTTTTCCCCAGTGGCGAGAAAAGCGACCATCCTACAAGAGCAGCCCAGTGCCCGGAGATGACTTAAAAGAAAGAGTGAAGACACACTGGATGTCCAACCTGGTCTTCTTCTACTTACTGACTACTTAATGGTACTTCTTCTGGTTTTTTCTTTTTAAATAATTATTGTTATCTGATTCTGAACATTAAGAAAATTTTATTATGTGAAATGTAAATGTTGTTGTAAATACAATTTTGTACTATATATGTTTCGTTTCATCAACACCTACTTCCCCCACGAATGAAATGTAACAGGTATTCGTAAAATAATTAGTTTCAGGTATATGAGGTTCATAGTAGTGCAGCATCGCGTATTTAGAATAGCGTTTTTAACTTTTTTTAGCGGAGACACAGATAACGGCCTTTTTTCAACACGCGCTAGCGGCGTTATAAATTTCCAATATTAAAAGTTAATATACGCTTTTTGTAAGAAATTTTGTCTACTTTAATTTGTTATATCGTGAGCATTTTTGAAAAACGCTTAGTTTTCAAGTTATAGTCAAAAAACTGAAAAAATTGCTAAACAATTGAGGTTTTGCGATTTTCGTTATGAAGCCGACACCTGGAGAGATAGCAAATCTCAGATTCGGATTCAGCATCCCCAAAAACATATAGATCCGGTGAGAAAGAAACATCTTTTATTTTTTTTCTGGAAAAAACTCCTTACTCCTTACTGGACTAAAAAATGTCGTAGAAATAAATAAATTTATAAAATACTATGTTAGGTATTGTGGAGTCTGTCCAAAATAAATCGTATATCATCACCTTGAGGCCACATATCACTTACTATTCGTAGAATTATTCTAAATTCCTTTAAGTAATATAATTCACCACTAGTGATAATTGATCCAATTTGTAATGGTTTTTAAATTAAACGTCGCGTTTGTAGAAAATTATGATTGTTTAAAAAAGTATTCATTAATTAAATAAACATATATACAACTTGAATGTATCGACTAGTACGTATATTTGGCAAGGTTTAATATTAGTAATTAGAATGTGAGTCTACAGAAATTCCTCGGGCAGTCTTGTTTAACTTTGCCATTTAATTCCCAAAGTTTATGTCACAGCATTATGTTGTGGAAGGATCCCACGCATATTATATCCGAACGTAATTACAGTGTCTTGACATGACCCTGTAATAAAACGTTTTGTTTACAAAATACATGATTATTACCGAATTCTCCCAGAAATTACGTATAATGGTTTATGAAAATTGTTGACTTTAAGTTGGTATTAGAAGTGTATAATGTGAGTAATACATCAACGGAATCAAAATAAAGAATAGATTAAAAATGTAGTAAAATTTAGCAAAAACAAGTTATATATTATTCTATTTGAATCTTTATACTCCTGTATATAAGTATGTTCACAGTGGATAGATTATGGATATAAAATTTTTGAATTTCTCATTATTGAGTTGGTAATGCGTTTTCCGCTAAAAATAGGGAACGTGATTTAATGTGTAATGAAAGGTAGAGTGGCGGAGGGGGTGGTCCGAAGTGACGCTTTAACTACTTCAAAATATGGAAAATAAAGTTTCCTCGTTAGACAAATATTTGAATAGATGCAGGCATTATTCCATACATAGGGATGACGAATTCTCTTTGTGTATGTGATTTTAAAATTTTAGTGTGGGCCTTATTTGTTTGTAGAGTCGTAATTTCTCTTTGTTAAAAACATACCAACCAATTTTATGCTATCATATTAACGTATTGCAAACTAAGTCTCGTTAAAAATACTATACATACGATTTTTGCTTTTCAGAAATTAACCGCCAACATTATACGTTAACATTAACAAATATTCCTGTTAGAGGCCTTACTACTAAAACCCAGTTTACTTTTACTATAGACCATATAAGTTATATCCCTTAAAAGCAAATGAAACTTTACACCTTAATCCGTGTTAAAAGTTTAGATGCTCTAAAATATGTATTATTCAGGAACATCAACAATATGAATACTCCAATAAAGTTACTTTGTGCCCATGCGAAGGCGTTTATAATAGTCATTTATTAAACATTGATTTTGTAACATAAATCGGTGTGGGTTATAGCATTTCAATAAAGTCGCAAGCAAAATCGCGTCAATTTTACATAAAAATGTATGAACACCGCATGTAGCAAAGTAAATATCCTCAATTCCAACAAGCGTTGTAAAATTTCCCACCGATCATAAATTTTAAAAGTGCCAACTGTGTGCCATAAGTGATGCGACATACATTTTTATAGGCGGCCACACTTCATTTTATAGTCAATCTGCCCAGCAAAATACAGTAAAATCTGTGGAGTAGATGGAGAGCTTCAAATTACGGTACAACTTTCGTATTGTGCTGCTCTGTTGTTTTATAGCCAAAGGGAACATTCAAATTCTGTTCTTACTACGAGAATATAAAAAACGGTAAGAGATTTATGTGAATTGGTTTGATTAGAACTATGTTGGTAAAACTAAAGGAAACATTGAATTCAAAATTAAACGAAAGCTGTGACCTTACTATGTCTAAAAATATCACTTCAAAAATAATTATGGTACTGAAAAAAATTATGATGAAGCAAATGATTTAACTATGGTAAGTAACATAATAAATATCTTCTTTATTCCGATTTGAACTAAATTTTACATAAAGAACAAAGTAGGATGTACTTATGGAAAAAAGAAAATATTTCCCCCTAAAAATGCAAAACCACTTACGGTACCAAAATAAAGGAGAAATATTAATAAATCGTATTAGGCATTTTTTATGGAAAATTTCATTAATGAAAGTTGCTCAGAATTGACCGCATACCTTAAGTCCACCATTTTATTAAAAATTAAAAAATCCTGAAATTTTGTTTAATATCCAAATCCGAGAACATCATTATAATGTGTTTTTACTTGACAAATAATAATAAATAAGTTATTTTCAATTTATAACAGCATAGACATAATATCTAAACAACCACAAGAATGAGAGATGAGTTATAAACTACAAAAGAGAACTGGCAGACAGTAAAACTGATGCTCGAAACTCGGAATAGATGAATATAACCTAAGTAATAAACTTTCAAAGAGTTTTAAAGAATATTCAGAGCATCCTACGAAATGCAAGATTGACAATAATATCTCATGATTTGGTATTAAAAGCTTTCAAGTAATCTAGTAAAATTAATGCCGCAGTCTTGTTATTATCAATATCTCTGAATAAATCATCTGTAACCTTAATAAAATTGTGGCACAGCTATGTCGTGGCCTAAAACCAGATTGCCTTGCTGGAAGAATATCGTACTCATCAATATGCTAGCAAATTTGACTTTTTCTAATACTTTTGACAGAATTGGCAAAATTGAAATGGGAGGGAGTTTTCTTAAACTAGTTATAGATTTTTTTAGGTAGAGGCAAAATATTAGAAAGTTTCCATGAGTCAGGGAAAACACTTTCAATAAGACAAGTATTAATAATATGTCAAATAAAAGGTAATATATAAGGACAACAGAGAAGTAACGTGTGAATATTTAGTTTATCAGCTTCGGTAGCAGTAGATTTTATTTCTAACAAATATTTATAAACAACAGTCTCATCAACGAAAAAACGAGTTAAAATTTACTTTAAGGTTGCGGTTGTAAAAGCTAATTAGATTTACATCCGGCGCAGTAACGTTAGAAGAGGGCAGAAGAAAATGATCATTTATTAAACCGGGGTTATTGAGATTGTCAGGTATGGCAATACATATACTATAAATATTAAGTTCATTTAATTTTTGCCAGATAACTTTACCATTACTACCATAATGTTAAAGACAGTACTCTAAATATTCCTTTTTCTCACTTCTAACTACATTAGTAGTGATATTTTTTAAATTTTTATAATAATCCCACCGGTGTGGATTTTTAGTTATTTAACATTTGGTTAATGCTTTATCGCGAAGCTACATCATCAATATACCTGATGTCTTGCGTTTAATATAGAGAATTAGAAGGAGGAAGTAAATATAGACCCAACAATTCGCAAAAGTATCCTAATTATTGATATAAGGCATGCAACGTGCTTCAGTCGACATGAAGCACACTAATTAAGTCCCATAGAAAGGCGGATATACAGACAGACAAATAGATTAACGCAAAAGTACATACACATTCAGACGATGTGTCAATTCGAATATGCTTGCTATTTTTGAGCTTTGAGCTATAGATAGGAACGTAAAATACAGTTTAAATATTTTATACAATTTTCTAATGATTAGAAATAAATTTACACATCGCGAAATTTACAGTTTATACACTTAGACAGGCACTGAAAGCGCCTTATTGCTGCTGTTGAACATATGGCCCCTTCCAAGGTCCGTCTCTGGTTGCAGACATTCAGAATAAAAGCTATCACATCGTCGTCTTAGATTAGATATACGTTGAAAAAGCTTTTCTACCGTTACATTTTCCACTGGCCTATTGACTTTGACGCAGTTACCTCAGATACGGTGTTTGATGGATAGATCAGGAAATGTTAGTTTTCTAACGTCACTCTGCTTATCTGAAAGGCTTTGAAAAAAAAAACGAAAGGTTTTCTCACTGTCCCAGCAATGTGTAATGGAAAGCAAACGTGTTTCAGCAGGTCCTTAACATTGTGCTGATAAATAGATAAAAAAATATTCGGTTAAATATCGCCTGGAAATGTATTTTCATGGATCCAATTCTAATTTAATTAATGTCATTGTAGCCAATACATTTTATTCCATATTTTTAAGAGAGTATGCCCAGCAGGCTACAGATAATTTTGAGAAGGTGCCAAGTGCCAGAAGTGTAATAGTGAAAAATTTTAAAATCAAATTTATTTTTCCTGATGTGCTTGCAAGAAAATCGATTTCTATTATACTTACTGCGAAATGACACTGCATTAAAAATATTCTTGATTTATATACTCTATCTAATGTCTAAATATAATGATAAAATGATACAATGATGCAATGATACAATGATACAACGATACAATGCTATAATGATATAATGATACAATGATACAATGATACAATGATATGATATAATGATAAAATGGTAAAATGTTACAATGATATAATGATACAATGATACAAAGATACAATGATACAATGATACAATGATATAATGATATAATGATACAATGATACAATGATACAATGATACAGTGATGCAATGATGCAATTATGCAATGATGCAATGATCCAATGATATAAAGATACAATGATACAATGTGTCTACGAAAACTAGGGTGGATGTCTACGATTTTTAGTTGTTGTAAACAATGGGCCCCACGTTGGGCGCCATGTCTACGAAATGAAGGGTTGTGGTTGTGAAAAAATAAAAATGTTTTTTATCGGAGACTGCAAATTTTGAAGTTAATGGGCGCTAGCAGCCTCGATAGTGGTGTTCTCGTAGATCTGGATGTTGGACGAGCTCTCAGGGCCGATTTTTGGAATTTTGTAGACTAATTACGATTTTTGAAGTGTCGGTGGGTATTGCTACTACCCTCTTGTTGCAACTTGTAAGCTGTCATACACCTGCACCGCTTTTGGTGCAAGGTACCCCACTTTGTGCATATGGACAGGCGCTTTTGCCTGGTAAATATCGATGCGAAGAAATAAAAAGTCTGTGTTCCAATTAATAGTAACGTTAAGCAGAACTCTGTCGACGTCGTTGCACAATTTAGTTTAATCTTGAATTTATCCCTAACTTTACTAGCTAACACAAATAAACAATATCGTTGAACGGTGAAAGTCGCGTACCGCGGTGACGGAGATGATCCTTCTCCTAACGCTAGCAGGGTTCAAATACAGTGCTGGGACTGGTATCTGAGACGCCGTACTAGGTATCGGTTCGTCGGATGAGATTCTTGAAGAATTGTTGAAGTTCTGGTAGACTGCTTGAGGTTTACTTGTTGATGTTTACTCGTTGTAGGCGTAGACTCGACTGACTTGTAGTTGTTATCTCGTTGAGTGCTCGGAGTGGACTGACTGAGTACCGGAACTGGACTGACTGCTGCTGAAACCTCGCCGCGATCCTGTAGACATCGGGGCGGACGGAGCTCTGAGCGTTAGGTCGGCTGGCGTTCTGAACGTCGCGCGCCGAATGAGCGGCTGGGACCGCCTGCTGCGTCGTGTCGTCCCCGCCCAGTCATGCCGAGGCGGACGGGATCCTAAGCGTTGATATAGTCTTGGAGCATTTATTGCGTCGTATTTATTCCGCGCTGTGATGTTAATTAATGTATGAACATGTTAAAAAATATAAATTGTGATTTTTTTTTTAATTTAAAATTATTTTTGCTGGCCTTTTTTGGCTTCGACAACACCCCCCTTACTTTGAAAAAGGACGGCGTTAGAGTTCTGCTTGACCTTGTTACTCCTTTTATTAACAAGTTTTAAAATGGTTAATGAACAATTTCAATTCGTACTGACTAATAACAATAAATAAAAATAAAAATCCCGAAACAAAAGTTATACAATGCAAAAATGAAAAGAATGAAAATAAAACAATGATTCATCTGTCGTGGGCACTACCGGAGCGTCCGCACTATAGTTCGTTGGGCACTTAAGACACTTCGTTGAGGTGCCCGGGGCTGGATTGGTCAACGACGACAAGTCTGGCTCGGCGTCGTCGTCTGGGGAATGATGGCTGGGCAGCTTGCTGACCTGTTGATGGTTGGGCAGCTCGCTGACCTGTTGATAGTTGGGCAGCTGGCCGACCTGTTGATGGTTGGGCAGCTTGCTGACCTGTTGTTGGTAAATCTGAAACAGTCAATTCAAAGGTTGCCGGCTGGCATCATTAGAGCTCGTCGATGGCTGCGGCTCGGGCATCGCATCTCTGGGAGCATCGTCATGGTTGGGTGGTTGGATGCCTTCTTGGGGCTCCCGCGCTTGAGGGCCTGGTTGGTCATCGTTGTCGTCTGGGTCGGAGTTGCTGGATTCCACGTCCGTGGCATCGTTGTAGTCTGATTCGGTCTCGCTAGCGAAGTCGGCTTCCTCGTTCCCCCTGGGAGCTGGTCGCAGGTGGTCCACGTGAATGATGGAGATGTGGCCGTCTCTGTCCACCTCGTACACCTCGTCGCTTAGCTTCTTGGCGATGGTGTGGGGTCCTGCCCACAGTGGTCCAAACGCCTTTTTGGTCTTGACGTGCACTTTGGTCATGACGGGGTCGCCTAGCTGAAAAGTGATTGGGGGTTCGACCCCTGGGTTAGCATATTTAGTTTGAAAATTAAGCTGCCGCGCGTAGATTTGACGGTTTCGCTGATGGCGTGGAGGAGCAGGTTCGCGTCGCAACGTGCGATATTGTGGGGTGTCCCACTCTCCTTGCCTGGGCAATTCATAACCTAAGACTGCTTTTGCCGGTATCATACCGGTCGCGGCGTTGTATCGCGTCCGCAATACCTGGAGCGCCTTATGGAGATATCCATCCCAACTGGACTGCTGTTTGCCTTGGAGCATGACTCGCAGAATCTTTTTTAGTTCTTGAACGCGCCTTTCTGTCAAGTTTGCTTGCTGATGATAGATGGCTGAGAACATCTGGTTCACATACTGTCGTTCGCACCATCGTGCAAGCATAGCCCCCTGGAAGAGGGTACCATTGTCTGAAATTAAAGCTTTTGGTAAGCTGTACCTGGTTACTATCTCCTCTTCAAGGTACTTCGTTACTGTCTTCCCCGTTACTTCTGGATAGGCCTTGGCTTCGACCCACTTAGTAAACACGTCGGTAATGATGAGGGCATACCTGTTCTTGTTCCTCGTCTCCGGGAAGGGTCCCAGTACATCGATGCTGATGGTCTCAAAGGGACTGCTTGGACTGTGTGCCTGCTGCGGGGCGTTCCTCTGCTTCTGCCGGGACTTAACTGTGGAACAGATGATACAATTTTGTACATACCGTGAGACGTGTTTATGTAAGTTCTTGCAGTGGTAACGTTGGGTGATTGCCCTTAATGTTTCATCCCTGCTGGGATGTGCTGCGTCGGTGGCATCATGAAACTGGCGTATGGTTTTCGTGACCATACTTCGGGGAAGGATGAGTAGCTCGCGTCCCTGATATCTTCGCCAGAGAAGGTTGTCTGCTACCCTGTGTGTCCGGTGAAACGTGGCTTACCTGTTATTTTGTGGGCCGTAGTGATCGATGGCGTTCCATAAAGTTATGTTGTTTTGAATGCTCCTGGAGCGATTTTGAGCTTGGACTACTTCTCCGTACAACTGCAGGTGATCCATCACGCGCATTGGCTCTGCTGACGATGCTTCATCGGCCTGGTGGGTGAATGGAGGAGGCAGCAGCTTCTGCTCTTCGATCGGCTCATGTTCGTCGTTAGGACTGGGGTTTCTGCTCAAGAAGTCCGCCAACTCGTTGTCCTTCCCTGGACAGTGGACGACTTCGAACTGATACTCTTGCAACAGCAGGGACCAGCGCATCAGCTTTGTCTTGCTGTCCTTGGTCCTCTGTAGCCATGTTAGTGCCTTGCTATCTGTTAACAGAGTAAAAGGTTTATCTTCGAGATATATTTTGTATTTTTTTATAGCCCATAGTGTGGCTAAAACCTCCAATTCATTAACGTGATATTTTTGCTCCGCTTTCGTAAGCGTCGCACTAGCGTAAGATACCACAAGTTTGTTTCCTTGCTCGTCTTTTTGGTATAAAGTGGCGTCGAGCCCACGGAGTGAGGCATCGGTCTGCATATAGAAATGTTCCGCGAAGTCTGGGCGATGTAATACTAGTGGTTCTCTTAATATTATGGTCTTGAGCTTTTCGAACGCTTCTTGACACTCAAGCGTCCATTTAAATTTTACTGTTTTCGACAAGAGTTGTGTTAATGGCCTTGTTAACTGGGCCGCATTCGGAATATATTCGCGAATCCAATTGCATGTTCCCAGAAAACTTTGTAACTGCTTTTTTGTCTGTGGAGGCGTGAAATCTAAAATTGCGTCGATGTGCCTTTGCTGGGGTTCCGTCGTAGCTCCTCGAATGTGGTGACCGAGGTAGTCCAACTGTTCGGCAGCTATCGTGCACTTCTCCGTGGATATGTGTAGATTAGAGAGAGTTTTAAATGTTTGATGTGGTCTTCGATGGTTTCGCTGTAAATAATTATATCATCAAGATATACATTGACAAAATCATGTAAAAAGCCTATCAGTACCTCTCACACCATACATTTTTGGAAGGTGGCCGGAGCTGTTTTCAGCCCGAAAGACATGACGGTAAACTGATAAGATGCGCCGTCTGGCGTCGTAAAGGCAGTGTATTGTTTGGACTGGCAGTCTATGGGTATCTGCCAGTATCCAGCTTTTAAGTCCAGTAATGTAAAGTACTTGGCTCTACCAAAGTCTTTAATCGTTTCATATATTTTAGGTAAAACTGAAAATTCGCATTGGTGGCGAGCTATATTGGGAGCCGCTAGGCTCTATAACTCCGGCTTCTAGCATTTCCTCTACCTGCTCGTTAAGAATCTTTTTCTTCTCTGGAGACAGTGGGTAGGGTTTCTGGTGAATTATTTTATCCGACGTTAATTTAATCGTGTGCTGTACACTATCTGTGGTCGCCTTGGCAGGAACTTCGTCAAACAGATCCGCGAACTCACAGAATAGTGGTGTTAAAGCTGATTTGTGGTCTTCCGGAATTATTAGATTTGTTGGTAAATTATTGTTTGATATTTGTGCCTTCGTGGCCGGATTACAATATATTGTGTGCCTCTGTTTGACACCTACATAAATACATTTTCGACTGTAATCTGGCGTCACGTCCTCCTGGTTTAGAAACGGAGCGCCTAGAATTACTTCTTCATTTAAATTATTAAAAACTTGAAAATTCCCTGTGGAATGCAATTCTTGTATGTTATAATTTAAGTCGAGTGTGCCTAATGATTCATATGTCTCACTGCCGCATGCGAGCGAAAATAACTGCTTGGTGCTGCTCTTTTGCAGGTTCTCAACTAGGTCTGCCCTGATGGCATTACTCGCGGCGCCGGAATCTATTAGGGCTGTGCATTCGTGATTATTTATATTAACGTTTATGCGAAATAAATATTTTAAGTGTGATGCACTATATAAAGGTAAAATTTCTTGATTTGACGTCTGAATACCTATTGATTTGTACTCAGGTTTGCCAAAGTTTCTTGAAAATAATGGTTTTAAATCGTAAATTTCTGTGTAATCTCGATAGGTATTGTATGTGATGGTGTTTATTACTTGTTGAGAATTTATTCTTGCTGTGGTGTTGTCTCGACGACTTCTTGTAAAGTTTGTTGCCGCTGCGGGGCCGTGTTCAGGGGACGGCGTTGTGTATTCTCCCCGGCCCTGAAGTAGTTTTTTGGCTGTTGATTTTGTTGCTGTGGTTGCTGTTGTGACCTAGCAGGAGCTTGTTGTCGCTGCTGGGGCTGTTGTGGTTGCTGCGGTTGAGAGGGCTGCCTGTTTGGACAGTCTCTGTTCTAATGCCATCCCCCACAGTGGCGGCTTGGTGATGGTGGCTGCTTATTTGGATTTGTTTGAGTGAGTCCCTGGGACGTCGTGGTTGGCGTACTGGGTACTTGACGGTCCATTCTTTGGGGATTGTTGTCACGAGGTGTCGTGTTAATTTGCGTGGTTTCCTGACGAGGCCTGTAGGGTTTCCATTGTCCCTTGGCGTTTTCCTTGATATCGGTCTCGACCTGGGTTGCGAGCCGAATAAGTTCTTCTGTTGAGCGGATTGTGGCTCCCCTCAAACGACTTCTTACTTCGGGACGAAGCTGGTCCAGGATTGTTGCAGCCTTGTGCTGCTCTCCCTTTTCAGGCTCCAGTCGATTCAATAGACAATATTTTTTGGTGGTAAATAACTCGGCATTTTCGTCGATACCTTGCTTTTCTCCATACAGCTTTGCCGTACTTTGCGTGATTGTTGTGGTAGAATCATACTTGTCGTAGATCCGGTCTACGAAAGTATTATAATTATCTATCAAATTGCGGTACGGTTCGTACCACCTAGCAGCGTCGCCTCGTAGCTGCTGGATCGCAATGTTTAGTTTGTCGCTTTCGTCTGTTATGTTGGTGCGCCTCAAGTGTTGATCCATCCTCCTAATGAACGCTGTTGGATCTTCATGATCCTGGCCGCTGAATGTGTGCGCTGGCTTGATCCTCGACACACGGTCCTGGGAATTCTGTAACGTAATCTGCTGTAGGGCTTGCATAAAGGTGGTGGCCATACTGGAGATGGCGTTCTCCATATTCTGCATGGGTGCTTGCGTGATCGGTTGTGTAGAAATGGTTGTTGAGCTTGGCACGTTTGGTGGATTTGCCGGTTGTTGTGGCTCAGGTGTATAAGCCGATTGAGTGAGCTTACATGATGGGCGAGGCTCGGGAAAAATAGCTGGTAATTGTTGTGAATCGTCCCTTGACGTTTGCATAGTCCTGGGTTGTTCAAAGTTGTACTGTTGGGCGTTGTGCTCCATGTCTGGTGAATTACTCATCCTATATGGGTTCGTGTCACCGTTCGGTTGACTATATATGGTGCCGAGACGTGTGCGGCGTGCCGTATTTATAATAGGAGTATTATCGTTCATAATAGTTTATATTGTTTATAATGTTTATAGTTTATAATTGTTTATAGTTCATAATTGTTTATAATAAAGTTAATGAGCACTAAAAAGTTCCCTTTAAAATGTTTATCAAATGTTTATAGCAAAATGTTTATAGCAAAAATGTTTATAGCAGTCTAATAATATAAGGCAGTTATGGAGAGTATTACAATAATCGCAGTTGCTTACCTGTCCTGGCGACACTCACTGCACTTAAGTTTACGCGTTTTTAGTTTTTAAACGGCACTTGCACTGTGTTTTATTAGTCTTCTTTCTTGCACTGTTGAAAGCCCCTTAGTTGGGCGACATGTCTACGAAAACTAGGGTGGATGTCTAAGATTTTTAGTTGTTGTAAACAATGGGCCACACGTTGGGCGCCATGTCTACGCAATGAAGGGTTGTGGTTGTGAAAAAATAAAAATGTTTTTTATCGGAGACTGCGAATTTTGAAGTTAATGGGCGCCAGCAGCCTCGATAGTGGTGTTCTCGTAGATCTGGATATTGGACGAGCTCTCAGGGCCGATTTCTGGAATTTTGTAGACTGATTACGATTTTTGAAGTGTCGGTGGGTATTGCTACTACCCCCTTGTTGCAACTTGTAAGCTGTCATACACCTGCACCGCTTTTGGTGCAAGGTACCCCACTTTGTGCATATGGACAGGCGCTTTTGCCTGGTAAATATCGACTTGTAGTTGTTATCTCGTTGAGTGCTCGGAGTGGACTGACTGAGTACCGGTATTGGACTGACTACTGCTGAAACCTCGCCGCGATCCTGTAGAGATCGGGGCGGACGGAGCTCTGAGCGTTAGGTCGGCTGGCGTTCTGAACGTCGCGCGCCGAATGAGCGGCTGGGACCGCCTGTTGCGTCGTGTCGTCCCCGCCCAGTCATGCCGAGGCGGACGGGATCCTAAGCGTTGATATAGTCTTGGAGCGTTTATTGCGTCGTATTTATTCCGCGCTGTGATGTTAATGTATGAACATGTTAAAAAATTTAAATTGTGACTTTTTTAATTAATTTAAAATTATTTTTCTGGCCTTTTTTGGCTTCGACAACAAATGATACAATGATACAACGATACAAAGATACAATGATATAATAGAATAATATTCTTTGTCCACGATTATTATATAATGTGTTCATTATGTATCTGTTTTCTCAAGCATAATGCTATTCTTTATTCACTATAGTGAATAATGATTTCATTATTCCATTGTTTTTAAAGTTTGTCTACGTGCTATTTTGTCTGTTTTTTTAGTAAGCCATGACAGTCTGTCAAAGTATAATTTTGTCATTAATTTGAAAAATCATTTCATATTCATTATGTACTTTCGTTGGTTATTTCAATTAAAAAACTGAAAATATGAATATTAATAGTGAAAATGAAATATCTTGAACACTGCCAGAAATTACCTCTTTGAATTTATTGACAAAATTCAAAAAAGTTGTATGTCAATATACAAACCTCTTATGGATTAGAGAATTTTCAAAAATGCTATCGTTCTAAAAACTAAATATTGATATTATTTAATAGTCGTGGACAAAGTATACTATTATATACTATTCTACTCGCATATGGTGGTTACTATTCACTCAGGAGATTTATGACACTCGCCTGCGGCTCGTGTCGTAAACCTCACCCACCTGAATAATAGCCATCATTATATGCTCGTTGTATAATATACTATTAAATCGTTAACTTCATTTTTAGTTCGTTTGAGACATTCTTGTCTCAGCTCCTGTTATAGTTTTGAGTCCAATTTTAGTTAATGTTAAATTTATAAAATATGTTTTTAATGTTCATCCTGCTGTATTAATTACAAATTGAAGAATTGTATCATACGTACTTTTTTGCACGCGAATTGATTTTTTTTTTCATTTTCAATTACATATATTTGAAGATTTTTTAATAGTGTGTAATATTTTCCAAATGTATTCGCCATTAAGAGAAGATTACGTTAGTAAAATAGTAAAGCTATGAGCAATGATAGGAGAAAACAGATTTTAAAAAAACGTCGACGTTTTCTATTTATTTTAAGACAACTTCAGGACTATTTAATTTAGGGTTTCAGTATAAAACTTTATTTTAAAATTTTGAACGTAAGTAATAATTCAGAAAGATACCAATATTTTAAGCATTCAAACTTCAACGTTGACTAGAATCTGATACCTATTAGATTTTTTGATTTTATAAGAAACAGCTAATTGAAATATCAAGAAGACCAATATTTTACTGCATCATCTCACAGTTATCATGGGAAATTCACAATCGACAATCAAATCTGGTTTGTAGGCTGGAGGTAGCCGTTAAACTATAATACAATTTAATGTTGGTTAATATTAAACCACCAGAAGTAATTGCTACAAACTGTCTTTAGGATATTCTCACAGTACATAAACGGCGTAATATATTTTGCTAATAATAGATTTGAATTGGATATATATTCAACGATTTCCACTATACCTAAATTATCTAGTCGATTAAATGTATTTAACGGTCCTCCTTGGAATTTCAAACCATTAGTCGCATTTAATTTAGTACACATAATATTATAACACAAAGGATTTTAAAGCAGATACACTGTTTAAGTAATAAATATGTGTATAATTTCTTTTTCATTTTTAAATTGAACGATACGTTATCAAGGTTAATAGTATTATGACTAGTTCTGTATAAATCTCTCATACTGATTGTTTTACTCTAAGCGTCTCAAAATCCTACTAAAATTTCAAAGTTGTATGTGATTGATTTATTTGAATTCTACAGTATTTCAGCAGACCGAAAGTTGTGTACATGGAGCAAAATTACGAGAAAAAGGAAACTATAAAAAAAATATAGACAATAGAAAATAGGAGGAAAAATCATGTCATAGGACTGTCAAATAGGAACTGAATAAAAATGTACTATAGTGTCTGTAGATGGACTTTTATGATAACTGGTCCGGCAGAATCCATGTTCAAAGTTTATTCATATTATAATATAATTATATATAAATTCAAATCAAGCCGCCATGCTTTCGCGATAAATGAAAATTTAAAACAGTTGTCAAAGCTTTTGCTAGAAATATCAGTTTAGCTAGGAATATTTAGCGTTGGTCAAATATTCTACGTTATTTTTCGGTTGAAGCTTATTTAAAAAATAACTATTCTGCTGTAAAGATATAGCGTTTATTTCGTCGTCACTTACATTTAAATCCACGAGCTCCAGTTCCTAATCGAATAACAATTAAAAAGTGGGTACACAAGTTTCGCAGTATTGCTTCATGTGCCAGGGAAAACCAAAAGAAAGATCTCGTTCTGCACGCACACTTGAAAACGCTGAAAGGCCAAGGGCAGTTAGCTGCGAAACAATTTCGTAATGCTGGTGTGGATAATCCAAGATTATGGAGTCTGTAGGACGGAACCACTACCACAGTCAGAGGATATGGTTGTATATCCGCGTTTTTCAATGTGTAACCCCGCGCAAGCCTCTGGCTTTTTTATTTATTTAGCTTGTCAGGTATGGCCATCGACTTAAGTTCCGATGCCCGATCAGTGAAATAAACTTGGATGGAAGACCAACATATTTGATCTAATAGTCGGTAGGCTGTTCATTGAGAAAATCCTAGATCAGTTAACCTACTAGTGAGGTTGGGGACTCACCTCTTGGGCTGCCTGTCTTTGCCACAGGAACTTGAGGTTGTGAGTAATTTCGAAACCTCTGGACCCCCGTCCGATATAAAATCCTTGGGGCAATAATGCTCCTCGCAGGTAAGTAGTCAATAAGCCGAGGACCGTAGTTTGAGCCCATGCTAATTTGTACATCCCTAGGTACAACGGGCCCGTCTGCCGCCTAGTTGACTAGTAAAAAAGGAGCACAATCTGCACCTATCGGCGTTTTTATTGAGTCTTTAAAAATTGTTTGAAATTCGTGTTAATTTTGTCCAAAATGTCGCAAATTTATACAAGAGATGAAAAAGTGGACACGATGGACAAGTGGGAAAAAAATGCAGTTGGGGCTACCCACCATTATGCCCAACAATATCCTGATCCTGATAGACAATGTCCTGCCATAAATTACTTTAATCATATTGAAAATCAATTCCGGAGAAAGCTCAACAGTGATCCCGATCAAAATTTTATTATTGAAGAAGGAACGGAAATGACGACATTAATTTCCGTTCTGTAATGTTATGGCTCGAGGGGGAATTGAAAAACTGTCTCTTTAAGGCAAATAGCGTTTGAATTAGAAATTTGTTATCAAAAACTATAAGCCAAATTTTGCATAAATATAACTATACATCTTTTAAATACCAATTGCACCAGCACTTGCACGAAAATGATTACATACGTAGGATGGATTATTGCAATTGGATTTTACAGAATAACGTGCGGCCAAATAATGATTTTTTGGGAAGGATTTTATTTCAACCAAAATGTCCCAAAATCATTTTGGTGAACTTTGATTGTTCACAAATTATATAATTTAGTATTTTGGACGCGATTTCGATTTGTTTAGCATTGTCAATTAAAATAAATCGGAACAGTCATGATAATAATAGTAATAATAATCGTTTATTGTCCAACAGGCTCAAGCCCAATTACAGGACACTTTGAAAAGTAAAAATGTAGTACTACTAACTAATCTAATAGCTAAAGGTAATGGAAGAAGAAAAGAAACAAATACAATAAACAAAAATACAATAGAGACCACAAATGTAAAGAAGTATAGCTTATATATAACAAGTGAGAGTATAAAAACAGTTACATAAAAAATATATTTACCTACATCTAAATATTTGAAGAGCAACGCGAAATCAGAAGAACGAGTGGTGGGCAAGCAAGGCCAGAGAAATTCAAAGGTACGCCGATTCACACGACGAATTTCTTTCAAGGAGTAAAAGCAGTGTACGGCCCCAGTCGGAAAAATATGTGCCCTATTAAAGATTTAAATGGAAATCTCCTCAAAGAAGACCAGGAAATAAGAGCCCGATGGAAAGAACACTACTCTAACATTCTTAACCAGCAAAGTTAAGCCGATCACGATATTATAAATCTTATCCCTCAATATGACACCTTCGAAGACTTAGATAAACCACTAACAACGGAAGAGATCTTAACCGCCATTGGGCAGCTAAAAAATAACAAATCTCCCGGCGCCGACTCACTCCCAGCTGAGATCATTAAAGCTGTGCCGTCAGAGCTCATACTCTACCTCAAAAAACTGTTTGATGTCGTGTGGGACAAGGTCCGCAGGAGTTTCGTGATACACTTTTAATCAACCTCTTCAAAAACAAAGGGAGCGCTGCGGACTGTGGAAATTACAGGGGTATAGCTCTCCTGGCTGTTGGAGGGAAGATACTCACTAAAGCGATGGCAAATAGGCTAACACCTGTTATGGAAAAGTTACTTCCTGAAACACAGAGTGGCTTTAGACCAAACCGAGGCACATGGGATTTAATCTTCACACTTAAACAGCTTCAAGAAAAAGCACTCGAACATCAAGGAGAAATTCACATGGCCTTCATTGATTTAACCAAGGCGTTTGACTCGGTGGACAGGGAAGTGCTCTGGAAAATTATGTTCCGCTTAGGTATCCCTAGAAAATTTGTGGAAGTATGTCGCAGTCTACATACAAACAACAACGCCCAGGTTATGTATAATAATGAGGCAACCGAACCTTTCCAAACCCTCACTGGAGTTAGGCAGGGATGTGTCCTGGCACCCCTACTCTTTAATTTGTTTACCACTGCTCTAACAATTATTGTTGACAACAAACTGACAGTCCGAGGAATAGGTCTCAGATACCGTTTTGATGGCGGTCTCTTTAACATAGGGCGCTTTAGAGCTTTCACGAAGACACGCACACGATTCATTTGTGATCTCCAGTATGCGGATGACTGTGCACTTTTAGCCTCTACGCCGGAACAGCTTCAAGAACTTTTAGATGTGTATGCCCAGAGCTATGATTCCTTGGGACTTAAAATCAACATTGGAAAGACTAAGATTATGTCAACTCCTCATCAAGTGAACCAAATAGACATTACACTTAACGGAAATTCTCTTGAAGTGGTGGATCAGTTCAATTACTTAGGCAACGTTGTTAATGACAAAGCAAACATGGACAGCGAGATTCGCAATAGAATTAACGCTGCATCTAGAGCACTCTGGGGACTTAGAGAGAGAGTATTTGACAACCACGACCTTACTTTGTCAACGAAAATGGCTGTCTACAGAGCAGTTGTCATTCCAACACTGCTATATGGGTGTGAAAGCTGGGTCACTTACCGTCGTCATGTGAAAGAATTAGAACGTTTTCAGCAAAGACACCTCAGAAGTATGATGAAAATCCGTTGGTTCCATTACATATCAAACGTGGAAGTACTCAGGAGAGCAAACAGCCTTCCAATTGAGGTGCTTATTTCAAGAGCACGCCTAAGATGGGCAGGTCACGTTAATCGTATGCATGATAACCGCCTTCCTAAATGTACACTTTATGGTGAATTGCTAAGCGGTAGAAGAAGGCGTGGCGGTCAACGAAAGAGGTTCAAAGACGCTCTCCATGAAAATCTAAAATCCTGCGGTATTGCAGACGAGCAATGGGAACAACTTGCAGTGGACAGAACCGAATGGCGAAGGGTTGTGGCCAGCTATCAAGGAAATATTGCTGCAAGAAGGCCGAATCCAAGACCTAACCAGGTCTATGTTTGTCGTGACTGCGGTCGACATGTGCTCTCCCGAATTGGCCTCTATAGCCATAGTCGTGTGCACCGTAGATGAATGGGAAGTACAATAGACTACACCTTTTACTTGTTTTTTATTGTACACAATTTATCGACTGTAACATTTTTATACTCGGACTCGAGTAACGGCTAATAATAATAATAATTTGAAGAGCTAAAATGTCTCAGTTTTAATTAATTATAAGAATACGTACATAATGGCATCTAAAAATATTAGTGTGCAGTTAAACCTGATTGTAACATATATTTTTTAGTTTGATTAAATTACGTTGGTTAATGCCGCATAAATTATTAATGCTGTTGAAATTAATGCACATTGTGTGTATTGATGAATTTGTCCTAGCTATATCAATATGATATACTTAAAAGAAAATACAAAATTAAAATTAAATAAATATTGACGTATCCGAAGGAGTATTGAAAGAGATGGACGTCACTTCGAACATTTGCTGTAAAGTTATGGCAATAATTTTAAAAAGTGTAAAATTTTCTTCTTTCGTTTATGTTTCCTAATTTTTATTTTAAATAAAGCTATAATTTGTGACGAGTTTGTTTTTCTTCAATATGGCACGTTATTAGTTGAAACAAAATAAGGCCAATAATAATAACCTCTTTTGTTCAAAAATAAATTTGCAAACCAAAGTTTCCCGAATCTTTTTTCTCAGTGGCGTGTCACAATTTCAGGCGAAAACATTATCCTCATACCCCACATCAACGACGCTGATTATAGCTTACGATTAAGTTCCTTCATGTTAAATACAATTATACTCATATATTGTACACACAGAGTTTCATTTCAATAACCACATTTCTTCAAAAGACATTTCAGTAAAAAAAAAAATAATTTTTGACATCTTCAATATACTGTATCTTGTAAACGTACGCTTTAAAGTTTATATGGCAATTTTGTTTTAAACTTGGACGGGGAATACGTTCCTTACTTTACGGCATGACAATTATGATATACCCTGTACATTTTCCGACGAAACTCGATAAATCATTTGTTTGAGACTGAAATTAATGGAAAATTAAAATTTCAAATAATTATTTTTCTTGTTGGAGATACATTCTGTGTTTAAACTTAAGTAACAAACAAAACAAAAAACGGTAAAATAAACGTTGGGCGTTGGAAAATATCTGCATGAAACAGTTTTTTTACTAACAATTGTTTGAAGTGCTCAACCGCTAGCCCGCGGGGATTTTATTGTTTGTGCCCAAACGACGTTTATAAAAGAGCACATAAAGTTTCTCATACATGAAATACTAAGTGCTTTGCATTAGCTTTAATGTGTATAATAGTAGGAAGTTAAATTAATATAACTAAATTGTGTCCTAAATTTCCTTCGTAACATATTTTTTATTGATGTATAAAATGCCTTTTATACTTCCGTTATAATAACAACGTATCACGAAGGTATTTGGCGTTTTAAATAATACTATACAAACCATTTTCGCTCTAACATCTGGCTTCGTAAATAGTAAGTTTAACAAAAATACATATATTTTAAGTACTACTTTGGACCATGTAATAAATTCATTTACTTTTACCATTGAATTGATTTACTATAAATAATCTAAAATATACAAATATCAGTGACGTAAATTATATTCAATTTAAATAATAAAAACCATCGCATACGTCGTAGCTGAATCAATAGTATTTTAAGTACTTGCTATCAATTAGAAAAATTTTCTAAACAATTAAAAATGTATTTCGTTATACTAGTGTATAAAAGAGATGTTGCTCTAGATATGGAAAACAACCATCCAGTTTCTACTTTGAGTATAATACAAAAATTACTGAAACAATATTATGCCAAATTATAAAATTTAACATATTAACAAATTGTCAGCAGTGCTTTTTATGACGTAAATCTACTGAAACAACAAAAAAATATGTTGCAGATTTATTTTAGTATTGAAAATAATTCTGGTTGCAGAAAAATAATGTTAATATGGAAAATAATTCTGGACGCTTGTGTATGGCGACCGTCTAGGCAATAATGAAGCGACATGAGACATCTCTCTCGGTGCCGACGCAGCAGTGGAAAATGAAAGAATGTGAGATGATAGATTTTGTTCACACGTAATCAGCAGTTGGTCGGTTGATTGTGTAAAAATTATTATCGGTTATAGAAATCGTTTCGACGTCGACATCTAGAATGACAATACAACCTTGAAACAGAGCTTCGTTCGATTATGTAAATAAAAATATGGTCATCTGGTGATGCCTAAATCGTAGCATATTACTTCCTTCGAGTGCATGGCATGTATTTCAATGAAACTTGAAATATGGACCTGATGATGCCAAAAAGGCCTTACCTTTAACCTTATCCAATTTCAAGCGAGCAAGGATTAAATTTAATTAAAAACTAACCAAAGGTTGTAGGGTTATTCACAAAGCATCGTTTAGATCGACGTAAAGTAAGGCTACTTAAAGCCAAACGAGCCCCGAAACAATCTACAATCTGCAACCAAACAAAATCACAAGAAGGAATATTTTTATATTCACATATTACTTCCTTCATGTTCATGGAATTGCATGCGAACCTAATAATGCCTGCTGAGTAGACGAAGTCAAACGATTCAATAAAAATGCCTATAATTTAATTTCATGATATCCGATAGAAGTAAAATTTATGTGGGTATACTATACTCAAACCATTATGGGAGGCTAGTAATAGTTGCACGTGATCGGCGCATACAACAAAGCCTATTGGCATTTGATTTTAGGAGGGGATATAATTCAAGATTTACAAGCGCAAAATCGCTCTGTTTGCGCACTCGCATTTGTATCGCCACGACTGTGGATTATTATTAATAATTACTGATTTCTCTCTACTTATTTCTTGATAAATTACAAATTATGGAGCAAGAACGGGCCAAAAATGATCTCTATTTAGTTCTGTCACTGGTAAGGAAGTGCCTAAAATATTCCTCTTTCCATAGAAGACAAGCAGTGATGCGTCGAAATATTTTAATACTTATCGAGATACAAATGCTTAGTGCAACTCTCTTCAGTAACAGCAGGTAATTTATTATATAATTTCTTTATTAATATTTCATGCTATTTAACAGTACACATTTTGATATTTTATTGACAAGTTATAACACAATATACCCTATAGATGTTTTAGTACAAGTGTGTATAAAATGCTCAGGAAACGCAAGGAATAGGATACATTGAAGCCACTAGTGTTTGAAAATGTATAATTTCACGAATTTTGTATTTAAAACAAAAAGAAAAAACCGTAGCACGTCAGGATTGAATTACAGACCTTTGATATGCCAAACGATCTGTCCGCCGCGGTGGGGATATGTTCGTTCTGCGATATCTTTATATATGGGTAACCTATAGATAATACAATCTCTCTACACAGACATCTCGTTTTTTGTCTGTAAATGTAAATGTTTTTAGTGGTCTAAAGCGTTCCTACAATAATGACACGCCCATCAACGTAATCATTGTCTTCCTGTAACGGTTTTGGTTATAGGCATTGTATATATATGGTCGTTTACCGCGTAGAAATACCAAAGAGGCCTTACCTTTAACTTTGGCCGATTTCAACCGAATAAAGATGAAAATTCATAAAAAAATTAACCGAAAAAAGTCACACGTAAGAATAGTTTTCGAATGGTACTAAAGCAGCAACTTATAAAGCGAGCTACTACTATTCATGGGAAATACTTTGAAAGCCTCAATTGGGCATAAAGTATGCAAATAATGAAATTAGTCAGAGGTGAAGATTTTAGATTAACAATTTTTATCGTTAATCCTCTACACTGCTTTTCAACAATGTTGTGCTCTGAATAATATCGCAATAATTACAAGAGATACATGTAAAATATTTACAATGAATGTCGGTGAGACTTTATTGAATTAGAAAGCTCCGTATAAGAAGTTACAGCCAGTCATCCACAGACCAGTTTCGAGCTTCTTGGCTCTCATCATACAACTATTAATATCGTTTGTGACTTTTCTGCTCTTGAGCACTTATCTAAGTTCTTCGTTGAGACTCTCTGGTTCCATAAATAATCGTATTTTTTAGTATACAAAGGTCGTTTATTCTTTCAAAAAATGGCGCCAACTACTTGACCTCTTTTCACGACCGTCTTGAACGTTGCTGCCTATGTATAGATTAAATCAGAAACCAGCTCTAGAACTAGTTGTAGGTTGCAAATTTACGGCACCGTAAAACGATCGTTAACATATACAAGAAGTATATGTACATTTTTCGGACAAATTGTCCCGGAAGTTCTAACTGGGACAACCTGTATATTAATAATATTAGGTTTAATTAGAGTGTGATATATTTTCACTCCTTTATAATATACGCATTCCATGATACAACGGGTGAAAACTCTTTAAAAATCCACTTTACTAAATAACTGCCCTCACAAAGCCGGAAAACTAATTTTTCTGGTTGAATATATTTAAACCTGTTCTGTATAAAAGATATTAAAAGTGTAATTTTACAGACCTCCACAACACAGATGTCACATACATTTTATGGCGTTAATTTATATTACCCGGTGTGCTCGTAATTTGTTTTTATTTTTAATTCTACATCCTATAAAGGGTATACAGTTCGGGATACAATGTAAGCACTGGAGATAAATGGCGTTTTATAATTCATGTTACAAGTCATAATGTAAAATATTGTAATCTTCGTAGTAAATGCACATAATTAAGAAACTAAAGTAGTTTTTAATAATTGCAAGTTCTGTAACGCAGCGGTATTCAGGATGAATTATTCCATGGTTGGAGTTAACCACGAATTCACGCAGTGAAATCGAAATCTCAGAATATACCACAATTTTTGTAAAAATCCTAGTACCAGCGTCAACCTGCTCCACTTAATTTCTCTGTGGTGTTGCTTTTGTACATTACACTTTCACTTAAATGTTAAAGATCGCCTCATCCGATTTAACTTATATCTCTAAGTCACTTCTACGTCCCTTGCCCGACCTGATCCTCGAGCATTAGACAGTTGTCCCCTACACATATACAGTGTGCATCGAGAAGTGAAAGCGTACGGACGTACACCGAGCCATCAGAGTGCACAGTGAAGTGGAAGCCCCACAGACAGTGACGTCGATAGTGTTGAAGAGGAAGTTCACACGTCTTTTTCAAGACACCATTTTCTGTTATTAATCATAACTTTTTCCCATAATAATATAGGTATTCCCTTACAGGAAACCGACAACGACGTTACCGTGGAGGACGGTAACATGGAGTACAGTGAAGACGAAACATCCCAGAGCGGTAGCTTCCGAGGGGGCCCCCCAACCCCAAGGGACGACAAGGAGACGATAAAACGTCTCACAGAGGAAAACAATGCTCTCAAGAAGAAAATAGACGAGCTCACCGAAAGGTTGGAGCAGATGCAGAGGGAACAGAAGTCCCAGCATGAAGAGCTTCTGCGTGCGATTCGGGGAGAATCGCAAACACGGAAAAGAAAAAATCCGCCCGCTGCCAACACGGACTCAGACGAAGAGGCCCCTAAGGCGGCAAAGAAGGTGGCTGAAGAGCCCCTCAAGTGCCCCCCCGAGTCCGAGTCACCTAGACAGAGCAGATCGGGATCCAGAGCCCCCCAGCAGGAGGCTAGCGTCCCCCAACAAGAAACCCGGAAAGAGGAGACCGAGGCCCCTCAAACAAGGACAAGAAGCCAGCGTGTACCCCCGGTAGTGCTGCGAAACAAAGAGACGTGGACAACGGTGAGCCGTCGTTTAACCGAAACCGGTATAAACTTCAACAAGGCCAAAGTTACCGGGGAGGGAATCTCCATCGAGCCCGCGACGTCCGAGGACTATCGGAGGATGACAAGGATGTTCGCAAATGAAAAGAGGGAGTACCACACGTATGCCCTGCCAGAGGAACGGCAGCTACGTGTGGTCATTCGAGGGATCCCGAGCGGCGTTACCTGCAAAGAGGTGGCAGAAGACCTCCAGGACCAAGGATTCGCACCTACCGCGGTCCAGCGAATGATGTCAAGACGGACAAAACAGGAGGTGCCCCTCATGCTTGTCCTAGTCCCACAGGACCAGGACAAGATACTCCAAGTAACGAGGTGCTGTTCTCTAGTTGTAAGGACTGAGAGACAGCGAGCCAAGGTAGCGGCATCCCAATGCCACCGCTGCCAGCGTTTCGGCCACGGCCAATCCAGGTGCACCGCGCAGCCGAAATGCGTGAAGTGCGGCGAGGCACACCGGACGACGGAGTGCAAAAAGAAGGCAGACGAACCGGCCAAGTGCGCGAACTGCCAGGGGGCCCACCCGGCCAGCTATCGGGGATGTCCAAAGTACCCCAAACAATCAGCCAGCGCCACCCAAAGGCCGGTACAGAGGCCAACGATGACCTCAACACAGAAGGGCGGCGTAGCGCCAGGCACAAGCTACGCCAGAGTAGCCCAGGGCAAGGCAGGACAGAACACCGTCCCTGCCGCAAAACAACAAGCATCGCCAGAGGCCAAAAACCTCACAGCGGTGCTCGCACAGATGCAACAAATGTGCTCAGCGATGAGCGCATTTTTTGCACAAATGCCAAATTTAACTAATCTGTAATGCCTTTACAGGTTAAACCGGAAGTCCTGCAGATGGCGGCCTGGAATGTCAATGGCCTGCGAGAAAGGAGACTTGAAGTCGAAGAGCTCCTGACCAGGTATGACATAGACGTCATGGCACTGCAGGAAACCAAGATGACCCTGGCCAAGGAGATCAACTTCCCAGGATACCACACCTACAGGATGGACTGGGTAAACAACCCTCAGCGACCCGCGAGAGGAGTGGCCCTATTGGTGAAGAAAACCATAGTCCACCATCCGACAGTACTGCCTGAGCTAGAAAACATGAACGCCACCGCCGTAGTAGTGTCCACAGCACGAAATGGCGACATACAAGTGGTCTCATGCTACCAGCCACCCCGCAGCACGCTTACCGAGGGGGATCTGGACGCAATCTTGCCCGCCAGGACACAGGTCGTCGCAATTGGCGATTTCAACGCCAAATCCCAGGAATGGAACAGCGGCATAACCAACACTCGAGGACGAGAGCTGCTGAGGTTCCTGGGACAGCACGCCGGCGAACTGATGGTGGTAGGACCGGACCAGCCCACCTTCGACAACGGCAGACACAGGCCAGACGTACTGGACATCGCGATCCTAAAGGAGATGACCTTCGAGGCAGAGATCACCACCAGAACGGAGGGATCTACCGAGCACAACCCGATCTTCCTAACCCTAGGAGGACAGGCGAGTGAGGACAACGCCACCTTCACGAAGAGACGAACGGACTGGGAATCGTACCGGCAGCACCTGCAGCAGTACATCGCACAAATTCCCAGGCTAGAAACCGTGGAGGACGTTGAAAGGGCCATCATTACCCTAGAGGAGCAGATCCTGGAAGCGATAAGGGCCAGCACGACGGAAATAGAAGTAAGAAGCCACCCAGCACCGATGGCAAACCTCCCAGAGGTCACCAGAGAGCTGATAAGGGACAGAAGAAGCGCCAAGAGACGGGCTCAGAGGACCAGGCTCCCCGCCGACAGAAGGGAGTACAATGTCCTCAGCCGAAGAGTGAAAGCCGCCCTCCAGGAACACCGTCAGGAGGGGTGGCAACGCCACCTTGAGTCACTGGATCCACAGGACAGAAGCATGTGGAACACACAACGTGCCCTGCGAAACCGAAGGAAGCCTATGCGCCCGATTCACGGAGAGCGAGGGATCGTCTACACTAACCAGGAAAAAGCCGAGGCGTTCGCCGACAGCTTAGAACTGCAGTGCAGAGAGAACGAGCTCGATGACGAGGACGAGGACTGGGTGGACGACGTCGAACGCAGAGTACGAAGGATCCGTCGCCTACCAGATGACAACCACATCCGTCCGACTACCCCCGAGGAAGTCAAGGAAATCCTGAGGAGCCTAAAGCCGAGAAAAGCTCCGGGATGTGACAAGATAGGAAACATCGCTCTCAAAAAGCTGCCCAGGAAAGGAGTAGCGGCGCTAGTCAACATCGTAAACGCGATGTTAAGGTTACGGCACTTTCCAGCCAGGTGGAAAAAGGCCGACGTCATTATGATCCCTAAACCAGGGAAAGACCTAATTTTCCCGTCTTCTTACAGGCCCATCAGCCTCCTCCCAGCCATGAGCAAGGTTGCAGAACGGGTCATCTTGAAGAGGCTAACAGAGAAGACAGAAGAGCTGAACATCATCCCGGATGAACAGTTCGCATACCGAACAGGACATTCCACGGAACTCCAAGTGCTTCGCCTCACTGAGGAGGTCACCAAGGGGTTCAACCAGCGTCAAGTCACCGCGGCGCTGTTCCTAGACGTCGCCAAAGCATTCGACACGGTCTGGCACGACGGTCTCTTAGCTAAAATGATGAGTATGGGTTACCCCATCGAACTCGTCAAACTAGTGAGATCCTACCTACACTGCAGACAGCTAAGGGTGAAAATCTCGGACCAACTCTCCACCTACAGGACCGTGGAGGCGGGAGTTCCACAGGGATCGGTGCTGTCACCGCACCTGTTCGCCATCTATACCTCGGACCTCCCCCGGACCGACCATACAGCCCTAGCCCTGTATGCAGACGATACCGCCCTGATTGCCAGATCCTGGAAGGCCAGAGACGCAACCAGAAAACTCCAGGAAGCGGCCACACTCCTGGAAGAATGGTGCACGATGTGGAAAGTCGCAGTCAACGCCGACAAGAGCCAAGCCATCCTCTTCAGACGAGTGCGGAAAGAAATTCCCACAGGACACGTCTCCATGAACGGCGAGGACATCCAATGGCACGACACCGTCAAATACCTTGGCGTGGTCATGGACAGAAGCCTAACATGGAGACAAAACACGGACGCCATCACAGCTAAGGCCCGACGTACGAGAGCCCTAATCTACCCAATGACGGGAAATGGGAGCCGACTTAACTTGAGGAACAAGCTCACGCTTATCAAGACCCTCATCAGGCCGCAGCTGACGTACGCCTCGGTAGCGTGGGGCTACCAGGCAAAGTCCTACATGAAGAGAATCCAGGCAGTGGAAAACATCGCCCTCAGGACGGTAGTTGACGCCCCATGGTACGTGAGAACCTCAGACATCGTCAGAGACCTGGAGTACACCACGGTCACTGAAGTCATCCGGGAACGAGCGAAGAAGCTGTACGCCCAAGCCGAGGAGCATGGGAACCCGCTGATCAGACAGGCCACTGATTACGACCCCGCCGACGCCCCGAGGCACAAGCGACCGAGGGTTCAGCTACTGGACAACGGGTAAGTATAACCTTTATTTCCCGCTAACAGATCTGTTTCAGATACGCCAGGATGGACCACCACTACCAGAGACATGACGTTTTCAACCCTAACCCAACCTCCTTGCGGGCGTCGGACAACATACCGTCCAACGCCCGTTGTCCTACCTGCTCCGTGGAGACCGAAAGTGCTAAAAGAAGCACTTAGGTCTCCACACTCCCGAGCTACACAGCTCATCCTTACCTTTCCGACGATCCGGGGTAGGATATCAATTGATGTCCTACGTACCGGCAGTCAGTCCCAGCCAAAACTTCCTAAACCCAACTCGACCGATGACTACCCCCGGGGGTGACAAGCTGGCGAAGAAAGAAAACATCAAGACAAGAAGAGCGCCAGAAGAGACCTCAGCCAGCGAGGTTCAACAGCCAGGACCAGGGGAGGTCCGCAGAAAATACCACGACACATCTCACATTTGTGAGCTGGGTCTGGTAGAAGTACGCGGGCCCACCTATCACGAAGGCCGGTCCAGGTCTACAGAGATAATCTAGGTGCAAAGAGTAATAGTCCTACTCGGCCCTAGTTATCGAGACCGACATCCAGCCAATGGATATTGGCGCCTACACATATAGGAAGAACTAGGAAGTTGTTCGCAGAATTTTGGGCAAACCTATCATACTCGCAGGATCAACCGAATTTCGGTTCTTTAAAATACAAACGCAGAAATATGTAAGACAGTATTTTGGTAGAATTCGCACAATGAATTCTTTTCAAAAATATAATGAATAAAAATATTAATATGTAGTTTAAATGTATTTAATTTAACACGAAAATACTTAGGCTCCTAGGTGAGTATGGGGAAATCCAGAAACATAATTTCCAACTACCATTCAAGGAATACTTGACTGAACAATCGACAGCATAGAAAAATTTAGTATGAGAATTTAATGTTTCAGATTCGTGTACCTGTATTTCTACGACGTCGCGGTAGTTCCCGTTTGCA
Organism: Leptura quadrifasciata; assembly: GCA_963675555.1. Lineage (NCBI taxonomy): Eukaryota > Metazoa > Arthropoda > Insecta > Coleoptera > Cerambycidae > Leptura > Leptura quadrifasciata. Next base: position 107,081,803 of record OY776674.1, on the reverse strand, counting down.
GTTTCACTATAAAATGCCCGAAGAACGTATTTACGCACAATTTTTGACTGCAAAACAAATTTTAGTATACTTCCGACTTTCAAAGACTTTACTCGACGCTGCACTCGATTACGAATTTTCGAATTTCGTGGTACCTAGTTTCGAAAAATAATCTTCTGTTTTTCTTACCTCTGACGGTTCTAAATGCAAAATATATGTTCAATAGCATTCCCATTCTGTATTTTTTATTAAAACTATAACATGTTTCATCTTTTATAATGGAGTTAATTGTTTGAATAATATACAGAGAAGCGGCAGATCAATAGACAAAAAACGAATCTGAAAGCACTTTAATTTTCTTAAACAATACATCTGAAGTGTAAAAATCATAGTAATGAGTCTGATTTTTGGCGATAGCAATACACAAGGCTAAACCGGGTAATTATTCGCAAGTCAAATGTATTAAAAATATAATTTGAAAAGAAAAATTTCACATAAACTAGAAAGTTGCGGAACAGAATAAATATAATAAATATAATATATGAAAAATTAAATCATTAGGTAATATTCTGTAATTTTTGTATAGCCTGTTTAGGGATCTTAGTATTATAAACTCTTTTTAGCAGTTTATTAATAGGAAAATCCATAAAACTGGGAGACTATTCAAAGAATGATTGATAATGCTCTTTCCCCTAGTGTTGTGCTCATGAATATCATCTCCATACTTTAGTAATTCATTTTTTATTTATGCGTATAAATTATTATTTTGTACAGGTAAAGGCAGTTAGCATAATGATACCTTGGAGAAAAAGAATTTTCCCACGTGGTTATGGATATTCAGCCAGTGTATTATTCAACCCATCTGCTCTCAATTAAGCAGAATTTAGTTATTACAGATGATGAATTATGTAGTATAATCTAACACATATATACCGGGTGTTCCATGTTTAATATTTTTTTATTTTCCGCGAAGATAAGATAACAGGCAAAGTTCTGAAAATGGTACAAGTCCCTGCCTTTTACTTTCTCATCTATTGGGTGAGGCGTTCAAGTTGAAAGCGCAGTAAAACATTTTCGAGAAAATTATTTCAGACAAAAGTTTCATCATTTCAAAAGCCTAATCTAATGACCATATTTTTTAAGAGTTTGGTGTTGGACTTCAAGGTCATTTGAAGTCAACTCTTTTTTACAAAAACCGCTATTTTCTTCTTACAGATTCATATTGTACGTTAAAAAGTAAATAACTTTTGTTTCTGTAATTTTTCAACTTAGTCTATTGTTAGTTGCTAACTACTGCTAACTACTGAATGTAGACGTAACTAAGAAATATTTTGAAAAAATAGGCAGAGAAAAAATTTAGGAAATAGGTACTGTAAATATCCAGTATGTAATGGTAGTAACTGAAAATATTAGTACGGAAGAAATTAGACATGTTTATCAAGATAATTAAGTTTTAACGTAACAACTTTCATAATAGTCAATAACTATGGAAACATACTACCAAATAAAAATCCTGCTAGCGACGACTGCATTTTATTTTCCAATATATGGGAAACAAGCGAAGATATAATTGCTGAGGAGTTTAATTAACTCTTTCTCGCAAGTGTCGATGGAGTTACTTCCAATATTACTTTTAGTAGTGACAAACGGAGCGGGTTTCTATTTTTTTGTAGAACTTCGGTAATAGCTTTCACAAACTTCTAGAAATCACTGAATTGGAAGGAGGCAACAAGCTCTCCTCGTTATCCAGATTTAAACCAATTTGATTTTTGTTTTTGGAGGCATATGAAAAATTCCATTTATCTTTATTGTTTTCCAAATATGGACGTTATGAGAGAAACAAAATTTAATGCTGCTGAGGAAATTGTCTGCTCCCCACTGGTTCTGCGTTACTTGACGAAGGTGACAAGCATATTATATTCATATTGGAGGGCGTTATATTGAAAAGTCAATTCCAATTTGAAAAAAAATAATCATGTTTATAAAAGTTATGTGTCATTTGTTCTCAATATCGTTTGTAATTAGTAATATTATTCTATTAATAAATTTAATATTTGCCAGTTTGGAAAATATGTATGTTTACTATTGCACAGGATTAATATCTATTTAGATTTATTTGGTTACCTAAAATAAATTTGAATGTGAAAAACTCATCTGCATGAACGTAGATCTTAATTTTTATGTAGAAAACAGCCAATAATACGACATATTCTTCAAGAAAAAAAAAACATTTTAGAATTAATTAAGAAATCAAAAATATATTTCTCTGGAATGTAAAATGAATGCGTTTTGAAAATATAAAAAAGCAGGTTAGGGTGGCATATTTTACTCCATTGCGATGCACTCAAGGATAGAAATTGTGACTATTATGAATATTTTTGTTATTTTTCATGTGAATATGTAACCATTACAAATTTTCTTTTTTTCGTTTTGGGCCACTTAAATATATATGATAATATATTAACAGGTATTAACAAAATCCATTAGTTTTTATTTTTGATAGTTCTCCACATCTCCAAGCTGCAATAAAAAGTCATTATAATTATAATACAGATAAATGTTTTACTTATATTGAAATCAAATACTTCGCTTTTGTTGTTGGTGCTTTTCATCTGATGGGATTGCACCATTCATATTTAAATTCACCGTTTATTGGAACATTTTCTCCGGCAAATTGGTGGTATTATTTTTACAGAACGAACCTACCTAATTTTAAACTTATCCATAACTGAAATATACTGTGAATTGTAAGTTAGGTTAAATTTAATGTCAAATCCAATAGACAATTATACTTCTAACAACGATTTTCTAGCTTTACATTCTTCTTTTCGTTCCTTTGTGACTAACTTCTTTGCAGGCCACGGTTATGGCCATATCATCGGCGTTTTAAATGCACCTATTTTATTAACCGATATTGTAATCGCTTAAGATTTTATTTTCAACTTTTATATATTTCTAATGATTTTTTTAAGAAGAAAAGTTTTTAATAGAAATTCTGCTAAAATGTTGATATAGTGCAAGAACCCAATTAAAAAGCTCGTTATTTATGATATTAAATATTGTTTGTTACATTATTTTGGCTTGCGTGTTTGATATATTTCTAATTTATAATTTCTGGAGACATTATAGCAGTTCACAGCCTTATGCCAATCAAGTTCAAGAATTCAGAACATTTCTCGAATGTTATTGGCACCAGACTTGCCGGGCTACCCCAGCAAACTCGACAATTACGTAGTTGCGTTCAAAGAGCTTATTCTAAGCTACCTCAATCGGATGTCGATTATGTCGTTGAAAGTATGCCTCGCAGAGTAAATGAGTGTTTAAGAAATTGGGGTGGCTCCTGATATTGATTTTGTTCTTCCACATTTGGAAAATTTGTCCATTAATTAAATGCCACCCTTGAGAGTTTTCAATAAGAGTTGCTAAACATCTACTTTTTTTTTCTAAGTCAGTATAAATAATTTTCTTTGCCAAGAAAATCATGACAATAATTAAAAGATATAAATTTATTGTTTACTTTTTCTAGGGAGTTATATTTCTAATACATATTTTTTGTTTCAGGTAAGCTCAATAACCATTTTCATCAATAGGTAAGAAATAATAACAATCAGTCATTTAAAACCATTTAAGTACGCCTGTAGTAGGAAATATTTTATAGATTTATGTATTGCGAGAGTATCTAAAAGTTTTTTGACAAAAGTAACATAGAATTGTAAGAAAATATTAATACTTAAAGTACTATTTCATAATTGTTAAAGTTTGAGGGTTTCGAATATCTCTCAATTTCATGTCCTGAGTTGACGTAAGATATGAAATTAAATTACAGATATGGGTTTCCACGAAACTGGGAAATAACGAATTAGCGGTAGTGCTCTTGGGCGTGTTGCAATTAAATTTATTTGACTAAATTCTTGCCCGCATTGTCTGACTGGGATTGAAATACAATTTAATATATTATGTGGTATAAAAGAACCGGCAGATCACTCAGTGATGTAGGCATTAATTTGTAATATCAAAATTAATATATTAATAGTCCGGCAAAATCAGTCATCGACCGGGAAAATTTTGTTCAAAATGTGCTTCTTCATAAGAAAGTACAGTTTGCCATATGGAAATGTGGTCAGGAATTGTTTAAACAGAGTTTTTTTAAACAAATTAGAAAAATTGATTTTCTCCTTTCGAAAAAACTATTTTCGTATTTTTCACACCAAAACAAACAAATAATGTTCTTGGATATTTTTCTCTAAAGTTGATAGATTTCGAAATATTTTTTAAATTTCAAAAAACGCAAAATTAGTGATTTTCAGGGCTCGGTAACTATATGAAAATTAATGTTTCATGTATCACATACAGGGTACGTTAAAGTATCAGCTGATACGTGGCAGGCTACCCTGACTGACGCGCATGCGCGCACATCTTAGCAATTAAAAACAAGCACTTAAGTCGAGAATAACAAAATATATCTACAGTATATTCTGGTATAAGCTTCAAAGAACAGATATATTAAAAAACATTAATTTTCATATAGCCTGAAACCCTGAAAATCGCACATTTCACGTTTTTTTTAGATTTCAAGTATTTTTGTCTCGAAATCTATTAACTTTAGAGAAAAATGTCTAAGAATATCTTTTGTTTGTTTTGGTGTGAAAAATAGGAAAATATGTTTTCCGAAACGAGAAAATCAATTTTTCTAATTTATTTAAAAAAACTTTGTTCAAACAATTCCTGACCACATTCTCATCTGGCAAACTATACTTTCTTATAAAGGTGCACATTTCGAACAACATGGCACAAATATTCCATCCAAATAAAATTTTCCGGTCGGTGGCTGATTTCGCCCGGACTATAAACTATATTCGGCCATCTGAGTAGTAAATTCAGTTATTATAAAAGAGAAACTTTTCGCCTGCATATTGCCAAAATTAACCTCACTTTAAGTTCAAGATTATTTAGTAATTTGTGCTTTTATAATGCTTAGATAGCAAATAATAGAGCTGTGGTGTATTCAGCACTATTCTACCCTTTATATTTTCATTTTTGTTTGGTTTTGAAATTTAAACTAAAAATCAGCAGACACTTAAAATGGAAATTTACGCAGAATATCTTAGTAATGCACTAAAATTTACAATTTTCAAACTCAAAACAAGGACGGAGCCACACTGCTAGGGATTCTGTGACAAATTAGCGAAGAATGTTTCTTGGTCATGATATTTCGAAATTTGGGGATATCAACTGGCCGGCACGGTCACCAGATCATAAGCTGAAAAGCCTGTGATTTATTTTTATGGGGCTACCTAAAGTTAAAAGTGTTTTCTATTCGACCGCAGACTTTGGAACAACTAAAATATAATATTCGGACAGAGAATAACGTAATCCAACTTGAAATGTTGGAGCGGGTGATGAAAAACTTTCGTACTAGGCTTCAAGATTGTCAGCAGCGAGGAATAAAAATTTAGCCATTAATAGAAACAACTCAATTTAGAACGGAAATGTCATTCTGCCGGACGCTTATCATCTACCTATATCATATACAACCGATTATTAAGCAAACTTATGTAATCGGTCGGCGATTGTTTTTTTAAAATTATTTTTATTTTTTAATTGACGCATTTTTATTTTTACAGATGTGAAACTCTATGAAAACTAAATTGAATTATTAATTTTCACTAATAGTTTTCTACATTACGTATTTAGTCCAGTTCCAATAATTAAAAGAAAAAAAAATTTGCTGTATATGGATGGTCGAAAAATTTAAGATGGTATATAAATGGGGAAAAATCGATTGGACCCCCGATTGGACCCCAACAAATAACCAGAATTAGGGTGGGGGTGGAAAAAGCTGTGTTTTCAGGGGTGAAACCTGTTTTTTATGATTTCCGACAAAACTAGACCTATCGAAAAAGTTAAATACAGAAGTTGTAGATAATTGGAAGATTTACAACAATTTTTCAACATAACCTCAAAACTGTTAAGAAAAACGCCAAAAATCAATTTTTTGATGTTTTATTTTAATCTACAAGAATGATTCGGTTTTAATGATATTTGGTGAAAATGTACATTATTATGTCTCAAATAAGCTGTATTTTTTTAAGAGAGATATTTCTGTTTTGATTTTATGCGAATTTAATTTGAAAAAGGCCTAGTTGTCAATAAAAAAAGTTGATTAACAAAATTTTGATTTTTAAAAATTTTAAGACGAAATTTTTGTCATTGGAACCTCTACTTTAAGATGGTGTAAAAAATCATACTGTTACTGTGGAAAAACATTGTCAAAAATGTGAATAACCAAAACAATGATTTTGACCGTGTTTGCGCAAGAAAACTTTTTTTATGCTTCATGGACAAAAATAAATTGAAAATAAGTTTATTAAAACAAATATTTAAAATTATTTCAATTTACAAAGTAGGAATATAAAATCAAAATTCTATTTTAATCTAATTTTTTTGGAAAGCTGCACTACATCATCAGATAAACCTAGTTTTCTGTTTCTTCAGGACTTGCGACAAGGTCTTCGACTTCATCAAGGCCGTCAAGTTCACCAAGATCGTTATTTCCAATATTAATTGGAAGATGTGTTGTTGCTTCGTCATCAATTTCCTCCGAATCGCTTATTTCTTCTAATGGTTGTTTTTTAGCATTAAAAAATGTTCGGACCAACCCGTGACAGTTGGAGCATAAATCGGAGTATTTTATTCCACGTTTGTGACAGCCGCATCTTTTAATATCACAATCAGTTTCACAGCTGCGATCAACAACTATGTAAACAAAGCACGTGCCAGTTATGGACGTACGGAAAGGCAGTAGTCGCGGCAATTTAGCATTTCACAAACGATTTTTAAGCAGTAAGACGGATCGAGATGGGGTTTTTTGCATTCTATTTAGGACGACATTTATAAGAAATTTTACAACTTTTTATCTTATACAAATGGAAAATGCATTCTGTGCAGACCAAAATGCATTTTTAAAAGTGCATTTTTTGAGTTCATAAAAAAATCTGGTTTTGGGAAATAATGAATAATCTTTATGTTAATAATTTATATTACAGAAGTGTATTATTGTTTTTAATTCCATGTCCAGTGGAAGTATAGTAACGCAAAAAGAATTGTTGAAATAGACTTAAAATGTCATGAAACGTCGAGATTTTAAATTTGAGAGAAAAAAAAATTGTACTGTAACTTTTTTGTACACACGTTTACTCTGGAACCATTTATGATATTTACTTGAAATTTGGTACATTTATATTTTATAACGAGATCTAGAAATGGATTATATTTTGATCTAATTTCGTTGAAGGGTTCGGGGATAAATGGAGTTAATAATGGTAAATAGGCAAAGCAAGCAGGTAAGAGTCCATAAAATTCTAATTTAGGGCATCTACGAAAAGTCAAGGTCTCAAAATCTTTTTTTGAATCAGCCACCCCCCACTATTACCCCCAAATCCACCCCCAATACCACCCCCACACTATTATAAAATGGAGAAAAAAAAAATTGAAATGGGATTTACTGCGTATATATAAGAACGAAACGTCTCAAAAAATTTTGGCGCAAAAAATTAAATTGGGATTTAGTGTGTATATTAGAACCAAGGGCCTCTAAATAATTTTTGGCATTAGCCACTTCCTCTACTAGTCCCCATTGCCACCTCCACCCTATTATTATTATTACATAATAATTTAAAAAGCCCTCGAGTAACAAAGTTTGGTTTATTTTATTCATTATTTTCCAAAATAAGTTTTTTTTAATGAACTCAACAAATGCACTTTTAAAAATGCATTTTGGTCTGCACGGAATGCATTTCCCATTTGTATAAGATAAAAAGTTGTAATATTTTTTATAAATGTCTTCCTAAATCGAATGCAAAAAACCCCATCTCGATCCGTCTTACTGCTTAAAAGTCATTTGGAAACGGCATTTTAGTGCTAAATTGCCTCAACTACAGGGAAACTGAATTGCATGCGAGCCAGGAGAAATGAACAAAAAAGAGCTGCGCGCGCACTCGAGACCATATAGCATAAGAACTGCTCCGCCATAATTTAATTTTTTAAATCTCAATAATTTAAAATATTTGTTTTAATGATATTATTTTAAATTTATTTTTGTCCATGAAGCATAAGAATAGTATATTCTGTAATAAGTAAAAAAAAAAAATTTCGCTCTGGTGACAAACTTCTCCTCGCACAGAATATTCTTCATTCCAAACTTATTACAGAATACTATTCTTGAATAAAAACTGTCAATTTTAAAAACTTTTATTAAACTTGCCATGTTTGTTAGTTACTTCGTTAGTTAGTTTATTTAGGTCAAATCTTGCAATCAAAATTTCGATTAGTTCTAATTAAGCTAGAGCTTTCAAATTTTGCACATGTGTATAAGTCCGGTGACAATACATTTTAACATTTTCATATAAGAAAAAACAAAATAGTGGCTTCAAGATGGCGGACAACTTTATCGTTTATGATCCGACTCAAAATCGATATCTGGGAGTTTTCGCGATCGCCAATTATAAACTCTTGGTAAAAATTCAGAAATTCAAAATGGCGGCGCCAATATGGCTGACGACTTTTGTCATTGAGATCCAAATCGATATCTGGAGGTTTTCGGGTTCGCCGTTTACGAATTTTTAGTAAAAAAATTTAGTTCAGGATGGCGGCTCCAAGATGGCGGATGACTTTATCGTTTATGATCCGATTCAACTCAAAATTGACATCTGCTGGTTTTCGAGATCGCCAATTATGGGTCAGAATTCAGAAATTCAAAATGGCAGAGCCAATACGGCTGACGACTTTTGTCATTTAGATCCAAATCGATCAAAATCGATATCTGTGGGTTTTCGGGGTTGCGGATTACGAATTTCTAGTAAGAAATTTAGTTTAAGATGGCGGACGACTTTACCGTTTATGATCCGATTCGTTTCAAAATCGATATCTGGGGATTACGGCATATCAAAAGACTAAAAAGTAAAAAATAAAATTATATAAAAAATATTTTTAAAAAAAGCTTTTATTTAAATGCTCTAAAAAGTAGAAAATAAAACTTTGAGAAAGAAATTAAACGCATGGGGGCGAGCGTAGGTGCGTCTTTACTATGTACATACTTCGGTATGCGGTGTAAAGCAACGACAAGCGCAGTTAGTACTTGGATGGTGACCATTCCAACGGAAACCGCATTCTCGCCTCACACATCTTCCAGCGGCTTGTATATCAGTGTATGCGCGGAAGCTATACAACCTTAGGCGAGGGTTGTATAGGAGATATACCATCCTTCGGAGGAGATGTAAAGCCATCGGTCCCTTGTCTATTAAATGTTAGGCAAGTAAAAGATCCCTACTCTTCTTAAGGGAAGAGGTTTGGCAAAATTCCTGGTTGGGGGTAGCTCGTCTACAGGCGTCGGTGTTAGGCCTCAGTAGCGGAAATAGGCCGACGTTAAATAAATGTATAAAAAGAAAAAAAAAATTAAACGCATCATTTTGTTACATTGTATAATTTTTTTTATGATATACAAGCCTGTCGCGAGTAATCTCCTTTACACAGGAAAATCTCACGACAAGATTTTATATCATAAGAGAATATATATAATGTAACAAAATGATGGGTTTAATTTACTTCAATGTTTATTTTCTACTTTTTAGGGCATTTAAATAAAAGGTTTTTTAAAGATATTTTTTATATAATTTTTAGCAATTTTTTATGTAAAATTATTGTTTAAACAATTTGTTTTTCAACAGTCCGAACCTTAAACGGTTAATCAAAGTTCCCTTATTTCACATTACATTGAAATTACCATTTTGCACCACTCTCAACACTTCATTTCAATAAACAATGAAAAATCCATGACATTTAGGAAAAAATCGATCTTGAGAAAATCTTTGTTTTGGTTTTCCCATTTTTGACATTGTTTCTCCACAGTAACAGTATGATTTTTTTTCACTATGTTAAAATAGGAGTTTCAAGGAAATTTTCAAAAATCATTTTGTTAATCAATTTTTTTTTTTCACTGAAAATTAGGCGTTTTTTCAAATTAAATTCATATAAAATCAAAATATAAATATTCTCTTCAAAAAAATTACAGCTTATTTGAGACATAAAAATGTCCATTTTCACCAAATTTTATTCAAATCGAATCATTTTTGTGAGAGATAAAGATAAAAAATCAGAAAATTGGTTTTTGGTTGAAATAAAAATTGTAGCTCTTTCCTTACTTCTGATTATTTGTTGGGGTCCAATCGATTTTCCACCATTTATATACCATTAGTCCTAAATTTTTCGACCATCCATATATTGCTAAGAATTTTGTCGTTTTTGGCCTCTGAAAACCGATTCGGCACTGGACTAATTATCACTTTTTAGAGTAAATTACTACTACAGTACTAGTACAGTTAAATCATACGTTTCTTTATTTTTTAACTGTAAAATTCATGATTTCTTAACTTGCTGTGTAAAATTTAGCACTTTAAAGAAAAAATATTTTAAAACTTATGTATTAACCAAATCACAATGAGCAGTAAGTTTCTGAGCGGGGAAGCTGCTCATGAATATACCATATGGAAGTACCATATTTGCATTATTTTCAAATTACTGTTTGCTATAATAACTTGAAATTAAAATTTTCATTTGAATTTTAAACATACATACGATTCAACACACGTATAAAATTATACTTGAAACCCAAATATATATAAGTTTGCTTTGTACATTGTTCAGTACAAACTAAATTTAACACTTCTAAAATAATATCAACCGAAGAGACTGCAGGGCTTGAAAAATTTTATATTTCTTCCAGAGAAAGAGCAAGTCAAGATCAGTGCAGTTGGCAAGTCACTCACACGTCAACATTGTGTTCTTGATTCTTTTGTGCTTGTTAGCCTAAAGTCCTCTATCTGCGGAGAAATTTTCGAAATAAAGTGGTTGGCCAGCATTACAGTAACGAACCGCCTCTTAAATTAAGTTTTCGGAAACGTTGTGTTCGTTCAGAGGCGTAGGCAATCATATAGACTATCCCGGGATGAAGGGAGATGATAATAAATCGGCTTTATTGTTCAAGACAGTTTACAAAGATGTAAAATAGAAAAGAAATTATTTTATTTACAACAAAAAAAAGAAAAGGAAAATTTAATTGAAAAAGTTATACCACAAAATGGTGAAGTCTAGCTGAAAGTTGCTGATACCATGATGAGGCACATTAACAATTACTTAAATTCAAGATGGAAAACAAGTGACAAAGAACCTGACGAACATTAAAAAATTATATACATATATATATATATATATACATATATATATATATATGTTAGATAGTGGATTGTAGATTTAACTTTTTAAAAACATTTATTTATTACACTTGAGTCAACGGTGACTCGTTTTAATAAGATACAATAATAATTTTGAAGTAGTTTAATCTGAAGTGAGTATAAGACTGATTACAAAAAGGTTGTTAGTAATATTTATAATGTTTCGGGAACAAAGGAAACAGTGTTGCTGATTCAGCACAATCAGAATTACTGAGAATTGAAATACAATGCTCATGCAGCGTGAGCGGTTATTGAGAAGAGCTGTTACGCAGTATGTAATACGATATGTTTGAGAAGGTTAAGCCTGTCTCGATAATATTATATATCATAGTATATTTCTAATATAACAGCTTCCCCCTTATAAAAAAAGTTGGTGTTTTATGCAGCAACTTTTGAAATGAATATAAAATGTATATAAAAGGTAATGATACAATTTGGAAAAATATAAAAGATACAAAAATATTAAATTGTAAGGTTTAAAATATAGAATATAACCTTAGCGTCTAAAATATGAAATGCAAGCACAATAAGCTTGATTCATAAAATAAAATAACATAAAAATGTTAGAGTTAAAATATAGCTTTAGCAGGAAAGCATAAAATACAAACATACTAAGTTTGAATTGTAAAATGGGATAAAATATTCCCAAGGTTAAAATATAGCTTTACTATAAAAGCATAAAATATAAGTATGATAAGTTTAAATGAAAATGACGTAAAAATGTTAATAAAATTGAAATTAACAAAGGATAGAAAAATAATTAAATATAATGATTAAACAAATGAAATAAAATTCACTGAAGAGTCTAGCACTAAAAGTCAGTAAAAAGGCACAAAACAGTTTGTCTTTAGGTAAGTTCTATGTCTTCGGCTTCGTTGTCTTCTCTTCTTAAGGTAGGTCGTCTTCGTGAAGGAAATAGGTTAGCAAATGTCCTGTAGGGTTTGTTAGGCCTCGGTGGAGATGGGGGTGATGCAGAAACATCGATGGCTAGTCTTCGTCTTTTTGTTCTGCACTTACAAAATAGGTACAGAAATAACAGTCCAAATATTACCACAATGATAAAATAGGTGAACCAGGATATGTGTTTTGTTATAAAGGGTTCGTTGATCAAAACATCTAAATCTCTGGAGTATTGGTCCAACTTGTGTTTGGCAACTTCGAGGTCCTCCGTATTGAGATTGTTTAATTTTAGTGGTTTAAGATTTGGAGCTCGGATTTTGTCTGGAATATGTTTACAACATTCAAATGGAATTTGGATTGGATGGGTGTCGTCTTTTACATCGGTTACTTCATTGGTACTGGCTTGAATTTTTGTGATGCCTATGAAGGCGTAACAATTTGGTTGTAATTTTACTATTGAATTTTTGTAGATGACTTCAGTTTTTGAATTTCTTTCTGGACAGTTGATGGTTGTTTGTAGAGGTTCTGCGTTAATAACTAACCATGTGTTTTCGTCTATTTTTTGGACGTTGTAGCCTTGGCTGATGATAAATGACGTCTGGCAGTTTTCTGGCAGAGTTTTGAGGTTCTTGAAGAGACGGGCTTCGCATATGGCATTGTTGTCAATAGGGTAGGCAAATAAATTTGGACATAATTTGGTGTTGAAATAAAGTGGTTTGCATTCTTCAAGGTTCGAAATAGGTATGTACATTAATGAATCATCATCTCTCGCGATATATTTTTGAGAAGATGATAATACATGATATAAACCAGTTCCAATCCAAAATAGGAATAGGGTATAATTGAAATACTGAATATGTTTGAGGGTCTATTAAAGGTATGTCTAACACAAATATTAGATCCGAATTTGTTTGAAAAGCTTTTAGTTCTATAATGTCTAAGTACTGTGCAACCTTTGATAGTTTGATTGGAAGCGGTAAATTGTTCCTTTGTAGGTTTTGCGAAATTTCCTGTAGAGAATTTACTAAGTCCTTTGGATTTATAATTGACGTGTGAATTATTTTAAGCCTCGCGAAAGTGATGGAATTTAGGATGTCATTTAGGTTATCCTCGATAAATAAATAACTTGCCATAAGTTGTTCGCAGATTTCGATAAATTTCAGTTTTGCATGGACGTTTTCTATGTCTTTAGTCATGTCTAAAATTGAGGTTTCGATTTCTTTAATATCCTTATTGAAAGTTTCTTCGTCAACTTGCAATTTTTGAATAGTTGCGTTGAAATTTTTGATTACTGAAGTTGTAACGGATATTTGGTTTTTAATTAGGTTTTCGAGTTGGTGTTCGTCATTATTCAATTTGTTGATACAATCAGAATAATACTGACCGTCTTCTGCGTCTAAATCCCCGGTTATCGATTTGAAAATCGTTCCGATGCCATTTAGTATTCCTCGTTTGTATCGTTTCGTGTCAAGGTAAATTTCGTCAAATTTTGATTGTATTGATTGGGAAATTTGCGTCAATAAGCTAAGGTGAGTTTTTACATCTCCTGAAAAGACGTTCATGTAATGATATGCTGGGTCGAGTGTGTTGTATAGTGTCTGTAAGATCTTGTCGTTTTTGTCGAAAGCTGTCTTAAAGGTAGATATGTTTTTGTGTACCAGTTAAGTCCATTTCTTGTGAGAAATCACAATGTCCGTGTCTTGGTGATAATATACTCCGATCGTATTGTTAATGGGTGATATTTTAAATTGAGCAAGTGCTGATCCGATCAGCAGGAGAAACCTGAAAATAAATTTAATCTTCAGTATATGGTTTCATTCGATCAAAATTTACTTTGGTTGTTTGGTTTGTTTCAAGATTTAGTAATGTAGCGGAATTTTGAAAGATTTCTGTAATTTCAAAGGGATCGTTGAATTTATTTTGCAGTTTATTTTTTATTTGTGATTCTTTGACGTACACTTTGTCGCCAATATTATATGTGTGTCGATTTTCGGGAATGTTCTTGTCGAATCGAACTTTGGCTTTTTGTTTTTGTGCTTCCGTTCGACTTCGCGCAATTTTGTAATAATGAGATATTCGATTATTTAGGTCTCTAACGTATTTGGTGATCAGGTCTTTTTGGTTGTAAAGAGTTTCAGGTGGTCTGTTAGCTGTATGTCCGAAAATAAGTTCGTATGGCGTAAAGCCATGAGTTTTGTTTACTGAATTGTTATAACATATTACCGCGTATGGTAATATGGTGAAAGGATGTTCGTTCGGATTCTCTGTTTTATGTATTCTGATCATTTCCGCTAGGGTGGCATGGAATCGTTCGATAGATCCGTTGGATTGAGGGTGTCCTACGCTTGAGTATGTTAGTTTTATGTCGTAAAGGATGCAAAGGTCTTTTAATAAATTATTATCAAATTCGCCGCCATAATCGCAATGAATTCTTAGCGGAGTACCATAATGCTGAAAATAAAGCAACAGGGTATTTACGACTGATTTTGCGCTCTTGTCTGGGACTGCGTAAGCTTGAGTAAATTTGGTTAACTCGTCGCGGATAGTTAATGCATAGTTTCGCGTGGGAAATTCGAATAGATCGATATTAACTCTCTCAAATGGAGTTTTAGGGGTTTCGGTAATCACTAAGGGATTGTTGAGGTTCTTACGACAGACTTTAGTTCTTTGATATGTTTCACAATTTTTTATAAAATTTTCGACGTCTTTTGTTAAGCCTTGCTAATTATATTTATTTTTGATTCTACGTATCGTTTCATTTATTCCACGATGTAAATTATTTTTTCCGGTGTGATGCTGGTCGAGAATGATCGGACGTTGGTCTTCATCGGGTGTTCGTACTAAATTTTGACAAATAATTAGTTTTAAGTCTTTTTCTGCAAAAATAAATGATAGGATTTCGAGAATTGGAAAGTCTAAGTTATTTTCAACGTGATAAGTTTTGGAAAGGTCTAATTTGTTTCGATGTTTGTACAGTGTTAAAAATAGGTGTTCTACCACAGACTCTGGGTCGAAGGGTAGAGCGATAATGTAATAGTTTCTTTGTCGGGTTGATTTACTGGAAACGATATTAATTGTGTTGTTATAAAACTCTGGGTTTTCCTCGAAAATGTCTTCGATAATTTGATGGTGAAGGTCTGTCAAGTTGTTTTGTTGGAAGAACGTTATGATATTTTTATTTTCTCGATCTAATAGTTGTTTATTTGTAATTTGAATTTTGGAATAATCTATTAGAGATTTGGTTTTGTAAAGTCGGGAAAATGTGTCAAATTCTCGGACGATTTGTTCGTCGGTAATTTCGTCATCGTTGTCTGAAATTTCATCTTCATCTGAGTCTTCGTTCGCGGCTAGAATTTTTGAATAAAGCTTGGAACATTCTGAAAAGTGATTGATTTTTATTCTGGGCAACGCGTCCGCGTTTTTATTGATCTTTCCGGGTTTGTATATAATTTCGTAATCGTATTCTTCGAGTTTTAAGCGCCAACGCGCTAGTCTACTACCTGGGTCTTTTATGGAAAATAACCAAGTGAGTGGTCGGTGGTACGACTTTGAACTTCCTTCCGAATAGATATGGCCTAAAATGCTTTACACTCCAGACCAAAGATAAAAGTTCACGCTCAATGGTTGAATACTTAGTTTCCGCGCCGCATAAAGTTCGAGATGCGTATGCGATTGGCAAATCTTTTCCTATACTTCCTTGTGAAAGTACAGAACCTATTGCAAATGCACTAGCGTCTGTAGTTAGGACAAAAGGTTCATCAAAGTTGGGGTAGATCAATATCGGGGTAGTTGTCAAAGTTTGTTTTAGGGTTTCGAATGAATTTGTACAGTCATTGTCGAAATTGAAAGGTATATCTTTTTGTAGCAATTTAGTCAAGGGTTTTGAAATTTTGGAAAAATTAGGAATGAAGCGTCTATAGTAGCCTGCTAGACCTAGAAAAGATTTAATTTCTTTCTGATTTTTGGGTTGAGGAAAATTTAGAATTGCTTCGACTTTGGCAGGGTTTGGTTTTACACCATCCTTTGTAATAAGATGTCCTAAATAGGCGACTTCCTTGCGAAGGAATTCGCATTTGTCTGGCTGAATTTTGAGGTTGGCTCTTTGTAGACGTTTGAAGACTTCTGTTAATCGGGAAATATGTTCGTGGATAGTAGGGGAATAAATAATAATATCGTCCATGTAGACGAGACAGCGTTCATTTTGGATGCCTAATAGAATATTGTCCATGACCCTCTGGAAAGTGGATGGAGCATTTTTTAGACCGAATGGCATACGTACAAATTCGTAGTGGCCATTCTCTACCGTGAAAGCTGTTTTTTGGATGTCCTTAGGATCGATTTCAATTTGGTGGAAGCCAGAGGCCAAGTCTAGAGTCGTGAAATATTGACATCTGTCTAATTGGTCTAGAAGATCGGAAATGTTGGGCAAAGGATACTTATCACCTATCGTTACTTCGTTTAATTTTCGGTAGTCAACTACGACGCGCCATTTCTGTTTACCAGAAGCGTCTAGTTTTTTGGGGACTACCCAAACTGGGGAGGACCAGGGAGAAATTGAAGGCTGGATAATGCCTTGGTCGAGCATTTTCGAGACTTGTGATTTTACCTCTTGTTTATGAATTTGGGGGTAACGATAAGATTTAGTGAAAATTGGTTTAGAATCGTTAGTGTCTATTGAATGTTTGATTTCATTGGTAAATGTCAAGTTGTCACCTTCTAAATAGAATATGTCTGAAAAGTCTAAACAGAGTTGAGTAATTAGTTCACTCTCCTCATCGTTCAAGTGATCTAAGCGTAATTGGTTTCTTATTTCGTAATTTCTGTCTATATATTGGGAATCCGGATTTTGAAGATTTACATTAAATATTGACCTAAATTTTTGGACGGGTTCAAGTTTAAGATTTGAAAATTTTATTGTTTTCGGAATTGCATTTGAGTTTATTACTGTCGCCAAAAATTCACCATTGTTGTCTATTTTGACAATGGCGTTCGGTAAACGTACCTTTTCGTTTTCCTGGGCTATTAGTATAGCTTCGGTATTTTGTAAATTACATTTAAGCTTAAAAATCTTTTCTGTGCGTGGTTCGATAGAAATTACATTTTGGTTTTTTGTTTCGTTTAAATTTTGATTTTTAATCGGGCTCCAGAGTGTAGTTAATATATTATCGGTAACTTGATACAATGGTACGGTTTTGAAATTAGTGATTAATTGTCTGTTTTTAATGTCTATTAAGCAATCGTAATGGTCCAAAAAGTCGGCACCTAAAAGTCCGTCAAATTCTATAACTAGATTATGAATGTAAACTTTGTATGGATCATTCGGATTGAAAGGTATGAGAGCAGATTCAGTGATATTAATTTTTTCGTCTGTTATACCTTGTATAATTACATTTTCGTGGGATCGACGTTTATAGTTTTCTGCCGTTTCGGGTTTGAATATAGAGATACCTGCGCCTGTGTCTATCAAGATTTTGAAACGTTTAGTGATGTCTTCTATGTAAAATAAATTTTTGGAGTTTACGATATTTAGTTTGTAGCGGGGTGTTTTTACATGAATTGATTTTCCGGGAAGTTCAGGTTTGGGTCGAAACTGTCCTGGAGGTTTATCGCTTGGACTTGATGAGAAATTTGGTCTAGTTCGTCCGTTTGCTGTGTTGGAGTACTCGTGGAATACTCCGGGCCTATGCAAAAATCCGGAGGATTAGCAGTATAATCCTCGTGCTGTTGAGATTGAGAATTAGCAGTATAATTCTCGTACTGTTGGGGTTGAGAATTAGCAGTATAATTCTCACATTGTTGGGTTCCAAAATCGTAATCATAATCATTTTCGTTAGAATAATTGGAAGAATAATTTACAGGATAATTTTCATATTGGTTTGGGCTATCAGTGTAGTTATCATAAGATTCTTGATTTAGGTGATGTGTCTTTTGTTGATTGAATCGATTAAAATTCGGGTTTGGTTGTATGGCAGAAGGTCTCTGCTGGTGGAAGTTGGGATTTGGCCTGATAGCTGAGGGCCTGTTCTGTTGAGAATAATTGTGTTGCTGGTTGGAGAAATTTTGGAAGTTTTGTGGTCTATGGTTAGATGCACTTTGGAAATGTGGCCTTGGAGGCTGTGCTTGATTAGAATAAGCATTTGGTGTGAAGTTGGGAGATGGAGACTGATAGTTTTGCCTTGTGCGGCATTCGTTAACATGGTGTCCGTTTCTTTTGCAGAAGGTGCAAAATTGTGGGGAGTTTGGACGTCTTTGTGGGTTTTGAATGGGATTTTTATTTGGAACTCTATTAGAAAATTTTTGTGATTCAAAATAGGATAATTGCAATTCACGTTTAATGCGGTTTATTGCGTCTAACATGTCGCCAGGGTTACCAGCCCTAATGATTTGACCTAATTTGGGTTCTAATCCGGTTAATAAAGTAGTCAATGTCATATTTTCAATGAGGTTACATTGAGCAGTTTTTTCCTCTAGAGTTAGAGTCTGCTTTTGCACTGCTGCGTGCATTTTCGCGTTGTGCGTTTGTAGTCTTGATACAAATATTAGTGCGGTTTCGTTGGGTAACTGACGAATCCTCTGCAGGTCCTGAATCAAAGCTGTCAGGTCGCGAGAGTCACCAAAATGTGCTTCAAGTAAGCTTCTGATTTCTGCCCATGTAGCAGGGTTTCGGGAATTTATTAATTCTGCGGCTTTTCCGCGTAATTTATTTTTTATGTGAAGCGTTAATAAGACGCGCTGATCATCAACAGCGATCCCCTGAGCGGTTATACAAGCTGAAATAAATGTTTGCAAGAATATGGGGTTGCCGTCAAATTCGGGCACTATGGAAAATATTTCGCTTAACCTATAAGGTTCAATATTTATGGTTTCGTTTGCAGCGATTGAATTGTTGGCATTTGTAGTGATTGAGTTGTTTACATTGGAATTTGTAGCCATTTTATTTATAATATTTAGATAATTAAATAACTTAAAACGCCTTTTTCCAATTTAAGTTAGTACGCTACTGGTGTTTAATAAGAAATTTTTATATGAAATGTGCAAGAATTTATTCTGTAATATTTAAAATTTATATTATAGAATAGCTAGATTAATTCGAAAAACGCGTTTGGTTTAAAAAAGGCGTTTTGAGTTTGGAAATAGTATATCTCTGATAATTTTATATTTTGCACACACGGTATTATAGAACACAAGCTTGTCTTACGGCCTTAACCTTAACCTTTTATGTGGTATGCAATATTATATTACGATAAAAATGCAAAGATAACAATGGTACGTGATTACAGTTAATTAGATAAATTCGCACTTAAAGAGTATATGATATTACCATAAAAATAATGTTACGATAGGAACAGTGTATGATTACGGTTATTTATATAGGTCACACAAATTATAATCAAGATATTTTGTTTCAAGTTTAAATAAAATTACTATTTTAGATATTAGAACTGTATGTAGCAATGCAATGTATTTTGATAAAATAGAATGTAAAATTATGTCGTTGTTTGCAAATAAATGTTTGCGAGATGATTCAAAAATGACTTACCCTAAATTTTTCATTCCTCGTGGTCCAGTTGAATGCGACTTCGTGAGCTTAGCTTCACCAAAGGTCTCTCTCTGCCAGGGGCGTCACTGGGTGTTCCTTCCACAGGGTTGCCTTTGATGCCGAAGACACCAACGATGGGACGGGATGAAATTCTTACTTGCTAATTGTTGAATCGTGTTGATTTGAAATGTTGCTTTGTTGCTTGTATTTCTTGATAATTATTATTGTTTCGCTTCTGTGCGTTTGAGAATAATTCTGAACAAAGGATTGGGATCCACCACCACAGCTAAGAAGTTCTCCTTGTTCCAGAAGCTCTTTTCGTCCGGTTAGGCACCTTTTTCAGATGGACTCCTTGTTCCCTCGGATATGTTTGCTACTGGTTAGGCTCCCGAACTGTGCGTGTTTTTCAGATCCGCCACGACTGCGCCAATGTTAGATAGTGGATTGTAGATTTAACTTTTTAAAAACATTTATTTATTACACTTGAGTCAACGTTGACTCGTTTTAATAAGATACAATAATAATTTTGAAGTAGTTTAATCTGAAGTGAGTATAAGACTGATTACAAAAAGGTTGTTAGTAATATTTATAATGTTTCGGGAACAAAGGAAACAGTGTTGCTGATTCAGCACAATCAGAATTACTGAGAATTGAAATACAATGCTCATGCAGCGTGAGCGGTTATTGAGAAGAGCAGTATGTAATACGATATGTTTGAGAAGGTTAAGCCTGTCTCAATAATATTATATATCATAGTATATTTCTAATATAACATATATATATATATATATATATATATATATATATATATATATATATATATATATATAAACAACGCGCTTGAATAATAATAGCTAAGCATATGGGCACGGAGCAAGTAGAAATCACACACGAATATTTTTGACCGACACCCAAAAAGCGAATCACTTAGCTGACAATTTTGAAACCGTACATAGCGCCAACGGGCCAAATAATCTCGAGCATGACTGCATACAAAACCTGACAGAACAAATTATTGGCCATGACGTTGAAATTACCGACGAACAATTTTTAAATATCATGGCCATGCCCTCTAAAATAACGCAGCTAATTAAAACCTTAGCGAACAAGAAAGCACCGGGGAAAGACGGCATTGATAATAAGCTCCTTAAATATTTACCGAGGAAAGGTATTGTTCAGCTTGTATACATCACTAACGCAATTCTACGATTACATCACTTGCCTCACCAGTGGGAATGCGCTGTGGTAGTCCCCATCTTGAAGCCGAATAAGAATGCCAGAGTCGCCGGCAGTTACAGACCAATTTCATTGCTGTCGATGATATCTAAGTTGGTGGAGAGGGTCGTCCTGAGCAGAATTAATTCTGTGCAGGAAGGACTTCACATCAACGATGAGCATCAATTCGGTTTCAAGAAGGGGTGCAACACGACGCTACAGATCGTTAGAATAGTTAATGATATCAAGGTCTAATATAACCTCGGGAAGAGCACCACGATGGTACTGCTAGATATTGAGAAAGCATTCGATACCGTCTGGATCCCTGGATATACTAACTACATGAATACAATTTTTCTGGCTACATTATCAAATTGTTACACTCGTACTTGACAGGCAGAACGCTGCAAGTACGAGTCAACAACAAACTCTCCACGGAGCGATTCGTGCGGGAGTCCCGCAAGGGTCGTGCCTTGCACCAAAATTATTTAATTTATATGTCTCTGACTTCCCCTCCTTTCCGAATACAAAATTGGCCTTGTACGCTGATGACACGGCTATGTATGCACACAGTCATAGCGCCCAGGCGGCGAATATGCTATTGAAAGCCCACATGGCTCGTGCCACGATGTACTATGACCGGTGGAAGATAGGGATCAACGAGGAGAAACCAGAGGCCATGGTTTTTTCCCAGAACTTCACGAAAAACAAAATTATTTCCAATCTCGATCAGTGGGGTGAAAATTAAAACCAAAGAAACCATGAAGTATCTGGGGGTTCCTTTAGACACCCAACTGACCTACAACAAGCACATAAACAAGATGATACGCAAAGTATACTCCCTGTCTAGGAGTCTGTACCCTCTGATGGCAGGGAATAGTAGACTAAACAGAAACAACAAAAAGTTGATTTACACGGCCGTCGTGAGGCCGGCCCTTACATACGCGGCTCCGGCGTGGTGCAGCGCGTCGGCAACGACAATAAAGAAACTGTCAATTCTTGAATGCAAGTTCTTTCGCCTCATTTCCAACTCAAGCAGATACACCTCCCTCAGAGACTTGTACGCCCGTTGTAACGATATCGTCCCACTAGCGGACTTCATTAAAACCACTTCTCAAAGGTTTTATCAATACAAACTTGGTAATAGTCCGCTAACAACCAACATCACACAAATAAGAGAGCATAATGCACCATTTCGGATTAAACACAAATTACCGTATCAGGAGCTACCCATCTTTCGACAGCATATATAGCTATCCCAACCCTTACCAAAATATTATATTTACAGTAAATTTCTTAACCTTTTCTGTTCACTTTAACCGTCCTTTATTTTTGTCAGTTTTTATTTGTTACCTTTTTGTTTTGAATTACTATCTTAAAGTCAAGCAAACTATTCAAAATAACTACAACATTTCGAACCAAAATTAGAAATTGTATCATAAATTTAACGGCTGGCATAGCCGCTCTCGCTCAGTGTTCCATTTGTTCCATTGCCTCTAGCGGGTTTTTTCAGTGAGTTTTTCCCATCTCAGCAGCCAACAACCTACTTAATGTTTTATAAGTTAACTGTTTTTTATATTCTTAGTTTAGTTAAGTCACCTGGACATTCTATTTATCGCGCCCTAATAAACTTGCTACGCAGGTAGGAGTAGGGCCTTAGATTTTAATTATTTTAAACTCTATCTCGGTCTCGCTCCGCTCCAACCTCTCAAATACCACGGTGCCATCGTATAAATGTGATAAAGTACAGTGTCATCTGCATAGGATTGTATTCGGCAATTTGAAACAGTTCAGAAAATATCAGACGTGTAAGTAATGAGTAACGGAGGACCCAAAATTGACCCTTGATGTACACCTGATAATATATCTAAACTTGGAGAAGAAGCATTATTAATTAAAAAAATTTGTGAGCGAACATTTAAATAAGACGAAATAAGTCAATAGCGGGTTGTTCCAAACCATAATATTTCATTTTAGCACATATAAGTTCCTGATTGATTGTGTCAAATGCTTTAGAAAAATCTAGTAATACCAACACACTCACAAACCCATTATCCAACGCTTCGAACATATTATTGGTAACAACAGCTAACGCAGTGGTAGTACTAAATCCTTTTCTGAAGCCGCAATGCGAATTAGAATTTATTGAGTATGAAATGTTCATATATTTGGTAAAATAAAGCCTTCTCAAAAATTTTAGACATGGCTGGTAAAACACTAATTACTCTTAAATCTTAAATGTTTAGGGGTTATTATTTTTGGGTAATGGCTTGCCCACTGCAACTTTCCATAATACACCTCAATGCAACAATTTATAATATAAGTTATATATATTGATCTGTAAAAAAACTGCAATATTTAAGCATAGTTGACGAAATGCCATCGATGCTTATTGATTTGTTTTAATATTATGCAAAATATTATTAACTTCAGCAAGTGGAAAACTAAAAGATATATATGGGTTCTTTGAGTTATTACTGTAATAATCAATTTTACCGTTACAATTACCACTAACATATTGTACAAAAGTTGCAAAGTAAACATTAATTTTAGAAGTATTAGTTAAATTATCAGGAATATTTATCTCTTTATTCGATCGAACAATAAGGATTTTAAGAGCTGACCATGTCTTCTTTGAGTTATTTTTCGAGAAAATAGACTGTAAAAATACCTTCTTTTCTCTCTTCGTTATTGCCAAAGTATAATTACGAATCTCTTTATATCTAGACCAATTGTTAGTACGTTTATATTTTTGCAAAGGTCTATCTTGTTCTTTCATAATAATTTTTAAGCTCAGATTGCAATATTACTATTTGTAAATGTTGTCTAGATATTAATTGTGGCATTCTGTTATTTTTTTAATTTTATGCGATTTTCCACAATATGCAGTCAGTTATTTTTATTTAACGAAAGAGATGGTCAATTTCTCGTGACAATTAAAAATATTTATTTCAGTTTGTTCTTAGTCGAAGTCAGTAATATGTAGTAGTCATTAAAATGTTCTTCGGTTTGTTTTTTCTCGGGGTTACCAATTTGTAGCGTTAACCACAATTAAAACTATCCTCATTATGAATAACTATCTGCATTTGTTAGTTGACGACCTGATCTGTTATATTTCATTGCATCGATAATATTAATTCATACTTTACAGATAAACACTAATTACGTTTTATAATATAAATATCTGACTATAATGCTATGGAAATTTAAAATGGCATTCAGCAAATTTACTCAGATGTCACAGTGGAAAATACAATCGATAGAGAGTTGTTCTGAAGCGATATCAATTTTCTGTATCTAAATGTCAAACGCAGAAGTTTATATAAATTTTTCTGCATCATTTAGCTAGGTATATAGAAATAAAAGCATATTTTATAAGCTTTGAAATGAAAGGGAATGTGATTAATGTGCAACTAAACTTTGTTTTTATAATCTTATAAACGATACGTATTTTATTTATTTTGACGAGGTAGAATATAACGAGTGAAACTTGTGAATGGCGAATACCTATTTGATTGACATATTGCTCGAATATAGCAAACTGGTGTCAGGGAAATTGAGTGTACTGATATAATTTTTAATGGGGTTAATTTAGGGAAAACTAATCTGTTTAAAAACTACATTATTTTGGTTTCAACCAACGCTAACGTTCAAATCAAATTTTGCAAAATTTTAAAGGTAGTTAAAAAAATTATGTTAATTCTGGATCGAATCTTAGTATCTACTTGTTGGTCAATTTTGAGTATCTACGTGAAAATTGCAAAAATATATTTTCGAAATGTTGGACGTCTCATGCAATATGTTTATATTTGCTACGCTTTATAGTGTACTAATCCTCTAAAATGAGAGACAATAATTTTTGTATAGACAACATTTTTATATTCTGTCCTGTTTCTTTTATTCCAAGAATAATTAAATTAACCCTGTAAGATTTCCAATAAATTGGAACGAATATAATCTTTCGGTAAGCACTGTATAACTTCAGACTGACTGTGCGTTTCTTGAAAATTTTTTATGCAATTAATAATACATGCGATAAATTCTGTGAAAAACTGCACTCAATTTTCGACGTGCATGTTTCAAAGCACAAAATAAAAAAAGAAAAGTTCCCGTATGGTACACACCTGAAATAATAAAGAATATGAGGCTGAGAGATAAGCACCGCAAAAAATTCAAGAAATATAATGATGCAAATACATTAGAAAAATATAAACGCTGAAGATCATTAATTATTAAAGTATAATCCAAAGAAGCTTATAAAAATTACATAGAAATTTTTTTGACCGTTCTAACAATCAATTAAATTTCGTTATTTCTTGTCATGTGACACAAATCACCCAATCATTTTAACATTACACTGATAACACCATTCAGGGAAATTTTCAATCACTATGACAACAACATTATATAACTTTGACAACTTCATAATAACTTCCAAATAAATTTGAAAAATTTCAAATTCTATAAAACAACAATGCATGGTAATAGATCTTCTATAGTAAAAAAAAATAACCAATGTAATGCTTCGTTAAATTTTAATAACTGTAACTTTACCAGGTGTACTTTTAATAAATAAATAATTATGTTGTGTTGCAACCTTTTGATTTTTTTTTCAAAAAATTTTCTGACCGAATATCCCTCCGACATTGACAAATGCCTCATAATTTTATGAAAAATTTCTCAAGCACGTTACTTGGTAATAGCCCTCAGCCTTCGGCGTCAGGCTATTACCGAGCAACGTGCTTTCAATTGTCATAAAATTATCTCGTACCTTATCAATGTCCTAATAGTGGGGTCGATCTGCATATGCAAACGGACTCGTTTTTTTCAATTTTTTTTTGTGATGTTATGAAGTCGGACCCCCTCTATCATCCGGAAAATTTTCCGGTTGAACTTTTCACGAGAAGGGGGAGGGGGGAATTTACATGTAATGATAGCAAAAATCAGTTTTTCGAACATAACTCGTTTAGTTCAAATGTGCTTTTAGAGGGTGGAATATTAAAACATAATATTTTTAGTCGCAAACTCCTCTATAAAATCCTTATTTTCCTATAAGGAACGTAACCAGACTGCAACCAACAGCTACTCTCCGGGCTATGTGCCCCGCCTAGCGCTGAATTACAAGTTACAAGTCTGGCGCGTTAAGTGTAATAATAATTGCATATTACCATCAAATCGCTAATGCCTCGATTGCAACAAACACCAGCCGAAATACTGATCCTACTTAAAGGAGCTCTCTTGCCAGCCCTCACACGCCACTTGCAGACTGCAGTTTCGAGCTGTTGGCTCTCGTCAGTGCAAGGTAGGCATGTGACGACCGGCACGAGGATCCTTTGACCATTTGGTACATCTCGATATTTTTACAATAGCGACATGTAAAATAGACAGCAGGCGCCATCTAGCGGTCCAGTGTCTATTGCAATCGAAAAATAAATAGCCTGACTGGGCTTAGCATAGTTCAAATGTGCTTTTAGAGGGCGGAATATTAAAACATAATATTTTTAGTCGCAAACTTCTCTATAAAATCCTTATTTCTCTATAAGGAACGTAACCAGACTGCAACCAACAGTTACTCTCCGGGCTATCCGCCTTCTCCCTTGCTCTTCTACAGGGCGAAAACTTTGCAGGAACCCCTCTCCTAATTATCCGATCACAATCTGGTTGGACTTAAATTAAAGAGAAAGAAATTTCACATTTGATGGCGAAAAAAAATCTCCCCCACCCCTTTCCTTCCTGGCGAAAAATGATTTTTTCTAAAAATAATAACAATAAATAATAATCGCAACCATTTATTTATTTATGGCGAAAATTGAAAATACATGAGCGGAACTCAAAGTAGGCACATTAGTATACAATGTCACGTTTGCTGTGAGAGTTGCGGAAAAAATTGTGGAAGTTACAGCAGTTTTAATTTCATTTAAGTGTACCCTTCCCTCTCCCCCCTAAAGTACTTAGGTCATTAAGTGTCTACCGGGGGAAGAAAAAACAAGTCGCCAAGTTACTTTCTTCCCGGAAAAATGCGCGAAAACGGCTCTCGGTACGTTCCCGCCGCAGCGAAAAATCCGTATACAAATCCGTACTTTAAAATCGCAATATCTCGGGAACCACTTGACCGATTTCGACAAGTCAAAATTCAGTTTGCGCGCATTCTCGAGCCCTTCATTTTACTCCTATACACTTTTCCACTCGCCCGTTTCGGTCCGAATCAAACTAAACGAGTTATGTCCAAATAACTTCCCTATCTTTACATGTAAATTTAGCACCCCCCCCCTCTCGCGAAAAGTTCGACCAGAAAATTTTCCGAATGATAGAGGGCGGTCCGACTTCATATCATCACAAAAAAAAAATTCGAAAAAAACGAGTCCGTTTCAACCCATTTTTAAAGCCAGATCAACCCTACTATAAGGATATTATAGCTGAAAATTTCACACCACCATTTTTAACTAATCAGAGGCTTGTTTTTTATTAAGTTACCATAGCAACCCAAAAATTTCCGGAAATTTTTAACATTGTGTGAAATTATTAAGTGGAAATTTTTCTGTCATTTAAAATGTTAAAATAAAGAGGCGGGAGTTGGAGTGCTTTTAGAATTAAATTTATTTGGGGATGCAAAGGATGATGTTAACGAGGATATTACAAGTACACAAATTTATTTTTTAATTTTGTTTTGATAAGATGAATATTTTAAGAAAATTATTTATATATATTATATAATTTTCAAAATATTCATGACCTCTAAAAAATTTCCGGAAATAATTTAAGCACTAGGGATAATATTATAAGTGAAAATATTGAGAGCACATTAACTGTTAACAATTCTGGTCGTATTTAAATAAGAAAAAGTGCTCTACTTGAACACCCGGTAGAATGTACTGCAATGAAAAGGAATCCGATAACCTGCAAGACATTGTAGATAACTTTAGTCAATTCTTTGATAGCGTTTATTTACCACCGACTGATACAGAATCATTTTGTGATATCATAAGTAACCTACCACCCATAAATGTTGATCAGTTGTCAGAATCTAGACATTATAGGAGGCATTAAAAAGCTAAAAATAAAATGACATCGGGATATGATCAAGTTCCCAATCCTCTAGTTAAAGACTACGCAATAGTTATTAAGATAAAAGGGTTTTATAAGGATAATAAAGCACCGAGGTTGGCATGTACGTCGACCGAGGGCGTCATTATTCTATCCCCTGGTGCCTTCAACGTTTAATGTCCTACAAGTCTGTTATTTCATTCGATTTTTTTTTTTTTTATATTCACGATTTATTAATTTGACATCTATTATGTTCAGAACGATTTGATTTAAAAGAGAGTAAAAATTAAAAATGTTTGTAAAAGCCGCCGTTCGTCAATTGTTTCTCAATAGCGCTGTCATCATTTACTTGTTTTGGGTTGTGTTATTTTGTAGTGAAAATTTTTGAAGAAGATAATCTACCTGAAGAAGTGTTGTTAAAGGCTGTAAAAGCAGCCGAGGCACTTGTGACTCATAAAACAAAAAAGTATATGAGGAAGAATACTTCCGCTTTGAGGAATGGCTGAGAGAATACTGTTTATAATGCCCTAGGGCGTTATAAATATTCATAACGTCCTAGGGCGTTATTTTTCATTCAATATATCTCAAAATAGGGCGGTTATTGTAAAATAACAGACTTGTAGGACATTAATGTGTTTATCATCCTACTCCAAATTTTATTTATCGCACTATAAACTTCTACCGTTCCTGAGTGTTGGAAATTGGCAAAAGGGTGTCCTATTTACAAACAACGGAAACGCGGCACACATAGCAAACCGCAGAGGGATCTCAATCCTACCTAAAGGTTTGTGAGACCTCAATATGTACTATAATCAATTCGTGGGGTAAAGACTTTAATTTCCACTTACAAGGTTTTATGGAGAAACGTTCTCCATTAACAAACATAGCTTGTTTTGCTCAGATTGTTTCAGAATCAATGGACAACAGAAGTCAGATCGACGTAGTGTACACTGATTTTTCAAAAGCCTTTGACCGTATAGACCACAAGTTGTTAATCGAAAAATTGAATTATATCGGTTTCAGTAATATACGGGTAATTTGTTTATATCATACCTGAAGAGCCGGTTATAATACGTTCAATATAACGGGTCTAAGACAAATACTTACCGTGCAACATCAGGGATGCCCCAAGGTTCAAACTTGGGACAACTTTTATTTATTACATTTATAAATGACTTAATTGGCGTTTTAGATTGCGAGAAACTTCTATTTATAAGTGATTTAAAAATATTCAGTGAAATAAACAACATCGATGACTCTAAGTTTGCAACAGCAAATACACAAAACAGAGTTTTGGTGTACGTTAAACAAATTTGATATGAACGTATCGAAATGTAAAGTACTAATTTCAGGTAAAATAAATTTCCTAGATTTTTGTATACCTTCAGTAACGCGGAGTTGTCAAGAGCCCAATCAATAAAAGACTTAGGGCTCTAAATTGGAATTTGTGAAACATATTAACTCATCCACACTTTCGGCATTAAAATTACTAAGCTTTGTAATAAAAATTGTAAACAATATTCCAATGTAGGTGCACTAAAACGTGGTATTTCTCAATCGTGCGATCAAAACTTGGCTATGGTGCTTTAATTTGGAATCCAATTTATTATATTCACTTACAAGCAGTAAAAAATCATAGAATCATTAATTTAATTCATGAACATAGATTAGTTGCTAATTCATAAATTACAAATTTTTCACAGATATTTTTAGCAGTTTAGCAAAATTAAACATTCAACATTTTGGAGAAAACCTTTCTTTGCCGAATATAACCACAAAAATACTAAGAATTGTTGCACACATGATCTCAGATGATATAAATGTTCAGGAAGTACTTACGAATATTCTCAATCTAACATGAGTTATACCATTATTTGATAAAGAACATAAAATAAACTGAATGTTATAAAATAAAATTGAAAATATTTTTATGGAAATTAAGCGCTTAAAATAAATCATTTGCAGTGCATTATTATACTTGACTTTCAATAGGGCCTCTTCAAAAGAGATTCTAGAGATTTGCCTTCCTTTTCTTTATTAATTACTCAGTGAAAAGTAAAACCACTGCAAACGAGAAGCTTTCTAAGATGCCCAACTTTTGTGGTTTCTTCGAGCTTTTGCTCTTAAGGCAAGAGGTTCCTTCTCATGCTGATGTCTGATAGCGGTTTCACATTCCATAAGCTGTGGTCTCGACAAGGATTTTCAACCCTTTCAAATAATCAGTGTTCCTTTGACACCAAATCTTGTTTTTAAACCGATCTCAGTATCAAATTATATTCTGAGATCAATGGGATATTTTACATAATGACGTCAGTCAACAGTGGTTTGAGAATTCATATACTGGAACAGTTTTGAACACACCAATACACGTTCTTTAGTAGCTAATATATATTGTATATCTGATACTATCTATCAAATTATTGGAAATAGTACGGTAGAAAAATATTATTTTTTAACTTAGAGATAATGTCGTGTGAAATGACAAAGGTATTTTCAATTTCTGCATGGTTCTGACGCGTGTTCTTATCGCCAAGGGGTGAAAACCATCCCTAAATCGAAAAATTTATTTCAAAAAGTATTATGAAATTAAAAAATCAAAATGGCGGGCTCATATGGCGAATTAAATAAGGTGCACCTTTTATATTTATGTTCAAATAGATTGCTTTAACAATTCTGACTGAAAAACACTCAAATAATTATTTTTTTTTTAGTTGTAGTGTGACTTAGAATATCTTTCAATACAAGATCTATCTACCATTGTTCTACGAAATTCTATATTCGCGAAATTCTATGTTCTCGAAATTCAGCTTTCAAAGTCAGAAAATAATTGGAACTTTCTTCTAATTTTGACAGTGGGTACCTCGAAAACCAGACAAACTTCGAAAATCCGCCTAATGCAGTTGGATAGTAAATTGTATTAAGAATCGAACGACATAAAATGATATAACCAACGTGTGAAGATAAGTTGGGTCTGTGACGTAGTTTGTCAGCCTTGTTCGGATGGAAGGTGAGTAGTGTCCCTTTGGCACTTGAGGATTCATAACGAAACGGCTTCTCGGGCGGCGCTAGTTGCTGTTTAATATGTTGGAACAACATAACTTTAAAATCCTGTTATGCAATGCTTGAGTAACTACAGTGAAGATACGGAATATCCAGCTAATTCAGGAAAAAGCTATATTTTACATATCAGTGAAAGGCATAGTTTATACTACAAGATTTACTAAACTGAAACCTACTATTTTCCGTTGCCCGGAAAGTCGTCATGAAAGGCACCTTGACGTGAAGCGTGTGTTCCCTGTGGTTTCCTGTTGGTTGCTATCTTATTTATTATGTTTTAACTAATTTCGGTAGGGTCTATATCTCGTGGACTATGTCCAAAGACAATAATAAAAAATAATAATAATAAATAAATCTACTAAATCTATAACTGAAAAACCTACATTTATGTATACGAACCAGAATTTAACCTGAAGCAAAAGTGAAACTCGAGTTACAGATGACGTTTAATAAAGCAGTACAATGATAAAGCGGAAAAGTTGTAAACAGAACAAGAGAAAGACGAACAGGTATGATTTGAACTAAAACAGATTAAATAACGCGGTAACTGATATTAAAGCGAACTATGAAAAACTAATAGGTGGTAAAGATGCTGTGTTTCGGTAATTTAGGGACACACAGTTTTTAAACCTTTTAATATGCAAGATAACAGTAGTTAACAGCTTAGAAAACTCCGGTGGCCTCTAACGACTGGACGATAAATATAATTAAAGGAGTACCAGTACCAAGACATTGGGATCAGCAAGCTCTATGATACCAAGATATCAACAGACATTCAACTTTGCTCCTGGATTAGGTGTTATGCCAACGGTGGCCGGACTCAACACGGCCTGTAATCCTTCTCGAGAGATAGTTATCAGTGAAACACGAAAATCCAGCAGAACAACAGCCAGGCAGACACAACAAAATGGCTATATGTACTAGGCGAATTCAGACATAATCGTACATGCAGGTATCCCAAAAAAAAATGTTTTCAAATAATTTGTAGTTTGTAGTTATACTAGTTCTATTAGATTTTTCACAGGTGTTTGATCATTACTTACTGATAGCAAAATTGCGATATTATGGTTTAGATGATATGTCTTTAATGATTTCCGTTCATATTTTCAAAATCGCCATCACATTTTCCACACGAACTTAGGTATATCTGTCTTCTTCAGAGCCAGTCATATCTGGAGTTCCGCAAGGCCCCATATTGGGTCCGCTTTTATTTCTAGTATACACATCTAATGTATATAAAGTTATTTTCACTATACTTCGGCCGAAAACTCGTCAGTAACGCAAAAAATAAGCGGCACTATAGTCAAAGGATAATAGCTCTTATTTGATACTAAAGCGGCACCTCGTTCTACCATATAATCCCATTGAATCGAGAGAAATATATTAAGTTTTATCAACCTACTAGAAATGGAAACCACGACTACGACAAACAATTTTAATAACCTAGAGTAAATGACCGCATAGGGTAAATGATTTAACGTGCCGCCTTTATACCTAATAAGTTGCTCGACTAACTATTCAGTCGTAAACAAATTTGGAAAGAAAGAAAGAAAGAAATCTTATATCCCGGGCAGTCAGTGGCGCCACATACGTTTTATGTAGGTATATATAAAATAATAACATTTGATAAAATAAAAAATAAATATAATTAAATTTGTTTTCACGCTAGACTCAACAAAAAAAACTGGAATTCTTTTTAAAAAATTTTAATGGTAGGCGTAATTTTATTAGGAGTGGAATACTTACGTAATCCGACATTAAAACTGTAGAATGGTTGATGTTTATAAAAATGTTAACCATGCCAGTTGTTCTTATTGCCCAGCAAGGACCAATGTCGAAGCGTGAGCATATTCCTTTCCAGGAAAGGATGGTGACAGGGTCGTTAATTAGCGAGTAACAGGTTAAAAAAGAAAATAAATAAATAGACTTACAACTTAAAAATAAATATCTCTTCTAACAACATAAATAAACTTTCTTGTTAAAACAGAATAATTAAAAACAAAACGTACCAAAGTTAAAAATAAATAATTGTTCTATAACAACTTAAACAAACGTTCTTGTTAAAATAATAT
This sequence comes from Leptura quadrifasciata, assembly GCA_963675555.1. Lineage (NCBI taxonomy): Eukaryota > Metazoa > Arthropoda > Insecta > Coleoptera > Cerambycidae > Leptura > Leptura quadrifasciata. The sequence goes on along the minus strand of OY776674.1, from coordinate 107,048,708 downwards.
AATAAAAAACAAAACTTACCGACAATAATTTTCCACAGTAAATAATTCATAATATCACAATCACGACATGACACTATCACATATTATCACTCACTCACCACTGTCACTGTCACTATCACTGCTGGCTTCTACATTTATTATTATTGGCTCAATCACTGCGTCAATCCGAATATCCGTATTCCACATTTTTTCTTCAACTTTCTTAACGTGCCCTATGCATTTTTGCCGATAATCAGCTGTAACTCTTTTTAATGCTCTGGATAGAAGGCTTTTTACATGTTCTAATTTAAAAGTTATATTTTCTCTTCCAACAGTCCCCTTTACTTCAGCCCAAATAAGCTGAATGGGATTCAATTTACAGTGGTAAGGCGGCAGCCGTAATACCTCAATACTTCTAGCTTTAGCCATTTCATCCACAATATATGTCTTATATATCGGCGAATGCTGTTTCGCTAGGGTTAGCAATTCGGCTTTCAGCGAAGCATGATAGACTAGGATACCTTTCCCATCTAACCATTCTTGAATTTTTGCGCTTTTCGCCATGCACTGGTTGGTAATTTTTCCAGTAATTGACTGTGGTACAGGGCGTTATCCATAATAACGATAGATCCGGATTCAATCTTAGAGAAGATTTTTACAAACCATTCCTCGAAAACATCCGCATTCATGCCCTCATGATAATCGCTTTTTTTCGACACGAACGATAGAAGTCCATCTTCCATGAATCCTGAATCACTTCCTATGTGCATTATTATTAAGCGTTTTCCTTTTCCTGTTGGCATTTTGAATCCTGTTGACCAATATTCCATATGGCCTTGACGAACACTGTTTACATTTCTATCTTGCCAAAATTGCATTACAGTATGTCCTTCATTTAACCACGTCTCATCTAAATGATAGCATTTTCTTCCTCTTTCACGGGCAGCCCTAATTGCCCGAATATAATTCCTTCGCCAACAAATAATATCATTTCTCTTTCCTCTCTTCCTTTTGCAAATACAAAGTTCATGTCATGCAAACAAATAACGTCGATTTGCCCAGTTTGGGTATATGTTCATCATTATTCAGGAACTGTAACATTTTCTTAACAGTAGGGATTTCATTATCATAGAAGAATTTATAAACTTTACGTCGAATTCCATTTTTCTGGAATTTGTCTAATATAATTTCTGAACATCCCCTTAATTTTTTTCTTGTCTTAAAATTCTGTAAATGGTCCACTCACTCCCTCCGGTATACCTTGAAGTCATGTTAACTAAACCTGTTGAACCTGATTTCTGTACCATGGGATGATCTTTCTCCAATGCATGATATACATTCACAATAATTTTCTTCTCCTTGAAGCTTAATGGAGACTTTCCAGGGGTATGAACTTTTACCACTTCTTTTGAACAACCGGGACCGCTTCCATTTTTGTATGTTTAAAAATATTACGATATTCCACAATTACACTTATTTTCACTAAAGCACTAACAAAATAAAACTTTAAGGTACTGTGATACAACAAGTACGTAATTCATAAACAAAAATTAGTGCCGCCCAATTCATAAACAATTCATACTATAAATATTTCACACGAAATAAAATTTTAAGCCACTATGATACCACAAATACGTAATTTATAAACAACAAATTAATACCGTCCAACTGATAAACCGCACTCTATGTACACTGATTTTAAACTGAGTTATAACGGTTTAACGCACCAAACACCGCTGAATACGTGGAGAATGTTGCCAGATTTAAGCATAATATTTTAAATTTAAATTATGGTAATTTATGCATAGTTAACTCAATCCGAGGACTTTCATTCCTTCGAAATTGATGTTATTCGTCAAAAATCTCCAAACTTAAAGAAAATAAATAGGTAACAGCGTAAACATATTATATTAGGGAATTTACAAAACTCGTAAACCCGCACGCCCCTGGCTCTACTGACTACAGTTTTCGGCCGAAGTATAAGTTTAGTTGCCAAGAATATGAGTTAGTATTCAAAAATATTAACGAGGATCTTATTAAAATAGTTTCTAATTCAAAAAAACATAAATTAAAACACTTAACTCACGAAAAACGGCCCGGGGGCAGGGTTATTTTTGCCTAGTCATCGCATGTTCGCTGATTTTAACAGACATAGTAGATACTATTACCTGAAAGTTATTTGTGGCATTCTACGAATATTCCTTCCTTTTATTTGGGTTTTCTACCACATGTATTGTCCTCTTCAAAAACAAATCACCGAATTTACAAAATAATAGAATAATTGAAAAAAAGCCTCCGCGCCTATGACATTTACGTCAAAGGAACAGTCAGAGGTTATGTTTTACAAATAATGTAAATCGGAACAAACACAGAAATAATGTATTTAGCTGACGTTTTGGAAAGTAGCCTGTTTCCATTTTCAAAGCTTTTTTTCGAAGAACACTTATTTGCTGTGTATGTCAAATACATAGCTTTAAGATTCGGTTTATGTTATTTCCATGCTTACACAAAACTGATTTTATATTCTTTTAGATAATGTTGAGTTTGTTAAGTTCTTCTTTTAATATTGGTAGCCAGGTTGTATAAATATCTACAGAACAATTCGATACGCATTTATCTTCATTTAATAATATTATTGCTGATTTTTTTATTTTTCCTTTTTTGTTATCTGCCTCTTGTTAAAATTTTTGGCGAGTCCCAGTTTATTCTATGTCCATTTTTCCAAGCATGTTTACAAATCTTTGATTTGAACAATGTGTGTATATTTGTGTGTGCGTATTTGACATACACAGCAAATAAGTCTTCTTCGAAAAAAAGTTTTGAAAACGGAGAGACTACTTTCCGAAACGTCAGCAAAATACATTATTTCTGTGTTTATTCCGATCTATATTATTTGTAAAAAAAAATAACCTCTGACTGTTCCTTTGACGTAAACGTCACAGGCGCAGAGGCTTTTTTCCAATAATTCCATTATTTTGTATATTCGGTGATTTGCTTTTGAAGAGGACAATACATGTGGTAGAAAACCCAAATTAAAGAAATATAGTAGATACTGTAGCTAATACAAAACGACCGCCAGCCGCTCCAGTAGTGTAGGAGGCGCTTGTGAGGGGGGGGGGTGAAAAAATTATTTTAAAAATGGTTTCAGTAAAGCTGATTTAAAAAAAATAAATTATTGATGTTAAGTAGTGTCCAAGAAAAAATAATTAACGATTAACATTTACCAGAGGGGCGAGCGTAGGTGCGTCTTTACTATGTACATACTTCGATATGCGATGTAAAGCAACGTCAATCGCGGTTAGTAGTTGGATGGATAACCGTTCCAACGAAGACCGCGTCCTCGCCTTACACATCTTCCAGCGGCTTGTATATCAGTGTATGCGCGGAAGTTATACAACCTTAGGCAACGGTTGTATAGGGGATATACCATCCTTCGGAGCAGATGTAAAGCCGTCGGTCTCTTGTCTATTAAATGTTAGGCAAGTAAGTCTTAAGGGAAGAGGTTCGGCAAAATTCCTGGTTTAGGGTAGCTCATCTACAGGCGTCGGTGTTGGGCCTTAGTAGCGGAAATATGCCGACGTTTATTAAATGTATAAAAAAAATTGTATAATATATAGTATTAATGAAATAATTATTTTAAAAATAATTCATTTAACCACAGCATCTATCGAAACATTTTCATTTTCTTGGAGATGTCCGTAGCTATTCTAATACAAGGAATATCACAACCAATCTGTTGTTAAATTAGGTTAACGATATTAAACTAAACTTGAAATATGTCATAATGGTCTTTTAATGTAGGTAATTTATCCTGTTTCGTTAAACTCTAAAATATCATCTTTTAGAAAAAATTGTGTTTATTATCTAAAACTATTTTATTTGATATATGGTGTTTATATTATTACATGTTTTACTGTTAATCGATTTTTAAGTATAATTTTTAGTCTGGTGATATTAATAACGCTGTATATATAATAATATTATGTTATGTTTTCTTATATTTGTATACATAGCTGCTACGAGATTAGATACACAATTGTCTTGTTTATAATACTCATGTAATTATAAGTATAATTGGTAATTTTATACAGTGGTTATCAAATACATTATTTGGCAAAATATTGTCATTTATTTTAACAGTAACGAAATTGAAGAAGATCATGAATGCAGTTAGTATAATCAATTAATACTAATTATCTCATTTCATTAATATTATTGACAAATTGTTTAAAAAAAACTTTAAATCTTAGTTTTGTACGTTAATGATAAGCAGACATTACCGACCTGTATCTTCGGTAAATTAATTATTAGAATGCCATTTGAACTTTTGCACTTTTCTATATTTGCACGCTTTCTACCTTGATATTACGTTTAACTTTCAATTTTGAAGTTTAAATAAATTAAATCATTTATTATCAATTTTGAAATTTTGAAAGTGTCGATATACCACACGGATGCGATACGAAGCTTGACTTCCCCGCCTATAACTTCAATAATATTAATACTACGTAAAAATGTATCTGAAACATTTTGATAGAGAATTTACTTATCTTTAGCTTTGATAACCATTTTTTTTTCGTAGGACCATTCAGAATCGAAATATTTGCAAAAAAATGATTTTTAAGCGATATTGGCTCAAAATTGGGGGTGGGCGAGAGGGAAAAATTAATATGTCTAAAAGAGGCCTATAATGAATTGGTTCCAACAGTAAAATGTTTTGTCCGATTTAAAACGGTATTTATACATTCTCAACTTCCTGGCGACTGGCCTAATAATGCTGTTAGTTTGTATAATAATGTTGAATATGATATAAAAAAAAAAGTTTAAACGCTTTTAAAACTAGGATAAAAACTAATATATTACAAAAACATGTGTGTAGGTAATATGTGAGGTCTGCTGTAATCTGGCTTGGCCTCTGTGCGTGCTGTTGGTTCGCGTGTGGTTTCCTTTATGTAGCGGTTGTGTTGCGAACTTAGACATAGCGATAGGTTTTTCGGCATTGTCGATGCAGCTTCGTGCGCGACACGGATGGAATTATGCGCCATACGTTTCGTGCAGGGGTCGGGTTGAATTTGGGTGGACCATACATATGATATTATTATGTCGGTTGAAGTATTGTAAAATCGTCAAAGGTAAGAGTTATGTGGAAGGGTGTAGACATTAATCTACAAATTTCACCCTTAATGAAATGTATTGTGTTGTTTTATTAATAAAGACGTTCATTATTATTATTATTATTATTATTAGCCATCGCCAGCTTACAAACTGGAAAGAGGCAATTTGTACTATTTACGCTAATAATAGTTCTTGCCTTAATGTAATTTTATTTTCGTATCTAATGTTTTCCCTCACAAATATTCTTTAAAACCAGCATCATTTTTGAAGCTAATTGTGGTCAAAAGTTCTGTGTGTTTTTTAAGATAAATAAAAGGAAACAAAACTATTGCCTTTGTGTTTATTTCACTAGTATACTTTAATTTTCGGATTGCTAGTTAGGTATACAAAGAACCTGTAGAAAATTATCATTACACCCGAGCAATGTTTGAACGCTAGTTTCGTAGTTTTATTTTCGTTTCATTTAACTTTGGATATATACGTATAAAGAACGAAAGTAATTTAGTGGAAAGCAACTAAAAGACCAACGTTACAATTTGTTTCGGAGTAACTATAGCCATTTTAGCTGCATACCAGTTAATACTTATTTTGTAAAGTTGCTTTGTTTGCTTCGTATGCTGAAAATATATTTCAGAGCCAAATTATCACAGTTCATTGATTTCACTGATATTCTTTGACATTTCAAAATATAGAATGTTCAGGTATATTCAGTATTAACATATGAAATGAACTTATATGATGCTCTGTAAAATTACTAAAAGCTCTAAACATTAGAAAAATATATTAAGCAGCGTTGGGGTCTCACAACGTGTACCAATCCAATTATGGCCCCCTCCCTTTTATTTCTGTTATTATCGGTGATAAAGAAAGTCTGGTATAAAAGTTGTAGGATTGTGTATAGAGTGTGACCCACTTGAAAGCTCCCGGCTGGACACACTCAGAAGTATTTCATTGAAATAGAAATAAAATAAATGTTACATTTAAGAAATATTTAGAAATAGGTTGCAACTTGAAATATTAAAATAACATTTATGTTATATGGAAATAAAAAATTTGACAGGTGCAACGGTTTGCAAGAACTGTTATAACTTTCTTCGTGTAAAAGATCCTCATTTGCTTCTTGTCATATAAAAAGAACACAAGGAGAACTACGTTCTACAACTGAAATAAATTCAATAATATCATACCAAGTGTTCCGTATTTCGCGTTACATTTTGACACCTTCAAACCGCGAAACCTTGTTTAGGTCAAACGGAACACCCTGTATTTTTTTACGCCAAGTTGTGTAAAATTGAATTCCCTTTTTTAGGATATTAGCATTGTGGGGGTTAAAGTTACAACTTTTTGAAATGTTTGTGATTTTATTAGAAATTTATGAATTGTTGTAATCAGTTCATCAAAATAGCCATGATTAGAAACAATCAGTCATTATCTTATGTCAAAAAATGCCAGCAGGTTTAAATTACACCCACGAAGACTTTTTGAATTTGTTTATTATTTATGGAGAATGTGATAAAGTAATATCAAGAACTTGCAGCACATTTGCTACTCGATATCCAGAAAAACGGAAACCGTCACTAAACACTGTAAAACGCACACTGGAAAATTTTAAAAATTATGGCTCTGTCAAGGCAAAAATGCAAAGAAGAAAGCCTATTGTTGATGAAAAGATTGAAATAGTCATTCTGGGCTATTTTCATGCATTTCCAAGGATGTCATTAAGACAAGCTGCTCTGGAATCGGGACTATGCAAGGATTCAATTCACAGAATCTTATTAAAACATAAGTTTCACCCGTTTTCATTCCATATGGCTCAAGGATTAAAAGAAACAGATTTCCTAAGAAGACAGAATTTTTGTGAGTTTATTCTAATAAGGCCTGAGGGTCACGATTCTTATTTGGGAACTATTTTTTATAGGTGAAAGATATCTGAATATCTTACAAAAATCTGTTAAAAATAAAGTTTATGAGAGCCCATTAACAACCATTGAAGATTGTATGCAAAGAATAATAAATGCATTTCAAACCATATCACAGAATTCAATTAGAAGAGCTACCCATGAGGAACTAATCCGAAGGTGCGAAAAATGTGTCGAGGTTCGAGGGCGGAATTTTGAGCAATTATTAAATTAAAATGAAATCATATTTTAAATTGATCTTATCTCTGATATTTTAGTTCATGCCATATCTTCAATTCGATGAATACGCATGTTACAGTGTTAGTGTTATTTTGCGTTTTTCTGGATATCGAGTAGCAAATGTGCTGCAAGTTCTTGATATTACTTTATCACATTCTCCATAAATAATAAACAAATTTAAAAAGTCTTCTTGGGTGTAATTTAAACCTGCTGGCATTTTTTGACATAAGATAATGACTGATTGTTTCTAATCATGGCTATATTGATGAACTGATTACAACAATTCATAAATTTCTAATAAAATCGCAAATATTTCAAAAAGTTGTAACTTTAACCCCCACAATGCTAATATCATAAAAAAGGAAATTCAATTTTACACAACTTGACGTAAAAAAATACAGGGTGTTCCGTTTGACCTAAACAAGGTTTCGCGGTTTGAAGGTGTCAAAATGTAACGCGAAATACGGAACACTTGGTATGATATTATTGAATTTATTTCAGTTGTAGAACGTAGATCTCCTTGTGTTCTTTTTCCTTGACAAGAAACAAATGAGGATCTCTTACACGAAGAAAGTTCTTGCAAACCGTTGCACCTGTCAAATTTTCTGTAAAATGTCAAATATCTCTGAAACGACTAGGTTTAGGTATTATTATTATTAGCCGTTACTCGAGTCCGAGTATAAAAATGTTACAGTCGATAAATTGTGTACAATAAAAAACAAGTAACAGGTGTAGTTTATTGTAATTCCCATTCATCTACGGTGCACACGACTATGGCTATAGAGGCCAATTCGGGAGAGCACATGTCGACCGCAGTCAGGACAAACATAGACCTGGTTAGGTCTTGGATTCGGCCTTCTTGCAGCAACATTTCCTTGATAGCTGGCCACAACCCCTCGCCATTCGGTTCTGTCCGCTGCAAGTTGTTCCCATTGCTCGTCTGCAATACCGCAGGATTTTAGATTTTCATGGAGAGCGTCTTTGAACCTCTTTCGTTGACCGCCACGCCTTCTTCTACCGCTTAGCAATTCACCATAAAGTGTACATTTAGGAAGGCGGTTATCATGCATACGATGAACGTGACCTGCCCATCTTAGGCGTGCTCTTGAAATAAGCACCTCGATTGGAAGGCTGTTTGCTCTCCTGAGTACTTCCACGTTTGATATGTGATGAAACCAACGGATTTTCATCATACTTCTGAGGTGTCTTTGCTGAAAACGTTCTAATTCTTTCACATGACGACGGTAAGTGACCCAGCTTTCACATCCATATAGCAGTGTTGGAATGACAACTGCTCTGTAGACAGCCATTTTCGTTGACAAAGCAAGGTCGTGGTTGTCAAATACTCTCTCTCTAAGACCCCAGAGTGCTCTAGATGCAGCGTTAATTCTATTGCGAATCTCGCTGTCCATGTTTGCTTTGTCATTAACAACGTTGCCTAAGTAATTGAACTGATCCACCACTTCAAGAGAATTTCCGTTAAGTGTAATGTCTATTTGGTTCACTTGATGAGGAGTTGACATAATCTTAGTCTTTCCAATGTTGATTTTAAGTCCCAAGGAATCATAGCTCTGGGCATACACATCTAAAAGTTCTTGAAGCTCTTCCGGCGTAGAGGCTAAAAGTGCACAGTCATCCGCGTACTGGAGATCACAAATGAATCGTGTGCGTGTCTTCGTGAAAGCTCTAAAGCGCCCTATATTAAAGAGACCGCCATCAAAACGGTATCTGAGACCTATTCCTCTGACTGTCAGTTTGTTGTCAACAATAATTGTTAGAGCAGTGGTAAACAAATTAAAGAGTAGGGGTGCCAGGACACATCCCTGCCTAACTCCAGTGAGGGTTTGGAAAGGTTCGGTTGCCTCATTATTATACATAACCTGGGCGTTGTTGTTTGTATGTAGACTGCGACATACTTCCACAAATTTTCTAGGGATACCTAAGCGGAACATAATTTTCCAGAGCACTTCCCTGTCCACCGAGTCAAACGCCTTGGTTAAATCAATGAAGGCCATGTGAATTTCTCCTTGATGTTCGAGTGCTTTTTCTTGAAGCTGTTTAAGTGTGAAGATTAAATCCGATGTGCCTCGGTTTGGTCTAAAGCCACTCTGTGTTTCAGGAAGTAACTTTTCCATAACAGGTGTTAGCCTATTTGCCATCGCTTTAGTGAGTATCTTCCCTCCAACAGCCAGGAGAGCTATACCCCTGTAATTTCCACAGTCCGCAGCGCTGCCTTTGTTTTTGAAGAGGTTGATTAAAAGTGTATCACGAAACTCCTGCGGAGCTTGACCACTTTCCCACACGACATCAAACAGTTTTTTGAGGTAGGGTATGAGCTCTGACGACACAGCTTTAAAGATCTCAGCTGGGAGTGAACCGGCGCCGGGAGATTTGTTATTTTTTAGCTGCCCAATGGCGGTTAAGATCTCTTCCGTTGTTAGTGGCTTATCTAAGTCTTCGAAGGTGTCGTATTGAGGGATAAGATTTATAATATCGTGATCGGCTTGACTTTGCTGGTTAAGAATGTTAGAGTAGTGTTCTTTCCATCGGGCTCTTATTTCCTGGTCTTCTTTGAGGAGATTTCCATTTAAATCTTTAATAGGGCACATATTTTTCCGACTGGGGCCGTACACTGCTTTTACTCCTTGAAAGAAATTCCTGTAGTCGTGTGAATCGGCGTACCTTTGAATTTCTCTGGCCTTGCTTGCCCACCACTCGTTCTTTATTCTTCTGATTTCGCGTTGCGTTTCATACTTAGATTGGGTAAAAGCTTCTGCTTTTGATGAGTCGTTGGGGTGGTTGATAGCGTTTTGGAAGGCAATATGTTTGCGGTCAAGAAGTTCTTGTATAAAAGCTACATTATCATTGAACCAGTCCTCCTGTTTTTTACTTGCTACAGTGCCAAGAATTTCCTCACTCGCACTTTTTAAACTGTCTTTAATTTGTGTCCAGGTAGCAGCGACATCTACAGAATTGGTTTCTTCTAGTGCACTCAAATTCTCTTGAACTTTTTGCTTTAGCTGTTCGACGGTTTGTAGGTCACGCAATTTACTAATACAGAGACGGGGTCTACGTTTTACTTGAGTTCTTCGGTGTTTGGGTCTCATAACAATTTTCATTTTAGAGACAACAGGACGATGATCGGTCCAACATTCGCTATCAATGCGCGCCTTTGTAATTTGGACGTCCTTGAGATGCTTCCTACGTACGATAACATAGTCCAGTAGATGCCAGTGACCTGATCTGGGGTGACGCCAGGTGCCTTTAAATTTATCCTTTTGTCGGAAAATGGTGTTCGTTATAACTAGATCATGTTCGGCGCATTTAGTTAGGAGTAGTTGACCGTTAGCGTTCATGTTACCCAAACCGTTCTTGCCTATGATGCCTGGCCAGGTGTCTGCATCTCTCCCTACTCTAGCGTTAAAATCGCCAAGAATAACGAGTCGTTCCGTTTTAGGTATTCTACAGAGGGTTTCTTCCAGCTGTTGATAAAAGCTTTCCTTGGTTTCGTGACTTGCATCCAGAGTGGGAGCGTAGGCGCTTATTAGATTTACCGCGTTGCCATCTGATAGCTCATAGCGTAGCAGCATTAGACGCTCGGATAGGCCTTGTGGAACTTGTGTTAAGTTGGATACAAGTTGATTCCGAACGGCAAATCCTACTCCATGTTGTCTTCTTGAATTGGTGGGAAGACCTTTCCAATAGAAGGTGTAGTACTTTTCTGTGAGAGAGCCTTCCTCCAAAAATCGAGTTTCGCTGAGAGCTGCAACGTCAACATTGAGTCGGTGAAGTTCTCTATCTATTAGAGCAGTTCTTCTTTCAGGCCGATCGGTGCGAGTGCTGTCGTTCAAAGTACGAACATTCCAAGCGCCGTAGATGAAAGAATTCGTTTTGTTGGATTTAACTTGTCGGTGTTTTTTCGACATTCGATGAGGTGTCCCTGTGGGCACCCTCCCCCGGAGATCCGATCGGGAGGGTATTTTACCTCCGGATGATTTTGTCCCACTTGAACGCTCCATCATTTTTTAAAGCCTTAATCGACTGAAAACGAAGCTGCATTTGAAGTTTTAGCTGGAGCAGGTATGCAACTGACCAGCTCGGTTGCGGAAGGCGAGTGGTGTGGTCCCATGGCACAGAAGGAGACTGCGACGATGGGGTAACCAAACGATTCCAAAAGCAACCTTTGTGTGCGGTGGGTTATTTTTACCGCACTCTTCGTGAGAAGGTGGATGTGCTCACGGCAAAAGATAAGGGTTATTCCGCCCTTACTCGGTCGTTAGAGCCTCGTTAGTGAAAACAGGGTGCACCAAGTTCAAATTGAACTCATCGCGAAGGTGAGGTTAACAATTGAGTAGGAGAGGCTATAACTTGCGCTTCACTACCCCATTACACCCATTATAGGATATGCATTGACATACACAGCAAAATAAGAGTTCTTTAAAAAATAGCTTTGAAAACGGAAAGAGATTACTTTCCGAAACGTCAGCAAAATACATTATTTTTGTGTTTATTCCGATTTATATTATTTGCAAAACATAACCTCTGACTTTTCCTTTGTCGTAAACGTCACGGGCGCAGAGGCTCTTTTTTCCAATAATTCTATTATTTTGTAGGATATGCTACATATTTTCGACTGAGAATTTTATGCTCTTTTTGAAAACCCTAAAATATGTAGGGTGTTCCATTTGAAATAAGCAAGTTCGTATCGACTTCCGGTATAAGCGGAAGTGCCAGCTGCTTGTAATTATTTTAGTTGGATTGGCCACACCGACGTTAGTAATTCTAAATTTTCAAAATTTTCTGATGCGTACTTTTCTCTATATCGATCGATTCAGTTCCCAGTGAGACACCCTGTATAGTCGAGACCACTACCTGCACTGCAAAGTAAAAATTAGAAAAATTAATTAATGTAGATTCATTTCACAAGGTAATTTCTGAATTTCATTCTTAATCGGTAACATAGAGATGGTTACAATTTTATTGTTTGGTTGCTATGTACAATGTACATGTATTTATCATTGTTTAAAATTGGTTGTTATCTAAACAACTTTAAAGCTCAACAACATCAACAACATAGATTATAATTCAGGAATAATAAAAGCTATATTTCTTTTTATAGTTGAATTATAACCTATGTTTTTGAAACTAAAAAGCATGCATAATTGGGCCTTTAAAGCACTAAAGTTTTACAGTTTCTTAGGTAACAACCAACTTTAAACAATGATAAATACGCCGTCTCTATGTCACCGATTAAAAGTAACATTCAGAGATTACCTTGTAAAATTAATCTACAATAATTAATTTTTCTAATTTTTACTTTGTAGTGCAAATAAGCAAGAAAACAGACTTTATTAAAATTAATTCATAATATTTCCTCCCCGGAGACTACCTTGCGACCGACCGTGTAACCACCGCGTTGTTCGTGGTGGCGGGTTGCATGGCTGGGCGGGGCGGCTCCGGTTCGGCTAATAGAAAATGGGGAGAAAAGTCCCCACTTTGCAGTGCAGGTGTAATAAAAAATAGCTCATAATCTTAATCCATTGTACGGGCTAATAAATTTAAATTATATAGATATTATCTACATGAAATTTTTAAGCTTGGGCTTATTGTTTTTACTATTCACTGTAGTAATTCAGTTCAGTAATTTTAACAAAATATATATTATATATACTATCATAGATACACTATAAGTGGTATTATCCATCTTGAGACGAGTCTTCTGAGAGACGCATAATTTATCCATCATAAAATGTTCATTTCGTACAATGTAATAAGTAACAAAGGGCATTGCATTCAAAGGATGTACATATAGTACAACAAATCTATTTAGAATGTTCCTTTGTGCCATGGAACATTACCTCAGCTTATAAAACAGATAATACCGCTCCGTAATGCTTAACACATCATTCTGATTATCAAATGGGGCAACTGAGAAGAAAGGATACGAATTCCACAGATAGTACTGAGACACCAATAAATGATATTAGGGAGCACGTTAACTGCCATGGCATATTTGAAAAATTGTCTAAGAGTGTTATTTTATTGTGTCTTTAAAGCAACTGGAACTGTCTGAATAAGTATCTCTGAATAAGTTATTATAATCTATTTAAAAATGCACTATGTATGGCTAAAAGATAAACTAATCTTTTTCAACTGGACTAAATTAAGCCACGTATATTAGTCACTAATCCTGAGCTTTGATGTTCATCGCAACAGAAATATTAGGCAGAAAAGGATTTTTAAATTGAAATGAGCAGTAACTTATCATAAAAGGAATACGGCGAATTTTCGAGCTTTCACCTTTTCCGCGGCAGTTTCTACAATTTTGCACATCAAAGGTTGAAGCTCCATTCGAGTGTCATTACAAAGCCTAGCTTAAGTTTATAACTAGACGTATATCTGATGGGTTCAGGGATTTCGAAATTCAGTCGAATAGTTGACGGAATCCATTGCATGGATCGCTGGCAGATAATCTTTCTGTCCAGCATCAAACTGATCCAGCTGTTCGCCACTTTCATTCCTTCGGATGAGGACAACTTTCTCATAAAAACGGTCAATATTTCTTTATTCAAATGTAAGACGTTAAGGTTTTTAGTATATTTTAAAAATATGATCCTAAATCTTTTGGAGTATGTATTTATGTTATATCAAAAATATACCATATTACGCTATATTACTGAGATACAGGGTTAACCTGCCCAGTCATATCAAATTACATATTGCGTAACAACTTCTCTCTATAACTGCTCCCGCTGAGCATCTTATTTCATTCCAGGTTTTCACAATTTGTGATGAATTGCCCATGTGCATTTGCTTTGTTCTAAGATGTTATAAATATTACCAATTATCATTGTAACCTCAGTCTTAATCTCACATTCGATTAAATAAGTTCAAAATTATTGTTATTATTGCTACAAAGTCAACGTTGACTCCACTGCGAATAAAATAGTTTTTTAAAAGTGAAATCTACAATCAAAGATATAGAATTGGCGCAGTCGTGACGGATCTGAAAACACCACAGTTTGGGACCGTAACCATTTGAAAACATATCCGAGGAAATAAGGAGGCCATCTGCAAAAGGTACCTAACCGGACGAAAAGAGTTTCTGAAACAAGGAGAACTTCTTAGCTGTGGTGGTGGATCCAAATTCTTTATTCAGAAAAAAAATCTACAGTTATACTCGCAAAGAAACAAACAATAATAATAAAACAAACACAATAAAGAAATACAAGAAACATAATCAACGCAACTATATATTAACAAGTAAGAAAAATTCATTCCAGTCGAGAAGTTGGTGTCTGCGGCATTAAAGGAGACCTTTGTGGAAGGAACGCCCGGTGACGCCCGGTGACGCCCCTGGCAGAGGAGACCGTAGTGTAGCTAAGCTTCAGAAAGAATTCAGAATTAAAATTCGTCTAAACATACTCAAACATATTCTGTATTTCAATTATATTATCTCCCTATTTTGGATAATAGAACTGGTCTATATCACATCTTGTTAACTTTTCAAAAATATATCGCAAGAAGTGGTGATTCTTTAATGTACTTAACTATTTCGGACCTCAGAGGATGTAAACCATTCTACTTCAACTCCAAAGTATGTTCAAATTTATTTTCATACTCCATTGATAACAATGCCATATGCGAAGCCCGTCTCTTCAAGAATCTCAAAACCCTACCAAAAAACTGCCAGACGTCATTCATCGCCAACCAATGCTGCAACGTCCAAAAACTAAACGAAAATACGTGATTAGTATTTAATGCAAAACTGCTACATGTAACCTTCAACTACTGTCCAGAAAGCAGTTCAAAAACCGATGTCATCTACAAAAATTCAGTAGTAAAAGTACAACTTAATTGTTATGACTTTATAGGCATCACAAAAATTCAAGCCAGTACCAATGAAGTGACCGACGCAAAAGACGACTCATCGAATACAAATTGCATTCGAGTGTTGCAAACAAATCCCAAACAACGTCTGAATACTAAATTTAAAACCACTAAAATTAAATTACCTCAACACCGAGGACCTTGAAATTGCTAAACCTAAGTTGGGCCAAGATTCAAAGGATCTAAATGACCTGATCAATGAACCTTTTGTAACAAAGCACATATCTTGGTTCACCTATTTTATCATTGGGTTAATGTGGACTATTATTTCTGTACCTATTTTGTAAGTGCAAAACAAATAGACTAAGTAGTCATCGATGCTTCTGCATCGCACCCATCTCCGCCGAGACCCGGCAAACCTTCCAGGACACTTGCTAGCCTATTCCCTCCACGAAGAAGACCTACATTAAGAAGACAATGAAGCCGAAGACATAGAATTCATTCACTCACCACCATTGCTTTGTGCCTTTTACTGACTTTTCGTGCTGGACTCTTCAGTAAACTTTATTTTTGCTCAATCACTTTATTGCATTGTTTAATTTTTGACAATTTAACTTTTGTTAATATTTTATATTATTCCGTTTCATCGTCCAAACCTACCATGCATTTTACGCTTTTAGACGCTAAAATTACACTTGAACTTTTATTAATATTTTTATATTTCATGTCATGGTTCAAACTTATACTTGCATTTTTCTTTTTAGATATTATTCTATATTTTAAATTTTACATGTTCACATTTTTTTACTCTTTTAAATTTTTCCAAATTGTACTATTACCTTCAACACATTTTTTTCCATTTCAAAAGTTGTTGCATAAAACATCAATTTTTTTGTAAGGGGATAGTTGTTATACCAAAAGTATACTATGGTATGATGTAATATGTTGCACCATTATACTCAGATATAGGCTTAACCTTCCCAGTCATATCAAATTACATATTGCGCAACAACTTTTCTTTACAACTGCTCACGCTGAGGATCCCGTTTCATTCTAGGTTCTCACAATTTGTGTTGAATTGCTAATGCTCATTTTCTTTGTTCTAAGATGATATAAATATTACCAACAATCATTGTAACCTCAGTCTTAAACTCGCATTCGATTAAATAAGTTCAAAATTATTATTATTATTATTTCTACAGAGTCAATGTTGACTCCACTGTGAATAAAATAAAATTTTGAAAAAGTGAAATTTACAATCAAAGATATAAAATTTATTAATCGGATTTATGTATGCTGTTTCAAATATAGTTCTGAATATTGTCTGAAAGTTATTTGTGGCATTCTACGAATATTCTTTCCTATTATTTGGGTTTTCTACCACATGTACTATTATCCTCTTCAAAACAAATCACCGAATCTACAAAATAATAGAATTATTGGAAAAAAGAGCTTCTGCGCCCGTGACGTTTACGCCAAAGGAAAAGTCAGAGGTTATGTTTTGCAAATAATATAAATCGGAATAAACACAAAAATAATGTATTTTGCTGACGTTTCAGAAAGTAATCTCTTTCCGTTTTCAAAGCTATTTTTTGAAGAACTCTTATTTTGCTGTGTATGTCAAATACACAGCTTTAAGATTCTGTTTATGTTATTTCCATAGATACTTACTACTTACACAGAACATAGAACTGATGATATTTTTTAGATAATGTTGAGTTTGTTAAGTTCTTCTTTTAACATTGGTAGCCAGGTTGTACAAATATCTACAGAACAATTCGAATGTTTTTTTTTCTGAATGTTTTTCTCTGACTTTTTGCCCTTCAACAGCATTTTCATCAATGACAGAGACCTTCAATTTTTCAACAATGGTAGTGTGTTAGTAGAATTGAATATGTGTGCAATATTTATGAAAAATAAATGCAAGTGAATTCGAAAAACAGCCAGTAATAATAATAATAAAAATGATTTACTAGCAACAGTAGGTATTTCACACAAAAAGATATATAAGTTACATAGTTTATTATACAGTAGTTACAATATATGCATAAGCAAGCAAATAAATAATAATAATAATAGCTTATACAGTAGTATGGGCTTAGTAATAACACCACGGTACATAAAATATAAAACGTCGAAATTATGTAGTAAAATTATGTGTGTACATAACAATAATTGTGCACACTTAAAACTATTAAAATTATTAACCTGGTTATTAATGACATAGCTTTATGTAAGTTGTAAGTTACTAGAGCCTGCAACAAATTTGTCATGGCCATCTTTTCTTGCTTTACAAAGTTGTGACCTGTAATAAAGTCTAAGGGCCTTCATTAATTAAACGTCTTGTTCTCTCCAAGAAATGCAATGTGTCCTGCAGCAATAACGTGCATATATTAAACTGTGTGAAAAATTCAACATCTACTGACCTGGATAAAAAATATTCGGAGATTTTTGAAGATTTAAACATGACTATCTTCCTAAATAAATAAATAGTAATTAATGGTCATAGTGAATAATGAATTAATTAATACATTTAATCATCCGGCGATATGAAAATTAACTTGATTTCAAAACTGAACTCCATAACTGTATTCAAAGCACATGATTTTTTTATTTGTAGCAACTAATGTGAGGATTAACTAATAATAACGCTTTTCTCTTGAAAACTTAACCCACGAGAAAACAATCTAGTATCAAGCAACAGGTATAAAAAAGCCATAAAATAATATAATAAATAATTAATTGCAAGGTCTCATCGAAATTGGTGTTATATGTATAAGATTAGTATCAATTTGTTAATTCATTTTATGCTATTTTCATAAAATGATAAAGTATAGCCGAAAACCATTAAATCATATAAAAATCTAATTAATATTTATAACTCCTTAAATTCTCTCGTATATTTTGCAAGGTCTAAAGCGCACGTTTTCCAGCAATTTAAATTGTTTTGGTGGCACAAAGGGTCATACGTCTTGTTCCTTGACATTATCATTTGGTTACGTCTACAATATTTCCATGAATACGAGAAATATTACCATGGAAATTGTTATGTTGGACAGAAAATCTTTTTATAATGATGTAACGAAATGGAGACTGAAGCGTTTTACCTATTCCTTACGTTTCGTTTTATTAACACGTTTGAACAAACAACTGTTTTTAAAAATCATTAAAAAATATACAGGGTACCCTCGAACTTCAGGGCAAGAATTCAGAGGATAATAGATGGAGTTAAGATAGTGCCATCACAGAGTTACTGGCCGCGGGCTCATCTGTTAGCTCGTCTTAATGTCACGAATATGCATTTCGTATCGTGATCTCCGAACCGTGCGGATGTGCCTGAGAAACTCTCCAGCCGATATTATAAAAAAAATTTAGTTAAAACCATAAAAAAATCGGTCAAGTTAAAGTGCTCTTAGTCAAAGTTCCCTTGTTAAACTGTATACTTTAATATATGTTAAAATAAATAAGATTTGATATAAAAAAGAGGGTGTAGCGCATATAAACTAGTTTGAAATTAAGTGACCAGTGCGAAAGAATTAGAAAAGGTCAAGAACCGTAAACTGTAATAAATGATCAAATAGCCTAAGCTATTAAGGAACTGGCAACATCTGGGGATCATAAATTGAACAGAAATGGCAAATCTAACAACAGAAGAAAAAATTGATATAATATTGAAGTCAGTAACAAAAACTGAAAGTGAAATAGCCGAAATAAATCTGTTGTCAATGACTCAAAAAATGAAAACGCTGCTTTAAATGGACAAATGGACTTTAAATTGTTGATTAACTGCAAAATAAAATCAAGAAACTAGAAACGCAAATAAATAAAAATGATTTAATCTTTTATGGTATTAAAGATCCATGTACCCGATTTTATACCTGATTATATGAAATGGTTCCTTTTGCGTACGGCAGCTAGTTTTTTGGTTGAGAGCAAAGGGCATAAATATGGAGTTTGGATAAGAGAGGGCGCCACTTGGTTGTTGAAAGGTTACTTACTATTTTGCCCAACCAAGAAGACAAATTGTCTAACCACATTTACTTAAGACTTGAAAATTATAAAAATTAATATTTACTTATTTAAAAATACTATAGATTTACTATTATCAAATTACCAGACAAACATTATTAGAGACGATGCAAGTATTAAAAGCAAAATTTGTACAAAAAACAAGGCTTTTATTTTCAAAAAGATACAAAAATATACTCATGCTATGAGTCGCATATATCAGAATAAAATTAAATTAAAAAATAATTTATGGTAGGATTGACGTTGAAATTTTTAAGTGTATGACAAAGTTAAGTAATTAAATAAAGATTCATGACAAAAAAATAAGAAAAAGAAGATTAAACCTGCTCCAACAGAAAACTTGCTCCAGCAAAAACTTGTTCCAAAAAAATCCTGCTTCAGCGAAACTTGCTCCAGCACTGATTGAGCTCATCTACAGCATGGCTAAAATGTTCCTGCCGTACGACATAGCCTGGTCGCCTTCATGACACAAGTAAGGAGGCTACTATGATGTCCCTGACGGTTATAGTTGGTGCTCCACTGACTGCATATGATTCTATACATCTAGTTATTGACTGGCAAATCACAAAAGTTGACTTGAACGTAGATTAGTCCAAAAACTAGCCAGTCCCAAACACTCTGTAAATTTTGCAAGTATAAGAACTACCTAATAAAACACAAAAGTGAAACTCACCCCTATAAGTAGAGAGTAGTGCATGAATTTCACAAAAATACCAAAAGTATCAGGAGGCTTCTCGGAAATAAAATTTTCATGTGACAGCTAACCAAGCTTTCACACAAAAGAAATACTGAATTTTGGTTCACAAACTGTTCAAAACTAATCTGGGTTGAGCCCAACGAAAAAAGAAGCTTCCTTCCTTTGCACACGTCCCCGGCAAAAGACAAGAAATTAGCCATCTTTCCCCAGGAAATCTGACGTCTTTTCAGTGCTGCCAACTTAAATTTTGTCTCAAAAGACTTTCTGCAGCCAACCAATGAAAAAATATATTTACATAAAAGAGAAAACAATCCTTACTGCTAAAAAAAATTAATGATACTAAAGAAATAAACAATATGAAATTGAATTAATTGTTATGAAACTTTTGATTTTGACGTTTTATGGGTAATGCGACACTATGTACACTTGAATGTACACCTGGTTGAATACTCAATGGCCTCACAAATTCACAGTAGTTTTTAAAATGCTACATCCAAACTACCTAAAAAATTATACATATTTTATCAAGTATTCTAGATGTCTCTCTAAATTAAGACGATATTGTAAATATTCATATTTTTGGAAATAATAACAATACCAAAATTGTTTTAGTAAAATTTTGAAACTATAGACCAAAACGGAATATCATTCCAAAATGCAAGGAAATTTTCAAATAGTGGAATTAGTGTCTCGGAAAATTTCACCTCTAAAATAATGGAGGAACGTCAAAAGCTGAAACCATTTCTGCGTCAAGCGCATGAAGAGGAAAAACAAGCTTTTCTTCAAGGTGATGGGCTTGTGATAAACAAGAAAAAATATTACATAAAAAAAAAACAACTAACAGAAAATAGAGAACACAATGTATTCAACCAGACATCTGAAGTAACTCGAAATGGTAAAGTTCGGGGAAATAATACCAATTCAATAAAATTTCTTTATTATCAATTATGAGTACATGTGCCGCCCCAGAACCTATTCCGGAGTCCAACCATGCAACCACCGCGCGTGGTTCATGGTAGCGGGTTGCAGAATACGACTGGTTTGGCTAAAAAACAATTTAAAACTTAACGTAAACTCCTTTCACATAAAAGATGAATTAAAATAGGCGGTAAAATTGTTATATCTAACGAAACGTGTAAATACCGGGCTGCGCATAGGCTGGCCTAAACTTTGATTTTGTTAATTTTGATTTTTGTTGAAAAATTCTAAAAATCCTAATGGGAAATAAATTTAGAAACAAAAATGTACAAAAGGAAAACAAGAAATAAACGGAATAAACATCAAGGAAGAACGGGACAGAAAAGATTTAAAGTAAAGGTAGAAGGATAAGCGGAAGTTATATTTGGCGAAGTGTGAAAGGGAGTGTTTTATCCGAAATGGGGCATTATGCTGTCTAATTTGTGTTATTTTTTGTTAGCAGACTGTCGCCCAGTTTGAAAGAGTAGAATTTTTGAGAGGGAAATAATACCGGTGCCATCTAAAAATCAAAGAATATTGATATAGCTAGGATATCAACACTCAGCAAATCAGCAAAAACTAACCAACTTCTCCCTTTTTCATCAAAATGTTCATTGCTTAAGGAATAAAGTAAATGAAATAGACATTATTATGTAGAAAATAGAACGTATTTGGACGTAGTATGTCCGGGAAATTAACTTTATTTTAGATAATAACTATAAACTTGTATCATTCTTCTGTAGGGAGAACATTTTACATTGTGGTGTTGCAATATTTGCCCATAATAAACTAAATTTCAAACAAACGTTGAACTTACATGTTATTCCAATTGGGAAAGATTTTGAGTATATAGCAATAAAAAGTCATGAATTAAAAACTAGGGCCCCGACAGGTAATAAAGCCACTTTCTGAATTTGTTAAACTTAATAAAAATAGCTAAATAAAAGTATTTTATTAATGAGATAAAACAGAGTCATATAATAAAATTAAAATAATCTGGAAAATTTTAAACTCATTATTAAAAAATCGGCAGCTACTGGAAGCGGCTGGAACCTCCCCACTCGGTGGATCTTTGAAGCCGAAAAGAGCATTAAAATGTGTGACAAAACGGCACTAAACGTAATCCGATCTCATCCAAAACCTTTTCAGATCTTCTGGGGCACTAAAAAAACCCTCAACTTAATGAATTTAGAATCATCTATGCGAGTTATTACCTACATTATCGCCCGTTGATTAATATACTATTAGGATATTAACAACTTTAACATCACTTGCACGACTAAAAAAGTCTAGTTATCCTAAATACTACAGATTTGTAAAGCAACAAACTGAGAATTGGTAAAGTGATAATCTATAATAAATTCACCAACGAAGTTACAGAAAGCATATGATATTGATATTGTTACATCTACCTTTAAAGTTTGTGACAATCCACCAAAAGTTACAAATATGCCAAAAATCTTATTAACATGACATGACACCAACGTTATCGGATGACAAACGATGACAATGACAACCGTCAAAATTTGCTCATTGCAATCCGATCGCTCATATCATGCGAAATGCGATCTATGCTTCATATTTGCTTTGTTTTTAATTTTTTTCACGGAAACCAAATCGAAAGGGTGGAAGTGTGATATATCGTTGAAATCAGAAGTTTAACTGCTTTTCAAATTGAAAGTAATTATAAAATAAACAACTTGTTGCGTTAAAATGGCACTAAACGTAATCCGATCTCAACCAAAACCTTTTCAGATCTTCTGGGGCACTAAAGAAATGCACATGCAAAGTTTCATTCAAATCCGTTCAGTAGTTTCGGCGCTATCGTGCTAACACACATACACACATACATACACACACACAGACATTTTTCAAAAACCACTTTTTTCGGTTCCTAGGACCTCAAAACGTAAAGATTTGATATTATCTCAATTTTCGTTTTTGAACCAATTTTAGTAACCTCTCACAATTTTATTGTGAGGAGGTTAAAAATAATACAGAAAATTATGCAAATATTTCAGTTATGGAAAACGATAGATTCTGTCACAAACAAATTTTCTACATTTTTCTCCACGCAACCTACAAATTTAATAGCGTAATTAAAAAGAAATACATCCTTTAAAAATTTTCTGGCAAATTCAAAATTCAATAACACATCTTCCTTTTTCTTTCAGCCTGTTACTGAAAACGATACAACGAGAATTGTAAATATATTAAATCCAAAGAATTCTTGCGGTTCTGATGGTAATTCCCGTTACAATAATAAGGAAAAATATTGACTTATTAAAAAAACCGCTAATTTATCTTATTAATCTGTCATTAAGTACAGGCCAGTTTCCCGATAAATTTAAATTAGCAATTGTTAAACCATTAACTAAAGAATGTGGAAAATTTGAAATAAATAACTACAGACCAATCTCTCTTCTTCCGACTTTTGGATTACCACGATATATTAAGTACCATGCGATTTAGCTTTCAAAAAGGGAAAACTACTAATGACGCCATATTCTCATTAATAAAAAAATATCTGAGACGCTGGTTGAAAAGGAAGTTACTATAGGTATTTTTTGTTATCTGTCAAAGGCCCTTGACTACATGGATCATATTATTTTACTTGAAAAACTTAATTACTACTCTATAAGAGGGATACCACTGCAGTGGTTTGAGTCTTAATTGGCGGGTGGTAAAATTATTGTAGAAATTGAACATCAGAACAGTAATTTTATTAATAAAGTGAATTCCGTGGAAAAATATAGTAAAATGCGGTGTTCCACAAGGTTCCATATTGGGCCCAATTCTCTTTCTGATTTTCATAAACGACATTGTCCACAGTTTTTCGTTCTTACATTTTTCTTTATTTGCTGATGATACAAGTATCATCTTAAATAATAGAAATTACAAGGACTTAAGACTTAGTCAAATATCAATAAACAAAATTATTGATTGGTTTAGTGCAATTAAATTGTTGTTGAATGTAGAAGAAACTTTCGACATGACATTTCAAACTTCGATAGAAAGGAACAAAAACATAAGAACTACAAGTAGTATCTTCAGCTTTACAAATTATATAAAATTTTTGGGACTTCATATTGACAAGCAACTGAAATGGGATGTCCATATTTCTGATTTAAACAGATTATCTAAAGCTATTTACGTTATATTCAAAATAAAATGGGAATTAGGTTACCAATGTGCACTTAATCTTTACTATGAATATTTCCATAGCTTATTACAGTATGGCGTGAAGTAACTTATCACAAAAAATTTTTAATAAGTCAAAAAAGGGTTAAAACTACAAGACTCTTATAGTCCATTTTTTAATAGTCTCGGTATAGTACTGACCATTGTAAACCAGTACATCTATAAATTGGCAATTATGACATTTCAACAAGGAATCACAACTTAAAACTCACTCAGACTTCCATGGATATGTCATCAGAAATAAATGTATATTTGTTACGCCAGATTTTACTGGAAATATTATCAGAAGAGGGCCTTTGTACGCCGGTAAAAGGGTTTTTAATGACCTACCATCTACGATAAAAAATATTGATAACATAGTAACTTTTAAAAGACAACTAATTTTTTTTTTTTTTTTTAAACAAAATGTACACTATAATTTACAAGAATATTTCTCAGAGCACTACTGTAACTAGTTTATATTTTACAACTAAGCCACTTTCTTCTAAACGCCTCAATTGAGGCTTAACATACACATATTATGTAATTATTTTAAATATTTTAAAATTACTGTTTGTGTGTATTACGGAATTGTATGTATGCATATGGAAATAAAAATAATCTAAATCTAATCTATTTTTTAGGACGAGCGTAGGTGACTCTTTAATATGTACATATTTCGATATGCAATGTAAAGCAACTTCAAGTGCGATACTTGGATGAGTAACCGTTTCAGAGAAACTGTGTCTTCGCCTCGCATATTCCAGCGGCTTGTATATCAGTGTATGAGCGGAAGCTATGCAATCTTAGGCGAGAATTGCGTAGTGGGTATACCATCGTTCTGAGGGGATTAATCACATTTTACGCAAATAATGTAATTAGCTGACTGAAAAATCACAGAGACCATCATCTGCAGTACTTTATTCACAAAAAAACTAGATTATACAAAAATAATTAAAATAAAAATCTGCGTTGGTGAAAAATTATCCACATTTTGATGTGTCGTTGAAAAATAAAAATGGTTTGCATCGTCATCTTACAAGAGAAAATTTACATTTTAACTTTTCCGCTATGTCTAATTTAAATGTCAGAGTTCGGTGTGACAAGAAAATTTATTCATGTCTTAAAAAAAAGACAATTTAATTTCAACAAATTGTCACGATATGAAATAAAGGAGCTTCGTACAAGTCCTGACATGAATGGTTTGTATACCCGTTCATTGTTTGACATAAAATACTTTAACGGAATCATCTAGCTCGACACGGTTTTATTTTCATTTATGAAAGTTTTAAAATAATGTACCCTTTACTTTAATGGCAGACTATGCTCAATTGTGTCCTCGCAAAGAAGGTATATAAAGCACCTCGATTTTGTCGCGAATATTTGTACATTTGCAAATTATTTCAAACGAGCTTGTTAAGGAAGGAACAGAGAAAACTCAGTTACAATTGGAGAATCTTTAAATCCAGCTGCTCCGCTTTTAAATTGATATATTTTTACGGTACGGGTTCATATAAGAGTCGTTTATTTCCATTGCCACGTAGGGAACGTACAAAAGAGTGTACAATTATTTTACAAAGGGATAAAATAATTCTTTTTTTCTTTCAAAGGTAATAATTTAAAGTCTTCTATTTTCAGTTGATTTATGTTGCCCGTTAAAACAGTTAAATGAAACCAGACAAAACATTTATAGTATACTTCAACTTAAGCGACCAAGGCGTTAACGAATTTTATTAAATGCAATTTAAAAAATAAATAAATAAAATAGGGCGAGCGTAGATGCGTCTTTACTATGTACATACTTCGATATGTGATGTAAGGCAACTTTAGGCGCGGTTAGTACTTGGATGGGCGACCGTGTCTTCTGCTATAGTACATTCCCTGTACCATAAGAAAATGAGTCACAAAAAATACTAAAAAATCACTTTCGATCTTATCTACCACTTCGAACTGTCAAAACACACAAAAAAAGTAACTATCATTTTTGTTTCACCAAAAAACTACGTTTCCCCAGAGAAAAATCCGAAAAAATGAATAGGCAACCGATAATTCGGAAGTAATCAAATTCTATCAGAAAAATAATCAAAAAGTTCTAAACAGGAATTTTACAGCCCCAACATCAAAATTTAACCACCGTAAAAATACCAACCCTGTATAACATAAGATCACCTTCAGTACACTCTCCAAACCGCCGGTCAGAATATTTTTAATTCCCCTCCAGAAAACTTTACTTTCCGATTGCCCCTCGTATATAACGTCCGTCACTCCATTTTTATCAGTATTACTTTTTCGACGCCCCCTGTATACGACATTCGTCGCCTTTCCCCATTCTTCAACAACATCTCTTTCCCACACTTTCTCATCGCCCTCTGTATACAGCAGTCGCACCCATTCACAATCCCTAGTTAATCTTTACCATCCTCAACTTTTTCATCGCCCCTATATACGGCAATCATGGTCAATCCCTGTTATTCTCACTTTCTATTCACCCCCGTATACAGTTCCCGCTTTCTTTCGAACATCTGATCCGATCCAGACTCCCCTTACTTTCCCATCGCCCCCCGTATACAACATCTGTGACCTCTTAAAACATTGTTTTGGTTCGCTTCATCTCACCTGCCTACACGGACGGGTATCCAAATTGTATCCACTTTAATAGTACGTGCGTGGATTTAACGATACGCTAC
The DNA here is from genome assembly GCA_963675555.1 of Leptura quadrifasciata. Taxonomy (NCBI): domain Eukaryota; kingdom Metazoa; phylum Arthropoda; class Insecta; order Coleoptera; family Cerambycidae; genus Leptura; species Leptura quadrifasciata. The sequence continues at coordinate 107,022,096 of OY776674.1, read as the reverse complement.
GGGGTCGTGCGATATGTTCTCCCATTTATCCGTCAGAAAATCTTCAATAACTTTTTTCTCAAAATCGATTCGACCATAAACCATATACCAAAAAATTCGTCTTTTTATGCCCTACATAGTCATACAGGTTTCATCCCGAAATTTCAAATGTTTGCATTATTTCACAACATTGCGCAACATTTCGCAATAATGACTCATCCTCGCCCGCACGGAGCGATTTCGTGCCTTTCCAGACCTTTTAAAACGGGATGCGAGACTCTCGGGGCGCGCTAAACGCAACCGAACTGAAACATATAAAAGCCCCTTCGTGCACAGCGACGGCAAGAGTGCTGTTCCAGAAGTAATAGTGTTTAAAAGTCTCGCGAGTGAAATAGTTTATCAAAGTTGTAATTAGTGACTTCCGTTCCGTTTCGCGGATAACTTTCTATTTCCCCGGCTTTATTCCAAAACTCTGTGCTACACCTTCCTTGGCGACACCAAGAGAAAAACCTGATTTCTTTAAACTTTAATCTGCCTTCGCGCATAAATTCATCTCACACTTAGTGCCCCCTCATTTTTTTTAATTCTAATTTTAAAATCTATTCTGCCCTCGCGCATCGCACCTAGTGCCCAACTTTTTAATAAATAATAAAAGTGATTTTTAGTTAAATTAACAAACCCCTGATACGATTCTACAGCCACAATTGTCAGTGTCGAAGAGTTACTAAATTTTGGGGACTGTAACAAAATCGAACTAAACTTATAAAAATTAAACCAACGCCGATCTTTCATTAATTTAAATCAAAACAGTCAATTTCGTTAAAAACAAATGCTTTTCTTCCAGTCACCACATACAGGGTGACTCAGAAGTATTATAAAAATTTACAAAAATTTAAGTAAAGTGAATTCTAACTTTCTAGTGGAACTTTAACGTTTCCAAAGCACAATTTACTTAATATACAGGGTGTTGGATTCCACCCAGACAATTATAAAAAATACAGTGAACAATAAAAACTTTTAAATTTAGAGTCAAAAACTTTTAAATTTAGAGTCAGTGTAACTGCTTACACCAGGACAACATACAGGGCGTAGCTTTTGGCCCTGTCCAACATCTTCGAGTGCAACCCCCCCCCCCCCCCCCACCTTCTACCAATCTACAAATTAAGTACATCAACGGCCTCAGTAGTCTCAGCTAAGCAATCCACGCAGCAATACTTTTTATTTTCCAAAAAAGTGAGGCAAGCTGGTGTTCACTTCGCCTCACACATCTTCCAGCGGCTTGTATATCAGTGTATGCGCAGAAGCTATGCAACCTTAGGCGAGAGTTGTGTAGCTGATATACCATCCTTCGGAGGGGATGTAAAGCCGTCGGTCCCTTGTCTATTAAATGTTAGGCAAGTAAAAGATCCCTACTCTTCTTAAGGGAAGAGGTTCGACAAAATTCCTGGTTGGGGGTAGCTCGTCTACAGCCGTCGATGATAGGCCTCAGTAGCGGAAATAGACCGACGTTAAATAAATGTAAAAAACAAAAAATTAAAATACCTTTTGGGATTTTCTTCGTTAACCATGGTAAATAAATTATATGTAAAGAGTAAAGAAGCGAAAATCAAAATTTTGAACAAAATGTCAAAAATCTTAACGATTTTCCTGCATATTAAAATCTTACAAGAGGTAGAGGTAAAAAAGACAGTTTTTCATAAATAGTACAAGAGTTAACCTAAAGGGAAATTAACATGGAGTGAAGAAGAGAGATATAAAATTAATATAATTAATATATTATTATGTGTATTAATAAGCGTATTTGTCAACATAAAGTAATGTGTCCATAATGTGATCGATTTATATTTTGTGGATGGTTCGGTAAAGTACACCAATAATATTCGTTCTGAAAAAGAATCAATCAAACCCAATAATTTGGACCCGTTGTCCAAATATCGCATGTTCGTTTGTTGGAGTTCATTATTTGTTCCATTTATTAGAACAAATTCACAACATTAGAATATACCTATAAAAATGCTGGACAGGTTGTGGCATTCTAAATCATCATTTGACATCGTCAGGAGATTGTCAGAACAGAATCACAAAAAATATAGGAATTTTATGTGAAAAATTAACTTATTAAAAAAACTCGAAAAAAATGTTATAGAATATTCAACAATTAAAAAACTTCCGGCAAAGCGTATACATATTTACATTTAGTTTATATTTACAATTTGTGTATTTATAATTATGTATGCCATCCATATAAAAGACTTGACATTTTACTAAATCAATTATAAGACACTTTTGTTTTAAATGTACTAATTGTATACATAGATGCAGTGTGTTTCACTTGAAATGGGAACACCCCAATAACTTTTAATTTTTCGTTGTATTTCAAAAATATATTTTTCTTTATATGTAGCTTTTAACTCTCTCTTAAAGAGTTAAACAACATTTTAGCCTAAGCAAAAAAGCGACAAAAAAAAAAGTTATTTGAAATCACCTTAAAACCCCAATTCTGATGTTTGGCTGAAAGAAAAAAGTGCATCCCAAAAAATGAACAGTAAAATTAATTTCAGTAAAATTAACCATATTTTCAATAAACCGAGTAATGTAACCAAATAGAAAGCAAGATCCGTTCAAAGATATCCCGACGATCAAGTTATTTTGAATATCATAAATGATAAACCTAAAACAAGTATTATCACGTAATTAAAATTTATCTTCTCGAAGATCTGGAGTTGCTTTCATGTTCATAAGAGAATTAAATTTAAACCGAAGTTCTTACACACAATAGAACAAGGTGACAATATTAGAAGGTTGGAATACAGTTTGTGGATTCAAGGTGAACATTTGAATGACAGGAATTTTCTGAAGAATATTCTGTACACAGATGAAGCTACCTTTACAACAAATGGTGTGGTATTGACACGGGTTATAAATATTATAAACAGTATGTACAAAAATGGATAAGATGAAATAATCCTTTAATTTTGTGGCCGCCTAGATCTCCCGACCTCGCTAAATTTTTATTTATGGGGAACTAGTAAAGTTAAAGTGTACAAAATCAGACCACAAAATTTAGAACTTCCTGGCAGAATAACCCAGTTTGTCAGGAGGTTACATGGGCTGAATTACGCAGAGTAGTAAATGAAAATCGAAAAAGCATAGGAAAATGTGTATTATTAAATTGTAATTTAGTGAGGAAACCATTATTTAACAGAATGTTGCAATATTTTCCTCTGTTACTTGATTTTTACTTAATTTACTTCTTACGACTGAGAATAGATAGATAACAATATGTTGTTTAAGCCTTTAAAAGAGCGTTCAGAGCTACATAATATAGAAAAAATATCATTTAAATTCAACGAAAAATAAAAAAGTCATTAGGGTATTATCATTGTGATGCGTTTTTCTCCACCTCGCACGATGAAATTTACCAATGACTTCAAAATAGGACTATTCTGAAGTCATTGAAATTTACGAATTACTCGGGCGCCAGTCCTAGTTTAAGTGATAGGACACACTAAAAAATTACCGTGTACTGAAAGAATGACGTCTCGCGTGACGTCAGATTAACTTGAATAATATGTATTGCTTTGATATCACAGCACGGAGAGCTGTACACCTAACGTGTGCGGTAGCTCAGAATGTACTGACTCGTGCGTGGGTTGGCTAGCATGAATATAGAAACTCTTCTCGTCGCTTACCCTCACCTGAGTTCATCTGTTGCTACGGTTTTTCAACCCATCTTACTGTGAAGCGGTAGGGGTCACAAGATAACACAAAAGGAAAAGACACTTGGGCTGCTGTACGTAGCAGATCGTGGATACTACCTAGCCTGGATAAGTGAGGTAGTGTGCCCACGACAAAAATTTCACTAGCTCAGAAATCTCAGAGCTTTAAGCCCAAGTTTAACATAAACTATTAACAGTTTTTAGTTTATTTAACGTAAAATCGCTGAGGGTTCCATTCTTAGTGGTCGCAGACCAAATAGTGATACTCTCAACATGAAATGGACTATATTATTTTATTTACAACTTATGGTTCTCTAATATGAATCTGGCGATCTTAAAACAAATATTGCTACGCAGAACAACTGAAAGTGGTTTCCAGGTTGAGGAAACAATAACACTTATCTAGGTGGTACGATACCCAGACGTCAGCAAGTGGTGAAGCTGCAGTTCTTCGTCTTCGGGGGGCCAGACGACGATGATTGGTTTATAGCCTCTCCAGCCGTGGAACGGTTTAGCCTAGTCCGTAGACCCTAAAGATACACCCATTTAATTTGCACAGTCGGAAATGCACGTAAGACGTGCCTAATGAGAGCAATGAAAATCAGATATAATTCACGAAAGAAATTATTTACCTCTGATTCCTCGAGGGTACAATCCGGATAAAACTCTAGTAGAGTGCTATAGCTCAATTAACAGGGTCGAGTCCGTCTATCTAGCAAATGAGATTCTTCCAAAAGAAAGTGGTCAACCAGCCTATAAATTTTTGAAATACGTGGGTAAGGCCTAGATAAACTGGCGATAATAAGGTTAACTCACCTGTGCACCTAAACCCGCACAAATGCAGATAAAACTCCCTTCGTAACATCAAAATTCTCTGACAAACAAAAACAACCAAAGCGGAGGAAATTTTATTGTTGCCGATAATCCCAAAATCCAACAAGAAGACTTAAATAAATTAAGTTTCAGGAATTATCCACAGTGTACGCATAGCTAACACCTTTCACCTTTCCTTTTAACAATCCACGCCACTGTCCCTAGCAACTCTAGCGGACAAAAGCAAAATCTGTGCGATGAACAGTTCGCTACTTGGCGATATGTGGCCCGCGAAACACAAATGTGCGTTGCGGGTCACGTATGCATTAAACTCGTAACACTGTACTTTACAACTGGTAGATTTATACGGCGTTTTTATAATTAAATACGTTTATTACTTTTTTAAACTAATTCGCTTATGGCGGTACAACTTATATATAATAGTCAAAAGGTTTTTAACAAAATAATTATATTTTGTGCATATTTCGGTAACGAAAAATGCTTCGCTACACCATTTCAAGTGAAACACGCTGTAAACAAACAGTGCTTCTCTATTTCCTTTTCTACATTAGGGTGTCATTTCACCAGCATATTTATATTTATTTTATTACTTTTAATTTGGTCGGGATATCTGTGGAAATAAACGAGAGTGAAACATTATTTTCATTGTCTTTTCTCTACAAATATACAACTGCAAATATCACCCGCACGTATTCTATTTATTCATTTAGAGATGTCAGACCTTTCTTTAGATATCTATCGTATTTCTTTTTGATATTGGTTTACTATTGCTCGGGGTAGTATAAATCAAATATGCCCTAATGTCTCATAATGTTAATCCGACCCTTTTCAGGTTCTTTGTTTAGTAAAATCATATTTATTTCATCCGTCTCTTGATGTATAGTTTAATATAAATTGAATTAGACGTTTCACATGGATTAAGGACAATCTTTTGGAATCAACCGTATTAAACAAAAAACAGCTGGATATAACAAATGTGATTTGTTGCAAAGTATTGCAATAGTTTCCACAACGACCATTCGCTACTACATTGTCATCTGACGCAGTTGTGGCTCGAACCCAAGAGTGGTGGAGCGACTAGCCATCTTGTTTTTCACACAACCCTGTCTAATCCACTGCTACCAACTTGGTAACACATGAGAAACGCCATTAACCATCCATATCCTAACCAGAATTTGAAATTTGGACCTCTTAATCTCAAGCCTAGTGCATATGCGTTGAGCCAGCAGCTCAACTCGTTCGCAGAAAGAACCACAATTTCAAAAATTCATTTAAGGTTATTATCATATAAGTAATTTTAATGATTCAAGATTCAAATGATGGGTAAGACATAAGTTCTTTGGTGACAATAAACTTTGTTTTTTTTGTCACATATAAGATGGCAAACGACAACGCGGCGGAATTGTCTGAATTGAACTACTCATGTAAAAATTCTGACCTGTGAAAAATGGAACTAGAAACTATCTCTCATATAAACAACTTTATAATTACAGAAGTACAATGTTAATCTTGTGAAAAACTCTTTATACGTCCATCAACATGACTTCAGTGCAACGTTTGATAATAAAACTATAATTGTCATATAAACACCATCAGCCGTGGAAGCTTTAAAGCACTCGGTGTTAATGATATTAACACACTAAAACTATATTAATCTTTCCTTCTGTTCAGATTGTATTTCTTTTCAACAGTAAGTAATTTTACTTCTAATATCCTGCCCAATAATTGCTCTGTACTATTGGGCAGTTTATTTTTAAATAAATAAATATATTAACATAGAAATCAGTATTATAGCATGCTTCTGGTGACGAACAGCCCCAGGGATAGACAAGCTTGGGAAATTTTATTCACTCAAAATCAGTCTCAAGGTGTGTATATGTGTGTAGACCGTTCCTTATACACACGATAACATCTATTCAATCTAACTTGATTTAGCTATGAACATTTTTGACTAATATTCTGGAGTATTATCTAGTATTAGTAAAAAAGAAATACTCGTAACGTGTAGAAATCTCCCTAGCTTTTGAGGATTAAACATTGCCTGCTTAAATATCAATATTTTTCCGTCAACTCAGAAACAGTAAAGTAGTTACAAAGTGTTATTACTCCCCATCACACACTTTCATCCTATGTGATACTTAACCGCCATCCTTTACAGAATTTAAGCACCGAGAGCTTACGGCAAACAAAAACTTTAGAGCTTTCACTAATAGTTACGGAAACTGGTTTGATATTAAACAGCAAAGACGCAAGTCTCTTATATAATAATAATAATAATAATTTATTGCATAAAGAATTTACAATACAATACTTAGTACAATTAAAATAATACAATAAACTAGATAGGGCTCCGTAAGAAAAAAAAATTTCTTGTGCGGAGTATAAGTCTTTAATAATACATCTTAAAACTATGAAATGTGAAATAGAGGAATAAAATTAAAATTATATCGTTTCGCAAGATCCGTAAGATAAATTCTTGAGCGGACAAACGATGATAAACAATGGGGTGCGGAGAACTTGTAACTAAATAGGTACATAAATAATGAAATATTTGTTATGTTTTCTTATAATTTAACATTATGGAAGAGATAAAATAAAATATTCAATACATTACAAATTACACGGACACGCACATGTATACATATATACACATACATACATACATACATATATACATACATATACACACACATATATATATATATATATATATATATATATATATACTATTATGTTTATTTTTTTTAATGTGTGGTTTAATCTTGAAATGAATCACTAAGTAAATGAAATGAAAGTTTATTTAAAAGAATTGAGTGAAATTAAATTATTAGTTGCAAACACTATGAATTCTAAAATTTGAAATAATGAATTTGATATTTATATGAATAACTTAATACCCAGGCGCCAACCATGTCATAACATGGTACTCAATAGTGCAGAGCATGAAAACTGTAATCTCAAAAGCAAGTTCAATCCGTACACTTGACATATAAATTAAAAAACGCTAATAAATAATACAACCTTTAATGGTGTAAGGTGCAAATGGTGAACACACAAATTTACCTATAATTAAAATGCAAACAGTGGAAAAATTGTTATCAAGTCAACACAAGAAAATTGGAGTCACTTGACTCAAATATTTATTAAGTTCTTTATTTTTAAAAGTAATTGCACTATACCTTTTATTACGTTAAGTGAAGTTGTACACAAACGGTGATTTATTTGTTGGCTTGAATACCATGCCTCCTATCCTGAACGCCTTGCTGGAAAACTCCACCCTTGTTGTCGTTGGATTACGAAGAAACACTTTATTTAACGGAGCACTGATTTTAATTATTGTGTCGAAGCACAACTTAAAAGTAAGTATACTAGTACCTTTTATTATAACTTCCTTTTATTACTAGCTAAATGGACAAATTAACTGAAAGTCTCAAAATCTAGATTCAAATTTCGTTTGATTGAAAAATATTTTGACTTATCTTCCAACTGACAATTATTAGGTAACAATCAATAATAATCCAAAATTTTTTCTTTCTTTTTTTTTTACTGTTGCTTGTTACCTTCGCAACGTTCAAAATTTGGCATTTTTGTTTAAACATCTTAAGTCTACATACACTGAGTTACAAATCCAAAGTTTTCCCATGTTATATCATTTATCAGCAAGCAATTTGTAATTAAAACTAGACAGACACGTTATCATGCTCTGCTAAGTCACATGAAATTCCATGACGCTGTTTCATAACTTCAGAATTTAGATATCGCCGGCTATTCCACTCATCCACTCCAAAATTACACCCACTCGTTGGTAGCATTGTAAGTCATACTTATAAAATGTCTTTGCTTCTGCTTTCTCAGATCAAAACCCCATTAAACATTGATATCGCAGCAGACTCCCCCCAGCTATGGAATTTACAACTCGTAGTAAAATTACAATAGCTGTTGACAAAATGCGATATTTAGACAATAGTGTTAATGGTTTTGGTCGAATTTATATGGATATATCATTTCTACATGGAATTTTCCACGTATGTTCTCATTATCAGTATTTTTTAACTCGTATGTATTTTCATTTAACACCTTATTAATTATGAAAGGACCCTCATAAGGAAGTTGTAACTTTGCACAAATATTATTTTTGCTATCAGAAATTCTTAATCTTTTAACTACTACTAATTCCCCTTGTTTGAAGCTAGTTTTTTTTTTTATTTACTTTTACTTATATAAATCTTGAAGTTAATATTTAATAAACTTTAGAAACCCGTCCGAACATGGACCTATGGTAACCTCCCACACGAGAAAACCATACTGGAAATCAATATTTTGCTTGAACCTTGGACCCCTATTACACTTACATTATTTTAATTATTATTTATTATTAACCATATGTGGTACCTTTACCATTCATATACACAGACTTGTATCGTCTTTAACGCCATTTCATATTTATACATTTTAATCAATTATTTAATCTTCGGTAACTCCTGACCGTTTTCATAATTTTCATTATTTTATCATTGTTTATTTATTTATTATTTAAGTTACTACCTCAGTTCAAACAAAACATACTCAAAACAATATAGTATCACATGCTGAAAGTCCACACAGGAACCAGTCCTTTAATGTCACCATTATTGTCAAATATGAAATTACAATTCATTTCATTCATCTTACCTTTAACTAAGTCATTACAAATTCCATTACATTTACTTCTATTTTTATTTTCCCCTTTTATATTTTCCCTTATATACTTCAAATTCAGAATGTGTTTATTTTGATCAAATTTCCTGTATTGTTTGCGTAAGTCTGTGTAATTATTCCGATTCAAGTTCCCATTTGTGTAATGCTTTTTGATCCTATTACTTCGTGTGTCCATCTTATTCTTCTTTTTGCAAAATTTCTTCCTCGTTCGGAAGTTTTTTAGTTTTATTTTTCCATTCATCTTAACCTTCAAATAACTTTCTCGTCTTAACTTCTTTTTATGTCTTCGTTTATTTATGTAGAGCCGTATTATTTTTTTAAGTTTATTGATTTTCCTTTTTGTATTGAATTTAACTTTATTTTTCCGTTTTTTAGTTTGTATCATTACCTTCTCTTTTGTTTTCCTTTGTGATTTTCTATTGTCTTTAAATTTCCTTCGCTTGATAATCTCATTAGTCCAATTTCGCGTTTGTTGAATTTTCTTATAGTTATTTTTCCCATGTTTTTCTCTTATTTTTGCCATTTCTCTCTTGTGGTCTTGAAAATCTTTAACAGCTTTCGTGATCTGTTCAATTTCCTCCCCCTGTTCTTTCAACTCGTGCGTAACCTCCTGTAACATCTGCGTGTTCTGTTTTATCTCCCCTTCCTGTTCTTTTAACTTAGATTGGACAGTTTCATCTTGGCTATCCATCTTGTTCTTTATTGTCGTGAAACCATCTTCCATATAATGTTCCACTTCTCCCTTAATTTCCGTTGCAGTGTTTTGTATTATCATATTTATTTCTTCATTCATTCTCGACATATTCTCATCTACATTATCTAATCTCTCTTTCAATTTATGATCGTTTTCTTCTAATCTTCTGACGTTTTCATAACTGTCATGTTTGTTTTCCTCTAATTTTTTGTAAATATTTTCTTCCATTTTTCTGTTCATTTCAGTGAACCTTTCTTCAATTTCTGCCAATTTATAATTCAAGTTTTCTTCCATCTTCTTGTTGTTATTGTCCATTTTGCTATTTAAGTCGTGTTTGGTTTCTTCAATGTTCTTGTTGATATTTTCTAAATTTGCATCCATTTTCTTGTTGACTTCTGTATTTTCTTCCAAGCTTTTCATCATTTGTGCCAACATTTGCTGTATTAACAGTTCACTGGGTGTAGAATTTGTTCGTATGTTATCCCCGTGTTCTTGTATTTGTATGTGTGATGTTACTGGTGTAAGTGTTTGTGTAGTGTCTGTATTTTGTGTAGTTGTGGTGTCCTGTTCCTCTACAACCGTGGTTTCTGTTACCTGGTCTTTGTTTTCCATTATGAGTTTTTTACCTGACCGTAAATCCATATAAACACTAAACCTTGTGAGAATACACCGTTCACCCTATGTTTTAAAAATTTTACCAATATTTATATTCAAAACAGAACCAAAGACACCTTATACCTTTCTTATAAAATTTTACTTTCCTAAAATATAAAGCGCAATGTAAATCGCCCCACGCTGCTAGCGACAATTTATTATGTTTATTTTTTTTAATGTGTGGTTTAATCTTGAAATGAATCACTAAGTAAATGAAATGAAAGTTTATTTAAAAGAATTGAGTGAAATTAAATTATTAGTTGCAAATACTATGAATTCTAAAATTTGAAATAATGAATTTGATATTTATATGAATAACTTAATACCCAGGCGCCAACCATGTCATAACATGGTACTCAATAGTGCAGAGCATGAAAACTGTAATCTCAAAAGCAAGTTCAATCCGTACACTTGGCATATAAATTAAAAAACGCTAATAAATAATACAACCTTTAATGGTGTAAGGTGCAAATGGTGAACACACAAATTTACCTATAATTAAAATGCAAACAGTGGAAAAATTGTTATCAAGTCAACACAAGAAAATTGGAGTCACTTGACTCAAATATTTATTAAGTTCTTTATTTTTAAAAGTAATTGCACTATACCTTTTATTACGTTAAGTGAAGTTGTACACAAACGGTGATTTATTTGTTGGCTTGAATACCATGCCTCCTATCCTGGACGCCTTGCTGGAAAACTCCACCCTTGTTGTCGTTGGATTACGAAGAAACACTTTATTTAACGGAGCACTGATTTTAATTATTGTGTCGAAGCACAACTTAAAAGTAAGTATACTAGTACCTTTTATTATAACTTCCTTTTATTACTAGCTAAATGGACAAATTAACTGAAAGTCTCAAAATCTAGATTCAAATTTCGTTTGATTGAAAAATATTTTGACTTATCTTCCAACTGACAATTATTAGGTAACAATCAATAATAATCCAAAATTTTTTCTTTCTTTTTTTTTTACTGTTGCTTGTTACCTTCGCAACGTTCAAAATTTGGCATTTTTGTTTAAACATCTTAAGTCTACATACACTGAGTTACAAATCCAAAGTTTTCCCATGTTATATCATTTATCAGCAAGCAATTTGTAATTAAAACTAGACAGACACGTTATCATGCTCTGCTAAGTCACATGAAATTCCATGACGCTGTTTCATAACTTCAGAATTTAGATATCGCCGGCTATTCCACTCATCCACTCCAAAATTACACCCACTCGTTGGTAGCATTGTAAGTCATACTTATAAAATGTCTTTGCTTCTGCTTTCTCAGATCAAAACCCCATTAAACATTGATATCGCAGCAATACACATACACACACACACACACACATACATACACATGGACGGTCATATAAATGCAAAGATAAACAGAACAGAAATTGTATCATTAGGTATTGTTATGGGTACATGGTAAGAGTATAAGGTATAGCCCTCCACAGCGACATAGCGGGTGCAAAACCCGTCGGCATCCCTCATCTAGCGAGAAAGATAAAAGAGGCTGACAGCCCCCACACCCACCACATCGATGCGGAGAACCATAGATACACTTACTGCTCATATTATTTACACTCAATCAAATCATGAGTTTTGTGGCGAGGTATAGAATGTGTGAAATTTTTAATTTTTTTTTTAAAAGCGTATTTAGATCTTATGTTTCGTATCTTATCTGGTAATTTGTTATATATTCGTGGTCCTAAATAATCGAAACATTTTTGCCCAACAGCTTTGTACATAAATGGTGTTAAGTATGCTAAAATTTTTTTTCTAGTATCATATACATGCTCATTTAATGTTAGAGTCGCCTGCTTCAAATGCAGTCTAATGCTTGCATGGACAAAGAACAGCTGTCGTGGATCCAGTATATGAGAATCTTTATATAGGGCATCTGAAGGGTGAGTGGGTTCTTTTTTAAACATTATTTTTAGAAGCCTTTTTTGTACTACTATCAAATTATTCAAAACTGTTTTTCCAACACCACCCCATCCTAATGTACCATATATAATATGGGACTCAGCTAAGGAATAATACAAAGTTTTTAGCTGTTTTATGTCCAGTATCTCTTTTAATAGTTTAAACTTATATATTAAACATTGGATTTTCTTGATGACATAGTTTACATGAATATCCCATTTAAGATGAGGGTCGATCATTATCCCCAAATATTTTACTTGTGTGGCCGCGTGTATTGTAAACATATTTCCAATGTTGAGATTTTCGAAATGTGGCAATGTTGTCTTATTGCATGTGATTGGTAAGTACACTGTTTTGTCGAAGTTGATTGTAAGCAATTTATGATCGAACCAGTCTTTTATATTTTTGATATCCAACTCTACTTTCATCTTTAAGGAATCCCAGTCGTTATCACTGTAGAATATCGCGGTATCATCAGCATAACTTGCGCAACTTTGGACGGAAAATAAGCCATTTAGATATATATTAAATAATATGGGTCCTAATACTGTTCCTTGTGGAACCCCATACTCGATATCTTTACTTTCACTGAATATATGTTTCCTCAATAATTAATATTCGCCAAATACCATTCATACAATAATAATAATAGTAATAAAGAATTTATTGGCCAATATAATATGAGGCTATGCATTTACATCTAGGAATGTTACAATATACAGGGTGGACCATTAATAATAGGCCATAGTTTCTTTAGGCCAAAATATGAGAATATAACCAAATATGGTTTAGTAAAATGTTGCTGTGAAAAAAGATAGAGGGTGTTAAAGTTCAAATTATTTTTTAGTTTTCTTTTGCAATAACTCAACAGCCTCTTGACTGATCTTCGCCAAATTTGCTAAAGGAACTTATTTTATTCTAAGAAACAATAATCTATGTATTATATCACGTTATATCATAGAGGGCGCCGCAGGACCTGTATCTGATGAATTTTTTTCATATTTTTTTTACAAAACGTTGTGGTACTTCTGACCAGAAAATCTGATGAGGGCATCATTTCCACGTATAAAAGGTCAAGATAATTCCTGACTTCAATGAAGAAATAAGGGAGAGCTCCATCTTGCATGAACCACATTCTGTTCCGTATGTCTAGCATGAAAGCATGTAATATATCAACAAGAGTATTTTAAGGAAAAAACAGATAAGACTGTCCATTTAAATTTGGAGGAAGGACAAATGGTCCCAATAATTGATCGCCGATGATACCACACCAAACGTTAATCTTAAATTCTTGCTGAAACTGCCTTTAATGGCATGAGAATTTTCTACTTCCCAGTAATGGGTATTTCTCCAGTTAAAAGCGCCTCGGCGAGTAAAAGTTGCTTCGTCAGTAAATAAAGTGTTCTTAACAAAATTTCGATCCCTGTTGTGTTTATTTAGAACAAATTGACAAAATTGTAACCTTTGTGGAAGATCTCTTCGAAGTAAGTTTTGTACAAGAGTGAGATTAAATGGGTAGTAGCGTTATTTACGTAAGACTCTTAGGAGAGATTGATTGTTGCTAAACGGGTTTTGCTGACTTGAGGATCTTCATCCACATAAACTAAAATTTCTATTTCTTGATCTGGAGTAATTCGTTTCAGTCATCCTTCATCGTTTTTATGGTGAAATGAATCCGTTTTTTCCAAAAGACGAAACAGATCTTTGAAAATTGATTATGGTCTGGCTGTATTCTATTTGGATATTGCAATGAGTATCTTCTCGCTGCAGCACGTCCGCTAAAATTATTTTGTGCGTAAACACATACCATATCCCTCATTTCCCTATTTGAAAAAATGTTATGTAATTAGCTCGAGGAACACAAGAACAAAATAAAATGATTAAATGACGTAAATGACAAAACTAAAACGTAAATACACTTTGTTCCGTTAAATTTGAATTTGTCTTTCAAAAAATTATTGAAATATTTAACGGTACTTTCCTCGAAAACGGTTTTAGTTATCGAGTGTACCTTTTATACGTATAAAATGTATGTATGTAATGTAATTATAACTGTAAATGACGCCCACATCAGATTTTCTGCTCAGAAGTACCACAACGTTTCGTAAAAAAAAATATGAAAAAAATTCATCATCAGATACAGGTCCTGCGGCGCCCTCTATGATCTATCGCAATGTAAGACATAAATTATTGTTTCTTAGATTAAAAAAAAATTTCTCTAGCAAATTTGGCGAAGATGAGTCAAGTGGGTGCTGAGTGAAAAAATAATTTGAACATTGACACCATAATTCTTTTTCCACAGCAACATTTTAATGAAGCATATTTGGTTATATCCTCATATTTTGGCCCAAAGAATCTACCCCTCAACTGTAGCCTAATATTAATGGTCCACCATGTATTTCGAACATCTAGCTTTATGGTCTTGGAACAACATTGGACTAAACATGTCGGAGTGGTCACTACAAGAGTTATATATTTCTGTTACTGAACAAATTAACGACTTAACAAGGACATTGCAGAAATAGAGTTTGATGAGAACCTAAACATGTAATTCTAAAATTAATTTGGGAAAGAAGCTTTAGGCAGTCTTTGTATTATTGATAAGTGTAATGGACAGATATTCTATAATCTTGCAAAAGGCTATTTCATTTGCTCAACAAATAATATTTTCAAATTATACAGAATAATACAGATGTCATATACCATACTCTTTTTTTAATCCGAAAGAAATCAACGAAAATTAACTATTTGTATCTTTAATACGCCTTTAAATATTTATACCCTTAAAACTGCATTTGATATTATTTGCTGGTAATAATTATACTACACAATTATAATTAAATATTCGTGATGAATTAAATGAATTATCCTACGTATGCCATTTTTACATCTTGCCATTCAAGGTTGAAAACTATTAGAAGGAATCAAAGTCGCATAATAAATTTAGGTATTTTCGATTTCATGGCGCCTTAATTAAACAACGTATATGTATCATTACGTCTTTTTATGTACGGGTGATACGACTGCAATTTATTAACATAATATTATCCGTTATGAAAACGATGTATGATAACATACATAATTCTTAAAAAATGCGTGTAGGTTATTAATTAATTTTGCTCTGATAAATGTGACATTAATAATAGCTTTATGTACGATAATATCAATTTGCAATTACTTGAATATTACTTACCATGTATGTAATTTAAGTAGATTGTTTAAGGAGTCACTTGGATCTGAATTAGCCTTACTTCACGTCGACCTAAAAGATCTTTTGTGAGTTACCCTACAATTAATTGTTGACCAGGATCCCAAGGCTTTTTACGAATTTTGTGATTTTCCTAGGAGCCAGTTTCTCTATGTCGTTAATTCCGCCTGTTTCAGATACTTTAGCCGAATTCGGCTTAATACTTTGTATTTACAAAGTACATGTTCTTCAGTCTCAGTTGCATCGCAATATCTGCATGTCTACTGCATCATCTACTACCTTTTGCCCTTGTTCTTGAGATGGTATCTCAAGAAGGTCTGTAATCAGCATTAATTCGAACTTTTCGATTTCGAGAAGCCTTGTGGCACTCTTTGCCGTATAAGTTTTAAATTTGTTCGTTTGTCTTTGGCGTGGAGTATCTCTCCAGTAGAACCTCTTCTGTTTCTTTTCCCATTTTTGTATCTCCTCCGATGTGTCCCTTAGATAAGCCACAAGACGGTTCGGGTCCGAAAAATGGCGCTTCAGGTCCTTTTTGCAAGGCTGTCAGCTAATTCGTTTCCTTCTATTCCCTCATGCCCTGGAACCCACTTCAAGGTAACCGTGTTGTTATAGGGATTGTCTACATTAACAGGCAATTTTAGACTCGAAAGTTTAGGGCCCTACAGCCTTTAATGTTGCCTGATCATTCCCCTTCTAGTGCCTTTGTTTGGACATTCCTGGACACTCAAATCTATAGCGTAAATTTCTGACTGAAAGATGGTCGGCGTGCGCCGTATTGCCAAGAGCTAGCTCTAGATAGCCTCTTTTAGGCCCCGCTACGCCTACAACTACCCCTTCAGCCATTTTATAGATCGATCTGTATACTAGATGAGTGACCTTTTCTTTTTGACGGTTGTCAATCAGCGCATCAAAAGGACAGTCAAAGTTCCGCTTGGTTGTTATCGAGTCTGTGGGTTTGTTCATGAACTCAAAATGGATAAACTCCAAAATCCTTGTGACCAACCAGATTGCCTGGTTTGAATTTAAGTGTCTGATGTAGTGTTAGGGTGCTAAGTCCCGCCTCCCTCCATACATGCAAAAGCAGAGGAAGTCGAGTATTGCCTTCATAGCTGTTGTGGGACAGGACATCATTATCCCAGTAGTCCCTAAGCAGGCAAGACGTTGCAATTTCTCCAACTTTCCTTATGCTAATGTTCTTTTCACTTTTGGCCACAATACGTATGATGCACAGATCACCATGTGCCTGACAACCGACGCGATGGGTAGGACCAATGTGTGATTTTCGGTTTCAGACCCCAAGTCTTACATCCAACAGCCTACGGCACATACAACTAGCTGCGGTTGCTTTTTTAAGAGTTCTTTTCACTTTCCACTCTTTTTTTTTTATTCAGAATTACTCCTAGATACTTAACTTCACTGGAAAGGTTCAGCACTGTTCCATCCATCCAACATAGGAGTTCACAAATTTAGTTTTCTCCTTTTAGTGAATGACAATAACTATTTCTGCTCGGTCCCTTTGACAAGCTCGATTTGGATATTATATTTATGACAATTTGCACAAAGTTTGAGATCATAACCCCAAGTATGCCTCTCACTTGCTGGCAGCCTTGCAAAAAAATGATCTAAAGCACTATCCATTGGACCCGAACCGTTCTGTGGCCTGGCCAAGGGACACATAGCGGAGGAGATCCAAGAATGTGAAGGGATCACAAAAAGTCCTACTGGAGGAATACTCCAGGCCAAAAACAGGCGAAAAAGTTTATAACTTATTCGACAAAGAATGCCACAAGGCTTCTCTAACTTGAAAAGTCCAAATTAAGGCTAATCACAGGCCTTCTAACTGGCCACTGCCCCTTGAGATATCATCTCAAGAATATGGGCAAGGCGGTAGACAACAAATGCAGATATTGCGATACTGCAACTGAAACTGCGGAACATATACTTTGTGAATGCAAGATGTTAGTCCGCACTAGGTTAAAATTCCTAGAACAGGCGGAATTAACGCCTAAAGACATAGGGAAATTAGCCCCCAGGAAAGTCACAAGCTTTTTAAAAAGTCTTGGAATTCTGGGCAACAACTGATGTAGAGTAAATCACAAAATATCTTTTAAGTCGAAGTGAAGTAAAGCTGTTCGAAGCCAAACGACCCCATAAAACAATCTACAATCTGCCTCTCACAGTGACGACAAGGTCATCAGCATAGCACTGAACATAGAAGCCAGAATTGCTCAATATTAACATAAGTTTTGAGATAGATATAAAGTTAATATACAATATAAGAATCATTGTCAACTAGAATTAATATAAGAAAATATGAAAATAGGAATTAAAATATTCCGACTTATCTGCAAGAGCCTTATATGTAATAGGGATTAAACAAATTAAACCAAAACAGCTATTCTCCCAGCTACATGCCGACGACGAGCGCTGAATTAAATGGAAAAATTTGCTATATTTTGTCTAACACAGTTAGCACTAAAACACAATAACTTGGCTTTCTCGAATACTACGAGGAAGATGCGAAGCCTCCTTCATCTCAGGATGCCACTAACTGCAGACCAGCTTCGACCTATTTTTGGGTCTCGTAGAGAACCTGTGAAAGTTGAAGTTGAGCGTTGCCTACTATAAGGTCTTATTCAAACAAGAAAAATTAACTATATGTACTGCGTAAAAATGAATTGTGCTTTATTCGAACAAATTTTAAATTAAACAGGTAATCGCCCTCGTCTACGCTCGATTGCACCTGTATACTTTATACTAACTTCGAAGGAGTAGCTTATTTGACCATTTATAGCTTAGGGTGTAAATTACCTAACGTAAAGTAAGTACATATAATACGACATTTTATTAACTTGCTATTTCTCACATAGGTACCCTCATATAAATTGTTTAATTACGAAACTACCCACGTTCTGCCATTAAAATTGAATTTACTGCTTTATTTGAATAGGGCAGTAATTGCTTATATATGCATAATATATTTTAGACTATTTAGCAACTTTTATGCACCATAAACTTTCCGCGAAATCAGTAATAATAAAGTTTTCCCCTCGGTACAACTTTTCCCCCGAAATAATACGCCCACTCGTTCCTTCTTTGTGCGACAAGAACGCACTTGGAACATTCGAGGTTTTTATTTTAAAATGTTTGCCTGCTGTCGTGTTCGGCAACAGACAAAAAGTCGTAATTATTTTTTGTTGAAAGAAATTTGCTCCCGTATCGGATTTGGGAATCAAATCGGCCGTACTTGAAAACATTTCCTTAAATTAATAGCAAAAGGAATTGTTGATAAACACAGGAGTGCGAAAAATAAACAATGTTTAATAAAATGGCGCAGTTTTCAACTTTCAGTGGTATAAAAGTGTTTTTTTAATATATTTCTTAAAAATCTACTGATGTAAGTAATTACCAAGTATTTAAGGAATTACTTAACATAGTAAAATTTATACTAATGGTTGACTTTGATTATTTTAACTTGAAATCTTAGGCCGCCTTCATACGCCTACGGAACTCCTCCTTTAATATACCAATATCATCAGTGTCCGTAGACTATTTGTATCATTTTTGATATTAAGTACCTATTTGATATCACTTATTGACACAAGAGTGAGAAGAGTATTAAAAGACTGCTTAAATTACTTGTATAAAAGGTTTTAATATCGTCACGAGTGATTGTATTTTTGTAAAAAAATATTTATTGTAAAATCTTTATTGGCTCTAAGACTTTCTCTTATACAGTTAATACAACTTTGATTAATGCAGTTATTTTTAATTCACAACTTGTAGTCCATAATTTTCCAAATTAACAATTATTATTAAATGGCTACCTATCGAACTCTACCACCTGGGTCATATTTATCACGACACTATGATGAAACAGCTAGTTATGAAGTTGTAAAAACAACATTAAATAGAATACAGTTAGTTTCTTTTACTTTTCTTTTACTGGGTTTTGCCTTCCTGACAAAAATATTTTATTACGTCCAATTTATTTTTATAGCCAAAGTTTGCAACCCTGGGAGAAACGCTTTAATACTATCATTGGGTATAGGGTTACCTTTATATCTATTTGGCAAAAGTCATAAGAGGGGTTGATAGGACAGAATAGGGAGAATAACATGAACGCGACCTTTGAACGCTTCTGAAAATGAGTGGTGAAATAACAACAAAGTAATATTAGGATAGTATTATCATTCTTTGATTATTTAAGAAATACAAGGAGCTCAAGTAGAAAAATTTCATCGACAGTTTGATTGTAATTGTTTACTAAATGTTTAGTAAAATATTACGAGACTCAAACATACATACCACACGTTTCCAGTAAACATATTGTAACTATGTTGTAAATAACAAGTAACTTTATTCTTCTGGGCAATTGAACGTATTAAATGTTATCGATAAGCTAAGAGAATCAGCCCCTTTTAGAAAAAAAAATTAAGGTTATTGAACCAAATAATAAACTATTATTGTTGCTGGTAAGATTGTTGCAGCCGATCAAAATTATACATATATAATATATAAACTTTTATTTGCAAAATACTAGAAATTTTAAATTATGTCATGTCCATTCCCTGTAACAGCATTAGCTTTCGTTTATGAATCGCCATGGCAACCCTTTATTAAAACGAATTTTTCTTCGCCCGAAGCCTGTCCCAGGAAATTGCGATAGAATGTATGCCAAGTACGCAACAATGTAAAAGCTTTGAAACTGAATCAGTTCAGTGATTCGCTAAAGTAGTTATATTACGCGATAATCGAAACTCTGAAACGTTTCCAGGTTAGCTGTGTACAATTGTAGTTAAATGATGCAACAATTTATGCTACAGTTAGTACAATATGACACTACGTTAATTGTACGGCCTGGCTTAGTTTAATTTTTAGTAAAACCATGAAACATACACTTTTTGAAAGGGCAGTCTTGTTCGCAACAGCTTGGCAGACGTTTTGTTACTCACATATTATTCTAGTCGAGCGCTATTTGCTGTATGGTACGACTAATAGCATGATACCATAAGCGGTTGCCTATTAACCGTGCAACAAAAAAGATAATAAATAAATAAACACCACAGAAATTAGATAGCCCCCAATTCCAGAAGCCAGAGGCTTGTGCAGAAGGGGTTACACATTGAAGCAACGCGGACATATAACCATTTCCTCCGACAGTGATTGATCACCATTGCCACCTCGCGCAATCAACTCAAAGCTAAACATCCACGGCGTGAGATACCGTGGCAGTAGAAGAACTGGACGGAGCGAGGCCAGGCTATACTTGTAAGGAATTCAAAATAAAATGTGTTATCTCCTATCTACATAATGCAAAATAAATAACAAGTAAGATAAAATATGGAAAAGGAAAAATAAAACTTAAAATAATTTGTATATAATGCAAAAAGCGTGTGTATACATAAAATATTTGTGATAGTTGTGGCTAACTTGTGCGGGAAAATTACTAGCTAAAAACCCGTTTTAGATAATTGTAACGAAAGTAAGCGGCTTTGCCAAGCCGCACAAGTTATGATTTAAAATTATAGGATAAAAAAAAAGGGATTATGCAAAACTGTGTTTAGGAAGATTTAGAAAGCAACAGAAACCAACAAACAGAAACGAAGAAGATAGAAAAGAATTAAAGATTGGAAATTATATTTGATAGATTTTATAGTCATAGAAGAAGCAGGATGTGGCTAAATAGGTTGCTGGAAGATGGTCAACGCTTGGTAGGGTAATTTGTGTTTGATTCGAAAAGGTGCATTATGCTCTCTGATTTGCGTAGTGTTGTTTGTAACTGGGCTATCATCAAGTTTGAATTGGTAAAATTTTTGAAATATAACTTTGATATAGTCCGCTAGTGGTGTTATGTCGTGACAACGTGCATAGAGGTCTCTTAAGGAGGCGTATCGTGAAGAATTCGGCGCATAAACTTATGTACCAGAACTTGTAGTTTTTTTTATTGTCGTAACCGATGTGCTGCACCACCGGTGCCGCGTATATAAGAGCCGGCCTCACAATCATGGTATAAATTAATTTTTTATTCTATCTGCTGAGTCAAGAGCAGATACAGGCTCCTGAACATGGAAAAGACTATCCGTACAGTTTCGTTTATTTGTTGGTTAAATGTTAGTCGTTTGTCTACATCCAAATACTTCACACACTCCTTTTCTTGAATTTGGCTTCCCCTTATAAAAATTGGCATCAAAATTTAATTTTGTGTAAATCCGCGCGTGCAGACTATGGATTCCGACTTCTCTGCATTTACCCGAATTTTTCACTTGTCGTAATACGCCGTGGAACGTGCCATGTGGGCTTTGAGTAGCATGTTAGTCACTTCCACATTGTGACTGTGCGCATACATAGCTGTGTTATTGGCGTACTTGGCAAGTTTAGTACTCGGTAAAATGGGGAAATCGGAAAAGTATAAATTGTATAATTTGTGGCCAAGGACCGACCCCTGCGGGACGCCCTCGCGAATATCCCGCTGTAGTTTATTATTCACTCGCACTTGCAACGTTCTGCCACTTACGTACGAGTGTACGCGTTTAATGATTTATTGCGGAAAGTGATAATTAGTCATTTTTGAAACTAACCCCCGTATCCAGACGGTATCAAAAGCTGAGAATACCGGTCAGCTCAATGATATCAGCTCAAAATGAAGTGCGCCCTCTTTTCTCCCACCATTTGATGTCTACGGCGAATTCCAAAAAAATATAGCTAGCAATTTTAATTTTTGCAAAAACAAATTCTCTCATCTATAACGACGCACCAGCCAGTGGTGAATCATATTATCAAGAGCCTTGCGGTAGTCTGCAACACAAAGATACATAATTATCTAAAACGCTGTTCTCTTTATTAGTTGTTATATGTTCTCTAGCATTGCGTCATTTAATTTAACTTGTTTCCTCAGGTTACATTCGTCAAGGCACATGATGCTGAAATCTGGATTGAAGAAGATTTACTCTTCTGTTATTACACTGTTAGCTAGTTTCAAACATTTACCTTTCACTTTGTTAAGTAGTGGCACGGAAATTGAGGTTCTGCAGTCATCGGATGAGATTTCTTTTATCTGCTCTGTCACGACAGTCTTGATACTAACTGTCCAGAGATGGAAATATATTTTCTTTTTTTAAGGTTTATAAAATTGTCAAGAGTGGTTTATTTTTTGTGAAAATTTTTAAAAGAACTTAAAATCCTATCTACTTTGGGCTTAAACATTGTAACTAAGGTTATATTTTCAGCCACTGCTGCTACCGCGAAGAGCAAAGTTATGAAATTTTTTAAGTAATAGTGTTTTCTCTAAGTTTAATTTTCTCTGGATTGAATAGGGGATTTTTCTAATTTTACTGGATTTTGTTATAATAGTCTGACAACTGGCCTTCAGAACTATAGTATTAAATAGCAGTTTCCCTAGAAACTATAGTTCTAATAATATTGTGTAGCTATTTCTTATATGCTTATAAAATGCAATTGAACTAAATAATACTTTGTTCTAAATTTCACAGGCAAATCCGTTATATTCACACAGTTACACCCGTTGAAATGCATGCATGTAATATATCCTCGTATAAACGTCAATTTAATTGCGTTTTAATGTTGGTTTCCTTTCGTATATTCTGCAACATAAAATTAGATCCAGAGCTATCTTAAGTTGTTCCTGTGAGATCTCATAAGTTTTCTCTACAAGAACTCTTGAGATTAAGTGGTCCCTAGTTCAATATAGATTTACAATAGGCCCTTTGATAATCTTGTTCCATTAAAGAGCATGTAACAGTTTCCTGCTGGAGTCGTAGTGCATTAGAGGGTGTTATTGAGGTCAGTTTTATCGGATAGGCAAATATCTATGCATAGATTGCACCCTTTTAATTAATGACAATTTACTTTGTACGTGGCTAGGTATTAGCACTTTAGTGATTTATCTAAGGATGTTAACTGATTAACTATGCCTTGGCGTCAGCCGATAAATCGATGAGGAGGGGAATGATAAGACGTATAGTGAATACAACCAGAATTGAAACCGTATAAAAACTAAAAGCCGGCAAAAACAGCCGGTATCTCTTTATTGTTTTTCTTATGACAAGCATTTCTGTTTACCTCCGCAACAGATGCCGACTGTTTCTGCTGGCTTTTAGTTTTTATATGGTTTCAATTCTGATCGTATTCACTATACCAATAATTGAACATATCGTATCGCTGTGAAATGAGCACGTGTTGAAAAGTCGTGGAATATAAATCAAATCCTTACTAGTTTTAACAAAGTGAATAAATTGAAATAAACAATCTAAACAGATATAGTAAAGATCGGACTATAATATATATAATTAGTGGGAAAAAACCTCTTTTCAATATTAGTGTTGCTGTAATAATGGGTGGTAGTAATTATATTTATTAACATGGATAATTCAAACTTATCAAATGATCAGCTGCTTCTAGAAGAAAAAGTCGATCTTATATTAAAAACGGTAATAAAAACAAGTACAGAAATCACCGAACTAAAAAATGATAATAAATTCCTTAAGGATAAAATTATAAAAATGGAAAAAACATGGACTACTTAGAATCCCAGCTGATGCAGAATGAAATATTTTGTTATGGAATCACGAATGATGACATCGAGCTAGAAGTTTTAAATGTTATAAATAACATCAAGTTACCGTTTAAAACTTGTTTCACTAAAAACGCTAAATGCCATATTAAAAAATGCAAAAAACTTACGGAACACGAAATGTACAGTAGCTCCCTGATTTACAAAAAAAGTGATGGAAGAAAGACAACTGTTTAAACCTTATTTACAAAGCGCAAAAAATTCTGGACAAGAAGCTAAATTAATTAATAATACAATCTGCATTAATAAAAAAATATACAACCTAGAACAATCTAAAACGCTAAATATGGGAAGAACAGAAACTAACAAAGAAAGAGTGCAGGGTGAAAATGAAGCAGCTACATCAAATACTTTTCAAGCCTCAGGCGCAGCAAGAACAACCAGAGCTAATTCAAAAACAATCCAGGGATCAAAATAAAACAGAACAAAACCACTTTTCTGTCTTACATTATAATATACAGTCAATTAAAAATAAACTCTCAGAGTTGGAGATCTTTCTCGATGAACTCAAGGAACCTTTAAGTGTATTATGTATAAGCGGACACTGGGCAAATTCTCAAGAAAAAATAGGACTGAAAATAGCTAATTATAATTTAGTTTCGTCTTACTGTAGGGAACAATTTATACATGGAGGTGTGTTAGTTTACATTAGAAGTAATTTAGAATTTTCAGAAATTACAAGTCTATCAACAAAAGTACTAGAAATACAATTTGAATATGCATGTGTTATAAAGAAAATAATTAAAACTTTAATAATTTGCATATATAGATCATCGGCCGAGGGTAAGTGTGATACTTTTTTTGATTTATTTTGGGAGCTTTTACATGAACTTAACATTAGATATCCAAGTTATAATTGCATAATCTTTGGAGATTTAAATATAGACTTTCAAAAAGACAATAGCCAAAAAACTAATGTAGTAAATTTACTTAAAATGTTTGACCTAGCCTCAACGCTTAAAAGTGCTATAAGAATTAAAAAATTCAGTGCTACCCAAATAGATTATATTGTAACTAATATTAAAACGGAATATAATACATCTATCTTGGAACTGGGTATGTCTGATCATACGGCTCAAATTATAAGTTTTAATAATTTAAATAATATAAAATCTAATAAACTAAAAATTTTTAAAAGAATCGTTAATGAAAAAGACAAAAGAAAATTCTCAAACTTACTAAATGATATTGATTGGACAGAGTTATATGCAAAACAAGATATAAATGAGGCGTATAAGTGCTTTCATTATAACGTAAAAAAATGTTATGATTTAGCTTGTCCTTCTAAATACATAAAAACGCAGGATAAAGTAAGTACACCTTGGATTACTAGCGGAATTAAAATTTCATGCAAAAACAAAAGATTTTTAATGGCAATCAAAAATTATACAGAACATATTACTATCCTACATTATATAAAAACCTACTGTAAAACTCTAAAACAGCTGATAAATATGTCCAAACAAAATTATTTTAATAATGCTATTAGACAATCGGACAATAAAATAAAGACTATACTTTAAACGAGGATAATTGAAACTGGTCTTTAGCAATGGTATCGAGATTCGAATGGTAGTTGAAACTGTGCAGGCGAGTTCGAGACTGGCAATGTAATCAGCCTGAATGAACCATCTAAGACTGTTTAAAGATAATAAAACGGACAGGCCTACTAGCATAAAAAAAACTCGTAAATGTAGTCAACGGTGGACATGTGCTGTGCTGTTAATGTGCCAGTGCAGTGCGTAAATACCTGTTATAATATCAAGCGTAGGAGTTTAGTTAGTTATTGTTCATATTTACAAATATTTACTAGTATATAAAAGGTAAAATATTTTAATTATTTACTAATTTATCATGGCTTTCTGGAGACCATTTGAAACAGGGGATAATATAATAACGCCCGAAAATCTTATCATTTTCTTATGGCATGCATTTCTATTTACCTCCGCTCATGTACAATAATGAGATTACGACTGTTTTCGCCGGCTTTTAGTTTTTATACGGTTTCAATTAAGTTCGTTTATACTTTACCTGGAACTGCATAAATAAAAATATCAATAAGAACAAGAGCAACAAACGGAAAAAATAATATTAAAAACAAGTGATAACACTACAATCATGGACACCGGCATGGTAGCCCATAGTTTTCAGGAATATTTTATAGAGGAACCAATAAAATTTACTACATTTTTAAACATTTAATAACCTAAACCCAACAAAAAACCCTATAGAATATTTAAAAAATTGTGCCTTCTGTTCACTCAACTCATTTCAATTTCATCCTGTAGCAGAACAGGACACTGTGAAGATAGCTAATAAATTAAAGAAAAAAGAGACCGTGGGGCTCGACGATATACCTATTACTCGAATTAAAGAAAATATTGACTTATTGAAAACAACACTGACATTTATAATTAATCTTTCACTCTCGACCGGAACTTTTCCGGATAGCCTGAAAATTGCAAAAATTGTACCGATTTTCAAAAAGGGAGAAAAAACAGACAGATCAAACTATAGGCCAATATCAGTTCACCCCTCACCTGCAAAAATTATTGAACTAACAGTCAAAGAGCAGATGATAACCTGTATCGATTCGAGAAAAATACTGACAGACGCATAGTTTGGCTTTAGGGAAAGTCACAACACAAGTGATGCAATATATTCATTAATTAACAATATAAACAACTGTCTGGAAGCAAAATGCTATCCACTTTGTGTGTTTTGTGACCTAACCAAAGCATTCGACTGTGTGGATCATCAGTACCTACTAGATAAACTGGAATATTATGGTTATAGAGGTATATCTTACAGCTGGTTCAAATCATACCTATCTAACCGCAAAATGTATGCGGAACTAAAAGAAATTTCTGACAAGGTAGTACCAATAAAATCCAATCAAAAACAGATTAAATGTGGTGTGCCACGGGGCTCAATTCCTGGCCCGGTACTTTTCTTATTATATATCAACGATTTGGTTGATAATTTCAAAACGGCGCAGTTTTCCTTATTCGCGGATGATACCAGTATTATCTTCAAATGCTCACTACCAGAGTGTACGGAAATACTGAATAATATAGATGACTGGTTCACTGCAAATAAGTTATTACTAAACCTAACTAAAACTTTTAACATCAGGTTTCATTCGGGTTATAATTGCACTCAACAAATCATTGATTTACAACATGGTACTATCTCGCCTGTAGAGAGCATTAACTTCCTGGGGATTTATTTGGATGAAAGTCTCAAGTGGAGACGCCACGTGCTTGAACTCAATAGGAGGCTAGCCAGTGCTGTGTATGCTATATTTATGATAAGAGAAAATATCGTGTTGCAAACATCGACTATAGTATAAGAATACTACGATATGGGATTGAATTCTGGGGAGATTCGATCGGGGCGGATACTGTATTTAAGACACAAAAAAGGCTATAAAAGCACTTTGTGGTCTAAGACAAACAGAATCATGTATAACATTTCAAAAATTTACGAGTAATGACCCTGGTGAACCTTTACATATTCCGAATAACTATACATATATCTCGAAGTAAAGAAAAGTTAACGGAACACTCGTCAAAATAATCTATACCTCCTACCGATTGTATAATTATAACGTCACAAGAAAAGGCACACTCTATAATGGCATTAAAATATTCAATCACTTGCCAGCAGAACTAAAACTGATTAATAGCCTAAATAGCTTTAAGCGTAAACTGAAACACTTTATATTAAACAATTTTTTTTTATAATCTAGAAGAATACTATACGTTTAGTCCCATGAATAATGAGTAACAATTAGAATAGTATAAATGTATGTAGGTGTAAATAAATATTACTTATTGTGATTGTGTATTATAACTATATTATATATATTATTTAAATTTTACAAGAAACCAGATACGATATATGTACTTTCCTAACACACGTATGCATGTTTTTTCTGAGGAAATAAATTTGAATTGATTTGATTTTTGATTTGATTATTCTTTAAAAACAAACGGAGGCTGTAAAAAAAACTTCAATAACATAAATTTATAATCGAGAACAGTAACAAACAGATAAATGTATATAATGTATATAACAAATGAAATGATAAGTAGTACCAGCATCACGTCTAATCATTAGTAAAAAGCATATGATATAATCTGGCACAACCAATAAGTAGGCATATGATATACCAATAGTTTAAACAAACAATATTATGGTACTGGTTTATTAAAATTTAAAAAGGGTTTTTACAAGTTTGACAGTTCTTTCAAAGTACATTCGGTACGGTCTGAAGTTATCGTGTAAAATAGATCAATATAAGTCAAAATGAATTAATACAAAGCAGATACTAATACTTTAAAAAATCAAGCTCCCTTAACGAGATGGTAACTACCAAGATCTGTTTCACATTAATAGGCAGCGCATAAAAGCAAAATGAAGTTATAAAGATATTGCAATAAAGTGTTATCAAAATTGAACAAAAATCTGCCCTTCACTGGTACAAATTAAAACACTTCAACTTACGTCAGGTTATTACATTAGATGGAATTTATACTCAATGAACGCTGTTGTATAACTTTACATAAGATCTTTACATATTAACTTTACCAGTAAATTCATATGAATGCTAACAGCGAACGACGCGACGGTCGCGACGTAGTTATTATCTTGTTGATTAATGATAAATGTTGTTGTCTAAGCATTTATATTAAATCACTGGTGTAGTAATGTTCCTCAAGTTCAGCTACCTGCGCTTTTAAGCAGCAAAAATGAGACTTATTCACAGTTGTTGCCAAACTTTGCACCCATTACCGTCTACTGCGTCATCACCTTTATGCACCTAAAGCTATATTGATATCTAAAGATGTCCTGGCTCATTATGATCCATCTTGCCACTTTTGTTACCAGCGATACTTTAGATAAAGATATGGGTGCGGTTTTATTTCTTTATAGTCCAGTGCAATTAGGAATTGACCCAAAAATTTTGGGTACATTTTTTCTTTTGTTCCTTATTCGAAAGGGGGGTCAATGGAAACCTTAAGCCTGAATTTGCGCATTCCTACCTCCCCCCCTTTCGCCGCCATCTTGAATTTGTTTTCTTTTTTTCAATCGCTCATAACTCTAGTTCTATTTATCGCACAGTAATGAAAAAAATATCGTTGTACTCGTGAGGATTTACTCTTTATGTCATCACGAATGCATTTTTGCCGTAAAAGTTATTGCAAAAAAGTTATTAGAGCTCAAGGTTGAGAAATGATTTCAAAAAAATTTTTTTTCGCTTTCTTGGCTCGCCACTCTTTTGCAGTGCATCTGACACTCTCTGCCAACAAAATGTTATTTAAACTAGACGCGATTTCTAGGATTTAAAAAAAAAAATTAAGACCGTAAGTGGATTCCTCGCCCGCCAATCCACGCTCAAAGTTGACATGTTCAAATAAGCGCTGAGCGTTTTCAATCAGTCATAGTATTTTAACTTGTACATTTTGTAAACTCATTTCCACACCACCTTTGATTCACAATGAAACAATCATGGGAAGGTGCGGACGTGGATATCGTGAAAACTGCAATTGATTTAAGTCCACAATTTGATGCTGTCGTCATCGTAGGAGAGGATACGGACCTGCTTGTGTTGCTGTGTGCACTCGGGAAAAATTAAATAAAATGTCTATTTCCGTAAAATTAGAAGGGGAACAACGGCATCGAAGACGTATTCTACAAGCAGCTTCAAACACGCACTTCTGCTGGAGCATTTGCTTTTCATACATGCCTTTTCAGGATGTGACACTGTGTCAGCAATCTGCGGAATGGGAAAGAAAAAAATAATTGACGTCATCAAAAAAAATATTCACCTTCGAGAGGGTATAAAATTATTCCAAACAAACACTCCTGAACAAAATGTCATCGCTGCAGCTGGAGAGAGCGTGTTAATCGCACTATACGGAGGAAATGAATCCGACGTGTCCATCGATCGATTGCGATTTAAAATGTTTACACGATTGGGTCTTAAAAAGAAAACAGATTTGCCGCGCTTGCCCCCAACGAGTTCCGCAACACGTCAGTATTCCCTACGGACTTATCATCAGGTCCAGAAGTGGCTCGGGCAAGAAAAAAACGCGATTTCTTGGGGCTGGAAAAATGGCTACCGCGGTTTAGAGCCTGTGACCAGCGAACAAGACCCGATTCCACAAATTCTATTGGACATTATATCATGTGGATCCGCCAAAAACTGCGGTAAAGCTTGCGGCTGCCGAAAGGCCGGATTAAAGTGTTCCATCTTATGCAAAATTTGCTGCGGCGAAAATTGCACAAACGTCAAGGAAGTTGCACAAATCTTGGATGATGAAGACAAGGATTGCTACGACCTTCCTACTATGGTACCATTACCCAGAGCGACGAAAAGAAAAGCGTATGAAGTGTCCCAGGAAACTGACGAAAACTATTAATTTCCTATAGAAAAGTGGCAAGAAATCGAACATCAAGCAAAGAAATCGTGGATTAGGCCTCGGGGGGAAACCACGTTAAAAAAAACGCTCCGTCGACTCTACCTCAAAGGTGGTGTGGAAATGAGTTTACAAAATGTACAAGTTAAAATACTACGACTGATTGAAAACGCTCCGCGCATATTTGAACATGTCAACTTTGAGCATGGATTGGCGGGCGAGGAATCCACTTACGGACTTAATTTTTTTTTTTTAATCCTAGAAATCGCGTCTAGTTTAAATAACATTTTGTTGGCAGAGAGTGTCAGATGCACTGCAAAAGATTGGCGAGCCAAGAAAGCGAAAAAAAATTTTTTTTAAATCATTTCTCAACTTTGAGCTCTAATAACTTTTTTGCAATAACTTTTACGGCAAAAATGCATTCATGATGACATAAAGAGTAAATCCTCACGAGTACAACGATATTTTTTTTATTACTGTGCGATAAATAGAACTCGAGTTATGAGCGATTGAAAAAAGAAAAACAAATCCAAGATGGCGGCGAAAGGGGGGGAGGTAGGAATGCGCAAATTCAGACTTAAGGTTTTCCTTAACCCTCATTTCGAATAAAGAACAAAAGAAAAAATGTACCCAAAATTTTTGGGTCACATCAGTAAATTTTTCCTAATTGCACTGGAGTATTAGTGGATAGTTTCCTTCCTATAGCGTATAATTCTCACTCTTTTGTAGATACCGAATCTTGGTAACTATGCATAAGAAAGTACGCTTTGATGTTATTATTTTATTAATTGACCAGAAACTTAGTGAGAAAATATTTTATGAAACTCGCGAAACTATAAAGATCGTTAGTGATTGCCCTTTACATTGGGCAATACTTTTGAGCATATTACCCTAGAAAAGACAATGCAGCGGCAGATGTGCTACCTCGTCTAACAGAAGCAGAAATTGGGATACCTAAACAGGACGGTAATTTTATTCAAGAGTACTTCACATGCCTATAACAAAACAAGCGGATGTCAGTTAGTGATCATTGGACCACATATGTCCCATTTCGGTTACTACAGTTTCTGTGATCACATTTCATGGTACAAATAATGTATGAAAGTGGTCTATTAGTACACTTCTACCCTGTGCTAGTAGCGCTAGGTTACTAACAAACTATTTTGTACAACCACAAACTACCAAAATCTAATCATCTCCGAGTAAACCAGAGTCTGAACGGCGATGTAAATATCTCAGACCGTGCTTCAGAAGTGCCTAAACCAACTGAGCAGTTAAAGACTTCGCCAGAATTATTATTTATACCACGAATCATCTTGAACAAAAACGCTTCCTGTTCCTTTCAATCACTTTAAAATTATACCTGTATGTTGTTTCCTGAGTAGTGCTTTCTTTTTCTATTGTCATTTGTAATATTTTGTTTTGGTAAGGGAATAATGTAGTAAAATAACAATGGCGTGCATGCATTACGTTGCGGTCTCTGATTTTATATGACAACCGTGTCTGGTTTTAGGGAAAAGGAGATC
Organism: Leptura quadrifasciata; assembly: GCA_963675555.1. Lineage (NCBI taxonomy): Eukaryota > Metazoa > Arthropoda > Insecta > Coleoptera > Cerambycidae > Leptura > Leptura quadrifasciata. The sequence goes on along the minus strand of OY776674.1, from coordinate 106,989,841 downwards.
GATTTTACACTACCGACTTGACACTTTTAGATTAGAAGAAGATTATAGAGTTTAGAGTAAAACTCGTATATATTTTTTTTTATTGTCAGCATTTAAACAACCCATTCAAAATTATGCTTTAACCCGCAATCCTGAGTTAGACTCATTGATCCCCGAAAAAGTAAATAAAAATACTACGTATTAGTAATTCCCTAATTATTATTCCATTAAAAAAGTATGCTCTACAAGTTAGGACAAATAGCTTTTCTCTTTATATGAATAATAAAACGACGAACAAACTTTAGTCGATATATGGACTTGTATAATAGACGTACTAAAATAAAAATGAGTATAGCTTGGACGAGATCGTAAATTTGCATTGGGATCAAATTGAACGCGAATGATGTTCGATGAGTGATGATGGCGTTATTCAGTAACCTGTCACGATTTCAATTTTTATTCAGGCTAAACTTGTTTAAAGTTAACTTAATTAGAAATTGACATATATTGGCGTACACTACGCAAGAGATTGTGCGGCATTTTTTTCTTAATGAAAAGGTGTTACAATAATGAGTAGTTCAAATTGTAAAATGAAACAGTATTTATATGTTAAAATCTAATATAAAACAACATTATTACCAAAATAGTGATTTTATTCGTCGCATTACATTTTTAAAAAATCATTGATAAATTTCATTTGAACTGTTTTGGTATATTTTAAATAAAAATATCTATTCAGTTTTAAAGTTAAAACATGGACAGAAACGGTTCACTTTGATTATTCGTTTAGAATAATTTATTTCAATTCTAATTTGAAATTAATTACCAAGTCTATTAAATGCGGGTTTTTGCACGCTTTGATAAAATTACTCGGATGTACAGAAATCTACTATCGTTTACCATTCCAGTATATGTATGTATCTTACAAATGCTAGTAGTTTATACGCACTAATCATGAAATTGTATGAAACTATGGATTAAATTATTTATCATCGAATGACAATTTATGATTTTTGAAGAATTAATAAATAATAAATAAATAAATAAACACCATAGAAACTATCTTGTGTGGAAGGGGGAACACGTTGAAAAATGCGGACATAAAATCATATCCCCCGACAGTGACAGTTCCGAAGCCGGGACTCGAACCCGGTAGCGCAATACCCGTTCGATTAATCGCGATAGTCACCTCATCTCTAAACCAACGCGGCTATCGGCTATTAATGAATCCTTACATACTATAAATATATAATCGGGCATATTACCAGGTCCTGAAGATCGCTTTGGTATAAGTTTTTTAAAAATATTTCCATGTCTGTGGTACTAATAGTAATTCGTCTACTCGTTTGTCTATATACAAACTGACATAATTTAATGAAATTCTGTTTGCCTAATTATTGCTTTATCCCTAAATAGTTCCCTCTCATGCCCTTTAACATCATGAATACAAAACAAATGAAAATAAATCTTGGTTCTTGTAACTTCTCCCTTCTATCCTCTTCTCCTAGAACAATCTTGATTCAAACTGTTTTATCAATTCATCAAATTAGTACAATCTGTACTTTATTCACAGAAAGATCCCTATAGGCACATTTTGTATTCCACTCACTCTGCTGGACGACGACCGCAATCATAGACACTAATCACGAAATTGTATTACATTAAATGCAATCATAACTATCTTTGTCTTTGTCCAACGCAACGTGCCAGTTAATAATTTTCAACATGCGAATGAACATTAATATTATTATTTTGTCATATTATATATTATATAAGTCGAGAGTATAACAAAGAAAATCATTAAAAAATTATTTATTTTGTAAACATTCGACTTTAAAGGGCCTAACCAAATAAAATTTTGTCATTTTTTTGTCAATCAAAGTGCATCCACAAGCCGGTCAAACATTTTTATAGTGTTATCATGGGTGTGGTTTCGATGATAACGGAAAACAAGTGTTCAATATGAAAAAGTGGTTTTTGCGGTATGGCGATGCCTTTACACTTTTGAATCAATATGACACTATTTTTTATTAGTAACGTATGATGCAATAAGTACAAGTCTTGAATGCTATACTGTTGCAAATAATTGAGAATCGTAAAAATCAATCAATCGGGTATGGCGGCGGTAAGGACCCACGGAATCGGTATGGCGTTGTGATTTTCATCAATTTTTTTAGAATAAATAAGCCATCATATGAGTTTCAGAGTGTTGCAAATCATTAAAATTAAATTATAAACATTACATGTTCGATTGAGTATGGCGGACCATCAGACCTGCTGAATCAGTATGGCGATATCACTTCGCCCACTTTGTTTGTCATAAACTTTCAAAATATGTACAAATTATACTGTGCCAAATCGATTAAAACATAATTTATCTGTCGCAAGCACCGCTATAAAATCCTTATTTTACTATAAGGAACGTAAGCAGACTGCAACCAACGGCTACTCTCCGAGATGTGCCCCGCCGAGCGCTGAATTACAAGTTACAAGCCTGGCGCGTTAAGTGTAATAATCGCATATTACTTAATATTATTATTGCCTGTTGGCGGATATTGGCTTCGTAGAACCATATGGTCTGTTGATCAGTATAATCACTGCAGTTCTGTTTGATATTTCAACATTATATAGTGGCGTGACGTCGCTAGTCATAACTGACGGCACTTGCTATAGGCAGAGGGTTTCAATATACATTTTTCAGTTATCCACCCATTGGAACATACGAAAAACCATGCATTTTCCTTATTGCTCCCAACTTCAAAGCATTAAAGTACTTATAGTCTAATAGAAAATATTTATTATTGACAATCCATTAAGTTGTCTCATTTTGCAGTAGTTGCGTAAAAACCGCTGCCCAAGGAATCACTACTTCCACATCCAGATTTTGTAGCCAAGTCTTATACACACTAAATCCAAATGTAATATTTTATTCCCTTTAATAATAGAGTGGGAGAAGCCCTTGGTTCTCGTATACCCACTAAATCCCAATTTAATTTTGTATTCCTTAAACAATAGGGTGGGGGTGGCAATGGGTGTGGTGGAAGGGGTAACTAACGCCAAAATAAATTTTAAAGGTCCTTTGTTCTCGTACACACACTAAATCCCAATTTAATTTTTTACTCCCTTTAATAATAGAGTGGGGGTGGCAATGGGGGTGGTAGAAGAAGTGGCTGATGCCAAAATAATTTTTTGAGACGTTTCGTTCTTGTACACACACTAAATCACGTTTTATTTTTATTTTTTAATTTTGAGACCTTGACTCTTCGTACATGCCCTAAATTGCAATTTTATGGACTCTTACCTGTTTGCTTTGCCTATCTACCCTTATTTACCCCATTTACCCCCGATCTTTTCAACGGAATTAGATCAAAATATAATCTAGTTTCAGATCTCGTTACAGTACATAAGTGTACCAAATTTCAAGTCAATATCATAAACGGTTCCAGAGTAAATGTGCGCACAAAAAAAAGTTACAGTCAGACAGACAGGAAAATTCTTTTGCTCAAATTTAAAATCTCGACGTTTTATGACGTTTTAAGCCTATTTCAAAAAAAAAATTGCGTTACTATACTTTCACTGGACGTGGAAGTAATTAAAGTTTTGACAGATCCCTGTTATTTGCTTTTTACTTTTCTTGCTTTTTTGTTAATTTATCTTTTTTTCACACAAACGTTTGTTTTGGACCGTAAATATCAAAATAGTAATAAGTTTATAATATTAAAAAGAACATCGCCACCAAATTTCATTAATGTGGAACATGCGCCGAAGTTAAAAGCTCTATTTTATCGACTGTAATTTCATTGCTTAAGACAATAGAAAATATAATGTAGCGAACTTTCATCTCAATGTAATGGCGTGGATTCAGGTCTTAAGAGAAATTCACAGGTATACAAAAACGTCATTATTTCTAAAAGAAAAATTACAGAATATAAGGCATACCTTTCATAGAACAGAAATAAAATAAGCATTCAAGTTTGTCAAAATTGTAAAGGATAAATTAATTAATTGACCTTGTTCATGAAAAAATCAACAGTCGATAGACTTTGCTTCTTGACTGTTCTCGGGATAAGTTCTTACATTATTTTATTCTTCTCCTTAAATTTAATATAAATTCAACGGAATTAACAGTGACATGCTAAGTACTTAAGATACAACAAAATAAGTTAGAAACTGCCCTGTCCTGTAAGACTCTTCAAACGTCAAGTAACAAGGACGTACTACAGTAGTTACTAGAAAATCATGCTCAATATGTCTCGGTGATTAGATTAAGAAATTATGGTCCTTTGCTTTAGCCGATCTATTTAACTGCCAATTTAATCATTAATCATACCAAATTTCGTACTATAAACATATAAGAGCAAAGAGCATGACAAATAGTTAAATATAATTTGTGTTCTTTACTTTTAATAATTACAATGGGAGTTTGCTTAGTATTAGATAAATATAGGAGTGGTCCATAGTTTTCAGGAGTTAGGACTTTTCTAATAGTTTTTTTTTGTACAAAATTAATTATTAGTGTTTCCTTTTATTATACGTTTGGTAATTTGTTGAACTGACTTTAATTTAGTGGGTTATTTGTGTTTTTCAACCGACTTGACAAGTTTTTCGTACTGTCAAAAGTTATGGTATAAAAAATCGGTTTTTCGCAAAAAACTCAAAAAGTATCAATTTTACTGTAAAATATGTACACATGAAAATTATAGGTAATAAAGATCCTCACAATTTCGTTTTTTTTTTAACTTCATACGACCTATTGGAGCCGAGATAGATTTTTTTTTAATTTTGACAGTTTTGCGATGAAATGGAAATGCGCGCGTCCTTCCCCTAAAATCTCAAAAATGGTCGTTCGGATCGCAAAATGTTGCAAATGAAAGTTGTAAAGAATTCGATTACGAACAATTTCCTTTTATTTTTCGTTTCCATTCGATCAATATTGGCAGAAATATGAATTTTTGAACATCTTTATTGCGCGTTATCAGAACACTTGTTTCATGATAAAATCGATAAAAACCCAAAAACAATAAATCTTATGTGTACCTAATGGAAGTTAAAGATAATCAAATTTTGAGTATGTTGATGTATGTATAAAATCGTTTTGGTAACAAGTGAATAGAAATAAAAGGGAAGAACATGAAAAATTGTAATTTTTAAGTGCATTTAGACAAATAGCTATTTTTTGATTGGCTTTAGGCAATAGTGACATTAAAGGTTTTTTGAAGAGAATTAAATGGGCCTTTTCCGCTACTTTTTATTTTTGTGTTATTGGAAAGATCCTATCAAAATAATACTAAAAATTAATTCTTTTCTTTCTGAATGCATAAAATACTACAGAAAATATTCAAATGTTCCCTAAATCAACAGCAGATTTAAACGATAACAATCGAGCGGCAATTTGACTACACCAATCAATATGACCTTAAAACGCTATCAGAATTAGCTATAAACGAGGCTATAAAGGTGCATTCCCAAACAATATCACTTGCGTTCCGCTTTCCATATCTTGTAATTCTATTGGCGCCTGAGTACATTTATGAGGAATCACCAATAGAATCTCGTAAAATAAAGTGTTAACGCCCGTTTATGATCCCGATTGACATTGCGTAACAGTAAATGTTGTGATTTTGTTGTTTTTGTATATTGTTAATATTCTTTTAAACACATGAATCTTCTTCAATCTAAAGTATAAAATCAAGCCCAGTAGAAGAAAGTTAATAACAATATACACATACATTAAAATGATCTTCACAACAACAAAAAATCCAGGGGCAGTATAAACAACACCAGGACCTTTTGCAACTTTCCACCACAATTTTTTCGAATTTCCAAATTTGTTGGGATGTGCAAAAATAACTTGGTAGTATTTTCACTAGTGTTTGGACACACTGGTACAAAATATAAACAATAGAAAGTAAGGTTATCGAACGTGACTTGAACTTTTCAGTACAGTGTTGCCAGATGACACTGATATTATACAATATATGAACCAAAACGATCAAAAATAGATTATATAAACATGATATATCGATTTTAGACTCAGACAGTGAAAAGTTGATTGAATTTTTGCTTTTATTTAGTATCAGGTTAATGAAGAGTAATGAAAATAATGTACTATTCAAAGTAAACAGTTGATATCGGAAATACGATGTTCACATAAAACGAAATACACTTGGCAATAGACAACTCCCGTTAAAAATACGACTTTTTATTGGCCCAATCAGACTGACGTTGCAAGCATCACGCCTTAGAAATCGTTTCAAATTAAGTGAAATAAAACTGATTTTTAAATGTAAATATTTGGTAGAACATAAAAAATTGCGAGAAACTAAATTAATATAAAATTATATTACAGTTTATTACATGGTTTGGTCATGGTGAAATAGTAAAATTCGGTCATGCGGAAAAGGGTTATTATCTGTAAAATGAGCTCCAAGTGACCTCCATATGATGAATGGTTCACGAGTTACAGCTGTTTAAAGCTATGAGCAAAAATTTCTATTTTATTATAAATTAAGATTTTCCTGCAAGAATTGTGCTTAACAATTTTTTTTAAATATGGCCCCAGTATGAAACGACTCAGAAATGCTCACAGAAATGATACTTCATACGTGAAGAAAATTGCCTGTTTGCTAAAAATCAAAAATCAATCGCATTTTTAATCGTCAGTTTCTTGTCGCTGCTTATTGAAAATCATACTAGAAAAAGTGTTTTTTGTAGGAAGTTTTGTAAGCTTTCATTTAGGTCTTATGAAATTTTGTCATAGAGTCAAAGGAAACGATAAAAAAAGTAATTAAAAAATAATATTGGTTAAATTTTTTTGAACAAAATCAGTTTTAAAGAACCTTTTTTTAAAGGAAATATACCTTGCGAATGACTTATGCTATTGCATTAATTTCATATGTATATAAACTAATAAAAATAGGCCAAAAATTTTGTTTCAAAATTGTTCTACATAGTTCTTGCAGGAAAACCTTAATTTATAATAAAAAATAAATTTTACTCATAGCTTTAAACAGCTGTAACTCGTGAACCATTCATCTTATGAAGGTCACTTGGAGCTCATTTTACAGATAATTTAATTCTCTTCAAAAAACTTTTAGTGTCATTATTGCCTAAAGCCAATCAAAAAATAGCTTGCTGCGATTTACACGTACATAAGCAAATAAATACGTTGGATATTAATGATTATAAGATATTACATAACGAAATCACTTGGGCTACTGTAGCGTAGCAGATATCGTAGGGCACCAACCTAACCCGGATAAGTGATGAACGTGCCTACGATAAAATTTCTCTAACTCAGACTATCTCAGGGCGTTAAGCCCAAGTTTACATAAACTATGACAAATTATTAGTTTACTTAACAAATCACTAAGGCTTCTATACGTAGTGGTCGCAGACGAAATAATGACACTTTCTTTAAAAATGAAATGCACTATATTAAACAATTTACAGATATTGGTTCTCTAGCATGTAACCTGGCGATGTTCAAAAGGTGTGGCAAATTTCTCGATTAATAAGTTACAACATTAATAAAATGCCTCGTGTAGCTACACATAGGTTTACAATGTGATAAATGGTCATAAATTCTGCCACAACGGGTCTGATTTAGAGAACCTCCTTAAATAAATATAAATGCATAAAATCTTTAAATATGTACAAGTTAAAATACAAAAAAAATATGAATCAAATATAACCGAGTCGAACCACTGAAGGTGGTCCCCGGTAAGTAAAACAACAACACACTTATTTAGGGTGGTACGATACCGACTTCGACGTGGAAGAACCTGTAGCCCTACGGAGGTGTCTTCGGGACAAAAGAAATTGACCCAAGGATGGGGTTGATTGTAGCCTCTCCAGCCCTGGAACTTTCCACTGTGTGTGGATGCACCGTCCGTGGAACTTCACTGACGTGTGTAGAAGCCCCGTCCGTGGAACCGTAAAGATATCACGATTTAATTTGCAAAGTCAGAAATGCACGTGAAGCGTGCCTAATGTGGGCAATTCAAATCTGACATAACCTACAAAAGAAACATGATTTACCTCACTGATGAGGGAACAATCCACCAATACTCCTCGAAAGCCACAGTCGGATGAATGGGGTCGAGTCCGCCTTTCAAGTTGACACGGTATTTCCAAAGGAGAGCCTGCAAATTTGCGAAACACGTGGGTAGAGAACGGGTAAGATGGCGTGAAGAGATTAGCTTACCTTGTGTAATTAGATATCCTGCTTCCGCAGTTAAAATTTACTCACAACCACAAAATATTTCGCTAAACGGAACAACAACAGATTGAGGAAATTTTCTTGTGTTGATAATTCCAAAATCCACCAGGATGCCTTGGATTAACCGAGGTTCACAGAATTATCAACTACCTACCGCCAACAAAAATGGTTGCCTACCGGTCTTCCGCTCTCTCTCTGCTGACCACGTGCCACAAGGGTATCGCCCTCCCGTGGAGAATAGCGAAATGTGTTACGGACGTAGCAGTTGTTATTATGCGGCCCACAAAACGCTAAGGCGTATGGTGGGTCGCATACGCTAGAGGTCCGCAATAAGCTATTTGTCAAAATGTACTTGAAAATGACAATTTCTCAAATTTTCCCTTTTATTTCCATTCACTCGTTATCAAAACGATTTTGTACATACACCAACATATTCAAAATTAGATTTTCTTTAACTTTCATTGGATACACTATATGCAACGATCTATCGTTTTCGAGTTTTTATCGATTTTATCATGAAACAAGTGTTCTGATAGTGTGCTATAAAGCTGTTTAAAAATTCATATCTCTGCCAATATTGATCGAATGGAAATGAAAAATAAAAGTAATTCTCTACAACTTTCATTTGAAACATTTTGCGATCTGAACGACCATTTTTGAGGTTTTAGCGAAGAACCCGCGTGTTTCCTTTTCGTCGCGAAACTGTCAAAATTTCAAAAAAATCTATCTCGGCTCCAATAGGTCGTAGGAAGTTAAAAGGAAAATAAAATTGTGCGGATTTTTATTACTAATAATTTTCATGTATACATATATTACAGTAAAATTTATACTTTCCGAGTTTTTTGCGAAAAAACGATTTTTTAAAACTATTTTCTCCAAACCTCTCCCTCTTTTCCGCCGGCGTCTACGGATGGGGACTTTTGATGTGTTAAAAAGTACCACAAAATAAGCCTGTTCCCAAAATTTCAGCCCGCTCTGAATTATTTCGTTCAAATTTTCTCATTTTATTGGGTTACAGATGATTTCCAAAAAATGGTTATAGATTTCTTGTTATTTCGAACGATTCCTGTGAAATTAGAGTATGTAAAAATTTAGATGTCTTTGCTTAGCTGGCCTATAAATGGATAGAATCACTGGATGCGAAAAAAAATAGCGAGAAATATCTCATTGTTGACAAAGTAAGTATAGATAATATGAAATCTAAAGTTTATTATCAAAGTATATTACTTATGTCTGTAATGTTTAATAAAAAAATACTGCTTTTGAACCTTAGGGTATTATTAAAACGGGTTAAGGATGACTGTAATTTTTGTTTTAGGTTGGGCATTCTCAGAGTCTTACAGGAGCATCGCTTAGGCCATAGATTGTTATATCAGAAGACAGTGCAATATTGCTGCAAACAAGGCCATGCTTAAAGTATGTAGTGTGCTTTGGCATCCTATACAATTGTAAATAATGATGCTATTATGATATTTAAGAAGTTATAACGGCTTTATAGCTTATAAACAGATGTACGTTTCTTAAGTTTACATGTAAACTATCTTATTAAAACAGTCAAACCACCTTGTATAGCTATCAAATAAAATATTTTGCTCTATGCTGCCTATTTAAATTTAACATGTTCATTGTACTATTGTTCCTGAATTTAAATGTGCAGATACACAAAAAAAATGAAAGAAAATGCTTTAAAAAATCTAACGTTTTTCCTCATTTAATTAGCAATGTATTTTGCATTGTCTACTACACTCAAATCTTAAAGTCTGACGTGATCTTAAAATATATTTCATTTATCACATCCAAAAATATGTCTATTCGCATGTTACTAGAGGGGGAAGTAATTAATAACAACCATATAATTACATAATATTCAATCAGCCGATTTTATTTGTGTTATGATCATAATACGTGCTTTACACCCGTTAATATATAGTAGAACACTATGTCGAAATCTAATTATGTGAGAACATATAGTTATATTAATTAAGAAATAATATGTAAAGAAAGCATACTAGAAAACGTGTAGTCACATTGCGAACAATCTCCATGTTAGGTAAATCTTAAGAATACTTATAAATCCAATTTTGATTAAATAAGTTCACTGTCAAGGTTGCAATATGTTATAAAACATATAAAAACTATCATAGACCTATAACAACATATTCGGAACATATTCTTGCATTTTTTATTTTCGATTCGGGAAAAACCTCTCTACGGAGCACTGCTACCCAAGGAAAACGTACTTTCTATTCTTGCATGCTCTGCCCATTATCGCCTGGTTTTTTTTTTTATACATTTATTTAACGTCGGCCTATTTCCGCTACTGAGGCCTAACACCGACGCCTGTAGACGAGCTACCCCCAACCAGGAATTTTGCCGAACCTCTTCCCTTAAGAAGAGTAGGGATCTTTTACTTGCCTAACATTTAATAGACAAGGGACCGACGGCTTTACATCCCCTCCGAAGGATGGTATATCTCCTATACAACCCTCGCCTAAGGTTGTATACCTTCCGCGCATACACTGATATACAAGCCGCTGGAAGATGGGTGAGGCGAGGACGTGGTCTTCGTTGTGAACACGAACACGATTCTAGGTTTAATATTTGAGGTCCACGACGGGCGTCGTGAACACGGATACGTCACTGGTTGACCCTCAAGGTCAGGAAGATAAAAGATTTGGGCTGGCTAGCTTGGTCTGAGACTACTAGAATCCACTCGTGCACTTAATTTGTTTGAAAGTAGGTTGGGGTGGTATGTCCTTAAACGGAAGGATCCGGCCGATATGTACACCCTGTATGAGAGCAGAGCGTAAAATTTGCTTTTTTTTTTCTTGGTGAGGGTCCAAAGCTTCACCCTGTATAAGCTTTCTTAGCTAAAATTCCCTTTCTGGGATTCTGAAGTAGGGCCTACTTGAGCACCCTGTATATTCTTTGGTTTAATAAACACACTTGGTTTTAAACGAATTTACAATATTTTTATTTAGATGAAAAACAGAGTCGTTTGATTTGGTTTTATAAAATTAACAAATTTTCTTTTCGGTAACTTGTCGACACGTAGAATTTTGCCTTTAATCGTAGCGTGGGTTGTTATATTTTTTTAATCAGATTGAAGTATTTAATTTACTATAAACTAATGTCGCGAAGACGGATTTTATTCACTTAAAATTAGGGCCGCGTAGGCGTTAAACAAAAATTAGCACTTGGCTTTTATTCACTAACACTAAAACACCGGTTTTTTACTAGGGGAGTCCTAGGAAGAGGCACGGGTACACTTTGGGTTTCGTTACTTAGCCGGAAAACACTACTTTGGGTTTAGGCTCTGTGGCGACCAAAGGGCAACGCGGGAGTAAGAACTTAATCGTAGGTACCGGAAACACAACTTAACGGAGCCTCGGCACGCTTCTCCTTTTATGCAGAACACGGGGCACGACGTAGCCGAGAGCTGGATGAAAGCTGGATGGGAAATAAAACGGAACCGGCCATTCATTTGAGCGAGGATTGCGAAATATTGCGTAACATTGTGCAATACTTTTTGAAATTTTGGAATTTGGGAATAAAAGTTAGATGATTGAATGGGCCGTGAAAAATGTAATATAATAATGTAAAAATATTATGAAAATCTATTTTAATTTGGGAATAATTTACAATAACTGTGAATATGACCGCGGTCTGGAAATTGCCCCGTAAGGTAGCGTTGAGAGTTCGGGTTTAACAAATTTTGATAGCTACATTTTAAGCGTTACGCTTGAAGCTGGGCGCGGTCACAATAATTTATGTAGGGTAACGGAGTGAAGTTGGCGACGGGTTGCCAGCATGAAAAGGAACATAGTAAATTGGACTTATGGTTTTGAATGAAGGGAAAGTTTGAATGAAGAATGATAATACGAAGATAGGAACGAGTGACCAGCAACTCACGGGAACATGTAAACTGGTCTGTAATTAGAAAGTTTGTTTTATGGGCGGTTCGTGGAGATGATAAAAGGGGGTTTTACGATAATGTGGGGAAATTGAGTTTGAGGTTAAAATTAATATACGGGGGCTTGTAAAAAGTGTGACGAATGAAATTAAATTTGGATAAATAGAGATTGGGAGAGTAAATGGTTGATATTTGAAGATGTTGAGAGGGCTGTATTTTTGAAGTGACTCTTTTGTAAATTTTTGTTGATAATTTGGTTGAATGAGGTGTTTTAGCTAGGTTGATGATATAATATTGATTATTGAGAATTATAGATGGTGCCCTAATTTTATTAGATTTTTGAATTATTAAATGTAGTTTTTTGATGTGCAGGGTGTCTTAAGGACTTTTTTTATGGTATTTGCCAGGTGGGCCTGGGCAAATGATTTATTTAGCAAATTTTAGTAATTTTTTGAGCGGCCATTTTGGCGGTAAGGGGAATATACTACAACAGTTGGAACGGTCACCAATCCAACTACTAACCACGCCTAACGTTGCTTTACATCGCATATCGAAGTATGTACATAGTAAAGACGCACCCACGCTCGCCCCTTATCGCCTGGTTTGAGTAGATGGAAATTCAGAAAATCTGGCTTCCTTTTCGATTCCATCGATTAGTGCATCCAACAACAGCAGTCATTGGTATACTGTTTCTAAAATGCAAACAAATTTAAACTTATTAGAAACGTTTGACCTGGAGTACAATTAGCAAAATTGTCACAAATTGTAACTTTTACGACAATGGATATTAATCTTTTATAAAACCACTAATATTAGTAAATAGATAAATTCCTGACCTATTATGTCCTATGTCAATATTGGCCTATACCATATCTAACAATGGATATATTAAATTAATATTAAAGTAAATAAGCCAGACTATATACCTACTTAACAAAAAAATTCGGAGAAACTAAATTATTACTGTTTTTTTGGCATTAGGACAGCGTCCGCACAGCCAGATCCTATTTTACTATTGTTGATGAAATTACCTACGCCGCCTAAACATAAACAACCTTATAATGTTATAGAACAAAACGATAGTAAGCTACAGGGACATTCTCTTCTCGCCCAGCGGTCAGTTAAAACTATCCTAATCTAATCTAAACTTTTATTTCTGCTTTTCTCAAAAATTATATCATACAATTGATGATATTTTTATTTTGTAGAGATAACAAGTATATTGGATTAAAGGGAGTTTTAATTTTCAACTTTGTTATATTGTTGTATAGCTTATTATTTTCATTAGAAAATTTACTGTGTCCAAAAAATATGTGTTATAGATCCCCTATAACGTTGCAATGTTCGCAAGCATTACTATTCCTCTATTCCTATTCTGTAGAAGTGAGCCGGATAACATCCATGACCAAACCTAATTCTAGAAATAATTGTACTATATTTTCTTGGGATATTATAATCATAAAACCAGGGTTCTTCTGGTATAATTGGTTGTATGCGCGTATATCTAGTAGGATTCGTGTGACAGTGTTTATTCGAGTGGGATGTCCATTTTTTCCCAATCGGGGACACATAACCCTTCCACAATTTTTCCTGTGTGGATACTCTCTTTGGTCAATTTATTGACTTGTTTATTAGATATTATGCCAATATGTGCTTTGACCTACATAACTTTAACTTTGCTATCAGTTGATTTCGAATTATATAATAGCTGTTTTATTATTAAAATATGCGGATTAATTTTTTAAAAATTATTCCATTCAACTTTTTCAAAGTTAATAAAATCGACACTTGAGTCACTTAAAATTAACTCTCGGTTGAGTTTATTGTATTTTACATATTCTAGGGATGGATTCAGTATGGCAAAAGCTTCAGCAGTAAAAAATATTAGTGTTTATTTTTACTATTTTACCAGTAAACAGAAATGTCAACGTGTTTGATAACAGATCTCCAAAATAGAACTGATAGAATACATATGGAAATTACTCTTCAACTAGGCTTTTAAAAAACACTAATCATTGTCACCACATGAATCAGATATTAAAATTATGCACTACTACTACTTAAATCGATCATACATGTACCCTTATGTCAAATTCTTCAAAATGGCTACGGATCGGTTCATCAGGCGACCATATTGTGACGTAACTGCTAATACTCTATTGGTCATAGAGCAACAGTGTCTAATATTGTGGTTTGGCTACATTTACTCCAAAAGTTGATATTAACAAAGCCATCAATATTCCATATTTAATTTTTTCACGAAAACGTGCATTTTAATTGCGAAATTTTTGGAGGACGAAAATATAAATTTATGAATTAATTTCCTTACTGTAATAAAGTCATTGTGTTTAGACTTTTTTTAAATATCTAATTAAACTCGCGTACGCGTTAGGCGTGAGACCAAAGAGTTCCGAGTTCACCTGACTAGGGTATGGATGTTTAGTGGCATTTTCCATGTGTTACTAAGTTTGTAGCAGTGGATAGACGGGATTGTGTGATAGGCAACACGGCTAGTCGTTTTATTACTCCAGAGTTTCTATTCTATACATTTAAATATGTCGTTTAATAAGAAACAGTTAGAAAAAATTGAAGAATTAATAGCCGATAAGATCCTAGAAAGATTCAATGATGACTGGCTAAGTAATTTAATTGCAAGAATCTCAGAAAAAATTGAAAATAGTGTAAAAGGAAAGTTAGAAAAACAAGACAAACATATTTCTACACTTGAAAAAGAGATAAGTGCGATGAAATCAGACCTGGAAGAAATAAAAATGGCAAATGATAACGTACAGCAATATAGCAGAAGAAATAATATCAGAATATTTGGCATCAAAGAATTGGAAGGTGAAAAAACGGAAGAACAGGTAGTTAAATTAATAAGTGAGAAATTTGGAGCGACATTGCAACCAGAAGTCATTGAGGAGTGTCACCGGGTTGGTATAAAAGAAAAAAATAAAGATAGAGCCATTTTGGTGAAATTTAATTCTAACAAGATCAAAAACGAAATTTTCTATAAGAAAAAAGCGCTAAAAGGATGCAAAATAGTAATGAGAGAGGACCTGACCCAGCAAAGAATTGAAATTATAAAAATGGCAGTGGATGAATTTGGCCCAAAAAATGTTTGGACAAAAAATGGGAATATTTGTATCCACAAAAATAATAAAACTCACCATATCAAAAATATAAATAATCTGATGGCCTTAATGAATTAATATAGGGTAATCTTATTTAGTCTATTTTTATTTTATTTTATTTATTACTATTGTCTATTATTTTTCGCTTATACTTGGTTAGAAACAAATAAATCACTTTTATATTTTAAGGCAGCGCCTATCGCTTATGTTTTATACAGTACTATTACTTTGATTTTTAATTGCGCTTTTTTTTTTGTTGTTTACTTTCATTCTGATTCAAATTTTTTGTTCTTTTTTTCCTTTTGTAAGAAGCAAGGCAAGGTACGGGAAGTATGGATACAGTTGTAGACTTATTAAATAATTTAGAGTCCTATGATAATACTGAAACCAACTACATAAACTCGTTATCTGATAAACCTGTAGTAAACATTAAAGAAAAAATAGGTCTTAGTCTCTTTCATATGAATATACGCAGCTTACAGAAAAATTTTGATGAAATTTTAATATTATTACAGGAATCCAAAATATACTTTGACCTTATTATATTTACTGAATGCTGGCAATTAAAAAATGCAACTAATTTTGAGATCCCAAGATATAAATGTTATTACAATAATGCAAATTATAATCAAAATGATGGAGTAATTATATATATTTATAATTCCATATTATTACACAATTATAGTAACATTAAATTCAATGAAATAACTTTCAGCAAACTTATGTGTGAAAAAAATGGTCAAAGTTATATAATTTTTGCAGTATATCGTCCACCTCCCACAGATCAAAACATATTCATTAATGATTTACAAAATATATTGGAACCTAATAATGATAGCATTATACAAATACTTGTTGGGGATATGAATTTGGATTTAATTAATAAAAATGATATAACGGTTAACGAATACATAAATACATTAAGTGAAAAGGGATTCTATCCTCAAATAAATAAACCTACTAGAGTCACTGAAAACTCGGCAACAAATATAGATCATATATTCCTAAAAAATACAACAAACAAATTCAATTCACTCCCTTTTATTCTCACTACATCTATCACAGATCACTATGCTACAATTTTGTATCTAACAGAAAGTAGTAATGATGAAGATTTTGTAAATGCAAGTTATAAAAAAAAAACAATGAACCATACAAAACTAATGAAAAAACTGGAGAGAGAAGATTGGCTAGAAATATATAATGAGCAAAACGCTGCTGCAGCAACAAATAAATTCATCTTAAAATTAAAATATTTAATAAATTCATGTACAAGTGTAAGTCACAAAAAAATAAATAATTCAAAGAAACTAAAACCCTGGATAACACAAGGATTAATAAACTCGATCAAAGAAAGAGATAAGCTAAAGCGGTTACTTTTAAATAATCCGAATAACCAGGGTATTCAAAGCAGATATAAACTATTTAGGAACACCGTAACGAAATTAATTAAAAAAACAAAAACCGATTATTATAAAGAAAAATTCACTGAAGCAAAAAATAATGTAAAAGAAATGTGGAATTTAATCAAGGACGCTACCAACGAAAAAAAAGTCAATAAATCCGACTATATTATAAATATAAGGACGGACAATGATAATATAGTAACAGATAATAGGGAAATATGCAATAGTTTTAACAATTATTATTCAGAGATAGGTAATAAGATGGCACAGGATATTATAAAAAATAGTGGTGTTCAAGTAAACAGCGCGAATCTTAATATTGAGAAAGTTATGCACACAATATATTTATATCCCGTTACTGAAAATGAGGTAAAAAATTGTATACATGGTTTAAAAAACAAAGGCTCTCCAGGAGAAGATGGCCTCTGCTCTATGGCACTAAAAACGTCCATAGAATATATATCCAAACCTTTACAATATTTAATTAACTTAATTTTCCAACAAGGTACATTCCCTGAAATATTGAAAACGTCCACGGTGGTTCCAATTTTTAAACAAGGGGATATAGCACAAATATCTAACTACCGCCCTATCTCTCTGATTAGTAATATATCAAAAATAGTAGAAAAATGCTTGAAAAAGAGAATACTGGAGCATTTAAATAAATTCAAAATAATATCACCACAACAATTTGGTTTTAAAACAGGTGTTTCTACTGTTGATGCTATACACTGTGTAACACAAACTATACACAATTCCTTAAATCAAAATCAGAAGCCTTTGGCAATCTTTTTAGACTTGGCAAAGGCTTTTGACACAGTGTCGCATAAACGGTTACTAGAAAAATTAGAAAACTACGGGTTAAGAGGTACATGTGGTGACTTAATCAGTGATTATTTGACAGGTAGAACTCAAAAAGTAAAAATAAATTCTGTATATAGTGACGAAAGAATGATTACATATGGAATCCCTCAGGGGACTGTGCTTGGACCCTTACTCTTCCAAATATATATAAATGATATGTTGAATTTGAGAACATCTGGTCAAATAATCGCTTATGCCGATGACACCGTTTTAATTTTCTCCGATAATACATGGGACGGAGTCAAATATAAGGCTGAAATGGGACTTAATAAAATAAAACATTGGTTAAATGCCAACCTACTCACTTTAAATAGTTCAAAAACTAAGTTCCTTACATTCTCCCTAACCGCCGCAGCCCAATCCAACATTCAAAAAATAAAACTACATAATTGTAATAACCCTGTTGACTGTTTAGCTTGCTCTGACACCATAGAGGGAGCTGTTTCAATAAAATATCTTGGATTACATATCGATCAATTTTTGAAATGGGACACGCATACGTCCGTCATAGTAGGAAAAATCCGTAAATTATTTTATAAATTCTACCAACTTAGGGAACTTGTGAATAAAAAAACCTTGGTAAATATATATAAATCTCTTGTTGAATCTATTATCAATTATAGCTTAGTGATCTGGGGTGCTGCATATGATAATGTAATGCACAGTGTAAGAATAACTCAAAAACGAATTTTAAAAATAATATTCGAAAAACCTAATTTATATCCCACTGAATTGTTATTCAAAGACGCCAATTTACCAGACATAGATACATTATATATAATATCGTCCATTAATTTTGTCTATAGAAGTGGACATCTTAGGCAAAGAATAAATTATATACACGACACAAGATCTACTGCAAAAAAACAGATTAAAACGCCAAAACCAAATAACTCTGCTTATATTAAATTTGTAGATTACACTGGCGTTAAGCTATTCAATTTATTGCCTCATTCAATAAGAGAAATAAATAGCTATAAAAAATTTAAAATAAAAAGTAAACTCTATATTCAAAATAATTTGAAAAATTTTAAAAATGTTCTAAAAATTTGATTATTTAGCTAAATTCCAGCTTTTCTTCTCCCTTCGCTTTGCTTCAGAATTATAAAATCCATACTGTGTGAAATAATTCTTATTTAGACTAAGTAATATTAAATTTGATAATTATTATGCCATATCAAGCTGACTCATGTCAAATATAATAATCTATATATAACAGCACATTCAAGATCGCTCCGATCTTAGGTGCTAAATTAAATTTGTAATGAAATTGTATCCACTAATTATAAATAAAAATTATTATTATTAAAAAAAAAAAAAAAAAAAAAGAGTTCGAGTCTCAGCTGCGGCGTAGTGAATGGTTGTTGTGAAAATTGTCCTGGTTGATTGGTCGAATTGCTAATGCTAAAGACCAGAAAATATATTTGTTAGGTACATTTATTGCATGCCAGATACTGGGTGGGATTATAGGAATCCCAGGGAAGTCATATAGTTGAAGCAATTTAGAATTTCACAGACGATTTTTAAGCAGTAAGACGGATCGAGATGGGATTTTTGCATTCTATTTAGGACGGCATTTATAAAAAATGTTACAACTTCTTATCTTATACAAATGGGAAATGCATTTTGTGCAGACCAAAATGCATTTTTAAAAGTGCATTTTTTGAGTTCATTAAAAAAATCTTATTTTGGAAAATAATGAACATAAGTGTATGTATATATGTAGGCAAAAAAATTTTTTTTGTTGAAATAGACTTAAAATATGAAACGTCGAGATTTTAAATTTGAGCGAAAAACAATGTTCTGTCTGACGGTCTGTAACTTTTTTGTGCGCACGTTTACTCTGGAACCGTTTATGATATTGACTTGAAATTTGGTACATTTATGTATTATAACGAGATCTAGAACTAGATTATATTTTTATCTAATTCCGTTGAAGTATACGGGGGCAAATGGGTTAAATCAGGGTAAATAGGCAAAGCAAGCAGGTAAGAATCCATAAAATTGCAATTTAGGGCATCTACGAAAAGTCAAGGTCTCAAAATTTTTTTGGCATCAGCCACCCTCCACTATCACCCCCAATGCCACCCCAATACCACCCCCACGCTATTATGAAAGGGAGTAAAAAAATTAAAATGTGACTTAGTGTGCATACAAGAACGAAACGTCTCAAAAATTTTTTGGCGTTAGCTACCCCCTCTACCACCCCCATTGCCCCCCCATCCTATTATTAAAAGGAGTAAAAAATTAAATTGGGATTTAGTGTGTGTACAAGAACCAAGAGCCTTTAAAATTTATTTTAGCATTAGCCACCCCATCTACCACCCCCATTACCATCCCACCCTATCATTAAAGGGAGTAAAATATTGTATTGGGATTTAGTGTGTATAAGACATGGATATTTAAAGAATTGATTGAAATATAATTAATGAAAGTGTAAATATCTTTCAACAATAGCAGAATATTTTGATATTGAAAACTTAGGTGTCTTTTTAATAATTGTAAATTAAAAAAATTATTTAAAATTATTTCTAACTTTTATTTAAAATACGTTTAAGTAAATGTTTCAATTTTTATCAAATTTTATGTAATAAAAATAAAAATTGCGTATTACACATATGACCACTTGTTATTTAATTCTCGTGTATTATATGTAATATAAAAAAAAATCCTCGTGCTCTAATAATGTATAACTTTTTTTCATGAAATAATAATTAAAAAATGAATAGAGACACATGTGGCAAATAAATTATTAATTAAGTAATTAATACAAAATTTATATACATAATAATTTTAAAAACCTTCGAGTAACAGAGTTTGGCTCATTTTATTCACTATTTGCCAAAATAAGATATTTTTTTGATGAGCTCAAAAAATGCACTTTTAGAAATGGATTTTGGTCTGCACAGAATGCATTTCCCATTTGTATAAGACAAAAAGTTGTAACGTTTTTTATAAATGGCGTCCTAAATCGAATGCAAAAAACTCCAGCTCGATCCGTCTTACTGCTTAAAAATCATTTGAAAACGGCATTTTACTGCTAAATTGCCTTGACTAATACACAAACTAACCAGAGTTTACATTTTCAGCTTTTATTTTACGTAACCACATTTTAGGAGCGTTCTTTTTGCCGGAAATCTTAATAGAAGAAATGGATCTTGGCATGCTAGAAACTGAGATTAATTCATTAATAACAGAAATTATTGAAAATTATTCAGGAGCGAAGAACTATTCCTTCAGCAAGATGGGGCTCCTCCAAATAAAGGTCCCTCGAAAACAAAATCGATTTGTTTCACCGCCCTTTTAAGAGAGTTACAGAAGAGGGAGGGAATTTTTATAAATTGCCCATCCTGTATAGAGAGCGACAAGTATCCGGCAACTGTCGCCATCCCCAAAAATTAGAGCACGTCACGTCGCATCAATTACTAGTCCCTAAAAAAGGTCGTTCGTGTGTGTTATCATATATAAATCATTATGTTTCGTTTTAAGCGACACATATGTACAAAAGTTTCCCACATGTTTAAGCCCTAAGGTGAAAGTTCATCTGAATATATAAAGCACAATACAGCCAGATATCACAGTATTGATTTGTAAGTAAAGCACGAATATGAATTATAATTAATAGGGCCTACCTACCACAAGCCTGTGAAATAATTTAATTATGTAAGCAGTGAGTTCCAAATACAAGCGGGAAAATAATTAGATACGGAACTCTCTTCTTATTAGTACTGTTTATGAATAACATGCACACTTGAGAAAAAAGAGTGAAACATCGCTAAGAATTTAATTAAATTTATGCAAAGTGTTTGAAGTGAACCATTTAAAACAAGCAGTTGCAATATTTACATTTTAAGTGTATTTCGGCATTTGTTAATATGAAAGTCACTATTGGTAATAAATTATTTGTTTTGGAGAGAAGCAGAATACAAATTAATCTATTAATATGCAGTGGGACAGAATTAATAGATGTGCTCTGTCATCTCATTTTGTTTTACCCGATTTTAACGAAACTTTGGTGAAGTGTTTTATACGGTATTATCTTTAGTTTCACTTTGTGCAGTTAGTCACAATTAATCTTTTTTTTGGATGATAAACATTAACAAAGATATAAAAAATATTTGAATATATAACACTTATGATGTATAGTAAATTAATATTTAACGAAGCCACAATATTAAAAAAATAGTTAGAGAGAAATAGTGTTTTTATTTCTTATATGTTTTTGTGTATGTGTAGCTTAAAAAAAAATACATTAATTGTTTTAGAACTAATTTATCACAACCATATTATTGCTGACTTTTCCTAATGGAGCGAACATAAAATTAACAACTTATATAAAAATGTTCAACTTTTTCATAATCTCTTATTCAGCTATTTCTTCATAAGTGATCCATATTAACTGGATGTTTCTGATTTGTTCAAAGTTTGCTTCAGGGGCACAAAAAAGAGTTTTTATTTCTTGATTTTATTACACTTAATATAATTCAGCATAGCTTTATTACTAAATAAGCGCTTCACTTCAATAACAAAATCATCTGTAACTGCATATGTATTTCGATCTGCTAGAGGTGTTTCTAGTACAGATGTATTTGTAGACAAATAATCCATAACTTCCATACTATTGTGTTTTGCTGTTTATACGATTCTGCTATCTTCATTTCGTCGATGTACAGCAAATGTCACGGGTGTTAGTGAGGGTAGGGGAATCTGTATAGTTAGTGGTATAGACCCAGCGTACGCATCGCTATCATATTGGTGTCACAGTCAGTGATAAATGATTACAGCACATGATCGTGCTTTTCCCCGATAAGTCGACTATATTCCCCTACAGTCCCCCCGCTCGCCAACACTCGTGGCGTTTACAGTACTCACATAAGAAAGTTCAATGTATGTTTGCATCCACCTGTAGTCCAGGCATTAGAGATGATATAGTGCCCGTACCTGGAAAAATTCATGGTAGTTTTGGAAATAGGCTTACTTTACTTTACTTACTTAAAATAAAATCAAAAAATCGTTTTTCTTTACTTTTTTTTTCGTTTTAGGAAAAAGATACCAATAATTCGGAAAGTAAACAGAATTTGTAACAAAAAAGGTCCTTTAATATTTTAATGTAGAATGAACGAGGAAGCGCCGGCACGACTCGAAACATAAGCCTTGGTGAAGCGGGACCGCATGCGCTAAGTTACGCAACTTTGCTTAACCATCCACGTTATTTACGTTCTTTGAGTCTAAATTAAAGATTGAAATTTTGAAATGTGCGGTTAAAACAAACAAGATACATACGTGCAATAATGTTACAAGGCAGTTGCAACATGATTTAATAGTTCTGAGCGTAGTTTTTACCAATGTCTAACCGAAAATGGAAAAAAAGAGAACAGAGATGTATTTGTTATTTGCAATATGTATGTAATTTGTAAAAAGAAAACAAAAACAACTTACATATTGTGACAAATGTCAAATAAGTTTAAATCCTTCTTTTCCGTTTGACTGCAACCGAAGGTCCAGGTTGATTCATGTCGCTTTGGTCGTCACTATTAGATTCGTCAAATGTACCTCTGTGGGTTTCACCCAAGTCTGAAACATACGAAAGTTAAGTCCATGCGTGACAAAGATGTAATTTATTTCAAATACCGTTTTTAAAGTGGATTGATTGATCGACAAAGCAACTTTGGTTTATTGAGCGATTAATTCGTTTGTTTGATAGAGAAAGGGAGATAAAAGAGAAACTAAAAAACGACTAACCTGATAATTCGTCCGTGTTTTCAGGCTCTGGATCTTCAGGTTCACATGGTTCCTCCATATTGCTCTCATCATCTTGATCTTCAATCTTCTCGGTCAACAGTTCGAGTTACACTTCTTGCGAATCATCTGCATCCAGATCCTCGAGGATACCTTCAGGAGTATACTCGCATGAATTGTTGCACTCGAGGCACATGATAGAATATTTCAACCCACTTTTCTTGCAACTACATGAGCCGCGGCAGTCCTTTTTACACCTCCAGGAGATAAGCTTTCAGCAGGAGGTTTCAAAGTAGTGACATGAGAAAGTCCGTAGCTTGTTTTTTTCCAGCCCATTTTTTCTGGTTCAGTAATATTTCGTTACCATAGTTTGACCTGGCGGTATGTTCTTGCGCAGCAGCAGCTTCAGTTGTTGGCAATGTCGTACTGTTGTTATGACGGATCCATCTTTTGCGTCTGAAGGACTTTTACTATATTTATCAAAAATGAATGTTAACGTTCACAAAATAAGGGTTCAAAACGACTGTTTCAGACGGAGAATAATATAAAATTTATACTTACTGTTCGTTTTTGCTTAACTGCTTCTCTGATGGTATCTATTGGACGTCGTAACACTATAAATCTAACACAGTAGGTACTAATACTTTCTTAAAACTATACCTGAAAGGGAATTTTGAAAACACAAGTAAAAGACAATATAAAGTTCAAAAATATACATTAAATCTCTTCAAAAATTTATGTTTTACAACAACTTCAAGAAATATGTTTTGACAAACTATAGTCTGGCCCATGTACAACACATGGTGAGGAACGGAACGATTTATAATGTACCAACTACCATCCAATATGCGGTTTTTGAGCTAACGATTACACAAAAAGATTCAAGAAAAGTTCAATGTTTATAAAATTTTGGTCGGCTTTTGCTCGCTTGTCTATTCACGTATTTTTAGTTCAATACCAATTTTGGTCGCTCCTCGGAGCTTTAAGATGCTTGAATCGCAACGACTTTGAATTATATTTGGACAATTACAATTTCATACGTTCAAGCAAGGCGGTCCCATGCACATATGAGTACATGGTAACTATACTTTTCTGACACCGAATCACTGAGGAACCGGTTTAGGGCAATTCCCGTTAAAACCCATCATTTTTCCGTCAAAATCGACTGCTAGGAAATGATGGGGATCCCATGTCGCTAAAGGCCATTCGCTAAAACTCACGATATACTTTGAATAGAAGCTGGATTAACTTGTCCTCATATTTAATACTACGCATGAGTTGCAGTGCTTAACAACGTGGATTCGTAAAAGGGTTTTTAATTTTGAAATTTCCGAAATCCGAAAAGTCAAATTTTGTTACTGTTTCTAAATTTTGGTGGTCGGGGCGACATTACGTCCCTGTGCAACGACATTTACTACGCTTTCTAAAATGACTCTCTTTGATGAGTTATTGAAATTTTTGCATAAAAAACGCTCCGTAGAGCGAAAATATGATTAAAAATATTAAAAACCTCTTCCACGATATTTTTACGTCGGCCGTCGGATTTTGTTACAGTTTCGAAAAGTACACCGAGGGTTTTATCGTGTTCTTTAACATTGTATGCGGTCTTGATGAAACACTGATGTCTAAAACCATTCAGACTCATGTTTTCATCCCTGCAACCATACAAATGAAGTAAGAATTGATTTTCAGCTTTTGCCATAGCATTTACAGTCCGGAACATCTGAACGAGGGGATGCAAATCTGGATTTCAGACGAGGACTTTGATAAATTTGATTTTCCGTCACCAGAAATCGCAGATGTAGAGTTACAGCCGCTGAAACGTAAAAAATAATATATTTTCAGCTGTATGAGACATAAATGCGCACGTTTCGCCGAGGCATATGTTTCGGGACCCACTCGCTATCTCCCAATTGGTCGTACGTCATAATGTCCAAAGACTTCTTTATAAATTTTATCTACTTTCTGAATGTCTGGGCATTTCTTCTCTAAAATGAACCGGAACCAAAACTACCATGAATTTTTCCAAGTAAAATTTCCTAATGCCTGACGTACTGTAGGTTTTCAGTTAATAATTATTTGAACACTATTGACTATTACTAATTAATACATCCTGCAATAGTGTATACTTAAAAATTAACTTACCTTCAGCAGTAATCCTGGCTAGCATCAATTACTTTTTTTTCGATTTTATTTATTGGTGATGGAATAGGCACTACCTTGTACTTAACATTTGGGATAAATCTTTGTTTTATATGTATCACCAGATCTATCTCCTCTTAACCGTACATACTCGATAGTATTATTGCTATAGTACTCTCGGTTTGAACGGAAATCAATACAAAATATATGTAAAAGCTAATCAATATACCATTCGTATGATTAATTGTTTTCCTGATAATACATCATATACAAATGTCTATTAAGTTAGCAGAGCAAAGTTAGCAGAACACAACTACGTCATATGGAGAATTAGATTGCAGATTGTAGATTGTTTTATGGGGTGAGTCGTTTGCCTTCGAACAGCCTTACTTTACTTCGACCTAAAAGATCTTTTATGATTTATCCTACATCTAGTTGTTGCCCAGGATTCCAAGACGTTTTACAAAGTTTGTGATTTTCCTTGGGGCTAATTTCCCTATGTCTTCAGGCGTTAATTCCGCCTATTCTAGGAAGGACTAACACCTTGCATTCACAAAGTATATGTTTTGCAGTTTCAGTTGCAGTATCGCATCTGCATTTGTTGTCTAGCGCCTTGTCCATATTTTTGAGATGATGATATCTCAAGGGGCAGTAGCCAGTTAGAAGGCCTGTGATTAGCCTTAATTCGGATTTTTCAAGTTCGAGAAGCCTTGTGGCATTCTTTGTCGAATAAGTTATAAACTTTTTCGCTTGTCTTTGGCCTGGAGTATTCCTCCAGTAGGACTTTTTCTGGTAATTTTCCCATTCTTGGATCTCCTCCGCTATGTGTTCTTTGGCCAGGCCACAAAACGGTTTGGGTCCAATGAATGGTGCCTTAGCTCCTTTATTTGCAAGGCTGTCAGCAAGTTCATTTCCTTGTACTCCCGCATTCCCTGGCACCCACATCAAGGTAATTATTGTTGTTGGCCAGTTGCTTCAGGGATTGTATACATTCCCAGGCAATTTTAGACTCAAAGGTACAGGACCTTAGAGCTTTTAGTACTGCCTGGCTATCTGATAATATATAGATCTTTGCCCTTCGAATGCCTTTATTTAGGCATTCCTGGGCACACAGATCTATAAGGTATATTTCTGCCTGGAAGATGGTTGGGGTGTTACCGAGGGCTTTGGAAGGCCTACATTTAGGCCCTGCTACGCCCACTCCTACCCCTTCAGCCATCTTAGATCCATCTGTATACCCTTGTTCCAATCGCAGTGCCTCTATCTTGCTCGTCTGACGACTTTCAATTAGCACGTCAAACGGGCAGTCAAAGTATCTTTTTATTGGCATTGAGTCAGTGGGTTTGGTCATGGGCTTCAAATGGATTAACTCCAGAATCCTTAAGTGACCAACCAGATTGCCTGGTTTAAATATATGTGCCTGGTGCAGTCGTAAGGCACTGAGTGCTGCCTCCTTTCTTACATGCAAGTGCAAGGGAAGTAGGTCAAGCATAGTCTCCATAGCTGCTGTGGCACACGAGTGCATTGCTCCTGTAGTCCCTATATATGCAAGGCGTTGCAGTTTCTGCAACTTTCCCTGTGCTATTTTCTCTTCTGTTTTTGGCCACCATATGCATGATTCGTAGGTCACCATAGGTCTGACAACCTAAAGATAAGACCAATGTGCCATTTTCGGTCTTAGGCCCCAAGTCTTACCAAATAGCCTACGGCACGTCGATATTGCCGCGATTGCTTTAGTAAGAGTCCTTTTCAGATGTTAGTTCCAGGTAAACGCCAGGATTACCCCTAGGTACTTGATTTCACTGGAAAAATTTAGTATCGCTCCATTCAGTATAGGAGTTCTAAGATTGAGTTTTCTCCTTTTAATGAACGGGACAATAATTGTTTTGCTCGGATTGACATTGAGCCCCTCTGACGAGCAACATTTGGATATTATGTTTAAGGCAATTTGCATGAGGTTGGAGATCATGACCTCATTTTTGCCTCTCACAGTGACGAAAAGGTCATCTGCATAGCCCTGGACGTTGAAGCCTGAATTACTCATTTTATGGAGAAGATCGTCGTCCACCATTGACCACAGCAAGGGCGATAGGACCCCACCTTATGGACAACCCCTGACTGCAGTCACCGTAGCCGACTCATCCCCCACACTTGTGGTAATAATTCTGCTCCTGAGCATGGATTGTATCCATTTAATAGTAGGTGACTCTATTCCCCTTTTTTCCGCGGCTTTCTGTATGGATTAATAGGAGGTGTTATCGAAAGCACCCTCTATATCTATGAAAGCACACATAGCTACTTCTTTAGCTGTGAATGTCTTTTCAATGCCTTGGACCAGACAATGTTGTTGATCTAAAAGTTTCTCCATTGTTTTTAGGAGAAATGAGGTTAAGCTAACGGGGCGATACGACTTAGGCTCGTCTGGTGGACGTCTGCCTATTTTCGGAATAAACGCCTTAACTTCCCTCTAAGCTTGGGGAATATACCCAAATATATAGCTTGCTATAAATATACCTCTCAGGCATGGGATAAACCTCAATTCCGTGTTGAAGTAGAGCAGGGAAGATGCCATCTCTGCCCGGTGATTTAAAGGGTTTAAAGGTAGATACCGCAGATTTAATTTTGTTGCGGGTGAATATTTTTCTATCAGGCATCTTCTTACTCTAGTAGGATGACGAGCATCCTCATCCAGTTAGTCCTGTGGAAATTCACCCTGAATTATGCGAGAGCCTGTAGTCCTCTCAGTTTTCAGAGTTTTTGGTTCTGTTAAAAGCTTTCCTAGTCTCAGCCCTCAATTCAATTCAACAAAGATTTATAAAATTAAAAGCATACAAACAGTTGCCTAACCAGTGCCTGCCCCGGGACCGACCATGCAACCACCGCGCTGACGCGGTCGCGAATTGCAGGATCGACCGGAACAGATCTGGGTCGGCGAAAAGAAAAATGAATAACAACTAACCTAAGCATCTTTTGCAACAAGCAAATAAAATTAGGTAATACTATTTGAACAGAAAACAATAAAAAAAATTTAAAACAACTTAAAACTACACATACTTTTAATAAAATTTTGTAGTTGACGCAGATACCTTAATCTAAATGAGGCACCTTCTGCGAAATTCATGAACGCCGAGCTGCGCATGGCTGGCCTAAATTTTTGGCTTTAATAATTTTTATTTTCAGACTGTTTAATTTATTTGATATTCGTGATGAGAAGTGAATTTACAAAAACAAAAATGTACAAACAGGAAACAACAAAAAACAACAAACAAAAAGGACACAAGCAGAAAGGAAGAGGGGGGTAGGAAAGATTTAAAGATAGTCAAAAGGTATGACATATTAGTAAAGGTGGATAGGGTAAGTGGAAGTTATTGTTGTTGAAGCTTGGCTACAGAGGTTGCCGGTAAATCGGTAACGTCTGGTATGGTAAGGGGTGTTTAATCCGAAATGAGGCATTATGCTGTCTAATTTGTGTTATGTGTCTTGTTAGCGGACTACGGCCCAGCTTGAATGAACAGAAGTCTTGAGAGATGCGTTGGGCGTAGTCCGCTATCGGGGTTATATCGTTGCAACGGGCATAGAGATCTCTGAGGGAGGTGTACCTTCCAGAATTTGAAATGGGGCGCATAAATTTATGTTCAAACACTTGAAGTTTTTTCACTATCGTGGCAGGTATGCTGCGCCACACCGGCGCCGCGTATGTGATGGACGGCCTGATCACCATCGCGTACAACAATTTTTTATTTTGTCGGTTAAGTCTGCTACCCCTGACCACGAGTGGATAGAGAGTCCTGGACAGGGAGTAGACCGTCCGTATTGTGTCATTTATATGGGTATTGAACGTCAGTCTTTGGTCGAGTCTTACGCCCAAGTACTTCACGCATCTCCTGGTTGGAATTTTGTTTTCCCTGATCGAAATTGGTGTTAAAATTTTGTTCTCAGTAAAACGACGCATGAAGACTATATCCTTCGACTTCTCAGCGTTCACCCTAACCTTCCACTGGTCGTAATAAGCCGTGGCAAGAGCCTTCAGCAGCATGTTCGCTGCTTGCGCGTTGTGAGAATGCGCGTACATGGCTGTGTCGTCGGCGTACTTGGCCAGCTTCGCATTCGGAAACTCTGGGAAGTCGGAGACGTACAAGTTGTACAACTTTGGAGAGAGGCACGATCCTTGCGGGACTCCCGCGCGAATGTCCCGTTGTTGATATGAGACTATATCTAGTTCCTCTATTGTGTCGATGGAATGCGTTACACCTTCGACCTCAGTCCTCAACTGTTCCAGTCCGCCAATCTAGGTATTCCACATTCCCCAAGGCTTGTTACAGCTGCTTCCAAGTTGAATCGTATGTGTATAATCCAACATGGAAGGCTCATCTGAAACATGCTAATTTTTTATTAAGTCGGTTATGAGTGGATGAGCAAGGGTTACGTCAAAATCCTCTTTTCTAATCGCATTGATAAAGGTGGGTTCATTGCCCTTATTGATTGATAATGTTGATATTATTTGCCAACAAATATTGAAACAGGCACTCACCTCTAGTGTTTGTATCAGTACTTCCCCACATATGATGGTGAGCATTAGCGTCGCCACCTATTATATGGGTTTTTTTTCTCCTCTTGCACCAGCTCATGAGATTTCTTACCTCTTCTGGGGGTGCCATTAGCATTTAATGTGCTTTCGTTGTTCCGCGGTTGAAAATCTCGAATTTGTTATTTTACATTAATGTTCTGCTATCTTTTTTGCAAGTAAGCAGAACACGCGGTAAAAAATATATATATATTATACAGGGGTAACGCAACTTACCCGAAAAATTTTAACCATACATGCACCTTTAAATAAGAAATCGGTTTCTGGAAAAAAAAGTAATAAAAGTCCAACACAGAAAAAGATAAAAATTAATGAAAATTTGTCGATGTCTTGGTCACTGATGAAGCTATTTTCATGCGTAATGGTATAACCAATCTACATAATATGCACGTTTGGGCCATTGAGAATCCTCATCCAGTAGTTCGGAATCACTTTGAATCTCGATGAACGCCTAATTGGTCCGTTCATATTGCCAAATCAGATGGATGGTCAGTAATATCTGCAGTTTTCCCGTAATGATCTACCTGGTCTTCTTCACGATGTGCCGTTGGAGGTTCGAAGTCGGATGTGGTTTTTATATGAAGGCCCACCCCAAATTATCGTTTAATAGTCCGAGATTACTTGACCCAATTAAACGGAATACGATGGATCGGACATGGTGGACCCGTAGCTTGCCCTCCGCGATCCCCGGATCCTCTTGACTTCCTTTTGTGGGGATATTTAAAAAATGAAGTCTACCAAACCGAAATTGACAATATCGATGTATTACATGAACATATCACAACAGCTGTCCATAATCTGCGTCTTCGGGAACAGTAGGAATGGAGAACACTTCAGCTAGTGTGACAAAATTGGATTAGAAGGGTTCAGGCGTGCTTGAATGTCAATAGACAGAACAGTTTTTATAGAAATAATATGTTATCTGGTCGATAGCCGAGTGGGTTAAAGCGCGAGGTTGCAATCGCGATTAATCACACGGACGTCGCACCACCGAGTTCGAATCCTGGCTCCGGCACTGGCACTGTCGGAGGAAATGGTTGTATGTCCGCGTTTTTTTAATGTGTAACCCCCTTCCGCCCAAGTCCTGGCTTCTGGAATTGGGGGTTGTCTAATTTCTGTGGTGTTTATTTATTATTTATTTATTTATCTTAATATTTCCATTAATTTATAATTTTAACAATTTGTATCTTTTTCTGTGTTGGACTTTTATTAAAAAAAATTTTTAATAAATCGACTTCTTATTTAAAGGTGCATGTATGGTTAAAATTTTTCGGGTAAGTTGCGTTACACCCTGTATATGGGTGGGTTCAAAACAAATCACCAAATCTACAAAATAATAGAATTATTGGAAAAAACCTCTGCGCCCGTAACGTTTACGCCAAAGGAAAAGTCAGAGGTTATGTTTTGCAAATAATATAAATCGGAATAAGCACAGAAATAATGTATTTTGCTGACGTTTCGGAAAGTAATCTCTTTCCGTTTTCAAAGCTATTTTTTGGAAGAACTCTTATTTTGCTGTGTATGTCAAATAATAGAATTAAATTAAGTTTCTTAAAGGTAGATTATCAATTCACCAATTTTCAGTTTGTTGCTTTACAAATCTGTAGTATTTAGGATAACTAGACTCTCTTAGCGTTCAAGTCATGTTAAAGTTGTTAATATCCTAATAGTATATTATTCAACGAGTGATAATGTAGGTAATAGCTCGCATAGATGAAATTTGCAGCACGAACCGCAGGCGAATATTGTAACTTCATTAAGTTGAGGGTTTTTTTAGTGCCTCAGAAGATCTGAAAAGGTTTTGGGTGAGATCGGATTACATTTAGTGCCGTTTTGTCACACAATTTAATGCTCTTTTTGGCTTGAAAGATCCACCGAGTTGGGAAGTTCCAGCCGCTTCCAGTAGCTGCCGATTTTTTAATTATTTTTTGTTATTCCTAGTTCGTAAATACACACAAAAATTTACATAAATTGCCCGTTATTGCTCGCTTAGTTACGGTTTCGCTTTTAATTAACATGACTTGAACTACAAATTAGTAGCTTTTCAACCGATTCTTTTTTTTTTTATACATTTATTTAACGTCGGCCTATTTCCGCTACTGAGGCCTAACACCGACGCCTGTAGACGAGCTACCCCCAACCAGGAATTTTGCCGAACTTCTTCCCTTAAGAAAAGTAGGGATCTTTTACTTGCCTAACATTTAATAGACAAGGGACCGACGGCTTTACATCTCCTCCGAAGGATGGTATATCTCCTATACAACCCTCTCCTAAGGTTGTATAGCTTCCGCGCATACACTGATATACAAGCCGCTGGAAGATGTGTGAGGCGAGGACGCGGTTGAACACGAATTTGGCCCTCTGAGTGGGAAAATAAAAAATTGGAACTGCTGGGGGTTAGAGCTGAGACCCTCGAGGGCGTTCGTGCACTTTATTTTGTTGTGAGAAGTCTTCTGGTTTGTTTCTGTGGTGAAGGTTTGGGTCGATGCTACACCCTGTATAGTTGTATTCAGGAACAGTCGAAGCACTGCAGTGACAACCTTATCGTTGTTGTTGAACACTGTTTTATTAAAATTGTTTTTGTTAAGGGTCAATGTCTGTACCCTGTATAATAATTCTTTGAAAAAATTAACACTTTATTTAAACGGAACGAACAAATATTTTTATTTCTGGTTTTTCATTAACAGAGTTGGAAAAAGTTATTTATTTTTACAAAGTTTCTTTTTGGTTGAAACTATTCGACAACATAAATTCTGTCAATAGAATTTATTAAAAATGCTTTTTGAATTAATTAAAAATTGTAGATAAATCGGAGAAAATTCACTGGAGAATATATTTTTTAACGTGGCCGTGTCGGCAGGAATTAAAATGTCGCTTTGGACGAAAATAGAAATATAAAAATTAAATAAAAATAGGGGCACTAAAGGCGATACTTAAAACTAACTCTTTTTAACCAGGTTTCGGCCTGGGAAGCTAGATCGGAACAGTTAGTCACGAGAAGTTGCTAGGATGGGTGGTTAAGAAAGCCTGTCTAGACGGTGGGTATTTAAATATTAACCGGACCGAAGCACTAGTACACACTTATTACACTACAAGGAAACTTGTCCCACTTTATCACGTCGCGAAACTAAACTTTGGACTCACTGCCGAAAACTAATCTTGGCTACGGCTTACGATGCACCGGTATTTATACTAAATTAGAAATGTTTCGTTTTTCTCGCCCCATCGAGTCTCGCGGAGAGCTGGAAAGGCGTGAAATCGCTCAGTGCGGGCAAGGATGAGTCATCGATTGCATCATGTTGTGCAATACTTAAAAATTTTGAGATTTGAAAATAATTTTTATATGGACAGATCGGTTATGTGAAGGGGAATCGATTAAAATTTGACTGAAGGTCGGATCATTTTTCGTTTGGGAGTTATTTGAAGTTTTGTGGGTGAAATTTGGCTCGACCCCGTAAGGTATCACGAAGGTCCGCTGTTAACAGGCTGTAACTCCGTTAAAAGGTATCCAGTTCGTGCGTCAGAAAATAAGATAAGATATTAACAAGGTACAATACGGGTATGAATCGAGCTGAATGGAGATATAGTATGGGTGTCTGCTATTATACGGGGGTGATTGAAAAGAGTAAAGTTTATAATAGCAGTGGAATTGGGCAAATTCGGTGAAACGATATTCGGGCTTTTGGGACTCGAGGCACGGAACGTGAATTGACGTATACAGGGGCTGATTAAAAAGTAAAAATGGAAAATTATTTGAAATGGGTTTTTTAACATGGGGAAACGGACTCGATGATTAAATTTAAGATAGTTACATATACGAGGGGTGGTCAAGTAGTTCGAATTTTTTGGAAAGGGGAATTGCTTATAAAATCGGGACGTATTGAAGGGCGCTGATGAGAATTTGTGTTTAGATGAAGAATTCGACTAAGTTAAAGAATATACGGGGGCTGTATTTTTGAAATTTGTTTTTCGTGATGATTTGGTTACGGATGAGTGGAAATGAATGTTTTATGTCTGAATTTGATGAATTATGGTTATTTGTGAATTATCGATGATTGGCTAATTTTCTCTGATTTTTTTGAGTTGAGTTACAGTTTTTTGATAAGATTGAGGTCTTATTGACTTTTTTTATATGGTTTGCCAGGTGGCATGAGATTATTTGATTTTTTGCTAATTTTTGGAATTTTTTGCTTTTTCATTGTGACTGGTAGGGGACATACCCTACAACACGGTTTCCGGTCACCCATCCAAGTAGTAACTGCGCCTGTCGTTACTTTACATCGCATACCGAAGTATGTACATAGTAAAGACGCACCTACGCTCGCCCCACAACCGATTCTTAGAAACACCATTTCAATAATGGTTATTCTTGGATTCTTTAATTTAATATAATTTCAGCATAGAGATTAGCAATAGAGTAACCATCCAGGTGATAAATTTCTATCCAAAAATTCTACATTAACGATACTCATTTAGTTTTTGGTTTTTTTGGTGCGTTGCCAGTAGGCTTGTAGCATCACGTTGCAATTAACATTTTAAAACATTCGAAATCATTTTTAAATTAAACACAAGTGCAATCATGAATAAAATTGTAAGTTTACACAGACTATAGAAAGTAATCATCGAGCAGTCTTGCAATTGTGCTACGATAAATATTATTTAGTTACCCTGAATGAAATCTATCAACCGTTTGAACAGTGCGTATCAGAGTTTAGTTATAAACTACGCGATCCAAGCCTTTCAAGAAGCGACTTTGATCTTTTCGTTATCTACAAGGGTCGCCAAGCCAATAGAATGTTCATTTTTTTTCCGAATGAACCAGTAATTCACATAAAAAATATAGAATTTTACTGTTCACATATGGAAGATTTAAATGTCCAGAAAGCTATAATAATAATTGCGTAAGATGACATCGCTCCTTTTCCAAAAGAGATGTTGCATTATGTACCATTGTAGATGTATGTAGATGTTGCACTATGTATTCGAAGTGTTTCTTGAATCCGAACTGTTACATTTATTATACAATAATGCAATCGTGGATAATAGTGTACAATTAAACAAACTATTGAGAGTACGTCGAGCAGTCTGGTTCGCGAAAGCAATACAATGTTCGTATTTTTCCGAACGAACCAGTAACCGGCATAAAAATTATAGAAACTTATTATTCACATAGGGATGATTTAAATATTCAGGGATCTATAATAATAGTTGCGCAAGATGACACCGCTCCTTTTCCTAAAGAGTTGTTGGACCACGTTGTACCGACATTTATATTCGAATTGTTTCTTGAACCCGAACTGACTAGTTATACAATAGTGCAATTGTTGTTAATGGTGCACAATTATACAAACTATGGAAATTATGTCAAACAGTCTTACAGTTGTGCTACGATAGAGGTTATTTAGTTACCTTGAAAGAAATTCATCACCCGTTTGAACAGTTTGTTTCTGATCTTAGTTATAAACTATGCGACCAAAGCTTTTCATGAAGTCACTTTAATGTTTTCGTTATCCACAAGGTTCACGAAAGCAACAGAATGTTCGTGTTTTTTCCGAACGAACCCGTAATTGACATAAAAACGATAGAGTCTTTCTATTCACATATGGAGAATTTAAAATGTTCACAGACCAATAATGGTAGTGTATATGCCGTTCCATTTCCTAAAGAGATGTTGGCTGTCGTTGCTCCGAAGTATATATTAGAATAGTTTCTCGCATCCGAACTGTTACATTTATTATACAATAGTGCAATCGTGGGGAATACGTCAAGTATTCTTGCAGTTATTCTACGATAGAGGCGATTTAGTTACAAGTCAAGCCAATAGAATGCTCGTATTTTTTCCGAACGAACTAGTAACTGACATAAAAGCGATAAAATCTTATTATCCACATTTAAATGCTTACAGCAATGATAGTAGTGCAAGATGACACCATTCCTTTTCCTAAGGAGATGTTGGCTTTCGCTGCTTCGAAATTTATATTTGTCGAATTTTTCGAATCAGAACTGTTACATTTAGTAATAGATGACGTGGGTTGATTTCCCAAGGAAACTAGGCAATTTTTAGTTATAGACGAAAAAGAAACGTATGGATGATTTTCTTTGAAAATAGTGCATTTGATTATCTTAATAACAGTCACGAATTTTTAAGAATTTTTGTTTTTCGTTTCATATCTGTGATATACTTGAAGTGTTTATAATATTAGTTTCATCCAATTAAAATTCACTCGATGTTTCGCGTTAACTTTAAAATTTTTCGGTATTCTTGATGGATATGAAATGTAGCAGTCTGTAGAAACTACCAAAACTTCCTGTGTCCAACTTTTCTTTTCTTTTTTTTAAACTTTAAATCTTCAAGTGTTTTCTGTCCTTTTCTTGATTTACGTTTGTTTATTTTAACCTTACCACAATAAAATTGTGAGAGGTTACTAAAATTGGTTCAATAACGAAAATTGAGATAACATCAAATCTTTACGTTTTGAGGTCCTAGGAACCCAAAAAAGTGGTTTTTGAAAAACGTCTGTGTGTGTATGTGTGTTAGCACGATAGCGCCGAAACTACTGAACGGATTTGAATGAAACTTTGCATGTGCGTTTCTTTAATGCCCCAGAAGATCTGAACAGGTTTTGGTTGAGATCGGATTACGTTTAGTGCCGTTTTGACGCAACAAGTTGTTTATTTTATAATTACTCTCAAGTTGCAATGGAACCGGAACCATTAAAAAGTAGTTAAAATTCTGATTTCAACGATATATCACACCTCCACCCTTTCGATTTGGTTTCCGTGAAAAAAATTAAAAACAAAACAAATATGAAGCATAGATCGCATTTCGCGTGACATGATCGATGCGCGTAGTCGTTACGTCGTGAAACTCATCACATCTCGTGTCAATTCACGTGTGAGGCTTTCTTCACTGCTTTAGAAGTAGAGCGGATTACGTTTAGTACCGTTTTTACATATATATACAGACAAATCGAAGAATTAAACTCCAAATATTCCTCTAAAATCTAGTAAAATTACTGAAATGCTAATGTTTTATTTAACAAAGACAGCCGCGAGCGATCGGATGCAATGAGCAAATTTTGACAATTGTCGTTGTCATCCTTTGTCATCCGATAACGTTAGTGTCATGTTAATAAGATTTCGGCATATTTTGTAACTTTTAGTGACTGCACCAGTGGATTGTCACAAACTTTAAATGTAGATGTAACAAGCTTTCCGTACCTTCGTTGGTGAATTTATTATAGATTATCACTTTACCAACTTTCAGTTTGTTGCTTTATAAATCTGTAGTATTTAGGATAACTAGACTTTCTTAGTCGTTCAAGTGATGTTAAAGTTGGTAATATCCTAATAGTATATTATTCAATGAGCGATAATGTAGGTAATAACTCGCATAGATGAAATTTGCAGCACTAGCCGCAGGCGAATGTTGTAAATTCATTAAGTTGAGGGTTTTTTTTATTGCCCCAGAAGATCTGAAAAGATTTTGGATGTGATCGGATTACGTTTAGTGCCATTTTGGCACACAATCTAATGCTCTTTGGCTTCAAAGATCCACCGGGTGGAGAGGTTCCAGCCGCTTCCAGTAGCTGCCGATTTTTTGTTTCTAAATCCTTCTTCGTCGCCCCTTCCTGAACCTATTAAGAAATCAAAATTATTTTTAATGTCAACCTTCTAAAATTACATATTTTTGTCTGGGATGCCCAGAGGTAGTAGAATGAAGCAGGTTTTTGCTTAGCCCCTTTTTTCCGTATCAACTACCCAAATTTCTAAGTATTCTTTGATAACGAGTGTTATTTTTTCAATGTTTTTAATTTCTCTACAAGGAAATATTTTAGTCTAGATTAGTTATTTTTAAATCGTTTTTAGCTGTCGGACCAGACGCGAACAAAACAAACAAAACACAAAAAGTTTCTTTTCAAAATTTTGCACAAATTCAAAGTGTTGAAAAATCTAAAAAAAATCGCCAACAATCAAAATTGAAAAGTGTCCCATCATCACTTTTAGAATGAATTTTATGTGTGTGTGAATGTTGGTATTGTATTGTTGGTTGTTGGTTGTAGGTGGGTATGCCCCACCTACAAAATACCAACATCTGTAAGCATCTAGGCACGCTACTCTACCCTTTAGATCTATCTAAAGTTGCCCCTTGTGAAAGTAGTACCCACAAGTGAAATAATTGATGTTTATCGCGACGCGGAAAGTTATTTTATTACGATGGAACAAATTCCTGGGAGAGTATAATATTACGCTGTATAGGGCGCTATAAAAATTTTGAATAATGTTAATCCGATTTTTGATTTTTGGGCAAGTTTAGATTATGCAACACTGAAATGTAAATAGAGTTAATAAAGCTTTTATTGCTCCCCGTTTGTTGACTAGTAATTTTGATTCTTCGGCTGTCATCTTGTTTGCTAATTAATAATATGTAAAACACCGAAAAATAAAAAAAACATTAGCAAAATACAATAAACTGATTATGAAATGTAGATAAAGGAAACATGAAACGATGTGAGACTTACAGTACTGCGTAGACTTCAACTATCCTCCAGAATGTCTGCAATCCTCAAACTAATTTTGTGTTGGTTATGAAGCGGGACAGTGTAACTTTGTTTACAACAGTGCCCTATTGAGTTGCACTGTTTTGCTGTTTGCTATTCTTGTAAAAACTTAATTCACTGAAATGTATGCGATGCACTGTATCTAACGTTTTTAAGTCCGAATTTACTTGTGGTTGGAAGCGACCATATTTCAGGTTTTGACCCTGTTTATTTTCTCAGATGGTTTAGTAATAGTCGATGTTTCAATTTTGCACTATATTTGATGAATATAAAATGTAGCGAACTGTATAAACTGTAATAATTGTAACTAATGTAACGAATATTGTGTCTACAAGCGAAGCGAACATGCACACACACTTAAAGTTGAACTGTAACTCCGAGGGATGAACCTACTGAAAAATGTAAAATAAACCATGTGCGGAGTGTCCTTTAATCTAAATGTAAGGGTTTTCTC
Source organism: Leptura quadrifasciata (assembly GCA_963675555.1). Taxonomy (NCBI): domain Eukaryota; kingdom Metazoa; phylum Arthropoda; class Insecta; order Coleoptera; family Cerambycidae; genus Leptura; species Leptura quadrifasciata. Next base: position 106,950,843 of record OY776674.1, on the reverse strand, counting down.
TAATTGCATTGGAATAATAGATATATCACAAAATTCTCCTAAATAGTTCTAAGTCTAAATTACTGGCTGGATCCTGTTGGGGAGCCGCTCAGGAGTGCCCAAAAAATTTTGATACTTCAAAGACCCTGTGCTCCAATTGTTACTAACAATTTAATTTTTTTAACCGCGTTTTTCAACCTAAAAATGTGACTAACTCGAGATATGTAGGTCCGATCGGGACAAAAAAAAGATCAAAATCTTTGTAATTAAATTATTTCCTTGATACATGAAAATCTTGCGACAAGCTTTTATATCATAAAAAAATTATATAATGTAACAAATTGATGGATTTGATTTGCTTCAAAGTTTATTTTCTGCTTTTAGACCTTTTAAATAAAAGGTTTTTTAAAAAATATTTATTTACATAATTTTATTTTTTAGTTATTTATAATTATGTAATTTCAATAAATTAAATACTTGTTTGAGTAAGTTTTGGTATTTTCGTACTGTAATATTTTATCTGGTAGACTTACTCCTGAAAATATAATATAACAAGAGACATATATATTTTTTTCTAATTAATTATTAATTACGTTACTTATAATATGTCATCATTAAATAAAAAAAAATAAAAAATTTTTTTACATTTTTTGAGGTTATATAGAAATAATTTCCACCATAAAAAAGTATATAAAAAATTCTACAATTCGAAAAAATCCTACCATTATTTGCCCAAATAGTACAGCGTCTTCACTTATTGAAGTAAAATGTGTTTTTTTTTTTAGCAATTATATGTCATGTATCGTTTTGAAACTTGGCACACGTTTTCATAACCACATGCTACGTTATTTCCTGAAATTTCAATTTCAATTGGTTGATTCACTGGAGAGTTCTTGATAAAAAGACAGAAAACTAGGTTATATGTGTTTTTAGGTGATTTTAGGGTTATATTGTTCGAGTCTAAACTTGAAAGCTACTCAGGGTGTTAGACAGTTTTGTTACAAAAGATTTGCCGCTTGGTTTAGGTCAGTCCGTTTGATAGAAGCCGAGATAGTGCAAAAATGGTCATAGAAAATGAAAGAATCCAGCCATATTGTCAGAAAAACATGTATGGGAGGACGCGCGGAATATTCCGGAACCGGAAAATGCATTTTTTTGTTGTCTTTGATGTTTACAACAAGTAAAAAAAATTGTCCTGTCCTAATAATTTTCTATATTGATTATAAAGATCTGGTTGATTTACTCGACTAATTATTACTAAACTACAAGAGGTAATTAGACTAACATAGCTAATTACAAGGCTTTCAAATATGCAAATTATTTTGGTAATTGATTTTTGCGTTATCTTCAAATGTGTGACTTGCCTTTGGACAATGTTGACTTCGGACTTTGGTATTGTCTAATGAGTCATGTGTTTTTTGTGTCTATTTTATTTACACCATGTGTTTATATACTTAAAAAGAATAATAATGAAAATTTGAATTTTATTTATCTTAAATTATATTTTGCCTTTGCATAGTATTTGCGTCTCTAATGTAACTAGCGTTCACATGCTTTCATCTAGGAGTGCATAATCTGCAACTATAATTGCGTTAATGTAAAACACATTATGCAAATCGTATTAAAGTCTGAGCTCAAAATATAACAATTATGTTTACATTAATCACATTTATGGCTGAAAGTGTGTAGTAATTTGCCTGTTATTATTATTTTATTTACTATTCCTAGTATTCTAGTCAATCTGCCCCTGAAAAAGCATTAAATGTATGGGAACATTTTTTGTTTTAGTATTGTAGCGGGCAGCGCCCTCAGTAAAAATCCAAATTTTCGACCTCAGGTAGGGGCTCCTTTAGCCGTTATTCTTTCTTAAAGAGGGGTAAAATCAGTTGACCCTACGCAGAATTTTATTATTTATAAAATTCTTAACAACTGTTGTATAAACTTTATTTTTCTATAATAAATATGTTACAAATAATTGTAGTCGTAAATATTTAACAATTTATTTTATCTCAAAAATGTATTGCTCGAGATTGCAAATATTCCACGAGAGCGGGTTACAATCACTTATTAATAACACTATTATTTGTTTAATATTCGTTAATTATTAAATAATTTTAATTGACGCTTACTCAAATTTTTTAAAAATTTTCTGTTAAACATTCGCTACTCTATAACTTTTAAAGAATTGTTCGGGCAAAAAAAAGTTTATACAAAAGTTGTCGAGAATATATTATCAACCCTTACAAAAATAGAAAAAGCTGCTTTTCCGCAGGATCAGTAGGAAGCGAGTTATTTCGAAAAAACTTGTTTTAACCTGTGACGTGGCATCTTTCGCTGGTTTCGAGAAATTAATAATAACATGTAAAAATAAGATTTTATTCGATCAATCCACCTATCTATATAGAAGTCACTTCACCTTAATTCCCTATTTAAATTACCACACAAATTGGGCTTTCCGCCAACAGATGGCTCTCACTGGGGAAATATACCAATTTGTTAAATATATGTATATCATAAAAATATTAAATGTAAACTATTATAATTAATTTAATAAACTAAATATTAATTGCCCTGATGATATTAAAAAATATCGAAACGTCGGCAAATTAATAAAGTAGTTTTCTTTAATACACTTGGACCTAACCCCAAAAGATTTTCACAACCTATTATAGTTAGTGCATAAAAATGGTCTATAAACTAATAGTATAAGATACTTAGTAGATAATGATCGAGAAGTCCATAACAGTCGATTTAGTTTTAAAATTTCTCAGGTACTTTATGACAGCGGGCTGTCAAACTGTCAATTTAAGTACTCTTTTGTTTTTGTGAGTTAGAATGGTTATAAATATCACTCAAGCTCCTTCAAAGTTCCTTTTTCAATCAAGAAATTGAGTTGAAAACGGGTAGTCGCGCTTACGCGCCCTAGACCACAGCAGATGTAAGGAACCGCAAAAGTCAGTTCAGTTCGAGCTACGAGGAGCAGCAGTAAACAGCTTTCAGGGAGAACCTGAAGATGAGTATCTGCCGAAACATTGTTTGGACAACCGTGACTCCGGTCGTCGCGGGAAAGCACCTGGAAATAATAAATGAGACAACCCCCAATTCCAGAATCTTGTGCGGAAGGGGATTACACATGAAGAAACGCGGACATTTCAACCAACAACCATTTTCTCCGACAGTGCTGGAGCCGGGATTCGAACCCAGTGGCGCAATACCCGTGTGATTAATTGCGATTGCCACGCGGCTATCGGCCAGACAACACTTCATTTAACATAAGCGAAAACCTAAAAAACAAGCGACTTTCTTGATCTCTCCCCTCGGCTTCTGCATGGTTTTAGCCTCTTCTATAACTGTCCTTTTTCAGATTGTTCTCGGTCTGCCTCTTCCTCCAGTTCCTTGGGGGTTCCATTCTAGTTGCTTTCAGGCTACAACCTCAGCTGGTCGGCGAAGCGTATGGCCCAGCCATAAATAATAAATCTTCGTTTGATATCCGGTCCAACCAGAAAATTCACACAATGATGCGTAGTGAAGAGTTGCAGCTTCTCTATAATTAATTTGGTGAACTTCTTCGTTTAGCAGCGATAGAGTAACGTCACTTTAACATTAGTGTTGAATATTTACAGCATTTCGGAGCTCTAATTAATCTAAATCATAAATTAAATTAGTCTTGTTTGGTTCATTTTAGTTCGCTCTTTACGCACCGGGTCTTTTAATTTTTTTACTTTGCTTTTTTTTATTCACTACCCTATTTAGATTAGATATAGCTAAGAATATTTTAATGCACATTCTAAACTATTGTTATGAGCATGACTACGCCACTGGAACCATAGAAAGTTCGAGAACGGCGCCAGAAAAGTCGCGAATGTTATATCGGAACATTCTGGAATATTCTACTACATTCGACGCGGGTATATATAGGGACTGGATCCGCGCACTCAAACAGTTTTATATTAGATAAGCAAGTATTAAGATGAGATAAGGAACAATATCAAGTTGTAAATTATAGTAGTGAATTTATTGTAGATTAAAAGTATAATTAGTGTGTTTTAGTATAAGGAATAATTATTATAAGTAAGTGTTTAATAAATCAGTGGTTTGTGAACATTCTTGTTACGATTTATTGAACCTACATACGGAGATTGTAAACACGTAACACTATCATGCAATAGCTTAATTTAATTTTGTTATAATAATTATTAAACTGTTTTCATCTGGCAGTATGATCCTTGACCGAGAGCCATAAATTAAACATAATTAGAGATATGGAGCAAACAAAATATATTTTAACCGATGAGGAACTGAGCATTTGTGCTAACTTAATAAAATGTGATTCTCATATAGTGGCGAACATTAATCTATTTTATTTTCCCTAAAATACATCGCATGCACCGTACAAAATGTATTTGGGGGACTAAATTGGTCATTTATCATTTAAGAGGTCAGTAACGACCGCGTTATTGGAAAAACATAAATAACTACTAAAGGACGACCGCATAAATCAACAAATTTTTCACATCAATACCAGAAATAAAATTATTAGCAAAGCTTGAGAGCTTATTTGTTCTGTTGATACTCACAAGTTGTTTATCGATTATGTACATACAAATATAAAGTAAATATATTATATGTCAATAATGCATTATACAGTATGGAAATTCAAATGTATGGAATATATTCATTATTTCGTAGGCACACGGTTTAAAAAATATCTAGAGGCAGATATTGCAATCTATATATCAGACTAAGTAACTAAAGTGACAAGAATAAATAAAAGAAATATTACAATTACGATTAGCCTCATCCTAAAAGTTATAATCTAATAATTCAGGAGCTACGATATACTTTTATTAAAAATATCTATGGTATATAATAAAGCTTAGTTGGACATCCATACTTGATACACAATATAAAATGTCTGCGCTATAAGTATCAAGAATTAAATTGTGTACAATAATTGTTTTACTGTGGTTATCGTGTTGGTGTGAATTAAAACAAAATTTAATTTCTGCGGAAATTCTACAATTTAATCGTTGAATCACAAGGAAAAGTTCGAGAGCCGGTTAAGGCTTTCCAGTGTTGCTGCTATATAATTGTAAAGCCAAAGGAACAAAACAGAATCGGTGCAGTAGTGGAAGTTAGCCATTTACACAAAGGAAATTACGATGCACCAGTAGCATACTGATACTTTTTAATTAAATAAAACCAATCTGCTTATTCATCTGAAATTACCAAGAACAGTTAAGCAAAGCAACACCTTTATACAATAAAAATTCGATATCGTTTACTGGAACTGCATCTTTATAACCAAAAGAAGTATTATGTAACTTTTAGCAGGCATTTGAATAATTAACTTTATTATAATGTGGACAGTATACAAAAATATCTGAACGTTAGTTATGGGATTCTGTTAATACTTTTTTTTGAAGTTTTTACCATATGTATTGGTCACAGACTTTAACGAGCCTATGCAATTCCCATTTATTTATTTATTTATTTATTTATTTATTTATTTATTTATTTATTTATTTATTTGTTTCTTTGTTTGCTTGCTTGCTTACTTACTTACTTATTTATTTATTTATTGTTTTAATTTTTTTCTGTTTCTTGTTAACCTTTATAAATAATTAAATATTTTATTCTGTTCTATTATATCCTATCATATTCTATCCTATCCAATTCTATCCTACCATATTCTGTCATATCATGTCTTATTCTATCTTCTCTTATGCTATCTATATGGGATACAGGAGCTCTGAATGATATACGGTATGTTCATTTACTGAGGCAACGTAAACATATTTCAATTAAACAATTATTTTAACAAAATTTGAATTTTTTGACTTCAAATATGGCTATCAGCTCCAACGATTGTTATATAAAATAAAATTGTTAATGCGACGATTGTTCCAACGTTTCAATATATGTATTAAAACCATTTCGGTTTTTTCTTAAGTCTTAATGATCGAAAAGTGCTTAATAATCAATATAGTTTAAAAGGCACGTGGTTGCTACTCGGCTTGGTACCGGATCAAAAACTAGATTTCACACATATTTTGAATTAATATTTTGGATTATTTTAGTTGAAATTTCGATTTATTCGGATTTAATTAGCGAGTATCGTTCAGAAGTATTATTATGGATGGAACATTGGATTTCTTAGAATATTATAGACACGTGCTCACATTAGAGGTAAATTTTGAAACTAATTTTGTAAATTTAATTATAGACGATTTTTGTAAGGCCAAATTTTGATTTGATACAGGTAGATTTTGGGTTAGAAGTTGCCAACTGTTCTATTTTTGGATTATTTGGATTTCGGCCTTTTAGATCATTTGCTATTCTTTGGTACACTAATTTTGATATACGAATTTGCCCTAATTTACACTTTACGATTGAAAGAAACCCCTACCTAATCATTACGAGGATTTCTGCAACCAGCAAAGATCACGATCAACAACCTACTTTAAACTCTCAAAATTTTTGTGAAAGCTAAGAAGTTACTATATATGTATGTATATATATATATATATATATATATATATATATATATATATATATATAAATTTTCATTGTAAAATTGTTTATAATAATAATAATGTCACGAGCTGACATACGGCACCTACACCATGTGTCACGACTGCGCGACGGGGGTTAGCAGGACGTCCACGGATATCGCCAGCATCACTCTGTATAGGGTAAGTGCCGACGATAGCCATGGCTAAAGTCACTTTACTCGCTTGGCATGTCGAGAGGGTAAATTACGTTACTAAGTGAACACACAAATAAAACATAGTGGTAACATAACAGATTGAACATTTATTGTAATAGAATAAAATCAAACAATGAAATGAACATAATAAAATATACTACTTACATTGTACTACATATAGCCACCCTGAGGCATGGCCTCTGGGAGGGAGTTGCCCCACGCACCACCTAGGTCTGCTTCTCTAAAAACCCAAACGACAACTAACTCATTTACTTTTTTCCATTTCGTTTCCCGGTACTTGCACTCTCAGCATTTCTGCAACTAGCGTGCCGTGTGCACCCGTTGCTGAGTTTGCTGGATTTCCACGGTACATTGTAACAAGCAACCTGGTTTACTTTAAGTAATCGGATTAAATTAACTTTGTAACTAAATCGTTTCCTGAGTAAAATCATATACCGGGTGGTCCAATAATTGTCTAGGTACTGCGTGACACATCTCCCCCTCCTAATGAAAGCTGGCCCCACAGCTTTAACTTATTCCAGGTACAATGGTTAATGGGGCAAATTGTCATATCAAGACAAAGATTTAAATTTTTACAGATGGTTTAAAATACTAGATAAAAATCATACCAATTGAAACATTATGTGCAGGTACAAGTAACAATAAACAATCAAAATCAAATCAAAATCAGAAATTAAAATCAAAAATCAACAAAAAAAATAAGCAAAATATGTGACCATAATCATTTGTAGATCTCGATATTTGTATTCTTTAAAAAAAATTAAATTATTTATTGATTACAAAAAAAAATAGAATCTTCGATTTGAACTATCAAGATAAATTTTACCTTCCTACCAAAGGGTAGCATTACTAGAATAGCTAGAATCTCAATCATATATATGTTATTGATAAATTGAGGGAAAAAAAAATTCGAGAAACAAAATTATCAATTAGAAAAAAATTATATATGTAAGGCTTTACCTTGGAATTTCAATATCCATTCAACAAGAGTTCCATTATAAGAAAATATATAGATAATTTGTATTTAATTTCAATACTGCAAACTTTATAAACTATATTTACGTTATTGAGAGAAACAAATATGTATATATATATATAAGTGTAATAAGATGGGAATGATGAACAAACTAAAAAAAATTTCTAGTTGCAGTAATAAATTAAAACAACTTCTGGACAACACAGAAAATGTAACATGGCAATCTGAACTTTACTAAAAGTGTCAAAATTCTACTTGGTCACAAAATAATGTCACACACTATAGAAATTTCAAGAGTTAGCACACGACTGTTTCAGCATAAAATTTTAAATACGTCACTATTAAGTTTTGCACCACACTTACACAATTGTTTCTTTCCACGTACCAATTATTCTATTAATGTCTCTCTATCATCTGGAATAAATTTCCTCGTGGTGTGTAACCTGCGGGACTGCGGGTCCTTGAAACTGGATCAACATCAGTACCAAGCGCACCATTACCATACGTTTTTGATTTTTCGCAGCTGTCCCCTTCAGCTCGAATTTCCAATTCTTTCGTCTGGAGTCCTTGTAGCCATCCTCGTTTAGACATGTTATCCCATCATTCATCCATGGTTTTTGGTCCGTTACATCTGAATTCGTCTGCACATCAGGCTAGGGCGAGAAAAAATAAGGCGAAAATTAACCCTGTATAATGTAGATAGGGTGGAACAATGCCTTTTAGAATAGTGCCCTATTTAACATAGCCTTAGTAACAGAGGAGCTCGTTCAGAAAAGACGTCCATTTTTCTTGAAATTGGGATGAGAAAATTTTTCTTCCTTGGCTACTTGAGGAGTTTGGTCATTGCGCCTTACAGGTAGGGTCGTCCGGTCCTGGATTTTCGTACTAGGTGCCTTTTATGTGTGCCTCGTTTCCATAATAGTGTGTTTACATGCAAAAAAACAATAACCCAAGTAAATTCTTAAATAAAAATAATATCCTTTTATTTATAATCAATTATCATAGTTACATTCATAAAATTCAACACAAAAGAGATATAAATTGCATATCGTAGATCTAGTTATTTTCCCTTTTGGATTCTCTGTTGTCTTATTTTTATTTATGTGGTTTCTTCCCATAAATGAAATTGTACATATACATATATATATGTATCCAAAATTTAAAAAATTCTATTCCTTAACAAATACTTTGTAACGATTTGCATTTTGCAATGAACATTCAATACATCTTTAGCTAGTGGAGTCCCCTCGAAAAAAAAATAAAAAAGTCTCAACCCTAAAAAAGACTCCCTTGTTTCTCCTGATAAGGACTTTACTAGGAATTTATGACAAATATCGATCTAGAACTCAAGTTGTTTTTTCTTAAAAAAAATAATAAAAGTAATTATTATTTCAACTCCAAAATGACATTCGTGTAACTAATCAACTGTTTCTCGATTTGTTTTCAAAATATTAGAAAAATATACCCAATGTTAAGATTCACTTTCAATATAAAAACTATACAAAGTTAGAAAGTAATGTTTCTTTGACTTGTTCCTTGCTAATGTTCTCTAAATTTATTTGACCTTTAAAACATATATATTCCACAGACAAAATGTCTAATACTACAACTTTTCGTTGAACAAAAAAAATATTGCCCTTTAGGTATACCTGCTATTGAGGAAAGAGGGGGTAAAAAATAAAACACCAATTAATTTATTTCAAACAATCCCTTCCATCACTAGATCCTCCTTTCGATTTGAAAAATAAAAAAAAATTATTCTTTTCTCCATTCTTTAGTATGAGAAAAATTTTTACGTGCTTGTGGATAAACACACACAAAAAAATATATATTTATTAACTTTTTAGTGCCTTGTCTTCATAAAACGGTTAAGTATCTCTAAATATTCTTTAAAAAAATGCAGGGACTATTTTCTAAATGTACCTTTTCCACTTTACTTATTATTTCGTTCTTAGCAACTGCATTGTATATGGGTGATTATTATTTTCTCAATTAATATTTTCAGGGGAGTAGATACAAACACAATTTCTTCTAGGCGTAAGCTTTCCTTTTTATCTATCATTTTTTCATTAACTTTTACGAGCATTTAAAATACTACGTTAATATTCATTATTTATTTTACGAAAGAGAAGTACCTATTAAGTACCTATTTTTTGTCAGGACTTTTTCTGTTAATTTACATTATACCAAAGGTGGCTAGGCTTTGGTTATATGTGTGCAACACAAAAATATATTCAATTACCAAAAATGTGTACCAAAGTTGGCTAGGCTTTGGTTACGTTTGAGTAACCCAAAAATTTATTGTATTAACAAAAATTTCTACCAAAGTTGGCTAGGCTTTGGTCATGTGGGAAACCCAAAAATTTATTGCATTTTAATGCAGAAATTAAAACTTCTGTGTCGCGATCTTTTATAAACTTTATTCTCTTTTTAAATCCTATGTGCATTGTTTATTTAATTCATTTAATTATGGACATTATTTTTAACGGACAAAAGATAACAATTTTTAGTAAATACTTCTTCCATTCTTTTAGTTTATTTTATATCGTGGGTGGCTAAGCTTTCGTGTTTAAAATTTTGTTTGGATAAGGACTGTGCTAGGCAGTCAGCTACTTTACTTTGCCATTTATTTAGCAGCTAGCTAGCCACTAACTTAAATCGCCCAGCAACATTGCTTTGTAATTCAACAACAAATCCTGCCAATTGGACTTCGCATAAAAAAAATATTTACTGAGATGCCACCACGTGGTTTTTTACTACTTACTGAATATTACTTAGTATTATACACATATTTTCTTCATTTTATTATATTTCAAACATTACTAGAGTTATCATTACCGTATCATTATTTACTTAATTTGACCAGACGGGCGTTCAGTTTATTTCGCAAACCATCTTCCACGTCCCTCTAGTCTAACCTTTTCTGCGTTATCTCTTTTACTCACGAGGTAACTTTACGCAAAAAACAATCATCATCCCATCTGCTTATGGGGAAACCTTGGTACCATTATAAAACAACAAATAATATATCATCATCCACTTATTCGTGGGAAAAACAAAAAAAAAATCATCTCATTTATTTATGAGGGAACAAAACGTACTCTTTTCTTTAAACAACTACTTTCCCGGCTATATGCCTCGCTGAATATTGAATTACAAAAGAAAAGGATATATTTTGTAAAACACATACATCTCGTAATTTATTATCGAGTGCATTCTCTTCTTTAAACAACTACTTTCCCGGCTATTTGCCTCGCTGAACATTTAATTACAAAAGAAAGAGACAAGTGTTAAAAATAATGCTCTTTCTGACGGGGCCCTACGTTCAGTTCATTGTTTGAACCATCTTCCACGTTTTCCTCGTCTTGAGCCTTTATGCCTATTATCAGGCTTTGGTACCTTAACATCAACTTTAATTATCTCATAAAAATCAACTCATATTTTCTCGTTATCTACCTCAAGAAAAAAAAATCAAATTAACTCTCAATATTTCTCAATAAACTCATAATAATGCAACTATTGACGGGGCCAACGTTCAGCTCCTTTTTGAACCTTCTTCCACGTTTTCCTCGTCTCGTGCATTTTACATCAAACCCAAGGCCTTGGTATCTATATTCATCATTAAATAAACTCTCAATATCCCATTATATATCTCATAAAACATCATAAAATCATCATTTAAATCTCATATACTCATAAAACTTCTTGGTACCCTTCTATAAACTCAAAAATCATCTTAGTACTCTTTAATAAAACAACTATTATCTCATTATTCACTTTACTAATAAACCTGACTATGATACGTAATGAAGTAACTCTTAGGGATCCCTAACTCTTAATAATTCTCTAAAACATGTTCTTGCGCTTCGTATCTTTATAACTCGATAATTCTTACTAAATTCTGTCCTTATAAAAACATTTTTCAACTTTTTATCTATACTAGCAATTCTATATATTTTGTCCTTATATCTGTTTCTTGTTTATTTTATTTCAACGAAAAAACCATTTTCTCTATACATTAGAATCGTCCCCATATTATTGGACACACAAAAAAAATTATTCTTAATTACTCAAAGTTAAATTATACTCAATATCAATCATTAATTAAAATCACCCTGTATATCTTTTCATTTTAGTCCGTTCCCCTTTTCTTCAGACAAAAATTGCTCTAAAAACCATATTTTACTCTTAAACGCTTTCATTTTGTTTATCTGCTTAGAACGAAAAAATTAAACTTGCCTATTCCCCTATTAGGCTGATCAAAATTAAAAAACTGACATCTTTTACTTATAAAAAAACTAATTCCCTGTATACTAATTCATTCAGCTTAGGTGCGTGGTCCTAAGAAAACTAAAATTACTTATCTAGGGGCATTTGAGAAAAAAAACAATCGATAATCGATTAGTAATAATAATAATAACAACAAAACACAATACATTCTTTTAACAAACTTACCCGCGAAATAAGGGATGAGTTTTTACCTTCTTAAAATTAAAACATCTCTTCTATGCAACGCAAAATGGCGAGAAAACAGAATTAACGTAGAAAAAAACATAATATTAAAATTAGCACTAAGGTGTTTGATTCCTTGATAATATTTTTAACACATTATTTTCAACATTTTCAATTTTCCAGTATAGTCATTAAAAATTATTTTTCGTACTTACACGAAAAAGTATGCACGACAAATAGCACTAGTCTTATCCTAATTATTTAGGTATATATTTTATTTTCCCATCTATTTACTGTTAAAGTTTCTATTTGTTTTTTTTATTATTTATTTCTTCCTAGTAAAATATTTATCTAAAGCGTGTTAACCATTATATTATACCAAAAACCAGAGCTAGAGCACTCTGATAGCTTTCCAGTGGGCTACAGATAAAATTTGTCAATTTATGACAAGATTTCCCTAAATAAAAGATAAATTATAAAGAACTGTCTAACATCAGACTGCAGCATTCGAGAGACTTCTAACCAGGATTTAGGATTTAACAATAAGTGATATAATTCTACGATGTGTAAATTCCAATTTACCACGTGTTAACGAAGCATGTTAGGAAACTATTCAATATTAAAGAAAAAAGGAGAGGAATCTCATTTTAATGTTTCTTAATCTCTGGTTAACAGCATGATAACATTTTTATATAAGTCGACATATGATATATATTTTAAGCACCCATTATTACTTTAAAATACGAGAAATTGCGATAAACTTCAAAGTATTATTTTTATTTCCTATTGGTGCCCTTGGGCAGAAAAGATGTACCCCATAGTACCAAAAATAGCTAACTCTAAGTAACATATGAAATTACCTCCAATCATAGAAAATTCATAGGCGTTCAGAAAATAATAAAATATCGTTGACGGAAAGAAAAAAACGAATAAGACATTCATTTTCAGACACGAAACAACAAACAAAACTAATGGACCATACAAGAATAATTTATTAGACAGGACTACAACAACAAAACCCATTTTTGTTCCATTCCAAACATTTCTTAATATAAAAATTCGTCAATCACAAAAATAAAATTAAGATTAACTCCATTGTAAAGACAGAGAAAAATTAGCTACGGATAATTCTTCTTTGAGGGAATAAAATTATTTCGTCAGCTTGTAAAAGTAAGATCATTTCATAGAGGAGATAAATAGAGATAAAAAATTTAAAAAAAAAATTCTTAGAGTTATGGGGTGAAAAAAAAACAAGACGTTTTTTCAATATCTAGTAAAATCTCCCTCGGCGGAGAAAAAAATTTGAAGCAACAAGCTGCTACCTCTTACGATTCTCTAATTGGAAACATGTTTGAGTTATGGACGAAATATTAATGTTTTTCCCAAGGGAATGATTAAAAATAAAAAAATAGGGTAAAATTAGGAAAAATGGTGCCACAAATCATTTTTAAAATTAAGAAACTAGTATATTTTCATTTTAATGTTTTATCGAATTATCTTTATTGGAAAGCAAGCTTCTTTGCCTTAGAAAAAAACCACTATAATATATTTTAGGAAACTTGATTCCCAAATAATTTTTAAATCATTGTTAAAATTAGATAAATTATCTGCTAGAAATTAACTCAAAAAACATTATAATTGCATCAAAATTTTAATTTAACTAATTTAACTAGTCCCTACCTCAGGTCATAATATAAAATAACAAAAAAATACAGTAAATAGGAAAGTATTAGCCATATTCTGGTTTAGCAAAAAAAAAATTCACAAATAATTTTCCAACACATATAGTTATCAATCAATCTTTAAAAAAAAATGCTAAAATCGCCATTTTGCTTCTAAATTGTTTTGTCGAATGTATCAGAAGAAAATTATAAAAACAGGCTATTTGAACAAGCCAATATTAATCCATCAATAAAAAATTAAAAATTGCTTTAAAATTACCATTATACCAATAAAATCTTTCATAAATCAATAAAAATTAAATCATGAGGAATTATACGTCATTTATTCATTATCACTTTGTAATAAAATTACCCATTAATCGCAAAAAAACACTTCATCCCTTATTTCTTATGCCCCTAAATAGGTTCACGTTGCTTACATCTATAATGCCCTGCTATGTTTACCACTATCTTCCGATCAATAGAAAACAAATTAAAAAAATTACATGAAATTCTAATCTCAAAATTCATAAAAGAGACAAACAATACAAAAATAATTACCGGTGTTCACTTAGGTTGTGTAAAATAAAATGTAATATTTAATCACTAAAAGATCACTTGCAAAAATTAACACAAAAATTACGTTTCACTCATGTAAATCAAAATTGATTTCAAACAAAAATCTACCATTTACTTAAATTCGTCTAAGAAAAGAACCCTCTCACTACAAAATTCAGGCAGAAAATCTCATAATGGATTAAAAAAATTATGTTTGACTATGTAAATTTAAAAATGCTTTAGAAAACGACATAATGTGTAAAGAAAAAAAATTGAATTAAATTGACTAATTAAATTTTGAAAAACTGGAATGACTATGAAGAGTCACCCCTAGAAACGAAGCTAGGCGCCTCCACCACGTGTCACGAGCTGACATACGGCACCTACACCATGTGTCACGACTGCGCGACGGGGGTTAGCAGGACGTCCACGGATATCGCCAGCATCACTCTGTATAGGGTAAGTGCCGACGATAGCCATGGCTAAAGTCACTTTACTCGCTTGGCATGTCGAGAGGGTAAATTACGTTACTAAGTGAACACACAAATAAAACATAGTGGTAACATAACAGATTGAACATTTATTGTAATAGAATAAAATCAAACAATGAAATGAACATAATAAAATATACTACTTACATTGTACTACATATAGCCACCCTGAGGCATGGCCTCTGGGAGGGAGTTGCCCCACGCACCACCTAGGTCTGCTTCTCTAAAAACCCAAACGACAACTAACTCATTTACTTTTTTCCATTTCGTTTCCCGGTACTTGCACTCTCAGCATTTCTGCAACTAGCGTGCCGTGTGCACCCGTTGCTGAGTTTGCTGGATTTCCACGGTACATTGTAACAAGCAACCTGGTTTACTTTAAGATATCGGATTAAATTAACTTTGTAACTAAATCGTTTCCTGAGTAAAATCATATACCGGGTGGTCCAATAATTGTCTAGGTACTGCGTGACAATAATAATAATAATAATAATAATAATAATGTTTATGTTCCTTTCAGACACAGTACATCGTCTAATATGCTTAATATTTAAGTTATAAAAGATTCATTCATAGTGTAATAACACTGGTGTATTAAAAACATTTTTAAAAATTAAATGGTTGAGATCTTTGAATTGTTTTAAATCGTCAGGCAAATGATTATATACATTGAGAACTATATAAGTAAGCGAATTTGTTGTTATCTTATACTTACAAAATGGTAAGTGAAAATTTTTTGCTTGCCTTGTGTTGATATCGTGGTAGTCTTTATTTGTAATGAACTTTTGTTTTTTAATAAATGTATATACATAATTCGTAAATAAATACTGCCACAAGCGTCAAAATTCTTTGAATAAATTCCTGCATGTATGGTTACTTGGAATTCCACCAATACATCTCAATATGCGTTTTTGTTCAACAAACACATCTGAAGATAGTGAGGAGTTGCCTCAAAAGCAAACCCCATATCTCAGTCTTGAACCTACCTACGCATGATACAGACTTATGAGTTGATCAGTTAAGAGAACTGTTTTTAAATTCTAAACAAATAACTCAAATAATTTAATTTGGCTACTAGATTATTACAATGTTCCTTCCAACTCAAATATTCATCAATTGTTAAGCCTAAAAATTTGACTGCTTCTTTCTTTGAGAGAGAAACATCTTTTACCTTGATATTTAATTTTAAACAATTCTTTTGCCAATTGTGAAATCTGATATGCGTTTTCTGCGGATTGAGAAACAATGAATTAAAACAATACCAGCTACCAATATTATATATAACATCATTACATTTAGCCTCTAATATATCATCTGATTTGTCGGACAGAAGTAAGGACTTGCCGTCTGCATACATGACAAAAATGCCGTCTGAAGTAAGGGTATCAAGCTCATTAGTATATGACAAAAATAATAAGGGACCCAATATTGAGCCCTATGAAAGTCCCATATTAACCTCCTTATATTCTGATTGAACTCTATTTGCAGCACTGTTTGATGAGTGACTTATATTGACATATTGGGTTCGATGTCTTAAAAATTAGGAAATCCAATCTAATGCGATTCCCCTTATACCATATGAGTATAGTTTATGCAATAATATATCGTGATTGACACATTCGAATGCCCTGCTGAGATCACAGAAGACACCAACAGGGCACTCGCCTTCATTAATATATTCAATAAGTCTCTAATAAAAGGAATGCATGGCTGTGTTAGTTGGCATACCTAATCGAAATCCGTGTTGATTTTGTGTAATGATACTATTTTTGTTTAAAAATTAGAGCAGTTCATCTTGATAACTATCTTCAAATTTTTTTGAAAAATCAATTGGAACAGTAATTGGTCTGTAGTTTTCTATGTCCTGTGGATCTAGTTTTTTAAAGATACCTTTAAACTCTGGGGAAAGCTACATGTTAAAAAAGATAGATTTACTAAATATGTGAGTGGCTGTACTATGGAGGCAATTACTTTTTCTATAATAAAAACCGGGATTTCGTCAGGGCCAGTCGACTTTTTATTTTTTTACTTATTATTCAATAAGGTTAATAGCTGTTCACAGACAAAAGGCTCTATAAACAGACAATGTTCTTGGATAGGAATACGTTGTTCGAATATATTATTTTTGTTATTATTTGGAGGTAAATGGCTCTTTATTTGGTAAGGTGCATTTATAAAATAATCATTGAAGGAAGAAGCTACTAGCAGTCGATCATTGTATGATACGCCATTAATTGTTATATTCATGTTTTTAAAATTATTAAATCTATTTGACAATTCAGAGATAACTGACCCACGGCTCTCGCAGGATTTTCTGCACTAAGTATTTTATTTTGATAGTACTCTTTTTTAGTTTTATTAACCAGCAAAGTATGTTCTTTTTTACGAAATTTATAGAGAGAATCAAGTTCGGGATATGTATTTTTCAGGCTGTGTAGGTCTTTCAACTTTACACTTGACACCTTTACCTCATCATTTATCCATTTCTTGTTGCAGTATTGCTGTGTTGATAAAACTTTTGCAGCAGAAAATGTGTATTAAAATAATGTAAAAATATTCGATGAAAATATTCGTAAGCTTCAATTATATCATTAGAATTATAGATAGGTTCCCAATCCTTACTTACAAGATCTAACTGAAAAATGTTGATAGCGTTATCGATATAACTTCTCGTGTAGCCTGAAGTTTGGGAAGGAATATTTCTTTGTTCATAATTTATTTGAAACAGAACAGTTCTATGATCAGAAATTTCATTATCAAGTACGCATGCTAAACTATTAGCTGTTAAATTAGTAAAAACGTGATCAATAATAGTTGAGGAAGAATCTGCGACACATGAGATTAAATCCTGATAAAATATCACATAACTTTTAAAGGCATAACCATTATTAGAATTGAAAGATGAATCTAAATTAAAATCTCCATTTAAAATTATATTAACATTATGTACAAACACAGATACATTAAAAATATTTTCGAAAAATATATTTAAATCTCCTTTAGGTGATCTATAACAGGTTAAAATTATCGTTGTGGAAGAAGTATTTGCATTTCATGAAACAGCACAGATCTCAAAATATTTTCTACACAAAATCTATCTAGATCAATGTTTTTAACAGTTAGGTCAGACTTGGAGAATATGGCAACCCCTCCTTTTTGATGTACAGTTCTGCAGTAACCGCTCGTCAAACAAAAACCACTGATATGCTTATTAATAATAGCATCACTTCTAGCATGCGTTTCAGTCAAACACAAAAAGTTCATATTTGTATAATTACAAGTGTCAATTTCTGGAAGATTTATGGACTGCTGGTTTAAACTTTGGACATTTAGCGAAAGAATATCCGGATTAAATATCATTTTTCCGGAACTATTGTCTTCCGTAGCTGAAAAAAACCTACTTATGCACGCACCATCAGGCCAGACGTTAGGGTTCATAGCTGCCTTAAAGTTGTCTTCAACAATTGTCACCTTAAATGATGAATAGAGGTTAGGGTATTTCGGTGTAATGGCTTCGCAACCTACTTCAAGAAAAGTGGTTTTTAATAATAATTTTAAATCATCCACTATTGTATATACGTCCACCCTGTATACATGTAATATTGTAGATTTCCGTACTCCTTTTATAGAAATATCCTTGTTATTCTCTACAATCATATTTCGTTTACGACCTCTTTTGTGAGTCACATTCTTCCACTCGTCATTCATATTGTCACGAGTTTCCAAAGTAGACGGAGATGCCTGTTGTTTAAAGCAAGTGGTGGTTGCTACGTCGTTGGAAATCGTTTTCGTTAATTATTTCTTTACATTTTAACTCAGTTTGAATTTTTAGCAAATCAGCTGATACATGTTTACTTGTGACTGCAGAATTTTTTACATGTTTGTCGTCTGTTTTTGTAGCGCTAAAAATTTTGAATGTTTTATTAGTATGTTTTTGAGAGGTTTTATTAGGTACCTGTTTTATATTCGTTACTTTATCATGTTTTTGTCGTCCGTCATTTTCTTTGTTCTGTATCACTGCCAATTTATTCAACAATTCAATATGATTATTTAATTAAGTTATTTTTTCACGAAGCTCACTAATTATTATGTCCTTTTGTTTAATAATATAAATTTGCATCTACCTTTCCGTTAGAAATTCCAACTTTGTCCAAGGCATCATAAAAGGCAATGTCACATATTCACACTCATTATCGCAACAAATAATCGTTGTTTTGTCTTCTGAGAATTTAACATTAGCCGCCAATTTTGCACAACTTGTATGAAAACAGTTGGAACAGTTTTTACATTTAACGCCATTAATAAATTTTGATTTACACCTTTCACAAGTAAGAGCATTTGCACTACCGTCTACTCTCGGCAACATCTTGTAGGATCTTCAAATTATCTTTAAATCTTTAAATTATCTAGCGTAAGCTGAGAAAAACCCTACACTAGATACTCTTTATATTTATTTTATTGTAATATTTTTACCTTTAAATTTTCTTTGTATTGTACATTGAATACTTATTGTTATAATAAATTGTATTCATTTTGCTTGTTCTTTTTATTGTTCGGTCTCACTACAAGGATTCTAAAGATCTGGGACCTCTTTTACTTGATATGACTTTAGGTCGTAATATCTTATTGGATACTGGATTGGTAAACTAGTAGTTTGCGACTGAAATATTATGTTTTAATATTCTGCCCTCTAGAAGCACATTTGTACTATGCTAAGCCTAGTCAGGCTATTTATTTTTTGATTGCAACAGACACTGTACCGCTAGAAGGCGCCTGCTGACTATTTTGCATGTCGCTATCCTAAGGATACCGAGATGCACTAAATAGTCGAAGAATCCTCGTGTCGGTCGTCACATGCTTACCTTGCTCTGACGAGAGCCAACAGCTCGAAACTGCAGTCTGCAAAATTAAATTAAATCAACTCATACATAAATTAAATTTTAAAAACAAGTGAATAAACTTAATATCAAAACGAACTTTAAATATAAAAGTAATAAAATCAATTCAATAAATGAGTAAATAAATGAAATAAAATTTTCAGTTAATAAACAGTATGTTGTATTTTACAAAGTATTTTAAAATTAATAAAATGATTAAATTTCTAATGTCATATGCAGACCTTATTAGAATGCATAAACGAGGATAAATCTGCATTATCGGCACTAGGGGTTTGTAAGGAGTGGGGGGTAGTACACCACGGAAATGACTCTCCTGAGTTCAAATCTGAAGGCGGCCTCTTACCATTCGCGAGATATTCGCGTTTGAAAAACGCTATTTCGCCAGGAACTAAAATTTTAGCTCCCGATAGTGCCTATCGCGATAGGTAATATCGGTGGCTTCTATATTTGACAATCAAAGACAAATTAACATTATATAATCCTTGGATCGTAACGACCCGTCATATTGATTCAGCTAAACAACTTTGGATTTTTTGGAATCTCTTATAGCACAACTTCTGACCCATTAGTGGATTTTCTGAGTCGGAAAAAACCCCGAAAAACGTAAGTATTTTCTGACACGACCAGACCCACCCCCCCCTCCGTTTTCGAGGATGCTGAAAGCGATGGTGGTGGGTAAAATTCTTTTTAAGGATGCACAACCCCCCAAACGACCCAAAAACACCGCGCGCTTCCGTCGGACAAACATTGGTTTATCCCCATTTTAGAGAATGCTGAGTCTGACGCCGGCTTTGAATATCATGTCCGATGCAAACCTGTCCCCTAAACAGCCAAAAACGCTCCGGAAAAGGGGGTGAAATACGAAGTAGCGAACTTCAGTCCGACAAATATTGGTTTATTCTCGTTTTCGAGGATGCTGAGACTGACGCCGGCCTTGAATATCATCTCCGATGCAAACTCACCTCCCAAACAGCCAAAAACACCTCGGAAAAGGGGACGAAACGCGAGGGAGCGGACTTCAGTCCGACAAACATTGGTTTACCGACGTTATCGAGGATGCTGAGGCCGATGACAGCTTCCACGCATCTGTCAGAGCCGAGAACTACAGCAGCGCCTCCACACGCGCTGTAGCTTGTACACGTCCACCTCGAAAAATTCTTTGTTTCGCTGTCTGTTATAATAACAAAAACTGTTTCTTTACTCCAATAAATTTGATATTGGATATTGTGCATTATAAAATAATAATATTAACTTCTATTAAACAAATTCTGAAAAAGTAAGTACACAGTGTAACGATTTTTTATTTCATAAATGCAGTATATTTACGAGCATGACTCTATTTTTCCGTTGAATGTAAAATATAATACAATGGTTTTTTCTTTGATTTGCTGCATGTATGTTATATAGTATTTGAGCCACTGTATATAAGACGATACGTGACTTTTGCTTCATTTCAGATTATCATATAATATCATATTTCAGCTACGTGCAGATAACAAATTCCCGCTATCATTTATCGCTTACAAAGTATCACATTATGTTATATTACATTTTAACTTCTCACGATTATGCTGAATCGCTTGCTTGCTTTTCTTTGTTCATCATTTAGATGACACTGCATCTAAATGTCATAAATAGAACCACGAGACATTTCTGTCACCAGTTATCATACTCACTTTAAATTAAACGCTTAACATTTATTACTGTATTATTTCTAAGAGTCAACGTTGACTCTCTACAAATAAATAAAATTGTTTTTAAAAACTTAGCTACGAAACGCGAGCTATAACATTGGCGCAGTCGGTAGGATCCGTTAAACATCCCTGGAACAAGAAGCCTAACTTGTAGTGAAACGTTCGAGAACAAGGAGAACATCTCAACAAGGGTGCCTAACTAGTGCGAGTGATCTACAAGAACAAGGAGACCTTCCTCACCAGTGGTGGCGGATCCCAATCCCTCGACGGAGGAAAGAACCTACCTATGAAGATATTTACGTAAGTCATTTTTAAGAATCATCACGTTTTATTATTGCTATTTTTATTTTTCACATTTCGCAATTTATTTAAGTGTATTATACTGCTAATACATCCAACGAAAACGAAACAGTTCTGCTATCAATTTTATCCTTATTATTCCCCAAACGACATAATTAGTTTTATTTCATACGTATTATACTGTTAATACGTAATCGTGTGTATTATACAGCTAATACACTCACCGAATTCCATTTTATTTTAAAGCGACATCGAAGCGTATTATACTGCTAATACGTACTTGTGTGTATTATACAGCTAATACACAAACAGACAAGAAAATCTTTCAAATTTAACTTCAATAGTTTGTAACTAAAAGCAACAAAATGTCAGAACAAGAAGCCACCGTTCAAATCGAAGAACAAATTGAGGCTTATAAACTTTCAGAGATATTCTCGATAATACCTGAGTTCGATGGAAACCCCATCAACCTACAAACGTTTTTAAATTCTTGTACATATGCTCAAGGAATGGCAATTAATGACCAGTTGTTATTATTGACTATTCATATCAAAAATAAATTGCGTGGCAAAGCTGCCGAATTGATAAATTCTAGAAATCCGGCTACATATGCAGAAATAAAATCCTTATTAGAAGCGCACTTCGGAGATTCTAGAGACCTAACGTCTCTAATCACTGACCTACAACGCATCCATCAATTACCTAACGAATCTGCGTTAACCTTTGTATCACGGTTGCAAACGCACAATGCGAAAATGCATGCCGCAATCCAAAAACAAGCTTTGTCCAAAGAACAGAAGAAATCACAATCTGATTTAGTCGAAACTATGACGCTAAATAATTTATTAACAGGATTAGAACCAAATTTAGGCAAAATTATACGCGCTGGCAATCCACAAAATATGTTGGAGGCTATTAATCGAATTAAAAGAGAATTACAACTCTCTTATTTTGAGTCACAAAAATTCTCAAGAAATAGCCAAGCTAAAAACCTAATTCCTCCCCAACAAAAGAGACCAATTTCAACTTTCCAACAGAAAATGTGTTCATTTTGCAATCGCATTGGGCATACTGTAAGTGAATGCCGTACTAGGCAACAACAACAATTTATGCCATTAACGTCCCAAAACTTTCAAAGACCAAACTCCCAAAGAAATTCAAACTTCCAAAATTTTTCGCAAAATAATCAATTTACTCACAGGCAATTTCCACAAAATAATCAATCTAATCTTCCACAGCAAAATAGGCCTTCAGCCATCAGACCAAACCCGAATTTCAATCAGCAGAGACCATCTGCAATCCAACCAAATCCAAACTTTAATCGTTACGATCAACAAAAGGCCCATCATTTGAACTATGAACCTTATGATAGTTACATTGATAATTCCAATCAATATGAGACCTACTCTACCGATTACTCCCCAAATTACCAACTTCAACAAGACAATTGTGAAAATTATAATTTCGAAACCAGTCAAAGTTTCCCAGAGAACTATAATTCTCAGTCTGAACAGTATGAGGATTATACCGCTAATCCTCAGGATTTTTACCAAGGTTCCAACCAATTAACTCATCCTCCCAACCAGGAATCCGAACCAATTGCAGAATTGGAAACTCAGATCCAAACGATCACTCTAAAAGACAGTTTCAACCCATACCTGAATTTCCCGGAACACAAATTCATGTAAATATTCTTTCGCATGCATTGCTAACTGTCAACTCAAAAAATCTCTATTACATGAAAGACATAACCGGTAAATTTAAAATTTTGCTAGACACAGGCGCCGGTATTTCAGTTTTTAAACCTAGGACAGCTGAAAACTACAGGCGCCGATCCCCTGAAAATGTGATTGTTCAAGGTATAACGAACGAAAAGATTAATATTAATGAATCTGTTCTCATACCATTTACCACAAGTGATCCTCATAAAGTTTATATTCACGATCTAGACATAGACTTTGACGGACTTTTAGGCGCGGACTTTTTCGAACATTACGAATGCAGGATAGATTTTAAAAATAAACAATTAGTGACGAATTTTAAAACCGTACCGATATTCAAAGTTACTGATATTTTACCATCGCAACCAAGCGTAACCCGCGGTTTAAACACCATAAAAAATCGAAACTTAATTTCTATTGAACCGCGCACGGAAAAAATATTCAAATTAAAATGTGACCTACGAAATACCGAGGCTATACTGGTAGCCCAAGAAAACGAAAAAGTACGCTTACCCAACGCTATCGTCAAAATAGACAACAACGGAGAATTTTTAACATCTGTATAAACGCAAACGCTATTCCAAAAACTGTAGATTTGTCAAACCTTAAACTCGAACCAATAGAAAAATTTAGGGCAATCTTTAATTTAAATTGTCAAAATTCAGACTACCAACAACAAATAGACAGGAATTTCGAAATTAAAAATCAATTACGCTTAGAACATTTAAACGAAGAAGAAACCGATTTAATAACACAACTTTGTCTAAATTTTTCGGACATATTCTACCTAGAAGGAGATAACTTGTCATTCACAAACGAAATTAAACAACTGATGTGGAAAACTATTAAAAAAATAATAAATGTCAATAACCAAAAATTCCCTAACTCTGTCCAATTTAATAACGATAATGAACAAAGAATTGTAAGAGACAACTTAGAAATAGCTAATGAATTCAATTACTATTTTGTTGATAGTATTAATCAAATTATTACCAGTATCGATTGTACTGAATCATGGTGTATCAACGATTATAATATGTATCCAAGATTTTTTAAATTTAAATTACTTACTTTAGCTGAACTACGTACAATTATCACTTCATTGGACAACAAATGTAGTGTTTCTGAAATTTTGAATGCAAAAGTTTTGAAACAAGTGTTTGAATCTATTGGCCATGTTATTTTAAATCTTATTAGCATGTCTTTGGAAACTGCAAAAATTCCCAGTTTATTAAAAATTAGCACGGTTGTTCCAGTCCCTAAAGTAACCAATACAAATAATTCAAGTGAATTTAGACCTATAAATACCTTGCCCCCTGTAGAAAAAGTACTGGAAATTGCTGTTTATAACCAGTTACTGGAGCACATCGACAATAATGACATCTTAATTGCTAATCAATCAGGATTTCGTCAAAAACATTCTTGTGAATCGTCGTTACAGTTTGCGCTTTGCAAATTTAAAATTGATTTAGATAATAATAAATACGTAGTAGCTGTTTTCCTGGACTTAAAAAGAGCATTTGAAACCATTGATCGGAACATATTATTAGCTAAATTAAATAGGCACGGAATAGAGGGCAATGTATATAAATGGTTGTCGGACTACTTGAGTGATAGAAAACAGAAAGTCAGAGTAAATGATTCATTATCTTCTGAAATTGTTAATGATTTTGGAGTTCCTCAGGGCAGTGTCTTAGGACCATTACTTTTTATATTATACCTTAACGATATAAATATCTTTATCGACTGTGAGTTTATAAACTTATTTGCAGATGATACACTATTAGCCTGTAGTGATTTGAACTTAGAATTAGCAGTACAGAAAATAAATGTAATATTGTCCAGGGTTGAAATTTACTTTAAAATCAATATGCTGAAATTAAATATATCTAAAACTAAAGCTATGGTAATAACTACTAAATTCAAATATAATAACCTAAACCTTAATAATATAAGTCTTTCTATTTATAATGAACAAATTGAAATAGTAACAACAGTGAAATATCTTGGGTTCCAATTGGATAATACTCTATAATTTGATGCTCATTTTGAATATATGTATAAGAAAATTTCAAAAAAACTGTATTTCTTTTCTAGAATCGCTAATAATTTATCAACTGAGACTAAGATTACTGTTTATCAGTCTATTATCCAACCACATTTTGATTATTGTTCTTCGGTATTATATCAATTTAATTTAAACAAACTTGCACAATTACAAAAACTTCAAAATCGTGGTATGAGAATTATCTTAAAAACCAACCGTTATACTCCAATTAATATAATGTTAACGACCTTGCAATGGCTTTCTGTTTCTCAAAGATTGTTTTATTTTACCATGATTTTAGTATATAAGATAGTAAATAATTTAGCACCCTCATATTTTCAAAACTATGTTGTTTTTCATTCAGATTTACATAATCATCTTACTCGTAATGGTATGAACATATACATTACCAAAACTAATTATAAAAACAGTATGAATTCTTTGTTTTTTAAAGGTTTTGATCAGTTTAATAAGTTACCAAATCAAATTAAAATGAAGTCATCTGTTGCTGCGTTTAAACGTGAACTAATTAAATATATTAAAAATATGGTCTAAAAATTAAGTTGACAATATTAAAAATGTGATACTATTTATATATAGACTAATCTTTTTTCTTACTATGTTATTTTAAACCTTTTACACAATTGATTTGTAGATTGTATGTTTCTTATATATTGTTTATACTTTCAATATTTAATTGCATGTATTCTTAGTTTTTTTTTGTATATTAGAATGTCTATTTCAAATAAAGTTATATTATATATATTATTTATATTCTATTGACACCAACAATGCCAAACCGATATTCACAAAATCTTATCGTTACCCCCAAATTCATATGCAAGAGGTAAAGTCACAGGTTTCAAAAATGTTAGACCAAGGCATAATCCAGCCTTCGATTTCTCCCTGGTCCTCCCCAGTTTGGGTAGTCCCAAAAAAACTTGACGCCTCTGGCAAACAATAATGGCGAGTTGTAGTCGACTACAGAAAACTTAACGAACTGACTATTGACGACAAATATCCCCTTCCGAACATATCTGACCTTCTTGACCAACTAGGAAAATGCCAATACTTCACAACCCTAGATTTGGCCTCTGGGTTCCACCAGATAGAAATTAATCCCGAAGACGTCCAAAAGACTGCCTTCTCTGTAGAGAATGGCCACTATGAATTTCTTCGCATGCCATTCGGTCTTAAAAACGCCCCATCCACTTTCCAAAGGGTTATGGACAATATCCTACTAGGTATCCAAAACGAACGTTGCCTCGTCTATATGGACGACATCATCATTTATTCCCCAACGATTCACGAACATATTACCCAACTAACCGAAATATTCCAACGTTTAAGGAAAGCTAACCTTAAAATACAGCCCGGCAAGTGTGAGTTTCTTAGGAAAAAAGTTGCCTACCTAGGACACCTCATCACCAAGGACGGTGTAAAGCCAAACCCTGTTAAGGTTGAAGCAGTCCTAAACTTTCCTCAACCCAAAAACCAAAAGGAAATTAAATCTTTCCTGGGTTTAGCAGGCTATTATAGACGTTTTATTCCCAATTTCTCTAAAATATCAAAACCTCTGACCAAATTACTACAAAAAGACATACCCTTTAATTTCGACAATGATTGTACGAATTCATTCAAGAACTTAAAACAAACCTTGACAACAACTCCGATACTAATTTACCCGAACTTCGACGAGCCTTTCCTATTAACCACAGACGCGAGTGCATTCGCCATTGGTTCCGTGCTTTCGCAGGGCCCCATTGGTAAAGATTTACCTATCGCTTATGCCTCCCGAGTTTTATGCAATGCCGAAACTAAGTACTCCACGATAGAAAGAGAGCTCTTAGCTATCGTGTGGTCAGTAAAGCATTTTAGACCATACCTGTTTGGCAGAAAGTTTAAACTAATCACCGATCACAGACCACTTACCTGGTTATTTTCGATAAAGGACCCGGGTAGCAGATTAGCCCGTTGGCGCCTCAAACTTGAAGAGTATGACTACGAGGTCATATACAAACCCGGCAAAATAAACAAAAACGCAGACGCCTTGTCCAGAATCAAAATAAACCACTTTAACGAATGTTCCAAATTCTATTCTAAAATTTTAGCAGCTAACGAAAACACAGACGATGACGAAAGCCTAAATGACGAAAACGAAATAACTAACGAACATATCGCTCAGGAATTTGACACATTCTCTAGACTATACAAGACAAAATCCCTAATAGATTACTCGAAAATCGAAATTACAAACAAACGATTGTTAGATCGAGAAAACAAAAACATAATTACGTTCTTTCGGCAAAAGAACCTAACAGACCTTCATCACCAAATTATAGAAGATATTTTCGAAGAAAATCCCGAATTCGACAACAGTACAATCAATATTGTCTCTAGTAAATCAACCCGACATAGAAATTATTATATCATCGCTGTACCTTTCGACCCCGAATCTGTAATAGAACACTTGTTTTTAACGTTATATAAAAATCAAAATAAACTAGATCTTTCCAAGACCTACTATGTCGAAAATAATCTGGACCTCCCAATACTCGAAATTCTCTCATTCATTTTTGCAGATAAGGACCTAAAATTAATCATTTGTCAAAATCTAGTGCATTGCCCCGACGAAGACCAACGCCCGATAATCCTCGATCAAAATCACACCGGAAAAAATAATTTGCACCGCGGAATAAACGAGACAATTCGCAGAATCAAAAACAAATATAATTGGCAAGGGTTAACGAAAGATGTCGAAAATTTTATCAAAAACTGCGAAAGATGTCAAAAAACGAAAGTTTGTCGAAAAAATTTAAGTAGTCCACTGGTAATTACAGAAACACCAAAGACACCGTTCGAAAGAATTAACATTGACTTATTTGAATTCCCTACGCGCAATTATGCATAGACTATTCGCGACGAATTGACTAAATTTACACAAGCTTACGCAGTCACCGATAAATCCGCCAAATCTGTAGTAAATACGCTACTGCTTTATTTTCAACATTATGGTACTCCATTAAGAATACATTGCGACTATGGAGGAGAATTCGATAACAATTTATTAAGAGATTTGTGTAGATTATATGATATAAAATTAACTTTTTCAAGTGTAGGACATCCCCAGCCAAATGGTTCAATTGAACGATTTCACGCCACCTTGGCCGAAATGATAAGAGCTAACAAAACGGAAAACCCGAATGAACACCCATTTACCATTTTACCGTATGCAGTAATCTGTTATAATAACTCTGTAAATAAAACTCACGGATTTACCCCATACGAATTAGTTTTTGGTCATACATCTGTTCGTCCACCGGAAACGTTATACAATCAAAAAGAGTTAATCACTAAATATGTCCGAGATTTAAACAATCGCATTTCCCACTATTATAAAATAGCTCGAAGTCGAACTGAAACTCAAAAACAAAAAGCCAAAGTTCGGTTTGATAAAAACGTGCCCGAAAATCGCCCCACATATAATGTTGGCGACAAAGTATATGTTAAGGAATCTCAAATAAAGAACAAATTACAAGATAAATTCAACGGTCCGTTCGAAATTAAGGAAATTTTTCAAAATTCCGCTACGCTACTAAATCTCGAAACGAACCAAACAACCAAAGTAAACTTTGACCGAATGAAACCATACACTGAAAATTAAATTTATTTTCAGGTTTCTGCTGCTGCTCGGATCAGCACTTGCCCAGTATAAAATAACATCGATCAACAACACGATCGGAGTGTACTACCACCGAGACACAGACATAGTAATTTCTAACGAGAAATGAACTCTACTTGTACATAAAAATATATCGACTCTTAAAACAGCATTTGACAAAAATGACAAAATCTTACAAACCCTCTACAACACACTCGACCCAACATACCATCACATGAATATCTTTTTCGGCGATGTAAAAACGCATCTCAGTTTATTAACTCAAATCTCTCAATCGATACAATCAAAATTTAACGAAGTTTACCTTGACACAAAAAGATACAGGCGAGGAATACTAAACGGCATCGGAACGATTTTCAAATCGATAACTGGAAATCTAGACGCAGAAGATTTTCAGTACTATTCTGATTGCATCAACAAGCTAAATAATGACGAACACCAACTCGAAAATTTAATCAAAAATCAAATATCTGTCACGACTTCAGTCATCAAAAATTTTAATTCAACTATTCAAAAACTACAAATCGACGAAGAAACTTTCAATAAGGATATCAAAGAAATCGAAACCTCAATTCTAGATATGACTAAGGATATCGAAAATATCCACACAAAATTAAGATTTTTAGAAATTTGCGAACAACTCTTGGCAAGTTATTTATTCATTGAAGACAATTTAAACGATATTTTGAATGCCATAACATTCGCTAGACTAAAAATTATACATTCGTCAATAATAACTCCTGACCATTTAGTAACAGCATTACAAGAGATTTCTCAGAGTTTACAAAGAAACAATTTGCCTCTACCTATTAAATTATCAGCAGTCGCTCAGTATTTAGACATTATTGAGTTACAAGCTTTTCAAGTAGATTCTAACTTAGTATTCGTTCTAAAAATACCTCTTGTCGAACCTCAAAACTACAATACCTTCCGCCTATACCCGATCCCAATTCTTGATAACAGAACTGGCCTTCTGCACATTCTATCTATTTCACAAAAGTTTATCGCGAGAGACGATGATTCTTTGATGTACATACCAATTTCAAATTTAAATGAATGCAAACCACTATACTTTGGAACGAAACTATGCTCAAACCTGTTTGCATACCCTATCGATCAAAATGCCATATGTGAAGCCAGAATCCTGAAACAATTGACTAAACTCCCCGAAAATTGCCAGACATCCTTCATCATTGGTCAAGGATACAACGTTCAAGAACTTGAAGACAACACATGGTTAATAATAAACTCCGAACCACTCCACATCACCATCAATTGCCCAAAAAGAGGTTCAATAACAGAATTAATCAACAAAAATTCAATCGTCAAACTACAACCCGGATGTTACGCCTTTGTCGGAATCACCAGAATACAAGCTAGTGCCAAAGACTTTTCAGACATTAAAGACAATTCTCATCCCATCCAAATTCCCTATGAGTGCTGCAATCAAATGCCCGACAAAATTAAATTACTAAAATTAAAACCTCTCAAGGTAAACAATCTAAACGTAGAAGATTTGGACATTGCCAAAACCAAATTGGAACAAT
Organism: Leptura quadrifasciata; assembly: GCA_963675555.1. Classification (NCBI taxonomy): domain Eukaryota; kingdom Metazoa; phylum Arthropoda; class Insecta; order Coleoptera; family Cerambycidae; genus Leptura; species Leptura quadrifasciata. The sequence goes on along the minus strand of OY776674.1, from coordinate 106,920,107 downwards.
ATTCAAAGGACCTGGATGATCTTATAAACGAACCATTTGTTAACAAACATGTATCTTGGTTCACGTATTTTACAATCACATTCGTTGTTTCCCTAATTCTACTTTACATATTCTGTAAGTGTAGGAAAAGACAACGTGGAATGCTGAAAATCCAACACTCTTCAGATGACGCCCCTTCACCCTCTCCAGGACGAAGCAAACCATTTATGAAACTTCCCGGTTTCATCCCTCCAAGAAAGCGACCCGTTATCAGACCCCAAGAAGGAGATGACATCGAGTTAACATAGACTTTCACTTGTGATTTTTCATTCGCATTATTAACTTAACCTTTGTATATTTTTACCTTTATCTTTATTATTTTGTATTGTATTCACTCACTATTTTATTATCTTTTCAATTTCAAAAGTTCCTGTATAACAGCAACTTTTTCGTTAAGGGGGAAGTTGTTATATAGTATTTGAGCCACTGTATATAAGACGATACGTGACTTTTGCTTCATTTCAGATTATCATATAATATCATATTTCAGCTACGTGCAGATAACAAATTCCCGCTATCATTTATCGCTTACAAAGTATCACATTATATTATATTACATTTTAACTTCTCACGATTATGCTGAATCGCTAGCTTGCTTTTCTTTGTTCATCATTTAGATGACACTGCATCTAAATGTCATAAATAGAACCACGAGACATTTCTGTAACCAGTTATCATACTCACTTTAAATTAAACGCTTAACATTTATTACTGTATTATTTCTAAGAGTCAACGTTGACTCTCTACAAATAAATAAAATTGTTTTTAAAAACTTAGCTACGAAACGCGAGCTATAACATGTATACTCGAATATTATCGTATATGTCGGTTTTCATTTGGATTTTCAAAATTCTTTCTAGAATTTCGTTGGTATTGAAAGCAATGGAAGAAGATGACAGTCGTACTTGTTTCCTATATACGGAACCTGGCAAAAAAGACAAAGGCCTTCAACGTATACATGTTTCCGAGGTCCAGGCAGAGCGACTTTCTCTCGTAAGCAGCATCCGAGTGGACAAAAAAGTTGCTGTTTGGGGGGTGGGTTTACATCGGGGATGGTTTTCAAGGCTGGCGTCGGTCTCAGCATCCTCAAAAACGGGTATAAACCAATGTTTGTAGGACGGAAGTCCCCTCCTTCGCGTTTCACCCCCCTTTCCGGGGTGTTCTTGGCTATTTGGGGGGTGGGATTTTATCGGAGATGAGTTTCAAGGCTGACGTCGGTCTCAGCATCCTCGAAAATGGGGATAAACCAATGGTTGTCGGACGAAAGTCCGCACTTTCGCGTTTCACCCCCTTTTCCGGGGTGTTTTTGGCTGTTCGGGGGGTGGGTTTGCATTGGGGATGATTTTAAAGGCTGGCGTTGGCCTCAGCATCCTCGAAAACGGGGATAAACCGGTGTTTGTCCGACAGAAGCGCGCTCCTTTGCGTTTCACCCCAATTTGGGGGTGTTTTTTGGTCGATTGGGAGGTTGTGCACGCTTAAAAATAATTTTGCCCGGCACCATCGTTTTCAGTATCCTCGAAAACGGGGAGGGGAGGTGGTCTGGTCGCGCCAGAAAATACTTACATGTTCGTCCGGCTCACAAAATCCACTGCATATTGATGAAATGATAATATAAAATGCCAAATAAATAACAATGCTGTCATAGTATAATCAGTGACAACGTACGTAGCGGAAATGGGCCGACGTTAAATAAATGTATAAAAAAAAACGTACATAGTAATTTATTATCGCACTTCAATCAGAAACCCTAAATAACTATATGCATATTGTTGGTGTTTATGTCGAATATATCAAAAAATGTTACAGCTAGATCTATCAACCCTATATAATCGAAATGAGGGAAAAAGGATCTAAAGGAATATTTAAGGAAGAAACAGCCTTGATTGTTATATCATGTGAGCTATGCAAGCAATTGTTTTTTAATTGCATTTAAATACACAGTTGTAGGGTTGTATATACATAAAATGTATATACAACTTTCATACGAAACTTTTTAGTTTATTTCCAGTAATAAAAGAAATAAAGAGGAGTTAATATATAGTGAATAATCCTGTTCCTTTTTACCAGGAATAAATCAATATACAATAAGGTGTGTGTTTAACCCTCTTCAATGATAAATTAATGAATCTGACGATTATTGGTATATTTTGTTTTTTGTGTCTTTGATAAACCATATGAATTTGGGGCTTACATTAGCTATATTTTGCATATAATTTACACAAACATATAATCATATCAGGCCGGAACTAACTTTTATTATGCAAAATAAATTGTCCGAATGAAAGATTTATCTACTTCAGTGGATATTCAATTCGGCCAGGGTCTAATATTATCATCCATTCAAATTTAGTGAAAACATTTTTCAGGATATGCGCACAGTCCCTTTTATGTTTACCTACCCACTCAAGGCAATTTAATAAAATTTGTTTTTGTGACGGTAACTGTAGTTATTTATTAAATTTGTGTAGGCGTTAGATCCTCAGATTCATGTTTAATTAAAGGATACGAAATTGCGCGGAGAAACACGACGATAGGAGTGAAAGTGAAAATTGGGATATAATAATGGCTTTGAAGGAATCGTTCATATTCAGAGAGAGATTTTATGGCAAGTATTGAAAGGCATCAATTTATAACCAATAAAAAACAACCACTCTGCCTGAAATTCACTCACATCAATCTAATAACAGCCCTCTTATACAACGATTATATTTAAATATATCATTCCTCCTGCTTAGAATTCGGCGATATTCGAATATTTTGCATATTTTTGACGTTATGTTCATGAATAATTTAGTTAATGATGAATGATAGATTCATACAGAGAAAGCAAAGCAAATATATCTTGCTATAAACTTAGTGTGGAGAATTAATTTAGTGTCAACATTGAGGCCTGAATATCATTCATTCTTAAACTATGAATTTGAACCTAATTTTTCTCTTTTATCTTGTCGAGAGGCTCCTGAATAATAATAATTTGAGTTTTGATATTATTGCTGTGGGTGTTTTTCATCATTATTATTGTTGTATGCACACCCACGCCCTCTAACGGAGGGTCCCTGGTGGCAGAGTTAAAGGAGGCCTATTGCAGTTAGCTACGGTAAAACGGCGCCATCTCGTGGCCAACTGGCGAACTACCATTACCACGGATGGATTGAAAAGCGGTAGAATAATTTGAAATGACCGATTAGAATGATGGAGAAGTCGTCTGGAACATCTTTAGCCGGTACGAATTTTTTTTACTTAAATTCAGAATTTCTTGATAAAAAACATGCACCTTAACGTTTTTTCAAAAAGCATTTTTAGCCGTAGAATCCGAATTTGCAATAAAAAATAGGGGTTCCTATTTAAGATACCAAGAATATTAATCTTTTGGTATACGGTAGCTCAATGTGTTAAAGCGTCTGGCTAGCAAACTGAGTTGCCTAGCGAAGTGGGTTTGATTCCCGCAAGGCGAAACAATTTTTCATTTAAAAAATTGCCCCAAGAGTGGTTCGGAGTCCACATTAAACTGTAGGGCCTCGTCCCTCTCTACCTAGCACAAGATCCTTGAGATATTCCAGGGGTTTACTTCGGTAACTTGAGAGGCGGTTAAGAAAACATTTTAAGAAACATTTAAGAACACATCATAATGGGTGGGCCATGAAATTTTCATTCCGTCATTTTGTAATGACAACAGACATGCTATTTCTCGAAATAAATTTGACGTTAGTGACATTTGAACTTAATTTGAATAGCTGTAGTACAAATATAGCAGAAAATGATTATGCAAACGCAGTGTTAATGGATTTGATTATTATCCATGGAGAGTGCAATAAGATTATCAGCAGAACTTGTAGAAGATTTAATGAAATATCCGGATTTGCGGCAGATGAACAACAGAAAGTTTCTACGAATTCAGAGGAATTTTATAAATTTTGATTCGTCATTAAGACAACCAAGAGAACCATTACCTAAACCTGTGGCATCTGACGAGGAAAATGAAATCAATGTGCTGGCATATTTTCATGCAAATCTCCAATATTCCATACGTTGTGCTGAACGGGATTTATTATTGTCATATTCATCCATTCGAAAAATGCTTGTAAACTATAAAATGCATAATTATAAATTAACAAGACTCAAGTTTCTCATGCCTCAGGATTATCTACAGAGAATCATTGTAAAATGTTACTTGTACATACGCAAGAGACCCCAATTTTTTACAGAAAATATATGAACTGATGAATGCAAATTTTCTAGGGAAGGGATTTAAAACACACGAAATCGTCACCATTGGGCCACAGACAACCCCTACGTTACTAGAGAGGCTGGTTTTTAAGTCAAATTTAGTTTCAATGTGTTTTGTATGTTAATGAATGACAAAATAATATATTACATATACTGCGGAAAATTGAATTCCAGAAAATATTTAGATATAGTTAGAACAATTGTGGAAGACTTCCTTGATAATCTGTCAATTGAAAAATATAGAACTTGTTGGTATCAAGTCGACAGGTCTCCTCCATATTGTACACACGAAATGAGTATGGACCGCATTTTCGATTATCGTTGGATTAGACGTTTGGGGCCGTGGAATTGGCCTCCGAGGTCCCCTGACCTTACCCTGTTAGATTTTTATCTTTGGGGTACTCTTAAAGTTAGAGTTTATAAACCTCCAGCCCACAACCGGGAAGAATTAGAACGTCGAGTGATTCAAGAGTTTGAAAACTTGGACCCCCCTGAAATAAGAGCTGCTACAACAAAGGTCGTCCATCGTCGTATACTAAAGTGTCTGGAGGTTAACGGCCTACATTTCGAACAATTATTACAATAGTTTTAAGATTTTTATTATTTGTTATTGCAACTTAGACTTTGTTACTGTTATTGCTGCTTAGGTATTATTTTTCCTAATACTAACACTGTTATTGTTCTGTAATGACGAATTAAAATTTACAAAATTTTTCTGAATTCGTAGAAACTTTCTGTTGTTCATCTGTGGCAAATTCGGATATTTCTCATTAAATCTTGTACAAGTTCTGCTGACAATCTTATTGCAATTTCCATGGACAATAAACAAATCCATTAAAACTTGTTTGTATAATTTTTTTCTGCCATATTTGTGCTACAGCTATTCAAATATTCAAATTAAGTACAAATATCATTACCGTCAAATTTATTTCGAAAAATTAGCATGTCTGTTGTCATTACAAAATGGCAGAATGAAAGTTTTATGGCCCACCCGTTATGATATACCAAAAGATTAATATTCTTGGTAAGGTTGCAGAAAAGTGCCCATAAATCTATAATGGTGCGCCTTAGGTATAGGGTATATCTTTTTAAATAGGTAAATGTATCGCCTTTCCGAATCAGTAACAATATACGGGGTATTCCATTTAAGAAAATTGACTTTCGTGCATTTTTCTAAAGCGTTCTCTAACTCATCCTGTATGATATTCGAAATATTCGATTAGTGGAGAAGATGCCCCTAGGCTTTGCCTAGCCGCAACTAAAAAAATATATTTTAAATTGCTGCGTAGGTACTAGAAAACACGATTTACTGAAAGTCAAATTTTTGGCAATACATTCAGAAAAGAATTATTATCTCGAAAACGGCTTGAGATACGTATATGGAAATTTTAACGAAAGTTACTCAGAAAGAGATTACGTTTCAAAAGGGTATTCCATTTAAAATAACGAAGATGTTGACAGTTTTACGTATAAGTGGCAACACCGCACTTTAGAAAATATTTTAGTTGGAGACATCATAATCGAGTATTTTGGTAACCAAAATTTCAAAGCAATCGGTTGATCCATTCTCCATATACTTTTAATACTCCGCCCACCGTGGCTCACCCTGTATATTGGATCATTAGGAAATTATATTGTATTCAATAGACATTTTTCTAAAAAGTATCGCCTGTATTGGAAAAAGTTTTAGTACCGCCGTGCTCATTATCTCAACTAGATAACTAGCTAATATTTTTCACTGGTAATTTTTTATTTACAAGTATTATATTAAGGTTCTAAAAACATATCAGAATTAAAAATTTTAAAAATTCCGAATGAAAGACATTTAAAAATCCATATTCTTGTTCAAAGTGTAGCATAATCTTTCCGGGTTCATGCGATTCAATTTTTTTATTGACATTTCAGTATAGCGGATGGAAGAAGGCTTCTGAATTTCAAAGGTGTGAATATTTAATCTTTATGTGGAAAGATCAAACCGTATCGTGAAAATCGCGTCTAAATTTATTTCTCCCTTACAAAGATAGAAGTTAAGAAACAAGAAGATAACAAGCACGCAAAGCCACTTCACAAATGCTTATTCCCATTATCGTCGAGTATGATAATCAAAGTGTACGGTACGCATATACAATTATTATACATAAATGTGCAGGCGATTCTGTAAGGATGTAAATTATTTTCAAACAAATTGTAACTGTTTCTACTCATGCCTGTGTGAGGCATAGTTCAAGAACAGCTAATTCTAATTAAACAAGATTCTCCATCGTATTGATTCAAGTTTTGTATTATAAATACTAAGATCCTGCGACATACGTATGATATTATAGGAACAATGCAAGTTTCTACGCTTCAAGATAACAATAACAACGCGCTTCTCATGCGTTTAGTTCGGAATTCCTTGTTGAGCAAGGGTTGTAACGTAAACTCATTTACTGAGATCTAGGATAGGATATTTATGTCAAAATGAGATTTAATGATATAAATTATACTCGCACCGCTGGATCTAGGCAAATATGCCAAATACGCGAGGCATTCTGTCTGACCTTCGCCATGAAATTCAACAAATTATGTTACTTGGGAGTTTATAGTTTAACAATAGAATTTCTTGGTTGCAGCATTTTTAATAAACCATAATATGTCGACAAATGTCAAACGGAAATAAAATGCCCTGTGCGGTTTACTTTCCCTTATCCTCTTGCACTAGAAATAACTAATCTAAATTTCAATGAAAGAAAGAAGTATTGTGTCTTTGTATTTTAAATTTTGTTATAGGGGAAAATTTAAAGTCGAAAAATCGACAATAAACGTGAATATTAATAAAAGGAAAACAACTAAAAATTAGGGTAATAACGTTGAAAAAACTCGACCCAATACATGTACTTAGAAGTGCTAATACTATACAGTAGCAAAACTAGAAGATACAGCTACAATTGAGGGGATCATGAGCAGACTAAGAAAGGACAAAACAAACAACAAAAATCCTTGCAATCCTTGAAGATATTTTTTATAGAGAAATGGCACGGATGACGTTGGAATTAAGAATTCGCAATTATAAACGTCGACGACAATTCAGAAGTTAAATATTTACTTGAGATTTGTGAAGCTAGTCAACTTGTTTCTCAAGCTGGTCAAGGTAATTCTGATCCTGAAACAATTCAGAATTTAGATTTGGGGAGTGTGTTTCTGAGTTTGCATTTGAGGATGAATTAGAAAATGGACTTAAACTTCTGAATTCAAATTTTATTTAATTAAATTTTTGGTAACAGGTTTCTTATCACTGAGTTTGGAAGGTTTTGAATAGCAAACTCTATGCATATCTTCCTTTATTTGCCAATTTTAGCAGCCATATTGAATTCACAATTTTGAATTTTGAATTTTTGATAACAGAATCAGAATCATTATTGAAACCCTCAAATACCAACATTTTTCTAAACCCGCCCTAATTTGTTAATTTTATTCATCATTCTGAACTGAATTTTGGCAACAAATGCATTGTCGATGGTCTCGAAAACCCTCGAAAACCAAGTTTCATGAATATCTGAAGAGATTTTGAGTTTTGGCTAGTTTTGCCTATTTCCTGCCACTGTACATTGGAACGAGTTTTTTAGTGTATTAATTCTAGAGCAGCTTATCTCAGAATTAACATTTATATTACTTTTATATATCTAATTATTGTTTTAATAAGATATTACAGAAATCAAATCCCGCGAGTCTGCAATATTATCACAGCACACAATTTTGTGAGGTGAGTATTTGAATAAATCGAATCATCCTTTTATTAGATTTTTTCATTTATTCCCTTCGATCATGGCCTGGCTATTCGTCGACCGTAAAATTCACCTCTAGATATATCTAATATAGACTCTAAAAGCCCACGCAATCACTGATCTGTCAAGGGTAAACCCATTTATTATTTTATTAGATTGAGTTGACTTGCTGATGGAGTGGTCACTGTGAGTTCTAAATTAATTCATTGAGCACACAAATAATAAGAGAATTCCTAATAATTATATTACTTAAAGAATTTATAGGGTGTCCACCTTTTAAATAGGATTCTACTGGTAACTTCTAAACCGTAAGAGACAGGAAGTCGGTTAAATTGGAGAACAATTACACAGCTTAAGCCTCGTTATGATGCCGTTGAGGCTGCAGTTTTTCATGAGCGCATTCACTGTCAAAATGACATGCTTACTGATGATTTCATGTTTATGTCAAACAATTAATCATTCTAATTTTAAAATTAAAATACAGATTGACTCAACTATATTGTAAATGCATTACTTTCCCTTTGCTGTACTTTAAGTTTCACAGCATCACACCACTTATCTTTTTGATCATAAAATAAAATCTTTGGAAAGAATATGTGAAAATAATTCTGAACAATAGGGTTTTCCCAGGAAAAAAAAAATTGGGTTCATTTTAAATAGCCATAAATTGGCGCGTTGTGACGTCAACAGCCTGAAATCCAATCACAGAGGTTGTCTCAGTCTAAGATTGTTTATTAATCTTGGTCTCCGTTAACATAACATAACCTCTATTTATTGACAGCACTCAGCACTTTTCTACTTTAGGTAAAATATCAGCGGCACCTTTAACATATCCCTCTTCCACTTGATTCCATTTTGATTGTAGAATTAATAAAACATAAACAAGAAACTGATAAAATAATATTTTCACTCCAAACAATACAAACATAAAAATATAAATTTGACGTTTTAGGTTAGTCATCTGATGTGTAATGCCGGTGAAGGTTAAACCTAAACTACAGTACAAAATATTAACGTCCGACGCTTTCACGAATAACTTGTGCGGCATTTATCCGGATTCTGATTGGCCAATATTTACACGGCCACTGCTTTAGACCAATCACAGTACAAGCATTACAAATTGAAACTCTGAGAAGTTTTAGAGGAAAGCTTTCTTTAACACACAGTTAAAATCTATTACAAACTAATTATATCCATAATCTCATTGGTTTTCCGGCTAGATACGTAATTCTGGCGCGTAAAAATGCCCGTTTTAAAAAGCAGTGAAATCATCAGCAAGTTGTTTTAACGATATTTTCTTAGAAATAATTCTTATTAGAAAAGTAAATTGTTGTAAATTATTAAAATGTTTTATTATATCATTTTCACGACACAAATTGTTAAAACAGAATTAGTGGGAAAGCCCTATTCCCTATAAATATGGATACTACGTTCGAAAGTATTTATGATTAACATATGCATGTTAATAATTATGTGTACATTTTTCAGCTAAGTGTAAAATGGTGTTTGACTTGTTGTTTGCTTTCCACTTTATTACAACGTTTTCTTGATTTAGAAAGTGAATTGATTTCAATTAAAATGTAATCCAATTTGATTGCAAATCGATTTGGCTAATAAATTGGTTCAATCGAGTAATCGGTAGAATTGGCTAATCTATGTTAATTTGCCTTATAACTAATTACAATTTACGGCCAGGTTGTGATCCATGTTTCGTATTAACATTATGTCGGTTAATTAGTCTAGGTGGTATACACAGAATAATGATCTGCGAATTCTTTAATACACATTAAATAATGTCTCAAGTAAAGATAAAGGTATTATGAGATAAATGTTTTCAGCGAAAATGGGAAGAATATTTTTCCGAAAACTATTATAACTTTTCCTTTATTTTGGTGCTAGAGGTATTTACCATAATTTGTTAAAAAAGTTATTTAGATGAAAAAACACAGGTTGTAAGAACAGGAAATCATACAAGCGAAACAAGAAACGTGGTCTATGGTCTTGCACGGATCTTCCACAATTTTATTTACTATGTATCTAAGTGACACATAAATTTAATGACAAATAACTATTAAAATTGGTTAGTTTTAATATCACTATAGAATAATGAAGAGAAGTTCTTCATAATATACTAATTCATTTACGTTATCAATTATCAAGTCAACAATATCGATTAGAGATGCAAATGCAATAGCTAAACTTATGTGTACATTGCCTTGGATACCTCCCAACTAATAATTGGCTTTGTGACCAATATCATTCGGTGTAATAATATTATCGGGATTTGTTCGAAAGCTCGCTATAATTAATCAACAGGGATATGTTTCCATACATGTCTTATTGGGATAAATCCAGGAAATCCATATATTACGCGTAACGGCTCCCATGGTCAAACTGCATTCCAATGTTGATATAAATGCTGCAATTTTATTATAAATACTTTGTATTTAGAGACACGAATAAAATCACTCCGTAAACAAGCGCAGCAATGATTCATCGCGCATTGTTTTAAGTGTTGGAACGCCATTGCCCTACTAACCAGGTAAGCAGCGCTTGAGCAACTACAGTGGAGACAGCAAAATATCCAGTGGATTAGGGGAAAAGCATATTTCACATACGCAGTAGTAAAAAGCATAATTTTCTATATTTCATTATTTATTACGGTCAAACCCACTATTTTAAACTATCAAAATATAGAGGCATTGCTCCATTTGAATTCACATTTTAATACTATTTTGGATCATGTAACTCAAAAACACTAATCAGCTGGAAATAAAATTTCTCACACGCTAAGTTACAATCCTCGATCTAAAATGGAAATGTGCAATCAAGTAACTACATGAATATCTCGGCAACATTACAAATTGTACCTATGAAAATATTTTGGTCAAATAGAAATCCTATTAAATTCGAATATTTCTAATCACGCGCGCAGTACAAGCTAATCAAAATAGTAGTACATTGATCATTTGCCTAGGATAATTATTATCCCATATGTCATCCAGTCTGATAGTTTAATAATTTAAAATTAATTTATTGATATTTACAATTTAACACCGCAAATAACAATTTACAAAATAAAAGAACAGAGGAAAATTATTAAGAGTGAAAAGTACATGTGAAATACATTTATGGGCTTTAATAATCAGTTTCGAATAAATAATTCAGTTAGAATAATTATTGCAAAAATTTGCCCCTCGATCGTTGATAAATAACTCATAAATTTATCACAATTTTCTCAAGCATGTTGCTTTTAGGTAATACCAAACAACGTGGTGCTTTCGGAACCTGTGATAATATTATTTCGTGATAATCAACAGCCCTGGCACATTATAACTGATAAGTGCAGCGTGGTGTGGATCCTCCGGGAGTAATATTTCATTGGGTTTTGCAACCTCACAGCCTTTATTAGATAAGATAGAATAATTAATTCAACACTGCTATTTATACTAAAAATACCATTACACTGTTGCAACTCATAAACATTAGAGAGATCCTTTAACAGCAATGATTGATCTGTAAAAACATTATATTGGCAGTAATCATGATACTCAGCAGTGTCAAAATCGTCAACGACGAGAATATCATCTTCACAAACGTGTTCGAGGTTTTAAAGACTTTCAAATAGTTGATTATAAACAGTTATGTTCAGACTAGGTGGAGTAGAGTATAGACTACAATAATAACAAATGTATAGAATTTTATTCCAACTCCCACTATATATATAGAGTGAACAACTTTAAGAATAAATTCTGAATTTCATTCACTATAAGAGTTTTATTTGCAGCTAATAACACTACCTCCTATCGTATAAGTTTTCTATTTTAATTACTTATTTTTATGCATATATGTCATATTCAGATAGCAAAATCAGTTATCAGTCGTTTAACAAAAATATTAATTCACACTTATTTATAATGGTAAATATCCTTTATTTCTGGCGGAGTTCAGCAAAACTGCCAACACCACACATAAGAATATAAGTTACAAAATGTGTTTTAGAATCTTTACAAAAACGAAAAATGTTGAATAATTTTATGTAACATGGTATCAGCTACCTAACAACTAATATAATTTAAATACGCGTAACATAATAATATTATTCAACGAGCGGCAATGTAGGTAATAACTCACGCAGATGAAGTTTGCTGTAATTCATCAAGTGAGTTATTACCATTATCGCAAGTTGAATAATATACTTTATCTATGGTTATAACAAATATTAAATTGCAAATGGGGTGAAAACCACCGCTTTGAGGCAAAAAGCAGTCGTAACTTACTTTTTTACGCCGTTCGAAGGGAATGTAGCTAAAGTAAGGTTGAGGATGATGAGGGAGGCAAAACTCAACCACCCACCTCTTAGCTCCAATCAAGGTAGTTTTCACTCCCTTGACTGGAAATAAGGGGTGGATAAATGAATTTTACTTTCCTCATCTATTTGGACCACCTCCCAATCGAATAAGGTGGGTGGTTGATTTTACCTCCATCATCCTTCTCGATCTTTTTTTAATTACATTCCCTCCGAATAGCGCGAAAAAATCAGTTACGAACGTTTTTCGCTTCAAAGGGGTGGCTTTCACCCCCTTTGATCAACCCTCTCGGTGGTCCTGTATCAAAAATCATTTTCACAAAAAATTTCGCACAAAACTGCGCCCCCACTTGCTACACCTTATGCGGGTGGTTATTGGCCAATAGGGGATGAAGGCAGATGTTTTTCACCCTTGGACCTATCGCAATCACTCAGCCCCAAAAAGAGGAAAAAAGTCTTTTAGCCCTGGGGTAGTTTTCACCCCCTTGACTGGGAATAAGGGATGGATGGTTGATTTTACCTCCCTGATCCTCCTCGGTCTTTTTTTAGTTACATTCCCTCCAAATAACGCGCAAAATTTAGTTACGATCATTTTTTGCTTCAAAGGGGTGGTTTTCACCCCTTTTGATCAACCTTCCCGGTGGCCCCGTATCAAAAATCATTTTTACAAGAAAAATTCCGCGCAAAAAACTGCGCCTCCACTTGCTACACCTTTTGGGGGTGTTTTTTGGCCAATAGGGGATGAAGGCAGGTTTTTTTCACCCTTGGACCTATCGCAATCGTTTCTCCACCTCAGAACACGGGAGGAGAAATGTCTTTTAGCCCTGTCCCAGAAGTGCTCAACTTTCCGTTTATTTGTCTGGATAGAAGGTAAAGGAGATTGACACTGTGCCTAGTGAGTTATTATAACTCACGCTTATAACTCACGTCTGTAATTGAAGACGAATCACAAAAGTGGCTTTTACTACTAATAAGACATGTTATTTTTTCTTCAAACGTCAATTAGCATTAGAAAATCAAAGATAAAAAATTGGGCTACGTGCTGCCATTAGCAACGGAAGTAAAAGTCTGCTTGAGCGGAGAAAAGTACTTTTACTTTCGTTGCTAATGGCAACGCACAGCCGTCTGAAATGTCAAACTTTAATGTCATGAAATGAGTAAGAAATATCATGTTTTTCTGACGTTTGAAGAAATTTTTTTTTAGCCAAGGTCAGTTGAATACTGACAGTTGTAGTTCAGCTATATATTTCTTTTTAAAAGATTTGATTAATTCTGGTATTGAATTATAATTTTGTGCTGCAAAATAAGAAAAGGAGCGAGGAAGTAGATGAGTGTCTTGGATGTCGAGCAATAATCGAAATCTTCGATTACGAGTATGTTGTGTTTGTCGTGTATATAAGATGCGCCTTTTAGGTACGTGGGTTTACCTGTTGTAATTATTTTGTGCGTGAGAAAGACATATGTAATTGTCTTAATATTGAATAAGATTTTTGTATATTTTTACTTATGTTTAAAATGAATTTAATCTGGTGTATATAGTTTAACACGGTCCACGACTTTATCACGAAACCTATCACCACAAGAGCCTATTTTAATTAATTTTTTTTATTTTAAAAGCATTATTTTGTGAAATTTCTGGTCAAGATATCTCACCATATGTTTAACATCTGTAACAATTGTGTATGTACTTTTGGAGTGCGCCAGTTGTAATACTAATAAATCATTAATGTTTTTCTTCAATTACTACTTTTTGCCTTCTGTTACTTAGATATGACAAAGTTTAAAGCTGCGTTATGTAAACTATAATATTGCAGTTTAGCAAATAGTAGCTGACGATCAATCGTGTCAAAGGAACGTGGACAATCTATTAAAGTTAAAACCGAGAAATAGCCTTTATCCAAAGCTTCGATTATATTATATCATTTATGATCTTGAGGAGAGGCGTATGTTTTGTACGAAATCCTGACAACAACTAATAGGACGTACGTCACAAAAATTTTCAGGTTTATCTGCATTAACTAAGGGTTTATGAATAGCGTTTTTCAAGTCTACTGAAAAACAACTTTTTAATATAGGTAAATGCAATTTCAACATTTTTAATGAAATACCATCCCAGCCTTGTACGTTTGACATTATTTTTAATATCAGCAAACAGCTTCATCTGATATCTCAGAAAATGAAAAATGTATGTTGTTACAAATTTATTGTGCATACAGTACAAAAGGTCTTATTACTAATAGGAGTCATGTTTATAGAATTTTTAAAGTGACTATTTATTTCGTCTGATTTATTTAATTTTGACGGCAAATTTCTCTTTTGTTTGTTATCAGTTATCTTCAGATCATTCAACAGATTCTATAGTTTTTTAGAATATTCCCTTCCATTTATATACTCCAGATATTTTTTAAATTTTTTCACTTTCATTTGTTTAGTAGCTAAATTATATTAACTTACCCTATATGTCAGATAAATAAAACTATCATATGTTAAATAAATATTTTGATAACAAGTCTGCCTTGTCCATTACTCAAATACATTTATACTAAAGCACTATAATTTTACTATGCTCCTGATATCAATTTATTTTTAACTTTTCAAGGTTCTTAATTAAAACATTTCGTGATCATTATATAACTTCATATTTCCTCAAGGTACTTGGCGAGTGAAACGGTATAAAAATTTCGTCCAAAGTAAAAGAGGAACTGCAATTTAATTTGATTAAAATCCATTAAAATGCTAATTTCGTTGAGTTAAAACGATCAAGCGACCCTTGGTAAATGCCTGTGCCCTCTACGGTAACGGAGTTGAGTACACACCTTGAAATGAGGTTACTTTGAATGCTGTGGTGGCGGCATGGGATATATTTTGCTTTTCAGCCATTATGTCTCTTCTGCTTTCAACACGTTATAAGTAAAGCTATATTTAGGTTGTCACGTGGCGGCCTAGCTGTTATATGATATCGAATATAACAGGTAGGGAGAGTAATACCAGAGACACGAATGTTATTTTATACAGGTCAAATGTGGCATTGTTTTATTTTATTCTTGGACGTAGAGCACGACAGCTTAACATTTACCTACAACCAAAATATATGCTCATATTCGTTCTGATAGAAAGACTTCCAGATCTTCGACAAAGCCATTTACTAGTCCGTAATAACTAGATACAACATAGAAATATGTATTATTATTATTTGTGAACAGCAGACACGAAGCTTCCTATTACACAACAAAATTATGTTAAAATATTTAATTTCACACAATTTGTATTTATTAAAAATGCGGCTGCTTCGTAATTAAATTTTGTTTTTAAAAATAGGGAATGAATTTCTAGCCCCAGAGAATTCCTCAAGGAGTTTGAGAGAACAGTTTCCTTATATCGCTCTTCTAGATGCTGTGCTTTTACTTCAATATTGTAAGATACATTGTACAATTTCTTGGTGCCAAGGGAAGCATAGAACAGAAACGTAATGAATAATACGTCGGGGTCCATTACCTACCTCTGCTTTCAAAGATAATGAAAGATTCTGCATAGTAGATAATTTGTAAATGTATAGCTTAAGTTGTTGGAATTGAAACTGCGATCAGTATTATATGAAAACAAAACGCGTGAGGCAAACGGCGATTATATACACCTGCACAATCAAAAATATATTGTGGTAGGCCACGCGCTGTTATTTACCACAATAAAACACTAATGAAAGTACAATCGGCTTATTGCTAAAATCATTTTCCTGATTGCACTGCAAATTAACAAAATGTCTAAATATTACGTTTTCAAAGCCTAATAAGTTCTTGCAGAACGAACAAAACCATTGTAGTAAGTGTTTATATGTACAGTATGCATTATAATTCAAATAATTTCAATGTAAACATATGAATGTATTACAGATTTCAATATTATTTAACAAATAAATTCAATATAATTC
The DNA here is from genome assembly GCA_963675555.1 of Leptura quadrifasciata. Classification (NCBI taxonomy): domain Eukaryota; kingdom Metazoa; phylum Arthropoda; class Insecta; order Coleoptera; family Cerambycidae; genus Leptura; species Leptura quadrifasciata. Next base: position 106,903,840 of record OY776674.1, on the reverse strand, counting down.
CCACTGGCATGGCACCTAGATATTTGGTTTATCAATTCGTAATTTTATCTGTTGGATTTCAATCCTTGACTGCACAATGAAATATAGAACGGGGGATGGTGACAGTTGATTGTCTCCGATTTCTTACATATGTCTTTTGGAGGAGGGAAAGTGTACCTTGTGACAAAAAAGAAAAGCGGGCACTAGCCCGCTGCACGCTTTCCGGTCATATGAAAAATTGCATTTCCACTAAAACGAAATTTTAGTATTTTCACTGATATTAAATCGCATGTCCTTTTACTAAAAGAAAGTTAAAACAAATTTAATGTCTTAATAATTATAGGCATGCGATTCTCAGGATTCCAAAGGACTCGGACGGACACGTGAACTTGTAATAAAAAAATATAATTTTCCGCGTTCTCGTGCTGCATGCAGTTTAAATTTTGTGTCCTAAAACCCTTATAGAAAAATTGGCATGCCACCCTTGTTGGCCCAAAAATGGAAAATTTATGAAAAGTCCTGCAAAAATTTTAAACGATTTGACGTGATCTTATTAAACAGCAGCAAATTAAGTTAAATGTAAATTTTATAGTGTAAAATGTTGTAACGTGCCATCTTCCGCCGGTGTCCGCAAGATCATATGTACATAAATTCATCAAAATTTCCTATAGTAGAAATTACCTTTAGCGATAAATGTCACCACGCTAAATATTGGGTGCAAATTACCACAAGCTTTTCTCCAACAGATGGCTCTCCGTAGAGAATATATAAATTTATTAAATAATGGTATATTATTGTAAATATTTTAGGAGAATTTATAATATAGATTATTGCAATAATTAGCGTATAAAAGTTGTTTACAAAGTAATAGAGTAAAGATGGTTAATGATCGAAAGTCCATAAAAATCGATTCAGTATTTTACATTTCACAAGTTGGTACCCTGACTGTCGAACTGTCAGCTGTTGTCATTTCCTTTTGTTTTTGTGAGTGATCAAAGGTTATAAATCTCTGAAATTGCCTAAAACTTCCTCTTTTAAATCAAGAATTTGAACTGAAAACTTCGCTACGGATTTATTTAGTTAAAAGGCACGTGATTGCTAATCGGTTTAATACCGGATTAATAACTAAATTTAACCTAATATTTCAATTTATATTTTGGTTTGTTAAATTGAATTTTCGAATTATTCGGATAATTAAGCAAGTTATCGTCTAGAAGTAATATTCTAGGTAAGTTTGAATTTCTTTGATTTATTAAAGACACGTGCTCACGTTAGAAGATAAACTTGAGAATAATTTTGCAATTTAATTGTAGACGATTTGGGATAGGCCAGATTTTGACCGCAGAACTTGGCTACTGTTCGGTTATTTTTTTGGATTGTTGGATTTTTGGACTTTGGATCATTGCTATTCTTTGGTACACGAATTTTGGTAAACGATTTGGCCCTGCATTTTAATTCATACATTTCGATTAAGAGAAACATCTAACCATTGTGAAGAATTTTATGAACCCTATCAAATTGTGTTGTGAAGACTTCACCTCGACCAACCCCCACGTCTGGAGCGCCAGGAAAACTCTCCAATTTTGTGTGTAAAAGTTAAGTAACCCTTATATCTCATACTTATTGTCAATTGTTTCAATTTATTAATCATTTTTTTTTTCATAGCGTTAACCCTAAACCCTAGACTTGTCTGTATTATTTTATCGTAATATTTTATTGTTTAATTTTTTTTGTACTGTTACTAATTCTTTTTATAATAAATTGTATTTGTTTTTACTTGTTCTTTTATTTCGTTGCTCTCACTACAAGGATTAGTAAGATCTGGGACCTCGTATACGTATCCCGACTATAGGTCGTAATAATGTCCTTAAAATTTAAATGGCATGCATGCCGAAGAAACCCATCACATCATAAATAATAAGAAAAGTTACAAAAAAAGGAATATTTTTGTGAATTTATTTTGCATGCCTTTTTGTATTTCGAAAAATATTGTTGTTTTAAGCGCAAATGATAAATGACATGCATATTGCTGGAACCAAACATTGAAAAAAAAAGTCGAAAAAGTATTAAAAAATTAATTAGGTCGGCATAAAATTTATAACAAAGTTTACGTGGTATCATTCAGCATGCCATTTCTTGTTTAAAATAATAAATTACGTTTTTGGACTCAACCAGAAAATAACATGTCGACCGCTATGTCCATGAGAAAAATTTTAAAGAAGTGCATATTTTGAAAAAAAAAATAGATTAAATCTGCAGTGATTCAAATACAACGTTTCGACGACCGTTTTGTTGTCCTCTTCAGGCAACCTGTTTTTATTGTAATATTCAAATCGAGATTCAAATTAAGTATATACAATTTCAATACAAACATAAACTTAAAACAACTGACAATTTCAGTATAATTTCAACTACTGTCTTAGAATACGATAAAATTGTGTACAAATATAATCATAGCAATTTATTCCACATGTGGAGAGAAACACTAGTATTGTGCTGTTATTAATAATGGACAAGAAATTGTTATTATTATATCAATACACAATTTTATCCTATTCTAAGACAGTAGTTGAAATTATATTGAAATTGTAAGATGTTTTAAGTTTATATTTGTATTGAAATTATATAAGCATAATTAATTTAAATGTTAAAATAAAACAGGTGTCCTGAAGAAAACAACAAAACAGTTGGTGAAACGTTGCCTAAAGATATTGAATTGACTTGAAATACTAGTAATTATTTTAAAAGGCAAATATTATTGTACATTTTTTAATCCAGGCAATGGGTACAAAAAAAGGGGGTTGACTTATAAAAGGTCAGACAGAAATGAAATTTGGTAAGATGGTAGATGTAGCCATTCTGATGGTACGCCTAAGTTTGTGAGCTCGGGGGGTGCCGCTCAAGGGGAGGGGGTGGAAAACTGTATATCGCCGCACTTTCTGAGGAATAGCGCCAAACAATTCCTCAATATTTTTTTATGGAAGAGCAATATATATATTGTGAGTATGATGATGCCTAATTTGTAAGATACAGGGCATGTATCGCCGATAATTTATTATTCATTATTGCGACGTGGTATCAGAACACAACTCCTTTCCACAAGTTGATGTTTTGATGTCGATTAGTACGGGAGCTCGGGGAGCTGTTGGTGAGGACAACGTAAATTGCCATCAGGCCTACGAACTTGGTATACTTACCACGAAAAAGATGCTCGGTCATAATTTCGAATCAGTGAAGTTTAAACGTAAGTATAGAGTTTTATTTTTAGCCACTGCTAAATGTAGTGTCGGTTGGTCCCTGTTGTTATCAATCCGCTGTTGTTGTTTCAACGCATATTCATCACGAAGAAAACTAACGAAGAACTGAAAGATTACTTCCAGTTCAAACTTGCGCCTTTTCCGCTGTCATTGTTTACTGAGGAAGGGATGCGTATAAGGGGACGAAATCTTCACTCTACAAAGCTTATGCGCCAGTGACACCGACATCAGTCGTAGAAGTCGACACGAGCATGCACATTGTTGTTGGTGGGTTCCTATTGCATGGTGTTCTGTGGGGCCGTCAAAGTGCATTTGCAACAATATGTGTGACTTGCATTCATTACATCGAAAAGCATTATAAGTTGAATACAATTGGTGTTTTTATGGATATCCCGACAATACGAAGCTGTATTGCGGCACTACTGTACTCTTCGATGAGTGCATGATTCCCACCGGGCCGTAAGAATTTTTTTATCAAACAACTCCAACAGAAAGCGCCTCATTGCATTGCTAAAGTTAAAGTTGGAAGAACATAACTACACGGTTAAGCAGGCAGTCGAAGACTAAGACTAAGACTAATTGTTCAGACTGCCCCCTAAATGTCACCTTTTTCTTCAGTGTTCGTTGTTGGAGACGTAGATTTACTTGTGTTGTTGGGCGTTGGGGCTCCCAAATGTTTATTTGCGGTAACCGGAAACAAGGAGAAGTGTTCTATTCGCCCCAGAGTTTCCGATATAGCGTACTGTTATGAAGAACATCTTGTTTGTGCATGCCTTAATGGCTGAGATACTACATCGGCTTTGTTTAAACAGGGAAAGCTCTGGTTTCTCAATACACTAGCGAAGAACCATAGCTTAAATGACGCAGTTCAGGTATTTGAAGACCCCAATGCAGATTTAGCGGAAGCAGTTGCTGCTGGAGAATTGTTTTTGTTGAGCCAGTATGATGCAGGGAGTGAACATAATTTTTTAGATTCTCTGCGATATAAAAACTTTGTGTGGACTGTCTCGAGAAATCACTAACATCAGACGCCAACAACTTTCACTGCATACTTATCGTACGGAGCTGGCGGGGTGTGCAGAAGGCTCCCGAAGAACGCGGATGGTGGAGGACAAGCATAGGACTAGATGCAATACGGATAACAAGGGAACCGGCTCCAGTGGTCCTTCTTAAAAGCATTTCGTGCAGATGCCAGAAATGATGTGGAGCAGCTTGTGGCTGCCTTAAAGCAGAATTAAGATGCTCGGTGACATCCTGGGAGAAAATTCCCTACCAACTTTTGGACGACGAAAATGACGAAAACGACGCTGCAGAACATCTCGATCAGTACGGTTTTGTCGACCCTACTACAGAATTGATGCCTGAAGATGATGAGAATGAAAGCGAGTCTGGTTTGCATCATCGTAAGCGATGCAAGATGAACTAACGTCGTTTCTGACTGTGAATTAAACCCATTGGGGATACCGCATAAAAAAATCGCACCGATCAACTATACCTCAAGGGTGCTGTCGAAACGAGTTGAAAGTAATATATTTTTTATCGCATATTTAAAAATATAATATACTTGTCGATGATACAAAAATATACAAACATAATATACCAACCCTAGATATGGATAATTAAAAAAATCACATATTTATGTAGGCCGCGACGCGCTTCAAAAACTCATATCTTTCGTTGTACACAACCAAACCTTACAAATCAGGTGTCATCAGACTCACAAAATATTACTCTTTCATAAAAAAATATTGAGGATTTGTTTGCAATCGATATTCGTACGAAGCCACGATGAAAAATTGATTTTGTTAAAAATTGCAAATCAACCCTCAACTTTGGCGCGCTGTATCTTGGAAACTATTGGTCGCAGATAAAAAATGATGACAATCAAAAAGATGCAGAATTATATAGTCTATGTTTTTTTTCGATATCTCTTCAAAACGGCGCTATTCCTCAAGAAGTGCGGCGATACACAGTATTCCAACCCACCACCCCCTCCACCACTCGAGAGGTACCTCCGAGGTCGCAAATTTAGGTGTACTATTAGGAGCCCTATATCTATCATCCTACTAAATTTAATTTCTGTCTGACTTTTTGCAAGTCAATTTATTTATTAAAATAGTAGAATAAACATTCTTTTCAATGTTGGGTTCCAGCAACATGCACGCCACTTTTTATTTAAGCTTAAAACAACATTATTTTGAGAGATGTAAAAGGCATGCAAAATAAAATCACAAAAAATTTTACTTTTTTTTTTCAACTTTTTCGATGCATGCCTCTGTTTTCGGGCCTACTAATCTGCATGCCACTTTTCTTACAGCGATGCATTATTACAATGGCCCACAGTTAAAATGGCATACAATATAAAATCACGCCCAAATCTTTTGAAATTTTTGCAGGACTTTTCAGAACTTTTCCACTTTTGGGCCAACGAGGGCTGCATGCCAATTTTTTTATAAGAATTTTACGACACAAGCTTTAATTCTTTTCATCGGTATGCAGCACGAGAATGCGGAAAATTATATTTTTTTGTTACACCTGTCCGTTCGGGCTCTTTGGGACCCTGCGAATCGCATGCCTATAATTACTAAAACATTAAATTTGTTTCAACTTTCTATTAACAAAATGGCAAGCGTTTTAATATCAGAGAAAAACACTGAAATCACGTTTTAGTGGAAATGCAATTTTCCATGTGATCGGAAAGCGTGCAACGGACTAGTACCCGCTTTTCCTTATTGTCACAGGGTACACTTTCACTTCTCCAAAAGGCATGCTGTAAGAAATCGGAGACAATCAACTGTCACTATCTCCCGGTCTAATGACTGTATGACTGCTGGTCGAGAGGTGAGCGCACTTGCCTCTCACCCAAAAGTTCCGGGTTCGATCCCCGGTCGTGGCAGTGGAAAATACTGTGAGAGGGATTTTTCCACTATACACGGATATTGGGTGTGTGTCCCTTGCCTGTAAATGTGTAGCCCCCTCCCACACAAGGCTCTTCTAGAGCCTTCCGGGATCGTCATTACGTGTGGTGTATTTATTTATTATTTATTAATACTCATATTTTGGGCATTTAAATTACTTTATACTTTACCTATCCAACAAAAATGAAAAAGTATGTTTGTCAATATGACTGCTTAATTTAAGGATTAGCTCACTGACTTCTACAACAGGGGCTTAGCTTCGATCCACAGACGAAGAACTTTTTCTTTCATTTTGGGATTAGACCAGTTTATGTATTGGAAGTACGTCTTTATTTCCAAAAAATCAACATCATTACTATAACCATGATCTATTACAAAGACATCATCATCTTGAACCCATTGTCATATACTTTGTCCATCTTGCTCCACTTCGTTATAGCCGGAGCATCATTATTTCATACATCCGAAAAATGGGGACCATGTACAACCATAATGTACCCTTCTGGTTCTACTATAAGACCGGCTTAAATAATGTGTACTGTTGTGACTAGATTAGATTCTAAAATGTGACCTTTTCGACGCCTTTAGATATGTACACTCAGCATACAAAATAGTACCAAGTTTCCCAGGAGCTGGATTGTAAAGTTTGTTAGAAAAACTATTTACATTGCCTTAACCATTGCAATGGTATTGCTGTGACAGGCCAGTGCCATTACAATTGCCGAACCCACTGCTACTTACAATGTAAGATCGAGCCGTATGATCTTTCGATCATGACATCAGTCTTAGATTATATATACTGATGATTTAGTTTTCTTGGTTAGAATTACTTAGAGAAACAACCTAAAGTTTAACCGGCTCTTCTCAAGAACACTCTCTGTATACACAGTTATTTTTATCTTAAATATTATTAATACGATGTGCATTATATTTATAATTAACGAATTGATTAATACCCATGACAAAATTTCCACTTTGTTCTATAACACACTAACTTTGTAATGTAATTACTTTCAGAATAATTGAGTGCTTTGTAATTATTATGTAAGAACCTTTCGAAGTGTCTGGGCTGTAATCAAAGCAGAATTTTAAAAGAACAGAATTAATCATTGTAGTTCATGCGGAATTTACCTAGAAGCACAGAATTACCATTTTGCTCTTCTTATTTATTTCAGTTGCACTTTTATCGACTGTTAAAAAATGAACGTAAAATTCCCAGTTCCGACGTTAATTTAGATTTGGTAGATTATCTGTGGTGACACCATTATTTATTCTCCTTAACACCACCTTAGTAAATTTCCAAGCCAAATAATAATTAATTAATGCAGATTTGCAGAATATGTGGGATTACAATAGTTTTACACACAAAAAAAGTTGAAAAGAATGAGTTATTATATACTCTACAGAAAAGACTAAACACAACACAACATGCCCCACAAGGAGACTGCTGATCTTATTTCTAGCCTTAAAAAAGTAATCTAATATATTATATATTTTACATAGGTTTAAGTAACAATTTATTATTAGTGTGGAGGGTTGTGTATGTGAATCAGACGTTGGTTATAGGTAGAATGCTGTAATTGTTCAGGTGATTCGGAATTTTTTCAAGAGTTATTGAAAATAGAGGAAGTTGGACGAAATTGATTGAAACATTTCGATCAGTATATTCAGGTATCGGTATTACTTTAGCCACTTTCCAAACATAAGAAAAAACATTATTAACAAGACAAAAGTTTATAATGTTGGTAATATAGAGCCAATATTTTACGGACAACACATTAATAACATATTGATATTAATTTCATCTGCACCTGTACGTTTTGCTTTAATTTCTAAATAGAGTATTTAGTGGAGTGTGTGAGTCGGACGAACTTGAAAATATTTTGCTATGCAACGAGAGTACCTCCCTCTCCCGTTCTCGAGAATGCTGAACACGATGGTGCTGGTAGAATTTCTCTTTGGAGTTGCACAACCCCCCCAACGGCCAAAAACTTCCACCGGTGAAACTTAGCGTACCCTCCGTTTTCGAGGATGCTGAACAAAGGTGAGGATATTGCATAGTTTTTCAACCCTCTCCAATCCCTCTAACGGATAATAAACGCCCCCCTAAAGGGGTGAAAATCGTTTATTTTTATATCATCGGCAAAATGTATGTAACGTCCGTTTTCGATTATGCTGAGCACGGTGGTGATGATCAACATTTCTTTCGACCTCCTCCAACCCCTCTAACAGCTAACGAACACCCCCGAAAGGAGTGAAAATCATTTTTTTTTATATCACCGCACCCGCAAAATGTATATACCGCCCGTTTTTGAGGATGCTGAGCACGGGAAAAATAATCATACTCCTCTCCGTGATTATAATTGTCTTTCCTTTGTCCCTTTAGCTGGAAAAAATAATCGAGTACTTAGGTACTTACAAAAACAGATCTATTGAATCATTGATGCGTACAATTTATTTTATTACAAAAAATGATATTATGCATACAAAAAAGCTTAACTGAATTATTACAGTCGCTTTCTTTATATGAAAAATAACAGACGTTATACATAAAGATAAAATACATGCTTACAATACATTTTTTTTTCATTCATCTACATTAATTTAACGTACGTCTCTTACAAGTAGAATTAATTGGTTGATATGCTTCGAAGACGGTACATGAATTTGCTGCTGATATTTTACATAAAAAAAATTTCACCCCTTTCAATGGTGTTTATTAGCCCTTAGCGAGGTTGGAGGGGGTAAAAAAACATTCAGCATCACCACAGTGTTCAGCATCCTCAAAAACGCGCGTTATATGCATTTTGCCGGTGATATAGGTATATAAAAAAGATTTTCACTCACATTCGGGATGTTTATTAGTCGGTAAAGGGGTTGGAGGAGATCGGAAGAAACATTCAGCATCACCACCGTGTTCAGCATTCTCAAAAACGGGAAGTACACTAAGTTTCACAAGTGGAAAAGATATGATAAGTGTTTAACCCTTTTTGAGGCTGGTTATTGGCCGTTTGAGGGGTTGCGCAACTTCAAAGAGAAATTCAACCAACACCATCGTGTTCAGCATCCTCGAAAACGGGGGAGGGAGGTACTCTCGTTGCATAGCAAAATATTTACAATTTTCGGCTTTTTTTCCGATTCACAGACTCCACTAATAAATTGAGAATCTGGCAAGAAAATGATTAGCATTAGTAGATAAACACATATTACTTAATATCCGCTAAAAGTTGTATTTACTTGCTGCTAGCAACTCTATGGCATTGTTTTGTGAACGTGAAAACAAATATATTTACAATTTTCTTCCATCAGTTGTTACGGTTTTGTGGAATAATTTACTTTTATTACTTTAGTCTGGCCGATAGCCGTGTTGGTTAAGGTGCTAGGTGGCAATCGTGATTAATCACATGGGTATCGCGCCACCGGGTTCGAATCCCGGCTTCGGCACTGGCATTGTCGAAGGAAATGGTTGTATGTCAACGTTTTTTCAATATGTATCCCCTTCAACACAAGCCTCTGACTTCTGGAATTGGGGGTTGTCTAATTTCTGTGCTGTTATTTATTTATATTTATTATTATTATTCAAACCTCACAGAATAAAAAAAATCAAATATTTTAACAAAAAACAAAAACTTAGCGGTTAAAAATAACGATTCCTGGTTTATTAAACCAATCAAAAATAAAATAAAACACAATTTAACCCTAACAAAAGCAGATGAGTCAAATGCAGCTGTTATTATTTCCAGAGGTGATTATGATGTCAGATGCAAAATTTTATCCAACTAGAATTAAGTGACCCCTCCGATAATTCTCAATCAAAACTGAAATTTTTTTTATTAAAAGCAATATTTTATTAAACAGATGGGAACAAAGGAAATTAATTAGCATAAACCCTCGTACATCCAAACTTTACTTTAAAACCATAAATATAATACGACTGGTAGTTTCATATATCAATAGCCCCAAGCACAAATTAGGAAGACGAATTAATTTTTTATATTCAAAAATGAAACTAAATTCCTAGCAAAATATGGTGTAAAAATTCTGTTGCACTCACTAAATCACGGTTGTGACGCGTTTTTCTCCACCCCAGCTGGTGACCAGGAGAAAAGGGACAATTTTTAACACTCGAGTCCTGAAACCGAGTTTCGGTTTAAGCTCGGGCGCCTGTCCTAGTTTAAGTGATAGGACACACTACCCACAAATCGGATACGCGAAGCTGTATAGCTCAAGTGGAGAAACGGTACTCCAGTGGGTCATTTTGTGAAATTAGACATTCACACACAAACAGTAAAACTCAGAATTTTCTAAAAAAAAATGTTTAGTTTATTCAAATTAACCTACTATATAAATCTACTTGTTTACTGAATGATCGACAAAAGTCTACAGGTTACTAACTACAAGGAGGAGAGCAAGCGTTGCATCGAAAATACTAGAACCAGATAACTCAAGCGACCGGGATAGCAAGCAGCAAAATGATAGCACTAAACGGGCGACGAAGCGTAGCATAGTAAGGCGGTAAAATGGGTGCAGACTGAATATGGATACCAGGCGGGGAAGCAAGACCACAGATATATAAAAAAAATTACAGTGCGAAATTGTAAAGAAGTTATATACATATTATACTTGGCTAGTGCATGGAGTGGTAAAAATTAGGCGTCTGAAACAACGGTTGGTTAGTGAAATCCTGAAAAGTAAAGTCTGATTAATAATACACCGGAAGCTGAAAATTAAAGTATGGTTAGGAAAACAACTTACAACAACTTAACTACTACAGAAGGACGCCTTCGAATTATACGCCAACTCCAAAGTAAAGTATGATTAAGAAAACAACTTAAAACTCTTCAGTGTCCTCCCGGTGTCTCTCACAGAGATCTACTATAGAGAGATATCTTCGAGTTGCATATTAACAACAGAACGCTGATGCTTTGATTGCAATTATTACATTTAGCGCGCCAGGTTTGTAACTTGTAATTCAGCGCTCGGCGGGGCACATAGCCCGGAGAGTAGCTGTTGGTTGCAGTCTGGTTACGTTCCTTATGGTAAAATAAGAATTTTATAGAGGAGTTTGCGGCTGAAATACTATGTTTTAATATTCTGCCCTCTAGAGGCACATTTTTTGTACTATGCTAAGCCCAGAAAGGTTATTTATTTTTCGATTTCAACAGACACTGGACCGCTAGATAGCGCCTGCCGACTATTTTGCGTGTCGCTATCCTAAGGATACCGACATGTACCAAATGGTCGAAGGATCCTCGTGTCGGTCGTCATATACCTACCTTGCACTGACGAGAGCCAACAGCCCGAAACTGCGGTCTGCAAGTGGTGCGGGACGACTGGCACGAGAGCTCCTTTAAGTAGAACCAGTATTTCGGCTGGTGTTTGTTGCAATCGAAGCATTAGCGTTCTGTTCGTAATATGCAATTATTACGCTTAACGCCCCAGGCTTGTAATTTTTAATTCAGCGCTCGGCGGGGCACATAGCCCGGAGAGTAGCTGTTGGTTGCAGTCTGGTTACGTTCCTTATAGTAAAATAAGGATTTTATAGAGGAGTTTGCTACTGAAACATTATGTTTGAATTTTTTTGTATCAATGCAAGAGACAATATTTTAATGATTTACGTCCACGCATGTTTCGCACATAGCCGCGTATTTTTTGTACAATATCGTGCACTTGTAGATTAAAATTTCCCGTATAATCTGAAAATCAAAAATATACATGGTGTTCCATTTAAAATAACGAAGCTGGTTACCATTTCCGGTATAACCGGAAGTGGCAGAAAATAGCTTGTATCTCTAAGTAGTTTTTGAAATACAAAAGGTTTAATATCGTAGTGACAAACCTTGTATTCAATGTGCTCGCAAAATATTTTCAATTATTAAGGCACTGGTTAATTCCAATTAAAATAATTCAAAAATATTCACTTTCTGTAACTTCTTATTGTGTCTAGCGAATATAACGTTTACGAGTTTTTCCACTTAGTCTTTTAAAGAATCAGAAGCCATATAATTTAATTTCTTTGCAAAGCTGCCAACTTTATTTAGTAACCTACAAATGTTTTCCTTTAACTTTCCCTTGTTGGAGAATGTCACGGTCTCGGTAAATTTTATCTAACTTAAATCTAGTTATTTCGCCCTTTACGGCGCTATATATAAATAGAGCGACAAGGCACTGTCACTGCGAACGTATTGCTTATTTTTTATATTATCATATAATACTTTATTCATAAAAAGGTTGTGTATACAATTTTTTTCGCAAAATAGGAAATTAAATAATTTATCGTCGTCGTCATCATCATCGATAAATATTAGATTCACATCGACATACTTTTGAAATTAATTTCTGTTGAGACTTTTTAAGGGGAAAATATCTTGGCGAATCAAGTTGTTGCTACAATGGACTGCCCAAGAAAGCTAACAAAAGTCTTCAAACTTATATCTCAGTTCGCTGTCTGTCTACCTATCTAACAGTTCATGTTCAATCATGGACTATCGCAACATATTGATATTTTTTGCAAAAACTTATAAGAGCTTTACGGAAGTTGAGAAATATTAGTAAAGCAATTAATTTCTCCTCTGTTCACGCATACAAAAAATTATATACCTCAACTTTGGTCTAGTAGAGGCCGCACCGTCCGACTCCGAGTCTATAGATTCTTCCTCCTCGTATAGCATTTTTAATATATCCTCGACCTCATAAAACTTTAGCATGAATTTGAGCCTGGAAGAAAATGGCAGTCAACAAGTAAAACCGACAAAACCATCAGTTTTAATCTTGCTTAGACGTGATTATGATTAAATATGATTCACAAAAATTACGTAAAGTTGCTATGTAGATATAAAATATCTTTTAAGACATCACAATCTTATTACGAAAAAGACATCTCTTAGGGAATAAAGCTTATTTAAATTATGCTGTTTACGTTTTATGGTTGGCTAATAAAAAGCTTAAACTGGAGACGAAGTTTAATTTCAAGCTAGGATGCAATTTTTTGTAGTCGTCATAAATTTTAATATTCGAGAGTCTCACGACAAAATAAATATTAATTAAGATTTCTAGATGTTATGATACTATAAAATATAAGCACGTTTAAATCTAGCTTTTCTCTGTCTTACTGTGAATTCAACTAGTATACTTTGCTATCTTTAAGAGTTAATTTAAATAAAATGACTTTTAAAACAACCTAAATTGCTTGATGGCTAAATAAACATCTGAAAGTTATTTGTGGCATTCTACGAATATTCTTTCCTATTATTTGGGTTTTCTACCACATGTATTATTGTCCTCTTCAAAAACAAATCACCGAATCTACAAAATAATAGAATTATTGGAAAAGAGCCTCTGCGCCCGTGACCTTTACACCAAAGGAATAGTCAGAGGTTATGTTTTGCAAAATACATTATTTCTGTGTTTATTCCGATTTATATTATTTGCAAAACATAACTTCTGACTATTCCTTTGGCGTAAACGTCACGGGCGCAGAGGCTTTTTTTCCAATAATTCTATTATTTTGTAGATTCGGTGATTTGTTTTTGAAGAGGACAATAATACATGTGGTGGAAAACCCAAATAATAGGAAAGAATATTGTGTCTTAATTATATATATATATATATATATATATATATATATATATATATATATATATATATATATATATGATCTGCTAAAGAAATGGGCAATATTACAATAAATTGTTTTTGAAAAGGATCAGTATATAAAAGTTATGAAACATTTACACACATGGTCGTGACTGAAAATCTGTGATGATAGTAACTAAGGGAACGAAATTATAAATAAACTGGCGTAGTTTTTAAATTTTTTAGAAATGGTCGAATAAAAGCGTGCAATAAAAATTTTTATTGCACAGTTTCTTATAAAAGGCCACTTCTTACACTGGCAATTATGTAAAAAAACGGTTACTTTTTACACGATCGTGGATAAAATATATTTAGATTCGGTTGAATTGAGGAATAGATCTTTGAATTTCGAATGGACTCTTTCTCACAGGTTGGTTGTGGTGGCCTTACTTTTTTCAAACAATCCAAAACTTCCCAATTTCAGTAAATTATTCATCTTCTTTTAGTTTAACAGCTAGTGACCAAATTTACCGGGATGTATTGTTAGTGCTAAAATCTTATAGAATGACATTTCTCATCCGCTTTTATTCTGGCTCTCTTGTCTATGTAATTAAGTACAGAATAATTTCATATCAGAAATTTGTCATCTTTTCCGTCAATAGACGATTGCACGAATTGCTCATACCATTTTTTTTACAAATATGGTATAAATACTATCTTTTCGCATGGCTTTTAATTATTCATACTATTTATTGACTTTTAGTTGACATAAATAACTATCAACTGCTGAACTGTCACTTAAATGTCACTAATACTTTCGAGTGTGTTTTGCGGGTTTTATTGTCAATTCGCGGGCGACGAAATGTGATTACCGCACGCAAGTAAATATTTGCGTGTTTTATTTTCAATTCGCATGCGACAGGTATGATTACCGCACGGAAATATAGTAGAATAGGCAAACAGCTATTTATCGCCCTAAATAGCGTGAGAAAAGATAGTACTTATTCCGCATAGTAAAAAAAAATATTTTAGATCTTCGATGCGCAACTAATTTCATGCAGCAAAAGAACCTGAAATGGTAGAGATTTTGCTGACTAATGAAGGCGAATAAACTTCCAGTAAAAATGCAAGTTGAAGTTGGTTGGATGTCGTCACATGCACTAGAAATTTTGAACACCTCAATATGGGTAGGATTTAATAGCAGATTTGTTGAAGATACTAACATATCAAGTACCGATCAGCGTATCGCGTACTAATGCATCAGTAGTTATAAAAGCACTGGTGCAAAGTCAATAAATTGCGAAAAAATTAAAAATAAATAAATAAATAATAAATGAATTAAATATTCGCTTGTCTTTGGCCTGGAGGATTTCTTCAATAGGGCTCTTTTTTTGTTCCTTTTCCCATTTTTGTATCTCCTCCATTATGTGTCCCTTGGCCAGGCTACAAAACGGTTCAGGTCCAATGAATTGTGCTTCAGCACCTTTTTTGCCAAGGCTGTTAGTAAGTTCATTACCTTGTACTCCCTCATCCCCTGGCACCCACATCAAGGTAACCTGTTGTTGTTGGCCAATTGCTTCAGGAATTATTTACATTCCCATACAATTTTAGACTCGAATGTATAGGAGAGCTTTTAATGCTACCTGGTTATCTGAGAATATATAGATCTTTGCTCTTCGAATGCCTTTATTTAGGAATTCCTCGGCAAAATTTTTCTTTCTTTCTTTGTTATTATATTATTATTATAGCCTTTCTTTAATTTATAATCTATTATTTCATATTATAAGTTCTCTTATACACCCTCTCTATTATCTCTGAATACTTTAATATAGTTTAAGCTTAGACTACTTTAAGTTTAAGTATATACAGTCTGTATTTGACTTGTGAAAGCTGTAGACTTGTACTAATAAATAAATAACTAAATGAATAAAAGTAATCAGAACAAGACACAATAGTTTTTTAAAAATTTATTATTTTAAAATCTGAACATTTACACTGCATATTTTTTCGGGTTAATTTCGAAACTTAGGGGTGGGCATCTACTCAGTGTTGGCCAGCCAGATCTTCAACCCTTCTTTCAGGCAGCAGAGAAATGTTGCTATACAGAGTTTCGGGATTAATGAAAAATCTTATTAAATTTGTTCATTAGTTTTAGAACTATTTACATTATTAACATTTGTGACCGATTTGATAAGAATATACTTGTTTTCAAATTTATTTTTTAATTGTCCTTCGTTAAACTCAAACTTCTTTAAAATCAAAACCTAAAGAAGTCAAAATCTTCAAATTCAGTTAGTGATGTTTTTGCTATGGTAGCTACCTTGAACGGTTTTTTTGCTTAGATTCTTCCCATATTAACTTCCCAAATTAATTCAGTCTACGCCAAATTTTACTAATTTTAATTATTATTATTCCATTTTTGAGACTTTTAATTTCATTAGCTGAGTTTTGTTTCAGAGATAATAAATATTTATTTAACAAAATATATAAGCCAACGCAAAGTGGATAAATTATTACAAAAATAATAAATGTGTAGTAAAGTAAAAATACCTATTACGAAAGCCCAGTATTCCACTGGATGGAGCTATTCGACAAATTGTGGACACCACTTGTCTCTAATTTGATGACTAGAGGAACATTATAGTGTTGTTATGCATTAGCCTATGTCATACCGATGAGAGCTAACAAGCTCGAAACTAGTTTACGGCTGGCTTTCTCAACAACCCGCACCTTAAATGATTAATCAAAGTTCCCTTATTTGATATTACATTGAAATTACCATTTTGCATGAAAAAATCTTTGTTTTGGTTCTTCCCATTTTTGGCAATGTTTTTCCACAGTAACAGTATTTTTTTAACCTTTTCTTAAAGTACAGGTTTCAGCGAAGAGAATTCCGTCCCGTAATATTCAAAAATCAAAATTTTGTTAATGAACTTGTTCGATTGAAAATTAGGCCTTTTTTCAAATTAAATCAAAAAATTAATATTTCACTTCAAACAAATTGCAGCTTATTTGAGACATAAAAATGTCCATTTTCACAAAATTTCATTAAAATTTAATCATTTTTGTGGGAAATAAAAATAGAAAATAAAAAAATGGTTTTTGACGTTTTTCTTAATAGTTTTGAGGTTATTTTGAAAAGTGAAAGAAAGAATTTAACAATAAAAGTTGTAAATTTTTCAATTATCTACATATTTTGCATTTAACTTTTTTCGGCAGGAGGCCTAGTTTTGCCGGAAATCGTGAAAAACCACGGTTCACCCCTAAGAATGTGAACGATCCATGTTTTATGGATGTCTGAAGGACGTATATTCTGCTCGAAAAACTTAAATTAATTTTCTTTTTCCTCAACCTTTTCTTAACTCTAAATAGTAAATATTACGTTCACAAAATTTTTAGGGTTCAACACGACTGTTTCAAACGGAGAATAATGTAATAAATCATACTTACTGTCGTTTATGCTTAACTGCTGCTCTGATGGTATCAATTGGACGACGTCGTAACACTATAAATCTAACACTGTCTGTATCACACTCTCCGAAGAGCAAAAATATGTTTACAAGAATTAAAAACCTCTTCCACGGCGTTTTTACGTGAAGCACGCTTTTCGTACGAAGTATTTCCTAAGTCGGATTTTGTTACAACGTCAAAAAGTATATCGGGGTTTTAACAAGAACACACCTTTTTCCACCCCCACCTTACTTCCGGTTATTTGTTGGGGTCCAATCGATTTTTTCCCATTTTTTTTATTAATTCTAAATTCATCCATATACTATATACTGAGAATTTTGTCGATTTTTGACCTATGAAACCAGTTCGGCACTCACTATACGTCGAAAAGACGAAATAGGCCTAACTCGAAACAAAATATCACCATCAAAAACATATCTATGACGTGGCCTAAAGATATCACCTACCTAGGTGTCAGAATATAAAATAAAGCAACGTTCAACAAACAAATTTCATTTAGAGCAAAGTTTGTGCGTGCTTGGCCCAATCACACATACCATACTTAACCGCCTCCTCCGCTCTCACCTTAATTGAGCACATACGACCCCCCCGTCCCCCCCATCCTACCATACATAACCAAAGCTACAATCACTCATCAACCCACCCTTACCGTGCGCCTCGTACTACTGCTGAATCCTATCCTAGAATTCCTTCAAACCCACACTGCTTGCTTCTGATGCAAATCGTACCTACCCTTATATGCCCTGTTGCTTGGTTTGCTTCATAAACCAAAACAAACCTCTGATAACCCAAAATAAATTTTTTAGAATCATAGCGAATCTCCCCGCCAGCAACCAATATAAACCTACGACACAATATAACGGGAATACCTACCATTAACTCATCCCATCACTCGCCGAAATATTAGTAAATCCCAATCCTGCATTAATACACCATTTAACGCTTTTAGACATTAGGCGCGTAAAAATCTTCTATTGTGCTGCAGTAGCAGTATTGCAGTCGTCATGATAATTAAATTATAATTAATTTGACCCCAAAGCACTTTTTGAGTTCTAATTTTAAGAGGCTTACATTTAAAGCCTGCTATAAAATAAAAATCAATTAATATTAATACATTAAAACAAACAAACAAATAGATAGAGAATGTAACTTAAATAAAAACGTGTTAGAGAAGGCTTATACAAAGTTTTATCGTCATATCTGTAACATCATTTAATCAAAATGGTATATTTTATGTGTCTTGGTTCATGCAAAAGGGTACAAAAAGATATAAATGCATATAGTGCTTGACTGTTTTCATTTATGTAAAGTTGCCATATTGCACGCCGTCATGATGCACTAGCAGCTAATTGTATTATAATCCCGGTTGAAAGTTTCCCATTTATATTAAAACCTCTTCTAATTTAATATTACATACACCGCATATAACGATGTCACTGCTAATTCATACACATACACTGGTTCTAGTAAAAAATGCAACAACATAATTTCACTAGGCGATTTTATTGAAATTTTTGTCACAGTTGCCTCCCAATATTATTTTAAAGGAACTGAAATTTGAACATTGTAAGACGTGAAATAAAAAGCTTTCATTATGTTAAACATGCAGTTAATGACGTGATCAACATCGGCTTGTATTTAATTCCAATCTTCTTGGATATGAATATCGGTAATGATGTACATTCCACCCTTCCACTTATTATTTATTATTTATATTTGATATTATTGACAACTTTTGAACAAATAGAACTTTGAGGTCTTTGAAATGACTACAGTTCCTCAAACCATTATTCCTAATTTTACATGCAAATTTTATTGGATTCTGTGCACGAGCATATCTTATAAAGGACAATTTTGAGTTTTTTGCGCTACACTGGGATCATATTTGTACAAGATCATTTTGCAAATCAGCACGGTGTCAGTGATAGATGAATAAGTTTTTAGGTCATCAGCATAAAGTAGAATTTTGTAACGTAAACCAATAACATCATCATTTATAAAAATGTTAAATAACAAAAGTATTGAACCTTCGGGAACACTTAACGTTGCTGTGATATCTAGTCACCAAATAAACTAAAATAAAATGTAGGTAGTGTTTAGTTAATTCAAGTTCGGACAGTTTGTGCAGCAAAATTCCAGTCTATCAAAAGATTTGGAACAATTAGTGGCAGATAAGCAAAGCGGGTACCGGACCATATGTCATCCAGACCTTACCATGAGTTGATATTGCGCATATGGTTTCATTTTCTCTTGCACACGAAGTTAAATCAATAGCCCAAAAAGCAGTGTTGTGAAATTCAACTTACCAGCTAGCTATTTAGGTAAAAATATTAGCCATACACACATCAAATAAATTCTATTCCATTGATTTTAGATTTCCAATTATATTTTGAAAAAAAACTGTTTTTTGGTAATTACTTCGCTGCCCCTGTGAACGATCCATCTTTTCGCGTCTGAAAGACTTCTATTATATTTTCCAAAAAATGACTATTAACGTTCACAAAGAAGTGTTCAAAACGACTGTTTCAGACGGAGAATAATATAAAATTTATACTTACTGTTCGTTTATGCTTAAGAGTTGTTCGGAGTGTATTAGTCATCCATGCTTCCAATTTTAATTGTAAATGACTTCACGTCAATAAAATGACGCAGCCTAATGTACGGTGTGCTTGGAAAGAGAGTGATAGAGATGTAATAGAATATGACATTGGACAAATTTATTATACCTAATATTTAAATTTCTCGGTGCACTTGAGGACATTAGGGCTAATTTTATTTTAGTTTTACAAAAGGGAAAATGTTTATTTTAATAATACCTATGTGGGATGATAAGAATTATTTTTGCAAATCGAAAATAGAAGAAAAAAAATATTTTTTTATATATACTTTTTTTTCTCTCATCGTTCCATATTGTAACATGTTTTTAATGTCTTTTAGCGAAAGCCATTTTTTAAAATAATGATTTATATGAGAGTAAATTGAACCGTCTTTCCGGCTTATATCCGGAGCGCTCTTAACTGCTTCACTGATGGTGCCAATTGGATGTCGTAACACTATAAATCTAACACAGTAAGTACTAACACTTTCTTAAAATTAAACCTGAAAGGGAATTTTGAAAACACAAGAGAAAGACAATATAAAGTTCAAAAATATATATTAAATCTCTTTAAAAAATCATGTTTTACAACAACTCCAAGAAAAATGTTTTTGACAAACTATAGTCAGGTCTGTGTACAACACATGGTGAGGAACGGAAGACTTATAATGTACCAACTACCATCCAATATGCGGTTTATAGCTAACGATTGCACAAAAAGATTCAAGAAGAAGTTCAATGCTTAAAAATTTTTTGTGGGCTTTTGCTTGCCTGCCTGTTGACGTATTTTCATTCAATATCAATTTTGATCGCTTCTCGGAGCTTAAAAATGCTTGAATCGCAACGACTTTGAATTATATTTTGCAATTACAATTTCATACGTTCAGGCAAGGCGGTCCCACGCACATATGAGTACATGGTAACTATACTTTTCTGACACGGAATCACTGAGGAACCGGTTTAGGGCAAATCCCGTTAAAATCCATCATTTTCCCGTCAAAATCGACTACTAGGAAATGATAGGGGGCCCTTGTCGCTAAAGGCTATTTTCGCTAAAACTCTCGATAGCCTTTGAATAGAGACTGGATTATCTTGTCCTCATATTTACCACAACGCATGAGTTGCAGTGCTTAACAACATGGATTCGTAAAAGGGTTGTTAATTTTGAAATTTCCGAAATTAAAGTCGATTTTTGTTACATTTTCTAAATTTTGGTGGTCGGGGCGATATTACGTCCCCGTGCAGCGACATTTACTACACTTTCTTATATTACACTCCTTGATGAGTTTTCAAAATTTTTGCATAAAAAACGCTCCGTAGAGCGAAAATATGATTTAAAATATAGAAATCTCTTCCAACGGTATTTTTACGTGAAGCACGCTTTTCATGCGAAAGTCGGATTTTGTTACAGTTTAGAAAAGTTTATCGAGGGTTTTGGCGTATTCTTTAACACGCCCTAAGGCTCGAAATATTAATTTCTCGGCAACGCGGCAACTGTCGAAAATATGTAGAATTTATTTACAACATTTTTTGTTCAATAACTTTTTCGGTGGAACCAATAGAACACGAGATGAAACGATTAAAAAAAATTTCAAAGCAAAAAGGTGGGGAGGTCACCTTTTTGGTTTTAGACCTTCTAAGTGATCTTGATAATGTTGAACATGACAAATTCGAATGAGCAATTTTTTCCAGGTCAAAGTACTATTTGATTTACTAGTGTGCAAAAACTTATTAGTTCATATAAGTGTAATTTAGTTAAGGTTGGAGTTATTGCTAAAGCAGAAGATGAGCGGTTAATAAGACAAACTGTAAGTTATAAATATAGATGATGCACTAACCAACTGTTAATAGTTAGTTTTTTAAGTATTTTTAAAAATATTTCTTATGAATTAAATTGGTTTTTCTAGACTTTTTAAATGTTAAACATCGAATTTTTGTTAATGTTATAACATAGTGCAATTTGTATTATTGACCATACATCTTCTGCTTATCAATGTATCCAGCCTTACCATATCCATTTTACAATAAAAAATAAAATATTGCTCATATCTGTTTTATTTCGGCTACTCATCACATATTCAAATGTAGATAGATTTACATTGGAAAAAAGTAGATGTTCCATTTTTTTGTTATTTCATCTTTTGTTTCATTATTTGATATAATTACAATTCTCTTATTATTTCATATAGTGTTTGTTTTATTACTTAACTCATTGATCAAATATCCCTCTAGTGATCAGGTATCCCATACCTCCCGATCAAGTATCCCACTGTAGTAGAGATACTTGAGCAAATTACATTGAAGACAAAAATCTTCAATACAATTTGTTTAAAGCCTTTTAAGGTTAATTAAGTAGTGAAATATAACGATGATGAATTATTAGTTCGATATCAGATCTTAAAGCAAAATCACCAAAAACAAATTTTAGAGGCAAAAAAACGTCATCATGAATCCATATTTTCATCGTCCTAGAACAAATCTACAACTGCTTGGCAGATAATCAATACTGAAAGCGATCTTAATAATAAAAAATCTCTTCCACAAGTGCTTTATGATACTGATGGTTGTGAATTTTCTGATTTTCCCTTACAAAAAAATATGTTGGTTAACAATTCCTTAAACAATATTATTGCTATTGACTCCACTTTTAATTTATCACCTATCACCTGTGAGGAAATCCACAAAATAATATTATCCATTTCCTCAATAGAATCTGCTGGCGTTGATGGAATTCCTAGCTCATTATTAGCAAAGGTTGTTGATTATATAACTCAACCCCTCACCGTATTAATAAATCTCTCATTTCAAGAGGGTATATTTCCTACTATACTAAAAAATGCTATGATTATACCTGTCCACAAAAAAGACGACAGAAGTCTAACATCAAGTTATAGAGGGATAGCCCTGCTATCTCCATTTTCTAAAATTTATAAAAAATCTTTTCATGGTAAACTCTCAGCTTACTGGAGGTTGAAAACATACTAACTGGGAGGCAACTTGGCTTCAGAAAAAGCTGTTCTACCCAGCATGCCATCTTATCACTGTACAATTATGTCTTAAATAGTATTGACTTAAAAAATGATACCGCCTGCATATTTTTTTAATTAAAACGCGCATTTGATACAGTCGATTTAAATCTGCTGTTACTGAAGCTTGATAGATATGGGATAAAAGATAACGCTTTAAACTAGTTGAAAACATATCTAGTGGATAGAACACAAGAGGAACAATGGTATTGTTTATAAATCCAACACTAGCCAGGTCACCATGGGCGTCCCACAAGGGAGTGTTCTGGGGCCATTGCTGTTTTTGATTTTTTATAAATGATATTGTTGACTGTTTTGATGGATCGTTTGTGTCTTTATTTGCTGATGACACATCTGCTGCTGTTTCTGCTCCGGGTATGACGGAACTCAGTTCTCGTGCAAATGTTGTTGTACAAAATATGGAAACATTTTGTGCTGGCAATGGCTTATTATTAAATCATTCTAAAATTGAAATGCTGTGTTTTTCCACTAAAGAAGTCAATCAAAGTATTCTCGTAAAAATGAATAATAAGAGCATCTAGCAAAACGACTCTGTTAAATTTTTGGGACTCCATCTCGATGCCCATTTAACGTGGAGCACGCAAATTGATTTTTTTGTTAAAAAAAATTTGCTACTCACACTTGTGTGATTTGGCAACTGAGAAATAAAGTTAACTTAAATACTTTAAAGACATATTATTTCGCTCATATACATTCGTCTATTAACTATGGAATTTTATGTTGGGGTAATTGCTTCAGAGTTAATGAAATCCTGATGACCCAGAAACAGATTATCCGCTTGATGTTGTTTAAGCCTATCACTATCACCTGTAGAGAATTATTTAAACAATTAAACATCTTAACATTACCCTCGCTGTATATATTTAATTCAGTAATTTTCAGAAAGTCAAATCCTGAAAAATTCATTCAGGAACGTAGTGGATGCTCCCGGTATGGACTTAGGTCTAATTTCTACATTAGTATTCCCCAGCACAGATTGTCTCTGGTTGCCAATGGTCCCACTGTCATGGGTATAAAGCTGTTTAATAAGCTCCCTGCGAATATCAAAAACCTTGATAATTTAAATGAATATAAGGCCGCTATTATTATTCTATATCTATATATCTAGTTTCTACTCTGTGACCGAATATTTTGATGCTGATTTCAATTAACTTTTTATGTCATATTGTATGTTTTTTTTATTTTATACTTGTCTTGTTTTATATATTTCTCTGCTTATATGTGATATTATTTGATTAATTGAACAATATTCTATACTTGTGATACGAGTCTAATGAAAATAAATTGTATTATTATTATTATTATTTTTTTATTTTTTTTTTATTTTTTTTTTTACAAAAAACCAGTCACCTTACTCTGTGGCTCCGACCCTCACAGAGGGGAG
Source organism: Leptura quadrifasciata (assembly GCA_963675555.1). Classification (NCBI taxonomy): domain Eukaryota; kingdom Metazoa; phylum Arthropoda; class Insecta; order Coleoptera; family Cerambycidae; genus Leptura; species Leptura quadrifasciata. The sequence continues at coordinate 106,879,613 of OY776674.1, read as the reverse complement.
CTGGTAATACCAGTAGCCACTCCCCACGCCCGTGGGGTGAGTGACTACCGGTTATTATTATTATTATTATTATTATTATTATTATTATTATTATTATTATTATTATTATTATATAACTATAAATTTTGTAATGTGTCTAATTCAGTTCCAACCAAACAAACCGTTTTTCCAACTTTTTGAATGAAACAAAACCGTGATCAAGTATCCCCCTTTCCTCTATTTCTAAGATTGCCAAATAAATGTGCCAAGATTGCCTTGTACATTGTTTAAACTTTTAGAACTACACAATTATTAAAATGCAAAACAGTAAACAAGATTTCTGTGTAATCATACCGTAATGAGGATCCATGGATAGATTATCTCATATACATTTCCACGCAGATATTGTAAATGGATTGTTCCATTCTGTGTATATTCAATATTTGAGGCTGAAATCAACCCAAGTTCATCTTTACCTTTGGTTGTAATGTAACTCAATTTGTAACTTTGAGCAAACAGTTTAAATATCTTGTTACCGGGATGTAAATACATTTAATTAATGCTTTGCTCCAAATCGCGTTATCCTTATTTATAAATATAATATATGAGAAATATATAATGAGCCTAGTTATAAATGTCTTGCTTGAAAATATGCGGTCAATGTTTATGAATGTTTGTGTTGTGTTTACAAGGAAGAGTCACTTCGTTATTAGTGTTTTTACATAAAAACTTTTTTTTTATCATCTTTTGACAATAGTATTTTTTGTGACGCCATGATTCCGAATACGACGTCATCGACATTTTTTTAAATGGTAATCTCTATTTTGAGAGTGCCATTTGAAAGACTCACGTTTTTACGTATAGAGCACGAAAAGAGATGGTGTTGAGAAAAATAACATTTCATGTACTCAAAAATATATTACAATTTGGTTCAACGATTATAAAATGGAAAAGAGATTGATAAAAAAGGTTAAATTAAATGTTCAAACTGTTCGCCGTTTATTTGTGGTCAATATTCTATTCTAAGTGAGAGTTCATCTAAAATATTATTTATTGTTATGGGTTGTATCAACTGAATTTCTTCCCTAATTCTTGCTTTTAGTTCTTCAAAATTGTCTGGTTTTCTGATATAAACTTTAATTTTTAAGTAACTCCATAAAAAATAACCTAGCGGAATCAAATCCGGTGATCTCACTGGTCATTCTATTGGTTCTCGCCTTCGAATCCATTCGGCTGTAAACGCAATGTTCAGGTAATCAGGTACCACTCGAAGATAATCTGTTGATCTTCCATCTACTTGGTATCAAATTGGGTCTGTAAGATAAAATAGTCAATTGCGGCAGCAGTTCTGTTTGCAAACATTCCAAGTAACGCTGACTTGTAAATGTGCCTTCGAAAAAGTAGGGCCTATATTTCGTTTGCCAACATGCTAACTTACCTTCCTAATTTGATTGAAACTGGAAAAACTCAAATTACTAAAATCCAATAAATACTCAATCATTAACTTTGCTCATAATATATTAAAATAGACGTTTATCATTTCAATTTTTTCAAAAAGTACAAACTTTATAGATAAACTTCAAACTTTAAAGTACAAAAAATACGCTCTACATCATATATTTTAATTGCAGTTGCTAATTTTAATTTTTATAGTCTTTACAGAAAATTCTTTTTTAAATAATTCATTTAAAAATTACAGAAATAAATATGTAGTAGAACAAATATAACACTAATTCCTATAAAAGAAACTCGATTCATTACCATGTATCAAGGTGCACAATGTACGTTTCCAAAACTTTGAAAATAATGCCTTAAAACTTGCGTCATACTACGTCTTCAATCGGAAAAAGCAAACAAACATCTGATTGCAATAAGCCCCCAGCAGACAGATTAATCCTCCAGAACTTCCTTCATAGGTTCGATATTTCAGCCCCAGAAATAACAAATTCACCAAAATAATACTATAAGGTATCACATTCCACACATTACGTAGTTATTATGTTGGGTAATCCCAGCGGTAGCTATCGGTTTCAACCAAGTGACTGCAGTCACAATAAAGTTGTATTACCAGTTACGAGTATAGATCCATCAAAAGAATTCAAAACTGTTTAACATATAGTATGTTGCAATTTAGCCAACCGTCCTCGACACGTGTAGGAATCAAAAAGAATGCCTTAAACGATTACTCTACCAGAATCACAATTTGTGCCGGAATACCCTTCTAAAATTTTGGGGCATGTGCAATACTATGCTACACCTGTAACATAGTATTGCACATGCCCCAAAATTTTGAACTATGTGAACTTAAATAGACATTCCTGTGATACAATTACAATTACAAAATAATTATTGAAAATTTATTAACCCATTAGCTTTTAAATTATAACTTAGATAGTTAAAACATAATATTTTTAGTCGCAAACTCCTCTATAAAATCCTTATTTTACTATAAGGAAAGTAACCAGGCTGCAACCAACAGCTACTCTCCGGGCTATGTGCCCGGCCGAGCGCTGAATTACAAGTTACAAGCCTGGCGCGTTAAGTGTAATAATTGCATATTACCATCAAAACGCTAATGCTTCGATTGCAACAAACATCAGCCGAAAGACTGATCTTACTTAAAGGAGCCCTCGTGCCAGTCGTCCCACACCACTTGTAAACTGCAGTTTTGAGCTGTTGACTTTCGTTAGTGCAAGGTAGGCATGTGACGACCGACACGAGGATCCCTTGACTACTTGATACATTTCGGTATCTTTAGGAAAGCGACATGTAAAATAGTCATCAGGCGCCATCTTGCGGTCCAGTGCCTGCTGCAATCGAAAAATAAATAGCCTGACTGGGTGTTTCTAAAGGGCGGAATATTAAAACATAATATTTTTAATCGCAAACTTTATAAAATCCAGACTGCAACCAATAGCTATTCGTCGTCACATGCCTATACTAAGCCCAGTCAGGCTATTTATTTTTCAATTGCAGCAGACACTGGACCGCTAGATGACGTCTGCTGACTATTTTACATGTCGCTATCCTAAAGATACCGAAATGTACCAAATAGTCAAGGGATCCTCGTGTCGGTCGTCACATGCCTACCTTGCACTAACGAGAACCAACAGCTCAGGACTGCAAGTGGTATGGGACGACTGGCACGAGAGCTCCTTTAAGTAGGGTCAGTCTTTCGGCTGGTGTTTGTCGCAATCGAAGCATTAGCGGTTTGATGGTAATATGCAATTATTATGCTTAACGCGCCAGGCTTGTAACTTTGCAATTCAGCGCTCGTCGGGGTACATAGCCCGGAGAGTAGCTGTTGGTTGCAGTGTTATTACGTTCCTTATAGTAAAATAAGGATTTTATAGAGGAGTTTGCGACTAAAAATATTATGTTTTAATATTCGGCCTTCTAAAAGCATATTTGAACTAATTTAGATAGTTACCATTGGTAAACAGCTCCTGATCTTGATGTAAGATCTGGTTACGGTAGGCAATGTTCCTATTGGACAGGCTAGTAGTTCGTTTCTGACAGAGCGGATAGACCAAAATTTGAGCTACTTAACGTTATAACGACAAATGCCAATTTACTTTTTACAATGCACTGTATGCAAAAAGGTGGTTACTTCAAGTGGCACTATCAAAAATGGGGTTGTCATTTAAGAAACATGTTGATGACATCATATAGGGAACAATGGTGACATCACAAACAATATTGTTATAAATAAAGATGCGCAATTATGCATTACAGTAGATCTATCCGAGAAAACTCTTGCTAGATTTTTTAGCAACTGTCCATACTTTATGTGCGCGCACTGTATGTATTCATCTGTATTATACTGAAAAGAATCTAATGATTACAGTAAAAAATTGCTTATATTGCTTGAATTGTACTTCAGATTCTGCTATAATTGTAAATTAAGTTAATTTTGATATGGCGGAAGTCTGTATAAGATACATCAAAGGCAAGAATCATCAAAGCACAATGTAGCCGCAGTAAATGTCTGGTAGATTTAGTAAAGGGATAGTAAAGAATTTTAAGGGTGAAATTAGACACCAAAGGTGTTGTATCCCTGAAGGTATGCTTGAATGAATCGTTAGTATACGTTTAACACTTAACCGAGAAATGAGAACTCCCACAGCTTGAGTAGACAATATATAACATATCACTTAATCAATTAATTTGAGCGAGTTGTGTTTCATCTTTTATGCTCTAAAATGTTACGGTCTCTTCTTTATGATCAGTTTTATTGAATGCCTAATTCGTTTATGCAAACTAGTTTCGCCAACTCGGTGAAAGAAGCTATCTATACCTTGATATGCACAAATCAAAGTATTTAAAAATACTGTATTATTAGATTAATAGGAATAACACATGGTAGCTCAGTGTGTTAAAGCGACTGGCTAGCAAACTGAGTTGCCTAGCGGAGTGGGTTCGATTCCCGCAAGGCGAAACAATTTTTCATTAAAAAAAATTGCCCCAAGAGTGGTTCGGAGTCCACATTAAACTGTAGGGCCTCGTCTCTCTTTGCCTAGCACAAGATCCTTGAGATCTTCCAGGGGGTTACTTCGGTAACTTGAGAGGCGGTTAAGAAAACATTTTAAGAAAAACATTTTTTAACAGCAAATAAAGATAACGAATAACTTAACAGTAATTTTTGACAAACGCAAAAAACTAAATAACATCAAAAACATAAAATGGTTGGTTTTATTCAAATATGGCACAATTTTGGGGAGTGGCTTAGTTATTTCCATTCAGTAAATAGTTAATTAGTTAAACAGCTGCACCTGATATTCTACACCTACGGTTATTAAAGTACAAAATATTATGAACATGAGTGAACAACTGTAGCAATTCTTGCGGATCAAAGCATCCCAAAAAATACACTTATTATTGCACATCTAAATAAAGAGCTTGACATGTCACATCTTTCCTATACAATAAGTGGAAAAATCTTAGGGATTCTTCACTTCTGGCAGACAATGTTCTCTTTGTTGGAGCAGATACTGCGTGTTACAAATACACCAACAAGGATAGCAATGTCCAACTAAAAGGTACCTGATCTTGCTTGTCGCCATTAAGGGACTGATCCAAGTATTATTTGATACATCTAAAATACATTACGCGCGACTGGGCTGCCAAAGGGCATGTGGTTATGTGTTGGCTCTGCTAATTTACTATCAAAAGCACTTTCTCAGCTCTCACGTGTGGTTATAAATTGCGAGTCAAGTATTGTGGCGTGTTGTTTAATAACGGAAGGATAATCAGTGTAACTTGTATCAGAGAAAGTAAGGTTTCTTCTTTTTATGGGTTTTATTCTGCCACATATATAACAAATTCTACAAAAATAACAAAATTAAATTAATTGAATTAAAAAATTAATCAGTATATTGAAAAAATAACTTCTACGCACAAGCACACATCACAATGTTTTATCAAAGGAACAGTCAGAGGTTATTTTTTTCCCAACGAATATAAATTATAACAAAAATAAGCATAAAATATTTATCTGACGTTTCGGAAACCAAATCTGTTTCGTTTTCAAAGTTATAATAGTATATTGTGTATCTAGTGGTAAAAGCAATACAGTCCGAGAATGTGCTTTTACTATGATGTACACATACTATTTTTTCTGAAATCGCAATCAATATTTTCAAATTAAGCACTTATTTATTATTAAAAAATCGGCAGCTACTGGAAGCGGCTGGAACCTCCCCACCCGGTGAATCTTTGAAACTGGAAATGCACTAAATTGTGCGTTCCAATTCAAAAACATTCTAGTTGCTTTATAAACATTACAGATTCGTGCGCCAATTGTAACTTTACGGTAGTGTTCTCCCTTGGCATACCGTCCAACTCAAGATAAATAGGGTTACGATCGGACGTGAGTTCCTCCAGGGGCACAGGGGCCGTAGAGTTTCTCACGCCCATGTTGACCACTATGTCAAGTGTTGTAAACGTTGTGCCATTGTCCGGAAAATGTGTGGGATCGTCCGGATACTGCAGGATGACATTTCGACTATTCACATAGTTGAACAGAGTGTTGCCATTTGCGTTGTTGCGATAGCAGTACCAGTTGTGATGTCTAGCGTTAAAGTCGCCTATGACCTGACAGCGCGGGCTCGCGCTCATCAAAGTCTCCAGTCAACCCGCTGTGAAGCCGTTCGCTGGTCTGTTGTAAGCGGCGACGATACTCATGCCGCCCTCCAGCCTCACGCACACATTCTCCACAGATGTGTTCCGTACAGAATGACGCGTGAGCGCAATGTCTGACTTTACGAGTTCGGCTACCCCGCCGCCCCTGTTAACGTCTGCCCTGTCCTTTCGATGCAGCGCAATTTATCTCGTCTGGTGAGTTTCGTCTCATTTAGTAGCATAATTTCAATTTTATGTCTCAATAATTAATTGACGAGAAATGGAATTTTGTTACCTATACCATTGGTGTTCCAAGAAGAGATTCTAAATGTGATCTAGAATGCGTTTTCTGGCATCGCTTCCAGGAAGCGATGCATTACCAGGAATTTTTCTCCTGCGTTCGTGCATTTCTCGAGCTCCTTGTTCAAATCAGTGTAGAGCGTCAACAATCTGTCGAGATCTACAAGGGAGGAGAGCCGTTTCTGTTGCTGCCTGAGCAGTTATAGTTTCTCCCCGGGGGAAACCTGTGATCTGTCTCTTGCGGGGGATGGGGTAGGCGGCAGCGCCGGTCTTCTCGGTGGTGTCAGCTCTTGTCTAGGGGGTGGGGGGCGTGCCGACATCTCTCGTTGACTTTGCTGCTGCTGCTGGCTCATCCGGATCCGTTTCTCCCACGAGTTGGAGTGGGAGCCGCCACGTACCGCATCGCAGGGGCCGGCGCAGTACGCATGCTGCATCTCTCCACCTCCTCTATCCTTCTCCTATAGTCGACGCATACCATACTTTTGGCTGGGTGGGGACCTCCACAGTTAAAACACTTGGTAGGTTCGGTTGGCCAAATTCGGATTATAATGAAAATGTAGGTCTTGAAGTAGGACCATAACAAATATATCCGAGCTTATATATCGTTGTGTGTCTGTCAATCTATTTGTCTGACAGTATGTCAGTCTGAATAATAAATGCAAATTAATAACAAGTTTTTAGTATAGTATATTTATTTTGGACAATTATTTACACCTTATTTTACTATAACGCGGGGAAGTAAATGAACGTGAATTAATAATTAAAGTTTTTTATAATATAATAAAAAAGTAGCAAAAATAAGCGGATTAAATTTTTTAAAACATAATTTTACCTAATAAGTAGATATTACTTCAACTCTTATAATTATTAGAAATATTAAAAAAAATAATTGTTATAAACATTATTAGGATGTATTGTTGATTCTTGGCGTTGTTCAACTTCTGTGAATTTGTTTTGCCTATGGCTTTGACCGAGGCTTCGAATGTTTCATTTTCATCCCATACTTTTACAATTTTATTATACTATTCATTAGTAATAGCAGCAGCACTACTTTTTCTTTTTGAAGAATCTCTTTGTAATTGCCAGCAATTCGCATCATGCACAAACGTCTGAGAAAGGATTAAATTTGAGCTGATATTTGATTAAGCACATTTCTTGAAATTGTTTTGCGGATGAATTCCACATAACCTGAAATAATATTACATTTGTGAATTCTAACCTCTCCATCTAATAAAAATATTTTATTGGCATATAAGTATTTAAAATACTCAACAATTTTTATCACCTTCACAACTGATTCTTTATAATCTCCGGAGATTGTTTTCTTCATATTAAACCCCAATCCTCCAAAATTGCAGCCAGGACTATGACAGAGGATCCTCCTTCAATTTTGTATGATTCTAAAACTTGTTTCCATATAGTTGCCTTAGATCTTTTCGTATTTGTTGGAATTAATTTGCCCACCTCTTTTCTGATTATCTCAGTATTTTCCTGCTCAAAGCGCGACATTTCTCTCAAAAGCGGTAATAAGATAATTCACACCACTCTATTAAAATTTCTGTCAGTAAAATACGTCAAAATGCCAGTCAAGGCCATCTTACTTATGCATCAAATGCAACACCGGCACCAGCCTACAAGGTTTTGCAAATGTTTCTAGACTTTTCTTTTTTTTGTCAAGTAATCTTGCTCTAAAATTTTCTTACCGAAACTCCCTCGCTCTCTCAAGTGGCATCAAACTATCCGCGGGAGAAAATTATGCACGTTTCTCCCTTGTCATACAAATAGCTATTCTCCGTACTGTTTTCTGATGGTTGCTTAGCAACGGACTAAAATACTAGAATCTGGTACTTTGGGATCTGAAATTACGCCGAGAAAGTAAACATTCTTGACGGATTTCAGAAAAACTATTTTTTCTGAAATCGGCCAAGAATTCCTACTTTTTCGGCCCAATTTCAGATCCCAAAATACACTATTCTAGTATTTTAGTTCGTTGCTAGGCAACCATTAGAAAACATTCCGGGAATTTTTTTTTGTCCTAAGCCGGGAAAGTGGGTAACTTTCAAGTACCGGTTTTATATACATTTAAAAGGGTAAATGAATACACGCAGACAACCAACTCACATTAAAAAATGCACTTTTTAGTAAATAGAACATTTATTGAACATATTATTGCACATATGGAACGTTTATTATATATAACTATTTGTTTATATTTATCATTATATTGCAGTTTGTACAACTATTAAACATTGGCTGAACTGAACCTGAAAAGCCAGCGATGTTATTGCTGTTAATTGTTGTGTCTTCTTCGACAATAATATTGCTATTATTAGCAGATTCCTCTTCGTCACTTCCCCCACTAAATATATTATCTACTATGTCTACTTTATTTGTAAACGATTCTTCTATACATCTTTCGGCAACGGTTAAGGATTTCCATCCCCCATGCCTGTTTAAAGTAATTAAATTTGCTCCAGCATTAACCAAAATTGTCGCAGAGGACCGACGGAAACAATGTCCTATGTATTTTGCCTAACTGATGTACTCTCACTACTTCTTGCCTGTAGCCTTTCCCATTTGAATATTTAAAGAAAAAGCGACATCTTTCAAAATTTTCTGGACGGCATGCAACATATTTTCTATACAACGGCATATAAGTTTCGTTTATCATATATGTTGTTGGTTTTTTCGTTTCCTTATCCAGTATTTTAACAAAAGCTTAGATCCAATGGAGTATGGCATGGGGTAATTTGACCATAACGTAGATGCCTTCAACTTTGTAGATAAATCGGAAACGTATGCAATCATGACATTTTCAGATCGGGAGGTCGTCTTTTTTTCTTGGTAATAATCCATGAAATGTTTGTAAGTGTATTCGTATTTTGCTTTGGATTTATTTGATAATAAATGTAAAGTGACATTTTTAGCAGCTTCTGCTAACTCCAGTTGTGTCCCGGACCCCTGGATATCATCATCACTGTCCATTTTAAATATGTTTTAATATTTTTTAGCGATAAGTAGGTATTAAAGCGAAATAAGTACTGAATTATATTGATTGCGATTTCAGAAAAAGATAATTTTTATATGATGTGTATGTTACATAATAAATGAATGTAAGAAATTTGAAGTTTTTAGCTTATCGAAACATTGTTCATATCTCATGTTTTTATACATAGGCATATACATAGATCTTTCCTAAGAACATTCCTAACCAAGGATAAGTCCCGTCCAGTCCGTACAACTTTGAGTCTTACTATTTCTAGTTAAACAAAATGCTTCGTTCCAGTTTCTCGTATATTATTAACAGTAAGTGATCCTAAGCGAAGCATATTAAAATTTCATCCCATGTAATAGAAGGAAGCCTTACATCAAATGGTCGCTTTAATCGAGTTTGAATTTTGGCATAAATCTCAAACTTCTTGTAAAGTTTCCAATATGTTATTAGGGTACCTACTTCTTTTAATCACGTACTTAATTGAGTGTTATCATCACTTTTCACATATTACAGCACAATAGGTTGCGATTTGCTAACCTTTTGTGTATCTAAATTAGATTTCGGTTTAGCTGTTCCTTTATCCTCATGCTTTTCGTGTATGGACTAAAACTTGTACTTTGTACGATATCAGAATACTCAATCACTACATGTAAAGTCAAACCTATAATGTAACTAGTAAGTAGTTAAATTACTTTGTACTTTTATTTTCCAATTGAATACTTTTAATTATGATATTAAACGAAGCTTTCAATGGTAATTGTAAATGTTCTGTTTTATATCTATTTTTATTCAAATTGTCTTATTGCAATTTGGGAACATTTATTTAACATGATAATTACTGTTTAAGTAAGCTTCAACTATGTTTCATAATTGAAGGATATTTTCGTATTCCCAGTATTAAAGTACTGCTACTTTTTTATTCTTGCAACATTTCAACGTGCAAGAATGCGGAAACGGAAAATGAAGAAATATTAAACGCAGTTGTAGAATGGAATAATAAAAACTTGGAGGGTGCATTAGAAGTTATTAAGCTGTTAAAACAAAAAAAAAAATAGTTTAAAAAACTAACACAGTTTAACAGCAAAACGAACTAAAAAGTTTACATATTTTAAATATTTAAGTGTAAAAAGCGTGGGGCCTTTTTACTATATTTTTATTGCACCCCACGCTTCTTACAATAAAATATTTAAAATATGTAAACATTATCATTATCGATAGCCGAGTGGGTTAAGGTGCGAGGTGGCAATCGCGATGAATCACACGGACATCGCACCACCGGGTTCGAATCGTGGCTCCGGCACTTCGGAGGAAATGTTCGCATGTCCTATGTCCGCATTTTTTCAATGTGTAACCTCCTTCCGCACAAGCCCTGGCTTCTGGAATTGGAGGTTGTCTAATTTCTGTGTTGTTTATTTATTTATTACTTATTTACTAATTTACTTTTTAGTTCGTTTTGCTATTAAAGCGTGTTTTTTAGTGTTTTTAAACTTTAATTTTTTTTAGTCACGCCGTTCATCCTATTTTTCGAAACCACTGAGTATCCGCTAGTAGTACATAATTAATATTACATCATAATATATGTATTAATGTTGGAACTAGCGTTAACTGCTGCGCCTCCGCCAAAATATCGACAATAGATTAGTCTTTTTATTTTATTTTATCCTAATGATCCTGGTGAGGACATTAGGACAAAGTTGTCAAATTGTTGTATTGTCATCGGTCCTTGATAAGCGTGTAAAGTTTCAGCTTAATCTGACGTTTCGAAGTGAGTAAGAATCATGTTCAAAGATTGAAACAGTTTACATGCAAACATACAGGTTAAGCTAATATAAAGTATGTAAAATATGGTCAAATATATTTATTGAAGTTGATTACAAAAAACTAAAAAATTAACACTGGATGGAAAAAATATAATATTTATGATTATTTCGATATAACTAAATACTTTCCCAAGTAACAACTTTTGTTTTAAAATTACTGTAAGATACCCCCAATGCTTATTTTCTTCCACTTATAAACGTCAATAGTCTGGCAGGAGTAGAGGAAGCTAGCCAGGGCTGGGTCCCCCCAACCGCTTGTCCTTGACCGCGCACGTATGGTATTGACCTTCAAAGCCACGGCACCCTTGGCTTGGTATATCAGTTGCATTGAACTTGACTTTGACGTAGTGTGTTTCGACTTCCAGGTCGAAGTGTTTCCCTTTACCGGAACGATCACTTACAGTGACTTTGATCTTTGTTTGCACTATGGGCGAGAGTATCAAGGACGGAGTTCCCTCCTTGCCACACAACTTGACCTCTCATTTGTTTAACACGCACACAGTAAAAATGTGGAGAGTTTGCTGTATTGAGACGTAATATATCTTTTCTATAATATATTGAAAGAAGTTAACATGTGATCATTCTTAGCACCAACTACCTAGAGTAAAGAAGCAAAGATGTATTCCTGCAGTTCTTGTAATCACGTGCAGTTGCAATATGCGACGTCATCAGAGATTGGCATACAAAAGTTTAAATGATAATGGACCTCCAGCAAAAAAAGTTAAATTGTATGCAAATCCATCAGCGTCTGCAATTTTGTAAACATGTTTCAGCTGTAATGTGACTCTAACAACTAGCCAAATGAAGTCGCATAAAAGAACGCTGAAACATAAAACAAATTCATGTGTACCTTTCATGAATGGCGTAGAAATTGTCCAAAGTGCTTTCTAATATTGAATTAAAGCTTACCGAGTGTATAGACATAATGAGAAATTTGACATAACGTTTTTCAAATATAAAATATTAAATTTAATAGAGGAAATATTGTTACTTCATAAAACAGTGAAAATAAACATGGAAACGTTTGCCACCTACATATTGCAAGCATAAAAAATAGCTAAAATTATATCGTTTCATACTTCTAATGAAATCTTGGATCAAGGTGCGGATTTAAACAACGCTCTCGATATTTTTATAGGCATGATGGTTACGCAAACTACTGAGTTCCAAGAACATGATTCCGGTATGCAAATATCTACCAAGGTGCGGTATAATAATTAACAACTTTTATTTCTTCTATTTAGGATGGACCATCGAACAAATGAGAACCCAGTAAGCATAGTAATCAGGTCTTCATGACTTAACCAATAGTTCGACACAGCTGTGTCGATGCAATATAAAAATTATTGGGATGCATACTGTGGAAGTTCTTCCTGTATCTACTAACCTTGTAGGGATGTCGTAGAGGCCAGCTTACTAGTGGTTTCAGCCTCACTTAGATGGAAAACAGTGCAGCTTTGATCGACTACACATACTACAGTGTATAGAGGGTCTGTATCCTTTATTGAAGATATATTGTAGGAGGTCGTGTGTAAGCTTGTGGAGGAGGAATGATAGACTAGCTAAATCCCGACCATCTTCTTGGGGAATCGTCTGCCTAGCTGACTATGCGTGGAGGGTTCGGCGTTTTGTGAGGACCATTCTTGTCTGTCCCTTCACTTTTCCTATATCAATGCCCTTCCATTAAATCACACCAAATGTGTATTTGATGACGGGCATGGCATAAGCATTTATGGTGTTGATAAGATTATTGCTGTTAACTTTAGCTATGTAGTCTTTAGATACACTTTGCCATAGTCCACTGTTTATTTTCTGTTCAGTACGGGCAGATTGTAGCCCGCTGTTGTATTTGTACATTTATTCATCATCAATTGGCTCTATGATATTACCATCTATCAGATGTTTTTCTTTAGAGATAATCAGAGTTTCAGTTTTAACGAGTCCATGCGTATATCTCGACAGTTCTTAAAAGTGTGTGGCGATTTTTAGGTGTGACCTACAGACTCATCCTCCAAGTTGACGTCAAGTGTTCCAGCAATGTAATAAATAATGGAGCCAATTTGTACAGTCTTAATACTTTCAGCAACCAAGAATGGAATACCGAGTCGAAAGCTTTGCGATAATCTATGTAGGATGTACGTAGTGACCTGTGTTTATGAACTGCTTACTCTACATTGACAGAAACTATAGCAATCTGCTCTTTATAACCTTGCGCTTTTTTATGCAATCCTTTTGTTTAGTATCCAGCACACCATCTTAAATATTATTGTTTGATTGGCACTCCCTATATACATTTATACAGGTAGCACAAAGTACGTAAATTTTCAGCTTAGTAATAAGCATACGTAAAGGTGCACGATAGAAATGTTAATTAATACTGCAAACGCAATTAGAGGAGTTTTATATCGCATCAAATTGCGAAATACTAAACAGATTTATTAAATGCTATACGTACACTTTTCTTGAAATTGCTCCCAGTTTTGTTGAGCATTGCTACTATTGCCTGTGATTTAAGGGCTTACAACACTTATAAAAGTTTCATTTTAAAATGGTACCAATTAAATGATTTTAATTAGATCTTAATTAAGCACGACTGCCATACCTTATTACTAGAATTTATTGCCAACTGCTTATAAGAATATTATGATTACATTTTAAACCAAAGCAGCAGCTACAAAATATATTTAAGGCTAAAGCCGCCTGAATAATGTTTACTTTGGACATCATTTACCTGACTCTAAACAAGTTATTACGTGGGGTAAATTTAAAATTACATTACCCTGGTAGCTGAGCTGTGCATAATGTATAAGTTTACTTCTGTAATTGAATATTCTTTGTGGCAAATACCACAGTGAGTTTGTTTTAAAGATATGTTTTATTTTCAGTTTTATAAGCCTTTTGTAAAAAAGAAGAAATGCTTGAGTTGATAATAACTATATTATTTTGCTGCTTCCTTAATTTTCTCTGACTTGCAGTTTGTTGTATTGTACAACGGGCATATAAAATTCTACAGAAAGTATGAGAATAGATGCTTCTGAAAACTCAACATGGCATGTATTTTCTATTCGCCAGAACAGATACACTGTCTCCATATGGCCAGGAAGAATTTGCATGAGCATGTAAGATTACTAACAGGACACTGTAGACGAAATAAGCACCTTTATACACTGGGCGTTATCTAGTAGACGACACTGCCGAGCATGTACTTCGTCACTGCCCGGATTCTCAACAAAAAGAGGCTGGGAGATTATAGATGTCACTTCGACGGGTCTTCTTCTCAAGTTCATCACAAGCATTGGTTGACTTGACGAATGAGGGTCCCTGCGGGATGTCACTACTTGCGGGGATAGTAAAATGAGTTCACTTTCGAGGCTTGCGTGCATGTGAATGCATCCTCCGAAGTTCGGAAATTTTAAATAGCATTCGATGAACATAATGATTGAGGACGTACATACTTTTCAAATCCCCGATATTAAATTTAATTTACTTATTCTTGCTTACTGGCACACAGTGGGAGTATATGTACACGAAAATTCCAAAATCAATTTATTCATTAGAAATAGTAAGTAGAAGAGGTCAAACCATGCGAAACGAATATTTAAATGTCATTTAACATAATAGGTTAGATTTGAACAGAAGTATACTCGACACGCGTTTCGCTAATCACGTGAACGTCATCCGGAGACCAATAAGATTTGTTTTTAGTTTTAACCATATATTGATGTTGCTAGCACGGTTAGCGAAACGCGCATCGCGTAGTGTATTCGAGTGTGGCATTCAAATGTAGGTATTGACATTTTATGAAAATAGTTTTTAAGCACCAAAGGTATCGATTTATAAAAAACTATCCTCATTCTAAGAGGCCTCCACCACCAGGATCCTTACCAGCGTATGGCTTTCTCAGGAGTACGCACCATAAAAATTGAATTACATTCTCAGACACTCATTAAAAAAGTCAGTGGCTATTGGTCTATAAGCCTAAAGACAAAGATGATATAGAAAGTTATCCACCTGCTGAAAGTAGTTACAATTATGGCTTATCGCCACTCGAAAGTCATCAAAATAACATGTAACCAGTAACATTTAAAACATTACTGCAGATAACATTAATAAACAAACACATATGGCAACAGAAATCAAAAGAATTTGGAAAGGAAAAAATTTAAATCCGCAAATTGTCATTTTCTGTAAGAATGGTGTGGAGTCTTTTAACTCATAGCTAGCTAGAGTATGTTTTCATAGTTACAATACTGTCATGGACACTAACAGATAATGTGTTCGTTACGACTATCCTAATTTTTCTTTGTTCATACGTACTCAACTTATTTTAAATTACTAACCAATAAGTAAAATTAGGATTAATCGTTACATCTTTAGTATAAAAAAATATTTTTTTAAACAAGGATTAAAACGGACAAAAAAAATAAATAATAAAAAAAATATATTTATAATTTAACGGATCGTAATCCATTGACCATTCGCCAACTTCTTCCGGAACTTCTTGTTGGCGGGCATTCCGGCGGGTTTAAGCCAGCGCAAGTCGACGGCTTCTCAGCTTTCTTCTTTGGTGCTTTGGCATCTCTAGCTTTCCTTCCTCGTTGCCGTCTGGGTCCTTCCTTGACATCGTGGGCTCGCCGAAGCATTCATCGCATCGGCGCTTGGATTTCGCCCATTTTTCGTTCGTCCTTGGCCGTTTCTCTACTTTGGGACTCTCCCTGAACAATCTTCTCAACTTTATCTGGATTTAAGCCATGACTTATGACAAACGGAGTACAAAATTATTATATGCTATATGCTATAATTACCGGAGACACTATTTTAATGAGCGAAAAAGGTCCAATATGCTTTGGGGCTAGTTTAGAAGAAAACCTTTGCGTACCAGAAGACAATGTATGGTGTCGCTTCATTACTTTAACAAATAATAAAATCGTTTGCATGATTTAGGTAATGGTCCTATTATATCTACATAGACAGTATCCCCAGGTACTTTTATGAAAGAACATTGCATCTTACCCATTGGTTATTGATGACTAACTTTATATTTTTGGCACGTTAAACATTTCCTAATATAATCAGCAATTTCTCTAGACATTCCGGGCCAATAATATCTCTTCGCTATTTTCTTTACTGTTTTTGCTATATCCATGTGTCCCGTCATTGGATCATCGTGATTTTCAACGTTTGTAACCACTTCAATGATTTGTGATCCGTTTCGACTGTGAAATGATATTGATCAAGATAATGATGATTCTTCTTTATTCCCCACACTATGGCTGCGCACTCCTTTTCCGTTGTAGAATACTTTCTTTCTGCTGGCGTTAAAGTTCTGCTGGCATATGCTATTACCCTATCCTCTTCTTGAATTTTTTGAATTAATGCAGCTCCTAACCCTAAGTTGCTAGCATCCGTTTGCAAAATAAACGGTTCGATAAAATCTGGTCCTAATGTTGCTTTTAATTTAATGAATGCGTCTTCTTGTTCTGATGTCCAGTGCCATTTTTGTTTTTTCTTCTTTTTCTTTTTGGACCTATTATTTTGGAATATTGCGGAATAAAACGACTGTACCAAGAAGTAATCCCATAAATCTTCTTAATTCTCTGGCCGATTTGGGAGAACAAATTGCTAATATAGCTTCCGCTTTTTCTGGGTCAGTTTGAATTCCTTTATCTGAAATCGCATGACCGAGATACTTTAACTCTTTCTTAAAAAAAATACATTTCTCCGAATTAATTTTTAAATTTGCTTTTCTTAATCTTTTCAATACTTCTCTTACGTTTTCTCTATGTTTTTCCAGGTTCTCTCCTAGAATAATAATGTCATCCAAATAAGCAAAAGCATAAGGTTCTAGTTCCGGTCCTATAAGAGTGACTAATAGTCTCTGAAAAGTCGCTCCCGCGCCGAATGTATCCGAAGGGCATCACTTTGAACTGTAAAAGCTGTGAGTGGCTAATTTTCCTCTGATGGGGATACTTGCCAATATCCTTGCTTAAGATCCAGTGAAGTAAAATATTTATAATTCTTCAACTTGTCTAAAATCTAATTAATAAAAGGTAAGGGATGCGCATCCTTCCCACCATTAATTTTTCTGAAGTCTATATAAAATCGGAGTTTTCCATCCTTTTTCCGTACTATGACTACTGGAGAACTCCAAGCACATGAAGGTATTTCAATGATATCTCTTGCTAACATTTTATCCACTTCATTGTTTATTATTTCCTGCATCCTCAGATTCTGCGGGTAATATCTTTGTTTAATTGGCGTGTCGTCCGTTAGTCGTATTGAATGTTCTACTAACGGCGTAGGTCCTTTCAAGTCGTGAAATTTTTTAATTTCTTCCTCTAAAAACTTAATAATTACCTCTTCTTTTGTGATTTTGCTGTCCGCTATTAACTTCACGTCTTCATTGTTTGATAATGGGTGTTAGCTAAATGAAATTTCTTCCACATCGTTCGTATTTTTGGTTTGTGCTATCCCTAACGTAAAATTGTTAGCATTGAAAATAACTTGGTTATTACGAATATCAAAAATTGGATTTTTATTTCGCAAAAAATTCATTCCTATTATAATATCTTCATTCAGATTGAAATATAAGCATGAGAATGTTTCTAACGGATCTTCCGTTTGTAACTGAACAGGAATTTCATACATCTCCCGTATGGAAACATATATACCATTAGCTAATTGTGCAAAAACATTGTCTACGTTTTTACATGAAGCCTTGATTGTCGGAATATCCTTTATTTCCTTTCTTTATTTCGTCGATAATTGCTTTATAACAAACATTTTCTATTAAAAACGGTATGTGTAACAACGTCTCGTTGCTCAGAGAAGTCTTTGTTACTGGGTGAATAATACTGTTTTCTGGTGTCGAGGTTAAACTTGTGGATTGGCTAGCCCTGGATTCCGTCCAATCCTCTCTTCGTTTCCCGCATTACATCTAAAATCGCAGTTATTTATCATTACGTCTGGCCTACCACACCCATAACAATATACTCTGGAACTATTTTCCGCGTTCTGTCTTCTACTGTTATTGTTTAAATTTATTCCTTCATCGCTTTCGATTCGTGCAATCTCGTTCCCAGGATTACTACCGTCGTAATTTCTCTCTTCCTACATCGGCGATCATTGATATCGATTACCTTCATTTGGCATATTGCGTGAACTCGGCCTATTATTATTGTTTCTGCTCCGAAAATTATAATTCCTTCCATGATTGCTCCAGATCCTAGTCGAATACTCATTACTACCACGCCGTTCCAATTCCGTTGTGGGATTTCGTTTTACGCATTCTAATTGTACCTTTTCGTGATCTTCCATTAATTTTAAGAACGTTTTCAAATCAGCGAAGTCATGTCTTTGTACATAATATTTATAATTTGGGTTTAAATTCTTATAAATGACGTTTAATTCTCTCTTTTTGTTATAACCTCCATGTCTTTTCATCATCTTTTGCATTTCCAATACATAATCCTTTCCTCTTTCGCCATCTTCCTGCTTGCTTTGGAAAATTTCGTCTTCCAAGTTTTCTATATAATTTTCAGGAAAATAGAATGCTTTAAATTCTTCTAAAAACACAGACCACGATGTGCAATGTTCTTTGTTTACTCTAAACCATATACTTGTTTTATCTTTTAGTAACTCATGCATTGCTCATAATAATACTTCCTAACTGATTCCGTATTCTCTTTTTAGATCCATCAGTTTCTCAATGAATTATATCGCTTCTCGATTGGATTTCCGATTATAAAATATTTGCCACTTCCGAATCTGGTTGAGAAGCTACCAATAGTCTCTACACAATTTCTTAAGCGTATTCTCAAATCTTCAGTCTTTCCCCTAGTCTCTATATCCCATTTCTTAAGTTCACTTACTAATTATTCATTTCAGCTTAATCCGTCGATCCATCCAATGTGCGATTCTGATGCTTCCGTCTCTACTCGTACTTGCCGATTGAGTAAATTAATCCTGTTATGGAAGCCTAACTAAGATACTGGAACAATATTGGTTTATGTAATATACAGAAACCTAACTAAGACACTGGAACAATATTTTTTTAAGAAAATTATTAAGTAGTAATTAAATCAAATAGTAGACCGTCACGACAAGTCCCGTTGCTCGGGCGCCAAAATCTAATCAAACACAAATTTTATAAAACAATTAAAAACCCCTGCTCGGGCGCCAAAATTCTATAATGTCTCCGCTACATCTTAACGGTGATTGTTAACTATCGCAAAACCTTTAACGTTTCCGTCACAGCTCAGCGGTAACCAACCAACTAACATGCTTGGATAACTAACAATGGAGTAAATCCAGGATTAAATTAAAAGTCAAGGACGATAATATGAATTCAACGATATTTACTAATGGATAAAACAAATAATAAAATGAAATGGTGATGTCTATTTGCAGACGTAAAATATTACCGTACGAAACCTACTGCTATGAAAGATCCTAATTCAGAAACGTCGAATTGCGATGAACGGTTATATATATATATATATATATATATATATATATATATATATATATATATATATATATATATAGAGAATGTGGCGTTCGTTAATAATATATTTTTAATTGTTTATCAACTGTGACATATGACGCTTTGACACTTGAATTTTGACAACTATTATGACGTCTGTCACTTTGACAGTTACTATGACAACTTTTAAAACATCTGTCACTTTGACATTTATTATGGTGTATGTCACTTTTGACAACTATTATGACACCTGTCACTTTGACAACTAATATTACTATCGTCAGCGTGGTCACACTCGACAGCTGAGACTCAACTTCACGTGCAGTGCAAGCATACGATAAAGGGCGTTATCTGTAGTTTCAGGCATGAGGTCGGACACTCCCACACCTGAGAGGCTAACCGTGCGTTTGTCGGCCATAGTCATTACTTGGTACAGTTATCGCAACCTAATATCCAGCAAGCGTCGCTCACAAAATCTCTATACCACCTGTCAGGTTATTGACTCAACGTTGACGCACCCTACAAATCATGCACTCAACTCTACGAATAGTACGAGCATAAAATGTGGACGGTCATACTTAGTGAGGTCGTTTCTCTCTACTGAATTTGTGACGACATCTCATTCAGCAGGCGTACCAATGTTTGAGGTTAGGAGCAGACTGCTTTCCCTGTCAGGTCTCGGAACTCTTTTCATCAAACTAAGCTCGGGCATCGCTTTATATAGTAGAGGGCTGCTAGGTAGTTATATTTTCTTAGTTACAATACTGTCATAGGTACTTTCAAATAAATGTAAATTATGCATGATAAATATTGACAACTTTTTACAGAATAATGTTTAATTATTTATTGCTTTTATGTATTCGGGAATAATATTATATATCTTTGGGCCGCCCGTGACGCCAAGAGATTTTTTGTACAAATTAGAATTTGGTCTAGGGGTAAAAAGCGCATTGCATTCATTTTGCCTTGTATTGTGTATGTGGTTTGTTGGTACTCTTAGTTCCTTATTTCTATAGATAAATTTTGCTACACAACAGATAATGTGTTCGTTACAACTATCCTAATTTATCTTTGTTCATACCGTAATCAACTTATTTTAAATTACTAACCAATAAGTAAAATTAGGATACATCGTTACAAACTATAGGATAAATGTCAAACGAAACAATGAGTATCTATTGTTTTGTTTGACATTTATCCTTTGGTTACGAGTTAACCTTGCATTGACAAACCGGCCCTAAATAATTCTACAGAGTTCTGAGAAAATTAACAAGACGTAATAAAATAATATTAAAGAAAATCATCTTATTGAAACCCATATCCATGTAATAAACCTTCGGATGGTCTCAGTTATTACGGTATAGTCTACTTCTATGTTAACTATGTTCCTATAATCGTATGATAGTTCCGCAGGTTGCTTGGATGCGTGTATACATGAAAAGACTTTCAACTACATTTCACTAACAGGATCATTAAACGTTGGCCAGAATAAGGTACATTTTATTCAAGTGAAACGATAGTAATGCTCACCAAGAGACATGTCTGCATGTTTTGCACCATATAACGCAAAGAAAATGGTTTGTTACTTAACAAGTTAGTTGCTTCAGTTCACATATTTTCTAGTAATAGAATTTCCAATACTGCAAATACCTTTTCAGTTAGTTAAATGTTATAGCTACTTAATGCAATTTAGAATGCTGCTGTAATATCACATTGTCGTGTTTTTTATCTCAATGTATATCAAATTTTAAACAAAAAGTCAATTTAAATATTGTTAAAAGATTTGATAGTTAACTATCTATTATCTTTAATAGGTAATAATTTTAGACTAAGAAAAAACAATCGTGAGTTTACTCATACAAACAAAAATATTATTAATTGGAGTATTTATACTGAACACCTTGTTTAAATAACTAAACAAACCGTTAAACATTATTTTAAAATATTCATCAATAGATAGATAGATAGATAGATCTTTATTGGCCATAAGTACACAAACTGTGTTTTGACAGGTCAGAACAAGAAAATAACAATTATAAACAAAATAACAATTATAAACAAAACATGACAATAGTTGTCATTAAGTTAAAAAAATATATATATGTATATAATAAAATAGAATAATAAATAACATGTACAGTATAAAACATTTACAACACAAAATAAATAAACAAACAAAACAGTCAACGCTATCATACAATGAACACTAATATATAATAATAAAAATAATAACAACAATAATTTATTAGTGTTATATACTACAAAATAGTATTTCCACAAGTCATAAATAGAAACAATATGCATAATACATAAGTTATTACAATTGTAACTAGATAAAACACAGACATATTACACTAATATTAAACTATTGACATGTAGGTAGAATTAATTTATCAAATTTTGTACGTAGGAAATCGTCATAGTTATAGAACGCATTGTCTAATAAGAACCGTTTTAGTGTATTTTTAAATGTTTTCAAATCCAGATTTCTAACTTCAAGAGGTAGAATATTAAAAAACTTGACAGCATGATAATTTATACCATTTTGTAGTTTATTAAGACGTAAATAGTCTAAGTTAATATTTTCATTATTTCTTGTTGAATAACTGTGAACTTCTGTATGTTTGGTGTACTGAGATATATTTGCTTTAATATATAAAAGACACTGTAAAATATATATACATAGCAGGGTTAAAATTTTAAATTTTTTAAAAGAATCTTTGCAGTCACTTCTGTAATTTATCCGAGCAATGATTCTTATTGCCTTTCTCTGTATAGCAAACACTGACGAACTATGGGTTGAATGACCCCATGCTAAAATTGCATATGATATTTTGGAATGTATAAGACCATAGTAGGCAGTGACTAGGGTCTTTTGAGAATAGCAAGTTAATTCTATGTAAATAAATACCACAGAACACCACAGAAATTAGACAACCCCCAATTCCGCCAGAGGCTTGTGCGGAAGGGGGCTACACATTGAAAAAACGAGGACATACAAACATTTCCTTCAACAGTGCCAATGTGGGAGCCGGTATTCGAACCCGGTGGCGCGATACCAGTGTGATTAACCGCTATTGCTACCTCACGCCTTAACCAACGCGGCTATCGGCCAGAATGTTGTTACTAATACCGTTAATAAGATGTATATAAAGGTTTCTGAGGCGATAATGTCCCAGGGTTCAGTATCGTTTTCACGAATATTGTAATCGAGCATATTTATGTATGTTGAGAGTATGTATCTTTTGTGATGGTAAATGACTTTTTATTTATATCACTATTGAAATGTTCGTTATTGGTCATAACAGTACAGTTTTAATAATACATACAGGGTATTGTCTGAAAGTTATTTGTGGCATTCTTCGAATATTCTTTCCTGTTATTTGGGTTTTCTACCACATGTATTATCCTCTTCAAAACAAATCACCGAATCTACAA
This sequence comes from Leptura quadrifasciata, assembly GCA_963675555.1. Taxonomy (NCBI): domain Eukaryota; kingdom Metazoa; phylum Arthropoda; class Insecta; order Coleoptera; family Cerambycidae; genus Leptura; species Leptura quadrifasciata. Next base: position 106,856,476 of record OY776674.1, on the reverse strand, counting down.
AATAATAGAATTATTGGAAAAAAGCATATGCACCCGTGACGTTTACGTCAATGGAAAAGTCAGAGGTTATGTTTTGCAAATAATATAAATCGGAATAAACACAGAAATAATGTATTTAGCTGACGTTTCGGAAAGTAATCTCTTTCCGTTTTCAAAGCTATTTTTTGGAAGAACTCTTATTTAGACAGCAATAATTCCCGAATGTATACGAACTATCGGAAAAGCTACGCCGTATAGGTGACAAATTTGATGTTAGGACGGTATTTCAAACGGGGAACACTTTAAGATCTATTTTAACAAAAACAAAACCGATAAACAGGGAGCAGAATTCAAAAAACTGTATTTACAATATCCCGTGCGAATGTGATAAATGTTATGTGGGTGAGTCATCCAGACCTTTCAGTATGAGGTTGGATGAGCACAAGAATTACATTAGAAAGAATGAAACTCAGAAATCAAAGATTTGTGAACATGCTTGGGAAAACGGACATAGAATAAACTGGGACTCGGCAAAAGAAACTGATACCAAAAAAAGAAAAATTAAGGAATCAGCAATAATCTTATTAAATGAAGATAAGTGGGTATCGAATTGTTCTGTCGATATTTGTACAACCTGGCTACCAATGTTAAAAGAAGAACTTAACAAACTCAACATTATATAAAAGAAAATATCATCAGTTCTATGTTCTGTGTAAGCAGTAAGTATCTATGGAAATAACATAAACAGAATCTTAAAGCTGTGTATTTGACATACACAGCAAAATAAGAGTTCTTCCAAAAAAAATTTTGAAAACGGAAAGAGATTACTTTCCGAAACGTCAGCTAAATACATTATTTCTGTGTTTATTCCGATTTAAATTATGTGCAAAACATAACCTCTGACTTTTCCTTCGGCGTAAACGTCACGGGCGCAGAGGTTTTTTTCCAATAATTCTATTATTTTGTAGATTCGGTGATTTGTTTTGAAGAGGATAATTATACATGTGGTAGAAAACCCAAATAATAGGAAAGAACATACAGGGTGTCCCAATAGTGCGTCAAAGTCCAATATTGCCTTATTAGAAAAAAAATATTTTTTTATAGAAGTGGTATAGTGTCAAATGCGCATGGCAAAAATATTATGAAATATACATGGTGACTTATTACAGCAGAGCATCTTCGAGGTCATTTTTTTAAAATGGAATACCCTACACATTTTTACATTTATGTATTCAGCGTAAAATTGCCTTTCCAACGACCTCCAGATTTTTTATTATTGACGTGGCGTTGCCGAGTATTCGAAAAAAAACGAAAATTTTGGTGATTTAATAAATTAATTCGACGTGTGTGTATTACTAATAACTAAGAAGATTTATTTTGCAATTATGTGGCCTACAACGACACAACCACCAAATATTGTTTTTAATTATACAGGGTGTATTTTATACTAGCGCTAATTCAGGACATTTCAAAGTTAATTTTTCAATTTCTTCAAATGGAACACTGTATATTATTGTATTTTTGAATTGGCAATTTGCACTTTCCAATAATGAATTTTTCGAGAGAAGAAATGGTCGATATGGTTTATGTTCTGGGTGCAAGTGATAAAAATTGTTTGCTATCAACTCGAATTTATAAGGAACGATATCCGGATAGAAGACAGCCCTCTAAAAAATCATTTGAGAAGTTGATGGAACGATTTGACAATATGGGGAAAGTGGAATATGAGAAAAAGGAACGAACAAAAAATGTAGTGAATGAAGAAAACGATAGTCATATTTTTCAGCGTGATTGAAGATCCTCATTGCAGTATAAGATAATGGGCAAGAGAAGATGGTATAAGCCGATCTTCAGTCCATCGAATCTTACAAAAAGGCAAATTTCATCCATACCACGTTCAACTAATGCAGGAACTGATTGATAGGGATTATGAAAACCGAATACAATTTTGTCAATGGGCAAAACAAAAAACAAGACAACAAAGAAATTGTTTTTACTTTGTTTTGTTTGCCGATGAACGTTTCATAAAACTGGACATGTTAATAGTCATAATTTTCATTATTACGATACCACCAATCCTTACATCTCAGGAACAAATAGCCATATAAGATCGTTGTTGAATGTTTGGGGTGGAACTGTTGGGGATTATGTGATAGGACCACATTTTTTTTATCGACGTGTGAATGGTCAAATTTATTTGGAACTTTTGCAAGACAGCTTGGAAGAATTACTGGAGGATGTCCCAAGGGATATTAGGAAGAGAATATGGTACCTCCATGATGGAGCACCTGTGCACAACACTGCAGCTATTCACCAACATTTAAACGACGTTGTTTCAAATGGTTGGATAGGAAGTGGATGATCCCGTAGTTGGCCAGCCAGAAGCCCTGATTTGACCAAAGTAGACTTCTTTTTGTGGGGCTATGTGAACGAGAAGTGTACAAAGCTCCTATAATAGCTACAAAAGAAAATATGAAAGAAAGAATAAGGGAAATTTGCTGCAGATATTTTAAGAAATGTTGATAGATCATTCGAAAATCGTCTACATAAATGCATAGACGTACTGATAGGCCATTTTGAACAGTTCCTATAAACAGTAGATATTATTTATTTCATTAAATTAGGTTCAGAATAACTTTTAATTTTTAAAATAGTGCCAATTTTTGTATTGTCTAATACCGTATTTTCTGTTTCTATTATTTATGTCAACTTGTTGTAATATTAAACAATTATTTATGCATTTTTAAGATAGACTCAAATGTGATTTAATTAAGCTGTGAAAAAATACCACTGAAGCAACCAAGACGCACCCAGAAAAAAATATTAATACTACTTTCAATTATTCTCACTTTATATCAAAATCATGGCTACTAGATCAGTTCGAAATAAAAAGTATTATAATTCAACTGTTTTTAATAAAAAAGTAAAAATATCTCTGGAAATACCGATTTTAGATATTATTCACAAACATCGTAGAGAATTAATGTGTCAATTAAAAAATACAATAATATACAGATCCATTTGAAAGGTCCATTTGAAAAAATTGAGAAAATTCATTTTGAAATGTCCTGAATTAGGGCTAGTATAAAATACACCCTGTATAATTATAATCAATATTTGGTGGTTGTGCCGTTGCAGTACGTCCCTTGTCTACATAATTGCAAAATAAATCTTCTTAATTAATAGCGAACACTAACAGCGAATTAATTTATTAAACCTTGTTCCAACCAAAATTTTCCCATTTTTTCGAATAACTTGGCAACGCCTCGGCGAAAACAAAAAATCTGGAGGTCGTTGGAAAGGTAATTTTACGCTGAATTCATAAATGTAAAAATGTATAGGGCCTTCCATTAAAAAAAATGACCTCGAAGATGCTCCACTGTAGTGAGACCCTGTATATTTCAAAATATTTTTAAAACGTGCGCCTATTGACACTATACCATTTCCATAAAAAAAATTATTTTCCATAGTCTTCTAATAAGGCCGATATTGGACTATGTCACACTATTGGGAATATCGCATTCGCACATATTTACGTATTTTAAGAGACGTATTTTTGTGACTGTATATGACGTTTTATTTATATGCTATTAAAATGTCTGATATTTGATGGTACTAATAGTAATATTAATAATACGTATATTACAAATAAATTTTTGGAGGCAATAAGCATCCTTTTAACGAATATTGCAATATTAAAATTTATGTATTTTGGGAGACGTATCTTTACTGATGGTAGATTGTAGATTGTTTTATGGGGTCGTTTGGCTTCGGACAGCCTTACTTCACTTCGACCTAAAAGATTTTCTGTGATTTACCCTACATCTAGTTGTTGCCCAGGATTCAAAACTTTTTACAAAGCTTGTGATTTTCCTGGAGGCTAATTTGCCTATGTCTTCAGGCGTTAATTCCGCCTGCTCTAGGAATTTTATCCTAGTGCGGACTAACACCTTGCATAAGTTATAAACTGTCTCGCTTGTCTTTGGCCTGGAGTATTGCTCCAGTAGGACTTTTTTTGGTCCTGTTCCCATTCTTAGATCTCCTCCGCTATGTGTCCCTTGGACAGGCCACAGGACGGTTCGGGTCCAATGAATGGTGATTTAGATCCTTTTTTGCAAGGCTGTCAGCAAGTTCATTTCCTTGTACCCCCTAATGCCCTGGCACCGACATTAAGGTAACCTTGCTGTTGTTGGCCAGTTGCCTCAGGAATTGTCTACATTCCCAGGCAATTTTAGACTCAAAGTTATAGGACTATAGAGCTTTTAGTGCTACCTGGCTATCAGATAATATATAGATCTTTGCCCTTCGGATGCGTCTATTTAGGCATTTCTGGGCATACAGATTTATAGCGTAAATTTCTGCCTGAAGATGGTTGGGGTGTTACCGAGGGCTCTGGATAGCTTACATGTAGGCCCTGCTACGCACACTCCTACCCCTTCAGCCATCTTAGATCCATCTGTATACTAGATGAGTGACCCTTGTTCCAATCGCAGTGCCTCTATCTTGCTCGTCTGACGGCTTTCAATTAGCACGTCAAACAGGCAGTCAAAGTCTTGTTTGATTAACATTGAATCAGTGGGTTTGGTCATGGATTTCAAATGAATCAACTCCAGAATCATTAAGTGACCAACCAGATTGCCTGGTTTAAATTTATGTGCCTGGTACAGTCGTAAGGCACTGAGTGCTGCCTCCTTCCTTACATACAAGTTCAAGGGAAGTAGGTCAAGCATAGCCTCCATAGCTGCTATGGGACACGACTGCATTGCTCCTGTCGTCCCTATACAGGCAAGGCGTTGCAGTTTCTGCAACTTTCCCTGTACTATGTTTTCTTCTGTTTTTGGCCACCATACGCATGATGCGTAGGTTACCATAGGTCTGACAACCAAAAGATAAGACCAATGTGTCATTTTCGGTCATAGACCCCAAGTCTTACTAAACAACCTACGGCACGTCCATATTGCCGCTGTTGCTTTTGTAAAAGTCCTTTCCAGATGTGAGTTCCAGGTAAGTTTTTGATCCAGGATTACTCCTAGACACTTGACTTCCCTGGAAAAATTTAGTATCGTTCCATTCAGTACAGGAGTTCTAAGATTGAGTTTTCTCCTTTTAGTGAACGAGATCTGTTTTGCTCGGATTGACATTAATGTCCAAATGGTGCTCGTTAGAGGGGCTTAAGCCCCTCTAACGAGCACCATTTGGATATTATATTTAAGGCAATTTGCATGAGGTTGGAAATCAAGACCTCATTTTTGCCTCTCACAGTGACAACCAGGTCAGTTGCATGTCTCTGAACGTTGAAGCCTGAATTACTCATTTTATGTTGGAGATCATCGACCATCATTGACCACAGCAAGGGCGATAGGACTCCACTTTGTGGACAACCCCTGACTACAGTTACCGTAGCCCACTCATCCCCCACACTTGTGGTAATAATTCTGCTTCTGAGAATGGATTGTTTGTTTTCTTAAAATGTTTTCCTAACCGCGTCTCAAGTTACCGAGGTAACCTCCAATAAGATCTCAAGGATTTTGTGTTAGGTAAAGAGAGACAAGGCGCTATAGTTTATTGTGGACTCCGAACCACTCTTGGGGCAATTTTTTTTAATGAAAAATTGTTTCGCCTTGCAGGTATCGAACCCACTTCGCTAGGTAAGTCAGTTTGCTAGCCAGATACTTTAGCACGCTGAGCTACCATATCCATTTAATTGTACGAGACTGTATTCCCATTTTTTCCGCGGCTTTTTGTATGGATTCATAGGAGGTGTTGTCAAAAGCACCCTCTATATCTATAAAAAGACACATAGCCACTTCTTTTGCTATAAATGTCTTTTCAATGCCTCGAACCAGGTAATGTAGAGCATTTATTGTTATTTGCCAGGTTGATAGGCAAATTGTTTTGCGTGAAGCGGTGTTGCTGTAAGGATTTCACTTCTAATATATTGATGTAAAAGTTTCTCCATTGTTTTTAGGAGAAATGAGGTTAAGCTAATGGGGCGATACGACTTAGGCTCGTCTGGTGGACGTCCGCCTATTTTCGGAATAAACGCCACTTTGACTTCCCTCCAAGCTCGAGGAATATGCTATAAATATACTTATCATGCATGGGATAAGCTCCTCAATTCCATGTTGAAGTAGGGCAGGGAAGATACCATCTCTGTACGGTGATTTAAAGGGCTTAAAGTTAGATACCGCCCATTTAATTTTGTTGGGGGTGAATATTTTTCTAGCCAGGCGTCTTCCTTCTCTTGTAGGACGATGAGCATCTAAGCACACTCGAGGCTGCTTTTGCATGGTGGAGATTTATTTGGAGGCACTTCAGATTATTTAATGCCATTATGACGGCGTGGGGCCATTTTTATGGCCCCTTTTAGCTATCTTTTTTCCCATCTTATTGGTAATTAAATTGGGCTTCATAACAGTCCCACGAGTAGCGAAGGAAAAGCGGTTTACCTGAGGCAGGGCCCCGCATACCACAGGCAGACTGATGGTAAATGTACACATCTCTTTCTTCTTTATTAAAGATACACTAAAGTTTAGAAAATTTTAGTCAATGTTAACGTGTTTTTTTTATACTCAACCGATAATATATAAAAGGTCATAATTAACAGAAATAAAATAAATTACGAGTCCAATTGATATTATATTTAAGAACCTCTAAAATAAGTTTTCATTTAACGGCATAGCTCTAGAAAAGGAGAAAGCTTTTATAGAAACAAAGCAAATGTTTCAAAACAAATTAAAAGTGTTTATCTGAAACTTGAGGCAAAATAAAAAATGATACAAACATAAATCTTGGGCAAATCGGAAGCTGCGATAAGTCGAATCTGAATTTCACAAAAATGTCGTCTCCTTTACCATTTTTTAACTTTTCATTTTATGCATATGTTATTTAAAAAGCATATCAGTGGTCCACAAACAAATCTACATTAGATTTAGGTTTACCACTGATTTGATCAAAATATTTGTAATAGGTAATTTATACACAAATCTAGTTAGAATGGTATTTAAAATTCGATTCAAAATGATTAAAATGTTAACTACTATTAACTAATACTTGCAATGAAACGTCAGTCCGTACTTTTCTGGAAGGAGTCTAACCACCCTGTCCCCTGTCTCCTCTACATACGCCATTGTTTTGTATCATAGTTACTCTTGAAAAATACGCTGTTTTTTCTACTATTTGTATCGATCAGCTTCGGATTTGATTTTTTGTTTATTTACCAGAAGCACAGTTGTTTGACGAGCGACAAGTAGGCATTTGAACAACGTCGAATAAAATAAAAGCTAATACTACTTTACAAATGCCAATATTATCAATTAACGAAAATTAACAAACTGCCATTTTCTTTTTACCTTTTTTAGTTTAGGGGACTAAAAATAAGCACATGCGAATAATAAATATCGAGTGTTGCCACAACAGAGTTTCCATATAGCCGTGGTTGCTTTGATTGACGGGTAAATGATAATTTTTTATCTAATGTACCAAATTTAGAAAATATTCTACAAATGGTATGTTGTCGTTAGATATTAAACATATTACAGAAGAATCGCGCTGATAGAAAATCAGAGATACACGTTATATTTAGCTAAGAAATAACTTAAAAGTATAAGAAAAATATTGAATGCTGACGCCAATAGAAGCTCTTTTAATATAATTATTACAGAAATATGTTTTTTATATATGAGCATTTATGCCCCGGTTAAAAAAACATGAATTTGTTTCTTATGTCAAAAACACAAGAAAAACAGGTGCTTGAAAATTCAACTTCTTTTTAAAGTGTCACGCTAGTATTTCTGTAGGTAGTTAAGTTTTGTCTGGATTTAAATGTATGCTTAAAATAACTTCAGACTAGCAAAGTACGTTTGCTCATATTTTAGAGTAGTTTCAAAGTTGAGACCGTATCGGCTGTCGCACCAGGTGTCACGTTATGTAATTTTGAATATATCTCCTGCCTCCCGTAAAGACAAGTTATAATTTACAACATCACTGGGAATTAGTAGGTATTATCTGCTCTGTTTATGATATCAACTACAATTAGAAACACCTGTCAATTAATCCCTTGAAGTTTTTATATGAATTATATTTGAGACTACTTATAAAGTTTCGGTGTGCATGTTCATATATAACCTAGAGTTAGGGGTTATGACGGTCTTAGGAAATCTCAAAGATTTTATTATCGTTTTCGATATATTTTTTTCGTAAAATCGATTGGTGCAGTTTCCAGATTGGTCTAATTTCGCATCAAATCATATATTAAAGAGAAAATTGATTTTAACGTCATATGTGCTTGTATCAAACGTGGTTATTCGTTGTGATAAAAATTTCCAGGCTGCTGAATTTTCAAGGGGAAGTGGTGTCTTACTCGCTTTTAAGAAGGAATATTCAATTTAACAAATATGTTACATAATTAGTTCTAAGTTAGTTATCGACTATGCTATAGTGCACCTTTTTTGCAGTTTGTATTCCTCTGTCCTCTATCCTCTATTCCTAATATTTCTGTTCATAGTTACAAAATAAATTTTGAGAATTTTATGTTGCTTGTTGCCCCCCTGACATTAACGATGGCAACCATTAGTCCAGTGGAATTAGCTCCAAAAATACCCAAACCAGCACTTAAATCTGAGCGGATAATTGTGGTGATTCATGAACAGGGAGTATAAAAGATGATATGTATATGATATGTATATGATATGTATATGATATGTATATGATATGTATATGATATGTATATGATATGTATATGATATGTATATCAATTGTATGTATGTCAACTATTCATGACTGGTTCCTATCAAATAAGCTAATGTTAAACAAGAGTAAGACTGAAACAATGCTCTTTAGCTTAAAATTTTAGACATTAGACGATATTGTTTCCACCGATTGTGTAAAATTTCTAGGTGTCCAAATGGATAACCAATTAACGTGGGAAAAACATTCTAATTTTATCTGCAACAAGGTTTCCAAAAATATATTTCTTCTATGCTGCCTTGTAAATTGCGTATCGCAGACAACCATCTTAATGGCATACTATGGTTTAATACATTCAGTAATCACCTATGAAATTTTGCTTTGGGGCACTCCTCACATACTGCATCCGTATTTGCCATCCAAAGACGTGCAGTAAGAGTAATTGCGGGCTTAGGCTACAGAGACGATTGCAGAGACTCATTCAGTAAATTGAAGATTCTAACTTTGTATAGGATATACCATCCTTCGGAGGGGATGTAAAGCCGTCGGTCCTTTGTCTATTAAATATTAGGCAAGTAAAAGATCCCTACTCTTCTTAAGGGAAGAGGTTCGGCAAAATTCCTGGTTGGGGGTAGCTCGTCTACAGACGTCGGTGTTAGACCTCAGTAGCGGAAATAGGCCGACGTTAAATAAATGTATAAAAAAAAAACTTTGTATAGAACTTATATATTGCAATGCCTCCTCTATGTGAAAGACAATGAAAGAAATTACACACCACGTGATCAGATTCACTCGTACTCTACTCGTAATAAAAATCAGCTAAACATTGACTTTTCGCGTCTATCAAAAACACGTGACGGGACAAGGTACTATTCAATAAAATTCTTTAATGCGTTACCCCACAGAATTCGAGAACTGGATTATAGTTGTTATAAAGCTGTCATAAAACGTTTTTTAACCTAAAATCCCTTCTATAGTTTAACTGAATTTTTAAATGCTGACTTTTCTTCTATTTTAACTTTTAAATTTTTATATCATTTTATTTTTATCTCGATATTTATAAGTATTTATTATTTATTTATGCATTAAATTACATATTTGGTGTAGAAACTGCATTTTGTATGTTCGACATATGCAAATACTTCGAATAATGCACTAATGGAATTATTATTATTATTAGCCGTTACTCGAGTCCGAGTATAAAAATGTTACAGTCGATAAATTGTGTACAATAAAAAACAAGTAAAAGGTGTAGTCTATTGTAATTCCCATTCATCTACGGTGCACACGACTATGGCTATAGAGGCCAATCCGGGAGAGCACATGTCGACCGCAGTCAGGACAAACATAGACCTGGTTAGGTCTTGGATTCGGCCTTCTTGCAGCAACATTTCCTTGATAGCTGGCCACAACCCCTCGCCATTCGGTTCTGTCCGCTGCAAGTTGTTCCCATTGCTCGTCTGCAATACCGCAGGATTTTAGATTTTCATGGAGAGCGTCTTTGAACCTCTTTCGTTGACCGCCACGCCTTCTTCTACCGCTTAGCAATTCACCATTAATGGAATATTATCTTACTAAATACTTACTAAAGTTTTAATAGTGTTCATTGTATGTTTAGCGCCGACTATCTAGTTTTCTATTTCTCTTGTGTTGCAATATTATATACTCTATATGTTATTTATATTTTATTCATTTATACATATACGTATGTTTTTTTTTGTACTTAACGACACTGATTATCATGCTTTGTTTAAAAGTGTTATTTTTTCTTTAATGACCTGTCAAAACACAATTTGTATATTTATGACCAATAAAGTTCTATTCTATTCTAAGATATGTATATGATATGTATATGGTATGTATATGATATGTATACGTACTTTCATCCAGAAAGTATGTACTGTCGGAAGCAGAAAAAATAGGACCATTTTTTTTCTAATGTAAAGCTGTCTATTTGAATATGTAATAAGTAGCCGAAATAAAACAGATATCACTGTTAATTTATTTTTTATTTTAATGCTGTAGTTGTTGCTATAGTAAATGATGGATGGTTAATGAGACAAATTGCACTGCATTATAACATTAACAAAAATTTGGTGTGTAACATTTTAAGAAAGTGGAGAATAAACGGTACGATTAGTAGAAATCCTGGATCAAAGAACAAATGATATCCTATTTAACAAGAAACTATTAATATTTCGATATTGCACCATTTCTATTTATAACTTCTATAAGTCTGTTTGGCATAGAATTAAATAACCTTATACAATAATCATTAGTAATAATATTTTCCCAAGCATTATTTACTATTTCCAGTAATTCTTCAGTATTCTTGGTCTCACATTTCGTTTTTGGATACTTCTTACGAGTAGTCCCTATACTTCTTCTAGATCTGAACTATGACTGGGCCAGTTAAGAGTATTAATGTTATCTTGAAACTAGTTAGTTATGTTATGAGCAGTATGAACGGAACAATTGTTTTGTTGAAATATGAACTCATTACTAGGAAATAATTGTGACACGGAAGGCAGCATAATATTGCCTAAAATCCTAATATACGTTTCACTATTAAATCGTTCCTCAATATGCCATAAAACACCAGGACCACGTGCCGACATCCAAGCCCACATATTGACGGAAAATTTACCACTTTTATCATTGTTAGATATATATTTCTCATCGAATCGAGTATGCGGAGGGCGGTAAACACGAATACAACCACTATGTGTTGAATGGGAATTTTTTTCGTCTGTAAAGATTACATTTCCAAAAATTTACATCATTCGCTAAAAATTCAAGCGCAAATCCTACTCGAGCTTCTTCAAGTTCAGCTTTAAGTAAGTATTTCTGTGCTGCTGCATGATAGCGTAGCTCCGATTCTCTTACTCGCCGGCGACCAGTACTACTAGATCCAGGAAAATTTGTTTCTTCAGCAGCCTGAATAACTGAATAAAATTGATTTTTTACTAAAGCAGTTACCAGTTGCAAACCTTGTTGTCGAGTTGATATCCTTCGTCGCCCTGATCCAGGATTTCTACTAATCGTACCGTTTATTCTCGACTTTCTTAAAATGATACACACCGAATTTTTGTCAATGACCATCCATTTCCTGTTTTAGCAATAACTCCAGATTTAACTAAATCGCTTATATGAGGCATATTCGTTTTTTGCACATTTGCAATGAATTATGACAACTAACTGACAATATCACAAAAATTAAAGTTAGATGTACACAACTTAATTTTAGAAAAATACCGTTATAAGACTTATCCCATTCTTTTTTGCTCACGACCGTACATATCATCTTTGATACTCTCTGTTCATGAATCTCTTCACAATTATCCACTCAGATTTAGGTGTTGACAAAATGCTAATTCCACTGGACTACATAGGATATTGTTGAATTTTGTTCGGTTTTTAAATTTACATTAATATAACTACATTAAAAATACACATGAGCATATATCAAATTTAGTAATTTCAAATATTTGTTGTAAAGGATGAAGAAACAACATGCCTCTTGTCAAAGAGAACAACTGTCATCCTTCTTATTATAAACCATGCATGCACTATAGTAACTTTAATTAATTTTGAAACTATGCCAAAATCTTACAATTTCAGGGACACTAGCTATCTCTTAATGTTTGAGTCATTGCTAAATATTGAATGCATTGTGTGAGGGAAAACTGGATTAATAAGACTCGAACAACGTAAAATTTAATCCTATATTACAAAAAAATGAGTGACTCTCAGACCATGGCACATAAAAAAGCATCAATGTCAAAATCAAATCAAGAGTTCTTTAAAATCTATGGTATTTGAATATGCAATCAAGTCATAGAAAAATAACTAAACTATAACAGAGAATTTTACCACAACAAAAGGTAATATACAAATATGAACAAAATTTAGCATTTTATAATAACACAAGCTAACATACAAACAAGTATGAGAAAATCTGGAGTATGTAAAAAAATAGGAAGATACTCTGATATTAACACATTACGAAGGTAATATCGACAGACTTGAACATCAAACGAATTTACAAGTAATTAACTTAACCTTACACATTATTTCACGGTAATATAACACTTGCAATTCATCTTTTTAACCACTCTTTTATCGCTTCTCTGACCTGTTGATCTCAACGTGCACCGTTCTGCTTCCATCTCCATTACGTTACACATCTCACCGAATCAGGGCCTTAGATTCAAAAATGCACCTTACAGTATGAGTGCAAATAGATTGCATACTGTAGGCTTTGTTTGAACAGATTTGTGTATGACATTTTACTAGTATTTCGCTATATATACTAATCTTGATTTCACCCAACGCTTAAACTATACCAATGCGCAATTATTAATTAAATAAAAATATTTATCTTTTCCTTAACGTAACAAAATTTGATTTTATTTCTGAGCGTTACCTAGAACATATGTCTGAAAATTTTCACAGCTTACTTTATATTAAAAATACTAAAAAGTCAGCAACATAAAAAAACATAGAATTTATAGTAGTTTATAGAAATTTGTGGATGTGGGGTGTGGGTGTAATGGGGTAGTGAAACGCAAGTTATAGCCTCTCCTACTCAATTGTTAACCTCACATTCGCGATGAGTTCAATTTGAACTTGGTGCACCCTGTTTTCACTAACGAGGCTCTAACGACCGAGTAAGGGCGGAATAACCCTTACCTTTTGCCGTGAGCACATCCACCTTCTCACGAAGAGTGCGGTAAAAATAACCCACCGCACCTCATCGTCGCAGTCTCCTTCTGTGCCATGGGACCACACCTCTCGCCTTCCGCAACCGAGCTGGTCAGTTGCATACCTGCTCCAGCTAAAACTTCAAATGCAGCTTCGTTTTCAGTCGATTAAGGCTTTAAAAAAAATGATGGAGCGTTCAAGTGGGACAAAATCATCCGGAGGTAAAATACCCTCCCGATCGGATCTCCGGGGGAGGGTGCCCACAAGGACACCTCATCGAATGTCGATGAAACACCGACAAGTTAAATCCAAGAAAACTAATTCTTTCATCTACGGCGCTTGGAATGTTCGTACTTTGAAAGACAGCACTCGCACCGATCGGCCTGAAAGAAGAACTGCTCTAATAGATAGAGAACTTCACCGACTCAATGTTGACGTTGCAGCTCTCAGCGAAACTCGATTTTTGGAGGAAGGCTCTCTCACAGAAAAGTACTACACCTTCTATTGGAAAGGTCTTCCCACCAATTCAAGAAGACAACATGGAGTAGGATTTGCCGTTCGGAATCAACTTGTATCCAACTTAACACAAGTACCACAAGGCCTATCCGAACGTCTAATGCTGCTACGCTATGAGCTATCAGACGGCAACGCGGTAAATCTAATAAGCGCCTACGCTCTGGATGCAAGTCACGAAACCAAGGAAAGCTTCTATCAACAGCTGGAAGAAACCCTCTGTAGAATACCTAAAACGGAACGACTCGTTATTCTTGGCGATTTTAACGCTAGAGTAGGGAGAGATGCAGACACCTGGCCAGGCATCATAGGCAAGAACGGTTTGGGCAACATGAACACTAACGGTCAACTACTCCTAACTAAATGCGCTGAACATGATCTAGTTATAACAAACACCATTTTCCGACAAAAGGATAAATTTAAAGGCACCTGGCGTCACCCCAGATCAGGTCACTGGCATCTACTGGACTATGTTATCGTACGTAGCAAGCATCTTAAGGACGTCCAAATTACAAAGGCGCGCATTGATAGCGAATGTTGGACCGATCATCGTCCTGTTGTCTCTAAAATGAAAATTGTTATGAGACCCAAACACCGAAGAACTCAAGTAAAACGTAGACTCCGTCTCTGTATTAGTAAATTGCGTGACCAACAAACCGTCGAACAACTAAAGCAAAAAGTTCAAGAGAATTTGAGTGCACTAGAAGAAACCAATTATGTAGATGTCGCTGCTACCTGGACACAAATTAAAGACAGTTTAAAAAGTGCGAGTGAGGAAATTCTTGGCACTGCAGCAAGTAAAAAGCAGGAGGACTGGTTCGATGATAATGAAGCTTTTATACAAGAACTTCTTGACCGCAAACATATTGCCTTCCAAAACGCTATCAACCACCCCAACGACTCATCAAAAGCAGAAGCTTTTACCCGATCTAAGTATGAAACGCAACGCGAAATCAGAAGAATAAAGAACGAGTGGTGGGCAAGCAAGGCCAGAGAAATTCAAAGGTACGCCGACTCACACGACTACAGGAATTTCTTTCAAGGAGTAAAAGCAGTGTACGGCCCCAGTCGGAAAAATATGTGCCCTATTAAAGATTTAAATGGAAATCTCCTCAAAGAAGACCAGGAAGTAAGAGCCCGATGGAAAGAACACTACTCTAACATTCTTAACCAGCAAAGTCAAGCCGATCACGATATTATAAATCTTATCCCTCAATATGACACCTTCGAAGACTTGGATAAACCACTAACAACGGAAGAGATCTTAACCGCCATTGGGCAGCTAAAAAATAACAAATCTCCCGGCGCCGACTCACTCCCAGCTGAGATCTTTAAAGCTGTGTCGTCAGAGCTCATACCCTACCTCAAAAAACTGTTTGATGTCGTGTGGGAAAGTGGTCAAGCTCCGTGTAGTTTCGTGATACACTTTTAATCAACCTCTTTAAAAACAAAGGGAGCGCTGCGGACTGTGGAAATTACAGGGGTATAGCTCTCCTGGCTGTTGGAGGGAAGATACTCACTAAAGCGATGGCAAATAGGCTAACACCTGTTATGGAAAAGTTACTTCCTGAAACACAGAGTGGCTTTAGACCAAACCGAGGCACATCGGATTTAATCTTCACACTTAAACAGCTTCAAGAAAAACCACTCGAACATCAAGGAGAAATTCACATGGCCTTCATTGATTTAACCAAGGCGTTTGACTCGGTGGATAGGGAAGTGCTCTGGAAAATTATGTTCCGCTTAGGCATCCCTAGAAAATTTGTGGAAGTATGTCGCAGTCTACATACAAATAACAACGCCCAGGTTATGTATAATAATGAGGCAACCGAACCTTTCCAAACCCTCACTGGAGTTAGGCAGGGATGTGTCCTGGCACCCCTACTCTTTAATTTGTTTACCACCGCTCTAACAATTATTGTTGACAACAAACTGACAGTCAGAGGAATAGGTCTCAGATACCGTTTTGATGGCGGTCTCTTTAACTTAGGACGCTTTAGAGCTTTCACGAAGACACGCACACGATTCATTTGTGATCTCCAGTATGCGGATGACTGTGCACTTTTAGCCTCTACGCCGGAAGAGCTTCAAGAACTTTTAGATATGTATGCCCAGAGCTATGATTCCTTGGGACTTAAAATCAACATTGGAAAGACTAAGATTATGTCAACTCCTCATCAAGTGAACCAAATAGACATTACACTTAACGGAAAAGTGGTGGATCAGTTCAATTACCTAGGCAACGTTGTTAATGACAAAGCAAACATGGACAGCGAGATTCGCAATAGAATTAACGCTGCATCTAGAGCACTCTGGAGACTTAGAGAGAGAGTATTTGACAACCACGACCTTGCTTTGTCAACGAAAATGGCTGTCTACAGAGCAGTTGTCATTCCAACACTGCTATATGGATGTGAAAGCTGGGTCACTTACCGTCGTCATGTGAAAGAATTAGAACGTTTTCAGCAAAGACACCTCAGAAGTATGATGAAAATCCGTTGGTTCCATCACATATCAAACGTGGAAGTACTCAGGAGAGCAAACAGCCTTCCAATTGAGGTGCTTATTTCAAGAGCACGCCTAAGATGGGCAGGTCACGTTAATCATATGCATGATAACCGCCTTCCTAAATGTACACTTTATGGTGAATTGCTAAGCGGTAGAAGAAGGCGTGGCGGTCAACGAAAGAGGTTCAAAGACGCTCTCCATGAAAATCTAAAATCCTGCGGTATTGCAGACGAACAATGGGAACAACTTGCAGCAGACAGAACCGAATGGCGAGGGGTTGTGGCCAGCTATCAAGGAAATGTTGCTGCAAAAAGGCCGAATCCAAGACCTAACCAGGTCTATGTTTGTCCTGACTGCGGTCGACGTGTGCTCTCCCGAATTGGCCTCTATAGCCATAGTCGTGTGCACCGAAGATGAATGGGAATTACAATAGACTACACCTTTTACTTGTTTTTTTATTGTACACAATTTATCGACTGTAACGTTTTTATACTCGGACTCGAGTAACGGCTAATAATAATAATTATTCACACCAAATACCAACAATAAAAGGTATCAATTGTTGTTGCGACTATAATTTCAGTCTACACACCCACCAAATCGAAGGACTCGCTACTGAGATTAAGGTTCTCTGCTCAGCTTCTAAGCAGGGTCTCAACACAGGTGGCGCCCAGGTAAATCCAAGTTATGAAATAAAATCTCATTACTTATAGTTTCAAAATTTAACTTTCTCATTTAGTCAAATAGTCTTATTTAAATTTATTACTTGCACTAAAATCACTTTCAATTTAATTTCATTTTCTAAATGATAAATTCACTAACTTTAAAAATAATATAATACACACACTCAAAAAATGGATCGTTACAATGCCTAGTCTTGTTGTTAAAGATTGTGCTAATGTTTTGATACAACTGTTGTCGTGTATTGCTGGTTGAGTACATTTAGGATTCATTTAAATGCTGGCACTAGACGGCTTTTACAAGCCTTTTTTTATTTCAAGCAAAAAGAACACTTCTTTTTATAATACTGATATATAATTTTATGGAGTTATTAACCACGCGGTTGTGTGTAATTTTCGCATCGCATTAATATTGATATTGTAGCTAATTGTTAAAATTTCTGAATTGAAATCCTTTATTTTGGGCCCTTTTCATAAGTTGAGAGTTGTTTAAAGATTATCACTGGTGTTGTGGCGCCAATATCCATTGGCTGGATGTCGGTCTCGATAACTAGGGCCTAGTAGGACTATTACTCTTTGCACCTAGATTATCTCTGTAGACCTGGACCGGCCTTCGTGATAGGTGGGCCCGCGTACTTCTACCAGACCCAGCTCACAAATGTGAGATGTGTCGTGGTATTTTCTGCGGACCTCCCCTGGTCCTGGCTGTTGAACCTCGCTGGCTGAGGTCTCTTCTGGCGCTCTTCTTGTCTTGATGTTTTCTTTCTTCGCCAGCTTGTCACCCCCGGGGGTAGTCATCGGTCGAGTTGGGTTTAGGAAGTTTTGGCTGGGACTGACTGCCGGTACGTAGGACATCAATTGATATCCTACCCCGGATCGTCGGAAAGGTAAGGATGAGCTGTGTAGCTCGGGAGTGTGGAGACCTAAGTGCTTCTTTTAGCACTTTCGGTCTCCACGGAGCAGGTAGGACAACGGGCGTTGGACGGTATGTTGTCCGACGCCCGCAAGGAGGTTGGGTTAGGGTTGAAAACGTCATGTCTCTGGTAGTGGTGGTCCGTCCTGGCGTATCTGAAACAGATCTGTTAGCGGGAAATAAAGGTTATACTTACCCGTTGTCCAGTAGCTGAACCCTCGGTCGCTTGTGCCTCGGGGCGTCGGCGGGGTCGTAATCAGTGGCCTGTCTGATCAGCGGGTTCCCATGCTCCTCGGCTTGGGCGTACAGCTTCTTCGCTCGTTCCCGGATGACTTCAGTGACCGTGGTGTACTCCAGGTCTCTGACGATGTCTGCGGTTCTCACGTACCATGGGGCGTCAACTACCGTCCTGAGGGCGATGTTTTCCACTGCCTGGATTCTCTTCATGTAGGACTTTGCCTGGTAGCCCCACGCTACCGAGGCGTACGTCAGCTGCGGCCTGATGAGGGTCTTGATAAGCGTGAGCTTGTTCCTCAAGTTAAGTCGGCTCCCATTTCCCGTCATTGGGTAGATTAGGGCTCTCGTACGTCGGGCCTTAGCTGTGATGGCGTCCGTGTTTTGTCTCCATGTTAGGCTTCTGTCCATGACCACGCCAAGGTATTTGACGGTGTCGTGCCATTGGATGTCCTCGCCGTTCATGGAGACGTGTCCTGTGGGAATTTCTTTCCGCACTCGTCTGAAGAGGATGGCTTGGCTCTTGTCGGCGTTGACTGCGACTTTCCACATCGTGCACCATTCTTCCAGGAGTGTGGCCGCTTCCTGGAGTTTTCTGGTTGCGTCTCTGGCCTTCCAGGATCTGGCAATCAGGGCGGTATCGTCTGCATACAGGGCTAGGGCTGTATGGTCGGTCCGGGGGAGGTCCGAGGTATAGATGGCGAACAGGTGCGGTGACAGCACCGATCCCTGTGGAACTCCCGCCTCCACGGTCCTGTAGGTGGAGAGTTGGTCCGAGATTTTCACCCTTAGCTGTCTGCAGTGTAGGTAGGATCTCACTAGTTTGACGAGTTCGATGGGGTAACCCATACTCATCATTTTAGCTAAGAGACCGTCGTGCCAGACCGTGTCGAATGCTTTGGCGACGTCTAGGAACAGCGCCGCGGTGACTTGACGCTGGTTGAACCCCTTGGTGATCTCCTCAGTGAGGCGAAGCACTTGGAGTTCCGTGGAATGTCCTGTTCGGTATGCGAACTGTTCAACCGGGATGATGTTCAGCTCTTCTGTCTTCTCTGTTAGCCTCTTCAAGATGACCCGTTCTGCAACCTTGCTCATGGCTGGGAGGAGGCTGATGGGCCTGTAAGAAGACGGGAAAATTAGGTCTTTCCCTGGTTTAGGGATCATAATGACGTCGGCCTTTTTCCACCTGGCTGGAAAGTGCCGTAACCTTAACATCGCGTTTACGATGTTGACTAGCGCCGCTACTCCTTTCCTGGGCAGCTTTTTGAGAGCGATGTTTCCTATCTTGTCACATCCCGGAGCTTTTCTCGGCTTTAGGCTCCTCAGGATTTCCTTGACTTCCTCGGGGGTAGTCGGACGGATGTGGTTGTCATCTGGTAGGCGACGGATCCTTCGTACTCTGCGTTCGACGTCGTCCACCCAGTCCTCGTCCTCGTCATCGAGCTCGTTGTCTCTGCACTGCAGTTCTAAGCTGTCGGCGAACGCCTCGGCTTTTTCCTGGTTAGTGTAGACGATCCCTCGCTCTCCGTGAATCGGGCGCATAGGCTTCCTTCGGTTTCGCAGGGCACGTTGTGTGTTCCACATGCTTCTGTCCTGTGGATCCAGTGACTCAAGGTGGCGTTGCCACCCCTCCTGACGGTGTTCCTGGAGGGCGGCTTTCACTCTTCGGCTGAGGACATTGTACTCCCTTCTGTCGGCGGGGAGCCTGGTCCTCTGAGCCCGTCTCTTGGCGCTCCTTCTGTCCCTTATCAGCTGTCTGGTGACCTCTGGGAGGTTTGCCATCGGTGCTGGGTGCCTTCTTACTTCTATTTCCGTCGTGCTGGCCCTTATCGCTTCCAGGATCTGCTCCTCTAGGGTAATGATGGCCCTTTCAACGTCCTCCACGGTTTCTAGCCTGGGAATTTGTGCGATGTACTGCTGCAGGTGCTGCCGGTACGATTCCCAGTCCGTTCGTCTCTTCGTGAAGGTGGCGTTGTCCTCACTCGCCTGTCCTCCTAGGGTTAGGAAGATCGGGTTGTGCTCGGTAGATCCCTCCGTTCTGGTGGTGATCTCTGCCTCGAAGGTCATCTCCTTTAGGATCGCGATGTCCAGTACGTCTGGCCTGTGTCTGCCGTTGTCGAAGGTGGGCTGGTCCGGTCCTACCACCATCAGTTCGCCGGCGTGCTGTCCCAGGAACCTCAGCAGCTCTCGTCCTCGAGTGTTGGTTATGCCGCTGTTCCATTCCTGGGATTTGGCGTTGAAATCGCCAATTGCGACGACCTGTGTCCTGGCGGGCAAGATTGCGTCCAGATCCCCCTCGGTAAGCGTGCTGCGGGGTGGTTGGTAGCATGAGACCACTTGTATGTCGCCATTTCGTGCTGTGGACACTACTACAGCGGTGGCGTTCATGTTTTCTAGCTCAGGCAGTACTGTCGGATGGTGGACTATGGTTTTCTTCACCAATAGGGCCACTCCTCTCGCGGGTCGCTGAGGGTTGTTTACCCAGTCCATCCTGTAGGTGTGGTATCCTGGGAAGTTGATCTCCTTGGCCGGGGTCATCTTGGTTTCCTGCAGTGCCATGACGTCTATGTCATACCTGGTCAGGAGCTCTTCGACTTCAAGTCTCCTTTCTCGCAGGCCATTGACATTCCAGGCCGCCATCTGCAGGACTTCCGGTTTAACCTGTAAAGGCATTACAGATTAGTTAAATTTGGCATTTGTGCAAAAAATGCGCTCATCGCTGAGCACATTTGTTGCATCTGTGCGAGCACCGCTGTGAGGTTTTTGGCCTCTGGCGATGCTTGTTGTTTTGCGGCAGGGACGGTGTTCTGTCCTGCCTTGCCCTGGGCTACTCTGGCGTAGCTTGTGCCTGGCGCTACGCCGCCCTTCTGTGTTGAGGTCATCGTTGGCCTCTGTACCGGCCTTTGGGTGGCGCTGGCTGATTGTTTGGGGTACTTTGGACATCCCCTATAGCTGGCCGGGTGGGCCCCCTGGCAGTTCGCGCACTTGGCCGGTTCGTCTGCCTTCTTTTTGCACTCCGTCGTCCGGTGTGCCTCGCCGCACTTCACGCATTTCGGCTGCGCGGTGCACCTGGATTGGCCGTGGCCGAAACGCTGGCAGCGGTGGCATTGGGATGCCGCTACCTTGGCTCGCTGTCTCTCAGTCCTTACAACTAGAGAACAGCACCTCGTTACTTGGAGTATCTTGTCCTGGTCCTGTGGGACTAGGACAAGCATGAGGGGCACCTCCTGTTTTGTCCGTCTTGACATCATTCGCTGGACCGCGGTAGGTGCGAATCCTTGGTCCTGGAGGTCTTCTGCCACCTCTTTGCAGGTAACGCCGCTCGGGATCCCTCGAATGACCACACGTAGCTGCCATTCCTCTGGCAGGGCATACGTGTGGTACTCCCTCTTTTCATTTGCGAACATCCTTGTCATCCTCCGATAGTCCTCGGACGTCGCGGGCTCGATGGAGATTCCCTCCCCGGTAACTTTGGCCTTGTTGAAGTTTATACCGGTTTCGGTTAAACGACGGCTTACCGTTGTCCACGTCTCTTTGTTTCGCAGCACTACCGGGGGTACACGCTGGCTTCTTGTCCTTGTTTGAGGGGCCTCGGTCTCCTCTTTCCGGGTTTCTTGTTGGGGGACGCTAGCCTCCTGCTGGGGGGCTCTGGATTCCGATCTGCTCTGTCTAGGTGACTCGGACTCGGGGGGGCACTTGAGGGGCTCTTCAGCCACCTTCTTTGCCGCCTTAGGGGCCTCGTCGTCTGAGTCCGTGTTGGCAGCGGGCGGATTTTTTCTTTTCCGTGTTTGCGATTCTCCCCGAATCGCACGCAGAAGCTCTTCATGCTGGGACTTCTGTTCCCTCTGCATCTGCTCCAACCTTTCGGTGAGCTCGTCTATTTTCTTCTTGAGAGCATTGTTTTCCTCTGTGAGACGTTTTATCGTCTCCTTGTCATCCCTTGGAGTTGGGGGGCCCCCTCGGAAGCTACCGCTCTGGGATGTTTCGTCTTCACTGTACTCCATGTTACCGTCCTCCACGGTAACGTCGTTGTCGGTTTCCTGTAAGGGAATACCTATATTATTATGGGAAAAAGTTATGATTAATAACAGAAAATGGTGTCTTGAAAAAGACGTGTGAACTTCCTCTTCAACACTATCGACGTCACTGTCTGTGGGGCTTCCACTTCACTGTGCACTCTGATGGCTCGGTGTACGTCCGTACGCTTTCACTTCTCGATGCACACTGGTGTTGTGGATCAATATAAATATTGTGGGAGAAAAGAAGACAATAAGGGTTTTTCAGCAGAAAAGGCCTTTTCGTCAACGATCAACCCTTAAGAAGACCACCAAACCATCACAAGGGTAAGTCGTCTTGTGCCTCCAATTTTCCTTTTATTTGCTGTAGAGAGTTGCAACACAATTTTATTTACTTTGCAAATTTATATTTGCAGACATACAGTCCATTTTTCTCAAACCAAATTTTGACCTTTCGTACGCTACATTTTGGTCCTTCGAGCCGGATATTGAGCTATTTTTTACATTTTCGCATTAAAAATATATTTTTTTTTTAGTTTAAGTTACGCAATTCTAAAGTTACACAAAATTTGAGGTAACTAGCAAAATAGTGGTCTGTGCTAATTTCTCCGCAATCTGGCTGTTCTTTTCAACAGATTTGAATCAAATCATATATTTTAAGCAATTTTGCAATTTTGCAATTTTGCTCGCATCTGTTAATAATATTCTGTTCTACTTATATTAGCCATTTTTATTTCCTACACGGGAGCCAGGACACGTGCTCGTTTCTTAAAGTCGAGTTTGGACTAATTAGCGTGCGCATCTGCGCTGAGTGATAGCGCGGTGGTCATTTCAGATTTTTAGGGAACAGGTAAACTTGCACCATCGATATTTACATTTTCATTCTTTATTTGAATTCGCAATGGCAGACGTTCGTTTGAAAAAGTCTAAA
This sequence comes from Leptura quadrifasciata, assembly GCA_963675555.1. NCBI lineage: Eukaryota > Metazoa > Arthropoda > Insecta > Coleoptera > Cerambycidae > Leptura > Leptura quadrifasciata. The sequence goes on along the minus strand of OY776674.1, from coordinate 106,833,310 downwards.
ACTTCGAGGAACTCTTGTTTAAATGAAATGTCAATTTTACATACCTTGGCAGAACGCGCGAAAACAGACAAATCTGTTCGTACGTTATTTAAAGTTCGTTATTCTGAAATTGACATTTTACGAGAAGACTTTCTCAAGCATCATCAAAACGTTCTATCTTTATTATTAACTGAACAAGACGCTGATGTGACTCAAGAATAAACCATCCGCGAAGGGTTTTTAAATGACTTTTTCGTTGTTAAAACTGTTTATATAGAACTGTTTGAAATTGAAGATACTCGACGTTTAACTCAAAATTTTAGTAATAATATAGATACCAACCAACAGAATTCGCATGCTAGGTTACCGAAATTAGAAATACCTAAATTTAATGGTGATTATAAGTCGTTTGTAACATTTTTAGATCTTTTTGATGCATTAGTACATAACACTACTCTTTCTCCTATTGAAAAATTTAATTATTTAATTTCATCATTAGAAGGTCAACCTTTATCTTTGGTACGTACGTTACCAATGACAGCTGAGAATTATCAAACTGCTTATGACACTTTGGTGGAGAGATATTCAAACAAACGCATACGTGCACAAATGCATTGGTCTGCAATAGAGAGTACTACAAAAATTAGTGCTCACAATTCAACCGCTTTACGAAAATTATTGGACACATTTTCTGAAAATTTAGCCGCACTTAAAACTTTAAATTTTCCTGTAGACAATTGGGACTTTATTTTGGTAATGATGTTATTAAAACGCTTAGATAATGCCACAATAACTAGATTTGAGTTAGAACATGAATCGCCTGATGTTCCATGTTACACTTCGCTTACTAAATTTTTAAATAAACAATGTGTTGCTTACGACACACTTAATTTCACCTCTCCTTCCGAGCTCTCTAAAAAACCAAATGTAGTTAAGTCAAAATTACCGCATTCAGTTAATCGCACAACATCATTTTTAGTGAACAAATCGAATTCTTCAAAATGTCTTTTATGTAAGGAAAGTCATTCATTATATACCTGCCCAACTTTTTTAAGTAAAACGCCTAACGAACGTTACATTTTTTGTAAGAGTTCACATTTATGTTTCAACTGCTTAAGCAATGTGCATGATATTCGGACCTGTAGATCTTTATCTACATGTCGACGATGCAATAAAAAGCATCACACTTTATTACATTTTGAAAAACATACCACTAATAATGTTTTCTCGATTGAAAATAATTGTTCTACGCAACCGCCTACCTCACAGGAAAATGTTGCTTCAAGTTCTTCTGAACCGTCAGTCAACAATCCTGTTTTTTCAGCAGCTGGTATGTTAGCAAAAAATCAAATTGTTTTATTATCTACCGCTTTGATAGAAATTAAAGATAACAGTAATAATTTCCAAATTTTGAGGTGTCTTTTAGACCCTGGAAGTATGAGTTCATTTATTACACAGAAAGCTGTTAATCGTTTAGGGTTATCTAATGATAAATTTATTACTGAAGTAAAAGGATTAGGTGATATGCAAACATACGTATCACACGGTCGCGTTACTATTGCTTTTAAACCCTTAGGTCAACCATTGCCAATTTTAAGTACAGATGCCATTATATTAAACAAAATTTGCGATAATTTACCGTCCTCGCATATTCCTTTTCAGACCTGGTCACATATATCTAATTTAAAATTAGCCGATCCGAAATTTTATAGTCCGGGTACTATAGATATTTTATTAGGCGCTGATGTTTTTTCAAAATTAATTTTAAATGAACGAGTTGCCGGCAAAGATGGCGAACCAGATGCATTAAATACTATATTTGGATACGTTTTAATGGGAAAATTAAATTGCAACGGTTCACCAATTTCTTCATTTTTTTGTAATACTACGGAAAATTCATTAGATTCTCTAAACAATACTTTAAAAACATTTTGGGAAATCGAAACAGTTCCAACACTTACCTCATCTTCACCTGAAGATGAATTGTGTGAACAAATATTTTTGACATCACATATGCGCGATAATTCTGGGAAATTTATTGTATCACTTCCTTTCCGGAATTCTGTACTTCCTGTTTTTTCAGGTATGCGCGATTTAGCTTTGCAGCGATTTTATTCGCTTGAACGCCGTCTTTTAAAACAACCGTCCCTGTACTTACAATATTGCGAGTTTATGAAAGAATATTTAGAACTCGGTCATATGGATTTAATTTCGCCTGATGATATTTCGTCAAATACTATTTCACCGCATACCTATTATATCCCACATCATTGTGTGCTGAAACCTGACAGCAGCACCACAAAACTTAGAGTCGTTTTTAATGCTTCGGCTAAAACGCCAAATCAGACTTCACTTAATGATCATTTACTAACAGGCCCTAAGTTACAACGCGACATTTTTGAACTTTTATTAAAATTTAGATTACACACATACGTTTTATGCGCAGACATAAAACAAATGTATCGCATGATTTTAATTACTCCCGCACATCGCGATTTTCAACGCATAATTTGGCGATTTAATATCCACGAACCACCACATGATTATCGTTTAAATACAGTTACATATGGGGTATCTTCTGCTCCTTATTTAGCTCTACGCACTCTTCTTCAGTTGGCTGCCGAAGAAGAGCAAAATTTTCCTCTTGCTGCTGATGCTGTAAAATATGATACGTATGTAGATGATGTTGTAACGGGGTGTTCGACATTCGAGGAGGCGCAAAATCTACAAAAACAACTTATATCTATCATGAATAAAGGCGGTTTTCAATTACGCAAATGGGCAAGTAATGATTCTGCTTTACTTTCCCAACTTCCAGCTTCGCATCTGTCTAAACATCCGCGCACTTTTGATTCTGACCAAGAGAATGCCTTAATAAAAATTCTGGGGTTACAGTGGAACCCTGCGCAAGATTGTTTTTTATTTTCTGTTTATCCTTTCGATCGCCCTTGTACTAAGCGCAATATGTTATCAGAATTAGCCAGAGTCTTTGACCCTGTAGGATTTTTGGCTCCTGTAACTTTCTTTACGAAACACTTAATACAAAAATTGTGGACCTTAGGGATTCAGTGGGATGACGAACAAACTAATGAGATTATTCGTGTATGGAATCAATACAAATCGGAATTACCATTACTTTCTAAATTACAAATACCTCGAAAATTAATTTCTGAGGATGCCATGTGTTATGAACTACACGGTTTTTGCGACGCTTCTGAAAAAGGTTATGCTGCAGTTATTTTTTTGAAAACATTCCACAAAGATAATTCCATGTTGGTTAATTTTATTTGTGCTAAAACCAAAGTTGCACCTCTTAAACGCATCACTATACCCCGCTTAGAGCTTAGTGCTGCAGTTCTTTTGACAAAATTAATGTCGTTTGTTATGAAAACCTACAATCACATAACTTTTAATTGTATTTATGCCTGGTCAGATTCGCAAATTGTTTTATCATGGATTAAGTCTTCACCCCATAGGTGGAAAACGTTTGTTTCTAACAGAGTTGCATACATTCAAGAAAAAATATCCCCGTCATCTTGGTTTTACATTGAAAGTCGACATAATCCCGCAGATGTAGGTTCTCGTGGATTACTTCCCTCTGGTCTCTTGTCACATTCGCTTTGGTTTAACAGTCCTTCATTTTTATTAGATCAAGAATCTCCTCAATCATTTACGTATGAATTTATTGATAATGTCTCTGATGAAGAGAAAAAGGTAACTTTGTTTATTATTCCTGAAGAAGAAAATATTTTAGATTTACTATTAAATAAATTTTCATCCTTTTTGTCACTTCAACGCACCCTCGCATATTGTATTCGATTTATTTTTAATTTTACAAACCCGCACAATAGAAAATCCGGACCACTTACACATTCCGAATTACATAATTCGTTATTAGAATTAGTAAAACGTACGCAAGGTGTAGCTTTCGAAGATGAGTTTAATCGCAAAGTTTTTTCTAAGCCTCTTCGAAAATTAAATGCTTTTATTGACGATAAAGGAATTTTACGCGTAGGAGGGCGCTTAAAATATTCCTACTTACCATATGACAGAAAACACCCTATTTTGTTACCGCGTCAAAGCAATTTGAATATTTTGCTCATAGAATATTACCACAAAAAATACTTTCACGCTGGTTTACGTACATTAGAGTTTTTACTTGCGCAACAGTTTTGGATATTATCTTTTAAAAGATCTATTCTCTCTGTACTATCAAAATGTGTAACTTGTTGGAAAACAAATCCTAAAAATTATCAACCGCCGATGGGAAATCTTCCAATCTCGCGAGTTCCAAGTTTAAAGCCATTTTCCCATTCTGGGGTTGATTTTAGCGGTCCCTTTTTTATAACTATGAGTCGACACCGAGGAGTAAGGACCAGTAAAGCGTATATTTGTTTGTTTGTTTGTCACTCTACCAAAGCTATTCACCTCGAGCTCGCCAGCGATCTCTCTTCCGAAACGTTCTTAGCTGCTTTACAAAGATTTATAGCTCGTCGTGGTCGCTGTAAATGTTTATATAGCGATTGCGGAACGAATTTTGTTGGGGCAAATAAAATTCTTCAAAATATGATGAAAACTGCCGCCACTCAAGAGCAAATTGAATGGCTCTTTAATCCTCCCTCTGCGCCTCATTTTGGGGGTTTGTTCGAAGCTGGGATTAAATCTGTAAAATCCCATTTGACGCGTGTTAGAGGACAACAAATTTTAAGTTATGAGGAGTTTTATACTGTTCTCACGTTAATAGAATCTATTCTTAATTCACGCCCTCTTGTTCCGTTGACTTCTAATATAGAATATATTACCGCGTTAACTCCGGGACATTTTTTAACAATGGAGCCTTTGTCTCCGTTTCCCAGTACTGACATGACCACAACACCGCTAAACCGTTTGTCACGATGGCAGTTGCTGCAGCGCCTACATCAGGAGTTTTGGAAACGCTGGCATAAAGAGTACTTGCATACACTACAGCAGAGAAGTAAGTGGCTTGACCCTTCTTGTACACCTAACGTGGGTACTCTTGTATTAATTAGAAACGAAAATTTGCCTCCATGCCAGTGGCTCCTAGGTCGCATCATATCTCTAAGTCCTGGTTTAGACGGTGTAGCACGTGTCGCCTCAGTAAAAACCGCTAATGGCACGTTAACTCGTCCTCTGGTAAAACTGTGCCCTTTACCAGTATCTTAATTTCTTTCTCTTTCTTTTTCATCTTGTATTTGTCATTACAAGATTGCGTATTATTAGCTATTTGTAATTTTCTAACCACTATATTGATATTACCTCAAATTATAAGTTTAACATTTTCATTTTTTTTTTAATTACGCTTTTATTTTTTTTTGTCTTGCTAATTTAGTGTACAAAATACATGTCTTAACATGCATTTTGGCCGGGCAGAATGTCGTGTATTGCTGGTTGAGTACATTTAGGATTCATTTAAATGCTGGCACTAGACGGCTTTTACAAGCCTTTTTTTATTTCAAGCAAAAAGAACACTTCTTTTTATAATACTGATATATAATTTTATGGAGTTATTAACCACGCGGTTGTGTGTAATTTTCGCATCGCATTAATATTAATATTGTAGCTAATTGTTAAAATTTCCGAATTGAAATCCTTTATTTTGGGCCCTTTTCATAAGTTGAGAGTTGTTTAAAGATTACCACTGGTGTTGTGGATCAATATAAATATTGTGGGAGAAAAGAAGGCAATAAGGGTTTTTCAGCAGAAAAGGCCTTTTCGTCAACGATCAACCCTTAAGAAGACCACCAAACCATCACAAGGGTAAGTCGTCTTGTGCCTCCAATTTTCCTTTTATTTGCTGTAGAGAGTTGCAACACAATTTTATTTACTTTGCAAATTTATATTTACAGACATACAGTCCATTTTTCTCAAACCAAATTTTGACCTTTCGTACGCTACAACTGTTAGTGTTTATTTTTAATTTAGTCCCCAAAACATCACATTTTTGGGAACTCTGGAAAACAGTCAGAATTTGTCCAGTTTCTAAAAAAGGTGATCCTAGAATGTTGCAAACCTATATACCAATCTCCGAACTTTGCAATGTTGCAAAACTCCTTGAAATGAACCTGTATGATAACATATGTGAGAATATGGATTTATGCACAAAAGATCAATTGAAAATAATCTTTATAACTTCACTCAATATGTCTCTGAAATATTAGATATGCGAGGGTAAGTTGGTGATGTTCATATGAATACAGGTAAGGTACAACTTTTGATCAGATAAATTTATTTTTGTTACTAAAAAAAATTGAAAACATACGATTCCCGCTCTCACTATTTCAACTATTACACCTAAGCAATTTGTTGAATTGAGGCGTTCAGATCGTATGGAAATACAATAAGAATACCTTTTTTGGACCACCTTGTATATATATGCTTCCTTTAAAACGGGACGAATTTATTACTAAGATTTAGTAACCGAAATTATAGCCAAACCATTGATCATGCAAAGAGCTTGATTCCATTTGTCAAGTACAGGATTTAAAGAAAAAGGGTCGATATGTGTAATGGATCCTCGGTTGCACACTGAATTACGACGTTTAGTGACATTTGAATGAGTTTATAACCGGAAACATATATATTCTAAGCCCCAGATTTTGAACATATACATTTTTATCGAATATTTCCTTGATGACAGATTAGGTTTCACATCAGGTAGGGTTTATATAACATCTATTTTTATATGGAGATGACTAGATAAATTGAGGTGTGCTCCATTCTAATAATGAAAGTACTATCTTGATATTGGTTACCTGCTTTTATGGACGATCCTTTTTTTAGGAAATTAGGTCACTTATGGTCTTTGCCGATACAATTTTAAGATATCTCTCTAAAGTTTAGTTTTTTGTTCAATTGTACTAATAAACAATATGAATTCATAGTTTTAAAATATTTAAAATCTGACATTGTAGTCAATAATATTAATTTTAACATCTTTCTACATTTGAAAATGGAAATGGAGTTTTTGAATAAGAAAATGAACGTTGCGATAAACGAGAGCTACAAAAGTTTTCAAAAGAGTGAAAGTCTGAGAACCTCCTCTAACTTATATGGATCGTAGTCTTGTTTAAGAAGGCAACCTTACCTGCGCTGGATCCCATCCAAAACAATATCGTATAAAAAATATTTACAGAAATCAACATCTTTATCGTCTGATAGTACGGTTGTGAGCAAAAAATAAATAGGACAAGTCTTATAACGGTATTTTGCTAAAATTTAGTTGTGTACATCTAACTTTAATTTTTTCACATTGTCAGTTAGTTGTCATAATTTATTGCAAGTGTGCAAAAAACTAATATGCCTCATATAAACGATTTAGTTAAATCTGGAGTTACTGCTAAAGCAGAAGATGGATGGCCAATGAGACAAATTGCACTGCGTTATAATATTGACAAAAAATCGGTGTGTAACATTTTAAGAAAGTGGAGAATAAACGGTATGATTAGTAGAAATCCTGGATCAGGGCGACGAAGGATATCAGCTCAAAAACAAGATTTGCAATTGGTAAATGCTTTAGTAGAAAATCCATTTTACTCAGTTATTCAGGCTGCTGAAGAAACGAATTTTCCTGGATCGAGTAGTACTGGTCGCCGGCGAGTAAGAGAATCGGAGCTACGCTGTAATGCAGCAGCACAGAAATACTTACTTAAAGCTGAACATAAAGAAGCTCGAGTAGGATTTACGCTTGAATTTTTAGCGCATGAATTAAATTTTTGGAACAATGTAATATTTACAGACGAAAAAACTTTCCAGTCAACACACAGCTTTCGTATTCGTGTTTACCGCCCTCCGAATACTTGATTCGATGAGAAATATATACCTAACAATGATAAAAGTGGTAGATTTTCCGTCAATATGTGGGCTTGGATATCGGCAAGTGGTCCTGGTGTTTTGTGGCATATTGAGGAATGATTTAATAGTGAAACGTATATTAGGATTTTAGACAATATTATGCTCCCTTCTGTATCACAAATATTTCCTAATAATGACAATTGTTCCGTTTATACTGCTCATACCGTAACTAACTGGTTTTAAGATAACGACATCAAACATCAATGTTATTATCTGGCCCAGTCATAGTCCAGATCTTAACCCTGTGGAAGAAGTATGGGGACTAGTCGTAAGAAGTATCCAAAAACGAAATGTGAGACCACGGAATGCCGAAGAATTACTGGAAATAGTAAATAATGTATGGGAAAATATTGTTACTAATGATTATTGTATAAGGTTAATTAATTCTATGCCAAACAGACTTATAGAAATATTGTCTGAAAGTTATTTGTGGCATTCTTCGAATATTCTTTCCTATTATTTGGGTTTTCTACCTCATGTATTATTATCCTCTTCAAAACAAATCACCGAATCTATAAAATAATAGAATTATTGGAAAAAAAGCCTCTGCGCCCGTGACGCTTACGCCAAAGGAAAAGTCAGAAGTTATGTTTTGCAAATAATATAAATCGGAATAAACATAGAAATAATGTATTTAGCTGACGTTTCGGAAAGTAATCTCTTTCCGTTTTCAAAGCTTTTTTTTGGAAGAACTCTTATTTTGCTGTGTATGTCAAATACACAGCTTTAAGATTCTGTTTATATTATTTCCATAGATACTTACTACTTACACAGGACATAGAACTGATGATATTTTCTTTTATATAATGTTGAGTTTGTTAAGTTCTTCTTTTAACATTGGTAGCCAGGTTGTACAAATATCTACAGAACAATTCGATACGCACTTATCTTCATTTAATGAGATTATTGCCGATTCCTTAATTTTTCTTTTTTTGGTATCTGTTTCTTTTGTTAAAATTTTTGCCGAGCCCCAGTTTATTCTATGTCCGTTTTCCCAAGCATGTTCACAAATCTTTGATTTCTGAATTTCATTCTTTCTAATGTAATTCTTGTGCTCATCCAACCTCACACTGAAAGGTTTGGATGACTCACCCATATAACATTTATCACATTCGCACGGGATATTGTAAATACAGTTTTTTGAATTCTGCTCCCTGTTTATCGGTTTTGTTTTTGTTAAAATAGATCTTAAAGTGCTCCCCGTTTGACATACCGTCCTAACATCAAATTTGTCACCTATGCGGCGTAGCTTTTCCGATAGTCCGTATACATAAGGAATTATTGCTGTATAATGACGTTCAGGTTTTTGTCGTACCTGATTGTCCCTATTTTCAACATTTATGAAAACTCTATCAAAAAAGGCTTCAGGATATTGATTTTGTACTAGAACCTCTTTGATAAATTTTTTCTCGTTATTTTATATTTCATTATTAGATGAAATTATTTTGGCCCTATCGTATAAACATTTTACAACACCCCTTTTAACATTTATTGACTGATTTGAGTTAAAATTTAGATATCTATTAGTATGTGTTGGTTTTCTATAAACGCTTGTTTCAATTGTATTATTTACCCTTCTAATTAAAACATCTAAAAACGGCAGTTCATTCCTGCTTTCTACTTCTAATGTGAATTTAATAGACGGTTCCTTACTATTTATATTTTCCAAAAAACTATCTAGTAAATCGACACCATGAGGCCAAATTGCAAAGATGTCGTCAACATATCTCCACCAGACAACCGGTTTGTTTATACAATTTTGAACATGTGTGTTCTCAAAGTTCTCCATAACTATGTTGCTTAAAATTGGTGATAATAGAAGTTATAAATAGAAATGGTGCAATAACGAAATATTAATAGTTAGTTTCTTGTTAAGTAGGATATCCTTTGTCCCTTGATCCAGGATTGCTACTAATCGTACCGTTTATTCTCCACTTTCTTAAAATGTTACACACCAAATTTTTGTTAATGTTATAACGCAGTGCAATTTGTTTCATTAACCATCCATCTATAGCAATAACTACAGAATTAAAATAAAAAATAAATCACAAATGATATCTGTTTTATTTCGGCTACTCATTACATATTCAAATTGAGACAGATTACATTAGAAAAAAAGTTGTCCTATTTTTTTCTGCTCACGACAGTCCACGCAAATAGTAGTTTTTAGTAGAAATAATTTATAAAGTTTTTATATTACGTATACATATAACTAATAGTGTTAGGATCAAGACCCAAAAAGGTCCCCATCTAACCAGTGTCCGTACGATTATTTTGGTGGTTTTTCTTAATTTCCTCGTAAACCGTATAAAAAGTTATACGACCAAAAACGTTATATCAACATTTTAGCTATTCCTTACTTAATTCTCGCAAATAGCGTTCAAAATTAGGGGTAGCGTTTATATTCGAGGTTGTTGAATAACATCTTCCGAATGCTTTCTCTTGTTTAATATACTTATTATTTATCGCCTGAGTGTATTTTAAACAGCGTGTTAAAAACTACCCTTAACTTTGAACGCTATTTGCCAGAATTGAGTAAGGAATAGCTAAAATGTTGATATAACAGATTTTGTGTATAATTTAATGGACAACATTATTGGTCCTTTACATTTTTTACTTTTGAACAACGGTTTCCCAGAAAATTCAGAAAAACCGCCAGAATGTACCACCAGGTGAGAGGTTTTTATCAATATAAGGGATGTTGCGGACACTGGTTAGATGGGAACTTTTTTGGTCCTGTTTCTAACACTATTATTAATATATACACGTAATATAAAAACTTTATAAACTATTTCTCATATTCTATGCTTTTATGTTTAATTTACGTATACTATAACTACAATCACGGAACACTTCAACACCACATTCATGTTAGGGAGATGATTAGAACTTAAAACATCTCGATGATGCTAAGATATTATAATATATTGCAATAATCAGTCGACAGAAAAATTAGGCTTCTTCCGATTTTGATATAAAAACATGCATTAGTATTATTGAAACAATACTGATACACTTTCGCTTGAGCTATATTGAATACAATAAGTTTTGTTTACTTAAAAACAGATCTCCATATCACTTTGCCTGCACACCTAATAAATTTTGTTATTCATGTTAGCGATCGGTCAACATTGACACAAATTACTAGAAACTGCGTGTCAAAATGATAAAAGTTTGGGATTGCGTGTTCCCAAACAGCCATAAAACAGAAGAACGAACATAATCTGATTAAATCTCCAAAAATGCTAATAATTCACGTTGGCAACAGTGAGAGGGGTTTTGAAATGTTTCGTGATTTACAATGGTCAATAAAAATTATCGAAATATACAGCTGCGGCCAAAAAATAACTACGTGATAACCTCTATCACGTCGTTTCACAGAAAAAAATATAAAATTTTGTTTTGTCGCTGATACATGTAACATGTACAGTGTCCGGGAAGTAGGTGATAATGAAGAGGAGTATTTCATATAAATAAAACAGACCCTTGTTGAGTTACACACCGTCAAATCGTGGCGCCAAAAGCAAATTTTTTCTGCGTAATGACTAGGGTTGGAGCGGATATACGGTTCAGCTACTGCATCCGGTCGAATCTACCTACAGTACAGTTTCGAAATACAGAGTTTTTTTTTTTTTTTTTTTTTATACATTTATTTAACGTCGGCCTATTTCCGCTACTGAGGCCTAACACCGACGCCTGTAGACGAGCTACCCCCAACCAGGAATTTTGCCGAACCTCTTCCCTTAAGAAGAGTAGGGATCTTTTACTTGCCTAACATTTAATAGACAAGGGACCGACGGCTTTACATCCCCTCCGAAGGATGGTATATCTCCTATACAACCCTCGCCTAAGGTTGTATAGCTTCCGCGCATACACTGATATACAAGCCGCTGGAAGATGTGTGAGGCGAGAACGCGGTTTCCGTTGGAATGGTCACCAATCCAAGTACTAACCGCGCCTGTCGTTGCTTTACATCGCATACCGAAGTATGTACATAGTAAAGACGCACCTACGCTCGCCCCTAAATACAGAGTTATATATGAGATTAGTAAGAGAAGTGATAAAGAACAGTAATAAGTTGTGATTGAAAGTAGTGAATTTATGTTAAGTTAAAGTTATTATTACTTGCGTTATTTTTAAGGATTAATTATTGCAATATAAGTGATAAATAAAGCAGTGGTTTGTGAAGATTCTTGTTGTAATTTATTGAACTACGAGCAGAGTGTTTACTGGCGTAAACACGTAATAATTGGTGTCAGAAGTGGGATTGCAACAGGATTTCGGAAGAATTCGACGAAGTTCCATAGTGTTCTATTAGGAAACCACTAGAGATATTAAAGTGCTTTGAACTGGAAAGTGATATAGACATTGAACAAAGATATATTTGTGCCAGTTTGAGAAATTTTCCATCTTCTATTTGGAAACTAGTGCAGTTAGCCAATTTCTGTTAACTGGCAAGTGATATAGACATCAGATAAGGTCAATTTGTGAAGAATTTTTAGAAAATTTTTATAACCTTCTATTTGGAAACTAGTGCAGTTAGCTAAATTCTGTCAACTGAGAAGTGATATGACCTATTTGTGACATTTCGAGAAAATTTCTAGAACAATCTATTCCGGATTTTGTGAAAAAATATTTGACTAGTACTTAATATAGACTTTAAATAAGACTAGTTAGTGCTGTTTCAAAAAGTTTTTGGATGGAAATAAGAAGCATGGCTGCCGAAAAGCAAATGCAAGACATGTTCGCAAGGATTAGAGGAAATTAGGCGGGTCTTTAGACTATCTCGGCATAAGACTAGTAGCGAAGCATTGATCCAGGCACTTGAGGTAGAGGCCGCTTATATTCCTCATGGCACAGAGTAGGAGCCGTATCTGTGGAAGAAGCCCAATCAGAGGAAATAAATTTGGACACCAAAATAAAAGACATACATAGGATGTTTCCTCAATTTATGACCATGAAAAGTTTTCCAGGAAAACAGGACAGTTCTGATAGGAGGTGTAAAGTCTAGTGGAGGTATCCCGTGTTACCAATGCAGCAAACCAGGGCATATAATGCGTGATTATCGAAAATGGAACCCTGGGGAAGTTAACGCTGCAAAGAGGAAATCCGCTCTGATAAGGCAAGACTGTTGTTATGCTAACAGATATATAGAAAATGGTTGTGCAAGTACTGAGCACGGGAGAGCCCGGATGGGAAGGAAGTTACCATGCGTTTTGTGATACCCATGTGCTGGGTACCAATTGTACTTCGGCAAGTGCACGAGGGAATATCCGGAGAGCACTTTGGCAGAAACAAGACCTTGGATAGAGTATAGGAACGATTCTACTGAATAAATAGCCGTCAGGATATAGAGGCTTGGTGTAGCAGTTGCAAGGTTTGTGCGGGTGTGGTCACCTACCGGGAGCGGTGACCGAATGAAGGCTCGATATATCAGTTCGGTGGAATTCAAGGTGGGGGGACTTGGTTTGGCTGTACAACCCACAGCGGTGTGAAGAAGCATTCTCGAAGCCTCGCTCAGGACCGTATTCTGTCATCACCCGGATCAACGACGTTGTTTATTGGATTGGACGCAGAAAGAAGTCTAAGATGAAGATCGTGCACCTGGTCAGGTTGGCGAAGTATGCTGGCTGGGGTATCTGAATTGCCTGACCGGGACGTTCAGGCTTAAGGAGGGGGCAGTGTTATGTGCTGAAGCCAGCCCTGTGTTATACATTCCAGTAAAGTAATAGTAGTCGGCGGCGGCATCTATGTGACGATCGCCGAGACAAGCCATCATGGAAATTACTAGAAAGGGCGCGAACTTATGGGAATGGACGAGATCCATGCAGAATGATCTATAACGCCTGCGTTTCGCTATATAAAGGCACAGCAGGGAAGCTGGAACATTGAAGTTCAGCTCAGTTCAGTATACAACACAGTTCTAATGTACAGAGTTATATATGAGATTAGTAAGTGATAAAAAACAGTAATAAGTTGTGATTGAAAGTAGTGAATTTATGTTAGGTTAAAGTTATTATTAGTTGTGTTATTTTTAAGAATTAATTATTATAATTTAAGTAATAAATAAAGTAGTGGTTTTTGAAGATTTTTGCTGCGATTTGTTGAACTTACGTGCACAGTGTAGACTGGAGGGTCTAAACACGTAACAAAATATAACTAAATAACATATACTATCAGTAATCCTAATACTAATGGCAAATTAAATTATATACACAGAATTAGTAACAAGCACCCACATAGATAATCAAATATAGTTGAAAGAAGCAAATAAGCAGTATTATTTATAATACAGGTGTATATATTTAGGATCAATTAATTTATGAATATCCGTCCTAGATTTATTTTGTATTCAGATTTTAATTTTCTTTTTAAATAAATTCATTGAGTTAATTCTCTTAAAATCAGATGGAGTCAAATGTAAATTTTGGGACCCGAGTAGAATTAACATCTTTAAGTATTGGTTTTATTCTATTTTAGGTGCTCGGGTTGCATTGCTTCTGTAAGGGATTTCATAATTATGAACAATTTCCTTTAGTTTTATTTTTATGCTGTCTAATTAGAATTGTCATGCAAAATAACTGTCGAATATCCATTATTTGAGTTTCCATATATAACTGCCCTGAGGGGTATTTATATGATTTTTTATAAATTATTGTTAATATATATTTCTGTGTATTCTCTAACTCAGTTAGATGAGTGTTAGCCGCACCTCTCCATGCTATGATTCCGTAAATTAAGTGAGTCTCCATTAAGCCAAAATATAAGGTTTTTAACTGCGCTATATTTAGTAACTGGAATAAATGTTTGAATTCATATAATAACGATCTGAGCTTATTAGTTACACATTTTGTATGAATGTCCCATCTTAAATGATTATCTTTGTAAATTCCTAAACATTTAACATTTTGTGAGTCTTGTATATACATTTCGTTATTGTCGGTCTTTATATTTAATCTCTGGAAATCAGGTAAACTGCTGCTATAAGATGTAAAAGGGACATAGATAGTTTTTATATAGTTAACTGTTAACCTGTCGTTAAAGAAGTGAATGATATTTTTAAAATCGGGTTCAGCTTTTTATATCAGAGTATATTATGGCAGTGTCATCGGCAAAACTCATTATGTCATCACACAAGGTTAAACCAAAAAGACCGTTCAGATATATACTAAAAAGAATTGGTAACAAGACTGTTCCTTGTGGTACACCATATTCTACCGTCATTTTATTACTGAAGGTGTTGCCAATATCTACACATAGTTACCTATTTGACTGATAACTATTTATAACATATGCTGCTGTTTTAGAAGTTGATTCCTTCAATATATATGATGGTATGTTATCAATACCAGGTGCTTTATTTGATTTTAATTGCGAAATTGTTTCTATTATTTTATTTTCACTCGTATATGACAGGTATATTGAGTTTGCGTCACTTCTTATATATGTTTTGAGAAACTTTGTCCTTTTTTAATCGAACTATTTTATTAGAGAGTTTTTTTACTTACATTGTGACCGCCCCTAGAATTTCAAATTTCAAAAATGTGCCATTTGTATGACACAAACAAAAAAATATACAATCTAATAAAAACCGAAAGGATCCCAGGTAATATATAATATACACTATCCTAAATATATATTTCTCTAATTATTCACAACCGCCCTCGTAATACTAATTTTGGTTGCCGCCAGCTGCGACTGGAGACGCGCCAATATCCATTGGCTTGATGACGGTCTCGATAACTAGGGCCGAGTAGGACTACTACTCTTTGCTCCTAGATTATCTCTGTAGACCTGGACCGGCCTTCGTGATAGGTGGGCCCGCTTACTTCTACCAGACCCAGCCCGCAAATGCGAGATGTGTCGTGGTATTTTCTGCGGACCTCCCCTGGTCCTGGCTCTTCAACCTCGCTGGCAGAGGTCTCTTCTGGCGCTCTTCTTGTCTTGATATTTTCTTTCTTCGCCAGCTTGTCACCCCCGTGGGTAGTCATCGGTCTAGTTGGGTTTTAGGAAGTTTTGGCTGGGATTGACTGCCGGTACGTAGGACACAGTAAAGGTGTGTCCTACCCCGGATCATCGGAAAGGTAAGGATATGAGCTGTGTAGCTCGGGAGTGTGGAGACCCTAAGTGCTTTTTTAGCACTTTCGGACTCCACGGAGCAGGTAGGACAACGGGCGTTGGACGGTATGTTGTCCGACGCCCGCAAGGAGGTTGGGTTTGGGTAGAAAAACGTCATGTCTCTCGTAGTGGTGGTCCGTCCAGGGGTATCTGAAACAGATCGGTTAGCGGGAAATATAAGTTATACTCACCGGTTGTCCAGAAGCTGTACCCTCGGCCGTTTGTGCCTCGGGGCGTCGGCAGGGTCGTAATCAGTGGCCTGTCTGATTAGCGGGTTCCCGTGCTCCTCTGCTTGGGCGTACAGCTTCTTCGCTCGTTCCCGGATGACTTCAGTGACCGTGGTGTACTCCAGGTCTCTGACGATGTCTGCGTTTCTCACGTACCATGGTGCGTCGACCGCCGTCCTGAGGGCGATGTTTTCCACTGCCTGGATTTTCTTCATGTAGGACTTTGCCTGGTAACCCCACGCTACCGAGGCGTACGTCAGCTGCGGTCTGATGAGGGTTTTGATAAGCGTGAGCTTATTCCTCAGGTTGAGACGGCTACCGTTTCCCATCATCGGGTAGATGAGGGCTCTTGTGCGCCGCGCCTTGGCTGTAATAGCGTCCGTGTTCTGTCTCCACGTTAGGCTTTTGTCCATGACCACGCCAAGGTATTTGACGGTGTCGTGCCATTGAATGTCCTCGCCGTTCATGGAGACGTGTCCTGTGGGAATTTCTTTCCGCACTCGTCTGAAGAGTATGGCTTGGCTTTTGTCGGCGTTGACGGCGACTTTCCACTTCGTGCACCATTCTTCCAGGAGTGTGGCCATTTTCTGGAGTTTTCTGGTTGCGTTCCTGGCTTTCCAGGATCTGGCAATTATTGCTGTGTCGTCTGCATACAGGGCCAGGGCTGTGTGGTCGGTCCTGGGGAGGTCTGAGGTGTAGATAGTGAACAGGTGCGGTGACAGCACCGAACCTTGCGGGACTCCCGCGTCCACGGTCCTGTAAGTGGAGAGTTGGTCCGAGCTTTTGACCCTTAGCTGTCTGCGGTGCAGGTAGGACCTCACTAGTTTGACGAGTTCGATGGGGTAACCCATACTCATCATTTTAGCTAGGAGACCGTCGTGCCAGACCTTGTCGAACGCTTTGGCAACATCTAGGAACAGCGCCGCGGTGACTTGCCGCTGGTTGAACCCCTTAGTAATCTCCTCGGTGAGGCGAAGTACTTGGAGTTCGGTGGAATGTCCTGTTCGGTACGCGAACTGTTCATCCGGGATGATATTCAGCTCTTCTGTCTTTTCTGTGAGCCTCTTCAAGATGACCCGTTCTGCAACCTTGCTCATGGCTGGGAGGAGGCTGATGGGCCTGTAAGAAGACGGGAAAATTAGTTGTTTCCCTGGTTTAGGGATCATAATGACGTCGGCCTTTTTCCACCTGGCTGGAAAATGCCGTAACCTTAACATCGCGTTTACGATGTTGACTAGCGCCGCTACTCCTTTCCTGGGTAGCTTTTTGAGAGCGATGTTTCCTATCTTGTCACATCCCGGAGCCTTTCTCGGCTTTAGGCTCCTAAGGATTTCCTTGACTTCCTCGGGGGTAGTCGGGCGGATGTGGTCGTCATCAGGCAGGCGGTGGATCCTACGTACTCTGCGCTCGACATCGTCCACCCAGTCCTCGTCCTCGTCATCGAGCTCGTTCTCTCTACACTGCAGTTCTAAGCTGTCGGCAAACGCCTCGGCTTTTTCCTGGTTAGTGTAGACGATCCTCCCTCGCTCTCCGTGAATCGGGGGTATAGGTTTCCTCCGGTTTCGCAGGGCACGTTGGGTATTCCACATACTTCTGTCCTGTGGGTGACTCAAGGTGGCGTTGCCACCCCTCCTGACGGTGTTCTTGGAGGGCGGCTTTCACTCTTCGGCTGAGGACGTTATACTCCCTTCTGTCGGCGGGGAGCCTCGTCCTCTAAGCACGTCTCTTGGCGCTTCTTCTATCCCTTATCAGCTGCCTGGTGACCTCTTGTAGGTTCGCCATCGGTGCTGGGTGTCTTCTTACTTCTGTTTCTGTCGTGCTGGCCCTTATTGCTCCCAGGATCTGCTCCTCTAGGGTAATGACGGCCCTCTCAACGTCCGTCACGGTATCTAGCCTGGGAATTTGTGCAATGTACTGCTGCAGGTGCAGCCGGTACGATTCCCAGTCCGTTCGTCGCTTCGTGAAGGTAGCGTTGTCGTCACCCGCCTGTCCTCCTAGAGTTAGGAAGATCGGGTTGTGCTCGGTAGATCCCTCCGTTCTGGTGGAGATCTCCGCTTCGAGGGTCATTTCCTTTAGGATGGCTATGTCCAGTACGTCTGGCCTGTTTCTACCGTTGTCAAAGGTGGGCTGGACTGGTCCTACCACCAGCAGTTCGCCGGCGTGCTGTCCCAGGAACCGCAGCAGTTCTCGTCCTCGAGTGTTGGTTACGCCGCTGTTCCATTGCTGATATTTGGCGTTAAAATCGCCAATTGCGACGACCTGTGTCCTAGCGGGTAGAATTGCGTCCAGATCCCCCTCGGTTAGCGTGCTGTGGGGTGGCTGGTAACATGAAACCACTTGGACGTCGCCGTTTCGTGCTGTGGACACTACTACGGCGGTGGCATTCATATTTTCTAGCTCAGGTAGTACCATCGGATGGTGGGCGATGGTCTTTTTAACGAGTAGAGCCACTCCTCTTGCGGGTCGCCGAGGTATGTTTACCCAGTCCATCCTGTACGTGTGGTATCCTGGGAAGTTGATCTCCTTGGCCGGGGTCATCTTGGTTTCCTGCAGTGCCATGACGTCTATATCGTACCTGGTCAGGAGCTCTTCGACTTCAAGTCTCCTTTGTTGCAGGCCGTTTACATTCCAGGCCGCCATCTGCAGGAATTCCGGTTTAATCTGTAAAGGCATTACAGATTAGTAAAGTTTGGCATTTGAGCAAAAAATGCACTCATCGCTGAGCACATTTGTTGCATCTGTGCTAGCACCGCTGTGAGGTTTTTGGCCTCTGGCGATGCTTGTTGTTTTGAGGCAGGGACGGTGTTCTGTCCTGCCTTGCTCTGGGCTACTTTTGCGTAGCTAGTGCCTGGCGCTACGCCGCCCTTCTTTGTTGAGGTCGTCGTCGGCCTCTGTACCGGCCTTTGAGTGGCGCTGGCTGATTGCTTGGGGTATTTTGGACACCCCTTGTAGCTGGCCGGGTGGGCCCCTTGGCAGTTCGCACACTTGGCCGGTTCGTCTGCCTTCTTCTTGCAGTCAGTCGTCCGGTGTGCCTCGCCGCACTTCACGCATTTCGGCTGCGCGGTACACCTGGATTGTCCGTGGCCGAAACGCTGGCAGCGGTGGCATTGGGATGCCGCTACCTTGGCTCTCTGTCTCTCTGTCCTTACGACTAGAGAGCAGCACCTCGTGACTTGGAGTATCTTGTCCTGGTCCTGTGGGACTAGGACAAGTACGAGTGGCACCTCCTGTTTCGTCCGTCTGGACGTCATCCGTTGCACTGCGGTAGGTGCGAAACCTTGGTCTTGGAGGTCTTCTGCCACCTCTGTACAAGTAACGCCGCTCGGGATCCCCCTGATGACTACACGTAGCAGCCGTTCCTCTGGCAGGGTGGACTGGAGACGGGCATGGGTCAAAGATGAAGTTAACAAGAAGACTATATGGCGCCACAAGATTTGAAATCCAAAATAGCGTTAGTAATCTTCAGTTAACAGTCTTACTTTATCATAAAAAATCTTGAAAGTATGATACTGTAAAATATCTAGAATGATAAACAAAACAGTTGTCATGTGAAAAACAAAAATAATTAGCAAATCGTTTACACTACATAAACACATTTATTGACAAAAGACAGAGCTAAATATGTACAATTTTTATATACAAAAAAAAAGAAAAACCGATCGTAGAAAAAACAATAAATATCATGTACCGATCAAGGTATGGTTTGTGATATAGCTATATCGTGAGACTCACATTGTATCGTAAAAGTATATCAGAAAATAAGTAATCAATTAATAATAAACATACTTTTTTGTTGTTCACCTTGTATGTTATAAATTTATTATGTTGTTCTAAAATGTGATTTTATCTTGCTAACTATAAAATAAAATACCTCTCTCGTAGTAATTACAAATGTTTACGTTACTTTGGCCTCTGGGGGTCCTTGTGCAGCTCTCCGTATAACTACCACATACTTTGTATCCCAGTTTATGATCTCACAGTCGTATGCTGCAGATTAGGTACAAACCATCCAATATGAACGTTACCTCTAGTAAGCAAAACCGTAAGCCAAGTCCCAGGGAAGTTACATCCCTCCAAACGAAATATATTAAATATCTTAAATTACGTCCTCCACAGAAAGGATCCACGAAAATATCGTCCACAAAAGATGTCTACAGAAATGAACCATCCACAAATAAAAATAGGTCCTCCGGACCAAAATATATACAGTATCCAGGAAAAATGTATCCAGTAAAATGTATCCTCCGCATAAACCCTTAAATAATTCATATCAATTAGTTATTTGTACTCAAAAATAACTCAAAATGGACAGCACGAGATTTACACAAATTATTTAAATAATAGACTCTATACCAAAGACAAGAAATATATACAAAATAATACCAGAATAATAACTACTTTCCTTTAAAGGGTTTTTCCACGTCAAAACCTATATCAAATACGGACGTCTCGACGAAATCTTCTTTCACTCAATGTATCGTGATAATTTGTAGTACGATGCCACGCTGTCAGATACGTTTGACGAAACGATAGTCGTATCCAATTCAGGCATGGAGATTTATCTCAATAAAGGAGTAATTTTCACACCTCAATATGCACATTGCACATTCATACATTACCCAACAAAAACCAAGTGAAAAATCACTTAAAAAGTCGCCAAAATAACTATCCCCAAATGGATGTTTAACAATTAAACATTTTGTATTTTGAGCGAACAAACTCCATGCACGAGGTTGAATGACAGACAAAGCCAAGTTACACTTTCTACCAGCCTCTTTCCTGTCTACTATCACTCCGTCTCTTGTGCGATAGATGTCGCTCTCAAGAAAACGTACAAAAATTATTACTTTATCTCAAATTCAGCAATAATACCCCAAAATGTTTTCTAGATGACATAATCTACCACTACAAATCTATTACATAACTGTTCATTGCTGATAATAATCAAAAAGGAACAGTATCATAAAACAATAGAGACCTTAGGCGCGTTTTATTGTGCCCAGAAACATTCTACTCGTAGAAGTAGAACCGTTTTTTACCGTTTTATTGACCACCACTTTTTCAACTTTTGCTACTTTCCCTACGACCGAATTTGATCGTAGGAAGAGTAGATTCCTAGTCACAAAGTAAAAAGTCACTAAATAATGGTCTTACAACAACAAAAAACAAGCTTCGAATTGAGGTTATAAAAATTAGTCAAGTAAATATTTTACATAAAATCGACAATAAATTTGAAATTCACGAGCTATAAGTAAAGCGTACTTATATTATAAAACAGGCGAGTCTGCGGGTCGATTTCCTACTAAGAGATAGTGACACCTAATGTTTTTCAGACAAAATCCGAAAAGGTAATATAAATGATGTGTATTAGGTATATTTACACATTCATATTCTATAATGTATATTTGCGCATGTTATAACGCAGTAATAAATCATGAATATAAGGGGTGGGTGTAGGTGGGTGATCAAGTTTACATACTCTTTCGTTTTAGTTAGTCATTATTTATTAAGAGATTACTCATCACTGAGGTGTAAATCGTCCACTTAGCAATAACTTGTCTTTATGATATGGTCGTTAGTCTCTGACATGATCTCAAAAACACGTGAAACTTACACATCAGTCAGCCTGTTTCATTCGTTCATTGCTTATTAAAAATCACCGTTGCGTTCAGCCTTCGAAAATTATCAAAATTGATGCAATAGTAGCAGCTACAGGAAGTACCTTATTATTCTGATTCATGTTAGAACTGTTATAGTTCAGTTAAAAGTTTTCGTTTCTCGAAAATCAAATTACAAATCCACAAGCATTAGTAGTACCTTAAACATTTTACACTAAATCGCAAAAGTACTTGTGGCAACATTGATGAACCGTTTTATTCACACATCAAAATTACTACTCGTAAGAGTAGATTCGAACTAGTAATAAAACACGCCTCTTATTACATCAATTTAGATATCGACCGCCAGGCGTGCCATAAATTAATCAGGGTAGGCAACTATTTACTAACACCGCAACCTACGATTAATTGCGTTCAGGCTTCGCGCATCGTCTACCAGATGACTCGAGCATGTCCCTTTGATTTAAACTCAATGTAAATTCTACGTAAATATTAACAGATAATAGGGAGTTGTTGAGCAGCCAGACGTAAAATACCGTAACGTTATTTTCACATTTAGGCATGCGCAGTTTCAATTAGGAAATACGTTAACGTTAATAACGTTAACGGTCTACGTTATTTACGGACAGATAAAGTTAACGTTATATATGTACGCTAACGTTATACTTATATTTTTTGAGGTTATGTTCTTACTAAACTGCACACTAGTTTGAAGGTTTCAAAACTCAAACAACAAAAATACCTTAAAAACAGGATTAGGTTAAGTCAGACTCTCAAAGATACTAAATTTTCTTATCTATGGTCAAAGATAACGATTGCTGATTATTAAGCTGCTCAACAAGTCTCTTTTTGGTAACACGTTATTTGTAGATACGTAATGAAATAAAGTTACCGTATCTTCATAATCTTGCGTTATTTTGGTTGCTCAACAACTCTCTATATTAGCTATTATAACCTTTGGAAAATATGTAGACAAAAAAAGGTAATTTACTTATTCCAATATACAGTTCAGACAACACAATATATAGGGTCCTAAATAATATTCATTATTATTCACGTGAGATCCAACAATACAAAACTCTGTTACTTACTTATTAATTTCTTAATGTTAGACGAATTACAGGGTGGAGTTAACAAAGTCGTGTTGAAAAATTACGGAAATAATAATTTAATATTTGCAAACTATTTATTTTAACACTTAAACCCAGTATAATCCTTACGTTAAAAATGGGACGTGACAACATTTGTGAAATTGTTAACAAAAACATTAGATATTTCCAGTTCATCACTACTTACTGTACTGTCCGGGTTTCTAATTTTAGATAATTGGTCATTATTATTCTTTTTCTCCCCAGATGTTAATTCTTTGGCGCAATGCCATAATTTTTTTGAGTTATTTAAATTTTTGCTTATTTCATTTTCATAATAGTCCTTCTTAGCAGTTTTTAATAATTCATTAAATTTATTTCGGAACTGTTTAAATCTGTCTCTATTATCTTCGCTAGGGTATTTTTTTGATAATTTTAATAGTTCTGTTTTTTTTTTATTTATCGATTTTATAAGACCATAGGTTATCCAATTTGATTTCTATTTTTCAAAACTTTTAGTTTTAACTGAGAAGGAGATTCTTATTACCATGTGATGTAGAATCCTACGGCATCAAAAGTTAACTTGACGCTTACCACAGCTGTCTTTGCAAGTTTTATAATCAACCGCTAAAACTGAGAAAGATATCTTAAACGGCTTAGAAGGTATTGAGAAACAATATGAGTATGTTCAGTTACCTTTGAAACGCTTTGAAGTGTTGCATTTTCAACATATAATATAGACAAAAACTGGTGTATTTTTTACTTTTCGGAAAAGTTACCTTATTATTGGATTACACATGGAACTTTGTATAAAAGTAACTAACAATAAAAACGTGTTTCCTCCACTGGTACATTATAGGTGTATATAGTTAATTTCAATACTCAGGTTATATTTCTAAGAAATGAACTTAAAGCCTTGTCATACTTGATACATGCATTAAAATATTTGTAAGGTAAGTTTAGATAAACATGTTATTTCGCTTTTACGCCGGGGCACTGTGTCTCCTAACAGAAAGAACTCATTCAGATGTAACTGGAGCAAAATGATGAACGTTCTTCTCAGTATGAACGAGCTTCTGAAGCTTCTTCAACATTCACTGTTAGATTTCTCTATTCAATTTGCAATTTGTATTAAACTGAATCTCCAGTGAAGAATCGTTGTTGAGTGTTGAGATTCTCGGAAAATTCTTATGCAGTAGAGAATTATTCCATTTCTACCTATATTCATGATTTGTTGAGTAGATTTCGAAAAGTCTGAATTAAATTATTTCAGATACTACTATTGAATGATTCTTTATAATACTATATCTGTATTCACGTGTCAGAACATTATAAAATTCTCTTCAATGTAGAATGTAAATTAAATAAGTTTCCTTGCTGGTGACGTCTGTTTCAATATATGTATCCGAATAGACTTTTAACAAAATTTTGTGGTAAATATTTTGATTTCTAGTTTATGTTATATAATAAACCATGTTATTTTGAGCACTGTAAGAATTATTAGGTTTTAGAACCATAATAAAAACAATTTATAAAATGATACAAAATATTATATGTAGTTATGTGTACCTACTTGATATTATTAACTAGTAATAAGTTTATGCATTAAATGCATTCTCCTATGTATGCCATTTTTATACCATGTTATGCACAGTCGAATACGGTTACAAATAACTAACATAATAATAACTGTTCTAAAAATGGCATAATATAACTTAGATAATTTAAAAAATATAATGATGATTTATATGATAAACATACATACTTTTAAAGAAATTTATAAAAGTATCAATTTTATTTTGGCACGTGCGCCAATACATATTTTTACATAACATTATACAAATATGCAATCGTTCACATGTTAATAATCACATGAAAATTTTGTAATATACCTACGTACTTAATTTTTTAGACAATTGTCACAAAAAATGACAATAGCATTCCTAAAGTGTCATTTGTTTGTACTCATTTATCAATCTTATTTTTTTGGGCGCTTTTAATTCACGTACAAAAATAGTTTACTTTATTGCGGAGAGGGTCGAAATGATCGCTTTGTTTTTCAAAAATGGCGAGTGCGGAAAAGGTGCGGCAGTTTATTTAATCAAGAGCATCCCGATAAACACGTAGAAAGAAAATACGTGTTGGAATTGGTCACGAACTTTAAAGAAACAGGTTCAGTAGCCAATATAAAACGAGGCCCTCAATGTGAACTCCCGGTGACAAATGAGGCTACTGTGGTTGGACGTTTGGGAAAAGGGGCTTTAGACCCAACTCTAAGTACGAGCAAATTGGCCACTGTAATCAACATCCTTAGAACTACTATTCGACGAATCCTGAAGTAGCATAAATTTCATCTGTACAAAATTCATTTAGTACAATGAGGATGATTTCGATAGACGACAGCAGTTTTGCGAAATTATAACAGAGACAATTGAGGATGCGAATTTTTTTTCAACATTTGCTTTTCTGACGAGTGTACATTTTTCTTAAACTCTACTGTAAATCGTCATAACTGTCGATTTTGGTCGAACGTGAATCCAAGAATTTTCCACGAAGTGCATACTCCACACCCACTAAATTGAATGCACTCGCATAGAGAATCAAAAAACCGTTAAAATGAGGGGTCATTCGACCACCTTACCGTAATTTTTGTTTTTGTTGGGGTTGTTGGGGCTAGGGGGTTGACCTGACAGAGTAAAATTTGACATAATGATGTGCCGTTCAAAGGATAAAAAGTTAGATATTTTAGGATTTTTCCCAAACAACAACTCCACCTTAGTTAATCTAAAGGGTGGTTTTCATGGGGACGAAAAAAAAATTAAAAAAACTAATTTTGTCCCAAGCTGTTGCATAGAGAATTGAAATACGCTTCAAATGAGGGGTCGCTCGATCCCCTTTCACTATTTAAATTCTTGAGTAAGGGGTTGCTGGGGCTAGGGAGTTGATGTGTCAATGTCATGTTTGATATCAAAAGTTGTCCCCCAAAAATCAAGAACCGACCTATCCGAGCATTTTTTCAAGAAACTACTCTAAATGTCCCAAAACAAGGGTGTGTTTTGTTTTCAATGGCCCACCCTGTACACAAAGAAATAAGGCATTATATTTTTCACGTTTGTAGTCAGCGCTGGTATGACAATGAGCTTCATTTCAAATAATCATTTTCTTCAGATGCCATTGGTTTTACTACTACAAGCTACTGCAAAATGTATCGGTGACACGTAGAAAGTAGGACTCATTTAGAAGACTAATAATTTGTGGAAAGTAAAATAGCTTCATTCAACAACTAAAATGTGTCGAGAGAAAAATAGTGCTAGATGATGCTAGGTGATCGATTACGACAAAAATACTGTAAAAGAATTGAAAGATATGTAAAGCATCGTAGATGCTGATATTTACCACATTTTTAAATTTTTAATTCAAATAAGTCGACTAAATTGAGATTAGTATTTAATGCAGCATCTAAATCACATGGAAAACGTTTCAATGATGACTGATTATTAACTATACCAAATTTTCTACTACTTCTTTTGGAAATATTACTAAACTTTTGATAAAGTAATGCGGATATTCGACAGATGTCTCGGTAAACTATTTACGCAGGACCATAAGAATCACATGATAGAGGAAGACAGTGAAGAAGGCTAGGTGCATAATATTATTCGAAATAGGCGTATTGCAGGCGAACTTTTAAAAGCTTTTATTTAACTTGCAATGTATGTTTGTCAGTTGGTTTAGGGCAAATCTTGCGATCAAAATTTCGATTAGTTCTAATTAAGCTAGAGCTTTGAAATTTTGCACATGTGTATAAGTCCGGCGACAATACACTTTAACATTTTCGTATAAGAAAAAAAAAATGGCGACTTCAGGATGGCGGACGACTTTATCGTTTATGATCCGATTCGATACAAAATCTATATCTGGGGGTTTCCGAGATCGCCAATTATGAATTCTTGGTCAAAATTCATACATTCAAAATGGCGGCGCCAATATAGCCGACGACTTTTGTCATTTATGGTCCAAATCGATCAAAAGCGATATCTAGGGGTTTTCGGGTTCGCCAATTACGAACTTCTAGTCAAAAATTTAGTTCAAGATGGCGACTTCAAGATGGCGGACGACTTTATCGTTTATGATCCGATTCGACTCAAAATTGATATCTGGGGGTTTTCGGGATCGCCAATTATGAATTCTTGGTCAAAATTTATAAATTCAAAATGGCGACACCGATATGGCTGAAGACTTTTGTCATTTAGATCCAAATCGATCAAAATCGATATCTGGGGGGTTTTGAGATCGCGGTTACGAATTTCTAGCCAAGAATTTAGATCAAGATGGCGGACGACTTTACCGTTTATGATCCGTGTCAAAATCGATATCTGGGGATTATAGCATATCAAAAAACTAAAGAGTAAAAAATAAAATTATATAAAAAATATTTTTAAAGCTTAAAAAAGCTTTTATTTAAAAAATGCTCTAAAAAGTAGAAAATAAACTTTGAGGTAAATCAAACCCATCAGTTTATTACATTATATAATTTTTATTATCGCTTTTTATTATCGCGAGCAATCTCCTTTACATAGGAAAATCTCGCGACAAGCTTTTATATCATAAAAAAAATTATATAATGTAACAAAATGATAGGTTTAGTTTGATTTACTTCAAAGTTTATTTTCTACCTTTTAAAGCATCTTTTTTACCTGCCATGTGAATATACAAAAATACTTAGTAAAAAAAGCAGTGTTAGATGTAACGTAACAGACGCTCTCAAGATTAAATTGTCAATCATCAGCATTTGTGTCGTTCTGTAGATATTGTACAGATGTCTTACTCATATGAACTGAATCACTGCAGAACAAAAATTTGCTATCTTTCCACGTATTTAATAACGACATTTTATGTGTGTCATAAAGAAAACGGTTGCCTCAATTAAAAGAAAAACATTTTGCATCAGTCGTTCCTAGTCTGGAAGATAAATTGGTCCTGAAGTTACTGCAATTATTATATGTTTTACATACAATTATCTAGAGTTACATGCATGTTACCTAGCACGCTGGTGTAAAAGTTTAATTAACATAGTGTTTTTATTTTGTTGCAGAAAACAAAGGAAGTGAAAGCAGGAGAATGGTAGATATTACTCGAGACAAACCAATAAAAGTTGCAGTCAGAGTCGTCGTTCCAGTTAGAGATCATCCTAAAGTAAGTTGTCATTTTGTTGCATTTTATGGTTCGCAGATGTTCACGTTTCTTTACTACGTCGTCATATAAATAACAGGCCATAAATTTCTTGCTGTAATCGTAATAAAACAAATGATTTTTCTTATTGCGAGATTAAATAAATTGGAAAACAAACAAAAAATTATATTTTTAAACCTAGATAAAAATAGTCAGTAAAAATCTCAATCTGTGAAAGCAATCGATCGTTCAGAAATTGCGTTATAATCAAATTATATTTTAATGTAGCATGCGATTTTTAAATTTAAGAAATACCGAAACGGATCCTTAAGAAATTCTAAATATCTTAATGCAGAGAATGTATTTTGGAAAAAAAATGCTTAATATCATTTACACTTACACGTCATACTTTTATTTCATTCCACAATAATAATAATAATAATAATAACTATAATAATGCAGTAAGCGGTTGTCTTGGATTCTCATCGTTTACTTAGGGCACACGAGTTGGATATTTGGTGATAATTAACTCCGCATCGGGCAATCGAAAAAAAATTAAGAAAAAAAAAGGGCTCCTTATTTCTTGGTCATAATTTACTAATTTGGCGTAAAAATGCTTTTTTCATAAATCTTTTTCCCTAGTTGTTAACATTTAAAAATAGATGTTGCAAAATTGACAAATTTTGACCTTCCATATCTTGCTAATTTATTGCCTAATGTGTGGGGACTTAAAATCTCGGGTTTGAGAAGACTTGATAATTTTCAGGAACAATATTCCTAGGATATTGATAATGTGCGAGATAATTGCATGACAATCGAAAGCACGTTACTTGGTAATAGCCCGACGCTGAAGACGGAGGGCTATTACCAAGCAATGTGCCTGAAAAATTTTCCATAAAATTATGAGGTATTTGTCAATGTCAGAGGGATATTCGTTGATAAAAACTGAAAAAAAAAACTCCATAAATATTTCCCATGTGTATTTGTGACTTTTTGTGGTATTTCATGGATTTTTTTTTTGATTAGCGCGTTTCTAGATTGAGAATTGGCATTGCCAAAACGTGACTTTTTAAAATTTATTTGGAAGTTATTATGAAGTTGTCAAAGTTAAATAGTTTTGTCATCATAGTGATTGAAAATATAAACAGAAAATTAAAATGATTGGCTGAATTGTGTCACATGACAAGAAATAACAAAATTTAATTGGTTGTCAGAACAGTCAAAAGATTTTCACTAAAATTGTCAGATTTCGAAGAAAAATTTAAAATTCAAATCATTAAAATTTATCAAATAATTCACTTATCCACTTGTCATGTTCAAAATACAATAGAGGAGTTGTTTAACAATTTAATCCCCAGTACTAAATGTAATAGGCTAGCTTTTACACTATAGTATTTGTACATCCCTGTTTGGTCAGCTCTGTCCCTAGGGAATGACAGTTGATAGGTAGTTAGGTTGACATAAGTTTGAATTAAGTTCCGTGTATATGTAAAAGTGTTTATGGAGACTTTATAATAATAAAGTACTTTAATGAATAGTACCGGGATTTAATATATCTACAAACATTATACACTAAAGAGTCATGACAAATAATGACCGATAGCCGCGTTGGTTAAGGCGCGAGGTGGCAATGGCGATTAATCATACGGGTATCGCACCACCGGGTTCGAATCCCGGCTCCGGCATTTGTTACAGGCTTAATGCATATGCGACCCGCGACACACATTTGTGTTTCGCGGGCCACATATCGCCAACAGCCGCGAGCCGTTGGAGACTTGGATTTTCTCCGCTAGGAGAAGTCGCGTTCTTCCAGCTGGTGGAAACGAAAGGGAAACGGTTAGTTACCTGTACATATAAATCCCGCATAAACGCGGATTAAACTCCCTTCGTGCAAACAAA
Organism: Leptura quadrifasciata; assembly: GCA_963675555.1. Lineage (NCBI taxonomy): Eukaryota > Metazoa > Arthropoda > Insecta > Coleoptera > Cerambycidae > Leptura > Leptura quadrifasciata. Next base: position 106,803,337 of record OY776674.1, on the reverse strand, counting down.
ATACTCTGATAAACAGAAACAACCTAAAACGGAGGAAATTTTATCGTTGCCAATAATTCAAAATCAACTGAGATGACTTAAATAATTAAGTTTTAAAAATTTACGGCAGCGTACAGCGTACCTTCTTCCTCGTCTGAACTAACATCAGTAGTTATTGCGGAGCTATGCGCATCAGGCTGAGCCTGAGCTATGGCATTATGCAATACCGACATATCAGGGATGGCTGACTCTTTACATTTGCGATCCCCACGGACCTTATCCGCAAGTTTATCAAGAGCTAACAATAATTTGAGCCGAGTATTAGACTTTTCGCCCCTTTCCTCGTCGTTAGTTGGATTGGATCGGTTACCGTATCCCAAAGCATAAGCTATCTTGGAAACAATCCCCTTATATTTACTGTCGTTTTCAATACCCACAAATTCATAAATAAATTTTTAAATAGCAGCTAGGGATGCCGTCAGTGAATTGGTACGGGACTTTTAATAGCCAAAGTAGTTCTCTCTAAGTGTATGGCTTCTCTTAACACAGTGCGTAACTCTGCCAGAGGATGGCCACTTCCATCCCCTAAGCCACGTACTTGTACTCTCAAAACCGCTTGCCAACCTTACAAGGCATCTGAGAATGCGTAAAAAGTATAGAAACGACTAGATCAGGGTAATTCGCAAAAACGACGCTGGGCTCGGTACGTTTATCTAGCAAAACAGTTTACAAACAATAACAAGTACTTAATAATGTGTAAGTAAAAGCAACAAAAAAACTAGCAAATTAGCAAAACGACGCGGGGCGTCGGTACGTATATAGATGCAAAAAGTTTACAAACACTAATAAGTACTTAGTAATATATAAAAACCACAATATCGAGTAAATTGGCAAAACAACGCTGTGCGTCGGTCTGTACGTATCAACAACAAAAAAAAAGTCCGAACTTAGGAAACTTTATAGTGGATTATAAGTAACAACTACAGTTTACTAAATCGCACATGAAATAGTAAGACAAAAACAAAAGGCAGTCACCCCCTTACCAAAAAAGCGAAGCGATTACGCTGAAGCAAAGTAACCACCTTCTGATGAGTGTTACCTAATTTTACTATGTGTCTGGCTATTATTTTGCATGCAAAACACCAACGAATGACCCACTCAAATAACTTAAAATATATTTAATTAGGGGTCCCACCACTGCCTCTATGAGATAACTACACTAATTAAGTTGAGCGCCACTGCTTCGGGTTTTCTTCCCCTTACTGTGAGGCGGTAGGAGTTGCAAGATAATATGAGATACTTGGGCTGCTAGCTGTGAGCAGCAGATCGCGGACACTACCTAGCCCGGATAAGTGAAGTAACGTGCCCACGACAAAAATTTCACTAGCTCAGGGAGAGAGAGAAAAAATTTGTTCCTGCGAGTAAAGGGCGAGTTGTTATCGGCTCAATGCATATGCGACCCGCGACACACATTTTTGTTCCGCGGACCACATATCGCCAACAGCCGCGAGCGATTGGAGATTTGGATTTTCTCCGCTAGGAGCGGTCGCGTGCTTCCAGCTGTTAGAAACGAAAGGAGGGAGCTTGTTTATGAATTACAAGTACGTAGCTTAGGGCATGGAAGTGGTCTTACTGTGGCAGAGTTGCGCACTAAGAGAAGCAATACCCTTAGAGAGAACTACTTTGGCTATCAAAAGTCCCCCATACCCGTACCAATTCACTGATGGCATACCTAGCTGGTATTCAAAAACTTATTGATGAATTTGTGGATATTGAAAACGATAGTAAATATAAGGGGATTTTTTCCAAGACAGCTCATGCGTTGGGACGTGTTAACCGATCCAATCCAACTAATGACGAGGAAAGAAGCGATAAGTTCAGTAATCGACTCAAATTATTGTTAGCTTTTGATAAACTTAAGGATAAGGTCCGCAGGGATCGCAAGTGTAAAGAGTCAGCCATCCTTGATATGTTGGTATTGCATAATACCATGGCTCAGGCTCAGCCTGATGCGCATAGCTCCACAATAACTACTGATGTTATTTCAGACAAGGTACTTCTGTGCTGTACGCTGCCGTAAATTTTTAAAACTTAATTATTTAAGTCATCTTAGTGGATTTTGGACTATCGATAACGATAAAATTTCCTCCGTTTTAAATTTTTTCTGTTTATCAGAGTACTTTGTTGTTACGGGGGGAGTTTAATCCGCATTTGTGCGAGATTCATGTATACAGATGAGTAACCTTTTTCCTTCGTTTCCACCAGGTGGAAGCATGCGACCGCTCCTAGTGGAGAACAGCCAAATCTCCAACGGCATGTGGTTTTTGGTGATATGTGGCCCGCAAAACACAAATGTGTGTCGCGGGTCGCATATGCATTAAACCGGTAACACACTGTCGGACAAAATGGTTGTATATCCGCGTTTCTTCAATGTATAGCCCCCTTCCGCACAAGCCTCCGGCTTCTGGAATTAGGAGTTGTCTAGTTTCTGTGGTGTTTATTTATTATTTATTTATTCGGGATACTTCGAAATTTACGCTCTCGATCACTTATCTTTGTTACAGTTGCAATTCTTTATTTTCAACATTTTTTTAGGCATTGCTTTTTTAAATATTCAAATTACAATAATTTTCGTATTTTAAATATTCATGCATTTAACTAAAATCAAGAGAAAACCATTTTTTTGCAACAAATTCCGAAAATCATGAAATTTATTTCCTGTACATTTCAATTCAAGTTTATACTGTACTTTCTAATTTATTTCTTCATTAAGTTTTTATTGCAATTTCTAAAAAATTGAATTTACTTGCCAACAACAACCAACCCAAATTATTATTTAAGAAATGTAGTTTTCACAAGTCATATATAAGTATAAAATAAAAATATATCTGAAATGATTAAAACGATATTACGAACATTTTTGCTGAAAAAAGAATCAAATGTTAGGAAAAATATTAATGCTGATAGAAGGTCTGCTATCACAAAGAAACAGGCATACAACTATTTTTATTATCATAAATAAATTGTATTTTTATTCATATACACAACAACCATCTTGCGTTATCAAAAACAAACATACATGAAATTATATTTCATATCACAAACAGAAACATCGTATACAATTACAATACGCAATGTTGAACACATTATTATTGCAAATTAATTTAGTACTGAATGAAGTTATGTTATCCCAAACAGATAGACATTAAACTATAATAATTATTGTTATCTTGAACAAATTTCGTTTTTATTATTTTATCCAATGAACTCTATCACAAACAGAAACATAGTAGACAAATATGATATCTAACACTGAACAAAATATTATCGCAAACATTTTTGCTGAAAGAAAGTCTGAAATGCCAACAAAACATTATTACTGAAAGAATGTATGTTAATAAGAGCAGAGGGATATTAAACTGTGTTTGTTCGGACAAGCAAATTTTATTTTAATTCTTATATTCAATAAATTATGTTATGACAAACAAAGTATTGTGCATAAGTACGATTTCTAGCATGGAATGAAACGTTTTTATTGTTGAAATAATTCTATATATTATTTACGGGACGAAAACATAAAAAAACGGGAGTTTGATTAATCATGTAAAAATTAGAGTTTTACAAATACCATTGTTTCTAATATATACAAGGGTGCAATTGGTAAAATGTTTAGTTCTTTAACTACATTTGTACATGAAGAATATTTGGTTGTACTGTATCAATATGATGTGAAAACCCCCAAAAAATTTATCCATAGGTTAACCTAGATTAATACTGGGCATAGCAAAATGACAATATTTCTCAGCTGATATAATGCAAAGCAAATTGATGCCTGCCTTTTACAAAGTAAATCTACATGACATCAGCTTAGAGCATTATCAATATATACTCCTAACACTTTAATTGTCTGTACTTATTCCAAGAATGTACATTCTATCCTTAATAAGTTATTTTCATTATATGACATTATTGTAGGAGCAAATTGAGTGGATACTATTTTTCTTTGCTGACTAATTATTTGTTGTAAAACCACACCACAAGCTTTAGTATATTTTAGCAGTCTTCCTTATATTTATTATGTCAGTATTGACGCTTAAGTAAGAAGTACCATCGGCGAATAAAGTTAGATTATTACCACTCGCAATTCTTCACAGATCATTAACAAACAACGCAAACGATAGTGCCCCCAGGACTGAACCTTGGGGTACTAAACGAGTCATATTCATTACATCAGAACGGTGACCATTTATTGGGACTTACTACATTTGATCTGGTAGATAAAACTTCCACCAGTAATCACAGTATTCCCTAGAGCCATATTTATTTAAAATTTGAATTTAATATCCCATTATCAGCAAGATCTAAAGCCTAAAATTAAGAACAGCCGACTAAGATGATATGCCTGTTCTAAAACCGTGTTGCGTATCACAAGATCTTATATTTTAGTATTAATGAAGTCATTCTATAGAACATAACTCTCCAACAGTCGATAGAGCGATAATTATCAATTAACGTCCTTAGCTATTTCAGATCTGGAAAACAACAAGTGATCTATTTATTAGATAAGATAATGGCTGCACAATATGGTAAACTATTAATTTAAGTATATTGGTATTAATATTGACTACACTACTAGAATTACAAGATATTTATGACCATAATAATATTAAATATTTCATTGTCGGATACCGGTTCAATAAATAATGTTGAATAATTCTTAAGTACATTTCAATAGGTTAAATAATTACATCTTCTGATAATTTAACACAACATACTTTTCTGTCATCTTTAATTTCAAATTTCTGTTACAAATAACAAAAATTCCCATTCTGATTCAAAATTTCATAGTCTTTCGGATTTATAATTGACACTAAAATAATAACCGAAGAATAAATGTTTGCCCTGAAAAAACCTATCGGACGAGTTTGAGTATCATATTTATCCTGCCCGTCCTTAGAAATAAAGTAAACAAAGATTTGCAAAGAACAAACAGCTTAGGTAAGCAGTAACACAAAGAAACTCGTGACAGGATTTGAAAATTTCGCGTGGACCTTGAAACAGACAAACACATTCATATTAGGAAGCTTTAAAATGAATGAAGGAAATATGTATAAAAGAAATAAGAAAATCCGAGAACGTTGCCTCTAATACTTTAAAGGAAATATGTCAGATAGAGAATAACAAAATATACAAAAAACAGGAAAATACAATAAACGTAATGTCGAGAGCATGTTGTTTAGAGTGCTGTTACTAACATCCACGCCTGTTTTCTGACTTTTATAAAAGCGTTATATTAGCTATAGTTGGAAAGTTGTTTAATATAATCAATTGAAGCTATTTTATTGCGACTTAAAGTCAGGTCAAGCAAACGAGGTCCCAGATATCCTTGTAGTGAGAGTAAAGCAATAAAAGGAACAACTAAAAACAAATGCAATTTATTATAATAATAAGTATGCAATGTAAAATACAAAGAAAATTGAAAGTTATAAAAATTTTACAATAAAATATATCACAAGATATATCAACGTCTATAGTTTTCTAAGCAACGCTAGGAAAAGAACTAGAAATTTAAGCAATTTTACAATGAAAAAAATATATCTGAATTACTTAGCTTTAAAATAATTTGGAGAGTTTCCAGGCGCTCCAGGCTTGAAGGTTATTGATTGAGGTCCTTGCTGGTTGTAAAAAAAAACTTCACAAATTACTTCAATAGGGTTTTTCAGAAATCTTCACAAATAATTAGATCGAGTTTCTCTAATGTAGAGGGCAAAATCGTATACCAAAAATCATGTACCAAAGAATAGCAGAATGATCCCCCAAAAGTCCAAATCCAAATAATCAAAAACAGAATAGTTGGTGAGTTCTGCACCCAAAATCTGACTGTACCAAATCCTAGCTGTACCAAATCAAAATCTAGCCGTACCGAAATCATCTATAATTAAATTTACAAAATTAGTCTCAAAATTAACCTCTAACGTGAGGACGTGTCTATAATAAACCAAAGAAATTAAACTTACCCAGAATAGGTACTTTTGGACGATAAACCTGCTAATTAAATTCGAATAAATCAAAATTTCAATTAAACAAACCAAAACATTAATTGAAAATATGTGAAATTTAGTTTTTTTATCCGGTACCAAACCGAATAGCAACCACGTATCTTTTTAACTAAATTAATCACTTAGCAAAATTTTCAGCTTAATTGCTTGATCAAAAAGTAAGTTTGAAAGAACTTGAGTGATATCTATAACCATTCTAACTCACAAAAATAAGAGGAAACGACTTAAATTAGCAGTTCGACAATCAACTATCATACAGTACCAACTTGAGAAATTTTAAAAACTAAATCGATTATTAAGGACTTTTCGATCATTAGCCATCTATATACTATTAGTTTATATACATTTTTATGCACTAATTATAATAATAGTTTTACAACTTAGTGGGTTCGATTTCCGCAAGGCGAAACAATTTTTCATTAAAAAAATTGCCCCAAGAATGGTTCGGAGTCCACATTAAACTCCGCCTCGTCTCTCTTTACCTAGCACAAGATCCTTCAGGTTACTTCGGTAACTTGAGAGGCGGTTAAGAAAATAAAACATCTACAGTAATACATTACTCATTCAGCGATAGATGTCACCACGCTCTAATTTCCTATCCAAATGACCAATTTGCTGAATAGATGGGTATATCATAAGATATTAAATGTAAAACTATTATTATAATTAGTGCATAAAAAATGTATATAAAGTAATAGGATAAAGATGGCAAATGATAGAAAAGTCCTTAACAATCGATTTAGTTTTTAAAATTTCTCAAGTTGGTACTGTATGACAGTTGATTGTCGAACTGATGGGTGAATTGATCGACTAAAATCCTATTCTTACATGTTATTATCAATTTGTAGAAACCAGTGAAAGATGGTAAGTCACAATTTATACATATTTTTAATAAAATATTTTTATACATTCATAGTTAAGTTGAACGTAGAAAAATAACTCGCAGGGACAATTTGTATTTCAGTCGCCTAACGAAGTGGTATAATAGTAGAAAGCTGAGCAAAATGATCACTCTTTGGCAGTTTTAAAGCAAAAGCTGTAACTGGATTCATTTAATAGCTTATAATTAATTGTGTTTATGTATGAAGTTGGACAAAAATTATTCTGGGAAAAGGGCGTCATTAAAAATTTTTGAGAAGACAGAATTAGAACAGCTAATAACCAAAAGCCTATATTATCGATATTAAATCAGTATGGCAATAAATAGTATACACGTTAAAATTATTACTGATACCACCAATTAATCTCAATCGTAACACATGCAACGATTATTTGGTTATTATTAATTTCAAGGAATTAACGAAAGTTACTCTAAAAATAGCTTCTGTAAATATTAGATCTCTTAATTCCTTCTTTAACGATTTTACTGATCAAATTGATGAGTTTAACTTTGATGTAATTGTTTGTGGTGAAACTTGGCTCAAACTAATGCATTTATCACAACATTAGAATATGCTTTACCACTAGTTACTTAAATGAGATAGATCCAAAAAACGTGGAGGCTTGTATGGGTTTATCAAAAATCCTCTTAAATATTCCGAAATCGATATAAACTTTGTTAGCAGAGAAAACCTCGAAGTACAGATCATCAGTAACTGTAAAATAGCTCTGGGTGTAATATGCAGACCACTGGATGCAAATTCCAGCTATCTAAATGTAGAAGTATTGAGTAATGTTGCCTCTAAATCAAATAGTGTAGTATTAACAGATGACTTTAAGACTGATGTCCTAAAAGAGGTTTCGTAACTATATCGTCCATATCATCATACTTCGCTGTTTTGGCCTTAATCAAATTATACCTAAATCGACATGAATTATTGGTACAGAGTTCTCCACATTGATTGATATTGTTTTTACAAATATTACATTTACAGATTATGAATTTTTCCATCTCGACGAAGATAACGTTTTTATTTTTTATATTGATACCTATATAAACTCTCTTTGATATACAGGGTGTCCGGAAACAAAGTAGAAAAAATTAACTGGTGATTCCGTAGCCCAAATTAATTGGGGTTCTTCATATAACATTTTTCAAAATACCCCTTTAAAGGGGTACGTTAAAAACTATTTTCATTTTTTTACTCAAAAAATAAAATTCCAAAAAACTAAATATTTAGCATATCTGCTACACTTATTGAAAGGCATCTTGTGAATTTTTTTCATCCCCTTGAATGCTTCACCAAGGGGTGGAATAGGCAACCCCTAATATATTTTTTAAAATATTTTTAAAATCCATTAATTTTACATTTCAGAATAAAATATTTTTTGATTCCCTTGTTCGTTCTAAAACTTTTTCTTCTCTTTAAAAAATGCCGCGTTACCTACCGTTTTCGTGATAAAAAATAAAATTTACGTTCATGTGTTTCAATCGTTACTGATACCGATAAAGTTTTTAAAGATGTAGTAAGCTGCTATAATCGAAAAATCTAAATATTCATTAACAACTTCTATGCAATAATAAACGTACACATTTTTTAAATCAAATTGACAAATATTGTATTTATTAATGGAACAATATATTAAATACAAATAATAATATTAAAGAAGTGAATCAATTTAAAAATTTATTAAAATTCCAAAAAAAACAAATATTTGACATATCTACTACAATTATTGAAAGGTATCTTGCGAGTTTTTTCATGATGATTATTTAGATTATTTGATTATAGCAGCCTACATAACTATCTCTACTGCAATAAAACAAGAAAACAGAGCATACATGAAAGACTAACCAAATTAACATAGAAATGATCCACGCTAGCTCTGTAGAAGCCTTATATCATGCAACGCAGACAAAAAGACCAAGAAGAAAATGTGAAGTGAAATTCAAAATCCAGATAATGTTAATATTTTTTTCGAATCTCCCATTGGCCAACATCATGCCAGACGTTACAACTGATTTTTCTGACACCTACTATTATTATAAGTTCTCTCTAACAAAATCTAAATGTAATCAACCCAATCGCTAGTAATGGATTCAACGGAATCAACCTTCGTATGCTTGAACTAGTTTTCCTATTTTGTAGAGAAGCTGAATTATGAACCATTCCTTACAAACAGGTATAATTTCATCAGCGTGGTAGAAGTTCATAATATTCAACTAATCATTTGGAACTACGGCCCACTAGTTTTTTGCTACCCATCTCAAAACTTTTAGAAACACTGTTAACCATATTAATAAAAACAACAATCCAGTTGGGATTTAGAAAATCTAAAAGTTACATCAGACCCAACAAGCAATATTGATAACGGATATGTTACGTATGAGGTTTTACCATTCGATGTTGTAAGTTATGACTTATTACTTACTAAACTTTAATATTATGAGTTCAGGTAAGAAGTACTTACTTCGTTTAAAAACTATTTATCTAGTCGATGTTCAGTTACAAAAATTTGTGGTAATTATTACTCTGGACATAGTAGGTATGGTAATGTCCCCCAAGAAGAAAAGACGAAGAAAATCTGCCGAAATTGAAAGATCCAGTAAAAAATCAGGTAAAGTTTGTTGTGTTTTTTTCCCAGGTAAAACTATAGGGCCCATTTTTAATAAGGGACCCAATTCATGGCCACTAAACATCCCCGATTTTAGTAATACCTTTGGATACATTTTACGAGCATTTTAAATGAGGAAGTTAATAATAATTTTAATCAGTGTTCAAAAAATGATTGAAACTAGAATTAGGAAAGCAATATAAGAATTAAACCACAACAATAATAACGCGCGTTTTAAATAGTCTAAGAAATTTAAGGAAAAAATGTGTTTGTATTTTAAATAATGGGGGTTAATTTGGACAATTATTAGTTTATGCGCTTCATGAGGTTTTTTATAAATGGTTTTCAGTCAAGGACCATACATTCAGCCGTAATTTGTTTAAATATCAATTATTATAATAAATAATTATTTGTGTATCAAGGCCGTAAAATTGATCTTTCTCGGCTGAATCTGAAGTTTGAGGCCTAGGCACAGCCGAAGCCAAGCAAACTTCTGATAAATCCGAGATATATCATTTGGTCGAGGTGCACACAACATTCTTTAGGCAACTGTCACAAAAAAAAAAGATTGACAAAAGGTCAATCTTATTTTTTTGGCTGCTTTTACTTCACGTCTACACTTCACGGCCTCATGTATTACGTGATCATCATTAATATTTGAAATATGTTACGGCTTGTCATTAAACTATCTAGTGACGGTTTCATTTGTTTTCGTTATTAACTTGAAAACGAATTAAAACTGTTAGCCTAGTAGGCTTCTTGCCGTATGTTGTCCATGTTTCTAGTTATTTGTAAGAAGCAATTTTAAATAGTTATTTATGCAACAACTGTGTAGAGTGATATCTTTTTCACGAATGGGAATGTTGACAATCCCATGAATGAAAAAAGGCACTTTACAGACGAGTTGCATACACAATTTTTTTTTACTACCACAGTGGTTACCAAAAATATATGAATAAATCGAAATGCAAAAATTCTACTTTGCGCACTAGTGCGTAAAGTAAAATAATAAGATACCAATGTTAGTTGTTGAATAATGTTACATTCTAACTAGATATACATGTTATGTAAAAAAATTAACACATGGGTACTTAACAAAATTTATTACTTTAATGAAAATTATGTGAATAAGTATTACAATTCCTACAATAAAAACGAAATTAAATATTATTCTAAAAGTAAAATTAAATTTAAACTTAAAAATTACACAAAAAACAAAATATAAACTTACCTCACCTTAATCTTTTAATATGAAGTTAACTTGAAAAATGCTAAAACGTAGGCATTACTTAATCATATAAAAATCACAATATCGCACTGGCCAACTTAATTTTAAATGAACGAAATTCTTAAAAATGTACATGAAGCTTCAAAATTATAAAAATTCAAACATGACTGTCACAGAACACAGAAAATAGATATATTTTATAATAATATACGCAGTGACAATAAATAAACGGAGTACACAAAATTAAATAACTAGTTTATTATAATTCTAAAATAAGATATGATTTTTTTACATTTTTACTTTACGCACGGTAATAGAAAAAATATTTTATTTTACTTTTTGAGACAATTGCCTAATAAATGTTGTATGCACCTCAGCCAAATAATAATAATAATAATAATAATAATAATTTATTTGCCAGAATCAGATACAAATATGTACATATGGCACGTCAAATACATTATCAGTAAATAGACAAACGTAAAATATATATATATATATATATACATGATATACAAACAAACACATAATGTAAATATACACACACAAATACATAATTTAAATATACACATATAAATGTATGCATAATTTAACTGTAGAGCAAGATAAAATCAATATAAGGAATAAAAATAAAACCAAAATAAAATAGTGAATATTTAAAAAGAAAGATCACATGAAACATAAAAGATCAAAAATATTAATTTTTACATAAAAATTCTGTTATAGAGTAAAAACAGTTTGTAGACAAGTACTCTTTCACTTTTTTTTTAAATGTCATGTACTGCGAGACACTGCGAATCTCCTCAGGAAGAGCATTATACAAATTGATACAATTGCAGTAAGGGGAACGCTTAAAGGTACTTGTGCGGTGGAAAGGAATACTGAGGAGTTCACCATGTCTCGTTACATAGTTATGAAAGTTTGCTCTCTTTCTAAAATGTTCTATATTAATTTTAGTAAATGTGAGACATTTTAAGATATATATAGACGGAACAGTGAGAATTGATTTGTTTATAAATATATCTCTGCAAGTTTCAGTAACTTTCAGATCAAAGATCAATCGGATAATTTTTTTTTGTCCTATAAAGACCCTCTGTAATTCTATAGTTCTGCCCCATGCCATAATATTAAACGATATGTGACTATATGCCATAGAATAATAAATATTAACTAAACCATCTTTATCTAGAGTTGATTTTAACTGTAACATTGCAAAGTACGATTTATTTAATTTGTTACATACATGGTCAACATGGTTAGTCCAGGATAACTTGTGATCAAGTAATGTGCCAAGTAATTTTACTGATTCAGATCTAGTAATATTCACATAAAGAACAATATAATTTGGAACAGGTCTCTGCAAATGAAAATTTAAAAGCACAGTTTTTTTCTCATTTAGGATGAGTTTGTTTCTTTGGCACCATGTGCTTAGTGACTCAATAGTATTACCAACAAGGTTTTGAAGTGATGAATGATCTATCTCGGCCTTATCCGAAGTATGTTTGGCCACGGATGGGCCTCGGTCGCAAACTTCGGATTCAGTCGAGAAAGATCAACTTTACAGCCTTGATACACAAATAACTATTTAAACTTGTTTCGTATGCGTGCACTATTTTATACGTGCGAATGGCCCGATATGCCAGAAAGTCTTATAGCACTATTAGAGTGTTAATAATTAATAGATAATTATTAAAATAACTGTAATTGAAATTTAACAAACATTGTTCAGTTGAATTTTAATTAAATATTAAGTGTTACAAAGCTAGTAATCGTAGTAATAGATGATAATTGCGTCGCCTTAAATAAATTCCGTAATTTAATACAATTAGTAAACTTCTGTTAACGACTCAAAAGTTTTACCATAAATCAAGACGGAAACCGTGAAACAGTTTAAACTGCTGATTGTAAAATGTGTTTAATGTTAATATGGCCCAATTAAACCGCAATTCAAAGTTATTTGTAATCAGGCTGGGATTTATGATGATTGTGTTGCAATTTTCCCATCCCAGGTAGCTATTTTACTATAACACTTTTTAGAAAATATTACAATAATTTTTATAGAAAAGTAATGAAGCTTAATGTTTATTATTACCATTAAACATGAAAAATTGGCGAAAGTAATGTCACCCTGATAGATAATCTTTGCGGTCAAACTGGGTGGACCAAAATGTAATAGTTACTACATGCCACAATGGCGTTATATTAGTAGCTTTCTATGTATATTGCATATGAATAAAATTTTGTGGCCCGACAATAATGTATCTTATTTGATCTACCAACATACAGACAACGTAAACAGGCCTCGTGGAGTCAATCTAGATTTTCAATGGAATTGATTGTAAAGGAGAACTTTATTAGCGAAATAAATAGTTGGGTATGTGAAGTTGTAGAAAAATTATGGAACATCTTTTTTTTGAACGATTTATTCTTTGCTGCACATTTGTTCCCCTCTTCGTTCAATATCGCCGTTTATATTTATAGTTCGGGCAAAATCATTCATCGACTGGGAAAATTTATTCGGATGAAATATTTGTGTGCCATCTTGTTCGAAATATGCTCTTTTATAAGAAAGTACAGTTTGCCAGATAGAAATTTGGTCAGGAAGTGTTTAAACCAATTTTTTTAAACAAATTTTAAAAAATGACTTTTTCGTTTCGGAAAAAATATTTTCGTGTTTTTCACACCAAAACAAACAAAAATAGGTTCTTAGACATTTTTTTTTAAGTTGATAGATTTCGAGAGAAAAGGCTCAAAAATATATTCCAATATAAGAAAAATTAGTATCTATTCTTTAAAGCTTATACCACAATATACTGTACATATATTTTGTTATTCTTTAGCTTAAGTGCTTGTTTCTTAGTTATTAAGATGCGCGCGCGCGCTTTTATTAAACCATCTGGGAAAGGATTTTTTATCATAAACACAGGTATAAGCATATTATCCTCATATTTGTAACCAAAATGTGTTAGATTTAATTCAGTGTATGTGGAAAATATTATATATTTCTAAATATATGTTTGCGCAGAAACTCTGAAGATATGCAAGTATAAGGCATCTGACATGTATGGGATATTATTCAGTTCAGTTCATTATTCCACCCTAACGCAAAATAATATATTCCAGTATCATGAGCTGTTTCACCTTTTTTCTCCAACAATTGTAAATACAGTTTTTCTAATGCCGAATGGCACGTGCGCACGCACATCTTAGCAATAAAAAAACAAGCACTTAAGCTAAAGAGTAACAAAATATATCTACAGCATATTGTGGTATAAGCTTTAAGGAATAGATACAAATTTTTCTTACATTAAAAAATATTAATTTTCATATAGTTTTTGAGCCTTGAGATATCAAGTTTTTTTTATCGAAATCTATCAATTTTAGAGAAAATATCTAAGAGCATTTTTTGTTCGTTTTGATGTGAAAAATATGAAAATATTTTGTCCTAAACGAAAACGTCAGTTTTCCAATTTCTGTAAAAAAATTTGTTTAAAAAATTCCTGACCACATTTCCATCTGGCGAACTATATTTTCTTATAAAGGAGCACATTTTGAACAAGATGGCATAAAAATATTCCATCCTAATAAATTTTCTCGGTTCATGACTGATTTTTCCCGGACTAATAGAAATATATGCCTCTTCGCAATTAAATTTCGAATAAAACCGAGTCAGTAAATCTTGTTTTGTTAATTTGTTGAGTAACAAAATAATAAAATTTTAAAAAAATAGTAGACTAAATTTGTTATATCTTAAATTATTTGCAAGCCCACACTCATTATATTTTTAATAATTGTGTGATTTTTTGAAGCAAAATATCGTACCGACTTTGAAGCCAAAATATTTGGTTAAAACCCTTACAAAAAATTTTGAATTTGAAAAAGCTACAAAATTTAATTTGGAATGAAAATATTTTAAATTTCAATTTTTTATATTATTTTTATAAATACACAAGTCCTATGAGTAAATTGCTACAATTTTGGTTTAAAATACCAATATGTTTATTTAAAAACAATTTAAATGCAAACATTATCTCCGCATTGGACAAAAAATAATTAAAAATATTTTAACATAAAAGCATAATAATTTAATAAATGTGTCACGTATCGAAAACATTTCTCGGGTGGAATATCTCATGAGTGCACCCATAGTGAAATGTTACCAAACAGTTTTTTCTATGATCCTATACTACCTGCCGACATAAGCATTGTAAGTAATCTTAAACAAACCAATTCCTCTGGTATAGATGGAGGGTCATTGAATGTCATAGAATCAGTCAAGGATATAATAGAACCATTAGCTTATTTAGCCAATATGTCTCTGAAAACAGGGACATTTGCATCTTATTTAAAAGTAGCACTGGTGGTGCCAATTTTTAAAAAAGGTGACGAACTTGATAAGGATATTTCTAGGCATATATCTATACTTAGCATATTTTCCAAAATAATTGAAAAAGCTGTATACAATAAAATGAACGCGTTTTTACAAAAATATTCCATAATAACTAACTCACAAAAATAGATCTACTGAGACTGGCACTAATTAGTTTTTGCAATATATTTATAAAGAACTGGATAAAAGTCACTATGTTATAGGATTATTCTTTGATCTCTCCCGTGCTTTCGATACAGTTGATAATGAGTTCTTAAATGAGAAGCTATTCAGGCTAGGCTATAGGGGTACCTTCCTAAATTGGATTAAATCTTATCTCTCTAATAGACAAATAAGAGTCAAGGCACAAAACTTCATTTCAAATGATCGTTATATTAACTTAGGTGTTCCACAGGGTTCTGTCTTGGGACCACTACTTTTTTATTATCTGTAAATGAACTTACTCTACATATAAGAGGAAAAATCACAATGTATCCAGAGGATACATCTATCATGGTATCAGCTCCAGACCCTTTGGAATTACAGGTCCTTGTAAATGAAGTAATACATAGTTTCGATGTATGGTGCCCTAAAAACCGTCTAATTCTAAATATTGCAAAGACTGATTGTGTATATTTCTCTCCTAGAAAAACAACAATTCCTAATCATATTTTAGATAACAAAAATATTACATTCTCTAGTTCTGTCAAGTTTCTTGGCACTTTTGTTGACTTACAACTCACTTGGGAAGACCAGGTAGACCACGTAGCAAAGAAACTTAACAGGTCATTGTATGCTATCTCATCAGTAAAACGGTGCTTGCCTAAGGAATATGCTCAATATTTATTATGCCATGGTATACTCTCATTTGTCATATAACATTGTTGTGTGGGGTAGAACGCCCGTGGCTAGTAGAATTTTTATCCAGTAAAAAAGAATTATTATAAAAATATTTAATTTAAAAATCACGGAATCTCGTAGAACATATTTCATAAACATATATATATATATATATATATATATATATTGTTATTATACATGATTTGCAGGAAACAACTACTCAGCGGGCAAATACCCCGACCTGCATTGAACTACACCTTAAAAATCATGAAAAATATATATACATATAAAAAATACTAGGGTCTCGGGTTGAACCGCGTCTAAGATTATTAACATCTCGACGTTTCGGCTCCCGTTTTGGAGCCACTTTCAAGAGAAAAAAGGGGATAAAAAAAAATTGTCAAAGAAAATAATGCTAGGAGTTCGTAGAACTGGTTCGATTTCAGGTCACAATCTGCCTACTTCCCAGATCTCACCACGATCCATCTCTAAGGCGTCAATCTGCCTACACTTTAGAGCGAACTCGCTGGCATTATCTGACGAAGTGTGACTTATACGAAAACTGTCTGTGGGTGGGAGAGTGGTGGGAGGTTGAGGGTCTGTTGGTGGAGGCATCAGAGCAGAACGGCTGCTATCAGCATTATGAGGTGTGGAAGCAGATTGTGGGGCCAGTCTGGAGATCAATGATTTCCAAGCCACTGGAAGACGTTGACCGTCATCCCTCTTGTTTAGACAATTGGGACGTTTTTCCTTCTTATGTCAAAAATTCCACCCATTTCATTGATCTTCTTCAAAAATACTCTATTTCCCAGAACGACATTCTAGTTAGTTTCGATATTGTGTCATTATTCACCAATATCCCACTCACTGAAGCCCTAAACGTTCTCATAACTAAACACAATATTTTTCCCAGTACTCTGACCCTTCTAGAACATTGTCTGTCTAACACCTATTTTCTCTTTCAAGGCAACTACTTCAAACAAGTGAGAAGAGCTCCAACGGGATCACCTCTGTCCCCCGTCAAGCCCAAGCCCTGAATTCATCCGAACTGAACCCTACCTGCTGGCTAAGATACATAGATGGCATCTTCGTTATCTGGCCACATGGTAGACATTCTCTAAACAACTTCCTGTCTCACATTAATCATGTACACCCTCAGATCCAGTTCACTATTGAAATCGAAAACAATTGTTCCCTCCCTTTCCTAGACGTCCTTATGACAAAACAAAACAGCAATCAATTCTCCTAATCTGTGTATAGAAAACCAGCCCACACCAACCTTAACCTTAATTCAAAATCACACCACCATCCATCACAAATAAATTCCGTTGTCAACACTCTTGCAACCAGATCCCTCAGACTAACAGGCAATCACAACAGACAATCCGAACTACAAACATTAGAAGAAGCACTTCTACAAAACGGTTACGACAAAGGACATATAACGCGATCCATACACAAAGCACAAAATCCTTCCCAAATTCAACAGACAGAAACTCCTCCTCAGCAAAAAGGCTTCCTACCCTACATCAAATGTGTCACAGACAAAATTTCAAAAGTCCTGAAATCCAATAACATAAAAACCATATTCACAACACACCAAACAATTTCCAATTTAATCAGAACCCCAAGAGACCAAATACCTAATGATTCCCACGGTGTATACGAAATACATTGCTCAAACTGTCCCCAAACCTACATTGGACAAACCAATAGACGGATTAACAATAGAATATATGAACATCGTCTTGCAATTAGAAAATCCGATCCCACGTCATCACTTGCCCAACACCGCCTCCTAACAGGCCATAATATAGACTTCGATAACACCAAAACCATAGCACTCTCATTTTCCCAGAAACCGCGAATCATCAGCGAAGCAATTGAGATTGAAAAACGTCCCAATTGTCTAAACTAAAGGGATGACGGTCATCGTCTTCCAGTCGCTTGGAAATCATTGATCTCCAGACTAGCCCCACAATCCTCTTCCACACCTCATAATCCTGATAGCAGCCGTTCTGCTCTGATGCATCCATCAACAGGCCCTCAAGTTTCCACCACTCTCCCACCCACAGACAGCTTTCGTATAAATATCACTTCGTCAGATACTGCCAGCGAGTTCGCTCTAAAGAGCAGGCAGATTGAGGCTTTAGAGACGGATCGTGGTGAGATCTGGGGAGTAGGCAGATTGAGACCCCATAATCGAACAATTTTTTCTTGACCCCCTTTTTTCTCTTGAAAATGGCTCCAAAATGGGAGCCGAAACGTCGAAACATTAACAATCTCAGGCGCGGTTCAACCTGAGACCCTAGTATTTTTCATATATATATATATATATATACATATATATATATATATATATATATATATATATAATACTGGTACAAAATACCACAAATGTCTTATTAAAAATCAAAATTTTAAATTTTTTTTTAACTTACAAGATTTTCAGGAGGTCATTCCTACTTAAATGTTCAATATAAAACTTTAAAAATGAATAACGTTGCAAATGGGTAAAACAAAACTAAATGCACCTTAAAAAGTTATGTAAAATAGAATAATTATATTAAAATGTGACTAAGTATCTTATAAATCATATCCCACAGGGGTAGTGAAAGCCCAAAATGGGAAAAACTAAATATAAACTCCATTGAAGTACTCATGCGCTGCTTCTGGATATGGAAATTCAGCTCAATTAGTGAAATAAAGATCCAAGCCCTTTCTTGCCACCGCAGAGAAACGGTAGATCTGAAACAAATATTATTATTACAAATTATTCGAATAAATACCTTTTGTAAATAACACAATCCATTAAACTAAGTGAATGAACTCTATTAAAAGTAAAAAACAGGCCACAGGCCTGGTTTGAAGAAAAATATTTGGAAAAAACTTGTTAAAAAAATTAGAAATTTTGACATTTGAGTGTTATTATGAACTTTACAAAAAAGTGAGTTAGTAATTTAAGAAAACTATTTGAGAACTTTAAAGGTACAAACCTTGACCAAATGTAGTGTGTAGCAGCTCTTAAACTACGTGGACATTTAGTAGTTTTTCTGGACATTTTATGCGCAGGTGACTTGAGAAGCGTAGCTTCACCAGTAAAATTCACACAAAATATTTGCTGAACTTCAAATGTCAAATCCACAGGTCTCAGTAAGTGTTTTGCGGTATATTTCATAGATAGAGACTGTGTATTAAAAAAGTTGTGAACATAGTTTGGGGTATGACACTCCCTAGAAAAACATTATTAATTAATTTTAAGAAATCAGGCTTTGTAGCTACTAGAGGTATAGAATAGGTTGTAATAGTATATAAGCAAGGTGTTTCAAGCAATATAAGTGGTATAAATAGCTAATTTTAAGTAGAATATAAGAAAATAGTAAAAAATTTAAATTGTTTAAAAAAAAAACTTTTAGAGTATTAAATTGCATATCAAATCGTTCAGGACACAAAAATAAAGAGCCTTCAGCTAAAATAAATCCAATTTATTCAAAAATAAGCTAAATAAACGCAAAAAGAGAATATGACAGTTAAAAATTTGTTAATTATAGGAGGCCAAGGTCCTTCAAATTTACCGTTTCTATGGAAACAATGCCAAAGGAGAGTAATTTCCAATTTTATAGAAGACAGACGCGTTTTCGTTTTGCTCTGCAATTTAAATTCAATTTTTCAAGATTGAGAAAATTTTTAGAAACGTCAAAGTTGACAAGTTGCGAATTTGATGAAAATATTTAAAGATTTCAATGTTTATCATAATTATAAAGCATTTCAATTAAATTTGTTTAATAAACTTACCTGAAAGTAATAAAATAAATTCAATTATATAATTTCACAAAAACATCACAATAGAAAATAAGTAGTGCACCGATTGTACCGACAACTGACAGGAATAGCGGAACCAAGGAGCTGTCTGTGAAAGGGAAGAAGAAGCGCCGTAGTTTGTTCGTAAATTGGTTCGGTGGTCGAGGAAAACTTCGCTGGAATCACGAGGTATAGTGTGCACACTTTTAAAAAATATAAAGAGAGCTCGTACTACAATAGTACACATTGATTTATTTATATTGTTAGTTTTAAGTTGTTTATTTATTCACTGCATGTAAGTACCATTTACAATTTCATGTGTTTGTTCTTTTATTCTTTGCCTTTTCCATATTAATATCGTAAATGCCACTTATTTGCTTATATAAAAAATTGTTCTACCTATTTGTGCGTTTGATTGCTACCCAAACCTGTAAGTATTCAAAGAACTCGCCCCTGAAGAGAGTCTTCGTCCCACAAGCAGCGAGGACAACCATTGAATTATTGTGTATACTATTGCTCCTCAAATACAATTCATTCTTGGCGATAATTCCCTTAAGGAATTCGCATGCAATTTAATTTTAGTAAGTATACATCGTTATAATATATATATATAGATTGACAGGAACGTTCGTATTTTATTGTTTATAAAATATGTTCTACAAGATTCCGTGATTTTTAAATTAAATATTTGTCTAATAATTCTTTTTTACTGGATAAAAATTCTACTAGCCGCGGGCGTTCTACAGATTCTCGGAACATATAAATAACACCACAGGTAATTACGATCCCCTTTATCCCGGAAGGCTCTAGAAGAGCCTTGTGTGGGAGGGGGCTACACATTTAGAGACAAGAGACACACACCCAATATCCGTGTATAGTGGAAAAATCCCTCTCACAGTATTTTCCACTGCCACGACCGGGGATCGAACTCGGAACTTTTGGGTGAGAGGCAAATGTGCTCACCTTTTTTTTTTTTTTTTTAAACATTTATTTAACGTCGGCCTATTTCCGCTACTGAGGCCTAACACCGACGCCTGTAGACGAGCTACCCCCAACCAGGAATTTTGCCGAACCTCTTCCCGTAAGAAGAGTAGGGATCTTTTACTTGCCTAACATTTAATAGACAAGGGACCGACGGCTTTACATCCCCTCCGAAGGATGGTATATCTCCTATACAACCCTCGCCTAAGGTTGTATAGCTTCCGCGCATACACTGATATACAAGCCGCTGGAAGATGTGTGAGGCGAGAACGCGGTTTCCGTTGGAATGGTCACCCATCCAAGTACTAACTGCGCCTGTCGTTGCTTTACATCGCATACCGAAGTATGTACATAGTAAAGACGCACCTACGCTCGCCCCAATGGTGTGCTCACCTCTCGACCGCCAGTCATATACATATATAAATATATATATATATATATATATATATATATATATATATATATATATATATGAAGTGTTGTTGTACTTCCGGGTGCTCTCCCGCGTCGATGGTCGACTCCTCCAGCAGTGACGGTTGTCTAAACGACGTTTCGACATATATATATATAAATATCTCTAAATATGTAAGAAAGATCTTCCATCTGTTTAAAAATAACGACAGCTTCCATCTTTATATCACTAGTCATGTAGATTCTCTAACTATTCCCATACATAATTTATCACTATATGAGCGTTCATCTTGTTTCTCAGGCATTAAAATTTACAAGTTACCTATATATAAAAAAATGCTAATAGTTCTGACTGCTTTAAAAAATTGCTAAAATAATTCCTAATTGAAAAATGTGTGTATAATATTAATGAGTTTAATTTTTTTATTAATGAGAATATTATTGTATGTTGTTATATAATTTTGTGTAGAACACGTAGAAGAATTAGTGCGGATGGTATTTCTTGAATTTAATAATATTGTGAAAAGTTATCTCTCGAGTGAGAAATAAAAATATTCTGTTTTTTACAGCTATCTGCGGCAAGTTGCCGTAGCATAGCGCTACCTCGTCAATAAAATGGTAGGACTATGCGATAAGTGTTCAACAGATGTCAAACAGGAAAATTCTTTAAAATGTAAAGGTATTTGCAATAAAATTTTCCATAATAAATGTATGAATATTACTAGCAGAGATTTTCAAATTATACAAAATATTCAAGGGTTAAAATGGTACTGTGAAAGCTGTAATGATTTTGCAACAATGGCAAAAGATATGCGAAAAGAAATTGTTGATGTTAAATCGTCTATTCTAGGGGAAATTAATGAATTGAAAAATACAATGAATATGAATGAAAAAAACAAACTTGAAAAAAGCAGTGATCTTAGTTATGCGAAGGTGGTAGCGGGAGAAGCATTGGTCATTAAACCCAAAAATAAACAAGATAGCAAAAAAAACTCAAGAAGCTATAAAGAAAAATTTAAAACCAGTAGAACTTGAAGTTGGAATTACTCAAATCAAAAATGTGAAAGATGGAGGAGTCCATATTAAGTGTAATACTAAGGAAAAAATAGAAAAAGTGAAGAAGTCAGCAGAAAAGAAGATGGGAAAAAACTATCAGTACACCATCCCGGAACAAAAGAATCCATGTGTGAAAATTTTATATTTTGAGGAAAATTTAAATAGTGATCAGTTAATTAATTGCATAATTAAACAAAATTCACTGGTAGAAATTGAAAAAGAGAAGTTAAAGGTAGTAGTAATAAAAAAAAATGAAAACACGATATATGGCTATTATTGAGTGTGATCCGGATTCATTTAAAGTGATTATGGATAAGCGGAGTTTAACAATAGGATGGATACCTCGCTGTAGAGTTTTTGAATACGTGAAAATTTTTCGCTGCTTCAAATGTGGAGGTTTCAACCATAGGGCCGAAGAATGCAAATGTGATAAATGTGTAAAATGTGGTGAAGTTGATCATGAATATGAAGAGTGTAATAAATTGGAACAAAGATGTATAAACTGCTTACAGGCTAATGAAGTTATGAACCGTAGTTTTAATGTAAATCATTCAGTTGATCATTGCTGCCCGGTATACCAGCAAAAAATGATGTTTGAAAAACAAAAAATTAAAAATGGTGTGGAATAGCAATTAAGTAGTATAAATAAAAATAATGTAAAAAAAGACAAGATTATGACTAGTATAATTGTTCTGAATATTCAAAGTTTACTAGCTCATATAGACGAAATTAAATATTTTATATCACTCAATAATCCCGCAGTGCTCTGCTTGACAGAATCTCGGATTACTTCAGATATTGATGATTTTGAAATTTTGATAGACAATTATAAATTGGTAAGGTTAAATTCGGAAAGCAGATTCACTGGGGGGGTTGTTTATTACATCAGATGGGATATTGAATACAAATATATTTCTTCACATTGCATTGATAAAAATGTATGGTTTCTAGTGGTTAAAGTTAAAATAAACCATGAATATTACACTATTGCTGGAATTTACCATTCCCCAAATGCATCTCATTCGTTATTTCCAAATTTTCTTGAAAATTGGATGGAGTAAAATATATTAAATACAGAAGGGACACTTTTAGTTTTGGGTGATTTTAATGTGAACTGGCTATTCGATGATTATATATATACAAAGAGACTTAAAACATGTTGTATCGGTTATGGTTTAAAACAAATTGTACAAACTCTTACTCACATCTTTGAGAATGGTGCGACGATAATAGATTTAGTTATTACAAATAATTTTGATCTAGTAGCAAAAGTTCTTGATGAGTCAAATATCTCAGATCATTGTATTATTAAAATTGATATGTTAGACTATTCAGTACAAAAGGTATGTTTTTGTAGAAGTAAACAATACGATGTAAATATGGTAACGAACAAACTAAATAATATTCAAATAGATTATAGAGAACCTGATATAAATAAGAAATATGATTTGTTTTATAGTAGTCTTTTGAAATTATTAGATGAGGTTAATCCAAAAATAGAAGTGATTATTCAGGATAAACATAAGGGATGGTTTAATGCTAGGGTGTTAGAGGCTATTAAAGATAGAGATAGAAAGTATAAAGATTACAAAATAAATAATATTCAGTCTAACTGGTTGTCTTATAAATCTAGTCAAAATAATGTAGTTAGGGTAGTTAAGCAAGAAAAATGTCGGTATTATGAGGAAAAAATAGATAATTGTAAGCACGACCCAAAGAAAATGTGGAAACCGTTTAAGTCTTTAATTTCGAGTAAATATGATGAGCCCTTTAAAGAAATTCAATTTGGAAATGATATGTATAAAAATCCGAACCTAATATCTGAAAAATTTAATGAATTCTATATATCCAGCATAAATGATATAGTATGTAGTATACCTGATAATGATTATGTATTTGAATTCAATGAAGTGGATGGAATAAAAATGCAAAATTTTAGATTATTAACAAAAACTGAATTAAAATCAATAATATTTGACTTAGCAAACAAAAGTAGTCCAGATGAAATTGATATGTCTTTTTATAAGGATCATTTTGACGTCATATCGGATTCTCTGATAAGTATAATTAACAGTTCGTTAGAAAATGGCATCGTACCTAGTTCCTTAAAAGTGTCGACCATAATTCCTATAAGGAAAGTACCAAAAACCATTAAGGCTGAAGAGTGTAGACCGATAAACATGCTATCTGCTTTCGAGAAAATATTAGAAAAAGTAGTTTACATACAATTTTTAGACTTCATTTTAGAAAAACAAATACTTAATAAATTTCAATCTGGTTTTAGGGAAGGTTATAGTTGTGAAAGTGCATTACAATATATTATAAATGAATGGAAGGAAGCTAAGGATAAAGGAAGAATGATAGGAGTAATATTCTTAGATTTGAAAAGAGTATTTGAGACGGTGATAGAAAAATGTTATTAAGTAAGCTTGGAAATTATGGAATTAGTGGTATTGTAAGGAAGTGGTTTGATTGTTACTTAATAAATAGGAGGCAAACGGTTAAGTGCGAAGATGTTGTGTCATGTGAAAAAAGTATAGATGTTGGAGTACCTCAAGGGAGTATGCTTGGGCCTCTATTGTTTGTAATATACATTAATGATATGTCAAATATTTTTCAATACTGTAAATATCATTTTTTTGCTGACGACACAATAATTTACACTGATGAAGACGACCATAGTGAGTTGGTAAACAAAATAAATTATGATTTAGAACTTGTGTCTAAATGGTTGGAAAAAATAAATTAAAACTGAATATAATAAAAACAAAAAGTATGCTTATAACTAATCAGCAAAATCTCAACATCTTTAAGAATAGACATTTAACATTCAATCTTCAAGAAGAAAGTTTAACTGTAGTAACAGAGATTAAATACTTAGGGGTTATCGTTGATTGCAATTTGAATTTTAATAGCCACGTAGATTATATTTGCAAAAAAATATCAAAAAAAATTGGAATCCTTAAGCGTGTTAGCTGGTATTTATCAATTAATGCAAGAAAAACTGTTTATAATTCCATCATATTACCACATTTTAATTATTGTAGTACAATATTATACATGGCTAATAAGACGAATTTGGAACGGTTACAAGGGCTGCAAAATAGAGCTATGAGAGTCATATTAAAATGTAGTATTTACACTAGAATAGAGGACATGTTAAAATGTTTAAATTGGATGAATGTAGCAGATTTACTTAAGTATAACGTTTTAGTTTTTATACATAAAATTAACAAAGACATTGTTCCAGTATACTTAAAAAATATTTTAAAGAAATTGAGAGACGTGCATGAATATAATACCCGCGGAAAAAAAGTTATGTAATTAAACAAGCGAATAAAACATCTACGCATTGTTCCATTTTCTATAAAGGTATAATCTACTAGGTACCGAACTAAGCAAAAGAAATCTAAATACTTTTAAAAGGCTACTAAAAGATAGTATGTTGGAAAAGAATGTGTGTGAAAGAAGAAGTGTTTGTACATTCGTATGTATTTGTATATATATATATATATATATATATATATATATATATATATATATATGTACTTAAATTTATTTTTTTATTTATATTTATATTTTGTTTCGTATAGGTATAATAATATTAATAATGTTGTAAAATAAATATGTTTAAGAAATTTATATAATGTATTCTACCTGTATAGCCTGGGGCTAAATAAACGTATTATCTATCTATCTATCTATTACTATATATTTTTATGTACTGTTTTTATTTAACTTATCATTATTTATGTAATTTCTACTGTATTGACTTTCGCATCTGTTCTTATGTAACAGCTAACGCGATAAATAAATTATTATTATTATTATTATTTGCTTTATTTTTAAAGATAAATAAGAATCCAATAAAAAGTCCCAGACTAGGTTCACCTATAAAAGACGCCAATGCATTCTTTAAATTGATCATCTACTACACTTCGTTGGGAATTATTTGAAATTTACAATGCCGTGCTGTAGTAACTCTTCAAGGTTTATTACTTAGGTACATTAAATTCTCGTAAGAGTAACAACGCAATAGGAATGCAATACAGAATTGAACCAATATAATTTCATTTGTGCTTTATTGCCCCAGAATGTCTATAACTCGCAAACGCAAGAAACATGTTGTGGCTTCTATTGTAAATGATAGGTTTGTTTACTCCTTTAATACTGTGAAATATGTATCGAACACTTTATATCGGGGTGAACGAAAGTCTAATTGCTAATTTCAATTTTACTTTCCCATGTACGCAGTATAGGTATAGGAAAGGATTGTGGTCGTACGATTGTGAGCAAAAAAAAACAGGACAAGTCTTATAACGGCATTTTGCTAAAATCTAGTTGTGTACATCTAACTTTAATTTTTGTGACATTGTTAGTTAGTTGTCATAATTTATTGCAAGTGTGCAAAAAACTAATATGCCTCATATAAGCGATTTAGTTAAATCTGGAATTATTGCTAAAGCGGAAGATGGATTTTAAGAAAGTGGAGAATAAACGGTACGATTAGTAGAAATCCTGGATCAGAGCGACGAAGAATATCAACTCAACAACAAGATTTGCAATTGGTAAATGCTTTAGTAGGAAATCCATTTTACTTAGTTATTCAGGCTGCTGAAGAAACGAATTTTCCTGGATCGAGTAGTACTGG
This sequence comes from Leptura quadrifasciata, assembly GCA_963675555.1. NCBI lineage: Eukaryota > Metazoa > Arthropoda > Insecta > Coleoptera > Cerambycidae > Leptura > Leptura quadrifasciata. Next base: position 106,776,467 of record OY776674.1, on the reverse strand, counting down.
TCGCCGGCAAGTAAGAGAATCGGAGCTACGCCGTCATACAGCAGCACAGAAATACTTACTTAAAGCTGAACATAAAGAAGCTCGAGTAGGATTTGCGCTTGAATTTTTTAGATTTTCCGTCAATATGTGGGCTTGGATATCAGCACGTGGTCCTGGTGTTTTGTGGCATATTGAGGAACGATTTAATAGTGAAACGTATATTAGGATTTTAGACAATATTATGCTCTCTTCTGTGTCACAATTATTTCCTAATAATGAGTTCATATTTCAACAAGACAATTGTTCCGTTCATGCTGCTCAACAATATCGATGTTCTTAACTGGCCCAGTCATAGTCCAGATCTTAACCCTGTGGAAGAAGTATGGGGACTCCTTGTAAGAAGTATCCAAAAACGAAATGTGAGACCACAGAATGCCGAAGAATTACTGGAAATAGTAAATAATGCATGGGAAAATATTGTTACTATTGGTTAGTGTATAAGGTTATTTAATTCTATGCCAAACAGACTTATAGAAGTTATAAATAGAAATGGTGCAATAACGAAATATTAATAGTTAGTTTCTTGTTAAGTAGGATATCTTCTGTCCTTTGATCCAGGATTTCTACTAATCGTACCATTTATTCTCCACTTTCTTAAAATGTTACACATCAAATTTTCGTTAATGTTATAACGCAATGCAATTTGTCTCATTAACCATCCATCATTTACTATAGCCATAACTATAGCATTGAAATAAAAAATAAATTAAAAGTTATATCTGTTTTATTTCGGCTACTCATTACATATTCAAATAAAGACAGATTTACATTAGAAACAAAAGTTGTCCTATTTTTTTCTACGCACGACAGTACAAAAAATCGATTTTGAGTTTTTGGTGGATTTACAGGTTTTCAGGGACCTATTTTTGAGCGTACGTTTTTTAAAAACTAACCGTGATTTACCAAAGTTAAATAAAATGCATTTTTCCTCATATGTTTTTTAACAAATATGCTATTTTTCAACCGGTTTTAGTCAGACGGTGTGATCGTTGTCATTTTTTGACGTTTTGGGCTAGGTTCCTAATGTAAGTGTTTATGCAAAGCAAATAGTGTTTATTTATAATTTCGTCTATTTTCTTGTAATCGATCATTGTGATAGTGGCTAGTGGAAACTGTATCACATCATGGATGAGCTAATGCAAGTTATTGCAATTGGCGTTTTACAAGATGCAGATGAACGTTTTCATCTAAACGTTAGAAGTAATCCTCGTGATCCTTTTCAGCAATTAAATGAACAACAAATTGTCCGTTCCCCTTATCCAAGAATTTATGTAATTATCTGATAGAACGCATAAGAGCATATATTGTCCTTCAGAGACGAAATACTGATTTAGATGTACGAACTAAGGTATGCATGAAATAAAATTTGTTATTATGCCAATGTTTATTTATGATTTATAATATTATAGGTTCTAAATGCCTTAAACTTTTATGCTTGTGGTAGCTACCAACTATCTGTGGGGGCCAATAAACATCTTGACATAAATCAATCTTCGGTCAGTAAAAGTGTTCATGAAGTTACGGAGGCCCTGAACCATCCAGATATTTTCAATGAATGGATACAATTTCCAAATAATTTTTAAATATTAACTCAGCTAGGCAAAAGTGGGTACTATTATTATATGTGTTTTATGTATTGAATCTGGTACAAGGAAGTCAACTAAATAAATGTGAGTGGAATGAATGGTGGGATGTTTAGACTGTACACGTGTGGCAATTTTCCTTCCACATATTGATGATCCAGAGCAGCCAGAATAATATATATGTTAACAGGAAAAATTATCATTCCATCAATGTTCAATTGGTAGAGGAATATTAATACTTTTATGGTAATATGTACATTGACATTCATTATTTTAAGGTGTGTGATAGTGATCTAAAAATTTTGGATATAAATGCGCGATTCTCTGGAAGCACTAATGACGCCTTCATTTGGAACCAATCCCAAGTTCAAGCTATAATGAGAAATTTGCATGGAGCTGGACATACGGATTATTATGTATTAGGTATTTTTTAATATAATTATTGGCTACAATATAGTAGGTATTATTGTTTTTATAGGTGAATCTGGATACCCCTTACGAACGTGGGTTTTAACTCCCTTCAGCGAAGTACAGCCGCATTCGCCTGAACATGTATTCAATATTGCTCACAAAAGTACTCATGTAAAAATAGAATGTTGCAATGGAACATTAAAGGGAAGATTTCGTTACCTTCTGAAACATAGAGTGTTGCATTATAAACCAAAAGTAGCTAGTAAGATTATTAATGTATGCACTGTTCTACGAAATATGTGTATTGATTATAATGTGCCAGAACCAGACAATATTAATAATATTAGGGAAGGGGATCTAGGAATTATCAAATAATATTATGTTGATAATGAAGATGAAAATACCACTAGATGCGTAAATCCCGAGCTAGCTGCTGGCAGAAGAGCTAGATTTAGAGTAACAAGAAGTTTAAGACTTTGAAATGTAATAATATTAACGTTTTTTTTTATTAAATACACCTAAACATTTACTACATTTTTATTACTTATCTCCAAAATTTATTATATGTATACAAAAACTTATTATGCACCTAACTACTCTAGATAAATAAAAATTAATTAAAACAACAAAAAATTTAATTTAACCCAGTGTAACTGTAGGTATTTGTTAGATTGTAGCACTAAAATTTTATAGAGCTGCACTGATTTTCTCAAGTGCTTCAACTTTTCTCTTTTTCAGCACTAAGTTCTCTTCCATTATTTCTAATTTTCTTTTATAATAATTTTCTTTCAGCATCAATTTGTTATGGCGTTAATCAAATTCGATTTATTTTTTGGGAAACGGCTGTATAATTTCTCATTGTTTTCTTTAGATATTGGCACTGTTGCTATATCCGATTGTTTATTAATGGGTTCTATCTTATCCTGTTGTATTTCAAAGAATCTTCTGAAAAAATAATTGGTGCATTACTTAAGTCTAAATGTGATATTGAAGGCAAATTAGTAGTGTCCACTAAAATTTTCTTTTGACTTTTGAAGAGTCCTTCCTGGGTGTCATAATTAAATTGAATTCTGGGAGTGATTATTTCATGTCCTTCAATAGAAATTTTTTGATTATTTCCAATACTTCCTCGTCCGCCGTAGTTATAATTTCACCGCCAGAGAATGCCCCCCCCTCCTGTTCCTGTGTAGCATTTCTTATTTTTACTCTGTTTGTCCTTAATTCTTCCTTTCAGTTCATGCCATGACTACAATATTTTAAATTTAAGACACATGAAAATTTAGTATAAATTTGATAAATTTTTACCGTCCCCCATTCCTTCCACTCTTTATTCCCTCCCGGAATACTATTTAGGATTGCAGCAATATCTTTCCACAATCTTTTTGCGTCTAGTCTGGTAAAGTATGATTGTTGTTTGCCGCTTAGTAGAAGGGGATGTTTCTTCATAAACTATACAAGAATTTGTTTTTGTTTCTGTGACATATTGAAATTATTGTAATTCCTAAATACCATATTTTTCCAATATTTATGAACAACAGTTTTCTCCTCAAAGCCAAACTACTATTTTCTTCCAACAATAAATGGCGTTTCACTCACGTATAATCTTACTGACTGAGTCGTCAAGTGACGTTAGCTGTTAAATATGCGTCGGTGCCGATCTTTCATTCGTTGAAAAACATACCGTGAAAAAGCAAAAACTTACGACGTCAAAAATTGCTACTTAAGAACACATCTGTTTTTAAAGCTACGTTTTTAAGCGTATATGTTTTTTACGAATGTTTCCAAAAATAGGTCACCAGGTCCTCTGAAAAGAGGTGATATTCACAAATATCTGTTATTGTTTGATTTACAGAATAATTTATAGGGGAGCGAAGGGTATAAAATTAAATTCTCTTTTTTCAGATTTTCTAAATTTATTAAAACTAGCAAAAAAGTACGAAGATGACTTTCAAATAAATAAATGTAAAATTTGAAAAGCAGTTTTTATTTAAATACTAATTTCATTGAAACAAATAAATAAGAATAATTAATAAAAAAGAGAGATTCGTCTTCGGTAACACATGTTCGACTTTCGTTTACTTTAATACATTTGTCGATGCGTTTATTAAACGACCACCTTATTTCAAATGAAAAGTGTTCGTTTTGAAATGATTCGATTGCATTTCTAATTCTCTGCAATAATTCTTCTAGATTATTTATTGCATCTTGATACATAAGAGATTTCATGTAACCCCATACGCAAAAATCCAACGGATTAAAGTCGGGACTCCGCGCAGATCAGGGCATATTGCTCCATATTTTCTCTTAAATTTAGTGGTATATCATCAAAGAACTCGCATATCTGAGTTTGTGGAAAATTTAAGTATAATGCACCATTCAAATTGGTAACTCATACGGTCCAAAAAAATAATTATCAAAAATTCCACACCAAATGTTTATTTTAAATTTATTTAAATGTTGAAAGTGACGTTCGGTTATTAATGTGAATTTTTTATGTCCCACACATGTTTGTTTCTAAAATTAAATACACCTCTATGTGTAAAGGTGGTTTCGTCCATATACAACACTTTATTTAAAAACATTGGATTTCTGTTTTACTAGGCGAGACAAAAACGAGCAAACTATAACCTGGCTGGAAGATCGGCCTAAAGCAGATTTTGAACAGGCGTAAAATGGTAGAATAGAATTTTTGTATGAAAAATCCTTGAAATTGATGACTTACTTACTCCAATAGCAACAGTCATACGCCTCGTACTTAATGGGTTTTCTGTAACACGGACCAAGATTTCCTCCTCCCGTTCCACAGTAATATTTTTTGGGCGTCCCACGGTATCTCGTTTGGAAATATTATGAAATAACTTAAAATCCGGCTGTCTCCTATTTCGATAAATTTCTAAATATCGACGATAAGCTCTGCATCTATTATAATTTTCTTGCGTATATTGTCGAGGCCGGGGTCGCCTGGTGCTTTGGTGCTAAGGGATTCACTCACTACCTAATAAAAATACTTTTGTGAATCTATACTTATACATTACCACAACTAATAGTATACAGCTAATTCATAGAAATGATAGGTGAAGTTACATGGTTAAATACATCTTCCTTAGTTGGTCACTAACCTGTAAACGTGGGGAAAACACTAACACTACTTTTAGGCCGTCCTCCTTTCGGGCCTTTGCTCTTCTTTTTGAGAAGTCCCCAAAGTAACGTCGGCCCGTTACCCTATTCGCCCTTTCTAACAACTGCCCCTTGCGGATATTCACCAACTTGCCTCTTGCGAAGCTATTTGTCGACTCCCCTTTACTAGTCTATTCTTTTTACATTTTCAACTAATTTCCATTAGCCCGATATCCGAGTCAGCATAATTCTACGATGACACTATTTTATTAGAATGCTAACTCGCATATCACGCCACCGGAAATCTCCTATTGCTGTCGCCCGTGGAGTTATACGTACAATTTCTAATATATTATTAAATATGAAAATATGTATTTAACTTAAATTTAGAAATAACTCAACGGCGACCTCTCCCATTCTTTTACAGCGCGGGATCCTTCAGTGTCCTTTGATAATATACACAAAAATATATATCTACATCAGAATGTATCGTCTAAATATTCCTTTAATTCGTAATTTGATTTATCAATAAGTAGATTTTTCATTGCGTCTTTGCCGTGACTGGAGACTATGTTCATATTAGGGACATGACTCGGTAAGTGATTATACATTTTAGGACCATTGTAAACAACAAAATCTCGGACGAGTGTAGTTTTTGGGGTTGGCAGTTTACCTACTTGTCGAGTGCTATATATTGAGGTCGTATTTTTGTATTTATGAATTAAGATTACTGTATTTAATATAAAAGTAGATATCACAGTCAGAATTCTGTTGGCCAAAAAAAGTTCTTTGCAAGAGTCGTGAGCCCTAGCCTTACACAGATATTTAATGGTACGCTTTTGTAACACAAGTATTTGTTGCAAGAGAAATTTACTACATACGCCCCAAAAGGCAATCCCATAGGTTAGGTTTGATTCGATTAATGAAAAAGATACAGCTTTAGCAGCTGAGTATCCTAATTCATTTTAAACCACTCTGACTGCATAGTATCCAGATGCTAGTTTACTATTTAAACCAATAATATGTTCTTTAAACTTCAATTTGCAGTCAATATTTAATCCTAAAAATTTCAAGCATATTTTGTCTTCAAGTACATAGTTTTCTAGGGATATATCTGATAAAACACATTTGAAAGTTAATATGTTTGTTCGAATCATACCAATCTTTGATTTTCTTAATGTCGTTGCATATGCTTTTATGCAGAATATATTTTTCCTTATGCCACAATATTGCAATATCGTCGGCGAATAGGGTAAACTTTCATGTGATATTAATTGTAGTTATGTCGTTAATATACAATAAAAATAGAATTGGGCAAGAACAGAGCCATGAGGTACCCCACAGTTTATGTAAAGTTCATCAGACCTATTTGAATTTTTAACAATTTGTTAACGGCCTGGCAGATATGATTTAAACCATTCAAGAGCAATGCCTCTGAAATCATAGCGCTCCAATTTTTGCAGTAATATTCCATGTTGAACAACATTCAGGGGCTTTTGACAGATCGCAGAATATGGCAGCAGCGATCTCCCCTTCATTTAATTTAGTGTAAATAGTATTTAGGAAACAGCGCATTGCATCATTAGGGCTTTTATTGCGTTAAAAGCCAAATTGATTTTCACTAAGCAGATTCATTCAACGCCTACCTTGAAAAATTGTACTTCCCTATATTATAACTTAAATTGCTATCAAATATTAATAAAGCCTTTGAAAAAATAATTTACAGCAGACTAATAACATTTTTAGAAAGTCGCCAATTAATATCTGATAATCAAAATGGTTTTAGAAAGAACAAATCCACAATCAGAGCAATATATCTAGCATTGTCTGATATAACAAATTCTATAGACAAAAACAATAACACCATGGCTATATATCTAGATCTATCCAAGGCCTTCGATTCGGTAGATCACAAAATTATAACAAAAAAAATTGAAATGTGTGGTATTCGAGGTGTTGCTCTTCAATTAATAACTTCATACCTTCATAATAGAAGGCAATGTATAATAGAGCCTGATGAATCTGGTGAACTCATAAAATCAGACACCATGCAAATAAAAAGAGGAGTCCCTCAAGGGTCGATATTGGGCCCCCTGTAATACATACTATACACTAATGATTTACCTTCAGTAACTAACATTAGCACCATAATGTACGCAGATGACACATCGTTAATTTTTAGTGAAAACACGGAAGAAAATCTTAAAAAGACAGCTTTTAGCACTCTAGATTCCTTAGACAAATACTTTCAGTCAATAAATCTTACGTTAAATAAAGAAAAGACTCAAATAATCAATTTTACATATAAAAAAAATAACGATAAAATCATACTTACTGATGACACTCACACCAAAACATCAGTTGCTAGCTCTTCTTTTTTGGGCGTAAATATTGACTCTAGACTTGACTGGAGGCCACATATAGAACACCTTGCAAAAAACATTGCTCGATATTGCTATGCACTTAAAGTAATAGCTCAAAACATCAATATATCGACAGCATTCATAGAATATCATGCATATATCCAGTCTCATATAAAATATGGAATTATTTTCTGGGATAGTTCCTGTGAAGTCGAACGAATATTTAAATGGCAAAAAAGATGTCTTAGAAATATACTGAATATGCGGCAAACATACAGCTGCAAACAAATTTTCATTAACCAAAAGATATTCACTCTAACTAGTCTTTATATATACGAGGCAATCAAATTCGTTGCAGAGAATGGCTCATTACTAGAAGATTATAATAGAAACCATCTATATAATACAAGAAATAAAAATGATTTAACAACGGACACATCAAATTATTCATATATTCAAAGGAATGTACCATTCTCTGTAATTAAAATTTATAACAAAATGCCTACAAACATACGAACTCTATCACACAGAGAACTAAAGAATAAATTAACAAATATTCTTCTGGAGAAGGCTTATTATACTCTAGACGAATACTTAAATGATGATAACATTATTTAATATCTTTTGTAATTATAACTTTTAATATCTATGTCTGGAAACTTTTAACTTTTTTGTATGTTTACCATAATTTTAATGTATCATTGTGTATGTGTTTTTTTTTTCCTTTTTTTATACTCGAATTAATTTCTGTCCATTGTAGTTTTAGTTTAGGTTTAGGTGTTTGACATGTTCAACACCCGTATGGGTAATTTGTATTTCTTATACAGTGAACTAATAAAGTGTATCTATCTATCTATCTGCTTGCATTGAATACTTTAAAACCGAATATCTCGAAAACGGTTACTCGTGCGACATTTAGAAGGCATGCTTTTTTACATGAAAATGATAGGAAAACAGAAGTTTTCAACGAAAAGAAATTCGCCAAAAATATACGACGTATAAACGGCACGCAAACTACCGTTGGTGGCAGCCTCTACAGTAACAGCAAAACTATGAATAGATTGTCTGGTCGATAGCCGAGTGGGTTAAGGCGCGAGATGGCAATCGCGATTAATCACACGGACATCGCACCACCGGGTTCGAATCCTGGCTCCAGCACTGGCACTGTCGGAGGAAATGGTTGTATGTCCGCGTTTTTTTCAATGTGTAACCCCCTTCCGCACAAGCTCTGGCTTCTGGAATTGGGGGTTGTCTAATTTCTGTGGTGTTTATTTATTATTCATTATTCATTATCCATTATCCATTATCCATTATCCATTACCCATTGTCCATTGTCCATTGTCCATTGTCCATTGTCCATTGTCCATTGTCCATTGTCCATTGTCCATTGTCCATTGTTCATTGTTCATTGTTCATTGTTCATTATTCATTACTCATTACTCATTACTCATTATTCATTATTTATTATTTATTTGAATCCCCCATCTCCAAAAACCCCAATCACCAAATTTTGTTGATATATTTCAATTTTAAAGAAATCATTTTAAAAAACTAAAATTTAACTTTGGCACACTGTATCTATGCTGATATCAACTTTTGGAGTAAGGTAAGTTTGGTTCGTAATATTTTTACATAAGGAATCTGCCATTGCTCTGTGTACCATTACTTATGGGACACCCTGTATAATAAACGTTTCTTTGGTGCATTTGCTATTAAATTATTAAACAAACCCGAAATTTTATTAATCACATTATTCATCTGTTACTATCTCTAGTTCCTGTACTAATAGAAGACTAGAAAGCAATAATAGAAAACTACTAATTTGATTTTAAAACCAACCTATAAATGTATCTAGTTGGTTTGAGCAACTCTATCTTTTATAATTTTATTACATGTATTATACGTATATCCGTAGAATTTCAGAAATTTAATGTGGAAAAAGTTCGTACCTGATCGACTTAATTCTAATGATTTAACTGTAATACCTTATTTTGGGCAAATGTTAAAATCTCATATGGCTTATTTCCACCACAATTTGTGAAATATTATTTCAACTCGACCTATTCTCGATGAAAGGAGTAAATAGTTGAGGTATTAGCATAAAGATATTTTCACGTATCACATCATATTGGGTTCATAGCTACAGCAACACAATGGTTATTCTGTAACATAATATCCACATTTCTTATGTGATACGTCTCGTATTTAATCCACATTTGATCCTCGAAATAATTCAAGTGAGACGAAATGGATTCCACTTCCTTCTAATGTGCTTATATTTTTTTAGAAAGTAAAGCATTATCCTCAGAAATATATTTTTTATAATCTGGTTAAAGGTATTGTTCTTGAGTGTTTTCCATAGTATATTATTAGTATTATGTATCAAACTAAATTTTCCCACCTTTCTCCAGGGGCGAGGGGGGGGGGGGCGGGGGGGTGTCATAAAACATTAAATTCTCCAGTGGTGTGATGATAATAAAATGCCATTTGCAACCATCGAAACACTATTTGAAACCTAATTTCAACGCTTATTTCGCCATCCACGTTGGCGTCATCATCTGAAAATGATTAAATCTGAATATAGTTGAGGGATTTGCTCTCTTTTTTATTATGTTGGAATCATTAAACATTGGAGTTAATCACGACCTAAAGATCCACTTAATGTTCTGTAATTAAAACATGCAAAATGTAAAGGTTTGTAAATTTTTTTAAATGTCATTACAGTACATGTAACAAAACTTATAGTAATACATATCCAATATACTTTGGTACCATACTACGAAACAAATATTTATATATTTATATATATATATATATATATATATATATATATGATAATCAAGAATTTTGAAAATATAGTTTCATTGTATACGACATACACCAAAAACATATTTTATTATAGCATCTCAATGCAATAAAGCTTAATTCAGGTTCACAGGGAACTGTTGTGATATCCACATTCCAACAAAATGTTAAGATTTATCATGTTTAATTCAAATTAAAATGAAATTCCTGAGCGCTACCTGTGAAAATGATTGGGAACGGTGACTCAGACATGCAAAATTTGATTCAAAAGCCAATACAAATATGACTTTAATATTAACCTTATGAAAACCCAATAAATTGTAAGAAATTTTATATTAGCAAACAAAAATTGTACATAAATACCTCTAATAATCTATCAAATGGTACATCACGAGTACACTAGAACATTTATAATGAAGCAAAAAGGCTAAGTTAGCTCACACGATGGTCAGGAATCCATGCTACACTCACATTTGGCTGTAGGAGGTCGTAAGTCCATTTTGTACAATCGCAGTAGCGGGAGACCTAGAAAATTTCATAAAAAAATATAATTTATCCGTCTGCAACACGCATTGCAGTACATATTATTAAAAGACAATGATCTATGATCTATGATCTAAATAAAGTAAATCTTGTTCATAATAAAGCAGTATAAAAACTTTTATATAATAAAATATATTTGGGAAAAGTGACAGTTCAATCGTCAAAATAAACTTTTGCTCATAACTTTAATAATCAAATAAAAGACAAGATTATTTTTATACAAGTACTTGAATACTTACCAAATGCAACTTCTGCATACAATAGCTCTGGGATTTGAATGCCATAGGAGGCCCCAGTGACATTTTTGGATTAGCTTCCACGAGGACAGGGTAAAATCTCAAATAGTGTAAGCCCAAGAGTTTGTTGAAATACATATGTGTTAAATGCCAATAGCTACAATGCTGGGCAACGTTTAAGAACAATTTATAAACTTCATTTATGTGTTGGGTCACGTCGAAGTACAAATTTTCGGTAGGACGTACCCCAAAAAAATTAAATAGTGTTAGATTTAAGAAAAAGCCACAAAAAGGCAAATTGTAAGTAGAATAGTGTATAATAGTATCTAAGCAAGGGTTATACATGGTATTTGGGGCTCAAAAGCCTTAATTTTAAGTAAAATATGTAAAAGTATCAAAATTTGTCAAAATTCTTAATATCCACCCTAAAGAGAAAACAAGGGCATGAAAAGATTCACAGCAAAACGTAGATCATGAATAGAATAAAACATGTTAGGAAATATAATTAAAAGCCATAAAAAGTTCATATTTAATTTGACAATCAATAAAAATTTTAATCTAGATATCCAAAAATAGCGAATTTGTACCGTAACTATGACTACAGTGTCAAAAGGAGAGCGTTTTTCGAAGTTGTAGAGTCCGCACGTTAAAATTTTGCTCCTCATTTAACATCACTTTTAAATTCAAAAATTCAATTTTCAATAATTCTAATGTCAAGTGACAAATTTATCAAGGTTGAAGAGAATATTCAACAAATTTGAAATAAATAACTAAAAGACAACAAATTTTGAAATTTATATACAAGAAATTGTTTTCATCACCTACGAGGTAATATTCTGTGCAGAAATAAGTCTGTACTTACCAGATATTTTTTAAAAATCCGGATCGTAAATAAATTTAAGCCGTATCACAGTCATCATTAAAATCAAACAGTGCTTCATGCGGTAAAATAAAGTGAAATTTCGTCGAAATACATTCCCCAGGTTCACAAACTAGCACCGGATCGACATCAGCTGTTTTCTGGACGCTTTGGAAAGGACAACTGCACTTCACGTCGAGGAAGAAGGTTAGCTAACTTACACCGTACATAATAAAGAGCTCTGATACCAAAAAGGTATCTTTTTATTTAATTTAAATCGATACAAAATCGAAAACATTAATTCTCTCACTGTTATTGTACACATGTTAGTTTTAAGTTTGTTCACAGTTGTCAAATATCATTTAGCTGGAGTTTCACCAAATACCATTAATAAAAGGTTTCTGTCAAACGAATATTTTGATTTCAGTACATAAGCAATTGAACCGGCTCCTGCAATATTGAGATTCTCATCTCTACTGACTGAGTCAGTGATTCCTGCGAATTTCTGCAGGTGGCGCCCAAATCAACATTTTAATATTTCAACATTCAATAATTTCATAGCAATATATATATATATATATATATATATATGTTAGATAGTGGATTGTAGATTTAACTTTTTAAAAACATTTATTTAGTTAAACACTGGAGTCAACGTTGACTCTATAATAATAACAATAATAATTTTGAAGTGATTTATTCGAACATGAGTTTAAGACTGATTACAAAAAGGTTGTTGGTAATATTTATAATGTTTTGAGAACAAAGGAAACAGTGTTGCTGATTCAGCACAATCAGAATTACTGAGAATTGAAATACAATGCTCATGCAGCGTGAGCGGTTATTGAGAAGAGCTGTTACGCAGTATGTAATACGATATGTTTGAGAAGGTTAAGCCTGTCTCGATAATATTATATATCATAGTATATTTCTAATATAACAGCTTCCCCCTTATAAAAAAGTTGGTGTTTATGCAGCAACTTTTGAAATGAATATAAAATGTGTATAAAAGGTAATGGTACAATTTGGAAAAATATAAAAGATACAAAAATGTTAAATCGTAAGGTTTAAAATACAGAATATAACCTTAGCGTCTAAAATATGAAATGCAAGCACAATAAGCTTGATTCATAAAATAAAATAACATAAAAATGTTAGAGTTAAAATATAGCTTTAGCAGGAAAGCGTAAAATACAAACATAATAAGTTTGTTTTAAAATGGGATAAAATATTCCCAAGGTTAAAATATAGCTTTACTATAAAAGCATAAAATATGAGTATGATAAGTTTAAATGAAAATGACGTAAAAATGTTAATAAAATTGAAATTAACAAAGGATAGAAAAATAATGAAATATAATGATTAAACAAATGAAATAAAATTCACTGAAGAGTCTAGCACTAAAAGTCAGTAAAAAGGCGCAAAACAGTTTGTCTTTAGGTACGTTCTATGTCTTCGGCTTCGTTGTCTTCTCTCCTTAAGGTAGGTCGTCTTCGTGAAGGAAATAGGTTAGCAAATGTCCTGTAGGGTTTGCTAGGCCTCGGTGGAGATGGGGGTGATGCGGAAACATCGATGGCTAGTCTTCGTCTTTTTGTTCTGCACTTACAAAATAGGTACAGAAATAACAGTCCAAATATTACCACAATGATAAAATAGGTGAACCAGGATATGTGTTTTGTTATAAAGGGTTCGTTGATCAAATCATCTAAATCTCTGGAGTATTGGTCCAACTTGTGTTTGGCAACTTCGAGGTCTTCCGTATTGAGATTGTTTAATTTTAGTGGTTTAAGATTTGGAGCTCAGATTTTGTCTGGAATATGTTTACAACATTCAAATGGAATTTGGATTGGATGAGTGTCGTCTTTTACATCGGTTACTTCATTGGTACTGGCTTGAATTTTTGTGATGCCTATGAAGGCGTAACGATTTGGTTGTAATTTTACTATTGAATTTTTGTAGATCACTTCAGTTTTTGAATTTCTTTCTGGACAGTTGATGGTTGTTTGTAGAGGTTCTGCGTTAATAACTAACCATGTGTTTTCGTCTATTTTTTGGACGTTGTAGCCTTGGCTGATGATAAATGACGTCTGGCAGTTTTCTGGCAGAGTTTTGAGGTTCTTGAAGAGACGGGCTTCGCATATGGCATTGTTGTCAATAGGATATGCAAATAAATTTGGACATAATTTGGTGTTGAAATAAAGTGGTTTGCATTCTTCAAGGTTCGAAATAGGTATGTACATTAATGAATCATCATCTCTCGCGATATATTTTTGAGAAGTTGATAATACATGATATAAACCAGTTCTATTATCCAAAATAGGAATAGGGTATAATTGAAATACTGAATATGTCTGAGGGTCTACCAGATTTATGTCTAACACAAATATTAGATCCGAATTTGTTTGAAAAGCTTTTAGTTCTATAATGTCTAAGTACTGTGCAACCTTTGATAGTTTGATTGGAAGCGGTAAATTGTTCCTTTGTAGGTTTTGCGAAATTTCCTGTAAAGAATTTACGTTAAAGAAAGTCCTTTGGATTTATAATTGACGTATGAATTATTTAAGCTTCGCGAAAGTGATGGAATTTAGGATGTCATTCAGGTTATCTTTCGATAAATAAGTAACTTGCCATAAGTTGTTCGCAGATTTCGATAAATTTCAGTTTTGCATGGATGTTTTCTATGTCTTTAGTCATGTCTAAAATTGAGGTTTCAATTTCTTTAATATCCTTATCGAAAGTTTCTTCGTCAACTTGCAATTTTTGAATAGTTGCGTTGAAATTTTTGATTTCTGAAGTTGTAATAGATATTTGGTTTTTAATTAGGGTTTCGAGTTGATTGAAATGATTAATTTTGAAAAGAACATTACTTTTTGAAAGTACCGTTGTCATTAAATTGTTTTGCAATTTATTTTGTCATCTGAGATTATTTTTAGAAATAGGTGTTATTGTCAGTTTGGTATTTGGTCAATTTTTTAAACGTGGTTATCGAAACGATTTTGAACATTTCTTTTGTTTTGGTCTCGGACGCTAATTAATACACGCTATTTGGTAAAATAGTGTACCAATCATGTATTTAGTTTCCTGTATGATCGTCATGTAGTCGGGTATATAACTTATTAGGATAATAATCATATTTATAATGTATTATCGCAATATTTTAATATTTTGTTTCGAATGTATATCACAATAGTTGCTAGTCATATGCGGAATAGTTTTAACAGGGTTGTACACTTGGAAAATAACCATGAGGGGTTGCTGTTGTGAAACAGCGTAGAATAGTATTGCTAGAATAATGTGTGGGTTGAGAAAAATTAATTATTATCGATTTTATTACTGTCATTTATTGTTAATATCATATTTAATTAAGTATTCATTTCTCTTGATTACATAGGGCTTTAAGATTGAGTTTCATAGGGTGGACTGAACTATCTGAATGTTAGAAAACTTCGGGATATTTTTTCTTGCATGACAAATTTTTCTGAGTGGGAAAATTAAACTTACAGAATTTCAATTTCTGGAGTAGCGTTGAAGATGGGTAGTTACCGCGTGTTCATTTGATATGGAGTTGTCAATATAAGAATAAGATAATTCACTTATTAGTTTATAATGCGTACATAAATAATTGTCATAAGTCTATGCGCATTATATTTCCGAGATAACGGAGAGATTGACTGATGGAATTATTCGGAAAATTATAAATGAGATTCTTGAAGGAATAATTGTTCGAAATTAAATTCGTGAAATGGTTACTACTTGACAGAATTAGGGTGATGTACGTTTCGGATAATAATTCTATGTAAATGTTATAAGAAAATAATTTCCTTTTATTTAAGAAGTTGGTCAGGGAATGAAAAAAATGTAAATGTTTCTCTTACATGATTATCGTATCACGAAAATAGTGTTGGAATTATAACATAAAAATGTTTACGAGTGATTTTGCAATCTTGTGTAGGACAGTGTAAGCTGTGTGAATTTGTCAATTTTTTTGTACGTGTCAGTGTACGTTTTGTGTGAGAATTGAAATGGGTCGATATTGATTTGTCGAACGGTGCTTTTTGGGGTTTTGGTGATTACCAAAGGATTGTTAGGATCCTTGAGATTTGGTTTTCGACAAATTTTGCATTTTTTTTATAAAACTTGGCGTGGTTTGTTAGTTCTTGCCAATTATATTTGTTTTTGATGTAGAGATTTGGTTTTCGACAAATTTTGCATTTTTTTTATAAAACTTGGCGTGGTTTGTTAGTTCTTGCCAATTATATTTGTTTTTGATGTAACCTATTTTTATAAACGGAACCTTATTTATCAGGGGTTCTTGTTAGGTTCTGATTAGTAGTTGAAGTATGATAAATTTTGTATATTGGTCTAACATAAGTATTGGAAATTTGAGGTATTGTTTTCAACATGTTTTTCTTTTGAAATCCCTAAATTGTTTGATTTTTAAAATAATGTTGAGAATAAATGTCTTAACATTGATCCTAAAGAGAAATAATTCTGTCCGTCCGTGTTTTTTTGTTAATGTTGGTTTTGTTATTACTAAACTACAGAATAATTTCGTAGTTTTCTTTTTATAGGGAGATGTTTTAGTGAAATTATTGTGTGGAAGTAAGTTCACAATTTTTCGATATAGTAGTTGTGTGAAATTTGTAGTTTTACGTTTTGTTTTGGTAATCTACTAGAAGTTTTGTCTCGTGTAAGTATAAAAGTTGTCAAATGGTGTAAGGTGTAGGGTTTGTTTGTAATTTGTATTTTAGAGTAATCTATTAAAGATTTCGTTTCGTAAAGTCAAGAAAAATGTGTCAAATTTTTGGGCAATTTGTTCGTTTGTACTTAGGGTCATACAAATTTAATTCTGAACATTTTTGAAGAAAGATTGATTTTTATGTACGTCTGTATGTTTGTAAATTTTCAGGGTTTTTGAGTAATTCAATTTTTTTATTTGAAAAGGTATGTTATTCTGAATTTAGGTTCTAATTTAAAGTTTGAAAATTTCTTAATGTATATTATTTAAATTTCTGCCCTTGCTATTAATTAACAGCTGTTATTACTTGTGCTTGTAAGGCATTTATGTTGATGTAATGAAACATCATAATGAGTACAATGCAATATTGAGGTGTTGGATATCAGGCATTTCTTGTTAAAATGGGCTCCTGTGCAAAAGTTGAAGGCACTGTTATCAAAGTAGTACTACTATTATGAATTTCTTTGAATTAAATGTAAATACTTTATGTGCATTTATTTAAATGAACAAAAGTATTTCCTTATAATTAAGGTTTTGTTTCATAGAGTAGAATTTATTACAGGAGAAGAAATTTCCTAGTAATATAGAAAAAGGAATAAAATATTTACATAAGAAGTTTATTTTGATAAATAATTGATCTATGGAGTTAATTGATTTATCATACAATTATTTTTAAAGATTATCAAGCAATATTAATTTAGAAAAGTTTGAGAAAAGTGGAGAATATCTTTAATATAAACTGTTAATTTTAAGTAATAATATTCTAAAATATTTCGGTTAGGTGACTAACAATTTGTGAGATAATTTTGAGAATTATTTTGTGTTGCAAGTTTTTGTGTGTTTTATTTCGCAGGGTCGGCATACGGTTGAGACGAGAATCGGTATTATCGTTATCAATTAAGTTTAAATATAGATTTGAATTTCTGGACTGGTTGAAATTTTAAATTAGAAAATTCTACAATTTTTGGTATTGTTTTTACAGGTGATAGAAACGAATTTTGTCGGTACATTTTCCTGATTGTGTGGGGTGTATAGATTTTTCTTTTGTTTTGATTACGCAGGATTGTATGCGTATTTCTTGAATTATTCTTTACCTTGTTTGTTTTTCGAATTTTCGATTTCCTGAGTATTTTATTACCAATTTTAAATAATGTTTGCGAAATAGAAATTTTTCTGTTTAATGCTTGTGGTTTTACTCGTTTCGAATTATTTTTTGAATGTTTAAATTTGACTTTACCACTTTAGATTTATCTATACGGCATGATTTTGTTTTCGAAAGGTTTGTTTTTTGTGGGTTAACGTTAGGGGTTGCATTTGAAGTTTTTTCTGTTTCTTGTACTTTGCTTTTAAATATTTTTTTGATACGTAATTCGGCAAAAGTAGAATTTTGATGTTTGTTTTCACAGGACATGTCTAAAAGTTTAGAACCTTTGTCTATTTGACTGGAGTCTGAATTTTGATAATTTTCGTCAGACGTTGTCTCGAAAAATTCGTTTTGTATGTTTGTCTTTGCAATGGTGTTAGGTAAGTGTATTTTTTCTTGTTCCTGAGCTAGCGGTATAGCGTCAGTGTCACAATAAAATTCAAATATTTCTTTAGTGTCTGGTTCGAAAAAATTAAGATTTTGATTGATGATGTTGTCTGAAATGTGATGATTAATTTTTTTGTTTGAATTTGTAACTGGTTGAAAAGGTAAATAATCGTTAACTTTAAATAATGGTATATTTTTAAAATTGGTGATTAGTTGATTATTTTTGAAATCTATAATGCATTCGTAATGTTCTAGAAAGTCGCTACCTACGAAGCCATCAAAGTCTGTATCTAAATCGTGTACATAAACTTCGTATGGGTCGTTAGAATTGAATGGTATGAGAACAGATTCGGTGATATTAATTTTTTGACCTATTGCTTGTATATTTAAATTTTCGGGACGTCTTTGATTATAATTTCCTGTTGCTTTGGGTTTGAAAATGGAAATATCTGCACCTAAATTGATTAGAATATTAAATTTATTTGTTGGGTCTTTCATGAAATACAGGTTTGCCGAACTTACTTGAAATGGAGGGTTAGATGATGAATTTACATGAAACATTGCTCTTGAGGGTTCGAATGTGGGTCGGAATTGTCTTTGAGATTCATCGCTTGGACTTGGTGAGGAATTTGGTCTAGTTCGTCCGTTTGTATTGGAGTATTCGTGGAATACTCCGGGCCTATGCAAAAATCCGGAGGATTAGCAGTATAATCCTCGTGCTGTTGAGGTTGAGAATTAGCAGTATAATTCTCGTACTGTTGGGGTTGAGAATTAGCAGTATAATTATCACATTGTTGGGTTCCAAAATCGTAATCATAATCATTTTCGTTAGAATAATTGGGAGAATAATTGGTAGAATAATTTACAGGATAATTTTCATATTGGTTTGGGCTATCAGTGTAGTTATCATAAGATTCTTGATTTAGATGATGTGTCTTTTGTTGATTGAATCGATTAAAATTCGGGTTCGGTTGTATGGCAGAAGGTCTCTGCTGGTGGAAGTTGGGATTTGGCCTGATAGCTGAGGGCCTGTTCTGTTGAGAATAATTGTGTTGCTGATTAGAGAAATTTTGAAAGTTTTGTGGTCTATGGTTAGATGCACTCTGGAAATGTTGCCTTGGAGGCTGTGCTTGATTAGAATAAGCATTTGGTGTGAAATTGGGAGATGGGGACTGATAATTTTGCGTTGTGCGGCATTCGTTGACATGATGCCCATTTATTCTGCAGAATGTGCAGAATTGATGAGAATTTGGGCATCTTTGAACATTTTGGACAGGGTTTTTGATTGGGGCTTTAATGGAAAATTTTTGTGATTCGAAATATGACAACTGTAGTTCTCGTTTGATCCTGTTTATGGCATCTAGCATGTTGCTAGGCTTACCAGCCCTAATGATTTGGCCTAATTTGAGTTCTAACCCGGTCAATAGAGTGGTCAATGTCATGTTTTCAATCAAATTTGACTGAGCCGTTTTTTCTTCAAGAGTTAGAGTTTGTTTTTGTATAGCGGCGTGCATTTTCGCGTTGTGTGTCTGCAACCTAGATACAAATACCAATGCAGTTTCGTTAGATGATTGGCGAATCCTCTGTAGATCCTGAATTAGTGCTGTCAGGTCACGAGAATCACCAAAATGAGCTTCAAGTAAGCTTTTGATTTCTGCCCATGTAGCAGGGTTTCGGGAATTTATTAATTCTGCGGCTTTTCCGCGTAATTTATTTTTTATGTGAAGCGTTAATAAGACGCGCTGATCATCAACAGCGATCCCCTGAGCGGTTATACAGGCTGAAATAAATGTTTGCAAGAATATGGGTTTGCCGTCAAATTCGGGCACTATGGAAAATATTTCGCTTAACCTATAAGGTTCAATATTTATGGTTTCGTTTGCAGCGATTGAATTGTTGACATTTGTAGTGATTGAGTTGTTTACATTGGAATTTGTAGCGGTAGCCATTTTATTTATAATATTTAGATAATTAAATAACTTAAAACGCCTTTTTCCAATTTAAGTTAGTACGCTACTGGTGTTTAATAAAAAAATTTTTATATGAAACGGGCAAGAGTGTGTTATTTATTCTGTAATATTTAAAATTTATATTATAAAATAGCTAGATTAATTCGAAAAACGCGTTTGGTTTAAAAAGCGTTTTGAGTTTGGAAATAGTATATCTCTGATAATTTTATATTTTAATTGTAATGTAATAGTATTGTAGAACATAAGCTTTGTCTTACGGCCTTAACTTTAACCTTTTATGTGGTATGCAATATTATATTACGATAAAAATGCAAAGATAACAATGGTACGTGATTACAGTTAATTAGATAAATTCGCACTTAAAGAGTATATGATATTACCATAAAAATAATGTTACGATAGGAACAGTGTATGATTACGGTTATTTATATAGGTCACACAAATTATAATCAAGATATTTTGTTTCAAGTTTAAATAAAATTACTATTTTAGATATTAGAACTGTATGTAACAATGCAATGTATTTTGATAGAATAGAATGTAAAATTATGTCGTTGTTTGCAAATAAATGTTTGCGAGATGATTCAAAAATGACTTACCCTAAATTTTTCATTCCTCGTGGTCCAGTTGAATGCGACTTCGTGAGCTTAGCTTCACCAAAGGTCTGTCTCTGCCAGGGGCGTCACTGGGTGTTCCTTCCACAGGGTTGCCTTTGATGCCGAAGACACCAACGATGGGACGGGATGAAATTCTTACTTGCTAATTGTTGAATCGTGTTGATTTGAAATGTTGCTTTGTTGCTTGTATTTCTTGATAATTATTATTATTGTTTCGCTTCTGTGCGTTTGAGAATAATGTAGGTTCTTCTGAACAAAGAATTGGGATCCACCACCACAGCTAAGAAGTTCCCCTTGTTCCAGAAGCTCTTTTCGTCCGGTTAGGCACCTTTTTCAGATGGACTCCTTGTTCCCTCGGATATGTTTGCTACTGGTTAGGCTCCCGAACTGTGCGTGTTTTTCAGATCCTACCGACTGCGCCAATGTTAGATAGTGGATTGTAGATTTAACTTTTTTAAAACATTTATTTAGTTAAACACTGGAGTCAACGTTGACTCTATAATAATAACAATAATAATTTTGAAGTGATTTATTCGAACATGAGTTTAAGACTGATACAAAAAGGTTGTTGGTAATATTTATAATGTTTTGAGAACAAAGGAAACAGTGTTGCTGATTCAGCACAATCAGAATTACTGAAAATTGAAATACAATGCTCATGCAGCGTGAGCGGTTATTGAGAAGAGCTCTTACGCAGTATGTAATACGATATGTTTGAGAAGGTTAAGCCTGTCTCGATAATATTATATATCATAGTATATTTCTAATATAACATATATCTATATATATATATATATATATATGTGGTTAGGTATAAATAATGCACAGATACATCGTATAACTCCTTCTATCAGAAAATAAACAAAGTAGTTTCTCGTCAACTTTAAGGACTACTGCAAGCGTTAAAACGTATATATGCTTGATTGTGTGATGGCTCATTGAATCATATTCATAAGGGGATTTGGTAATAGATGAGATCTGATCTGACAACCAGAACATTAGCCACCGACGATCTGGATGGCGATAATATCTCTAACTGAGTTCGTAAAGTTAATTAGTAAGAGAAATTGCTAAAAGCATGAATTGTTTTGTGCGACTTAATTTAAAACTTTAAAAGAAAAACTATCAAAAGCATTAATCTTCTCCTCAACAATTTTATTCTAATGAATTGACGCAACATCGTTTGAACATGTTTGTATATTACATATTTATTAATATATAACATATCTATTACAAAAAGTAATCTAACGTTAGTTGTGAATTGTTGATATTTAGTACTGCCAGGTTCACCTCTTTTTGTTTTTCAATTAAATTTTAATTTAAAAGTGACTAATATTTAAAACTTTGGATAATGAAACATTTTAAGCGAGTAGTAATTAAAATGATGTCACACCTCACGACCTACACATTTTGTGTTTGACTTCAACGACAAAAAAAAATCATAAAGAAATATTTCAAGCGCATCAAAAATGTAATCCCGACTGGCTTAACGAGGGATATATATTAATTTTTATCATGGGCTCTGTTGGAGAAGCATTAATTTTAGTACTTTTCCAAGAACATAGGAAGAGAAGAAAATCATTATTGTTGGAAACTGGTTACAAACTGAATTGTATCACATATACCACAAACTTTGCAGACATCTAAATTAGTTCTTTTGCAAAATGTGGCTAAGGCTACTGCAGTGGTTCGGTTGGCGTTGGTTTAGTTGATTTTTTTTACTACCTAACTTAATTTTTATATATTCTCAGAACAAATTCACTGAAATTTACTTTACTATTGTGACGTGCTGGTATCGACAAATTAATGATAACATGTAAAAATAAGATGTTAATCGATCAACTTTTCAATATGGAGTAATAAATTACACTTTCACCGATAAATGCCACTTCACCTTATTTACCTATTCAAATTACCACGAAAATTAGGATTTCCTTCAACACAAGGCTTTCACTGGGAAAATATACCAATGTGTATATCATAAAAATATTAAATGTAGACTATTATTATAATTAGTGTATAAAAATGTATATAAGTAGTATAAAGATAATAGTAACGGTCGAAAAGTCACTATCAAACTGTTAGTTTAAGTCATATATTAAAATGGTTATAAATACCACTCAAGGTCCTTAAAACTTCCGCTTTCTAAATAAAAACTGAGCTAGCAACTTTGCCAAGTGATTAAATTAGTTGCTGTTCGGTTTGGTATCGGATCAAAAAATAGATTTCACATATTTTCATTTAATATTTTGGATTATTTTAATTGATATTTCGATTAATCGGGATTTAATTAGCGAGTATCATCCAGAAGTATTCTGGGTAAGTTTTAATCTCTTAGATTTATTATAGACGCGTCCTCACGTTAGAGGTTATTTTTGAGACTAGTTTGGTAAATTTAATTATAGACGATTTGGTACAGCTAAACTTTTAGCGCAGTTAGAACTTACAAACTGTTTTATTTTTGATATTTGTTGACTTGGACTTTTGAATCATTCTGCTATTCTTCTTAATTATTTCCAAACTATGAACATGAAATTTATATATTGTTTGTTACAACCTTTTAAGTATGCGTAGCTTAATATTACTTCCAGCCCCACAGTATCACTTATTTGCGATATCCAGCTATTATCTCCTAAGCTCCTTCACCTTTCAAATGATATTCAGTTTTCACCAGAAATCGTTTTCTTGACCTTAAAATAATGTATAATTATTTGTTTTCCTCTACTTGTCAAAATCGATTTTCTGTTTCTTTCTTCCAAATTCTTTAGCTATTTGTCTTGCTTCGCTTTACTTTTCTTCAATTAAACAAACAACAGTCTATTCTCTCTATTTTACTCCAATATTCTTATTTATCCAAAATTTTCTTCCCCTTAAATTTTCAAAATTTTCTTGTTATTTTCCCATATCCCCAGCAACCTCCAATTTTCAATTTTTCCACAATCTCCTTTATATTTTCCACAAATAGTAATATCGCAAATACCAACTTAAATCTTTCGTGACATCAACTTAACAAAACAAATTAGTTTCTTCTTTTCTCATCACGTGATATTTGAACCTTTTTCACTTTTATTATTTTCTCGCACACATTAATTAAAAATCTTATATCTACTTGAGCATATTATAGGCGTAAACAATTCGAAATGTTTTAAACGTTTTAATAATTAGTATAGCAATAATTAAATGCATTTAAATAAAATAACTGATTCTATTTACCATTAAATTATGTTATAAATATCTCTATCTGTCTTTAATGGCTGAAACACGGAAATTGCATGTAGTTCTTGAAAATATCTGCCTTCTGTAAAATACCTTGATATTTATCAAACAGAACAAATAAAAGAAAACAGAAAACATGCATGCAACTCTTTAATCAGAATAAATGCATCTCACAATTGAAGGAATGTGAAGTTTTATGTCTAGAAAAGTTTTAAATTATTAAATATGCTGCAGAACCAAATCTGATGAAAAGCAGAAAAAATATGTTCCATTTGGAATACCTTCCATATACTTTTCACATATTTAGGAAAAATTATTAGGTTCATTTAAAAAAATTCGATGCTGTTCTGACTCGAATATGGAACATCCAAGTTGAAGTTCAATTTCAGAATAAGAACATTTAGGTGCAAAATTTGGCGGATTTTTTTCTATCCGAAACTGAATGTGCCCAATATTTTATGAACTCACTGTATATTTATATTGTTCTTTTAACAATACACATTGTCACTAAAATAAATTTAATTTTCTGGTTTTAATTTGTGAGACGGATTTGATACAATTTCTTAGAAAATGAGAATTTAATTTTAAACTACATGGAATAATGCAAACGTTATTAATAAACAAAATAAGAATAAAGCTTATAATTAGTAAGAATAAATTTATTTTTAAAATGCAAAGCTTCGTAGCAGTAGTTCGTGTTTGTTTTCCGACAAGAGGATTATAAAAGATAATTAAAATCCGAGGTTTTGCGTACCTTTTAAAACAATGTGCAGGGTAATAAATAGTCTGAACAGTTTGAATTTGTTAGTTATTGCATCTCTTGTAAACCTTTGTGTTGTAATATTTTGCCGTAGGCATATCAATATTATTAAAAAAAATTACACATTAACACAAGACCCAACCCTATGTTACTGGCAAAGACAAAAAAGTACTTTCATCCAAATCAGTATTAAAGACATGAAAATATATAAATAAAATATAAATACAGTGTTACGTGTTTACAATCTCCAGTAAATACCCTCTATGTAGATTCAAATAACTTGCAACAAGAATCTTCACAAACCACTGATTTATTAATCACTTAATTACAAGAATTAAGTCTTTATACATATTAGTACACACTAATTACAAGTCCCATCTACTATCGTCTCACTACTATAATTCACAACTTATTACTATTCGTATTCCATCTGTTCACTTGGTTGTCTCATATCAAACTGTTGCCAGTGCGCTCGAATCCACTCTATATATACCAGCGTCGAATGTACTTGTTCCTTCTAGAATCATCTAGGTTGTTGTTCGCGGTGCTTCCCGCGCTTTCTCGCACATTCCATGAGGTATCAGTGACGTAAGCGTGCACATAACAACAGTATTGTATCAAAAGAGAAATACATTTCTCTGGAAAACTGCTCTGTAAATGTGGCATCGATTTTGTAATGTGTTCACAATGTATTTGAAAATTTAATGTTTCATAATTTTAATTTTACTTACTAGTATTAAAAAATATGACTTTTAGTACGTAAAAGTATGTAATTTACAATTAAATTAGTAATCAGAAAGTCGCTGCTGTAAAACGCTCATACAGAAAAGTTTAACAGTGAGTGTGCCTGTTTGCCGATCCCAGAAGAAAGGGTTCTCGTCGCAAGGAAAAGGAAACTAGGAGCACTGAAGGCACCTGCCCTCCTGGATACAACACTAAGTTTCCCATCAGAAGTGAAAAACCTTGGGGTAACCTTCGATGCCAAACTAACATGGAATCTTCACATAGGTAGAAGACTAAAGAGGGCTTACATTTTTTATGAGCAGTATCGCAGGACCGTGGGGAAAACCTGGGGAATGAATCCCAAAGTGGTCATGTGGATATATACTGCCGTGATAAGACCAATAAAAACCTATGGAGCCGTGGTTTGGTGGCCTAAGAGCAAACAGACTATAGCCAAGGTCAAGCTCAGCCAAGTGCAGAGAGTTGCCTGCCTAAGCATAACCGGAGCTATGCGAACAACGCTAACGAGAACCATGGAGGTAATGCTGTGTCTGCCATCACTAGATATAAATCTAGGAGAAGTGGCTCTGACAACAATGGTATGCCTCAAATCTGTTGGCATACAACCAAATGTAACCTGAATCGCCTGTGGAATGAAGCTGTCAGAAAGACGCCTCTTTTATAAGCGTGTACTAATGGCATTTCTCCCCCTACATAATACAGGCGAATAGTGAGAATGAGGCTGCTGGCGAAGGTGTGATCAACATCTTCACAGACGGGTCAAAAAAGAAGGATGGGGCTCCGGAAGTCTGCAAATCCAAAATAAATGGGCTATGGATGCGCGAGCCAGCGTAGGATAAACAGAACTGGTGGGCATAACCATAGCTGCAAAAGAGATTATGCGTAGACAAATTTCAGGCAAGACAATCAGGATCTACACAGATTGTAGACAATCATTACTAGCCCTGAGAAGTTACAAAATTACCACAGGAGCAGTACGGGAATATCACTAAGCACTTGTGGCTATCTCCAGCATGAATAACATATTGGTATGCTGGGTTAAAGGACATACACAGTGTAGTGGCAACAAAGCAGCCAACAGACTGATCAAGAAGGCAGCAGGTCTAAGTATCTTTGGACTAGGCCCGATCAGTCTGTTACCGATCACGGAGATAACACAAATTATAAAGAAAACATCCACAATGAATTCAAGAAGCTGTGGGATGAAACAAATAGCTGTCAGCTTGCTAGGAAACTACTAAAATAGCCCAACAAGCGTATAGCAATGGACTACTTGGCAATGTCAAGAAGGAACCTATGTTTTATAACGGAAATCCAGACTGGGCACTTCCATTAAGGAAACATCTACATAATATGAGATTAAGCGAAACACTTCTCTATAGAGGTTGTGAACAAGAAGATGAGACGGTTCAACATGTACTCTGTGACTGTTCTGCCATCTCATCAATCAGAGAATCCATTTTGGGAGAAAGTTGGCCTACTTTGACCAATGTAAG
Organism: Leptura quadrifasciata; assembly: GCA_963675555.1. Taxonomy (NCBI): domain Eukaryota; kingdom Metazoa; phylum Arthropoda; class Insecta; order Coleoptera; family Cerambycidae; genus Leptura; species Leptura quadrifasciata. Next base: position 106,749,439 of record OY776674.1, on the reverse strand, counting down.
GGCCCCTAGGCAGCATCACCACTTATTTCGCAAGATTAGGTTGGTTGGAGGCCTAGACCAGGGTGTGCCTACTGGGGCGAAGTATGACAAACTTGCATGTTAAAATGTAAGCAGGTCTTTACCTTAAACAGAAGTTTCTGAATTTAAGCACAGGGCAGCATCAGTGAAGATGGTATTAACAAGGGCGAACATTATTAGATAGAGAGAGAGAGAGAGAGCTTAAAACAAAAATACACGATATACGAAAGGAGGAGGAGGAAAGGTCTTATTATCATGGGTTGTCTCTATATGAACGGAAATTCCACACTGGGTACACGTTAGGAGTGTTTGTAAATTAATCGACGCCGACGTGTTCTATTTCAAAGGATTGTTCATTCACGCAATGAACCACTTCACTCTTACTGGTTTGGAATAAATGTTTTTTTTAATTTTTTGCACTTTTACTTGGATACGTTCAACAACTATTAGCTTATTTTTAAGTGAGTGACAGTCGATTTCCTGAATTTCCTGATCCTCTTAGAAGGATCTTTTTAGAGGGTTACTCACTGACCTATTATATCAAAGCCAAGTAAATTTTTTTGTATAGCGCAGGACCGATGCGTGTTCTCGAGGTGGGTTTGCCTGTCTCTAGCAAACTAAGGATTTTTCTGGCCCTCAAATATTTTCAAATATTCTTAAAACATGATGGAATAGTAAGTATAGAAATGAAATGAAATAAAAGTTGAAATTATACGCTGAATTCCAATATACAGACAATAATAAAGATTCTTGATTTGCGTTTCCTTAGACTTTAAAATTAAATGTATTTTGCCATCACCGGCTCCTTCGCCAAAACTTAAAAACTTATGGATTTTATCAGCACTACAAACTCGGTAATAATCAACCGTAAAGAACAGCAAGGCTTCTACAATATTTTTGGTATTGAAAATACTTCTAGACACGCGTATATGGAGAACAACATGCGACAGATTTACCTACCTGCCACCGCCGGCGCAGCAACGAAGGACGAAGAAATACGAAGGAATAGATTTTTGTTCTTGCACAGTCAGCGCCAGCGGTCGGTTGGTTGACCGTGTCCCTATAATTTATTGTTAGCTACGAATTGTATATTGCTCCTTTTATTGAAGAGATTTGGGTAAAGTGATTTGATGTTCAAATACTATAAGTTAAGAAAATCGAAACATGAAAAATTAACAATAATATTGTTTTATAAGGAGTAAAAGTGACATTTTTTGTGTGGAGAATGTACTTAACATTACAGCAGGCAAGAACAGCCGAGATACTAAAAATCTTTTTTATTCCACGTAGAACATGCTATATGTTCTTCAAACATCATATACGAACTAAATAAATACTGCCACTTTTCTTCAAACACTTTTTATGTCTTTCGTGAGCAGCAGTAAAAGACTTTTAGTGCAGCTGAAAGCTCGTGAGCGGCAGTAAAAATGTCTCTGCCTCTTAGTTTAAATGCCATATTTTAATATGAAAAAATAAATAAAATTAATACATTTGAGATCGGACCCTCCCCAAAATGGGGCCCCTAGTTTAGGGCCCCATCACGATGAGGGGCATCAAATGAATTGTTTCAATGAATGAAAATAATTAAAATTCAATCTTGAAACAGAGTTCCGCCTAGTGGCGCTACGAGCCCCCGTGTTTAGGGCCAAGCTACGATGGAGTATCGAGTCGTCTCGACGCTGCGTCTAGAATGATACATCAACCATAAAACAGAGCTTCTTCCGATTATGTGAAATTTTGGTGAAAGTGGACATCTAGTAATACCTAAATATTGAAATAATATTCACGTATATAAAATATTGCGTCCTTCGAGTTCAATATTATGGATATGAACCTGATGATGTGACTTAATTGCCGAAGTGAATGAATTCCGTGAAAATGCTGATATTTCAATTTCATGGAGCCTGATCGAAGTAAAATGTTATGTGTTTATACTAAGCATCGAATATAATCATAAGGAATTAACGTTGTGTAGCGACGTTAAAAAATTATAAATTTAATATACCGGGTGGCACAGGAGACATCTAACACTCTGAACCTCACTATTTGAGAAGTTAAAATTTTGAATTTTGGGAGAGTTGCATATTATATAATTGTCCTTGTTTTGAGCCTATTAAATATTTTCTTCAATTTTCAGTTTAGGCGGAAGTGAACTTGAAATTGAAACTTTATTTTAAATGATAACCTGAATATTTTCTTTACCTATTTGATTCCTCTTTAAATTCTCTTTTCAGCCATATATCGCAACATGAAATTTATTTGTAAAATGGCAGTTAATAGCCATTTTATTGCATTAAGTCTAGGTGGCCATGATATGAACCTTGGCAGATATTGATGCTTAGTGTGTCATGATATCGAAAGGCCTCATATTTTTTGGGCATAATCAGTAGCTGAACAAACTAACTAGATTTTCTTATTTAAAAAAATCTCTATAAACAACCCACGATATCATAAAAACCAAGATAGGAAATCCCTTTTATTATTTGCCCTACTTAAAAGATACTTATTTATCTTTTATTTTTGTCTAATACAATTGCTTTACTGTCGTGCGAAAAAAAAATGGGACAAAACTTATAACGTATTTTTGGTCAAATCTAATTGTGTATATCTAACTTTAATTTTTGTGACATTGTCATTGTCATTTTCGGCTACTCATTACATATTTAATAATTACTGCTATTAATTTAACTTTTAAACTACCGTTTCGTTACGCCTCTGATTAGTTCGAGGATTAAAAATGAAATGAATTAATTATTTATTAATTAAAACCAGGTGTAAAGTACAAAATAATATATCACATAAAACATTTATACAAATGTTTTTCGCGCCCATGTCCTACAACACATTAATTTCGGAAATTTCAAAATTAACAGCCCTTTTACGAATCCACGTTGTGCAGCACTGCAACTCATGTGTTGTATTAAATATGAGGACAAGTTAATCTAGTCTCTAGTCAAAGTATTTCGAGAGTTTTGGCGAAAATAGCCTTTAACGACAAGGGTGACTATTCATTTTCTAGCAGTCGATTTTGACGGAAAAATGATGGATTTTAAACAGTAAAACAATTCAAACATGAAGACAGCGATTGTTGTTTTTATACAGGGTGTCCCGAAACTCCCGCATTCCCCTTTAGGTGCTAATTCTCCATGCAAAAATAGTAAAAAAAGATCCTATAAACATGTATCCGGAAATGCTTCCTAAGGGAGCTACGGCCCTCTAAAGATGGCGTAAAAATAGGAGTTTTTACTAATTATCGCGGAAATTATTTGGGACAACTTTATGAAACTTGGTTAACTATTTTAGATTATTAAAGATTATTGTTTTACAGTATTAGCCTCAATTAATTTTTTCCAGGGGCGGAGAAACGAGGGGTCGGTGTTCTTTGTTTCTACATATTTATTTTCCAATTTGACATTTTTTGTATTTTAATCCCTGATTATGATTCCCTGGTTAATTCTGCAAAAAAAGGTCCTCTTTACAATTAGCCATATGGCAAACCGTTTTCGAGTAAAAGCGGTCTAAACGAAATACTGCGTATTCGGTTACTAAATGCGCATTATTTATTTTTCAAAGTAGGCGTATGTCATTCAGTAACAAAAATGGCTGAGTACACCTCACAGGAGTATCTCGATATGATTATCTGTTATGGTATGGCTCATGAACAAGCTGTACCAGCCGCACGACTGTACGCGCTCCGATTCCCGCAACGAGCACATTTTCCTGACGCAAATGTTATCACGCGCTGCCTTAATCGTGTACGGGACAGTGGAAATGTCCTACCTAATAGACGAGGTAGCGGTCGCCCAAGAGGGATTCCAGTAGCTGAAGAAGAGATGATTCTTGATGCATTTGTTGATCAGCCAAGGTTGAGTACTAGGCGAGCTGTTAGACTACTGGGGACGACAAGAACACGTATTCATCGAATCCTTCGACGTGAAAATCAACATTGTTATCGTTATCGACGGGTTCAGCAGCTCTTACCGCGAGACTATGAACCTCGAATGATCTTCTGTACAAGTAAGCTGAATTTTGTATGCAGCATCTACATGAAATAAAAAACAAATTTTAAACAAATGTGATAAATTTGTAATTCAAAATATTCTACCACTTAAACCGATCGATTTTTTTTTAATTTCGCAGATTTTTTGGAAAATCATTTGGTCAATCCTTCATTTCTTAATCAGATATTGTGGACTGATGAAGCGACATTACCCCAAATGGAGTATTTAATTCAAGGAATTTTGTTTACTGGGCACATGAAAATCCTCATTTAATTCGACAGACACATTTTCAATACCGATTTTCAATTAATGTTTGGGCGGAACAAATAGGAAACCTAATGGTAAGTACATTTACATTCTCATTGGGTACCTAATAGGTTAGGTAAAACTTTCAAATAATATTTACCACCAATTTTGCAGATTGGTCCCATATTTCTTCCCGCACGACTTAATGGACAGAATTATGTACGATTTCTCCAAAGACAACTACCCGGTTTACTGGATGAAATTCCGCTGCTTTCTCGCTGGAATATGATTTTTATGCACGATGGGGCTCCGGCGCACTTTAGTAGGGTAGCAAGGCGTCATTTGAATCGAGTTTTTCGAGGACGTTGGATAGGAAGAAGTGGTCCAATAAGTTGGCCTCCTCGATTGCCGGATTTAAATCCGATGGATTATTTTGTATGGGGTCATATAAAAAATGGGCAAAAATCTTCTAGCGGCTTGTATATCAGTGTATGCGCGGAAGCTATACAACCTTAGGCGAGAGTTGTATAGGAGATATACCATCCTTCGGAGGGGATGTAAAGCCGTCGGTCCCTTGTCTATTAAATGTTAGGCAAATAAAAGATCCCTACTCTTCTTAAGGGAAGAGGTTCGGCAAAATTCCTGGTTGGGGGTAGCTCGTCTACAGGCGTCGGTGTTAGGCCTCAGTAGTGGAAACAGGCCGACTTTAAATAAATGTATAAAAAAACCAATACTAATACTAATTTTAATGAAGAAAGCAAAATAGAATAGATACAGCAATTCTTTTGTGTCACTTCAGCTTAAACCGTAATTTAAAGAAAATGTTTGATATGCTCAAAACAAGGACAATTATGTAATATACAACTCTCCCAAAATTTAAAACTTTAACTTGTCAAATTGCAAAGTTACAGAGTGTTACATATCTCTTGTTTCACTCAATATATGTTTAAATGACAAAGAGATAATTAGATACAAATAATCTAATAATACTTTATAAAGCACTGACAGAGTGGCATATAACATATGGAATCATTGGGTGGGGAATCTCAATCCTCAATTATGTTTTTATTGCATCCCATCTATCTATCCATATGTTGCAGTACGATCAAAATTACATAAATAATTTTCTAAATTTTTATATTACGGACTTGCTACGCGTTCTCCGCGTATTTCTCTCGTACCTCGTTTAATGATTTCCATATAATTAAATTAACTTAAAAAAACCGCTGCTCAAGGAATCACTACTTCCACATCCAGATTTTGTATCCAAGTCTTATACATACTAAATCCCAATGTAATATTTTATTCCCTTTGATAATACAGTGGGGTGGTAGAGGGGGTGGCTAATGTAAAAAAAATTTAGAAGCCGTTGGTTCTCGTACACACACTAAATCCCAATTTAATTTTTTATTCCCTTTAATAATAGGGTGGGGGTGGCAATGGGGGTGGTAGAGGGAGTAGCTAACGCCAAAAAATTTTTTTTAGATGTTTCGTTCTTGTATACACACTAAATCACATTTTAATTTTTTTTACCCTCTTTAATAATAGGACTGGGATGGCAATGAGATTGGTAGGTAAAGCTAAAAAAACTTTTTTTAGGCGTTTTGTTTTTGTATATACACTAAATCGCATTTTAATTTTTTACTCCCTTTCATAATAGTGTGGGGGTGGTATTGGGGGTGATAGTGGGGGGGTGGCTGATGCAAAAAAAAAAATTGAGACCTTAACTTTTCGTGCATGCCCTAAATTGCAATTTTGTGTACTTTTACTTGCTTCTTTTGCCTATTTACCCTTATTTACCCCATTTACCCCCGAACCCTTGTAGCGTATTCTTACAGCTTTTAAATAGTAAATGCCCACAGACCGGTAGCTCAGTCAGGGTTGTGGGTTAGTTTAAGTTTCTTTTTGAATATCTTTTCCACATATATGTTTCTATATACATATAGGCACTAATTGCAATAAACAAATTATGACAGGAAATTTGAAATAAGCTAGTGTGGGCGCCAGCCGATTATATCGACAGAAAGGGATATAAAACAGACAAATAAATTTTAGATATAAAAAATTTAATAGTATAAAATATAGGAAAAATGTATAAATTTCACTTCCTGTAAAAACATATATAACTTATAACATGGAAGGTAAAAATAGTAAAAGTGGATATCCGCCTTTTGAGTTTTTCTTTGTAATATAACATAGACAATAAATAATTTTAAATGTGTAAACAACTTAGTAACTAACAAAAATAAATAACAAAAAGCAACGTAAATGCCCGTCTCGAAGTAGAAGAGGTAAGTGTATAGTTTAAATCCTATATTGCCAAAAATATTCGTATGAACCCATGTAACAGCTGTTTGATGGTTTACAAATATGATATTAATTTGCACTCAGATAAAATTAATACGAATCTGCACCTGTTAACCAAAATAATACAAAGAAATGAATAAGTAGTAAAATTTGACACAATTAATTTTGATTTGTAACTAAATTTTGATTTTATATCACAATTATAATAAATTTATCATGAAACTATACTTTCGCTTTAACGTAAAAATCCTGTAAGTTACTGTTCAACAAAAAGCCACAGAATTCCTCTTGTAGGCGGTAAAAATTTCAGTAGAGAAGGTCTTGAAATGCCCACAGTTGTAAAATATTACATAAATACCTTGTGAATCCGGTAAAGTAAATGATAAAAAAAGAATTGTTTTATTGGGAGGCCATTTTGTTGTTGGATTCGTTTAAATTTCAACCTTTTCTCCAGGACTACATTAATTCTCGATTCGATAGGGCGAGTTTGTTGTTAATGCCTTTGTATTGGATTTTGAAATGCTCAATGGTGGTAAAAGAAAAAGAGGTGAATGCAGTAATCATGTACAATACGGTATGGCCAAAAAAACCTAGAACAATAAATGATATTGTATAAAGAGCATATAAATTCACTTTAAAGCTCATGGAATATGACATAAAAAGCATTCTAATTAATTAGAAAGTTGCCTTAGATTTTATGAGGCTTTTTAACAAAAAATTCAAATCTACAAATTGCCACTTCACGAAAATTCCTCGGAGTAACTTTTTCAATACTTGGCATCTTTCTTGTGTGATCACATATGCAATTTTACCATATACTTTGCATTTATAGCTTAATTAACTGTATATGTAATGCTTCACACAATAGGTAGATGTTAATGCCTATCTATCAACCACAGTTCTCCTCTATCTTTCTTTTGCCACCACATTCAGATAATTCCGAGAAAAAACGCAACTTTTTATAGTACTACTTATTTTTCAGTTTTAATTTATAGGATATTAATGTTTAGATACTAGGCAACCCAACATATCTTAAATATGTATGTTATTTAGACTGGTATTAATTACGAATTTAATGTGATGTACTCATTTGCAGTTATACAGGGTTTGCTCAAAAAGTGAACCGTTACACCCTTCAACGGAATTAGATCAAAATTTTCAAAGTCAATATCACAAACGGTTCCAGAATAAACGTGCGCACAAAAAAAAAGTTACAGACAGACAGACCGACAGGCAGGAAATTTTTTTCCGCTCAAATTTAAAATCTCAACGTTTCATGATATTTTAAGCCTATTTCAAGAAAAATATATATATATTTTTTTACGTTACTACTTACACTGGAAGTAATACGTTATATGCCAAAGACTTTAGGTCCATATTTCACAATTTCTTCTCCCGTTTCTTTTTTCTTGCGAGCGAGCATCTACCTGAGGTAAACGAACCATGGATAAAGTGAAACATTCTTAAATAATATTTTGAACGACACAACAGCTAGGAGCGTTTGAATAGGCATTAAATTAGTGGTTTACAATTTAAGAAATATGTCTTAAAATTGCTTCTAAAATACCTTCACAGTTATATATATCTTGAACAGAATAAAATACATAACTAAGCAGTCTAGTATTTGCTTCAAAATGTAACTTTAAGCAAGAAACTCGACTTATTAGGGTGGCGCGATACGAATTGGGGGGTACCAAAATTATCAACAGCAACATCATTATCTACAAGTGTTAAACTCTTAGATAAACAATAAAAAATACAGAACACGTCACTTATATTCTAGAGCGAGAATACTTTCAGCACCTGCACTAAAACCAAATTGTAGCTCATATTTGTTATGATATTTATTTTTATTTTAATTATTACAAATATTCATCTTATAATAACACTCTTGGTAAACTAAATAGCCTAAGAAGCCAAAACATATGTAGAGTATTAGAATATATTATTTGGAAATATTTAAAAGCAGTGCTTACTTGATATAAAAATAATTGTTTTTAATGTTTCATAAATTTAATGCGACGTGTTTTTTGTATATATGAACTGGCGAAATGAGGGTAATAAATGCTATTGCGTAATGCCACAATAACTCTAGCAACACAGATATAATGTAACATTCTATATTTTTTTCATAATTATTAGGATGTTGTAAACTGTTGAACCCAAGTATAAAAATAAATTTGTAAGCACAAAGCTCGTATAATTTGAGTTCACAAACTTCTGAGTTAATTAAAAAAATTCAGAGACAAGTCGCTCGTTTAAAACTTGAGTCGCCAAAAGAAGTTACACAGCATTGTTTTAATTTTATCAGAAGGAAAAGTCAGCGTTCTAGATAACAATGTGATATACAGATAACGTCAAACTGCGCAATTTGTTTAAAAAAGAGTGAACTCATTGCAAGCATTAATAATACAGACATCAATAACGTCGCATGCTTTGAACAACTCTTAATTAAGTCTTATAATCTTATGGTCCTGTAGGCGCTATTTTATAATAATTAAAACTGTTTTAATATAGACGTGATAAAACGTGTTTGATACACACAAAATGTCGTACCATAATTATGAAATTATTTAACGAATGTGAATATATATCTTCATGTATTTTTTACACAGGCCCACTAATAGGAAGAAGTTCAAAGTTTAAAATTAAGTAATCATTAGAAAATTTAGGCTTGAAGTAAGTGCTAAAAAAAAATAATATATGTTTATTTATCTCTTGACTGTACAGTCAAAATACATATTTTCTTTGTTAATAATATATGGTATTTATAAACGATATTAAAAGGGGATAATAAATTTTAGTTTTTCTGCAATATAAACTAGTTGATAACTCCACATAGTGAAATCAAGAGGAGTTAGGTCAGGAAACTGAGTAGGCCACTTGATCGGTGTATCTACACCACGGCCAATCCATCTATTAGGATTGTGGTTGTGTTACCATGTTCTACATGTCCGGTATAATGCGGTATTGCGCCGTCTGGATAAAAAACATATTTCTTCTCCTTCATAATGAAAAATTACTTAATATGTCACGCAAGGCGTTCCCAAAAAATCATAATGCATATTGAGTTAATTGGAAGAGCAGGGTTTTGTAATAATAAGTTGCGATGAACTGTACTTCGCCTCTTAGCTTAACTAGCGTACTCGTACATTTATTTATTGGTGTTTACTATATTGTTATGCCATATTCTTAAATGCATTGTAATTGTTGCCAGTTACCTAATAAAGACAACATTATTATTATATCGCCATATAAATTTCCAAAAAATATATGTTATCCAATAACTGATTCCCATTGTAACGAAGTGTTTTTCGTTACCCAGATATGCCCAAGTTTTATTTTATTTAATCTCTTAAATATGTTATAGAAATTGCCGTGTTATATTTAATTTCGATTATTCCGTATAAATTGTACCGCTAACAGCGAATTAGTTAGAAAATAAGTCCGAAAATATTTTACAAGTCCGTTCGACGTCACTCCTTCAGTACACGGGAATAATTTAATTATTCCGCATTTAGTCTTCTGGCTGCCGTCCCACGAGGTACACGTGTCCGCTGTTTGCTCTGGTGCTGTAGCGAAAATATCACAAGTCCCGAATTCAGGTAACATTTATTTTTCTAAGTCCGTAAAATCTATATTTGAGTTATTTTTCCAAGTCCACAAATCCATCGTGGAGTTATTTTTCTAAGTCCCCAAAGACATTTCAAAGATTTTTACAAGTCCAGCTGACGTCACAGTGATACACCGCGCACCTATTTTCCGCTGTTTCTCCCACTCCTTCATCTCTGAAGGCAGTAATTAGATTCACACCGATCAGTTAGTCGTCCCGATCGACTCAGAGCCAGCAGACGTGTTCACGCTAAATATTTAAAACCTAAAGGTACCGTTAATTGTTCTAAGTTCACAAATCTGTATTCGAATTATTTTTCAAAGTCCGCAAATCCGTAGTGGCCTTATTTTTATTTTATATTAAGTCCATAAGAGACCAGTAGCGCATCCGTCTAGCGTCTACTCCCACTCCCATGGTAAGAGGTTTCGCTGCTAGAAGAGGACCTGTGCAGCCAAGAAGTCAGTCGGCCCAGGCGACTCATTGGGATCAGACGTGACCACTCCGAGAAGCGAACCTAGGTGCCATCTGTCATATTCGAGGTGTAGGATTTTGGCAAAGTCCAGTCGACCAGCAGCGCATCCATCAGGCGTCTACTCCCACTCCTATCGTAAGTTGTTTCATTTTCAGAAAAGGATCTGAGGAGCTCTGCAGAGAGGGATTCCACTACGATCGCTCCACCGAAGCAGACATGCCCGACCGTACGCACAGGGAGTAAGTAAGTCCACAAGAGGAGTAGGTAAACTGATGTACTAGCAAGTACTGGATAACTGTTTCACTGTGGTTTTTATATATTTGTGTCTTGCTTTACTCGTCTGGTGTCCGTAACTATTCTGCACCCTGTTTATTCTTGCTAACCGTATATTCTGTGTGTTGCAGCCTGCTAATCTGATCACCTGAGTCATCTGGTACTATTGGGGTTTTGCGTTGCTACGCGTGCTCCTCCTGGTATTTGATAGATTATAGATTTTTCATAATAAATATTTAGCTTTGTACATATAGGTCTATCGTAATATACTGATTTTATTGAAAACTCTGAATTTTACTGTCTGTGTGTGAACGTCTAATTTCCCATATATTGACCCACTGGAATAAACTTTCTCCACTTGAGCTGCTCAGCCTCGCGTACTCGGCTTGAGGGTAGTGTGTCCTATCACTTAAACTAGGACTGGCGCCCGAGTAATTCGAAAACTTGTTTCCGAAGCTCGTGTGTCAAAGAGTGGCCGCGCCTTTTCTCCACGTCAACGTGCGAGGTGGAGAAAAACGCGTCACACCATACATTTATTTTGAAGGTATATTGAAAATGGGTTTGTATTGTTGCGTTAGAATTCTCCTCAGCCCAAAAATGCATATTTCGAGAATTAAACGTGCCCTTCCTGCGAATATAGCCATGGCAGTAAGAAATATTTTACTTGAAAAATCTGGAGAATTTTTCATTCGTTCAAGCAACAATTAACTATTATTGGCAATAATTCTTGAGTTCTTCGGCAATAGAACGGGTGCAATTATTGTTCATGTATAGTCTGACCGAAAAGAGTAAATAGTACAGCCAGAGGCGCACGGATTTACGAATTTCGTGAATTCCATAACATTTCGAAAAATTTAAAGCCTTCGGATTGCGTTAATTATTCATGAACGACCATGTCCTAAATTAAAATATTATGGATTCTATCATCTTAATCATTCAACATGTTTTTACTATATAGATAGTAAAAACATGTTGAATGATGAAATATGAACAATATTATTATTTTATATATACCTATAAAAATATATGTATCGCGCTACTGGAGGACGAGCTACTCGAATATTTGACCTTCATCTATAAAAGCTCCGCCTATTCACAGCAGTAAACACATTATTAGGTATAAATGCGGTACGTTAACACATTCAACCCATTTGGTCGACTATGGCAATTACACAGAATGGCATAGTCTAGATTTTCATTTCTGGTAGGATAGATAAAATTTAATATATTTATGTGGTAGAACGAGCTTTAGTACTCTTTTTAGGTCCACTATAGTACTCTTAAAGCGCTTTGGTGAAATATATCCATTCTAATCTTTTAGTACTTATCGTAGGATCTGTTATTATAATATGTAATATTTTTTCTTCAACATAAATAGTTCTTGCCTGTCTTGTACGGCCAACGTCTCTCTTTCACTTGAAGGCTTCCTGTTTCCCTAAGTCGGCGTTCTGTACTTAAAAAAGAAAAGAGGGTTTAATTGCCCATGCAAACTAATGTCCGGATAGCCTATGACTTAAAATATGAATTTGACATTTATAATCCACTTTTTAGGAGTATATCTCCTTTATTGATCATTTATTCAGTTTGTATAAAAGATTATTTTTAAGATTATTTTTGGATGTACTATCGGCCGCAGAAATATCGGTATACAATTTTGGACCACCTTGTATAAGCAATATTTAAGCGAAATTTCAAGCAAATCAATTGGTTAGAACATGAGAAAAAAATTGGAACAGTTTCCGGGTAAAATGACCGGTTCAACCCCCTTAGCTGCCACACGGAGATAAACTTTGTGACATGATTCTCTTCAATAAAACACATTTGGCGAAGTCTTACTGTTAAAGCTCCAGAGACACTTTTCAATTACCTGTCCTGCAGCTTCCTTTTACACTATAGTTTCAAACATCGGGTAATTAAGTTTCAACCTGTTTCAGCATATATTTTTTGCTTTCAGACGTTAAAAAAAACAATAGGAAATGTACTCTCTGTAATATCTAATAAAGTAAGAAATCTCACTACATTCAAATATTACATTAATTAATAAAATTTTGCAGTTGCATGTTACATAACGTAATGTTATATTTTGTTTTTCTACATTTTGCTTATCTCTCGGACAATAAATGACCCATTTTACGAGCCCACTAGAATAAAATATGATAACGTATATTAGTAAATTTGTTGTACAACTGTCTTATTTTTATTATTTTGTAATACAAATTGAGCATATTCTATAAATTATTTATGACCGCAAAAACGTGTAAACCATTGACTGTCTAAATACACTGTTTCATGTAATTCGGACTATTAAATGTTTTATGGTCTATATATAGCTTTTATTACTTCCTTTTCTCATAAAATAAGGAAATATGGCAAATGTGGAATTGTCAGCGGACATTTTAACACTTCATGGTGTTATAGACAGAGAGTAAATGATGCGAAAGTTAGCTTTCCCCGTTGGGGAAAGAAGACGTATTGCAGGATTCGTTTAAAATGTTATTATTGATCGACAATAAATACTTGGAAAGTAAGTAATGAGCTTTTTGAGAATAATGGTTGTTTTTTTTTTTTCAAGAAAATACGAAACTCCAGTCTTGTAGAATCCTTATAATTCTCGGAAAATCTTGAGAAAAACCTTGAAGACAACTATCAATGTATTTCAGATCTGGTTAGCGCTGGATGTGTGTTCGTCATAAGTGATGTATGCTCGAACGGATCAAGCATTCTTATTTACAATCCCGGTTTGTGTATATATCCAGCTTTAAATAATAGATAATAATAGAGATGGAGGCGTATTACTGGCAGCACATGAGAGTTTAATTTCCACTTCGATATATCCTCCTCCTGCCGGTCTCAGTAATTTACCGAATGTGGATTTTTATGCGTGGAGTTTGTATCTGACCAGTATCCGCTTATATTGTGGTATTGTACATTCCATAGAACCCTACAGTTGTGGAATACGAAATACTTTTTGAGACCGTTGAATATTTTGAGTGCCTATTTGGATCTGGCCCACTTATTATTGATAATTTTAACATATCTAAATATGCTGTTTATCTGGAGGACTCCCAGGTGGATCCACAAATCTTTGCATTAAACAATTTATTAAATGTTTTCAACCTTACTCAACATAATGACAAAAGTTGCAGCGTCCATCGATCTGTTTGTTAATGGGGATATTCATCATCCAGCCTTGCATTATCACTATTCAGTTGTGGGATAATATTAACACGAAAAATAAATCACCCTTATATAATAGTGATTACTGTTATAATTTCCATAAAGCAAATTTCCCGTTACTACACGAATTAATTGCTCGTTTATTCTGGCAATTCCTTATAACTTGATCCAGTCTTGAATATATGACTTCTCACTTGTATGATAAACTTTATTCTATTCTCGACCTAGGTGTATCCAGATTTCCCGTTGCTAAAAAGAATTGATACTCTCCTTAGTATAAATCTGAGACAATAAGAAATGTCAAGCTAAAAGTCAAACACTAGCGCGATTATAATATGTATGATTTGAGGGCTTTGGATGATTCTCAAACATTAAAATCTAAAATAAAATCAGACATTGGCATCTTTCAAAGATTACATAAAAACAGCTGAAATGAATATTAAAAGTGATCCCAGCAAATTTTGGTCTTTCATCAATAGTAAAAACAGATCGCCTAGCATACCTTCTCAAATATCCTACAACGGGTCTCCCTTGTCGATTCTAATGATGTTTCAAACGCTTTCGTAAATTTTTCCTGTAAATCTTTATGCTATCATCAAGGTGTACTAACCAGTCCTTGAATGAACGAATCCTAAGCACAACTATCCAAGTAGATAGGCTATAAGAGTTCAACAGCAATTTCCCATGTATTTTCTTATGGAGGTTCATTTTGCAGAATTTTCGTTCGGGACAATGAGAACAGGTGGATTCGAGACAATGAGAACGAGTGGGTTAGGGGCAATACGCTCTCTTTATCGGCACATGTCAAAGGAAGCCGTCGTCACCTTTGTCAACATATATCAAACGGAGACGTCGCGTAGCTGTTAATTAGAGAAGATGTCTCAGTCGGTGTTATTTCAATGAAAGCGGGTGGTGTTAATTAAACGTATACTTATACAAGCTTCTGACTGGTTAGCCCGAGATTCGTGAAATTAGGTATGGTCATTTTAGCTTTATAATGAATAAAAAACCAAGCAGGGTGATTTGATTGTAAGACAAACGTCATATCGTTGAGACATCACGATACTTCTTTGACATTGTTTTATACAAGCATACTAGACAGGGGTTACATAGGTATAAGGATACCCTTACTCATATACACTTTTCGCTGCATATAATATAGTAAACTGTTGATAAATTATACTTTATATAATGAATTATATTCGAGGATATGATACTAGAGAATATATATTAGATTAATATGTTTAGTGTGTGGTTACAACATATAATTTGATATAATGGGATTAGGGATGTTGGGAACGATGGTTAATATGAAATAAAATACAATGTTTCAGTCGCACACAATTTTATTTTATTTAGTAATAATATAGGAACACACATCATGGGGAATAGATAGATATCTAAATATATAATTTTAAAACATAGGGCTATACGTGTTATACATTAACAAATCATATACTTATTATTTTTGAAAATTAAGTATAGCAATTATCAACCATAATATATAGTAATACTACTTTATTTACAAATAAACGTTCATTAAGTAATTGCCTAAGTATAGCTAAATACAGTAATAATATACAATTTTACATAATTTATAGAAAAGTTTAACAAACAAATATATACAGAGTACAAGAGCAACCCAAGATGAAATTGCAAAGGAAATAGAATTAAACCATATTTTATATTAACTAAAATAATTAACGGTATATAATAGAACTTAGAAACTATATAAATAATTTAGAAAAAATTCATACAACAATATAAATTTTTATTAGGCTAATTAATATATTGATTAACATATTACATATATAATAGAATATTTTATTACATGTCCATTATAGTATAATGACCCCATGGTAAAGTTTCAAACGAATCCTTAAGTAAATATCTTTTGTCATCGTGAGGGCTTAAAGCAATTTTGGTTTGCGTGATAGTATTAACTGAGTACTTTTCAGATTTAATTAAATTTTGATTTACTGTTTTTTCAGTTGAGTTATATAAACATTCTGTGTAATCATCAAAAGTAATTTTATTTTTAACTATTGATTTTTTTATACCTTTTATTTTTTTGGTTTTGTCTATTCCTTGAACTCTAACTGCGTACATTTTAGATCTAAGTCCTACAAATTCCGTCATTATAGATCCATTCTGTTCGTCTTTCATTAAACCAATGACCTTTTTATTAACACGAGGTATACCATAAACATTATCTTCAGGATAGTCACTGGTGTCAAAATATTTAAGTGCGTCGCGTTTGATTGACGGGTATATATCATCGATATTTATTTCATATATCAAACTATCAGTGTCCGTATATAAAATACTGCAGTTCTCACCAAACTCTCTTCTCATATAATCATAGTGGAAACTATAAATAGTTGTTTTAGCCAAATCTAATATACACATACCAACATATATGGGCTTATTAAAATAAATTTCTGTTTTGTTTAATTCTATGGCGACGAGATTCTCATTAAATATACATGCAGACTTAAATTCTGGTTTAGAAATCAATGCTTCCGCAGCATATCGTCCATCCCATTTAGTAACTAATTTAACATTACTATGCTTGCGTATATTCTCCATAGTTTTTCCGAAAACAGCATTGTTCATAAGTTTAAATAAATTTTTTTCAAACTCGTTTTTTGCGTTTGCGCGTAATTTTGTATTTAAATCTATATATTTTTTTAACCAAGGTGACTTTTTGAATTTTAAAATTCTATGAATCCTTGTAAGCGTCACACCCAGTGCTAAAGCCTGCTTCAAATTCCTATAATGAATTATATATCGTGTTTTATTACATAACGTGGCCATCAGTTTTTGTTCTCTTGACCCCGGTGGTGACTTATGTTCAGCACATAGTGGTAAATCTTTATGTGCATCGTGTAACATCTCGGGATATTCCAGATCTACTTCAAGAATATAACCTTCTGTCGAATCATCTGTAATAGACGTTACATTAAAATTTTCCAAATATTCAACCCACTCGAAACCGCCATAAGGCAGATTCTGTTCCATTGACCAGCCATATTGGTTATTTATGTCGTAATACATTAAATAATTACTAAATTTAGATGGATTATAATCAGACATATATTTATTATTAGCCTTCGCATAGCGCTTTGAGCATTGGCTTAGTCCACCGCGAATACCTCGTTCTATGAATAAAATCTTATCTATATCCGTAAGAAGCTCTAAATCAACTTTAGTATATTTAAGCATACATTCCCACGCATATCCAGGTAATGTATAGTAATTCGCGGGGTCTAGTTGATATGTTTTGCGACAGCTTTGTCTGAATTGTTCAAAAATTTCCGCAAGTAATAAAATATCGGTTTTTAGATATAAATCACCATAGTCTCCTAAATTATGGCATTTAAATGTATTCCATATGTTCTGCGCATGTCTATAATCCTCATCGCTAATATTTCTATCGTCTAATTTATTATAAAAATCTGATTTAGCAGGTAATTCTGAATAATTTAACTTTTCAAAGGAGTCTATAAAGTCATATGGAAATACACCTTTTCGAGTCAGTAAATTAAGTTGATCACAAGATAAATAATGGAATTCGCGTTTTAATATATGAAAATTTTCTAAATAAGAAGCTAACACATCTAATGGAGAAGCCATAAATCTAAAGGAGTCTATAAATCTAAATTTAATAAGTCTTTCAGATACATGTTTAGTAAATGATATATATCTTTCTTTGTTTATAGGTAGTAATTCTATTCTCCCCTCAATCGCTGTAGCAATCTGTTCAATTATAAAAAAAGCATCATAATTGCTTAAATTGTGGAAAACAACTGGTACCGCGTGACTATCTTGAAAATTTACGATACAGGCTTCGTGGGCAGGGCCTCGGTATTTCCCAGTGAAATGACAGTGATCTCGCACTTTCTTATCGTTAGGTTTAAAGATTGCTTCACAAATATGACAGTGAGTAGCATTATTAAACATAAAATTTTGAACGAAGGATAATGTTTCCATAGGTAGAGGACACAGAAACACAGTTTCCAAATCCTCAGATAATTGATAAAGCTCATCAGCAAACCATTGCACGCAGCTCTCACCTCGATAAGATTTATAAAATGATAAAGTGTCATCATACGAACATTTCATATAATATCCTATACTATAGGGAACATGTTTTTGGTACTTTTTTTCGTTTGATTTTTTATTTTCCTCACTTATCGGTTGTAATACACATTCCAAATCCGCATAAATCACGAATGGGGTAGCTTCCCTGTGTTTATAATTTTTAAAATGTACAATTTTGTTATCTTCATTAGGCAATCGAATTTTACAAAAGTTTTGGTTTTTACAGTCTTCAATATGCTTTTCCAATATTGTTTCAGTGTGGAAGTAATGCAAACATCGATCACAAAAATATTTCTTCCCATTATATTTAGATATCTGAGTTGACAGAAGACGAGATAAATTCTTTATCCAAACAAAATGATACCGCACTTGATCAATTTGTTCATCTGCTCCACTATCATCTTCGTCGTAATATATATTCTGAATCATAAGTAAATTGACGTGTGTATTTTTCTTCTCGCTAGTTAGATATCCGGGTAACACTTTAAACTGCTTCTTTGTTTTATTTAATATGTATACATTAATCGATATATTGTTTTGTTTTTCAAATCTCGGTATTTGTCTAAAACCGATTGGAAATTGTATTCCAGTTAAATTGAGTACTTTTGAATAGTGTGGATATGATGAGATACGATGAGCAAATCCGTCACGAGCTGGATATAACGCAGAAACAACACTCCATATGAAGCATGCATCATCATCATTCTGAATATTCACGCATGCATGTTTATTCTTAATCACTTTCGGTAGCTCAATATATGACGATCCAAGTTGGGGTGTAAATTTGTTTATATTGACAGCCAGATTAACAATTTTTAACAATGTCCATCCACTATTTTTGCACTGGAAGTCCTCTAGATCAGCTAAAATTGGGTGTTGCACGTTTTCTAAGAACCATTTATTCAAATCTGTATCTTTATATATAGGCACATTCCTAGTATTCATATATTTGGATTCGTGTATTACATCTTCAGCTTTATTAATTGTGAATTCACCACAAAACACCGTGTTGACCTTAATAAACCCATTCTTTTTGAGAGCATTTATAATACGTCTTCGAAAGATGGTTTTACAATCCTCTAAAAACAATTTAGGATCCATATGTTTCAAATTTGCAATAACACCAGTTCTAATACGACCACCAAATGCAGAATTCACGTCGCTCCATTTTACACGACAACTCGCTGTTTGTTTTCTTTTATTATCTTGATAGCCATCTCCAGTAATTTGCAAAGACTTGAACATTTCACGAAAGCTTTTAATTTGTCCAATAGAAGTTGTTAAATGTTGTCTTTCACCCAAACTTTTGGCAGATTTGAGCAAAGAATTTAAACGTCTACTTGATCTATTACACTCCTTAATACCCAGTTGAATGTCTAATATGTTTCCAGATTCGGATTTTGCAAGCATAGCGGTAATATTTTTAACCATTACTAAAGCTGTACTACTAGACATGTTGATGAGATTTCAACAATTTCAGGTGTTTACAAGGCAAACAGTTAGGACACACTAATATGATGCAACTGCAACTACTTATTATATATAGTTCAATATAAGTCGCCTGACAATAATTTTCCAGCAGCGGTGTAGAGCGTGCTGTATTGTGATATTTTGCCTCTGTTTCAATATAAGCGAGTCGAAATAAATTCTCACGTCTTAAAGCTACTAATGTTCGACTAACAATGATGACCTTTCAGGGGAGGATTATGTATATAAATATGTTCAGAAGTTCTGCTTTGGTGACTTCGGTGACATATAACCTAATCACAAACACACCTGTAACAAAAAAATATCTGTAAAAATATCGTTCTCATGTTGCATAATATTTAATAAAGTTTGATTAGAGGAGCGCGTCAATGACGTAAATTAATTTTTAAAACTAAACTGATGATGTTGTTTATCTAATCGGATTGTCGACAATTGGGACACTAATGCGGATATACCTGACTCTTATTATGGTGACTGCCTCTTTTGTAGGGAGGACTAAAGGACACCAAGAGTCGATACTGACTCCATGTAGAAGTGCGTTGCATAGCCGTATTATCGACTTTTTACATCAATCTCAGCGAGATGATAACCAATTAGAAAAACATTCTAGAATCTGAATAATAAATATCTTCAATAGACAACGTTACTATATTTTTACGCTGTCATACGTTCTTAAATAACTTTGATCAATGTTATTATTCTTACCACAAACTTTGTTCCAATAGACCACCTGCCGTGGTATATAGCATCGAATCGGAACTATGCCATCAGAGTGCTAAGAGTAAAGTTTATGCCAAGAAAAATACCATTCACTAAAGAAAAAAATTAATTTTGTTGATAGCATGGACGCTTGAAACTATTCAATATTATCTATGATGACGGCGACAGATTAGCGTTTTTTAATCATTTATGGACTACACACAGTCTTATACTTACTTTACTTGACACTTACCTCAATGAATACAGCCTTCCTTGTAAATGGGTTAGACTAACACATAGGCTCTTCACCCTGCGAGCTATTGACGACTTATAAGGGCCCAATAAACATTCAAGTGCTTGATTCCGCTCATTAAAACACATACATATAGAGTTTCTTCTTACTACATACATATATCGTTGTCTATCTGAAAAACAGGAAGGTAATATTATCAAACTTAAATAGTCTTTAAAAATAGTGTGCTTTGGTATAATGTGTCATTACGTTCTCTTATCATCTATTTATAATTTGTGCTATTATTAATACATGTACACGATAAACTTCACATCACCACGCTTAGACTGTTCAAGAAGTTAGAGCAGTTTCAAAACACAAATATATTATATGAAAAGGTAAAAGAAGATAAAATGATTGAATTTATTATATTTTCGGAAATATATAACATATATATTATGAGCTATGCAATCATTAATTACGTATCAAATTGCCTGCGGATAACCCCAAAGCTTATAATAAATATAGTAAAATTTCTTGAAGGTGCGATGTTTAAGTGATTTTTCTATAAGCGACAATATATTAAATAGAATAACACAATACACTTCAGAAATCATTAACAACTGTTGCATATGTATTGACTCGCATTTTGGTTCTATATGAGGATCTAGACCAGAAAAACGGTTACTTTTAGGCAAAAATCTATAAAATCGGTATTTTTCAGGTTAAGTTCTGACAGAAAATAAATCAGACTGAAAACGTCTACCTCCCAGTCTATCAAAGGATAACATATTTATTATATCAGGTATGTCACGCGTTATAATAAATAAGACGTATATTAAAAGCATCATACATATAATATAAAACAAAAAAAACTCAAAAGATAGCTAGCTGTAAAACTAGAAATTGTTTTATTCAATAAGTTATTATCATGCAAAGAACAAAATAAACATCATTTCTCTTTACACTTTTGCGGTATAAAATATAGCAGAAGAAAATATTTTCTCAAACATTGCATTATTTTTATATTAGAATTGATTATAATAAAAGATTATCGTTATTAACGTTATAAAATATTCAAAATCAAATCATTTGAAGTTAGCAATTCTAAACAAATATAAATCGATAACTAATAATAGGGATTTATTATAATATCGTGGTATCAACAGCATATTTTTAGGTACCTAATAAGATTCCTAATAGTATATAAAATATATAACATTACATTATGCAATTGATAAATAATTATTTTAAATTAAAAGTAATATTTTTTCAATGAGTGTATTTAATTTTAATATCTAAGACGTACCTATAATTGTGAAAACTCACGTGTATGCAACAAATCAATCAGCGAGCGAATGAATTGTCTGCTCTTATTATAGGAGTAAACTGTTAAATAGCTAGATATGAGTAGAAAACAAACTGCATAGACTTAAACGAAAACACAAACTAAAGTAATCGAGCTCTGTCCGCTTATTTTTATAGTAATAATATCGCCCCAGGCAAGAGGAACACCTGCATGTCAATTAATACGGCGTTATACTACAATGCAGCGACTTGTGCCAGCATGTCGGGAGCAATAGAGAGGGGTTTTTATTACTAGATACATATAATCACTAAAACATATTTTTAATGTAATGCGGTTCTAGAATAATGCATTCGCCGTAATATATCATCAAAGTTTACATATTAATGAACAATTAACATCATTTCCTCTAAACGAAACAATAAATTCTTTATGTTTGAAACATTATAATTATAAATAGCTACTTTTCTATTAAAATAAGACTAAGAAATGAGATATATACTATAAAAACCATTTATTCGAACGATCTGACAATATAAATATGGCTATGTGCAAAAATATTATAATAATAATACATATATTTACATATTATCAAATAATAATTTAAATATTTTTATTATCAATGATACTAATGAAGTTTATGTATAATAGTAAAATGTTATTACCTTGCGTAACTTTAATGGTCACTTCGATAAGAAAGATCAAGAAGTTCGTACCATTTATATATTTGTGTTGGGGGTTTGCGTCATTTGGTTTTTTTCTACCATTCACGATAAAACACTTGTCAATAATCGTATAAGCAATAAATATATCTACAATTTTCTTGACTTTTCAACAACAAATGCGATGAGATACGTTTGCACTGTAAGACATCAAATAAATGATTATTAAATGTTGAAATAGTCTTATTTATTGCGGCTAATTACTATTAATTACCCATACCAGACGGACAGAAGCAGGTGGACAGACGGACAGTTGGGTTAGATCAAGTTTCGCGAAACAGTTAGGTTTGATCAGGTTTCGCGAAACCTGATCAAACCTAACTGTTTCGCGAAACTTGATCTAACCCAACTGTCCGTCTGTCCACCTGCTTCTGTCCGTCTGGTATGGGTAATTAATAGTAATTAGCCGCAATAAATAAGACTATTTCAACATTTAATAATCATTTATTTGATGTCTTACAGTGCAAACGTATCTCATCGCATTTGTTGTTGAAAAGTCAAGAAAATTGTAGATATATTTATTGCTTATACGATTATTGACAAGTGTTTTATCGTGAATGGTAGAAAAAAACCAAATGACGCAACCCCCCAACACAAATATATAAATGGTACGAACTTCTTGATCTTTCTTATCGAAGTGACCATTAAAGTTACGCAAGGTAATAACATTTTACTATTATACATAAACTTCATTAGTATCATTGATAATAAAAATATTTAAATTATTATTTGATAATATGTAAATATATGTATTATTATTATAATATTTTTGCACATAGCCATATTTATATTGTCAGATCGTTCGAATAAATGGTTTTTATAGTATATATCTCATTTCTTAGTCTTATTTTAATAGAAAAGTAGCTATTTATAATTATAATGTTTCAAACATAAAGAATTTATTGTTTCGTTTAGAGGAAATGATGTTAATTGTTCATTAATATGTAAACTTTGATGATATATTACGGCGAATGCATTATTCTAGAACCGCATTACATTAAAAATATGTTTTAGTGATTATATGTATCTAGTAATAAAAACCCCTCTCTATTGCTCCCGACATGCTGGCACAAGTCGCTGCATTGTAGTATAACGCCGTATTAATTGACATGCAGGTGTTCCTCTTGCCTGGGGCGATATTATTACTATAAAAATAAGCGGACAGAGCTCGATTACTTTAGTTTGTGTTTTCGTTTAAGTCTATGCAGTTTGTTTTCTACTCATATCTAGCTATTTAACAGTTTACTCCTATAATAAGAGCAGACAATTCATTCGCTCGCTGATTGATTTGTTGCATACACGTGAGTTTTCACAATTATAGGTACGTCTTAGATATTAAAATTAAATACACTCATTGAAAAAATATTACTTTTAATTTAAAATAATTATTTATCAATTGCATAATGTAATGTTATATATTTTATATACTATTAGGAATCTTATTAGGTACCTAAAAATATGCTGTTGATACCACGATATTATAATAAATCCCTATTATTAGTTATCGATTTATATTTGTTTAGAATTGCTAACTTCAAATGATTTGATTTTGAATATTTTATAACGTTAATAACGATAATCTTTTATTATAATCAATTCTAATATAAAAATAATGCAATGTTTGAGAAAATATTTTCTTCTGCTATATTTTATACCGCAAAAGTGTAAAGAGAAATGATGTTTATTTTGTTCTTTGCATGATAATAACTTATTGAATAAAACAATTTCTAGTTTTACAGCTAGCTATCTTTTGAGTTTTTTTTGTTTTATATTATATGTATGATGCTTTTAATATACGTCTTATTTATTATAACGCGTGACATACCTGATATAATAAATATGTTATCCTTTGATAGACTGGGAGGTAGACGTTTTCAGTCTGATTTATTTTCTGTCAGAACTTAACCTGAAAAATACCGATTTTATAGATTTTTGCCTAAAAGTAACCGTTTTTCTGGTCTAGATCCTCATATAGAACCAAAATGCGAGTCAATACATATGCAACAGTTGTTAATGATTTCTGAAGTGTATTGTGTTATTCTATTTAATATATTGTCGCTTATAGAAAAATCACTTAAACATCGCACCTTCAAGAAATTTTACTATATTTATTATAAGCTTTGGGGTTATCCGCAGGCAATTTGATACGTAATTAATGATTGCATAGCTCATAATATATATGTTATATATTTCCGAAAATATAATAAATTCAATCATTTTATCTTCTTTTACCTTTTCATATAATATATTTGTGTTTTGAAACTGCTCTAACTTCTTGAACAGTCTAAGCGTGGTGATGTGAAGTTTATCGTGTACATGTATTAATAATAGCACAAATTATAAATAGATGATAAGAGAACGTAATGACACATTATACCAAAGCACACTATTTTTAAAGACTATTTAAGTTTGATAATATTACCTTCCTGTTTTTCAGATAGACAACGATATATGTATGTAGTAAGAAGAAACTCTATATGTATGTGTTTTAATGAGCGGAATCAAGCACTTGAATGTTTATTGGGCCCTTATAAGTCGTCAATAGCTCGCAGGGTGAAGAGCCTATGTGTTAGTCTAACCCATTTACAAGGAAGGCTGTATTCATTGAGGTAAGTGTCAAGTAAAGTAAGTATAAGACTGTGTGTAGTCCATAAATGATTAAAAAACGCTAATCTGTCGCCGTCATCATAGATAATATTGAATAGTTTCAAGCGTCCATGCTATCAACAAAATTAATTTTTTTCTTTAGTGAATGGTATTTTTCTTGGCATAAACTTTACTCTTAGCACTCTGATGGCATAGTTCCGATTCGATGCTATATACCACGGCAGGTGGTCTATTGGAACAAAGTTTGTGGTAAGAATAATAACATTGATCAAAGTTATTTAAGAACGTATGACAGCGTAAAAATATAGTAACGTTGTCTATTGAAGATATTTATTATTCAGATTCTAGAATGTTTTTCTAATTGGTTATCATCTCGCTGAGATTGATGTAAAAAGTCGATAATACGGCTATGCAACGCACTTCTACATGGAGTCAGTATCGACTCTTGGTGTCCTTTAGTCCTCCCTACAAAAGAGGCAGTCACCATAATAAGAGTCAGGTATATCCGCATTAGTGTCCCAATTGTCGACAATCCGATTAGATAAACAACATCATCAGTTTAGTTTTAAAAATTAATTTACGTCATTGACGCGCTCCTCTAATCAAACTTTATTAAATATTATGCAACATGAGAACGATATTTTTACAGATATTTTTTTGTTACAGGTGTGTTTGTGATTAGGTTATATGTCACCGAAGTCACCAAAGCAGAACTTCTGAACATATTTATATACATAATCCTCCCCTGAAAGGTCATCATTGTTAGTCGAACATTAGTAGCTTTAAGACGTGAGAATTTATTTCGACTCGCTTATATTGAAACAGAGGCAAAATATCACAATACAGCACGCTCTACACCGCTGCTGGAAAATTATTGTCAGGCGACTTATATTGAACTATATATAATAAGTAGTTGCAGTTGCATCATATTAGTGTGTCCTAACTGTTTGCCTTGTAAACACCTGAAATTGTTGAAATCTCATCAACATGTCTAGTAGTACAGCTTTAGTAATGGTTAAAAATATTACCGCTATGCTTGCAAAATCCGAATCTGGAAACATATTAGACATTCAACTGGGTATTAAGGAGTGTAATAGATCAAGTAGACGTTTAAATTCTTTGCTCAAATCTGCCAAAAGTTTGGGTGAAAGACAACATTTAACAACTTCTATTGGACAAATTAAAAGCTTTCGTGAAATGTTCAAGTCTTTGCAAATTACTGGAGATGGCTATCAAGATAATAAAAGAAAACAAACAGCGAGTTGTCGTGTAAAATGGAGCGACGTGAATTCTGCATTTGGTGGTCGTATTAGAACTGGTGTTATTGCAAATTTGAAACATATGGATCCTAAATTGTTTTTAGAGGATTGTAAAACCATCTTTCGAAGACGTATTATAAATGCTCTCAAAAAGAATGGGTTTATTAAGGTCAACACGGTGTTTTGTGGTGAATTCACAATTAATAAAGCTGAAGATGTAATACACGAATCCAAATATATGAATACTAGGAATGTGCCTATATATAAAGATACAGATTTGAATAAATGGTTCTTAGAAAACGTGCAACACCCAATTTTAGCTGATCTAGAGGACTTCCAGTGCAAAAATAGTGGATGGACATTGTTAAAAATTGTTAATCTGGCTGTCAATATAAACAAATTTACACCCCAACTTGGATCGTCATATATTGAGCTACCGAAAGTGATTAAGAATAAACATGCATGCGTGAATATTCAGAATGATGATGATGCATGCTTCATATGGAGTGTTGTTTCTGCGTTATATCCAGCTCGTGACGGATTTGCTCATCGTATCTCATCATATCCACACTATTCAAAAGTACTCAATTTAACTGGAATACAATTTCCAATCGGTTTTAGACAAATACCGAGATTTGAAAAACAAAACAATATATCGATTAATGTATACATATTAAATAAAACAAAGAAGCAGTTTAAAGTGTTACCCGGATATCTAACTAGCGAGAAGAAAAATACACACGTCAATTTACTTATGATTCAGAATATATATTACGACGAAGATGATAGTGGAGCAGATGAACAAATTGATCAAGTGCGGTATCATTTTGTTTGGATAAAGAATTTATCTCGTCTTCTGTCAACTCAGATATCTAAATATAATGGGAAGAAATATTTTTGTGATCGATGTTTGCATTACTTCCACACTGAAACAATATTGGAAAAGCATATTGAAGACTGTAAAAACCAAAACTTTTGTAAAATTCGATTGCCTAATGAAGATAACAAAATTGTACATTTTAAAAATTATAAACACAGGGAAGCTACCCCATTCGTGATTTATGCGGATTTGGAATGTGTATTACAACCGATAAGTGAGGAAAATAAAAAATCAAACGAAAAAAAGTACCAAAAACATGTTCCCTATAGTATAGGATATTATATGAAATGTTCGTATGATGACACTTTATCATTTTATAAATCTTATCGAGGTGAGAGCTGCG